>JBAMCG010000127.1:1520000-2802500 GCA_037075325.1 Drosophila mayaguana | reverse complement strand
TCGAAAAACATCATTAGTAGTACCCAAGCTGGCTAGGACTAGAGCCAATAAAATATTATATATATTAAAGCAGTTCAGATCAAATATGAATTTTAGAGCTAACATGATATACAGCATTTATCCTACACCTAATGTCTGTGTAGTCGCACAACTATATTTGGGAACAGCATATCTGTTTAGTTGTTCTTAAATCGTACCACAAAAGGGTTCTTTATCTTCGCTTTAAAATAAACGATAGATAAAAATGGGTATTAAAAACAGTAATTATTCCAAAGATAATATTTAATAATATATAAGTTATTTACGCATACAGAACTCAGTCGTATTATTATTTTTGTCTATTTAAGATTCTGAGATAATTTCAACTTCAACTGCATGTGTCTATTAAATTGTGATTAAAATAAGACTGATGAATGTAGAATGTGCCTCAGTCGCAGGAACCTGCATATATATACCCCTAAAGTAAGCTCTATTTAAGCATCTCATACTTATTCAAATAAAACATACTTAAGAAGTAAGTGTAAGTAAGAATTTATATATACGGTGTTCAGTTGCACTACTATAATCCTCAAGAGAGACATATATATCCTTAGATGCGCGGTATTTTCTATATGGAGATTCGCAATCTTAAATATGATTAAGGTCGATGAGCTCAACAATTTCAGTTGATTTCCTGTAACTCTTCACGGAAATAAATCCCATCTCTAGTTCTGAAAGCTCTCCGCTTTTAGCGACGATATCATCATTATGACAGCTCATTTGACGGCGCACTTAGTGCACACAGCTCCAAATTGAAGACGACGCATGAGTTTTGAATGAATCTCAGCGCTGATTCTCGCTTGCCGCTGGCATCTGCGTCTCATGTATCGAGTCTCGTGTCTCAATTTCATGCAATTAAGTTCAATTCGAGCTGGTTGTAGGTCTTTGTGTGTAGGTGTGTGTGTGTGTGTGTGTTGCCTTGCAGCGCGGCAACTGCGGATCGAGTGGCTCTCGTTGAACGCACGAGTGCAACTGCAGCAACACCCCCGCACACCACCGTCAGCCAGGCAGCATAGTGCAACGGCATCGATGGCTCGGGTTCGTGTTGCAGCTTTTGAAGTAAACAAACAAAAGGCAACAGCAGCAGCAGCAGCAGCAGCAGCAGCAGCAGCAGCCGCAGTTGCAGCAACAACCACCGCAGATCGCACCACCAAAGGGCCACTCGATGTGCTCCCAATGTTCCATAAATAGAGCTGCAGCACGTTAAGAATTTCGTATCGTTCGTCGTCTTTCCAAACAATTGATGCACGTTTCAAGTGGCTTCACAGCTTTGCCTTTGCCCAGTGAATAGCCCCACTCCCCACCTCCTGCAACATGTTCACCTCACCCCGGCAGCTAGCTCACCTTTCTTCTAGCCTATTGCAAGCCTCCAACTGTGCAATTCCGATTCCAATTCCTGCGATTGCTCCTGCATCCGTTGAGAGCCTCATGCGAAATTCTTGATTTGCATTTTCCTAAAGATTTCTTTGCATCCCAGCTAAATTCCATTCCATATTCCATTCCATTCCAACGAATTCCATTCCATTCGCTCCTATTGTGTTTCTTCTGAGTGTTACAAATCCTTTGCACATGCATATACACCTATATATATCTATATATATATCTGTATATATTTATATATATGCTTGTCTGTTTAGCTGTAATTGTTTCTGTTTGTTCATGCGTTCTGATTAAACAGACAGCTATTAGCACATCGTATGGTTTCAGTTCCAGTGCATGATTCAACCTATCTTTATCTATTGCATATGATATTTTTCATAGTCAACAACTTAAGTCAGTCGATAAATTACCAAGGCTGTCAAATGTAGCAGAAGCGAACATTACTAATTGTTTGTACTTATATAATACAGATACCTATATATTTGTATATATATAAGAGAACATATTTATAATATAGGGGCAGAGGTATTCAATATCACATATAAGCACAGCCCTATAAACATCATAGGATTCAAGTTTAAAGTTCCCACTTCTTGCGGTATTCAAGCTAGCTTAAAAAACAAATCCAAAGATCAATGATGATTGATAATGGGCAAGTTGGCTAAATTATCGAGAAAGCATATGATAAACTTGTACTGCGAATGGTGTACATTGAAATATAGGAAAGATTTCAAGGCTCTAGCTGTAGTTCTATTGCAATCTAACATTAATTATAAATAATCGGATGGCTTGAGCTCCTGTGAACTCAACTTATACACGCATATTATCTATCTACTATCTATTTGGGAGGTCCAGGACGTGGAACCTTTTTAGACCCCTTCTATTATTATTGGTATTCTCTAGTAGTTGTTAGTGCTATCTCAGGCCCCCATTCAAGGAGTTCAGGTCATTTAAGAGCCCATATGGAACAAGAACCATATGAGAACCATAAAGATAAGATATTAAATTTTTTGTGTATTGTGGAAGAAGTTCATTAGGTAAATAATATTTAAGTTAATAAGGATTTACTTGTTTATTAATATTAGAAAATGGAGCAAGCTAAGAAAAAAAAAACTAAGAAACCTTTTTAAGAAATCCTAGAAAGAATGGAATAATATCAAAGTATGACAATCGACTTAGTATGAAGATAATAAAAATCATTTCCACATCAAATAAAACTAAGTATCTATTGGTGCTTAGTGATATCAACCATATTGTCATACATATGAACAGTAAATATATATTATCTTTATAATACATATATATTATATATATATTCTGTTTTATATATATTCTGTTTTATCATCTGGCAATTGTCATTTGTTGCGAAAAGCAGTTGACAAAGCTTTGCGTTGATTTACGCTCCAGTTGCGACAATATTTTGATTCCCTCTATTAATGCTGCCCAGTTACGCCCCCAGCCAGCCCCCTTAGCAAATGCAGGAGGGCAGGAACGCCCCTCGCTCAGACAATGCAATGCAAACGACAATAACTAACATACATATATAATCATTTGCCAACTGGCACAACAACAACAACAACAACAACAAATTAGGTATTTATAATGACTTCTCAAAGAGTAGAAGAGGGAGGAGAGGAACCGAGCCGGCAATTGCAATTAGAAATATTAATAGGACAGAGCAGAGGAGAACAATCTGAAAAAGCCATACTAAAACAACGAAATATAAAAAATAAAATAAAAAACAAAACACAAACAAATACAATAAAAAATAACACTAATAATTTGCCATGTTTTCTAATATTTAGTTTTGTCACGAATTCCAAATGGGAATAAAGAAAACAATAAACAATTTGTGACGTCAGCGCGTGACTAAAGTTAACAAAATACCAGGTAATATACCTTATAAATGGCTTTTTAGAAAAATTGAAAGTATTCTGGCTAACAATGTTGTTTATCTTATCACGTATCAGGCTGAGATATCCATAGAGCTACCCATATACCCTGCATACCACTGGGATCGTATTGAAAGTTGGCTCATAATACAGACACATTTATATATAAGTATATTTATACATACAGTTACTTATATATGCAATTAAAATCATCGATTAGGCAATACAGAATTTAATAACATTAAATTTACAGCTTTTAATAAATGTAAGAGTATAAATAAAGAGTATTTAAACTTCGACTTCAAATATCTAACTGTGACTATTAATATTTTGTATTTGTTGTATTCTCTTACAACGGCATATCGAATAGCCCTACCCGACCGACGCCCCCTTTAAGGCGACCCCAAAAACAAGAAGCATAAGGAGAAAGAAGAAGAAGACGACAAAATGTCAGCACGAGTGAAGCGAACGCTAACAACATGTCAACTACTGTTAGCTGCGGTCACGTTGCCTCTGCCTCTGCCTCTGCCTCTGGCTCTGCCCAAGCCTCTGCTGCTGCCGCTGGCTGACATTAGCATTGGCATTGCCATGGGCCGCAACTGCAGTTGGAGGTTTGTCGGCAAACTGGAAATAGACACGCCCACCAAAAATGGGCAGCGGGAGCAGAAACCGCAGCCACGATCAGCGGCTAGTTAAGGCAGCGACCACAGTCGCAGTCGCAGTCGCAGTCGCAATTGCAGCGCAGCCGAAGCTGAAGCTGAAGCGAAAGCGGCTGCGACCGCAAAATGTTGTTGTGCCAAAACTGAAAAAAGAGAAAAAGAAAATCAAAGAAAAGAAAGGAACGAAGGGGACAGCAACAAAAGCGCAGATGAACGAACAACCATTTGGACTATGTAATTTGCGAGCTTTTATGGACGCACTGTGTTCAATGAGAACAAGCACAAAGAGGAAGAGGTTGGCGCAGACGAAGACGGAGAAGGAGAGGAAAGAAAATAGCCAACCCAAGGGAAGGCAAGGCAAGGGAAGTAATTAGAGGCAGCAAAGGCAGAGATGAAGTGCCATTAAAACTGTGTAATGTGCGAGCTCTATGACCACACGGCTCAATTATTTGAATGCACTGAGAGAAACCGTGCAGCATGTAGAGGATCAAGCCTAACAATTAAGACTAATGAATAATTGATTAACTAAGCCTGCACAATTGAAGTCTAAATCAATATTTTGAGAAGCATAGAATTTGAATGAATTATAGATACAGTAAGCACTCGCTAATTGAACCTGATTATACGAAAATATGAAGAAAAGAAATGAATTATGAACTACAAATTATATAAATTATTATTATACAGATATACATATGTATCAATCATAATATTAGAAGAATCCCATTTTAGCGAGGCTTTACTTTATATTGTATATATTCATTGATCGTAGTAATTCAAAGAAAATAGTATCCGGCGAGGTATTCCCCTACATTGAATATGCACTCAGCTTGCCATACTAGATTCTGAGTCTTTAGTCTATAGCGAAATGATTCGCTGCTTCACATTCACAATTTTGAGTGAGTCACAAATTCACATTTGCAATTTGAAAGTTGATTTTGGAATCTGGCTTTGTTTAACTGGCAATTAGTTCTACTGTAGGCGATTCATATTACTTCTTATAGATAAAGCGAGCTAATTAAATTGATTCTAAAAGTACTTTGTCAGGTAATGGTTTTCTTGCTTTGGTTAATGGCTGCCGTCATAGCCAGTAATTGCTGTGACCACTTTTGCAAAGCAGCTTTGATCAGTCAGTGAGTGAGTCAATCGAGTCATTTCATATGTACATATATTTATCGAATGGTCGCAAACACAGACTTATAGAAACTGTCAAGCAACCCTCGCATGCATTTCTACTTACGCTTCGGGTAGAGAGGCGGGCGACACTTCGCTGTCTCAGCAATGCTGATCGCATTTGCTACGGCGTTGACCTCGGCTGCCGCTGCTGCTCCTGCTCCTGCTACTCCTCCTCCTCCTCCTCCTCCTCCTGCTCCTGCTCCTGCTCCTGACAGCGACGGCGGCTGCGACTGCGGCAGCGACGGCGGCGGCTGTTGTTGCTTCATGGCTGAGCTGCCGCTGCCCAAAACGCCGCCGCTGCTAAAAAGGCGACGCTGCTGTAGAAATGCCGTTTTGTCTGCCGTTTGCTGCTTGTTTGTGTATTGTATTGTAACTATTATTATTATTATTATATTAATATTAATTTTTATTTGCAATGGATTGTGCACAAAAACACCGATGCTTCACAATCTACTGAAATTGTTAAAGGTTTATTGCTTATCAGCGATCGAGATAAACGTATCTGCATACATATGTAGGTGTGTATGCGTGTGTGTCAATGGCTCCGACTGTTAAATTTGCAATAGATGGACTTAAGAGTTGCAAGAGCGAGCAAGAGAACATGCATATGTATTTACTTCTAGGGCTTCACACAACTAACACACCAGCACACACGTACATACAGCTGCCCTATATTTACGTCCTGCTGACACCGTTAAATGTGTAATTGAAAGCGAATTGCCTTCAATGACAGAGCAACAGCAACAACACAATTACAGAAACAATAGCAAACTAACGGTGCTTTGGGCAGCTGTTCTTGTTTGCTATCCTCTCTGTGCCGCTTCACCTTGACCTACACGAATTCAATAATAAATGAGCGCAGCTTGCACTATGCTCACACACAAACACCAACACTTGAACAAAAACGAAATTAAAATCAAATCATTCGCACATTTGTTGTTTAACAATTTCAAACAAACAACAAAATAATTTAACTATGTATATCCGTTGCACTTGGCTTTCAAATACCTTTCCACTTGAGCAGCAAAAATATAACACAACCGACCCGCGGCTAGTGTAACCGACTATTGACGAACCGAAAAGGTGTCATGCTTATATTCCCCAGGCGCAGTCGGGCACACTGCTCTTGCTAAACTCATTGTGGCACTGTTTTTAAACAGCGGATTTAACATTTCTGTTAACTTAACACTGTCCAATCACAACTGCAGCAATAGTATCGTAGAAAAAATCGAAACATTTTTAATCGATTACTCACAGCTGTTACATTGTTAATCTTGGAGACTTGGCGATTATAACAGAGCAGCAACAAATTCATCGTGAGTGATATCGAAATATCAAGTACGTTGTCGGCAACTTTGAATTGCTTGAATATAAAAATACATTTTATTTTATGATATAGTTGCCCATAATTCAATTGAACTTCTACAATATGAGTTTTTCTCGATTACAATTGCAGTTGGTTAAGCTAAGTCGCTTGTCAATTGCAGCAACGCAAAGTCGGTTGCATGCCAATTCGGCATTCATCGCCAATTCCAAACAGATAACAACACAAATACAACGAACACAACAAAACAGACTTTGTCATTGCAGAGGCCGGAACAAAGTCAGCAATAACATCGACATCGACAATAACATGCTGAAATACCTGAATCAAAGCGAGGCCATCAATGTGGACCTGGAACTCTTTAATGAGTACAAGTTCAGTGTGGATCAGCTAATGGAGCTGGCGGGACTCAGCTGTGCGCACGCCATAGCCAAATGCTTTCCGGCGGAGCGCTTTGGACGTGTGCTCGTCTGCTGTGGCCCGGGCAACAATGGTGGCGATGGACTGGTGTGCGCCCGCCACCTGGCTTTGATGGGCTACTTGCCCGTCCTGTACTATCCGAAGCCAACGCCAAAGCCGTTGTACGAGAATCTCGCCCATCAATGCAAGCTCATGGAGATTGACTCCATTTCTGATTGCCCTAGCGTGGCGAAAGCTGCTGAGTGCTACGACTTGATTGTGGATGCACTGTTCGGCTTCAGCTTTAAGCCACCCGTGCGCGCCGACTTTGTGCCTGTCGTGGAGCTGCTGCAGCAGACAAAGCTGCCCATTGCCAGGTCTTTGAACCAACTAAAACTTAGCTAAATCCTGCCTAATCTCTCTTTTCCCATATTGTTGCCTTGCACAGCGTGGACATACCCAGCGGATGGGATGTGGAGGCGGGCAAGCTAAATGAGTGCGACATGGAGCCGACGCTGCTCATTTCATTGACGGCGCCCAAGCTCTGCGCCAAGCAGTTCAAGGGCAAGCATCACTTCCTGGGCGGACGCTTCGTGCCGCCCGCCCTGCAGCGCAAGTACCAGCTGAATCTGCCCACTTATCCGGGCACTGAGATGTGCCTGGAGCTGTGAAGGACTACGGAATACCGGTTAACTGTTAAGTCACTGATCAAATCTGGAATTAAAGTCTGAGAACGTTGGATTCGTTTAATGTTTATATTAATTTACATACGCCTGATAACATATATACATATATGTGCTTAAAAGAATAAGTTCTCGCCTTCTACTTGTACAAGCGATTGTAGTTCTTGCGTCGACGGTCCTCCTCGAAGTTGTTGTTGCGCGCCCACTCCTTCAGGTTGCCCTTGGAGCGCAGCATGGCCGACTTGGAGTCCACGTCGCGCATGACAAAGGGCGAGAAGCCCGCAATGTAATCATCATCCAGGGCATTCGTCTTGGTTTTCGCCACGCGCGACGGCATCTGGCGCGGCATGGGCTGATCCTCGAAGAGTATGGGATTGCGCGAATGCTTGCCGCCTTGGAAACGTGGCAGACTCTGGTTCTTGTACTTGGCAGTCAGGGGGCGTCTCGTATTGATGTGGATCACCTGCTTGCCATTCTCGTCCAGGCTGATGGCGACGCGCTTCAGCGTCTTGTTGCCACAGTTCGGGCAGAAGACCTTGGTCATGATGCTGGTCGTCTTGTAGCAGGCGTAGCAACGCAGTATGTAGGTGCGCAGCTGCTTGATGATGCGCCCATTGAGCGCTGCCAGCTGCAGATTGAGCTGCTTCAGCACGTTCTGCAGCGCATAATCTGTGGTCATGCACGCCACCGGCGGCACAATGTCCGTTTCCACCTTGCCCTCGAGCGCCTTTTTCGCCTTCTTAATGTTCGAGTGCGTGATCCAGCCATCGTCGCCAACATCATCGTCGTCGTTGCCGATGTTGGAGGCATTGTTATTGCTGTTAGGCTGGTCTTCTTCTTCGTCTTCCTCTTGAGACTCTGCCACCAGAAGGTCACAGGTTGCCTTCTCCTCGTCCGCCGATGGAGCGCATTTCAACTTTTCAAACAGTTTGTCTAGCTCCTCCTGCGTCAAATCATCCCCATCCTCCTCCTCCTCTCCATCCTCGTTGTCTTCATTTGCTGCCTGTTGGCTCTGTGGACTCGTCACCTCTTTGCCTTGCAGCTGTGCTTCGATAGCTTCCTTAATGTGATCCACTTTATCGCTGCTTTTATTCAACTGTTGCCCATTGTCATCCTCGTTGGCAGCTTCATTGGCGTCTTCCCCGTCCTCTTCTTCGTCGTCGTCCTCCTCCTCCTCGTCATCTTCGTTTCCCTCGGGCATGTACCAGCCCACCAGCCGTTTGTTGTTGCCTTCCTGCATCTCTTCGGGCTTGTCCTTAGAGGCAATCACCTGTGAGACGACTGGCTCGGTGCGCAGATGATCAGTGCCCAGCGTATCCGCCTCCAGCTCGTATGTGAGTGAAATCACCTTTAAATCAATGCCAGACAAACTGGCATAGTCGCCGGTCTTCTTAGCGAATTCGACGCAGTGCTTGACGCTCTCCGGGCGGGGCTCTCGCACCTGCAGATCAAATGGCAGCACGCAGAGGCGGCGTATCTGTCGTTTATTACGCACCTCGGCCACGACCTCAGGCACGGTGAGCACATTTTCGGCGTATTCCTTAAGACAAAATAAAATACACAAATATAATAATTACTAATATATTCAAATGTAGCTCTTACATTCAATGGCACTGCATTGATAAATGCTGTAGTATCAGCTACGAGATATTTGATTTTTGTGCTAGTTTCACTCATTTTAAGCCGTTCATAAATAGCTCGTTCAGCTAACACTAAGAGGAAAAACAAATGGTACAATTGCACGTGTTACTCCCATGCATACGAGCGATTAAAAGGTTACTCGTTAGTAGAGCACCGACTGTTATAATTTTGGAAACTACGTCGCAAATTTAACTCCTTAAATCAAACTGTTCGTTTGTAAAGCCAAAAGTATTTATATATCTAATTGGGTTTTTATTTATATAGTATTATTAATTAACATCTGTATTTACATATGCATTTCCTGAATAAATAATAATTATTTACTCAACACTGTTCGTGACGTCACATCTTTGCTGTAACTGTTACCTGCAATGTAATCTGTACATAACAACCATACCATGACTTGAAACCATGTCACAAAGCTATCGCACTCGATTGCCTTAACATATCGATACAATAAAAACATACACGATAACGTTCATCTCTAGTTTTCAAGCTAAAAATGGCGAAGTGCGTGCTCTTTTTTGTTGTTCAGTTTTGGTTTTCTTGTCAGTTTTGAAGACCGCACAAAATTATATAAAACCGATCTAAAGCAATTGAAAAAGTAGGTAAAATAAAAATTAGTACGCAATCATTTGCGTAGTTTTTTTACTATAATCATTTGTGCGTGAGTTGCAGAAAATTACAATTTGAAGTATCGCTAATGTGGAATCAGTGGCCAGTCGCAGCGGTGCCAGCTGCGCCAATAGCTGCACCGCCGCCTCAACCTGCCATACCGCCTCCACTGCCAGATGCGCCGCCGCCGCCCCCACCATCAGACTCCGCAACTCCTGCCCCCGGTGCTGCAGCTGTTGCCGGACCTTACATGCCCGCGAGCGGAGCTCAACCTGCTACGAATCCGTATGAACAGTATACGTCCGCGCAATATGCGGCAATGACGCCGGAACAGCAATACGCTCTGCAGCAGCACTGGCAACAGTGGCAGACCTACCAACAGGAGTATGCCAAGTGGCATGCCCAGTATGGAGAGCAGGTAAATTGTGATTATGTGATATGTATTCTAACGTTTAAACACCATTCTATTTATGAAACAGTACAAACGGGAAATGGCTGCTGCGGCGGCTGTCAGCACAGTGCCTACGCCTGCACCGGTTGCAGCGCCCATTGGGCCAGTCGCTGCAGCAGTGCCCCCGGCAGTGCCTGGAATTGGGCCAGTTTATCCGTCAACTCCCATAGGTCCACAGATGCCTATCCAGCCATTACAGCCATATTTTGCACAGCCGCAAATGCAGCCAGTGGCGCCACAAATGCCACCGCCGCCTCATTCCCAGTCTCAGATACCTGGCAAGATAATGGCCCAGCCTCAGATGTATAATCAGCCGCCTCCTCCGCCGCCGCAGGGCTACCAGCAGCAGCAGCAGCAGCAGCCGGCGCACCATCAACAACAATCACAGCCAAATAATTGGCAACAACAACCGCCACCGCCGGCTCGATTCAATCAAGTGCCGCCAGTAGGCTACAATCAGCCGCCCACTTCTGGGGAATCCAGCATGTTTCCCAACCTACAGCAGCCACCGCCTTCGTTCATGCAGTCGCCTCCGTCTGCGGCGTCGTCGTCGGCCAATCAGATGGATGCCAATTGGCCAAAGGGACCACAAGGCAAGGGCAGTGGAAACATGAGTGAAGCGGATCCACTCCAGCGCTGGGATGGGCCACCACCAGATGTGGGATCGCAGCAACAGCAACAGCAGGGCGCAGCGCGGAATAATCGCTGGCAAGGCAAGGAGCCCAGTAACAGCAACAATAATAACAACAACAACCAAGGATCTAATAAGCCAGGTCAATATGGCAATCGACGCAACTGGCAACAGACTTCTGGAAACAACAACAACAACAATATAAATCGGAATAATCCGTTCAGCAGTGCTCCATCAGGGCATTTTGGGCCAGACGATGGGGGTCAAGATCCTAGCGGATCTGGCCCTTCGAACTCGGGCAACTTCGGTGTATCCAACAGCAGTTATGGCGGAAACTTTGGCAATAATGGCACAGGCCAAGGACCCGGTGGTCCATCTAACTTTGGCAACAACAATAATAATAATAATAATCGTCGCAGCGGTCGATGGGAGCCAAATCGGTCGAATCAAAGCGGCGGTAACTTTGGCCATCCGCCCAATAGCAACAATAGCTTCAATGACGACGGCTTCAATCGCAACTTCAATCAGCAGCAGGGCAAGCAACAACAGCAGCAAATGCGTGCACCGGACCTGGACGAGGCCAGCTTCGATCGGCTGTTCAATCAATGGGAGAAGCAGTTCGAGGACTGGAAGCGTGCCAATGCCAATCATCCGGATCGCGATGAGTATCGGCGCTATGAGGAGGAGTTTGAGAAGCAGCGACGTCGGATCGCCGAGCGCCGTGAGCAGATGCGACGCCGACGTCAAGCACAGAATCCAAATCAACAAGGGCCACCGCATGGGCCCCCATTTCAACAGGAGCAACAGCAGGAAGTCGATGGCCATTTCGATGGGGAGCATTTCGAGCGAATGCAGCAGACAAGTGTGAAATCGCAACCGGGCATGAAGCAGGAGAAGGACACGGAGCCGCAGCAAGAGCCGGCCAATGGTGCAAATCCAGATGATTCGCATTACTATTCACCACAATCCGAAGCAGATGGAAAAATGAAGCAGTCGGGCGCACGCGCTATCAAGGAGCCTTCAAAACCGGCGCCTACCCAAAAGAAGCCACAGGATGTGGATGCAACCTCGACAACGACAACAGCACATGCAAATAAAGCTCATCCGCTGGGCAAGCGTAAGAATAACGCTGCCGGCGGCAACAACTCGACACCAGCCAAGCAGACCAAACAGGGCAAACAGGAGAATATTTTGATCATTTCACTGGACGACGATGACGACGAGTCTGAGGCACAGAACTCGACGGGCAAGGGGGCAGACACAGCTGGCGAGACGCCCATGAAGAACATATTCAAGAAGAGCGATGGCATACCGGGACTAGATTTTATTGCCGACGGAACTGCTGCGCCGCCGCCGCCGCCCACTGAATCAGGGAATTCAAAGGGCACGGATAACAATAAGAAGATACCATCGCTGTTCGATGTGGTCATCGATAAGCCGCGTATATCGCCTAGCGAGCGTAATGCCAGCGATGCGGAGAAGAAGGAACAACCGGGGTCTGTCAGCGAACCTCTGCCGGATAATGTTAGCCATGTGCTCAAGGATCCCGAGTTTATGAACAATTTGTCGCAGGCCCTTGCCAAGGCGCAAGGGCGTGAGCGCGACCAGCAGCAGGATCAAGAACAGGGGCAACAAAAGTCAAACGAAAGCAACGAAAATGCCAGCAACAACAAGGCCAACAGCAACAACCACAACAATGCCGACAGGGACGGACGTGCCCTGAGCTTTGCCGAGTGGCAGAGGAAGAAGAATAACCAGAAAGCTGGCTCGCAGGACAGACAGTCACACAGCATGCCGGATAGTGGCGATCGTGATAGTTTTGGACCAGGTTCCGGCCGGGGACCGGGTCCGGGCTCTGATCAAAGAGCACCTCATGGATTTGGACCTAATAATGGGCCGCCGTTTGGGCCTGCGGGTCCGCAGGCCATGGGACCGAATTTTATTGACTTTAATGGACCCAACGGTCCGCCCAATGGTCCCAATGGGCCCAACTTTGGAGGACCTAACTTTGGTGGCCGCCAGGGTCCCGGCTCCGGGCCCGGACCTGGACCATTTGGCTGCCCTGGGCCCAATGGACCATTCGGACGTAATTTTGGTCCGGGCGGACCAAATAATCCCAATTTCAATGGACCTGGACCGAATTTTGGCCCTAATTTCCGTGGCAATGGACCCAACAACGGTCCCGGCCCGGGTCCATTTCGACCAAATTTCTGTGGCCCGAATGGACCCGGTCCCAACTTTGGTGGTCCCGGACCCTTCGGCGGACCAAACTCACCTGCAAACTTCGATCGAAACTTTGGCCCACCAGGACCCAATCATCCGAATTTCAATGGGCCCCACAACAACAAAAGCAACTTCAACGAAAATCCATTCAGACGGAATAGTGGAGGTCCAGCGCCCAGCTTTGATGATGGACCCGGCTTCGGTCCACGTGGCAAGCATCAAAAGAACTTTGGACAGCATCGCAACAGCTTTGGCAACGGAGGGAACAACAACGACAACAAGCCTTGGTCTGACGGGTATGTGTCATTAAGTTGTACTTAACTCTATATGTCTCTCTCTCTCTCTCTCTCTCTCTCTCTCTCTTTCACTGACCACCCAGACTCTCATTCTCGCGTGCCTTTCTTATTTGAGTGTGTAAAGTAAAGTTTGGGGCATCAAGCTGAATTTCCGTAAACATTCCGTCAGAGTATGAAGAGCATTATAGAAGCAGAACTATTAGATAATTGTCCTAATTTTGTCTGTCTTATTAAGACCGAAATAATTCAGATTTTAATTTCGATATAGGGGGAATTGGGAGAAACTCAGGAAAACTTTATCTCCTCTATAAGCCAATTTCCGATGGACCTTAGCCTTAATAGATCATATACCATATTTCGATCTCGACTTTCAAGTCAGCTAGCTGATTTACCTTTCCTATATTTATTGTTGGTCGTATGGCTTTAAGTCTTAGTAGTTCTGATTGTTCTGATTGATAGTTTTACTATCACTGCTGAATACTTTTATACTTGCTTATATAGATTGTCTTAAGCCGATATACTATGTATAGCTGTCTCCTTATCCGATCGATATTAAATTGATATTCATAGACCTTTTTCTTATTGAGAGAAATGGGGCTCTACATACAACTCAATTCAACAAATATAATTATTACTTTTCTGATGAGATGAAACCACAACCCATTAATATTGAATGAATGAATGAAAACCAACTATATAACCCCAAATCAAACTTTTAGCATTAGCATTAAGAAAATTCTATCCAATTAATCAAAATCGAATATAAAACTTGAAATTGTTTAACATATATCTTAATAATCTATAACAAAGTCTCAATAATGACTGAGATTTCTAGTTTTGAATTCAGTTTGCAAGCACTTCTTAATTGAACTTGAATGATTTGAGAAAGCTTTTGAATGCCGTGAAAGCCTTACGAATATTTTTGTTCAATATATGTTTGTAGGAATGTTTTGCCAATGACAATGTCTCAATTATAAGCTGTATTATTTGAGCGATTTGAAATTATGATAAGCATATATATCTCTCGTAAGACAGAACCACCCGATAGTAGTCGAAACTCACCCGCCGCCCCTAATAAATCTGTTCTCTTATACGTTTTCTATGTTTGTAACTTAAATGTGCAGGCATTTTGTTGATCTCGTCGTTAATGCTGGAATTTCGATTCCTTACCCGTTTTCTCTTTTTCTCTTCTACTTTTATGCACCCAAATATATATATATATAAAAAAAAACAACAACATAAAAACTACAATTTAAATGACAATGAATCAAACCTAACTCACACAACAAATATATATGTCTATATTTATTACAAAAACAATTGACATTGCTCTGAATTCGACTTTATCCATGCTCAATGCATATATGTACATATATAAATCCATATATATATATGTATATATATTATAGCAAGCGGTCGTTTCGTGGTAGGGGTGACAACTCCAACAGGAGCAATAGAAGTATGCAGCAGCAGCAACGCGGACCCAGGTCAAGCTAGATACGTGCCCTTCTTCTCGATTCTCCAAGCGCATATCTAAAATACAATAACACAATAAATCAATGTTAACGAAAGTCAATATCTCTCTCTCTCTCTATCTCTCTCTCTCTATCTATCTCTCTGCCAGTTATTTTATATACAACTATTTATGTACATCATTAACTGCTAAAATCTCTTGACTAACTTTTAAGATCTCTAAGTCTTGATTATTTTATTGTTGTCAAAAGAAATCAATGAATTTAGTTCCTTGAATTGAAATTGAATTGAATTTTTTTTCGCAATATAACTTGAGGTGTTCACTTCATCCTCAGCTATATTCGAATTATCTGAAGCCACGATTGCAGCTAGATTTCTAGAAATTCCCCATGTATTTAGCATAATTAATAGTTATTTACATATACATAATATATGGTACAGAATTACCTAAAGCTATATATATATGTATATATATATATATATATATATATATATATATATATATATATATATATATAAAATAACAAAGAATACCTTGAACTAATAAAATGATTTTAAATATTATATAAAATGCTGGCGTGCATTTTCATATGTCGAGAAGGCTTAATCTAATGGATAGAGCTATAGTCTTAGTTATTTCAAATTTAATTTTAGTACTCGTCCGAGACTTTCAATTGAATCTCCCATGCAGTCCGATTTCGCAGACAAAATGGCTTAAAATTACGGGTTAGTCTGGATAATGAGGACAGAAATACGAAATATAATATATAAAGTCAAAAAGTATCGCGACTCCAATGTATTATTTAGCTATGAATATTTTAATTGGTTCGGCTTTGACTGAAAGTTTGATCAAAAATTCTCTAAATGAATTAATAACCTTAAAAGAATTACCCATATAATATTGGACAACTTGTGCTGAGATTTCTTCAAATCTTGATCAGCTTCTCCTTTGCTGCCCTCTTGATCTATGTGTCTATTTCAATGGAAACGCAGGATCCATAGTTTCGGAAACAAGAAAAAGCTTCTCGGGGATAGGTCTGGGGAGTACGATGCCCGATTGTCAGGGAAATTCGAAAGCAATAGTTACTTTTAATGAAAATCGTCATGAACTTGATATACATCTTAATACAAATAATATGCTACGTACTTATGGCACGCCCTATTATATTAGTTAAGTCCCTGCCCCTACCGCAAGGCTTGCCCCATGCTAAATGCTTGCTGAACTTCCCAAGCTGTGTCGTCTCTCACAGCTATGCAATTTATATTTTTACACAATTACTATTGCCAGAGCCGATGTTATCTTAGTTATGTAAGCACTTATATAAATACTGAATATTTGAAGAGTTGCCCGAAATATAACTCAATCTATGCAAATTTCTGCTGATCCCAATAAGCCATCCATTACTATTATTTAACACTAATTGACAAAGCCCGATCTTCGGCAATAGTCGAAGATTGACTGTTCCTTAAAGTCTTTTGATCCGATTGTGATATTACGATATTGGTCCTTCAGTTGTTCGATGTTAGATGGGCGATTGCTGTGAACGCAACTATAGTGAAGAATTCCCAAATTTAAGGTCTAGGATATCCCTATATATTACTGATATTCCTGTCTGTTTGCCAAGTCCGATGTGGTGTCCTCCGTCCGTAAGAATACATATTATATACTACTTGAAAAGCCTGCTCATCTTGATATTCTATTAACTCGTCTTTAAGAACCTTTTGAGTGTTACGTATTGGAAAACTGGATGAACATGTGCATATATATTATATATATTGACTTCGGCTCTCCCCGTTGCTTTATGTTCTATGAACTATCTCAGAGTGCATCAATCCTGTTTTACACATGCCCTGGACGCACAACCAGAACTCAGAGTCTCATTAATCTCGGCCCTGCCTCTGCCTCTGCCCCCTGCTCCGTCCCTGCCTCCTTGCCTTTGCCTCTGTCTCTGCCTCTGCCTTGTCTCTTGGTCTGTTATGTAAATATCTTGAAGCTACAATTGCTTGCCCCATGACAATAGCAATATATTTGTAAAAGTTTAAGTGTTTCTTTCTGGTTTAAAATTAAAAAAAAAAAAAAAAAAAAAACGAAACAAAAAATACAAAAAAAAACCTAAACCGATTAAAAACCAACAATTAAACAAATGTAAAATGCAACAAAAACTACACAAAAAAAAAATTAAATGAAATAAACAAAAAACACAAACAACATAACCAAATAACAAATAATTGATAAAAAAAAACTGTTAAACAAACCAAACCTCGACCCTGCGTCACGCAACGTTGCAGCGCGGAGCAAACCGACGACGAGATGCGAGCCGGCAGCAGCGAGTCCGTCTATCGTCCGATGCAAGTGTTTGACTACCAGAACATCAGCAACACCGCCGCCACGGTCATCGACTATGGCCACAAGTCGGCCGATGGGGCTGGCAATCGGATGGCTGCTGTTGACCCGGCGCCTGGGCCAGGAGCAGGACCAGGAGCAGGGTTGGGACCACGACCAGGACCACCGGGATCGGGCAAAGCTCTGCCGGACTTTAGGCCGGGTGTTACCTTTGACTATGGACATGCCTCGGCAGCTGGACCATCGAGTGCTAGGCCTCTCAATCGCAAGAGTGTCAACAACAACAACAACAACAACAACAACAATAACAATAATAACAACAACAACAGCAACATCAGGAAGAAAAATAAAAAGAAGAATAAGAATCGTCAGCGCGCAGTGCAGCAGCAACAACAACAGCAACGACAACAACAAGTTGCGGACTCGTTCTTGATGCCCGACCCTAAGGTAGGTTTCAAAGGTGGCTCAGCCCGCTGCAAGCTATCCACAATGAGCGAATATAATGTCATGTCTCTGTATATATCCATTAGTTGAATGGCCAGCAGCTGGCCGTTGGCAAGCTCGATGACCTCGAGGACATATCCGATGGCGAGGAGTAAGTTTCGATTTGATATACGTAAACAGCCATTTGTTAATGCCACCAATTTAATGCAGTAATCTCACGGATATAATGCGCGCGGAATCGCCACCACCGCCACCGCCACCAATGCTCATCAGGACACCAATTGAGGAGGTGGTGCCACCGAAAGCTTTTCCAGCTAATCCACAGCGTCGCATGCTGGGCGAACCACCCACCGCTCTGTTCCCATCGACAGCAGCGGCCAATCAAAATATACCGGAGCCAAGAGCAGATGCCCATTTGCTGGAAATGAATGTACCAACGAATGAGAATCGCAATACCATATCCGTTGATGAGGTGCTGCTGCCACCGGGTCGTCTGATGCGTCCGAAGCGCATTTGCATCATACTGCGTGGACCGCCGGGCTGTGGCAAGTCGTATGTGGCACGTCTGATCAAGGAAAAGGAGGTGGAAATGGGCGGCGCCAGTCCTCGCATACTCAGCATCGATGATTACTTTATAGTTGAGAATGACTACGAGGAGAAGTGCCCAAAGTCTGGCAAAAAGGTGAGCGCGGGTGGCTGGATAATGTCTCCCTGAAAACTGATTCATTCCTCTTCCATTTCCAGATACCGAAGAAGGAGCTACTGTACGAGTATGATGAGGCCATGGAGGAGACTTATATGCAATATTTGATCAAATCGTTCAAGAAGACGCTTAGCGACCATCTCTATGACTTTGTTATTGTTGATTGCAACAACAATTCGTTGCGTTCACTTAACGAGTTCTATTGCAACGCCAAAGACTCGAATTTTGTGGTACGCAGCTCACACACTGTCTCCCTCTTCCTCACTGTCTCTGTCTGTCTCTGTCTTGCTCTTTCCTGCTCTCCCTCCACCTGTCTCGCTCACATCGATGCTGACGGCTTTCTTTTTCCAACAGCCCTACATTGTGGACATGCACTGCGATGTGGAGACGTGCTTGGGACGCAACAGCCATCAGCGCAGCGAGCACGACATCCGCGCTGTGCTGGACAATTGGTGCACTACGCCGCTGCACTACATCAAGCTGGATGTGTCGTCGCTGCTGGAGAACGTTGTTGAGATGGAAGATGTTGAGAACATGGCAACGGTAACTATGATGCTGTAATGCAGTCTACGGCCCACCACGACTCACAGCTCACGGCCACAGCCGCCAGCCTGACCACCAGCAAAATTTGGGTGTGCGTGTGTGTGTGTGTGTGTTAGTGAGTGAGTGAGTGAGTGTGCGGCACTATCGTCGGTGTATAACACTGGCAGTCTACAATAGTACATAGTACATAATACTTGTATTTACATTTATATATCTATCTATATCTATATCTATATCTATATCTATATCTATATCTATATCTATATCTATATCTATATCTTTATCTATATCTATATCTATATCTATGTTTGGATTATAGTTGAATTATATATACGAGCAGTCTGTAGTGTAAGCACGAGTATAACTTAGTTGGCAATGCCAATGCCCACGACAGCTCTTTAGACTAAGATTCTCTTGAACTCGTTTTACAATATGTATGTGTATGGCATATGTATATATTGCGTACATGCGTACATAAATGCTGTAGCTGTATATTGTTAATATATACATACATATGCACGACTATACAAATGCGAAACTGTAAATCTGATCAATACAAATAGAAAATTGCGTTGTTGTACCAAAATATTAATCAATTTATCTTAAATGCCCGCTTCACGAAATATTTTGAAATTAAGTAACTAAGTAAATGGTTTTTGGAGCGCTGCTCAAGCAAACATGTTTATTTATTGTGGCTTATTCATTGCAGGATGATAATGCCAATAGTGCGGAGCCAGCAACCGAGGAGGGTGCCACCCATTCCCAAGCCGCTGCCCACGATGAGGACAGCAATAGCGCTGATGCGGCCAACGATGTAAGTGTCTGGAGCATCAACCATGGTTATGGTTAATTGCTCCCACTGTGGGCATAAGCTCTCTGGCTCTCGTGATATGTGCTCTATGCCTCTCTCTCTCTCTCTCTCTCTCTCTCTCTCTCTCTCTCTCTCTTTCTCTCTGTCTCTGTCTCTGTCTCTGCCTTTGTGTGTGCGGCTCTAGCTAATCCAAAAATATATCTATATATGTTCTTTCATTGTATGATTTTCTTGACATGTGTGTTGGTTGTGTAAAGTGCGGCTTTCTGAAAAGCAAGTGGGAAAATGATACCACGGAGGAAAATCTGGGTAAGTGCTGTCGAGTTGAATGCAATTCTCCTTTTTGTCTATGCCTAATGTCCCTCAACTTCAGCCCGTCTCGATGGTACGAAACACCTCATGCACAAGCGCAAAGCCGCTAGCATAGCTGACTATTTGCAGCTGGATGAGTGGGAGCCGCCCACAGGCAGCTCGAATGGCAAAAAACGCGTAAGTGCCACCCAGATGGCCTCTATTTATATAGCATATGCCTAAAGCTCGCATATCAATGTTGTTGTAGGTACGCTGGGCGGACATTGAGGAAAGGCGAGCACAGAAAAAAATGCGTGCGATTGGCTTTGTGGTGGGGCAAACCGATTGGAAGCGCATGATGGATCCCAATGCGGGCAATCGCGCCCTCAACAAAACCAAGTACATTGAGCGCGTGCACAAAAGGCGCTAATCAGGGGATGTATCCATTTCGATCCGATTTGGCAACGCCACGTTACAGGTGGAATCGGATATGCCTATAAGCCCATGCGACCTCATCAAATTTGATTTTTAGTTTTATTATTATTATTATTATTTTTCTTTTGGTAAAATATTGTTAATACCTGATCGTATGCTAGTTAGTTGGCTTTCATTTGCTAACACAATGCTTGCATGCATCTAAATGTCAGGCAGGGCACTCGCGTGTCCAGTGAACAACAAACAAAGCAACAATGCAATCATCTACAATTTCCAATACGAATTGTGCTCAATTTCCAACACATCATGCACTATGTATTCTATTATTATTACATAAATAATATGATGTAGGCAATTATCAATAATGTCAAACTCTTTAACTCATATGCATTTATAGTCCCCACAGAAATCAACTTATTTATATAATCCTATTTTATCTGTTGTGAGTTTGTTTTTTTTTTTTTTAGGTATGCTCCTTACAAAACATGCATTCAAATAGAAAATTATTACAATGAAATCAATTTAGTATAAATATATAATCTAGCATAAATATCAAATTTAGTCTAATTTTATAATTGTGTACAGCGAGAGAAAAGCGCAGTCTATGTGTATATTAGCAAAGTTTTAACATTAGATTTAATCAATGTGAAGTCTTGTGTAAAATAGTAGTGTGTATTACTGAAATTGTCAATATATATATATATATATATATATATATATATATATATATATATTAATTAGCATATAACTAGATCAATTACTCTGAACTAATGACACATATTGAAATTAAAGTGCAACTTAAGAACAAAATTCAAATGTTATATTTAAGATGTGTATTTCATTTTAAAATTCTTTTTAGATTTGTGCATCGGCTCGAAATGCTGCAATGTTATCGATATCGATATTGATATTATATTTTTCGATCTTAAGAGTAAGTTCTTGAGGTACATAAATATGTATGATATGCGTACATCCATATATATATATATATATATATATTTAAGTCACTAATATTTTCATGAATTACTAAATTTGGTTATTTTTCTTATATATCAATATATAAACATATGCATATGTATATGTCCACAGTTACATCTGACTTGATTGCAAATGGGCTTTGAGTACAGGGTATCTCTCGGCCGTTAGCTTTTGAATAACACAATGTTGTTTACACATGGCTAGATTATGTCTTGACATTTCTATTTAGTTGATTGGACTTGCCAAATACGTCAGGAATTGGCAATTTGAACCATTACTCACGACTCAAGGTTAAGAAGTTGCGCAACTTTCTAGCATGGATCGAGCACGCGATGTTCGCAAATTTCGAAACGATAACAGCAACAAGAACAAAAACAAGAACAAGCGGAGGAGGAAGAAGAGGAACAGCAACAACAATAACAGCAGTAGTAACAACAGCAGCAACACAAACAACTGTATCGTGGGTATCGCCACCCTTCAGCAGCCATACACACACACACACACACACACACACACATGCAAGGGCTGCGTCGCTGGCGGCATGCGCGTGAGTGTCAAAAAAGGAGTGCGGGCCAAAAGGACAAACGCACACTAACAACAACACCAACACCAACACACAAATCACATTTCGAATTCGCATTCGCATTCGCATTTTGGCGATGTGTTTGTGTCTTCGGCGAAGCTGAAGTCGTGAGTCAGCCGAGGGCAGGCTGAGCCAGCCGTGAGTTCAGTCGAGGAACGTAACTCGAACGTAACGGACGCTCGGGCCGCGCAGCCCCACAGAAAGCACGAGCAACGGAGCAAAATAGCAACAACTGACACAGCATTAATAATACAAAAAACAACAATAAATAGTGTGTGCAGCAAGTTGAAAGAGAGTGCGAAAGAGAGTGAGAGCGAGATGGAACGAAAGGGCATATTGAAAGGCCAAAAGGAAACAATCTAACTCTTCTTGCTATTTTTTGTTGTTTGTTTGTGTTTTTTTTTTTTTTTGTTTTTTTTTTATTGTTGGCTTGTCATTTGTTTAATGAATTGAGTGAACGTGTGTGTGTGTGCGTGTGCTTGTTTGTGTTGGTTGCTAAATGTTGAATTCGCCCAGAGGCGAAGTGGAAGTTACGTCAAAAGGAGCCAACGGCCAACAACAGCTAACAGCCAACAGCAACAACTACAGCTGTAGCAACTTGTACAACAGCAACAGCAACGACAACGACAACAACAAGCGACCCGCCAAATTGTTTTTGGCCGCCTTTGGATCGTCGTCCTTTGCGCATTGTTGTCACGAGTTACCGTTTGTTGTCTTTATTTTTGTTATATAGCTGTAGTTGCTGCTGTTGCTGCTGCTGTTGCTGTTGCTGTTGTTGTTGTTGTTGCTGTTGCTGTTGTTTGCTTACATTTGGTATTACCTATTTGCTGATTTTATTAGCCGGCATCTGCAACGTCAGCGGCTACGTGGCTCGTGCTTATATAAAGTGTAATATGGAAGCATGTCTTCCACATCCAGCTCCGTGCTAGCGCTGTCATCGTTCAATTTATTATTTTTCACCCAAGGTAAGGCAAATGGAATATAATACGCATAACTTGCCCGCCAGCTTTATATAATCTGCAAGCAGAAAAAAGAAAAGAAATTGCCTTCGGCCACACCGCAGCCTATATACCCTAGCCGAGGCTCATGACCCGCATCTCAAACTGAAATGATCGAGCAATGATTCTCTATATATAATATAATACATAATATCGCTAATATCTATAATGTATTATAAAAGTAATTTAGTTTCGATAAGATTATTGGAAGTTTTCATCTTTTTATAAACAAGGAACTGGATCATAATTAGATCTCGACTTGCATCTAAAAGAAATGAGATGATGCCTTTAGCAACGTCTGATATCTGAGTTACCCGAAGAGACTCATTCAGCTGATCTGTCATATATTGTCGATATATAACATATTTATTTTACTTTCTATTATTCTTTTACTTTTTCTATCCTTCATCTTCAAGGGATCAAAGAACTAGGTCGCAATTAGCTAGAGATATTGTCTATGATAATTATATCTGATAATATGATATATCTGATAATATAATGATATCTGATACTTATAATATATAATAAGTTGTGGTTACTGATCTATAATATATACATATACATTTTTTATTTTCTTTTACATACATATGCTTCATCTTTTATCGCAATTCGATATCGTTTGATCCGTCAAATTAAAAAATTGTCTAGCCAGGGATCATACCTATGATAGTGATACGTATAAGTTGTTACTTGGCTGTTGCCCAGAAGTGTTTCATAAGAATAGACGAAGTGACGCATCCACTTGTGGTTGGTGATCTATAATATAGATTATAATATATATACGTCATATATATGTATACACATATCCCCCTAAATATACCCACCCACCCATAATACCCCTGGGTAAATGCATTGTCGAACACAATGGGCCCTGTTTGCGAATCGATCAAATATTCTATCTAAATATAAATGTCGCAATTGTTGCTCATA
This sequence comes from Drosophila mayaguana, assembly GCA_037075325.1. NCBI lineage: Eukaryota > Metazoa > Arthropoda > Insecta > Diptera > Drosophilidae > Drosophila > Drosophila mayaguana. The sequence continues at coordinate 2,778,558 of JBAMCG010000127.1, read as the reverse complement.
CGCCGTGTGGTACGTCACGGTGCCTGCGCCCGCAACTAGCTATCAAGCGTTTCCATAATTAATAAATCAGCTTTCAGTTTTGGCTGCAAAAGCCCAGCGACGCACCGTGACCCAATTTGGCTTCGCATTGGCCGGCCCAATTAACTTGGCCCATGTGAATCAATCCCCAACAATCTGCCCTTGCCCTGGGGGAGTTGCAAAGCTGGGACAAAGCCAACGGCTCTCCGCATACTGTATCATTAATTTTAAGGCTGCAGCTGGCTGATGATGGGCAATGAGCTCGGCGAGTAATGCCAGGGTAGACTGAATGCCATAAAATGGGTTAAGGGCAAAGCTAATCAGGAATATCAAATCCCAGTACAAATAATTGAATCATTTTTATATTTGTATATACTTTAATATATATATATATATATATATATATATATATATATATATATATATATATATTATTATTATCAAAAACTGGAAAACTGCTTGGGTATTATTTGATTACTCACATGAATATGTAGTTCAGTAAATGATTTCTTTCTTCTTCGTATTATCTAGTGATACTTTGGAATAGTATAGGGTATTCTTGTAGTCGAGCAGCCATTTATTTGACCATATTTACTATTTGGGCCAGGCAGATAAACCAATTCTGTTTGTTCATTGGATCTATTGCATTTTCGTATCCAGGAGCGCATGTCCACATGTATATATGATTCAGTAAGTGTTAGAGTCTTCGTAAGCATTAGCCTTAGTTAATATCAATCTACGAAGACTTTCAGTCATTCTGTTGAAGCGAGTGAGGTATCTTGTAATCGAGCAGCATATTTACTATTTGGGCCAAGTGCGTGCCTAGCTATGTTTGCATATTTGTTTTATTACATATACTACTCATTCAGAAAATTAAAATTTATTCGTATCTAGTCTAACTTTTAGTTTGTTAGGGTATCTTGTAGCCAAATACATTTATTGCATTTCGTTTTTATTTTCTTTTATAAAGGCCGGGTATCTGGCAGTCGAGCAGGGCTGGACTTGAGCCAAATGAAATTTGTAACAAATGAAGCCACTGAAATTTATAAAATATATATTCACATAGATACATATGTATGTAATGTAAGTCTTGGTTCAATCTTCACAATCCTACCTAGTCCAATTTTTAGTTTGGATAGGGTATTTTGTAGCCGCGCAGATTACTAACTTCTGCACAATATTTATGCTTAGCGCACTTGATAATTTCATTTTGTTTCTATTTGTTGTGTAAAGGCCGGGTATCTGGCAGTCGAGCAGCTCTCGAGTCGAGCCAAGTGCAATCTGTAGCAAATGAAGCAACTGAAAGTTATCAAATATATATATATATATATATATTGATTTTTTGTTGTCGCTGCTTAAGTTGCGTCAACGAACTAGTCGCTAGTTTTTGCAGAAGCCTTGCTTATGGGGCGGCTTTGGCATTTTATGATGGCGAGTTCAGCGAGAGTTCGAACATGTGCGTATTATCGTATTATTTTTACAGTTAGCTGCTTTCCGTTTGCCATTTAGCTAGTCGTTTAACGGCAATTTAATGGCCTTATTGTTCTGTTGTTGCGCAATAAATCTCGCTCGACTAAGTCGAAGTCCAGCTAAATAAACTATGCAGCGTATAAAGGTTGCCCCTCTCTCAGCCCCCGTCCTGAACGTTGCCTCGCCGCAGTCCTTTGCCCTCAGCCCATTTGTTTTACTCCCGGCCAACTCGATTTGCATGCAAATTGCGTATAAATCCTTGAGTCGTTGGTGTTCCTGTGCTGCTTAGGTCGTTGCTTTAAAGCGTGGCCGTTGCATGAGCTCACGCGGCGCGACTCACGATGCACGAGTCACGAGCCACGAGTCACGAGAGCACGACAAATCATTGGCAATAGCTGCCACAAATCGCGGCACGAACTTTCCTGTCCTTCTTATCCGTTTGTTTTCTATCTTTTCCTTTCTTGTTTGTGGCTATCGCCCCGTTCGCGGTCATCTAATGGCCGAAGCGTTTACCTTTAATTAAAAAGTTCTTTTCGGCCAGCCAAGAGTGAATTAATGAGAAATGGCATCGCGCACACGCCGAGTGCTAACAATTCAATTTCGCCAGCGCTTTCAATGTTGATATTTGTCCTCAAACTTTTGGCAGATGCTGCCGCCACCCACACTTAATTAGTGCGCGGCGCGCACACGACCTGGCCGACATTCCTCAGCCGGAGCCACAATGATAGCAGGCCGCACGTCATATTGTACGAGTGGGCCAGCCCAGTGAAAGGAAAATAGCAAATTTTTAATGATATTGAGTTTGCTTTTGCCGCTCTTATCATCTCCGGGCTCTGTGGAGGCAGTGGAGGCAAGCGCCTTCAGGCACAAACTCTCGAGCTTGCCTTGGCATCTCGTAGCACAGGGCAATAGCCCTTACTCCTCCAAAGGCTTTTGGTGTGCCCAGTGTGCAATTGCATCCACTACTAGAATCTGTTTTCGAGATATTCCATGTTTCTTTTAGAATGGAATCGTACAATAATTGAACTCTGGAAATGCTGATGCTTCTACTACTATTTCTACTACTACCTTTACTTATATTCCTCCGCCTGCTATTATTTCTGCTACCACCTTTTTTTACTACCACGTCTATAACTATTTGTACCACTCCACTCCATCTACGGCCACATCTACTACTTTTACTACTCCATCTACTACTATTTGTGCTACTTCTTTTACTTCTACTACTATTTGTGCTACTTCCTTTCTGCTACTACTCCATCTACTACTATTTGTGCTATTTATTTTACTTCTATTACACCATCTACTATTATTTCTGCTACTTATTTTACTTCTACTACTCCATCTACTACTATTTGTGCTAATTCTTTTACTTCTACTCTACTCTCTATCATCTACTATTTCTTCTACTATTCCACCTACTACTATTTGAGATACTTCTTTAACTTCTAATCCATATAATACCACATCTCCAATTCTATATACTACTATTATTGCTACTACTTTGATTTTTATTGCTTCTACTTCCTCGTCGACTTCTATCACTACTCCTTCGCCTACTACTACTTTAACTACTACTTCTGTCACTACTTTTACTACCCCTTCGACAACTATTAACTCCACTACTACATATACTAATATTTCCACTACTCCTCCTTTCACTAATCCTTCGCCTACTACGACTTCGACTCTACTCCCTCTATCACTACTTCCTCTACTACTTTTACTACCCCTCCTACTACTATTACTTCTACTACTACTTTCACATATCCTACTACTTTTACCGTTACCTGTACTACTACTACTACTTTAACAACTTTTACTCCTCCTGCTCTTTACTCCTTTCTCCTTCTTCCGATAGGTTTTTTGAGTCTGCTACTTTTTGGCATGGCATACGTTTCGGACTCATTCGCAAGGTATTGTCGCTGGGACCGCCTTAAGGTGTACGCATATTTAAGCAGGCGTCGCTTCAATGGGAATTTGTGATTCGCCGCTTACTGCTCGGCTGCTTCACGTGTCTCGTGTTGCTTGTGACAGGCGTCGGCTCCACCGATGCATGTGCTCGCCATGCATTATGCATGCAAGGACATCGCCATTTCAATGGCAGTCGACAGCAGTCAAAATATAAAACAATAAGCAGACAAACAGAGCGGGCGACCTGGGTCTCAGATCCTGCATTAAGGTGCAGCCAACAGCCATTGTGTGGCTGACTAATTGTTCGGTGGCCACGCCTGCGAGTGGTTGCGGTGGCTGTGGTGGTTTTGGTGGTTGCACGCCTGTCGTTTCTGCTTAGTTAGCTGCCGATGGCTTTCGGTGGCTGTACACGGTGGGCTGACGTGTTTGTTGATGTTTTCCACGAACAGGGGTTATTTTTAGTTGCAAAGTGCAATTAGGGCTTCAAGCTGCAAGCTGCTGCGACAATGGCCAACTGCAACAGCAACTAGCTGCGACTGCCAACAATATGCTTTGGCTATTTCTGTGCGAGCAGCCGAACCCCCAACTCAATGCCAGGCGCTAAAGGTTAGGTGTCAAATATCATTCATTCTTTGTTCTATACATAAACACAATCGAAAGACGCCTACACACACACACACACACAGCTGGCATGTGTGTGAATTTGATTTTGCATTGATTTTCCCATCGATGGCATTGAGTGGACGCAAGGCTAAGAACTCGACTGCTGATGTCGCTGAGGCTTCATATGCCTGGAATTTATTTAATCAAATATAGCTGTCTCTCATTGGCATGAGATGCACATTCTGCGTTTACAGGGTATACTTAGTGTTAGCCAAGCACCTGCTGAGGCTGAAGACTGGCGCAGGTGAGACGCTCTGGATAAACTGCTAAATTACAAGCATAAATGTGCATGTATACCCTGTAAATATAATTTGAACCATATGAACCATATGGCAAGCGATATGCCACTTTGAGAGTACATGAACTACAGGGTATACTTACCTTTAGCTCAAGAAGTACTCTGCTACGACAAGCGCTTCTTATGTTAAGTTCTCCCTAATGGAAGCAAGCGCTACAAAATTAAGTATACGCCCCATGTGAGAGGCGCCCACAATCGAGCTATGTACTTCAAGAGTGAGTGCATCAATTATAGGGTATAGATACTTTTAACGTCAAGAGAATACTACTTTTTTTACGGGTAAACCCTTCTTCATATGCTAATATTATCTCATTTACTATAAGAGCCCAAAATCAAATGACTATTTATGGACACCGAAGTGAATGCCTGAACTATTTTTATGGTAAACTTATTTAAGAATCAGTGTAGCCAGAATCGCATGGCGTGCTACATACCCCTTAATGGATGCACGTTTATAGGATATATGTACATATATTAGCCAACAGAAGAAGACAACAAACGTTTCGCACCGCATCGCACTAGCTCTTATTACACTCGGTTTACTTCAATTAAAGCAAATGCTATATTATTACGTATACGACCCATGCGCAATTCCCATAATCATGTGGCCACATTTATTTGCATGGTGTTTAGTGTGTGTTATATTTACAGAGTATTCACATATTTATAATGAAAAAATACACGCGTTGCCCATTATGTGAGGCGTACAGCAAATGCCGTAACTAGGAAATTACACATACGCCCCTTGTGCGACGGCCCGAATCGTTTGGCTAGTTAACTTTGCGGCGACAGCAGAATTAAGTATTTAATTACAATTGACAGTTGTTCTCTCTCTCTCTCTCTCTCTCTCTCTCTCTCTCTCTTTCTTTCCGTCTCGCTTGGATTCCTTGCAACTGCAGACAGGAGCTGCCAACGCTGTTTTACTATTTTTGGCATTTCATTTCACGTTGCCGCCAGCGACCTGCGACTGCAACTAATTATGAATTTTAATTAATTCTGGCAGGCTGCTACTTTGTTTACTTGCAGGAGAGATAGAGATGAGAGCGAGAGGGAGGGAGAGAGATGAGGGACAAAGCGAGCGCTCAGCACTTTCACTCTGATTGCCTGTGTTGTGTCTGCCAACAGCCACAAATCTCTGCCATCGGCCATCTGCCAAATTGCCTCATTGACCTCCACTCGGCTGATTTCTCGAGTCCAGTCGGTTACACTTACAAATGGCCCCCGGCTGCTGGCAGCTGGAAAACAATTCTAAATATTGTTTCAAATGCCAGAAAATCCTGCTTTGCTCCCTCCCCTCATCTCCTTGCTCCAACAACTGGGGCTGTTCTCCTTTTTGGCTTGTTTACTGAGCGCATTTTGCACAAGATTAAAAGCTCCTTTTCTATTACAATCATAATAATAATAATATTAATAACAATATTTATTTATTGTGTTTTGCTGCTGCTGCGGGAACTGTTAGCTGTGTGCATTTGTATACCCTGTGGAGCAAGGGTGAGCTAGTGGGGTATATTGATGGGAGTGAGGCTGGTTTGGGACTCCCAGATCTTTAGATATTCGCATTATATGGGATTTACTTATGCACAAATTAAGTTTGATGCTATAAGAAATCTTGAAGCTGAATTTGATTCTAGAAAGCAGAGAGCTCTGCTCGCAGGATTATTGTGTAATGTTCATTTTCTCTTTTCTCTTCTGTCATTCTGTTTCTCTGTTTGTCTTTTTACCTCTGTATTACTTTTTATTTCTCTCTTTATCTTTCAGCTGAATGTCTAACTCTCACTCTATCTTCTTCCACTTTTTCCCTTCCTCTGCCTACGTCTTCTTCTGTTCCCTTTCTGTTCGCTTTCTGTCAATCCCTGCTTAGCTAAAACTTTCGCAAATACTGTGAAAACCGAGATGGAATGCAATTGAAAAAGAGTCGAAGCCAAGCTACGAAAAATGTTTGTCAATTGGTTAACAACATTGTGGCCACCAACTGCAACTGGACTCTGATCTCAAAAGTCGTTGAAAAGGAAAGGAAGCAAAAAAAATAAAATTGCATTTGAATCGACCGGAACGTGGCTGCGCGGCATTTCCACTGAAGCCCAAAAGAGCCGAAAGGAAAATCGCCAACAGAAGCAAAAAGTAGGGGGAAATAAATATAACAAGTGCAAATGCAGTGGGGCGTATTAGCTGTTGGCGTTGCGACTGCATTAGGGGTGTTCTTTATTCCGTTGATGCATGAACAAACGCACTTGATTTATTAAATTTTATTTATAATTATTTCATAATTAATTTTATGCTTTTTTTCGAAAGGCATGCCGATGCAACAAATATGCCTCTTTGCACATTGTGAATGGGTAAGCAGAAACTATTTCGATTGTGCTTTCGCTTGATGGGCAGCGCGCAGAGCACAAAGCTAGCAGCTGAAGAGCTGTATACCCTAGACATATTGTTGATGGGATATAGATATGTGGGCTAGCATATGGGATAGTGCTTTAGCATAGTGTAATATGAAGTCAAGTGTATTCAGGATGGCCTTATATGCAGTCTAGGGTATTGATAAGTGTATTAGGATGTTGTAATATGTAATGCACTGTATTAGTTAGTGAATTAAGATATTATAATATGTAGTCTGGTGGATTGCTTGATGTATTGAGGATCTGTAAATCTGTTTGCCAGCATAAACATCTGATATATAGACTTATCTATCCGTTATTCTAGTCTAAAGTATCGCAAATTTATCTGACTTCTCAGTATTCATCTTTTATGTTGTTAATAGTCAGATGAGATGAGAATGAATCCATTCTAGACCGGTGCTGCCCAATGAGTCCTGCGAGTGTCTAGATTCCGATGTAGCACCGAGTTTGAGTATGAATTTTGTTAACTCAAGGACGCAGAGATTCATTGAGGTAATCCATAGCGGAAAGCTGGAACATTTATAGGCTTGTAAATGTTGGCAGTACTGTTATGCAATGGTTCTCTGCTGGGTCTCAGCATGCAATGCACTTCTTATTATTTGACAATAGAGTCCTCTCAAAACTCTACAATTTTACAGGGTATGCTGCGAGCAGAACACTTTAGCAGAATTTTCGGACCATGCTTAAATATGCTGAATGCTAAATTGCAACATTTTCATCCACTTCGCATCGTTGCCTGCCTCATAATCCATCCAAATGAATGCTGATGCATTTGCTTTCAATTTGCGCTTCAATTTGAAGTTTTTTCCTATACTAGCTTCAAGTCTGGCTCAATTAGCAGCGCCTGCATGTGTTCAAATGAATCGATACACTATATATAGCATTCAGGTGGATGGGGAGGGGGTTGCACCTGAAAGCCGATGGGATATGCTAGAGTTTGTGATTTAAAAGAAAAATCAAAAACTCTATTAAATTGCATTGCATATTCTAAGGCGCTGCAGCACAAAGGCTTATATAATATGTGTGCATGTGCGTGGGTGTGCGTGTGCATGACTGTATGTGTGTGTGTGTGTGTGTGTGTGAGTGATATAGCCTTTTGTTTTTACCAACTGCAGTGTGGCACTACTTGCCCTTATCTGGCGTTAAGCTCGATATTCCCACACTCTGACCCCATGCCACAAGGCCTCCCTCTGTGTGCATGTGTGCATGTGTGCATGTGTGCATGTATGTGTGTGTGTGGGAGTGCGTGTGCGTGCATATGTGCTTTTGGTATGACTGTCTGTCTCCTGCTTGCCCCATTTCAGCAGAGAGCATATCAAACATTTCAAAAGTTTTTATTACTATTCGGCTGGGCCAGTTCGCATTTGCTGGCGCTTCATCAACATGATGAGCACATGCAGAGCTGACTGCATGACGGACGGCATGACAGACAGCATGACGGACTGTGTGACAGGCGGACACAAGCTTCAGTCACATTCAAGGCAGCAACAGAAGAGTTGCTTGATATACAATTTCATTGCTAGAAGCGAAACTAGATTGAAAACTTGTTTAAACAAATTTTGAATTAAAAAACAAATTATGCATCGAATGTGAATGGCTATTTCTCTAAGTGTAGTCACTGAAAACTAGCCTAAAATATAAACAAATTTTGAATTAAACAAAAAATTAATCATAATACAAATTAATCAAATTAAAATTCAGTGCTAAAATGAAATTTTATGCATAGCAGAATGAATAAAGTGCTTCAAGTACATAGTTATTTCTCAAAGTGTAGTCATCTCGTTGATATAGCATTAAATGTTAGAGCACTGAGAACATGTTCAGTGCTCAGTTAAATGACGCATGCTGATGCTCCTGCTGCTGCTGCTACTGCTGCTGCTCCTCCTGCTGCTGGTGCTGTGCTCTTTGTGGACGTCGCGTTTTTGTCTTTTACCTCTGCTTTGGCAACGATAGAGCTACACACACACACACACACACACAGTGTATATACATATACATGTATATATATTTACATCTACACCCACACAGCAACATTTGTCAATTGCTTTCAATGCCCAGGGACGCAAACCTGGGAACGTGACTGAAATGTACTCGAAATGATGAGCAGAAACTTAACTGACAATTGAAGTCGACTCAAGCCGAGCGCATTGAAGTCATTTTCTGGCTCAGCTAAATGCAAATGCTGACATTCACTTAATTACTGTAGCTTGAACGTGTATCAAGCGAAGTAGTAAGAGTTATTAAGGGTACGGTCAAAACATGCTCTAATGGTCATTCAGACTTAAAGCACGGCATCGGAGCTTGGAGTTCAATTCGAGAAAATTCGCTGTGTTCTTTGAGTTTGCCAAGAGTCAAGAGAATCATCAGCCTTGCTAGGATTTCGGGCGAGTTCTGCAGATGGTTCACCTTATGAGAGTTAAGGCTTTTCTAACTTCCACAAAGGAGAGATAAAGCGAGCCGAAAATGCTCCCTTTATTTATTCGACTTTCATTCACTGTGCTCTTTCCTTGAGTAAGCCGACTCATGCTTAATTGATCTCTGATTATTACTTTACAAATATCACAAGGCGAATCGACTTTCACCGTCAACTGCGAATAGTTTTTCATTGTGGGGTCCCACCCAGTATTATCTCCAGGTGCATTTAATATAGAGCAATAAAAGGTTCACGCAGCACATTTAGACGCGTTTGAGTACGTGACAAAGCAGAAAGGAAGACAATTGAAAACTTGTTATTCCCCATAAATAAATATGACATAAATAAATTGACTTGACCACAGCTGGCGGGGATCAGGAGTAGTTTCGAGCATCATTCTCACATTAATCGCTATCATGATCAATCAAGCCCGAGAAACAAAAGCCTGTGGATTATCCTCACTGAGTATGCGATAAATCTGGTTATTTGATAGCACACATTCATGAACAAGTGGGCTGCATCAGTTTGATTGCCAGCTAATAAATGAAGTGCACAGTGAGTTTAGCGAAAGATCTCAGTAGATGCCTAAGATATAGGTGGATGTAATAAACTTTATATTGAATACAGTAGGGCGTGTGACTCCTAAATCTTGTGAAGAAGAAAGACTTTCTGACTTACTACCTTGTTGTTCGTCCAACATCTTCTCACACTATTTATATGAGCGCAGCTGTAACTAGAGAGAGACCCGCTATGCAATTGAAGTACCAAAATATCCATATTAGCCTAAATGGAATTTTATACATGCGTCTCTTGCAGCAGCAGCATAGCTTACATATCTACAGGGATCTCTCGTACTGCCCATGCCCGCCCAATCAAAGCATCTATACTTACCTAAATGTAATTCTTAGCGAGTATTAGCCAGTCGCTAGCATATAATTTGATATATACCCTGCCCCCTGCAGCAGCGTAGTAAATCAAAAACTACATCTTACTGATCCATAGACAAATCGCTCACATCAAATGCCCAACCAAATATATCGACTTAGTTCTGAGCGAGTATTAGGCAGTCACGAGCGTCCGCTTCAGGCTTCAATCATCGCTCGTCTGTGCACTGTCAGCCGGATTACCATTTCAAGCATGGCTCGCACCATAATCGGCTTACCTCGGGCTATTAAGCGCATCAAATGGTTGGGAAGTCCCCAAATGGCAGCGCCGCGCAGTAGGCAACAGTTTTGGTCGCTGCTGTTGATGGTTTCACTTATTCATGTTTTTGCCTCAGTATGTCATATGAGCTGTCAGTTTCTGGGGTACATATCCCCATCCATCCATCCATATTACGGCTGGCCTTTATCAATTTCAGAACTGACAGTTGTCCTGCAAAATTTATGTGGTATGCCTTTTGAATAGCATGGCTATCTATGCGACGTGCATGTCAGTTGGGAACAGCATTTACTCGTTTCACTATTGATATATGCGCGGACAAAATAATGTTTTTTATGAATTGTTGTTTGTGCAATTCCATTGAAAATGGGAAGCTATGGGTTATCGGGTCTCATGAGAAAATGTATGTAGCCGGCAATAGCAGGCGTGCCAGATCGGTCCGATGAGCTCAGTTGATATATCCATGGCCATCTGTTCGTATGTCTGTCTGACCGTCCGTCTGCAGGAAGAGATTCGTAGTTTTATATATATAGCACTGTATTATGTTAAGAGCCATTTTCCTGTTATCGATAATAATCGATAGCCATATTCCTGAGTAGTAAAGATTTTGTGGCCTAACATATAGACACATATGTTTGTTAATAATATAATTTGAAATTTTTATTGAGAAATTGCATCTAGAATGACAGCTGGAAGGTTTCCATAGCAACGACCTTAAGCGAAGGAAACTGTAAGTGTCTGCAAGGAAAATCAGCTCTCCCAACTAAACTGCCCTGAGTGAATGCTTGCAGCATAGGCTCTTCAGGGTTATTTCTAGTCGAATAGTCCCTTAATTGGAGCAGCAGCTTTTCAGGGAAAATCAGCTTAGTTTTCCTATCTAAGCCCCTCTGACTGAATGTTTGAAACAGCAGCTCATTCTGCTCTACAGGGTATTTCCATGTCGAATACTTCAGCTCTTCCTGCTGTACAGGGTATTTCCATGTCGAATACTTCAGCTCTTCCTGCTGTACAGGGTATTTCCATGTCGAATACTTCAGCTCTTCCTGCTGTACAGGGTATTTCCTTGTCGAATACTTCAGCTCTTTCTGCTCTACAGGGTATTTCCATGTCGAATACTTCAGCTCTTCCTGCTGTACAGGGTATTTCCTTGTCGAATACTTCCGTCCGAAGCTCTCTGACTTGTGCCCTTAATTTTTTCAGCACGCAGTTCCCAGAGGAAAAATGATATATTGACTTGGTGCCTTTCATTTGCATTTATATTTTCATTTTCATTTTTATTTCCTTCTTCCCTTTCGTTTTCGCGTTAATGTTATTTGCTCACCTTTTTGGCTAACTCCCGTGTGCACGGAGCCATAAGCTTTAAGCCTCTTTTGCATATTAAATGAATTTTCAGCTTTGTATCTCAAGTCGAGTCAGTTTTGACTCAGAGATTGATTAAAGACGAGTAGAGAAAGAGTTTTGTTTCTTTGGGCTGATTGATGCTTTATTAGCTCTGAGGATCTGTTGAATATTTTTTAATGATGAAAGCTTTGATGAGTCAGTAATTATAGAACTAAATCTGTCAAAGCAAGTTGAGTTGGACTTTGCCTAACTCAGACTCAGCTCAGTTTCCCTGCTGTTTGGGTTAGGTCAATGAATTGCAGAAAGATGACCAGCGAATCGATTATAAAGAACAACATCTGCAAGAAAAGGAAAAGAAAATTAGCTAAGCTACCAACACATTGATTTCGTCTAAGCCTACCCCACTCAGAGTCTTAAGATTCAGATGGTAAATGCCACAGACGTCGAATTGCACAGGGTTTTGCATGATCTGTAGCGCAAAGTCTTCCGTTTGCTTGCGTGTGACTGAGGTGCGTGCTCCAATCCCATTTCCGTTTCCGCTTCCGTTTGATGGCTGCCGCCGCCAGGCGCCATTAATCAGCACCAGGAGCTGCTGTGACTGCGAAACGGATTATTGTAGCCATAGGCTAGCTGGGTCGAAGGACGAACACACTTACGCGCTGGGCACACCTGTCGCAGACGGCGCACAGTGTCCAGATCTTAATGATTGTGGGCAGAAACACGTAGACGGTCTGCCAGAGCAGCAGCCAGCTAATGTTTATGGTCGTCATCCGCCACAGGATGATGTAGGCATAGCAGACGACAATGAAGTCGCCCATGCAGAGCACGTTCATCAGCAGCACCGACAGCCCGTAGATGCGGGAGAGCTGGCGCATCAGGCGCAAAATGTGGGCGTAGTTGGCGCGCAGCTCGAGGTTGCAGCGGTGGCCGTACTGCAGCTGCTCCTGCAGTGAGAGCAGCTTGATGTCCAGCCGCACCACCATCAGCGATATCTGCAGGTAGCGCGCTCGCACCGCCTGCGTCGTGTACAATTCGCGCAGGTTGGGCAGCAGCTGGTGGTCCTTGATCGTGGTCGTGGCGCAGGCGACGATGAAACACTCGAGTGCCACATGCAGGCGCAGATTGAAGCCCGTGGATATTGGCCCACCGAGAGACGGTAGCTGAGCCAAGAGCCGGCGTTCGCGATTGCGCAGCAGCAACGCCTGCAGCACCATCAGCATGTGGGCCAGCAGATAGGCAAAGCTCATGGCATCAATAATCTTGGCGTAGGTGCCGAAGTGCTTCTGGCGCTGCTTGTGCACCTCACTAAACTCCCAGCTGTGCGCAAAGTAGCGCCACACCTGCCGCAACATATCGCCCAGCAACAGGGCCAGGTAGCTGCTCAGCAGCCGCTGCACCGTCGCCTTCTGAGCGCTGCAGGTGAGCGCCAGCAGCCTGAAGTAGCCGGACAAAAAGAGCTCCGTGCGTCTGCCCATAGCCCGCTCAACTGACTGCTTTACACGCGACCGGTGCGAAAATGAAACATAATTAATTATCATTGCGCTATATCGGCCCAATCAATCGAAGTGGCTAGGTGACTTTGAAAGTGTTAGATGTTTATAACAAATGTTCGATAGCCATTGAGAAAATTTTCAATTTAGCACTTTACTCTGTGAACCTTTCTAATAATCGGAATTGAACGAGTTAGGCTAACACAATTATAATCTGGTTCTATCTGCAACTACTTCTACTTCTTCTTCTACTTCTACTTCTACTTCTACTTCTACTTCTACTTCTACTTCTAATTTTTTCTCCTCCCATATTCTACCTCTACCTCTACCTCTACCCATACAGCTAACTCTACCTCTACCTCTACCTCTACCTCTACCTCTACCTCTACCTCTACCTCTACCTCTACCTCTACCTCTACCTCTACCTCTACCTCTACCTCTACCTCTACCTCTACCCATACAGCTAACTCTACCTCTACCTCTACCTCTACCCATACAGCTAACTCTTCCTAAACTAAATTCTATTTAATATTCATTAATTAGTATTTTCTATATCTATCTCTCTACTTTTTTGCAGTGCTAACGGTGCTCAGTATCACCATCAAGTACAACGAATATGCGACAGACAAGGGCGGCAATATTAGCATACCCTGCATAGCACAGGGCAATATTATGTGGGTCAAGGAGCACGGCAGCAATAGCACCATTATACAGGTGATAATAAATCTTAGTGAATAGCGCTTTATCTGACTATGAACTATTGTTAACCAATGCAGCACGCACATTTGACTTGTTTCTGTATGCTCTGTATGTCACTTCTCTTCCATAGACGGGTCGTATATTGGTGTTGCGCAATGTGAGCACCTCGGACAGTGGCATTTATGTGTGCTTTGCAACGGTGCCCCTCACAACAACAACAACAACAACAGCGAGGCCCACAACGGCAAGGGAGCTGACCATGCCAGCGACAGCAGCAGAAGCTACTACCTCAACGCAGGAGCAGGAGCGGGAGCCAACGCAACCTGTCGAGGTCGAGGAGGAGCAGGAGTACCGGGCTTACCAACGCAGCAAACTAACCGTGCGCACTACACCTGGCCCGGTGACCCAGCTGTACTTCAAGGCCTCCACCATATTGGGCTTTCTCATTTGGCGCTTCAACAAGACCCAGTCCGGTGGCTATCCCGTGCGCAGCTTCACGGCTGAGTATCGCAACATTTCGTACCGCCAGCCGCCCTACAATGCCAGCTTCGAGCACGCGTGGAGTCGCATGGATCCCATCAACATAGCACCCAATGTGGTGAGTAGACTGGTGCTAGCTGCCGGCCCGTCGGACGCCCATTTCACTAGAATCATTTCCGCTACATAATAACTTCCTTCGAGTCACAGCGCCAAATGGAGGTCTATCGGCTGGCGCCCAACACCACCTACGAGTTTCGGATATGGGCCAACAATGAGCTGGGCAGCGGTGCGGTGGTCACCACCAATGTGACAACATTGCCCGAGACCAAGGAGGAGGGTAAGCGGTCACTTAGACTAGTTGTCTGCCTGTCCCACAGCCAACACCAAATACAAACTAACTAACTAACTGAGCTAACTAACTATAAATGCTAATAACACTGATAATGAGAATCGATTCTTAAACCAATCTTAGTTCTAGCTAGATAAATATTCGATAGTTATCTTGCTGTCGTGCCTATCTAGTATCTATCTGTAGAAATTGCTGTTATTTGGTGTCAACTGTACGCGGCGCAGGAGCTACATATGTGTATATGTATATATCCTGTGCGGCGTTGTTCTAGTAGTAATTAACTATTGTCTTTACACCTTGATTTCTCTATGATTTCACACACACACACACTCACACACACATACATACATATGTCTACAGAGATATAGAATTTGATTTGAAGTATTTTAAGTAATTCGTAATTCTGGTAATTTTGTCGTTTGTCATCATCTCTCTTTTCTCTTATCTATCTCAATTATATATATACGTACGTGCTCGAGGACCGTGCAGATCTCATACGCCTTATTAAACCCGACTTAGATAATTTCGATCCGCGCATTTGGATAGTCGCCGTCAGCATAGTGCTCGGAACACTTGTGATATTAGCCATCGGACTCTGTATTGTGCTCTCTAAGGAGTGCTATCAGGCAACGCAAATGGGTACAGCCAATTCGCCAACAACAATAGCAGATAACTGAAACTGAACGAGATATATATGCATATATATGTATATATGCCATGATATATGTACATATATGTGTGTATGCTGTACATACACGATTTATGATTTGGCTAATGTTGTTGTTCTTGTTGCTCGTAATTTAACAAACAAACAAAGCAAACAAACTGCAGACAGCAATTGCTGCTGATGCGAAAACGCAACTCGTCGCTTGTCATTGTCATTAGCATTGTCATCAGCATTGCCATTGCCATTGCCATTGCCATTGCCATTGCCATTGCCATTGCCAGTGTTGTAAATTAACCTGAATCCCAAATGCTTTTTAATGGACTTCATGCACTCGAAAAATATATAAAATATATACAAACTATATGCCGAATTCCGAATGCAAGCATAGTGCCTGGATTCCATTAGCGTGCTTCTTCTTATTATTCTGTTTTTTGTTCTGTTTTGTTTTGTGTTTCATCTGCCTCTGTTTCCACATACATACATACATAAGCTATGCATATTTGTATTTGTTGTCGTTGTTGTTGTTGTTGCTGTTCGATTCGCATTGTTTTTGGTGTTTGATTTATGCTTATTAAATCTTAAATATATATGTATATATATACATATACACATATATATTTCTAGATGTTGTAGCTACTCTTTATAACTATCATTAGCTGCAAAGCCAATATACTTTATATATATGTACATAAAACTCAAAGCGGGCTTAGAGCCAGAGGGGCCATGCTTATTGTTTTGCTTATTTATCATATATAGTATAAAATGTATATATACATAAATATGTACACATGTGTATATGTACATATTTAATGAAATGACAGTCTAGCTTTATGCATATACTACCTATATTTTAAGTAAATAATTATTTTATTGCAAACGAAATCTAAATTGAATGCAACTAAATTCAAGTCAATCAAATTTCTAATTAGATTTCAAGAAATACGTAATTAATTTCAATTATAAACAATTCAGAATGTTGCAGTCGGGCACCATCGACTGCATAATACTCGTTCGCACTTCAATCGATGCAGACTCTATAAGCTTAAAGGTCCAATTTTGCAGCTTAGATTGAAAAAAGGTTTGAGATACAGTATTACTTTCCGATTTTCCGAATGTTAAAAGTCACATAGACGATTCCTATATACTATATATTTATAACATATATTTTTAGCCTTGAGTTGTCCACAAGAGTATATATTCTTAATTTCAATCCCAAAAGTGTTTAATGTATAGCACATTGTTTTACCAAATAAAGTCGACTTGCCACGCCCCCATAGCTTGAATTGTCTGTCGAGAATATGTGCTAAATTTAAATGTTCTATCTCAATAAAAATCTTTTTAAAATTTGAAGTCTTCAATAATTGGAACACCTTCAATAATAGTGTTTCTTTTAGACCAGCTATAATGTTATAATATTTAGCTTTATTGGGCAAGATTAGAGTATAGAGGAGTATACTATTCAAATTTCAAGACTCTGGGTTGATATCGGACAAACGGAGGTGCAGACAGGTAGACGGACGAACAAACAGTTGAACAGATGGACGGAAGATGTACGGATTAGTGTAAAGTAGAGCAATGGACGAATGACAGACAGACGGATAGGCAGATAGATATGTGTATAGATAGACAGCCGGACCGGCAGATAGACGGACGGAGTGAGACGGAGCAGTCGATAGTAAGTAAAACGAACGGATGAACGACTGGCAGATGGACAGACAGATGGGCAGACGGGCAGACGGGCAGATGGACAGACGGGCAGATGGACAGACGGCTAGGCAGACAGACGTACAGATAGGTAGATGTACAGACGGATGGATAGATAGACGGACGGACAGATGACCAGACGGAGAGATAAACGGATGGAAGTGGGACGGACGAGTGGATAGTTAGTATAACGATGCACGACTGAAAAACAAGGCACAAATTTAATAGACTCTGCTGGCTTCGCGAACGAGTATAAGAGCCAAAAATGGCTAGCAGCAATTAGCTGAAATTAAACTAAATAATTTAAATAATAATATAGTTCTCAATCAAAATGACATATTTTGAAAGCATTGAAAACTAAATGCCGTCTCTACGCAAGACCTCAATATATTAGCGACCAAAGTTTTTAGCCACATCTGTGATAGACAACGAGCACAGTCTCAATCTCGATTCGCACCTAAGAACCCTAAGTAGAGCTCTAGAAATATGCACTGAACAAGTAGGAACGTAGATGAATATAGTTCAGATTCGGATATGGATACTAATACTATTGAAGATTAAACGAAGCTTTAAACCGTGACCAAAAGTAAAAAAAAGAAAAGAAAATAAAACAAAGTACCTATATATATGATATAATATGTAATATGGGCAACTTGGCAGCGTGTGATACATGATTTATGCTTTCCTGCCTTCCTCTGCTGTCACTTTGCTATTGAATCTCCATTTCGATTTTCAATTTCCATTTTCAATTTAAAAATCAATATAAATGTGTAATAAACAAATTAAGAAAATGTTAGCTTAGCTATATATTGATGTTGTAAACTATATACACACGCCTATATATACATATATATATATATCTGTTTATATATTCACATATACATAAGTAGCGATTAATATTCCATTTGTGTGCTTTGTGTTGTGGCACGCCAATTAAATGTTTGAATCCTTATATAAAGAACGTCAAATACATTTATCGAAACATTCTCTAGAGTCTTGTATTGTTACCTCTTTTAATTTCAGTTAATGTGCTTATTGTTAGACATACATATATGTCACACATACACACACACACACACACACACACACACACACACACACACACACAGACACAGACACACACGAACGCTTGGCTTCAGTTGAATTTACACAAAAAAAATGTAGGCGCATATTACGTATACGCAGCGCTTGGTCGCTTTTGGCTATTTGTGAAGCGCGCTTAGCAGCTGAACTCATATATTCACATAGAATGTATACCATTACTCGTATACATACACATATACATATACGCCCACACATATATGTATATGTTTGCCTCAATTTGAAAATATTATCGAAATTGTGTTAAATACGAATATTACGTATACACAGTGCTGCTTGCTTAGCCAGTGTATGAGCGCGTTTAACAGCATATACACATACACATACACACATATACAGAAACGCACACACATACACTCATGCACTCACATGTTTGCCTTAATTTGAAAAAATGAACAAAATTATATTACGTATACGCCGCATTGGTCTCGCTTTTGCCATTTTGTAAGCGCGCTTTACCGCCACACAGACACACACACATACACATATATATTTCTATATATGCACATTAACACAATTATTGAAAAAAAAAAGAAACTAAAGCAACTAGCAAAAGGTAATGTAATTAATGTCAAATGATGTTTAATGCTATTTTCTCGTTCTACTCTTTCTCTATTTATCTCAATTCTCGTTCCATCTCTATCTCTTTTCCTCTGTCCCTCTCCTTCTATTTCATTTTCCAACACACACACACACACACTCTCTCTCTCTCTCTTCCTCTTTCCCTTTCCCTATCTATCCTTCATTTCGCTATCTCTCCCTCTCTCTCTGTCTCTCTCTTTCATGTTGCATTGACTCTAATTTCGATATCATGCTATGCGGCCTTGTAGAACTCAAAGATGGTTGGGACAGCATTGAGCTTATACCGAATATAATACTTAATCCCGGTTTCAGTGAATCCGACGGACCCAAGAGCGTGCCGCCATTCACGCGCACCGTCATCTTTGGCCACAATGGACAGCCCTATAATGATGATGATGACGACGACGAGGAGGAGGAGGATCCGGAGCCGACTATGGAAAAGTTTAAGCGTAAAGTTTCGGTATTCTTTACAGGTCCCACCATCAAACGTATTTGAGAGTACAAAGTGCAATTTACCGGCTACGCCCGTTCAGATCTATCTAGGTTGTTTTCGATTGTGCAACGGTTTAGCCCAAATTATATACACACATACATACATACATACATCGGTGCATCAGTACATACATCTGATGTACGTAGAGCTTATCGTTTGTGCTGCAGGCGCGATAATTTGATTTTCGGTTTCATTCGCTTCGACTATGCTATGTTATATATCTACTGTTAATTGTTGAACAACATTTTTGTAACACGAACTGAACACCCCTATGAGAATTCTACAAATAGATCGGCTCGATTCCAAACATTTTCCACACATTCGCCCAAGTGTAAGGAGAGCTCACTCTGTAGATAAACGTGAAAGATGTTAACAGGAAGTTGCAAAAATTGAAATGCGAAATGTTCAACATTTCGTGCTCATGGAATGTATTTTGGACAGGTTAACTCACACATACACACACACACACATACACACACATACACACACTTGTGTATTTTACATAATGAAGTGACAAAAAATTATTGCTGTGATATAAATTCAATTGAAGGACATTATAAAGATTTATTAATACTCGTATATAGCAAAATCAAATCTCGAACATGAGCACACACACACACGAACATACATACACTGAGAGAAATTCATAGCTATTTTTGTTGATGTAATAAATTACAGTTACAGGCATAAATTACATAATTGCTGAACATTATTTTTTCATGTAAATAATATATATTTATATATAAAAAAAATATTTTTTCTTTTGTTAAAATTTTTTGGGAAAATGTAGAAACTTTTAAGAGTTTTCAAGTATATATAGATAAAAATTCTTCCTTTTTTTTACGAAAATATTCAAACAAGATTTAGAAAACTTTTAAAATATATATACATATATTTTAAAGCTCTAAAAAGTATTCAATATAGAAAAATAAATAAATATATATATATGTATATACGTATATGTATATGTATTTCTTAATTTTTTTTTTGAAAATTAATTTTAGTAAAACAACTACAAGCTGTTCGCAGTTTCTATCTCATTATGATTTGTTCAAGTCAGATAATCAAAAAAAAAAAAAAAAAAAAAAAAAATCGAAAAAAAAATTACAAAACTGTGAATGACTTTTATAATTGAGCAAATATTTTGCACTGTAGCGCGCACTAAAGCAAAGAAGAAGAAATACAAATATAAAATTATATATACATGTGTACATGTAGTGTATGGAGAGTTATATAAACCATATGATTTCAGCATGTTAGAAAAGAGTTTTTTAAATATTTAAAACAAAATAAAATAAAGAAACAAATTGCCTGCGCGACATAATTTACAGGAAAAACAAAGAAAAAACTTATATAATTAATATAGCTAAATTGCTTCCAAAACTTTAGTAGATACAAGCGAAAGCAAACAATGAAATTGTTATTGATTTTACCTTTAGAAGAAACACGTTCTGTTTCCAATGAGAATTTTCCAATAAGCACATTGTATAAATATACAATATATATATATACACTATATATAGCTATGTATATTATGTAAATTAAGAAAGACTGTAGCTAACTGTTAACAGACATTTAGCCTGATTGCTATGCTTTATAACTTAACTGTATTTCAGTTCTACATTGCTCTCGCCTTAAAGCTAACAAAGTTATCAGCAATAGTTAAGAAATATCTTCAGCTGCACTTTCTGTTCCTTACCAAGGGAGAAAGAGATAGAGAGAGAGGGGGAGGGAGAGAGGGAGTGGAAGAGTGGGATAGAGGTATCTGAAATACTTCTTGATTATATAGAGAAGCACGCTTGAGCCTTAAACTACGCTTCAAGATGTTTACCGTTCCGTAATTGCAAAACAAGAAAAGAAAACACAGTATGCAGCTCCTTAATTATAACTACATCTGTGGATATAGTACGTAATCATGTACATATAGCCGCACTCAAGAGTTTCCAATTCCAATTAATTTCAAAGCTCTTATGCTTTTTGTAAATGACCATTAAACTATATTTAGAGAACAACAACAGAAATGGATCACAATAACAAAGCAAATAAGAAATTGAAAAAGCAAATACAAACACACTTACATATATATACACACAGACACACACACACACATGAACAAATATTGAAATAAAATGAAGTTTACATAAAAAGTAAGCAAATGGCTTAAAGCGTTTTAAATCTCATTGCTTTTTGATTGTTTGTTCAACTTTATTTAAGTAATTTATACTCTGAGAGGTCATCATTTACTTCTCTCCTCTTATCTGGGACAAAAACTGCATACATATACATATATGATGGGGGACAACCATGTGGCAGGGCTCCATGGGGTGCCCAGTTTGCGTTAGCATTGATTAATCGTAATATGTAAAAAGCTTAGCTTAAACTTAAACGCACTTAACGAAATTGAGTGTAGCCGAGCCTAGAGCGCTACACTCGCCAAAGTATTTGCTGTTGAATCCGTAGCTAGACTTAACTTAAACCGTACACATATCATATCATATATTGTGAAGTGGGAATGCATTCCAAATCAAAGCAAATCCAAACTGAACAAAATTCGTACGCAGACGTCAAATGCACTGCGTGTTAGGTAATTACAATTGTTTGCTTATTATATATATATGCACATATATACATAGATGTATATATATATATATATATATATATATATATATATATATACATCTATATTTTATAGAATTTCCATATTTATATTTTATAGAATTTGTTTAGTTGTAGCTGCTTTTTGGTGTCAACATCTCAATTATGGGGTCTGTGTACGTTTACTCGCCCACTATTAAACACTAATACATTTCATCATCATCATCATCATCGTCATCAATTTTCATAAAATATTCTAGTCACATTTGCCTTGAGCCCCGCCCAAGTTTCATATACTTGTTTGGGTTTGGGTTGTTGTCCATCTCACATGGACATTTCGGGCATTTTGTTGTGCTTTAAATTGATCTGCACACTTTGGGAGAACATCTTGATAATGCCATAGTGATCGTTGGTGTACACCCTCAAAAAACTAGGCACATTCTTGTGCAGAAGCTCGTGACAAAACTGCGGATACTTTCGAAACGCTGGCTGCTTATCATCCCACATGGACAAGATGTCGCAGTCATCGCTGTAAGCATTAAAACAGACATATTAACAAAGGCATTCGAATCAAGTGAATGGACAGACTCACTGCACTTCGTTGGTGCACTCGTCTAGCGATATGATTAAGTATTGGATTTTCAACTGGGTATACTGATTGTAGATATCAGACGACTGCTGTCGACTGTACACCGAGTAGACGTGCTCCGTCCGCTCCCTGTGAAGTAATTGATAGTTGTCATAAGAGCTTGAATTGGCAAACACTTGAAGCAGTTCAACCATAAGAGACTTACGCCATTTGACGCATTTCGAGGTGTGCATGATTGACGATCGGCCGCCTGGTTGTCAAGTGCACGGTACCAATTATCTCAATGGGGCCGGCGAAGACAGCATCACGTTCCGTATTCAATTTGATCCACTCGAGCATGCCCTCCAGGTCATCAGTCGGCTGGTTGTAGCGTGTGGGAAAGTACTCCTCACGTATATTCTACAAATGAACTCACTGAAGTCAATATATATATATATATAATTGAAAGAGATTGTCAGCTAACCACCATGCCGGGATCGAACATGCTGAGCAGGAAGACGGCCAGCGAGACGGACCAGAAGACGTTGCGCTGACGATGGTACCAGATCTTGGAGCACACCGTCGGCGCTATCACGCAGCCCTGCGTGAAGCTGAGAAAGAAGAGCTTGCGCACGGCCAGGCCGACCAGCGTGAATATCAGCATGTGGATGAAGCTGTACATGTAATGCAAATTCAATATCTGAGCGTTGATTATGGGTATGACAGAGTCACGACGCGCTGCCGGGCGGCGTCTGCCGTTGGCTGGCTCTTTGGGCTCCTTGGCTTTGGACGGTAATGTTTCCTCAGGTTCAGTTGTCGTCGCCGTCGGCGGCACTTCAGTTTCAGTTTTAGTTTCAGGTTCCATTTGTGTCTTCGTTTCTGATTCTGTTTCCGTTTCTGTCTTTGCTTGGGCTGGACTGTCAGCGGCCTTCGGTTCTTTGGCATTCGATTCGCTGGCCTGTTCACGCTTCTTGCGTTGCTTGTCGCTGTTGCGAAGTATCTGCGCCTTGAGCCGCTTGATGTCCTGCATGAAGTCATCACGCTCCGGTGGCTGCTCTTGCTGCATTTTGGCCTTTTCCCGCTTGTAGCGCTCGTAGTCGTGGTCGCAGCTCTCGAGCATTGCGAAGCATTGCTGGAGTTGCTGTTCGGTTTGCTTGTTGGACATATCGCTCATGGATACGTGATGCTCCTCGAGGAAGTCCTCCAGCACATAGTTGCGAGCGCGCTCCCGTTGCTCCTGATTGGCCTTTGTTATGATGTTGCTCTTGCGCCACTTGCGAAAGAATGTGGCTAGCATAACGACGCCGTACATGCAGTAGGGCTTCACGATCAGCGTCTTGACCAACTGCCACAGCTCCGACCAGGCGACGCGCTCATAGAGCGGATTGCATGCAGACAGATTGGTCACAAAGCTCACCTTCGCCTGCAGCATCCAGTATGCCCACATATCGCAATAGTGTATGTAGGTGTTCTCCTGCCAATTGAGTTGCCCCGACCTGTTCAGCATGTCCACAAGTTTGCCCTGCATGCTGTTGGCGAACAGCGGCGCCAGCAGCAGAAAGTTGAACGAAAAGTAATCGCCTTGCTGCACATTGCTAGATGGACGGCGATTACGAAATTGCCGGAAGAGCGTAATCACGAACATGCTGAGGGCCAGGCTCAGTTGCCAGGTGAAGAGCAACTGCGTGTTGCCGTGTGAGATCAGAAAGGCCAGGGCGTTGCCCAGCAGGTGTGAGAGTGAATAGTCCAGGGCGAAGGCGTTCGCCAGCCCCGCGGGCATCGAGCAAATATTCCACAAGGACATCACAATTAATATCTGTGTGGTGAATATATAGTTGGAGAACGGCCACGAGAGCAGGGCGCAGGCCGTAAACACAGACATCAAGCCGACCTAGGCGAAGTGCAGTCACATAGCATTATTTTCGATCACAGAGTAGTCTGGATAGTTACCATAAAGAAGCGTGAGGTGTGCTTTTGCCGGTGCAGCAGTCGGCCGATGCAAATGCACAAGTAAAACATTTGCAGGAATATGAAGGGAAATGCAAAATTTTCACGTGCCAGTGGCCGTTCGTAGATTTTGCCAGCAAAGCTGTGGAACATCAAATATGAGATGACGCCATAGATGCCACCAAAGACATTCTCGCTGAGCAACGTCCCGTACAAGTAGAGCACCAGCAACGTGAGACCGCCCATTAGCCAAACGAACTCTAGGTAGAACTCCATGGGCTGCAGGCTGGGATTGAAGCCGGCGCGCACAATATGGAAGATGTAGCTGCAATCATAATACGAAAGGGATATTGAAAATTAGTGAAAATCAGTTAAGCCTCATGTGGCTAATCCCCTTCAAATCATGGTATAGGTTTTCTTCTTAATCTCTGGCACTTCGATTGTTGATGTAGGCGATGTTATTGGTATTCTATTTCACATTTGCCTTACTCTTGTATTAACTGCCTTACTAGAAAATGAAGCTTTTATTTAAGCAATGACTCACATTCCCAGAAATAAACAATTGAAATTGTGCATGCTATAAGGGCGTGGACCTGGACCAAATGCGAGTGCATTTGTTATATTGAGTTACTTACGCTGTAACCAGCTCGGGAAGCACATAGAAACGCTGGAGTACATTGACGCTGTGTGGATACTCAATGTCTGTGACATTCTTCAGCTGGTCGTAGCCATGCCAGAAGTCTGGGCCATCGGCTAGCTTCTTGTAGAATGCGTAATAGAGGGCATCTTCACGGCGCAGCAGCGATTCGCGCTCCAATTGATTGAGATGCCGTATGTTGGTGCGCGCCTCGAAGATAACGCGCACATGGTGCATATACAGAAAAAAGAAACCCGAGCCTAATGGCTGCGTATTATCGCTGAAGCGGCCGGCGATTTTCAACAAAATCTACTTACCAATGAGCGCGTGTGATAAAATTACGTACAAATTGGGCTCGCGCATATTTCTGTCGTTTTTGTTGCGTATCTCTGGTTAGTTCGATTGTTTATTCATAATTTGTGCTTGCGTCTACTTGATTAAATTAGCAGAGTTCCCCTTGATATGACTGCAGCTTTTACCCGTAAACAAAAAAGTATTTACCACAGCTGATATATTCGTTGCCATAAAGATGAATCAGCTGACTGCACTGAATTTCACCAGCTGAGCTATCGATAGGCTGAAATTTAGTATTTTTATATCGAATATAACGGATTTACAATTCTATAAGATTTTCAAATTATTGAAATAGTTACAAATTACAATTACAGGGTCTTGATATAGATTGTCTAGTTTTATTAGATAATTAGTGGGGTATATCTCAAATCACTAACCATACAACACATAGACTGGACATGTAGAACAAATTTTTTCAAATGCTCAAATTTAAGGCACGTACTATCGATATCGTTGCTATCGTTTATAGGGCGCACGATGATTGTCGGTGTTTGGTATTTTCCTTGAATTGTTTTGTTTTTGAATTGCAGTCACACTGCGGCTTTTTTACATTTCTGCATTTGAAGGCGCATTTTAATTTTTTAAATAATTTCAATAAAAAGTGTGTTGTCTTCGCTGTCCGCTGACCATGGAGCGTTATTTGGTGAGCTCTTTGGTGGGCCAGGGCTCATTTGGCTGTGTGTACAAGGCCCAGCGGCGTGTCGACGATAAAGTGGTGGCCATCAAAGTCATTTCCAAGGTGGGTTTTTCTCATAAATTCCGTCAAAGGCGAGGCGAGTGAAGCAGCTGAATACTAATTAGCTATATCTTTGCAGCGAGGTCGCTCCAACCGTGAGCTGAAGAATCTACGCCGCGAATGCGACATCCAGGCGCGCCTCAAGCATCCCCATGTCATAGAAATGGTTGAGTCGTTCGAGTCCAAATTCGATTTGTTTGTAGTGACCGAATTTGCGCTCATGGATTTGCATCGATATTTGTCCTTCAATGGGGCCATGCCCGAGGATCATGCACAGCGCGTTGTCTGTCATCTGGTGTCGGCGCTCTATTATCTGCACTCGAATCGCATACTGCATCGGGACTTGAAGCCGCAGAATGTGCTTCTGGACAAGAATATGCACGCCAAACTCTGTGACTTTGGCCTGGCACGCAACATGACGATGGGCACCCATGTCCTCACCTCCATAAAGGGCACACCACTCTACATGGCACCAGAGCTGCTTGCCGAGCAGCCATATGATCATCAGGCCGATATTTGGTCGTTGGGCTGCATCGCATACGAGAGTATGTCCGGACAGCCGCCGTTCTGTGCAACCTCCATACTGCATCTTGTTAAGCTTATCAAGCACGAGGATGTCAAGTGGCCTAGTACGTTAAGCAGCGAGTGCCGCTCCTTCCTCCAGGGCATGCTCGAGAAGGATCCGGGAATGCGTATCTCGTGGACGCAGTTGCTCTGCCATCCTTTTGTCGAGGGCAAGCTGTACATACCCGAGGTGCAAGCAGCGCAGAGCTCCCCCTTTATAAACCCCCAACTGGCCAAAGACACCAAGCTCTTGCAGCAGTCTCGGTGCGTACTCAATTTAAACTGTAGTAAACCCAGCTAATCCTTCAGTTTTATATAGACACAATGGCGTGGATTTGGGTGAGGTATTGGCAGCTCTTAAGTTGAGCGACGTGGCCAATGAAAACTTGAGCACTTCCCGCGATAGCATCAATGCCATTGCGCCGAGCGACATTGAACAATTGGAAACGGATGTTGAGGACAATGCGCATCGGGTAATTGTGCCATTCGCGGAAGTTTCCTATCGAGGCTTGCCCAGCAACACAGCAGCCGTTGTGGCTGGAGCCATACCAGTGGTCAATTCACAGACCTGCTTTGTCAGTGGCAACTCCAACATGATACTTAATCATATGAATGACAACTTTGCCATCGAAACGCCGGCTGCCAGCGCAACGAAATCGATGAAGTCCAAGCTGAAGATGGCGCTCAATATTAAGCAGTCGCGCAGCAAGGACTTGGAAAAGCGCAAGCTCAGTCAAAACTTGGACAACTTTTCGCTGCGACTGGGACAGAGCATCGATGCAGAAGCGCAGCGTAAAACAACCGAGATGCTCACGCAGCAGACGCAAGCGCAAACGCAGCAGCTGAATGAAAAGAAAGCGCAGCAGCTGAAACAATCGATGCACTCCAACAACGATGAGAAATTGAGCAGCGAGTTAGTAACTCAATACAGATCTGAGGTTCATTCATTTTAAAGAAGTCTCTTCTTGTTTCAGCAATTCACCTCCTTGTCTATTGCCCGGCTGGGACAGCTGCGACGAATCTCAGAGCCCGCCCATTGAGAACGACGAGTGGCTGGCGTTTTTGAATCGATCGATACAGGAGCTGCTGGACGGGGAATTTGATTCGCTGAAGCAGCATAATCTAGTCAGCATCATTGTGGCACCGCTGCGCAACTCAAAGGCCATACCCAAGGTATTGCTGAGCGTTGCGCAGCTGCTGTCGCTGCCCTTTGTGCTGGCCGACCAGCATCTGGTGGCGGAGGCCATCAAGGGCGTCTACATTGATGTGAAGCTGGTGCCCAATTTGATGTATGCTTGCAAGCTGCTCCTTTCGCAGCGTCAGCTAACCGACTCAGCTGCCTCGCTGCCAGGCGCCACGGGCGTCTCGCTAAGCCGCACGCTACGCAGTGTCTCCGACCTTACAGCCGAGGAGATGAATACCGCCTGTAGCTTGTACGAGCTGGTCTGCCATCTGGTCCATCAGCAGCAACAATTTCTCAGCCAGTTCTGCGACGCAATGGCCATACTCGCTGTCAACGACATGTTCATTAGCTTTCTCACTCACGGTAAGCAAGTGGCAGGAGTCAAAGACAGCGATTTATTTCTAACAATTCCTTTGTGGTTGCAGATTTCAAAGACAGCAGCGCGGTACGTCTGGCAAACTGCATGCTGGCATTGTTCTGTTGTGTTCTGCGCGAGCTGCCCGAGAACGCCGAGCTGGTCGAGAAAATTGTATTCGATTCGCGCCTGCAGCTGGTGCCACTCTTGCAGAGTCAGCATCAGTTGTTGCGTCAGCGCGCTTGCCAGATGCTGTTGCTCTTGGCACGCTTCAGTCTGCGCGGCGTGCAGTGCATTTGGAGTGGCGAGCTGAAGAGCGCCCTGCAGGCGCTGGCCGAGCAGCGAACCTGTCAGTCCCTGCGACTGGAGGCCGCCCAAACGCTAGAGGAGCTCAGCCAGTTCAGCTTCTTTGTTGCCCAGGCAACTGCTTAGTTTTTATTACTCAAATTACTTGTATTTGCTCAATAAATCGTAATCCATGTCTAGCCAAACAGACCCTGCAGATTGCCTTGAAAGTAGTCCAGCAGCTCGTCCAGGTAGCTGCCAAAAACATCGAAGCCCAGCAGATCGCTGCTATTGCAGTCCTGTTCATACATTTCGTTCAGCTTGGAGATGTCCTTCTCGGACAGGCCGCGTCGTTGGCCCAGCGAGGCGTACGGATCCT
Organism: Drosophila mayaguana; assembly: GCA_037075325.1. NCBI lineage: Eukaryota > Metazoa > Arthropoda > Insecta > Diptera > Drosophilidae > Drosophila > Drosophila mayaguana. The sequence goes on along the minus strand of JBAMCG010000127.1, from coordinate 2,749,716 downwards.
AGTTAAAATAAATAATTATTAATATCAAAATTATATATATTTTTAGTTTGATTCCGTTTTCATTACTTTATATTCATATACATATACATATATATCTTATCTATAAGTTGATTTAATTTGATTTTGGTTCCCTTGCATTATACTTATGTATATATCTTATTACGATCATACCCTCTCTTAAGTTATGTGCAGACATCCATACATATTCTCTGATACTAAACTCTGATCAAAGTTTACAGCATCTTTAATCTTATATCTCTTTTTAATTGCAAATGCTAAATAAATATATTTTGTGCTAATATACAATGTTTAAAATTTTTAATACTTTTGTTATTTAAACATTTCTAACGCAGGCCTTAAAGGCTCCTTTGAATACGTGAGAAATTAATAGGAGAGCATTGGGTAAAAATATTGTTATTTTATATATACTTTCGAAAGCACTAAAAAAACATTTGTTTGTCTTAGCATCTTACTTCTCTGTTCTTTCTATTTATCTTTATTTTCCCATTCCATACTAACTATGTATCTCTTGCTGCTCCCCTCTCTCTCTCGCTGTCGCATTTATTATATCTCTCTCAGTCTCACTTTCTGTTTGTCCCACTCTCTGTATCTTTTTTTCTCACTCTGCACTTCTCGCATTCTTATCCTGACTCTCATTAATTCTCTCTTCTTTTTTCTCTGTTGACTTCTGTCTGTTGACTTCTCTCTTTCAAAATTTCTTATTTGTATCTCTTTATTTCTCTCCCTCCTTCTGTCTCTCTCTCCTTCTCTCTTTTTAGCTGTCTTAGTGCCTCTTCCTCTTTCTCTCTCTCTCTCTCTCTTTCTCTTTCTCTCTCTCTCTTTATCTCAATTACCCCCCTCTTGTCTACTCCTCTCATCCATTCTCTCTATATATATTATATGTATATTAAAAAAAAACTTGCATTTAAATTCTAATTTATTTTTCTTCTTTAATATAATACTATTCGGTTATTTACGTCCGTAGATGCTGGATGAAATTGAGCTTTGGTAAAGCTGAAGCACTTTGGATTAGAGACTTGAACTAGAAATCACTTACCAGCGGCTCAATCGTTGGCTTTCCATTCTTGCTGAACGCCAGGGAGCTGTAGTGCATGACGCTCTGATAGTCGTACTCGACGCCAAAGTTGGTGATGTGGGTGCGGGCGTACTTATTGAAGTTGTGGGCATGGCCATCCAAGATGTTCTCCCAGTTGATCTTCACATACTCGTCGCGCTCGGTGGCGCTCTGCTGGTGGTAGAAGCCCAAAGCGTGGAGCAGCTCGTGAACGATCACGCCGTGAGTGACACATTTGGGCGTATTCAGATTGAGTATTTGGCCGCCTTGGCGCCGGCCGACGCTCGACCAGCAGCCGGAGTAGTTGCCCTTGATGAGCAGCCAGTGCTTGTCGCCCTTCTCGTATGGCCTAAAGCGTATGCAGGTGCGATCGTGGTACTCCTTGAACGCCTTCAGTATGACCATTGTCTGGTTGGCCGCTGTCCCAAAGCACCTTTCAAACTTCAATTATCGCATTGGGTGTGCATTTCTTTGGCTACTCACTGAAGTCCTCGGCGTCTATGTAGAACGGAACGCCGGCATCCGGCCACGTTTGTCGCTCGTTCAGCAGCCCGTTGCGCAAGAGCTCGCGGTGCAGCATGATGTCGCCCTCGAACAGGCCGCTGTGCTCCCAAATGTTCGTCTCGCTGTTCTCCGACCAGAAGTCAAAGGCAGCACCTGCAACAACAAACCAATCACTGCCATATAGACCACATCGACGACCTGGCCACCATGCGTACATACTGTTGTGCCGGCGCAGCATTTGCATGTTGGCGCCCCAGCGTGGCGGTGGCGGCACAGCCGGCTTGAAGCGTCCCATGGCCGTGGCCAGGCCTAGGCCCACGACCATCCAGTGAACGATAAGCGCGCGTCTCGGCATTGTTTGGCCAAAAGAAACACCTTCCCGATCGTCTCAACGCTTTTATATATTTGCCCAAAGTGCCCAGACGGCCGTGCGGCTCTGGGCTGGCGACAAAGCGATAATTGAAAGTAATTGAGCTCGAGCAATTGGTCGGGCTCAACGTCGCTAACGCCATCGCCCACGCTGCTCGAATCATGCATAACGGATTTATGCTGCTCTTCGCATGGGCGGGCATCCACACAGTCACATTCAGTTTGCTGCGCTGAAATTTGATAGGAAATTGTTGAATGAGCGGGTTGCTTATTCGACAAGAAAGCAAAACTCTTCCTCTCATATTCCTAGGCTGATCTTTGTTTAAAAACTTATTTAAATTTGATCAATTTTGGGATATTAATTGAGCTAATTGTCTATTTAATTTATATAATATAATAGCTGAATTAGAGTTGAATACGATTTAAATATGAGCTTAACAGGAGCTGAGAATGAGAAGAATATGAATATGATTCTAATAGGAGCTGAATCTGAGCAGAGCCTCAGCTGAATATAAGATGCTGAATATGATCTGCAGCTGAACCGAATACGAGCTTAGCAGGAGCTTATAATGAGATGAGTATGCGCCTCATAGAAGCTGAATCCTAGCTTCCAATAATTTAAATTTGAGCTTAGTGAGAGCTGCATATAAGCTGAATATGATATAAATGAGCTGAATATCAAATGAATTTTGACTTCATATTCAATATGCCGTAAACTTAAGCTGAATCTAACCTACAGCTGAGCTGAATACGAAGCTAAAATAACATCTGCCTGGGCTCCTTATTGGAGTTCTAGATAGTCGAAATAGTTCTATGATTACAAAATTAGTAATATTTATATTATTCTGCTTGATAAAAAGGGCTTATACGGCACAATGAATAATTTTTTCACTAATTTTAAGATTTTTGAGGCATTTTAATGATTTTTTTTTTTTTTTTTTTTTTTTTTTTTTTTGGGAATATATAGTGATCAGGTACACATATATTATACAAAATTTTCAGCTGTTTCAGCTGGAAAAATTAAATTAGTTTGCTCCTCATATCGACAGTTTTATAGATAGAGTCTTTGGTATATGGAAGCTGATAGACATGAATCCAATAGTAAATCCAATATAGCTGCTCTTTAATCAGCTCAGCCTAACTAGCCTAACTATTCTTTCTCTGTAAGCTCTTCAATCTCCGATTTGGATAGAGCATTCAAGTGGCTATGCCAAGCATTTCTTCTTTTTCCTTTTGTCTTTGTCTTTATTTGTAATTGGCGTTGTGCTCTCTCTTTCAACGCGTATTTGAATTCCCTCGTCTTTTACGGCTTTTGATTTCATATTTAACTGGGATATTGGGTTATCAGCGGCAACAGGGCGCGCATATGAAAATAGCACAGTCACCGAGCGCCAGCAATGCTGGAGATGGGCGCGTGTCGTGACACGTAGGAAAGCTATAAATAAATACATACAACATATCTATGGTATATATGATATCTATTGCGTATGTATATTATATGATCTTATACTGGTGAAGACGTGCGTGCCCATCATCGTATGCTCACTCATACTTATGCCGTTGCAGTCACGCGACCATCTCTGTGCCATCAGAATATGCATGCAGCCATCATACGAGTTGTATGTCATTTGGAAAGTTGCATGCAACATATATGCATGCATGCATGTGTATATAAAGTGCATGCTTTCATATGTTTGGCAGGAAGTTATTTTTGAGGTATAAAATTCACGACTCTTTCGCGACATTTAGGGACTGTGCAAAGTGAAGTTGGCAGCGCTAAGGAAATTCTTCTGGATTAATACTACTTTATACCAATTTTACATATTTTTTTAGTAGCGCTAGTGAATATGAATAACAAGGATAATAAAATAATAAAAAGTATACCTTATCAAAAGGATGTACTCATATTGCTTGTCCTGCGCTATATCTCCTACAGGGTATCGAACAAACTGATCAGCCTGAGCAGACATTTAGTCGGTGCATGGAACAATTGAAAATCTTCACAGATAGTCGAAGTGACGGCTTTGAATTTAAAAGCGCTCACGTCGAGAGGTGACGTCGTGAAAGCCTAATCAACGATCGCGCAGCGACAGTGAATGCGATCGAAAAGTTCTTTGAACCTGTATCTGTATCTGTATCTGTATCTGTATCTGTATCTGTATCTGTATCTGTATCTGTATCTGTATCTGTATCTGTATCTGTATCTGTATCTGTATCTGTATCTGTATCTGTATCTGTATCTGTATCTGTATCTGTATCTGTATCTGTATCTGTATCTGTATCTGTATCTGTATCTGTATCTGTATCTGTATCTGTATCTGTATCTGTATCTGTATCTGTATCTGTATCTGTATCTGTATCTGTATCTGTATCTGTATCTGTATCTGTATCTGTATCTGTATCTGTATCTGTATCTGTATCTGTATCTGTATCTGTATCTGTATCTGTATCTGTATCTGTATCTGTATCTGTATCTGTATCTGTATCTGTATCTGTATCTGTATCTGTATCTGTATCTGTATCTGTATCTGTATCTGTATCTGTATCTGTATCTGTATCTGTATCTGTATCTGTATCTGTATCTGTATCTGTATCTGTATCTGTATCTGTATCTGTATCTGTATCTGTATCTGTATCTGTATCTGTATCTGTATCTGTATCTGTATCTGTATCTGTATCTGTATCTGTATCTGTATCTGTATCTGTATCTGTATCTGTATCTGTATCTGTATCTGTATCTGTATCTGTATCTGTATCTGTATCTGTATCTGTATCTGTATCTGTATCTGTATCTGTATCTGTATCTGTATCTGTATCTGTATCTGTATCTGTATCTGTATCTGTATCTGTATCTGTATCTGTATCTGTATCTGTATCTGTATCTGTATCTGTATCTGTATCTGTATCTGTATCTGTATCTGTATCTGTATCTGTATCTGTATCTGTATCTGTATCTGTATCTGTATCTGTATCTGTATCTGTATCTGTATCTGTATCTGTATCTGTATCTGTATCTGTATCTGTATCTGTATCTGTATCTGTATCTGTATCTGTATCTGTATCTGTATCTGTATCTGTATCTGTATCTGTATCTGTATCTGTATCTGTATCTGTATCTGTATCTGTATCTGTATCTGTATCTGTATCTGTATCTGTATCTGTATCTGTATCTGTATCTGTATCTGTATCTGTATCTGTATCTGTATCTGTATCTGTATCTGTATCTGTATCTGTATCTGTATCTGTATCTGTATCTGTATCTGTATCTGTATCTGTATCTGTATCTGTATCTGTATCTGTATCTGTATCTGTATCTGTATCTGTATCTGTATCTGTATCTGTATCTGTATCTGTATCTGTATCTGTATCTGTATCTGTATCTGTATCTGTATCTGTATCTGTATCTGTATCTGTATCTGTATCTGTATCTGTATCTGTATCTGTATCTGTATCTGTATCTGTATCTGTATCTGTATCTGTATCTGTATCTGTATCTGTATCTGTATCTGTATCTGTATCTGTATCTGTATCTGTATCTGTATCTGTATCTGTATCTGTATCTGTATCTGTATCTGTATCTGTATCTGTATCTGTATCTGTATCTGTATCTGTATCTGTATCTGTATCTGTATCTGTATCTGTATCTGTATCTGTATCTGTATCTGTATCTGTATCTGTATCTGTATCTGTATCTGTATCTGTATCTGTATCTGTATCTGTATCTGTATCTGTATCTGTATCTGTATCTGTATCTGTATCTGTATCTGTATCTGTATCTGTATCTGTATCTGTATCTGTATCTGTATCTGTATCTGTATCTGTATCTGTATCTGTATCTGTATCTGTATCTGTATCTGTATCTGTATCTGTATCTGTATCTGTATCTGTATCTGTATCTGTATCTGTATCTGTATCTGTATCTGTATCTGTATCTGTATCTGTATCTGTATCTGTATCTGTATCTGTATCTGTATCTGTATCTGTATCTGTATCTGTATCTGTATCTGTATCTGTATCTGTATCTGTATCTGTATCTGTATCTGTATCTGTATCTGTATCTGTATCTGTATCTGTATCTGTATCTGTATCTGTATCTGTATCTGTATCTGTATCTGTATCTGTATCTGTATCTGTATCTGTATCTGTATCTGTATCTGTATCTGTATCTGTATCTGTATCTGTATCTGTATCTGTATCTGTATCTGTATCTGTATCTGTATCTGTATCTGTATCTGTATCTGTATCTGTATCTGTATCTGTATCTGTATCTGTATCTGTATCTGTATCTGTATCTGTATCTGTATCTGTATCTGTATCTGTATCTGTATCTGTATCTGTATCTGTATCTGTATCTGTATCTGTATCTGTATCTGTATCTGTATCTGTATCTGTATCTGTATCTGTATCTGTATCTGTATCTGTATCTGTATCTGTATCTGTATCTGTATCTGTATCTGTATCTGTATCTGTATCTGTATCTGTATCTGTATCTGTATCTGTATCTGTATCTGTATCTGTATCTGTATCTGTATCTGTATCTGTATCTGTATCTGTATCTGTATCTGTATCTGTATCTGTATCTGTATCTGTATCTGTATCTGTATCTGTATCTGTATCTGTATCTGTATCTGTATCTGTATCTGTATCTGTATCTGTATCTGTATCTGTATCTGTATCTGTATCTGTATCTGTATCTGTATCTGTATCTGTATCTGTATCTGTATCTGTATCTGTATCTGTATCTGTATCTGTATCTGTATCTGTATCTGTATCTGTATCTGTATCTGTATCTGTATCTGTATCTGTATCTGTATCTGTATCTGTATCTGTATCTGTATCTGTATCTGTATCTGTATCTGTATCTGTATCTGTATCTGTATCTGTATCTGTATCTGTATCTGTATCTGTATCTGTATCTGTATCTGTATCTGTATCTGTATCTGTATCTGTATCTGTATCTGTATCTGTATCTGTATCTGTATCTGTATCTGTATCTGTATCTGTATCTGTATCTGTATCTGTATCTGTATCTGTATCTGTATCTGTATCTGTATCTGTATCTGTATCTGTATCTGTATCTGTATCTGTATCTGTATCTGTATCTGTATCTGTATCTGTATCTGTATCTGTATCTGTATCTGTATCTGTATCTGTATCTGTATCTGTATCTGTATCTGTATCTGTATCTGTATCTGTATCTGTATCTGTATCTGTATCTGTATCTGTATCTGTATCTGTATCTGTATCTGTATCTGTATCTGTATCTGTATCTGTATCTGTATCTGTATCTGTATCTGTATCTGTATCTGTATCTGTATCTGTATCTGTATCTGTATCTGTATCTGTATCTGTATCTGTATCTGTATCTGTATCTGTATCTGTATCTGTATCTGTATCTGTATCTGTATCTGTATCTGTATCTGTATCTGTATCTGTATCTGTATCTGTATCTGTATCTGTATCTGTATCTGTATCTGTATCTGTATCTGTATCTGTATCTGTATCTGTATCTGTATCTGTATCTGTATCTGTATCTGTATCTGTATCTGTATCTGTATCTGTATCTGTATCTGTATCTGTATCTGTATCTGTATCTGTATCTGTATCTGTATCTGTATCTGTATCTGTATCTGTATCTGTATCTGTATCTGTATCTGTATCTGTATCTGTATCTGTATCTGTATCTGTATCTGTATCTGTATCTGTATCTGTATCTGTATCTGTATCTGTATCTGTATCTGTATCTGTATCTGTATCTGTATCTGTATCTGTATCTGTATCTGTATCTGTATCTGTATCTGTATCTGTATCTGTATCTGTATCTGTATCTGTATCTGTAAGTGGCCGCCCCAGCGACTGTGGCAAAAGTGAGCACTTACCACAAACAAGTTCTCCCTTTCTCTGACCCAGACCCGCACGGCACTCTCTCAGCAGTAGGTCAGTGTAGACGAAACCAAAATATGTAGGTCGCCAAAGTACGGCCATGCGGCCATAGTTGGGACCGATGACCGTACCCAATGCCGTTGGCTCACTCAACGCCCACCAGTTGGCGCACTGACCCCAACCGCAACGGTACATTGACCCCAAGAGCCGGCATCGAACCTGCAGTTTCAGGTGTTACAGGCCGCAGCTACCGCACATTTTCCTCAATTGACTCCCAGCTCACCGATCGCTGATTGCCGATCTCAGCTCTCAACTCTTTTCTCTCTGCTCTTCAGTCAAATTATTATAAATTTCTATTCAATGAAAATATTTTTGATATTCAATTTCTGATAGAGTTTCTTCTTACTTGAGGTAATGCCCCTTTTAGACTGAAGTAAAAGCTTCTTTTATTTACTTCTTATTATAGTCTGGGCTGAATTGAAAATGCCTCTTTTGTGTGTAGAAGACAGAGGATGGGGCGGTCAAGATCATTAGAGCACTTTTATATACATATATATATATATATATTTATGATTAGATCAATGGAACTGCTTCAATCTAGCCGTGTCCGTCTGTAGTCTGCCTCGTAAGCTATCTAAGCTAGTGACTTGATACTTTGAATACAAACTCTGGTATATAGCATGCACTAAAAGTTTCTCCATTTCTTTTCTATATATCGAATAGTTTTCTAGGGGTTTAAAGCATAGCCATAGGCATTCCATAGATGGAATGTTAGTTCAGAGAAATGAATGTTTATTAGAATTTATATTCCCATGCCAATTTTGTCTTCTATTTTTCTTAGTTCCTAAATAGTTCTTAGTCTCTCTCGTCTCCTTTTCTTTTTAATATGACTTGTCTATACGATTTTCGTTAAATTAGATATAAAAAATATATGATGCCGCTTTTTCATTCTATTTTTGAATGAATCGCACTTATTTTGTAATGTAATGTACTAAATAATCCTAAGCTAGGCTTGATAAGCTCCGCTTACTCCTAGCCTCCTTCACTCTTCTAACTATGAGCCTTTCTCTGCAATTCTCATTGCTTCAATTAGCACTCCATATGCTGCCTTCTAAATGGGCACCTTTTCTCATGGCTTACGGCTCATGCACATACTACTTCGGTGACTGACAATTTTCATTCTAAAATTCGCAGGCTTTGTTCACTTGATCGCCGGATAATTGACTTTCGTGCTGGCATAGCGAGTGCTTGCCACACATTTCTGCATGACTTTTAGCGTGTGGCTGCACTTTCACTGGAGCAGCGCTGGCACCGCTACAAAAATAAAATTGCACCGAAATCTAAGCCAAAACACTGAGAGATATAGAGAACATTTTGGTCATGGCAACTGGAATGGCTTGAGCAGCGGATGCAGCCATAGACCTGCTGCTGCAGCACCGCCAACAGCAGCACCAAATACATTTGACGTACTATCTGAGATGTACTTGATCTTTGTCGAAAACTTGACACACTTTTTTTCGGTCAACAGCTGGCGGCAACGACTTCCAGCTACAACAACAACAACAACAGGTAGCAGTGGCAGCAGCAACCACAGCTTCAGCTCCAGCTTTTAGTGCGGCTCGGAAAATTCGAGGGAAATCGCTGCTGCTGCCGTTGCCATTGCCTTTGCTTTTTCCCCTCCCTTGCCAGCAACAGCGCTCAAATGCAATTTTCAATTGAGAAAGTTTCGCAGCCAAAGATTGCAAATTTAAGACAAGCCGCCGGCTCAGTCTTGGCAAGAGAATGCCCAAACAGCGGCCAAGTCTCTACCCAAAAGATCTGCATTGCATTGCCAAGAGGCGCTAAGAACAAAACAAGGCGCAAATATTTGGCTTGAGTTTTTTCTGATGGAAATACTTGGGGAATGTGTGACCGAGGGTCCAGTGTAATATATGTACATAGTATATATATTAATTATTATTATTATAAATTATGAACAATTATGAATCATATTATTACGAAATTACGAACCAGAAAATGAGTTTGAATTTTCTTAGAATTTATTTATTGATATATGAGCCCAGGTTATTGGCTGTCTATACTTATACCCTTTGTAGTCTTCTCCAAATTGAAGAACCGTTAAAAATATTTTCCATTTCGGATTGCAACGACCCTTGATGATTTGAAAGGGTCGGATTTTGCAATTCTTATAATGCGTCGGTCCAATTCTGGTGTGGTTTTCGATGGACGTCCACGTGTTTCCTATTTATTGTGCACCTTTAAAGCATTTTACACAATATTAAGAGATCTGTTCATCAGTTTCGCAATTTTACGCGAAGATTTGCCACTTCTAAGGTTTTTAGCAATTATGCGTTCTTCACTCGAAGAATGAATATTTCGAAGCATCTATATAGATATTGATAATTGTTTTTCCACCTTTAACATCTGTGTCAATAATACTTACTATTTTATAACAATAAAAGTAACCTTTCATATTAAAAAAATTTTTTTCAGGCTGAAGAAATCAAGTGTACCTATTATTTTCAGCAGGCTCTGTACAATGAATTGGTCCTACTATAAATTTAGGTGGAAATAGAAAAATTTTTTTTGCGTACATCACATTGTCAGACTGCGTTCTTAAAGTTGCCATAAAGATTTTTTTCAAAAATACTAAAAATTAATTAGTTATGACAAAATTTCCAAAAATTTTTTTGGTGTACCTATTATTTTCATCATGAGTGTATATACTCAATACTAGATTTAGTACTGGAAATACTGCACATTTTAGGAGGTTTAATATTATACATAGCTATATATCATATCAGCATCAGATTCAAATTGAAGTGGATAAAATATATGTTCATGAATGATTGAATGAATTTAAAGAAACTATTCTTATCTGATAACTAGATATGAAGCTGAAACCGTTTAAGTTTTGATGACTAAACAAAATATATATTATATTCAATGCATTTCATACTGACAGAAAGAGAATAATTACTTGATTGGGACAGCATTTACTTTTTTTAATAATTAAGATTATTATTTGGCAGTCTTCTTCCGAGCAGACTGCGCTGTCTCAGTAATCTATCGCAGTATCTGCTCATCTATCCTCGACTGTGTGCAGATTCACATCCCATTTACTGCCATCATACAAGATATTCGCTAGCTGTCATTTGACATATATGTGTATTATTTATGTATATCTATAGCTGATAGCGACACATATGCCAAATGAAAATGAAGAGTGAAAAGCCACAAAACGTTTTCAGGCAATGCATAAATCAATTCAATTTGCACTGTTTGTGTTTTTTCTTTTTTTTTTTTCAGCAAAGATGAGACCAGAAATAATGCAATGAACCAAAAGTTGGCGGCTTATTAACGTTTTTGTATGGCTACTGGCTTAGATTTCTCCACTTCCTTTTAGCGGCGAGAGCAGCAGCAGCAGCGGCAGCAGCAGCAGCAGCAGCAACAACAGCATTAATAATAGCAACAACAATGCGCATCGCTGGCTGACACAAAACTGTCATCAACATATCAGCGACCGCTGAAGCCTTACAGCGAATGTCAAGTGTAACAACAGCAGCAACTGCAGCAGCAGCAGCGGCAGCAACAACAACTGCAGCAGCAACTGCAGCAATGGCAAATTTAATGACTGCAACAGCAACAACAATAAGATAAAAAAATAATATAATAATGTTGCTGTTGCCAGTTTTTGTCAACAACGTGTTGCCGCCGCTGCTGCCACTGCTGATGGTGCTGTTGTTGTTGCTGCATCTTTATAATTGACCAGAAATGTGTGCGACAGCAATTTAACATGAATTTCACCCGGGCGGAAAGTCAATTATTGAAAGGCGCCACATTTCACTGTTACGACACCAAATGCAAAGCGCAGCAGCAGCAGCAGCAGCAGCAGCAGCTGCAGCAGCAACATGACCAACACGGGCAACATTTGCTTAAATGAAATCAACAGCAAAGACACAAATCCTAAAGCGAAAACCAGTTGAGGCAGTTTCCTTCCGGAATCAATTATTTTTCACTTTGCAGTTTTGTTGTTTCACGTTCATGGTCACAAATTGTTCGCAAAAATGAGCAAGTGCAACAAAGCACATGCAACAGTTGCCACACCAGCAAAACAGCAGTCAGTGTGTCAGTAGTGGATGTTGCAGCCGCACCAACAGCAACATCAGCAACAGCAACGTCGTCGTCGTTGTCCATGACTGACTGACTCAACTATTTGCAATCATCTTGTTATTATTGTTGTTGCTAGTTGTGCCACTAGCAACTGTTGTTGTTGCTTATGCTTGCCTATTTTTGTTGTGGTTGTTTCACTTTGTTTTTCGTGCATTTTTCGGATACACAGTTACAGTTTTTGTTACTTCTGCTGCTGCTGCTGCTGGTGCTGGTGCTGGTGCTGGTGCTGCTGCTGCTGCGAGTTGCTTCCCATTTTGTTGCTTTAGCGACATTTGGCCGTTCGCTGCTCGTCTCGGCAGGTAGACTTTTTCCAAGAAATTTCTATCGTCATTTGAACATTATTTTAATTGGGGAAATTCATTTATTTAGTTTTTATTTTAGTTTTATTTTCGCAGCTGTTGCTGCTGCTGCTCGACGCATTTGGCGAAAGTATGCTGTGGACTGGCTGCCCCTTTGTGGCACAGCAACTGGCCGAGTGTGTGCCACGAAATGCGTTCAACGAAATTCGAGAAAATTCAACTACCCCAGTGGCATATATTTGGATGGGTATAGATATAAGTACAGCATCCATTAAGTAAACTGTTCGAGCTAAGTCATCAATGCTTTGCTAGAGCAATTCATATGAAGTGCACTGGTTCTTGTTTTTCCCCTTTTGCTTGAGTTTTTCTTAAAAGGAAAAACATTGTTATATGCTTAGTATATTCTGATGAGTAGATACTAAAAGTATATAAGCTTCCCATAAAATCGCAGATTTTGAAAAAACTAAAGAGACAAACAAATTTTTCTATCACAGCATAAATTTCTTAAAACTTAAAGAATATGAAAATAAACAAAAATTTAAGCAATATATTCATATTCATATGTAAAAAATTATTAAACGAAATTTGAAAAATAATACCAAAATTATTTTTTTTACCAATAAAGAGTAAAACATAAAAATATTTAAAAATAATAAAATACAATACAAAATTATTATTTTGTTTACCAAACAATGCTAACAAATTTAAAAACAATTTAAAAATAGTAAATACAAGAAAATTGCAAAATAATTCCAAAATAGGTAAAATACTTTATTATTTTCTCAGATAAAAATGGTGAGAAATTAAAAAATTTGAAAATTAATAAAATTTTTAAAATAAAGTGATAAAAAATATTAAAATATATAGAAAGTTATTACTTTCTCAGAAAAAAAGAAAAAATTAAAAATTTGTATTTCAATAAATTTTAATAAACTAAATATAAAAAATAAAAGAAAATTACAAAGTATTACCAAAATAATTAAGTAGAATACAAATGTATTATTCGGCTCAGATAATAAATGTTAAATAATATCAAAAAATATAATAATAAAAAAATATATATATAAATAAATAAAACAGAATCATAGAAATAAAAAGAATTTATGAAAATAAAAATAAAATAAAAATATATTATAAAATCTGAATAAAACTTGAGCAACGTGAATTCAAAAAGTTTGTAAGAAAAATACAATTATTAAAAGAAATTGACTAAATAATAGTAAATCTATAAATTAAAGTCAAATTAAATTACATGCCAAGTATAATTCTAATTGAATTCAAGCATGAACCAAACACTTTAAGCAAGTGCTTATTTTCAGAATAGTTTTTCATTTTCTCTCGGGCAATGAGGCAAGTGTAGTATAATTATGCTTAATATGATAGGAAAATTCTGATAAATTTCCGGAATTTTCACTGTCATGGGCAGCGAATACGAAAGACTTAGGCAACGAACTTGCTAGAAAACTTGCAACAATTTGCAAGCAGAGCGAAAGTTATCTTAAACTTGATTGATTACCAACTTTCTACTCCTACGGATATTATAATATCTGCAATTTCGAATGATTCTGAGCGACAACACAGTCAAAGCGAAATAGCTTCAGAGCCGACGGGAGAGTGGGGAAGGCAAGGGGGGAGGGGAGCCAAAGAGTGGCTGGGGTGGTTAGAGCTAGGCATGGACATGGCTATTAAAGCTGCTGATATATTGCAGAGCGAAAGCAGAACATTTGAATTTCTATGTTAAATGAAGGTAGAAACAGCAGCAGAGCAGCAACATCAACAGCAACAGCAGCAGCAGCAGCAACAGCAGCAGCAGCAGCAGCAGCACTAGCAGCAGCAACAACTTAATGCCCTCCCCTCTTGCCCGTTTACGAAATGTTAATGAACTTTGCATGCATAAATTACAACAACTTAACTGCAACATCCGCCTTGAGCTGTGGCTGCTGCTGCTGCTGCTGCTGTTGCACTCTCCATTAGTTTTGCATATGGCAAAGTTTTCTTTTTTGTTTTTTGTTGTTGTTGTTTTTATTGCTGCTGTGCCAAATCTGCGAATGTAGGACACGAGGGGCGCTCGTTGACATTGAAGCGGATGTGGCTTTGCCTGCTGCTTCCTCTTGCCTCTTACTTAACCAGCATGCTGCTGCTGGCGCTGCTGTTGTTGCTGCCGCTGTCCCACTTTTGATCCCATCTTTGTGGCATTTTGGCGATTTGGCTAGCGTCGCGCATACGACGCGTGGGCCTCGCGACCTGCGATCAGCTGTTCGTGCCTTGGCAAGCGCTCACTCTTCGCCTGCTCTTTAGCAGCAGTCCCAACTGTTTCCTCTCTCTCTCTGTCTCACTCATTTGTCTCTCTCACACACACGCTCTCTCCCCTCTCTCTCGCTCTCTTTGTGGCTCTCTGGAGCAGCGCTGAGCACTTTTCGTCTGTTTTGTCTCAAACATGTTCGAGCTGGTTGCAGCTGCTGCTCTTATCACTTGCGATTAGCTGCCACATCAGACGTTGGCCATTCGCCAGCGCGTCGTCACGTCGTGGAGACGTGTGCGCCGCAGCAATTGCAGTTGCAGACAGCCCACAAAATGTATGCCAAATGCCAAATCAAGGCAGCCGCATTGGGCAGGACACGAACCTCTGCCTGTTGCTGTTGTTGCCGCAGCAACAACAATTAATAAAAGTCATTGAGCTGCTGTTACTGCTGCTGCTGCTCCGCCGTCTAGTCGCTCGCTGTTGCTGCTGCTGCTGCTGCTGCTGCTGCTGTTGTTGCGGTTGCGGTTGCGAGTTCAATGACATTTCACCTACTTGTATTCAAATTTGAATAAAAAATGTAATAAAACAACAAAACGCGGCTGCTGCTGCGGCTGCTGCGCCTGCTGCTGTGTGGCACGTGTTGCCAGCATTTAGATTCTATTTAGTACTTTTACTTTCTGGACTTTGTTTGTTTCCTCCTGTCACAATAATCCTGCACTTGCATGTCTTAAATATCCAATGACATGTGTATATAGTAATAAGAGAAAAAATTGAAAAACTTTCTAAAGTATGAAAAAAGATGTTAAAATTAAAGAAAAAGTCCGACTGCTTGTAAATTGTTGTTGCTGTTTGTGAGCAGAATCTGCAGCAGCAAAAAGAAATTTTACGGCCTATTTGAGCCGTTGCTGTTGCTGCTGCTGCTGCTGCTGCTGCTGCTACTGCTGCCTTTGAGGGCCCGTCTACGATTCTGGGCTGGCATTTAAAGTCAAATGATGATGATGATGACAATGGCGATGGCGATAGCCCTTGCCGGTGCCAGACTGCCAGAGAGTGTTTCTTCTTAGGTTTTTTGGAGTTGCTTTTGAGGGCAATTAAAAAGTTGTCGAGCCGCGTCGCTGGCTGTTGCTCTGTCAGCTTGTCCATTTGTCTGCTTGTTGTCGGTTGTCGGTTGTCGTTTGTCCGTTGTCTGTTTGCTTGTTGTATTACAGTTGTTTGGCCAAATTTACCGTTGCCTTCTTGGCCAGCGCCAACTTTTGACTCATTTGTAATTTGTAAAGGCCTATGGCGCGGGCTTTCTTCAACAACGATATCTACATAACAATTGTTGCCGCTCTATGTACACTGCCCACAGCAACACAGCCCAACAGCCCCACAGCTCCACAGGCCCAGAGCAGGGCGTGTCATTTTATCAGCAAACATTTGTATGGACGTATTTTGTTTTAATTTTTAGCATGTGCTCGAATAGAAATTCAATTTGGGGCCTGGCACACACTTTACACAAGGTTTGAATTTCATTTGAATGTGTGCTTTTTTTTTTTTTTTTTTTATTTTTGGCTGAAGAGGAAGTTGTGTGTGTGGCTAAAAGCTTGACCTACCTTTACCATTCGTGGAAGCATCAGCTTTTGCACAATCCATAACACTTTGAGATCAAGATCTGACACACAAATGTTTCCCCTTATCACAGTCACCCATTCATGATCGGATTCATGGAAAAAGCTATTAACTTCAATCTGAGCCTATCGCAGCGGAAAAATTTCTTTAGCTCGCAATTGTTTTATGACAAGATATAATCAATATCATTTAGAGTAAAGTCTGAAATAAAAGAACTTTGATCAGTTTTACAAAATATTTTATGTAAAGTCAGCGAAACAGAGAGGACGAAGGAGATATATGTAGAGAGACGAAGAGATGGAGAGATGCTGAGAATGAGAGGGACAGAAATAGATAGAGCGAGACAGAGAGGGAGAGCGAGGGGGAGAGATGAAGAGAAGGGGGAAGAGAGAGAGAGAGATAGGACGAAGGAGAGAGACAGAGAGATAGAGAGATATACAAGCGGGATAGATGAAGAGAGTACGAGAGAGAGAAAGAGATAGAGCGAAAGCTTGAAAGAGTGTAAGGGAAAGAGATGGAGTGCGACAGAGTGCAAGAGACAAAGAATAAGAGAGAGACGACAGACAGATAGAGTTATATAGATAGATACACAGGTACACACAGATAGAGGAGAGCGTCACAGAGAGAAATTCATTCATTTATTAGAGATTAGAATTAAACTAAAGTTGAGACTCACTTAACTCCATCAACTGGGGGCTTCGGCTTATAGATAAATATAAATCAAGTATATTCTTAGTGCTAGTCTACTAATACATCTCTATAAATAATCATGTTACTTGATACTTATCATTTATATTACCAAAATATTCACTTCTATTTCAGTTGGTCTTCTCTCTATATCTTTAAGATTATTATTCGATATTTGCATTTCGACTTGCTTTATTTCTTATATAGCTCGTCAGCATTCGGCTATAGCGCAGCATCAACTTCTGTTGCTGTTGCTGCTGCTGCTGCTGCTGCTGCTGCTGCTGCTGCTGCTCCCAAGCACATTCATATTTTACAACTTTCGGAGATGCTTTCACTTCCATATACCAGCAATTTGCTGATGCTGTTGCTGCTGCTGCTGCTGCTGCTGCTGCTGTGGCTCACGATCAACTTCCGTATGCAGCATCAGCAGCAGCAGCAACAAGAATCAATTGCAATTGAACGAAGTAGAGTCGTCTAGCCGAAAGAGCTAATTTGTTGGCTAATTGTATCAATTAAAAGGCCCAAACAAAATGCTACAAATTGTACATGAATATCTATGACTCTTCGCGGCTGTGTGGCAATAAAAGCACACACACACACACACACGCACAGAAATCAAAGACTCAATATAATACAGCAGAAAAAACAGAGGCAAAGCCGAAGCAAAAGCAAAAGCAAAAGCAACAACGTGAATATTATCATTAGCATAAATAATGGTGAAAAATGAAACATACACACAGCGACAAAGCACTTGAGCGCGGCTCTCATGTCTGTGTGTGTGTGTGAGTGTTGTGTGCTCACTGTGTGTGCGTGTGTGTGTGTTTACAACACACATTTCAAAAGTCGGTGACTGTGGCACTGAGTTAGTAGTGCGTTAAGTCAACGAACGCTGCCGCGCAGACGCTGACTGCGGTCGCGATGGCAGCGGCAACAGCAACAGCAGCAACAACAGCAGCAACAACAACAGCAGCAACAACAGCAGCAACAACAGCAGCAACAGCGTCTACATTAGCGCCGGCAGCATTGCCTGTCTCTCTCTGTTTGTTGGCCTCTGCCGGGGCTGGCGCTGCCGGCGCTGCTGGCGCTGCTGCGGCCACGTTTGCATGGCATCGGCATCGATGGACGCTGATGATGACGGCGTCGATGTCATCGTAATGCAAACGTAAACGCACTTACAATTTGGCGTTTTTTGGTTGCTTTCACAAACGTTGCACGTTGCTGCTTGATGGTTGCTGGTTGCTGGTTGCTGCTGCTGTCGACGCGGCTGTTGCTGCCGGCATCGTCGCTGAAGTTTGCTTTTGGTTTTATTTACTTTTTTTTCTGTTTGTGTGTGTTTGTTTTTTCTTCTTTTTTGGCAAACTTACAAGTTTATTGAACTTTTCACAGTTCTGGGGCCAGAGCGCTCAGCTGGTCGGCCCCTGGGTCCGTCATCAACAGCCGTTGGAGCTGCGCCGATGTCGTCCATAGAGCGACGCAGTCGTCGCTGGAGGGGCACGCATCGCTTGCCGCGAGACTTTCTCCGCAATCGTCATCAATTTATCAATTTCGTTTGTCTTTGCCCACTTGCTGCCCATCATCATTATCAGTCTCGCATGCTCATAGTTTTATTTCAGTTTCAAATCAATTTTTGTTGTTGCTTTTTTTGGTTTTTGCTCTTGATATGAAGTCAAATAAAAATTCAAATTTGGTTTAAGTATTTTTGGGAATTTTTTGTCAATGCTTGCTTAATTTATATTCAATTTAAAAATTAAATATTTTAATCTTGGTTTCTATTTATTTTTTTTTATTATGTAACAGTTTTTAAAATAATTTTTTGAAAACTTTGTATTTGATGTTCGTTGTCTTTAATTTTTTAAATTTAAGTTCATATATCTTGTCTGAGAAATTTTAAATAAAATGTTTAATTTAGGATACTAATTCATTTTTATTTTTCGCAGTTTCACCAAAAATTATTATACAATTTTTAAATAAATGTTTGCATAAATGTTTATTTATATATTTATATATTTATTTATTTATATATTTAGGGAAAAGCATATTTTTGTTGTTTGATCTCGATATTAAATTTGTTATTTATTATTTTAAGCGGAATTTATTGAATATTATGAAATAAAATCTATTTTAAATTTAAGTTAACATTTTTTAATATAAAAGCAAGATGAACAAAACCAATATACTCATTTCACTTTCGAGAGTGAATATGAAAAGTGTATCTCTATATATATCTTTATCTATATCTATATATCTAGTCAAATTGAATAGAATTTAAGATATCTAGTCCCAAGGAGTTCACTAAATATACTAAAATTATGAAAGCTCTTAAAAAGTAGCGGTATTCACACAACAACAATATCCACAACATATCCTGAAGTGTTCGCACGAGACCAGCGAAGTCAAAAAGAAAAAATGATATATATATATATATATATATATATATATATATATTAAAGTTAGTGGAGTGAATGCGAATGGGAAGGCGAATACAAAACGAAAGTCGCCCGACCGATTTGCAACACGTTCGATAATAATCAAAATTGAAGCACGCAATAAATAAACAAATTTTTATAATTTCACTGACTGTTCTTCTTCTTCGTCTTCTTCTTCTTCTGCCTCTTCGTTTCCTCTTCGAATGTTTGCACATCATTGTTAATTTTGTACTTTATGTAGTTTTATTTTTCCATCTGTTTCGCTGTTGTTGTTGGCGCCCGTTCTGCCTGGCGATGCTTATCAGCAGCATGAATGCGATTTCAAGTGCGAACAGCACTCATGCTCACTCGTCTTTCAAAAGTTGGTCAAAAAGAGCTTGGCTTATTTGCCTGGCCAACGACAAATATTGAAACTGCGCATCAAGCGCGCCCGTAATTTGAGTGATAAGTGGCCAGCGGGCAGGCGTAGGGCGGGGGGAGGTGGAAGTGGTGGGGAGCGAAGGGGCCGCTTACAGGTCCAGTGGACGTCCCACGTGATTGCTGGTGGGAAACCACGGTCCCGTGAGACTTCACAGAATACGAGAACTTCCAAAAAGAACAAATTGCAATTCACATTTGCACAAACAATAACAAACTCAAACACACACACACACACACCCAGCCAGACTGTATGTGTGTCTGTTTATCTTCTCAGCTTACAGTAGCTGCACGTTGCCATGCACGTTACTCATAGAGGACCATTCGATTGAGCTGACGGAGCGATAAGCACAGCCAACAACAAGTTGAGGAACACTTGTTGACATCGTGTCCAGGGCATTCATTCGCTCATTCATTCACATTCACCCGTCGCGCCTTGCATTTGTTTTTGTGATACATTCAATTGGCCAGCAATCGGGAAACGCAACAGGTATGTTTTCTTATGATAACATCTATAGTTTTGGGCACCCTCTAAGACAGTTCAGTTCTAACTCAAAAGTATGCTATAAAATTGCTGTCTTGGGATTATCCAAATCTAGTTGAAACATATAGTGAAATTGTGAAAAATATAGTGAGAATATATGACATAACGTATAGTGTTTTATAGTCAAGATGTGTTTAGAGATAGGAGTCTAGTAAGAGGTTTAGTCTGTAGTAGTTAAGATACCCAAATAATAATACAATAGATAAAAAAAAACAATAATTGAAAAAATAAATAAAAGAGAAATAAGCACAGTGGAACTTCTTGATATATGGACTTTCTTAGCTTAGCTTCATATTAAGACTTGTCATGCCCCGAATCCAATGAGAATGGGAGCTCCATACACCCCCTTTGCTATGCCACTGGATGGCGCTGATAAGTTAAAACAACAGATTAAATGATAATTAGCGTGTAAGTAGAGCAGAGAAACGAATGAATGGATTTGATATATGAATTAGTAATCTAATTAGATGAATGAGAACCTATATCTGTGACTTAGACTATCAAATAGCTTAATTAAACTCTGGTTCGTAAGCCAAATTGATAATCAAGTCATATAGCAGTTCTTCGATGTACTTAAGATCACTTTTATGTTGCATTTTTGTCTCATTTGTCTATATATAAAGCATTATTATGGAGTAAGTTTCTGCAGCATAAGGTAACTGGCAATGGATTGAAAAATGGCTCTTATATTGCAGCAAATGCAAATGTAAGGAGAACATAGAGAACAGAACAGAGTTGCAATTGTATGGAAAGTGTATGGAATAGAGAACACAACGCGCAAGACTTGATATTTGATCAAATCCTAAAGGGGAGACACTCGATGAGCTTTCATAACACATCACATGATCGAGTTGTGTAAGCTATTCAACAGACAGCTGGCCAAAGTACGTATATATACACATATAAATATATACATATACAAATTGTGCTTAACCGATTCGGTTTAGTATTGAATAAGTGCAAAAGGTTACATAAGACGCGCTCTCGGATTCGGTCTGGTAGTCGGGATTGGAATCGGAATCGGAATCGGAATCGGAATCAGAGTCGGAGTCGGAGTCGGTGTCGGTGTCGTTGTCGGTATGGGTAGATGGCAGTTGGCCCTGTGGGCATACGGTCCTATTTGCATAAAGTGAATTCTTCAGTTCGCATCGCGGAGTCTTGGTGCTCGGCTCGCTTAAAGGGATCTACGGGTCTTGTGTGTTCGGTCTTCGGTCGCGGCTCTCTCATCATCATGTTCAAGGTTCAGTGTTAAGTGTTAAGTGTTTCGCTGGTTGCGCCAGGCCTCGATGACAATCGATCGCAATCAGCTGTTGGTCTCGTTGGCCCCACCAGCGATTATGTGACTAAGTGACTGACTGACAAAAGTATTGATGTCGTTACAGGTAAATAAAAGGCGTGCATACACCGCGAGCCGGACAGAAACAATCAGTTGAGGCGAGAGAAAAAAAAATAGCGGTGAAATTTTTTTTTCCTCAATTTTTTTATTTTTATTTTATTTATTTTTTTTTTTGTTTTTTTTTTCTGTTATTTATTTATTTATTTTTTTTTTTTGTAAGTTAACGAGCGCTGCACGTTCAAGGGCCTTACGTAAAACCCATTTTTTGTTGTTGCAGCTGATTGTTTTTTTTTTTTTTTTTTGACTGAAGAGAGTTTTAGCCCTTTTGTGTGTGTGGTAGGAAACAAAATCATGCTCATGAATTCCATTTGATTGTCGCATATTGTTTAATACAACAATACGGACATACATTGGTATATATATGCTTATGTGTATATACATACATTCAATATCCAAAGCCTAATCGACAGCCGTGCATATCCAATGGCCGGCGCACGCGAACGCCCCCAAAACGAGCCCAGCGCCCAAGCAGCCAGGCCAGATCAACGTCCGCACTGTATTTAAGCAAATCGAAATTAAGTTATAGTTGCCCCGATCGAGCGACTTAAAAATTCAGTATTTTCCATGTTTTGCATAATAAAAATGCCTATCAAGAAACAAAAAAAAAAAAAAAACAAAACTGAAAAAAAAATTAATGTAACTGGCGCTCGAATGCGACTGCGCCTTCTGTTTAATTTGTTTCTTCTTTTTGATTATTGATTTTTTTGGTTTTTTTTTTTTTTGACGAGCAGATATTGTGACATGCTTTTAGGGTCGCCTACGGTGCCTTTTTTGAGCAATATTTCTGCTTTGCATAAGTAGAAATTTTTTTTTTTTTTTTATATTAATTTTTATTTGCATTTCATTGGCACTGCGGCCATTAAATTTATTTATTTTCATTTTTCAATACGAAACTGGTTGGCGTCAAATGCGTTCAAGTGTTTGCTGTTGTTTGTTGGCTTGGTTTGGCGCTGCCCCCGCCTCCTGCTCCCGCTCGCCCTCCTCTAGCCAAATTTATAATCTGTGGCTAGATTAAGCATTTTGAGTATGTTGTTTTTTTTTTCTTGTGTTTCTTTCGAATTGTGAATTTTTTGGGATCTTTTTTTATTTATTTATTTTTTTTTTTTTTGCTGTAGGTTTTTGGGCTCACATTTGTATTATTTGTATAATGATTTTTGTTTTATTGTGTGGCTTTGCACTTTCTCCAATGAAAATTCAATTGAATAATCCCTTATATTTCATGTTTTCGAATTTTTAATTAGTTGAGTTGAGTTCGAGTGAACCTTGAACTACAAAGATCTTGAATAGTTCAGTTCTAAGATTTATATATGTGTGTGGACAGAAGTTCATACAAATTTATAATTTTAAGTTCGTAAAAATGATGTTCGAAATCGGTTAGCCTTTGGGGGGATACGATCTACAGATCTGGATGACTTTTGATCTATGATAAACTGTGTGCATCAAAAGTCATTAGGATCCGTACATCCCGTCAAGCAAAACAGCAACTATGGATCTCCTCAGGACTTGTGCTAGCATTTATGACATTATGACAGATCACTCTCCATTTTAATATTATAAAAGTATTTCTCGGTGTTCCGTCATTTACGTGCTTTTCTCATATGCCAACTTTTAGTCGCCTTCGTTACGTCAAACGCCATGCACAATCCTGTTCCTATAGGCGTCTCGCTCTCACTCAGCAAAAGTGGGACTCACATTATACTCCTAAATTTGTCTTTTTCCACTCTGGGTATTAATCGTCTGCTGGGAGTCTTGTGCAACAGCCGGATCTATGCTGAGCAGTCGCTATATATGTATTGATCTTTTTCTAACAAAGAAATCTCTCTCTCTCTCTCTCTCTCCTCTCTTATTCATTGAGTGAGAGTTTAAGGATATAAGTAAGCTATGAGACGCAAACTCACTCGGATATTATTCTTACAATAACTTTATGTAATGTTAATTTGGAGACTTGGAAGACATGCCATCTATAAAATAAATATAATATTCTATTTTTTGCTCAGGCAATATATAGGTGAAATCCAGTTACATTTGAAGTCTTAACTTATGAAGTCTGGGGCATAAAGCTAAATAAAAGTCAATATACCGTACGAAATTTTACAATTTTGAGCAACACGAACTCGAAATTCTCAAGTCGCGAGTGATTTTTGCGACAGCTGTACCAGGTTGTATGTTAAAATAATAATAATAATAATACTTTATTTATGACTTGCGTAACTCATAAAGTGCGGTTTTTTATTGGGCTGGAAAGTCTTTTGTGGGAATGCTTTATTTTGGGTTGCTTTTATGACTTATGGCTAACAGGATGCGCAATAGGCAATCAGATAAGAGATTAACCTAAAAAGACTTCTTTTTTTTTGGGAAAAGAAAGCCAGATGTTAAGTGGAGGATGGTATTACTACGGGACCATATGGGTTGCTTTTCGCTCGGCAAATGGGTCAGGCGATATTTTGATTTATGATTTCCTGAGTTGGGGCAATAAGCTCCGCATTTACTACCTGCGGCAGGCTTTCTCAAAGTCTTCCACTTGGCATTGCTAGGGACACGATTTTAATTGTTAATGAAAGGGATTTTAATAATGCAAGCAACCGACTCTCCCCCGTTGCCCGTCTCCCCCCCCCACACACACACACAGACATCGCCTATAGATTCTGAGCTGGCAATCGGCATCTTGGTTCGACTTACAGCAGCACCGAAGCGCAGCGCGCTGCAAAGAGTTGAATAAACTTTGCAAAGAGTGTAGATACAATTTAAGCGCTTGAATTATCGTTTTGAAGGCCATTTTTTTGAAATGAGCTGCGAACGAGGCTAGGCATTCGCAATAGTGTGGATGTTGAGTTGGGGGTGCTGCTGGACGGCAGCGGCGGACGGGTGTTGGCCGAAGTTAGCCAAGCAGCGCCAACGTCAACGACAACGACAACGACAACGACAACGACAGCAGCAGCAGCAGCAGCAGCAGCCGCAGCGACAACGCCAACGCATGAGCGTGTGAAGCTCGGCGAGGTGAGCCGAGCTCAGCGGAGGCTCAAAGTATGCAGCACAAAAGTTCAATAAACTAAAGTGTCTTTTGAAAAATGGAAAAAACAGGTAAAAACAACTAAGAATGCTCTAGCCACGGCGGCACGACTAGCACATACCCTGCACACAGCACACGCTCATGGAGGCGCAACGATCGAGTCTATATATGTCTAGGATTAGCGGACTCTTTCTCTTGGGAATAGTCTTCTGCTGTGACATCAAACACCTTGGGGCTGCCTGTCTACAGGGTATAGAAAGGTGACAGCCAATCGGTGCTCGGCCTGGACCCGGCTCCGGCTCCGGCTCCGGGCCCGCCGGCTCTGCTTTGCTCAACTCCATTGCAGCAGGCGCTTTGTCGTATCTGTGTTGTTTCTCTCTCTGCTTCTTCTTCGGCTTCTCTCATATATGGTGTTGCATGTATTTCGTTGTTGTTGTTTTTCTTTCATACATATTATTATTATGTGCAGCGCTCGAGGTGTAAAGAAAAATGCAATTCTTGCCAAGCCAGTCGGCCAGCGAGCCAGCAGTTGGCCAGTTGGCCAGCTAGCCAGCGAATCAGCCAAGCGAACAGCCAGAATCTCGAGTCTGAGTCCGGTGCGTATGAGTGATTGGTGATTGGCCATAGCCATCAGTTGACTCAATGCAAACTGTGTCAACTCGAGCGGCTTTTGCCCTGTCCGCCAGACACCTCCTGTCAGCAGGACATGCCAAAGCGGCCCCAAGTGCTGCGCCCTCATCGCCAACACTGGCTGGCCCCTTGTTGACTTTGACGACGCAACGTCACTGACAGCGAACCCAGCTGAAACTTTCACGTCGGGTGAAATGGTCTTTTGTTTACCATACCAGACAGATGGCCAGCCAGCCGGACTGCCAGTCGGCCAGTTGGCTATTAGCCATACGTCTCGCTTGATCTGTGGGGCTAGAAAGAATCTTGGAGCTACAATGTCTGTCTGGCATTGTGCTGAAGGTTTATGTTTGAGTTTGAGCTTTCGTTTTTTTATCCAGCAGATGTTGGTGTTGTCTGGGCAGAGATTTCTCACTGAGGTTTTCTATGAATATTTAAGACTTTAATGGGATCTTCTGCCATATTTTACACAGACTTTGATTTTGAATATTGTCGTCAATTAAAGAAGAATAACCTAACATAACTAGAACATGAATAAACTAATATCAGACGAGCACTCAATATACTACTACTGCTTTTTACTACGTATCTACTACTACTACTTTTTACTAACTATTTTTTTAGTACTACTACTAATTTTCACTACGTATCTACTACTACAATTACTTTTCAACTACGTATCTATTACTACTACTACAACTACATTTTACTACGTATCTACTACTACTCTTACTACTTTTTACTACGTATCTACTGCCACTAATACTTTTGACTACGTATCTACTACTGCTCTTACTACTTTTTACTACGTATCTACTGCCACTAATACTTTTTACTACGTATCTACTGCCACTAATACTTTTGACTACGTATCTACTACTGCTCTTACTACTTTTTACTACGTATCTACTGCCACTAATACTTTTTACTACATATCTACTACTACTACTTTTTACTACGTATCTACTACTACTACTACTATCACTGCTAGGAATACTACTACTATTACTACTACGACTACTACTACTACTACGTTTCTAGTATTTCTACTACTACTTTTTACTACTACGGCTACTACTTCTACTACGTTTCTAGTACTACTACTACTACTTTTTACTACGTATCTATTACTACTACTTAAATATTTCCATATATATGGTCCTCAAATATATACCAAATATATACTTAAATGTGTATTTATTATATATCATGCAATACAATTCATTCTAAATGTCTACCAAATATTTATCACATATAAGCTAAGGTATATACCAAAACATATCCATATATATATTAAAAATAAAGAATGATCTGAAAATTCAAAGTTTGAAATAGCATTAGACAGAGATATTTGGAGTACTTCGCATTCAGTTCAGATAATTTTCAACAATCCTTAAGAGTGCAGAGAAGGGGAATAAATAGACTGCATCTCGGTTTATGATAGGATAAATATAGAAGAAGTTAAGAGACCTGGTTTTGCACATCTATTAGCCATTTCAATTAAAATATCGGGTTCGACTGGTTCTTCCTCTAATTCAAGTTCACAATTCAATAATTCATCTATATTAATGTAAAATATTCTGATATTATCGCAGTTGGCATTGGCTTGGAGTGTTCCAACTGTTACTTGAGTGTCTTTGAATGGATCCTGTATGCAATGTGCATCCATTGAGGCAGAGATACAATGTATATGGGCAAGCGGCTCGTAACTCTTCAGCTCTGCTGTCGCCGCAGTCGTTGGCCCGGTTCAACGGCATTGCTTTCATATTGAATTCAAATGAACGAAAGACCTACTAAAAAGTGAAGAAGCGAGAGTTTGGCTATGACGTTTCATTTGGGCCAATATGCCCGGGTTCAGGGACAGAGACCGTGTGGCGGCTCGGGGGAGCTGGCCAAGCTGGCATGAATTCTCAATTAAGGTTGTCCCACCAGCTGTGCGCTGAAGAGCAGCAGCTGATTCTGCGCGGCTTAGAAGGAGCCATAAAACACCATCCCAGACGGAGAGATGATGGTGAAGACGCAGACGCCGGCGCAGACGCTCGCGTCGACGTCGACGTCGATGTCGACTTTGATGCCGACACAGAGCCAGCGGCTGGCAAATGGTCATCGTTCTCAGCGCTGTCGCTGCCAGCGTCGACGTCAGCGCTGTTATAAATTGGCAAAAGTGTTGTTGCGACAGCGACAGCAGTAGCAGTAGCAGCAGCAGCAGCAGCAGCAGCAGACGCAGGCGCAGCAGTGACTGTGACAGTGGCAGCGGCAGCGTCTTGGCTTGAAGCCAGCGACGAGTTCGTTGACCGTTGAGGTTTTTTGAAGTTTATTGCTGCGTTTGGTGGCTTCGCCAGTTGGCCGCTTGGCCGCTTGGCCGCTTTCAATATGCCAAATATGCAACCAGGAACAGCAAAAAGCAGCGGCAACACCAGCAGCAGCAACATTAGCAGCAGCAACATCTTTCTCAATGTAGAAAACGCGAGTTTTTCGAGCAATCAGCTGATTCTGAGCTGAGCTGAGCTGAGTTGAGCTTCCGCTTTGCTTTTTTGCTCTGTGAGCATCTGTTGCGCGATCTCAGCCAAACAATTTACACATTCGCGGATTGACAAACGCAAAGCATTTAACAAATTCAACAAACAGTTGGCCAATCATGTGTGAGCCCGTTTTTATTTTTAGAGATTTTGATATTTTTGGCACGCTTCCGGTGCGACGTCGATGACCTTTTCCGCCCACATTCGAGCTGGCCAGGGCCAATGAAATGCCAATTTTTTTTATGTATTTTGTTTATTTAATTTGCATGCATTGTTGCTGCTGTTGCTGCTGCTGCTGCTGCTGCTGCTGCTGCTGCTGCTGCTGCTGCTGCTGCTGCTGCTGCTGCTGCTGCTGCTGGGGTTGACAACCTCTCAGATCAGCTGTTTAACCTGACTTTGTTGCTGTTGCTGCCGGTTGTTGTTGTTGCTGCTGCTGCTGCGGTTGTCTGTTTATTATGTAATACAGATGAGCAGCAATTCGCAATCAATATGATTTGTATTTGTTGTTGTTGTTGTTGTTTTTAGCCAGTTAACTGTACTATTTGGTGCTGTTGTTGTTGTTGGCGAGGAAAGTTTTTGACCCCCTCGGGCGACCCAGCGGCCGGCCAACAGTCCGCCCGCACGCCGAACGTGAAAGTTACTCGAAATATATATATTGACAGCAGCAGCAGCAGCGACAAAAAAAACAGATATATTAACCGCAGCAACATCTCCAGTCAAACAGCCAAATTCATTGAATACATATAAAGTTTATTGGCTTTTGATCCCAACGCATTATTGTTGGGGTGGGTAATGGTTGTTGAGTTGTTGTTGCGGTTGTTGTTGTTGCTGTTGTTGTTGCTGGTTTGCGCAATACAATTCACCGCTGGTGCTTTGACTGCCCATGAAGCATACGTAACGGTATCGACAGGAAGTTGTTGCTCTGCCGCTGTTGCTTTGTTGCTGCTGCAGCAGGAGCCGAGAGGAGTTCATTCAATGCCGGCCAGCTTCCAGTTTGTGTTGCGGCATTTTGTTTGCCTGAGGTCATTGTTGCTGCTCATGTTTTTTTTTTTTTCTTTCTTTTTTCCTTTTATTATTTTTTTTTACTTTTCCGAGCACGTGCTGCGACAGCGTCAATTTGATGAGGGGGAGATATACTAAATATACTATATATATCTATAAATTCCATGTAATTTTTATGAATTGATGTAGGCGAGGCTCCTTGTGCTAAGTAGCAGTAGTAGGCCTAAGGCTCGAGTTGCCAGTGCTTCAATCAGAAGTTAGGTTTAAATTTATATTAATTCTAATTTCTAGTAAATAAATAAATAAGTAGCACAGCAGTCCGACTGAGGAGATACTTTGAGCATATACCTTAGTTATGGGCTTTTCATTCTCTTCTTCAGTTGTGTACATAAATTGAAATGGTATTTTCCCTTATGCAAAAAATAAATATTTAGTGTTAATTCAATATTATATATAAAAATAATAAAATAGTTTAGTTTGAATATATTTGAGATAAATGAAAACTAAAAAACATTAAATTATATAGGGAAATTAATTTAAATTTCAAATCAATTTAAATTCACTTAACTATTAAAATATTAGTCTATGTAATTATATGGAGAATTTTTACAATATATATGCATGTACATATATCCACAAATATAACAAACACATTAAAAAAAGATATTATTGACACATGACAAATCGTATTTGCGATAGTTTAAAAACTAGAAATTCAAAATTTGACGATTAAATTATTGTTGAGATTTTGTATTACTGGAGGCGTGGCAAATCGAAAAACTATTCTGCAGCTTCAAATACTTTCTTATTATTATTATTATTATTATTATTATTATTATTATTATTATTATTATTATTATTATTATTATTATTATTATTATTAGTATTACTATTATTATTATTATTTTTATTATAATTATTATTATTGTTATTATTATTATAATTATTATTATTATTATTATTATTACTATTATTATTATTATTATTATTATTATTAGTATTATTAGTATTATTATTATTATTATTATTATTATTATTATTATTATTATTATTATTATTATTAGTATTAGTATTACTATTATTATTATTGTTATTATTATTATTGTTATTATTATTATAATTATTATTATTATTATTATTATTATTATTATTATTATTATTATTATAATTATTATTATAATTACTATTATTATTATTATTACTATTATTATTATATTTTTGCAACAAACTATTTTATTCTTCTAATTCTTTTTGTGAATTAACAATTACTGCAAATATACATACAAGGGAGACAAATTTTATTTTATTTGCTAAAATAAAATTCTGGGATATATTTAGCATATATATATTGTAATATATGTGTATATATAATAAAAAAAAACATTTGATAGGCCAGCACCATAAAAATTGAGTAAACCCAAACTAAATTTAATTAGCGCCATTAGCTAACTGCTGTCATTAAGTTCGTATCGTACAAGTCTTTCGTTTCTAGCGCTCTGGAACTGGAGCCGGGAGCGTTAGCTGGGAATTCCGTTGTGTGCTGCCGCTGCTGCTGCTGCTGCTGCTGTTGCTGTTGCTGCTGCTGCCGGCGTCGTTCGTTGCCAGTCACACTAAGAGCAACACCAACAACAGTGCTCAGTGTGCGTATGAGTGTGTGTGTGTGTTGCTTTCTGGTTTGGCAGCTGCTTCTTGGCACACACACACGCACACACATCAGCACACATGCACACAAAAGCGACGCGTCGCGCTTTTACATTTGTATATGTAGGTCTACGTCCGATTTTACTTTCACTTTTAAAGGTTTACGAACTTTTCTGTTTACAAGTCAACGCTGCTGCCGGCAGCCGACGCGCCGCAGCAGCAGCAGCAGCCGCAGCAGAGACGACGACGCGCATTTCAAATGCTTCTCACACACTCAGAGCTCAGGCACAGGCAGACAACCAGACCGTTGGACGGATGATACAAAAGAGACGAATAGACGGACGGATGGACGTACTGATGGATGGATGGATGGACGGACGGGCGGGCAAATACACACAGAGAGCTTTGTGCTTGAGAGTCGCCGTCGCACAGTGGCGCAGATTGCTGGCGATTCGGCGATAAACTCAATTTGGCCGCATACGCGGCGGTTGCATACCACTGTGCCGGCTCCTCATTGGCATTGGGTTGACTCATGCCTTGGACGCATGCGGTATATTATTTATTGTTGTTGTCGTCGCTGTTGCTGTTATTCGCTTTGCAGTTACGGTTGCTCGTGTGCATCGCATAAGGAAGTCGCGTGTGCTCAACTTCCTTGACATTGAAGCGGCAGCAACCGCAACGCCAGCAGCAGCAGCAGCAACAGCAACAGAAACAGCAACAGCAGCAGCAGCAACAACAACAAGGTTTAAGTGTAAATGAACGGCAAGGATTTTTGCTGCTGCCAAAAGCGATTGCTGCCGTGTTGCCTCGGAAGTGACAGCGACAGCGGCAGCAACACCAACGACGCGTCGACAGAGCTGCTAGCAACATGTACTGGCAGGTATGCTGACATGTGAGTGTGTGTGTGTATGTGTATGTGTGCTTTTTAGTCGGTCGGTCATTGACCGTTGCAGCTGAGACGCATTGACGCCGCTGCCATTGGCATGGCCGCAAAGGCGGCTGTTGCTGCTGCTGTTGTTGCTGCTGTTGCTGTTGCTGCTGTTGTTGCAGTTGTTGCGTTTATCCTGCCTAAGCTAAGCTGTGCAAAAAGCTCAGCTCAGACAGACGGACACACACATAGAGAGAGAGAGAGAGGGAGTGGGAGTAGGAGTGAGAGTGAGAGATCAACACAATCAGAGACACTGAGCAACAGCGAGCGAGTGGGAGAGTGAAAGAGAGGGAGAGAGAGAGAGAGAGGTTGAGCTTGGCGTTGCCATCGTTAGCTGCTGCTGCTGCTGCCGCTGCGTCGTCTACCCAACTCGTTGGACAAGTTGACGGCCTACGTGAGTGGCGCGTTATGTGCATTGAATTGGAGTTGGAGGCTTGTGCGTTTGCGCAAAAGTCAATGAACTCCGCTGGCTTGACGCTGACGCTTGATCTGCTTGCAGCGCAGCCGCTGCTGTTGCTGTTGCCGTTGCCGTTGCCGTTGCTGTTGCTGCTGCTGTTGCTGCCGTGGGGGCGTCGCGTCTTGTGTGTGCAATTCACACCAACACAGCTGCATTTTGGGAATGTAGGTAAGCCACTTGCCAGGCCGGGTTGTCATTGTTGTTGCGGATGTTGTTGTTGTTGTTGTGTTATGTGTTGCTAATGTTGCTGCTGCTGCTGCGGCGGCTGTGCTGCCGTTGTTGTTGCTTCTAACCTTTTTGCAATGCGCCGCTGCGTTAGGCAATAGCTTCACTGTCAACACTGGCCCGCGAGTCAGTGCATTGATCTCGCCATTGATGTGTGCTCAGCTCTCTCTGTGTGCGTGTGTGCATGTGTGTGTGAGCGTGTTGCATGTGATACAATGTCGTTGACACAGTGACCGGAAAACAGATTGACTTAATGACTGACTTTTCAAAATCAATGCTGTCGCCATTAGAATGCCAAGAAGGGTTAGACAGAGAGAGAGAGAGAGAGAGAGAGGGAGAGCTAGCAATTTGGGGAGGGAGGCAGAGAGTATCTAATGTGAGCAGAGCGATCTGTGTGGGCGTTGGAGGGCAGCAATCAGCTGCCCAAATTGCGGAACGTTGTGCCATAGCCGACAGTTGTAGGCCAGCGGTCAACGACCGATCAGCGACAACAAACCAAAAAGCAGCAGCAACAGCAACAGCAGCAACAGCAACAGCAGCAACAGCAGCAACAGCAGCAGCAACAGCAGCAGCAACAGCAGCAGCAACAGCAGCAGCAACAACAGCAACAGCTTAACTTCAAGCAACCAGTTGAACGACCCACTGAACCAACTTGTCATTTGACCATGTCGCTAAGCTGCAGCACTCAGAATGCTTCTCCTGCCTATGCGTATGAATATATACAGATATATATATACGTACACACACACACACTTATATATATATACGTGTGTGTGTGTGTGTGTGTGTGTATGGGCATGCATATCCTGTGTAAGCGGCTAATGCGACTTGGGGTTGAGGTTGCAGCCGACTGCCACACGGCATTAACATTACCGTTATTTGGCAATTACTTACGCACTCCGGCACAGAAAGTGACCCGACTAATTGCATTTCACCAATTTATCACACAGAGAAAGGGAGGCAAAGAGAGGGAGCGAGAGAGAGCGAGAGAGCACCGAGAACTTTATTTAAGCGTTCTGAATTTTTAATGCTCGACATGGATATGCATTCGCCGACAAATTGATGTCAATTATCTTGCGAAAGTAGCTAGAATAAAGCAGCAACAGCAACAACAACAATTTAAGCCATATACAAAAATAATAACAAAATAATCAGAAAAAGCTCCGAATTTGTTGGGCAATTATTGCAGCTGCCGCTGGCTGACTTTCTGTCCACTTCAACTTGGTCGCATCAACAGCCCGCCTGGTGCCGCCCCCTGGCCACCGCCACCTCCTCCCTCTGCCTATCCCTCTCCCTCTCCCGCTCTCATACACACTCTGGCAGCAGCTGCTGTTGCTGCTGCCAATTTCTACATTTCATGCCAAGCGTTGTCGCTGCTGCCATTAAATTTGGCCTCAAAAATAATTTCAGTTACTGTTTGCAGATGTGTGTGTGCGTGTGTGTGTGTTCGTCCATTTTGCCATAAGGTGAAAATCGTCAGCCGCTGAAAGTGCTGGATCCAGGGAGCCACTACCTACCTACCTGGCTGGCACCTCATTGCGCTTACCTGTTGCATGCCACCGCAGCGGCGCAGGTCAGCGGCAATAAATGCCGCCAGGTCAGCCGCTGGCAAGAATTTTGATATTGATTTTGATTTTTGCATGTGCCGCAACATTGCTGCACATGAAAATATGAATTGCAGTGGGCGCTGCACCGTGCATAATGTAAATGCGAATTTTCTGTTGGCTCTCTTAATTGCTGTTGAATATTTGTGCATATATTTAAATTAAGCTGAACATAAATTTGTGGGATTTATGTTTGAATATTCTTAAATATATTCTGAGCTTCTATATATGCTTATATATGTATGTATATTTATGCTTGCAAATTATAAATTATAATATATATAACATGCGGTGCATAGATTACTTAAATATTATAAACAATATATTAACTGAAACATTCAAAAATGGTTTACACAATTTAAATTTAATTTTAATTTTAATTTTAATTTTAATTTTAATTTTAATATTAATTTTAATTTTAATTTTAATTTTAATTTTAATTTTAATTTTAATTTTAATTTTAATTTTAATTTTAATTTTAATTTTAATTTTAATTTTAATTTTAATTTTAATTTTAATTTTAATTTTAATTTTAATTTTAATTTTAATTTTAATTTTAATTTTAACTTTAATTTTAATTTTAATTTTAATTTTAATTTTAATTTTAATTTTAATTTAATTTTAATTTAATTTAATTTTAATTTAATTTTAATTTAATTTTGATTTAATTTTAATTTAATTTTAATTTAATTTTAATTTAATTTTAATTTAATTTAAATTTAACTTTAATTTAATTTTAATTTAATTTTAATTTAATTTTAATTTAATTTTAATTTAATTTTAATTTAATTTTAATTTAATTTTAATTTAAATTTAAATTTAATTTAAATTTAATTTAAATTTACATTTAATTGAATGTTGATTTAAATTTAAATTTAGTTTAAATTTAATTTAAATTTACATTTAATTGAATGTTGATTTAAATTTTTTATTTTATTTATTTTTTTAAATTTTACATACCGAAGATTTACTGTGGCATGGTAACAGAGAAGATGTAATATGGAATCTTACCAGAGAAGATTGTGTATTAACTTTAGTAATTGGAACAGACATACATATAGCATACGTATATTATATAGTCTACATATAATATATAATAAATTATGATACACAATGTCCATAAATAAATTGTTTCTTCTTTTAAATTACCATCGCTGTAAAGAAAGTTTTATTAATGTAGGGTAATCATACGAAGTGCATTAGCCAAGTTCTTCTGATTAGCGCGCAAGGTGTGCGCACGTCACGTGCCTCGCCTGGTCACGTGTGTGGGCGTTCGCTATCGCGGTATATGTGAGCAACTATATATGAATATATACATATTCAGCAGCAGAGACAGCAGCAACAGAGAGAGCGGAGACAGAGACAGCAGCATTGCAACTGCATTTACATGCAACTCACATTGGGCGTTAAATCGCAATTGCATGTTGATTGGGATTAGCATGCGTCGCCAGAGCCAACCGATTTGTTTGAAGTTAGTTTGTCAGTTTATATAATGCGAGCTCTGTCGCTTCGCTGCTGCTGCTGCTGCTGCGGCTGTCAGCGCCTCAGCTTAATGTGCTTCCCCGTAGATTGGCAATGCAATTGCACGTACTTTACATTGAGTATACGACCCGTTTAACAGGTTGCCAAAAAAAAAAAAATAAATAAATAAAAAGAGATCATTCAAATGCTTGAAGAACTTAATGTGACATGCGCGGTATATCAATTGAATTTGACGATAATTGATATACTTTTTTGCATTGTGAATTGTTGTCAACACACCCTTTAGTGCAATCGCCTAGGGTATCTGCGGGCGTGCAACTTGTTGCTTCGGCTTGCCGCATTTGTTATTCAAGTGTCACATTAGAATTGAAATTTATCGCTGTAATTGAATTGTCAATGGGTGACATTGTAATTGCTCAAGCGCAATCCATGTAAATAGAAATGACTGAGAGATGATATGTATATATATACACTAGATATATAAATGCACCTATATACATATATATACAGATATATATATATATATGTATATTCCATGAAGCGTTACACAATGAACACCAATATAAACATTTCGTTGAGCTTGTCAGCTAATGCATTCGATCCTGTTTGACATTATCCAATGCCTAGTCCAAGGCTTGCATCGCCTCAACTCATATTAAGAATTTCAAATAATATGATAATTCCATGATGAGTTCCATAGATTTCTACAATTGCATGAGCATTTGTTATAGCTCATTCTTATTAGGAATTTCAGCTCGAGTCATGCCCTTGCTTGGCTTGTTTATTGCCCATGGCCCATGGCTATTTTTCCGGCTGGCCAACTGGCCGTCCGGCTGTCTGTCTGTCTGGCTGACCTTCGGACAATTTTCCACTGCCCTAGTCGGAAGCTAGGTCATAAATTCGAAGGGCCACATTGAACTATTGCCTTGGCTGCTGCTGCTGCTGCTGCTGCTGGTTGTGTAACAGCTGCGACTCAGCCAAGAATTTCAAATTCCACTTCAGCATTACAGCAAGAGATCAATGAACGCTTTCAATAGGAAATCGAAATCGAAATTGAAACTGAAACGCTTGGCGTTTTCTTTGTCATTTGGCTCAGTGTCAGACAGAGACACAGTCTCAGTCTCAGTCTCAGTCTCAGTCTCAGTCTCAGTCTCAGTCAGAGTCTCTGTCGCCCTCTCAGTCTCTCAGCTCTAGCTCCATATGGATTTTTTATTGTTATTGATATATGGCCGATGATTAGTAGGCACGTTATTAGCGATTAAGGCGCTGAGATTCGCTTCGATTCGATTTGATTCGATTCGATTTAATTTCATTTGATTCAACTCGATTTGATTCGATTCGATTCGATTCGATTCGAATCGATTCAAATTGACATCGTCACCGACAACAGCAGCGACACGATTCGTTGACCCAACCAATGCAGAACCTTGGAATTAGCATAAAACGTTGTTGCTCCACATTAGTCCGGCTGGGTGCTCTGGCTGCTAACTAAGCTGTCGTCCGACTTGGAGTAGTAGTATATACTATTTATCATATTCAATCATTTTTATTATACTCGCATTTTTTTGTTTGTGTGCTAAGCTAATCCCATAGACGACAACTGACCCTTGGGTTAGGTGAATGTTTCGATAGGTTTTTATTGAGCATTGAATTTGAATTGAATTTATTTATTATATGATTAGAAAGTTTATTTCTTTTAAATATATTATTATATCTATTCTGTGCTTTCATTTTTATATTATTAGTTCTTAAATTTCAAGTCTTTCTTATATGCATTTTAGTTTCTCATTTCTCTCTGTTCTCTGTTGTTGAACAGTCCTTTGCGATATCATGTTCTTAGTTCACTGAGAAAAAGATCTAAAGTTATGATATTCCATGAATATAAATAATATAATATATATATTATATATAAATAATATAATAATATAATATATATATATAAATGTATATGGACGTCTTTAGTTTAGCGCAGACTTCACACTTGAATATTTTCTACATTTATTAGCCCTTGAATTTTGTATTTAGTTCTATTTTATTCTTATTAAAAAGAGTTAAATTGAGCTCTACATCATTTCAGAAAATATTTATTTATTCAACTGGGAGTATCTCGTTCAAGTTATCAAGCTTTTTCTATCAGCCATAAAATGAATATTCTTTAGGAAAAAAGAAAGTATTGGTAAGATGGTAACTTATCAAATCAAGCTCCATTTGAATCTCTCGCTATAAAGCTGACAGACTTGGGCAAACTATTATTTATTTTCTTGGAAATTACGAATTATATTTCAAACTGCTTATTAACAGTAATAGTTAGAATATTGACAGATTGTATAGATTTAGAAATATGGGCAAAGAGAGAGAGGAACACAGAGGGAGAGCTCTGCAGGAGCATCTGCTTAGCCCATGCTCCAGGTACTTAGGAATGCCAAAATACTTTACTAATCTCCTGGACTCTGTGATGATGCTGACAATGTTGATATGATCTATCCGACTAGTAGATCCTTCTGTTTGTATGCAAACTTTCTGCGCCTGCGCTCCTGCGACAATCTCGTTCTATCATAAACCTGTCTTGATCCTTGCAGGACTTCAGCTGTTACTACATAAGGTGTAGGAGTGGAGTGTGTGTGTGTGTGTGCGTCTGTGTGGGTAAGTGCGTCATGTGTGTGTCGAGTGAGTTTGCATCTATTTCAGTTGTATAAACCTTTTGAGCAGGTGTCGAAACAATGTGTGGAGCGCAATTTAAATTAGAATGTTGCCACATTCATTAGACGATTAACAACATAAGCAACAACATAAACAACAACATGAACAGCAACAACAACAACAGCAATTACAACAAGCGCATATAAAAATGTCAGAACAAGTTGAGCTGGCAATTTGTCAACCGGCAACAGCAACCGGCTAGACTCGCGGCCCGGTCTCCAGTTTACATTCGAAATGAATTTTTTGCATACTCGCATCTCAGAAATTCCAAAATTCCTCCCCCTCCGCCATCATCTCAGGCCCCAACCCAAGCCAAGCCAGCAGCAGCAGCAGCGCCAACAACAACAACAAAAATAATAATAATATTAAAAGAAATCAAAATGAAAAACGAAGGCAAACAAATAAAATTTCCGTGAGCTCTTAATATTTGTATTTTGATTTCTGGCCCGGCTGCCACTTGGCCAACAACTGGCTGGCCCCTAGGGGGCTAAGCGCCGCGGGGTTGAGCTGGGGGTTGATCAGCCAGTGAGTGTGTGTCCATGTCCATGGATTTGTTCATGCGCAAGGTTTTTTGCCAACGCGCGCGAGATTCGATTGGTTCGCCTGGCCTAGACTGGCACCGGGCGGGCCGGCCGGTGGTCAGCTAGCAGCGGCAGCGGCAGCGGCAGCAGCAGCAGCAGCAGCAGCCCCAGCTCCAGTTGCAGCTCCCACCCCCTCCGCCTCCTCAGCGCACACAAGCAGCAGCAGCAGCAGCATCGGCAGCCCGAGCAGCTTAATTGTTCGAGCGGCTACTCGGTTGCGGCTGCTGCTGCGGGGTGCATTGATCTTAAAATGGCGCAAAAGCCATTGAACTGTTCGCCATTGCAACGGCCTGCAGCAACAACAACAACAGCAACGTGGCAACTCGGCTCGGTTCGGTTTGATTCGGTTTTTGGCTACGACTCCGGCCACAGACTCAAGCGCAGAGACAGTGTCAACAGCGGCACAGACAGAACTTTTCAGCGCCAATTTGTGAATTGCACTCTAAATGAATGTGTGTTTGTGTCTGTGTGTGTGTGTGTGTAGGTGCGCGCGTGTGTGTCTAGCATATGCTAATTTGTGCAACTAAGTAACTAGCGTTTACTTTGGCCCGGCTAGTTGGCACAGCCAAACGAAATCGAGAATGAAATAAAAAAGACAAGTAAGAGTGCTCTAGTCGAGACTGCTCGACTAGGAGATACCCTGACCCCTGCAAAGAACTCACCTTCTTCTACACACACACATACAAAACACATGCACCCACACATACACATGCACGCATAAGCACGCGCTCTGCTAAATGCGCAGTCTAACAGAATCAAACTGAAATCAATTTATCGATTGTTCCCGATAAGAAAAAAAAATATGATGAGTTATCAGAAAAAATAAATAAACTCGTACTGCGTATGCTATACAGAGCATGCAAGCAAATTTTCAAGTCTCTAGCGCTTGTATATGCTGAGATCTCGGCGTTCATACGAACAGACGGACAGGGCTATATTGACTCATATGTATATACCCTATGGGGTCTGCCACGCCTTTATCTGCCTGTTACATACATTTTCACAAAAACATTATACCCTGATTTCCCATTTTGAACGAGTTCAGGGTATATAAACAACAAATCTGAAATGTAAATTATTTTCGACGACGCCGCGACTGCTGCGATTGCTGCTGCTGCTGCTGCTGCTGCTGTAACTGCAATTGCTGCTGCTGTTCTTAATGATTATTAAAAGCATTTGGCGGCACGTTCTTAGCTCTGCTGCTGCTGCTGCTTCTGCTGGTGCTGCTGTTGGCACTCTGCCCGACGACGACTGTTTGGATGAGTTAAACGAACGCGCGCTTCGCCTATGAAAGATGTCAAGGCTCAAATTTTATGTCTGATTTCGCACGCTAAGCACACAATCGAAGCAGCCAGCTCATAAAGATGCAGACAAGCAGCCGCAGCGTATGTCCCCAAATCGAAATCGCTAATCGATTGCAACGATCAATTAATCGGGCTGATGATCGGCATGATGACTTGTCCATTTCTCGACTTGAATCTCTTTAGAAGCTTTGCGTGCATTTTCTCTATGCTTTGGATTTAATATTTGAAGAGCTTTGACTTGAGTATTGTTATGTTGTTCTCGAAAAGTTCTCTGATTCTCTCCTTTGCTTTGTTTTTTCTCCTTCCCTTATTACTCTTGCTCTTGTCGTTGTTCACTCTTTGGCGTCGCTCTCTCTCTCTCTCTCTCTCTCTCTCTCTCACTATAGATATCGCTGTATATCATTCTCTGTCTCTCCCTTTCGCTGTCTCACTTAATAATATGCCATATCTCTCCAACTTTGA
Organism: Drosophila mayaguana; assembly: GCA_037075325.1. NCBI lineage: Eukaryota > Metazoa > Arthropoda > Insecta > Diptera > Drosophilidae > Drosophila > Drosophila mayaguana. The sequence goes on along the minus strand of JBAMCG010000127.1, from coordinate 2,709,548 downwards.
TGCTTTAACTCTCTCTTACTCTTTCTATCGTACTCGCTCTCTCTCTCCCTCTCCCTCTCCCTCTCCCTCTCTCTCTCTCTCTCTCTCTCTCTCTCTCTATCTCTTCTTTTCTCTCTCATTCTTAAAGTCAATTTTATTTCTATCTCTACATCTCCCCATCAATATTTTTATATTATTCTTTTTTGCACTTTGGTCCTCGGTTCGTCTTTGTTACCTTCTCTTTCTTATCTCTGTCACTATCCCTTTGTATGACTGTCTTTCTCTTGTTCACGAACTATATCATTCACACCCTCTACCTCTTACTGTCTGTTTATCTCTTTCTTTTATTCGCTTAGTTTACTTAAGTTGAATTATATTATTAGTATATATGATATTATTATTATTGTCATTTCCACAATCCCTTCATAAATTAGTATATATTTTTAAATATTTTTCTTTCAGTTCAAATTTTTCCAGATTTTTTCGAAAAATATTTGTGTTTACACCTTTTTAAATATTTATTTATTCGCAATGTTCTTTTAATGCATTTACTTAAAATATTAAATAATATAAGCCAAAGCAAATATTTACAATTGGGCGGAATAAATCTCTTTTTCCTTGAAGCTGTCTTTCGATTGACAGTTGTATTGATATGAAATCATGTTTCTAATGATAATAGACTGAACATATGAGTCACTTCTCGAACTGTCTATACAGAATGTTCTTGAGCTTAGCAAATGTATATATGCATATTCATAGTATATGTAAAGATTTGCATTCAGCTTGGCTAATCTCAATTTATACTAATCAAATTGCAATGATAACGTTTCCATGTAGATTGATTAATTAATATCTGGAATGAAATTGAATGCATTTAGAAAGCTGATATATGTGTGAGAGAGAGAGAGAGGGAGTGAGAATGGGAAAGAGAGTGAGAGAGAAAGAGAGAGTGAGATTGATTGAGAGCGGGAGATAGAAAGTGAGAAAGGGAGAGAGGGATAAAGAGAGAGAGTGAGACTAAGTTAGAGGGAGAATGGGAGTGAGATAAATATAAAGAGAAAGACAAAGAGATAGAGAAAGACAAAAAGATAGAGAAAGAGATAGAGAAAGAGAAAGAGAAAGAGAAAGAGAAAGAGAAAGAGAAAGAGAAAGAGAAAGAGAAAGAGAAAGGGAAAGAGAAAGGGAAAGAGAAAGAGAAAGAGAAAGAGAAAAAGAAAGACAAAGAGAAAGAGAAAGAGAAAAAGAAAGACAAAGACAAAGAGAAAGAGAAAGAGAAAGAGAAAGAGAAAGAGCAAGATAAAGAGAACGAGAAAGAGAGGGAGAAAGAGAAAGATAAAGAGATAGAGAAAGAGAAAGAGATAGAGAAAGAGAAAAAGAAAGACAAAGACAAAGACAAAGAGAAAGAGAAAGAGAACGAGAAAGAGAGAGAGAGAGAGAGATGACAGATCCTGAGAGAACGATATTTGAGAAAGAGACATAGCAAGAGAGAGAGGGATATAGAAGATAGAAAGGAATGCAAGAGAGGTGAGAGAGCGATCGGACAAAGCTGATGTTTGAGAAAGATAAAGTAATCTAAAGAATGCAAGATTAAGAAAGACTTGTCAGTAGACAGAGGCAGGGGAATAGAGGAAGGGCGGTCAGATAATATTTGATATTTTCTGTAATCCGAAGGCTCCAACAATATGTTGCGCAGTGAGGCAAGTAAAGCTGCTTGTGAATTTGTCATTGATCTTTGTTGATTTGAGTTGCAAAGTGTAAGGCGAGAATAAATTTGCTCAGAGTCCGTTGCAATTCTTGCAGTTGGAAATGGATGTGACCGTGAATGTAAAGCATTCCAATTAGATTACAAATTACAAAAGACGATTGCATATGCTGGTTGAAAAATCAATAATGAAACAAAGAGTATATGATCAGCTCAAATGGCAATAGAAGTGCGCTTAGCATTTGGGGCGCAGCTCGACTTACCATCTACACCCAAACTAGAAAACAAAAAACCAAAAACAAAGGGTCGTATAGCAACGCGTGCAAAATGCCAATACCAATGCGAGTCGGATTCTTCTACAACCTTGGACTTTGGGCGAGTGCAAACGCGAGATGCGCTCCATTAATGCCCGAAAGTCTGACGAGGCAGTTTTTTTTTATTTTGGACAAGCAAGCATAGAATATTGACAAGCAATCAAATATTTATTTATGTGCATGTACGTATATTTATATATTTAATATATATGTATAAATATCAGCAGCGCAGTGTGAAAATTGGGTTAAGAAATAAAGCATGCAAACTACCTTGACACATTTAATCGAGCTGCTGCTTTCGAAATTATTTATGTACAAAGCAAATACATTGAAGAAAGCTTTGTATGGGCTGCCGGGGGGTGGCAGGGCCAGAGACCAACGCCGCAGAGGGCGTGGCAGCAGAACAGAAACAATCACAGCGCTGTTGCTCTTGCAATTGTAATAAATATGTGTATAAGAAGAACAAATTGCCTTTACGAAATGTACATCACATGCTACAATAAGTCAATATACACTGTGTATGTGTGTGTGTGTGTGTGCCCACTCTTATAAAGAATGTGAAAATGATAAGAACAACGCGCATACGCCACGTGAGCCGGACTAAACTGACGACCGAAGCTGTCCCCATTATTGAACCGAAAATTTTTATGCGCAATGCGCTGATTAGACATTAGAGCATAATATCAATTTGAAGTGCGACTGTGTGTGTGTGTCTGTCTGTGTGTGTGTGTGAGTGAATGAGTGCACGTATGCGTTTGCGGCAGGTTTCAAAGTCTCAAAGTTTGTAAAGTTTATTGACCACCCAGCCGAGTTGTTACCAGTTACCACGCGTTGGCAAGCGACAGAGAGAGAGAGAGAGAGAGAGAGAGAGAGACGAAGTGTGAGAGCGAGAGCGAGAGCGAGACTCCAACTGAAGGGTTTAAAAATAATCCAGCAATCGAGCCGATCTAAGCAACTGTCTGGCTGGGGTTCATGTCCTTTACATAGGATGCTGTTGGCCGGCCAATGATCTTGCCGTCGGTTTGAACCTGTTGCCAGCTGAAGAACGTGGCTCCAGCACGCACTCTTACTCCCCTCCGCCTAGCCCCCTCCTACATCCTCCTCCTCCTCCTGCTCGCTGTGCAGCGGTCATTGAGTTTGGCAAGGCAACAATTTCATTTCATTTTCTGGAAGCTTCAGCCCTTGATCAGTGCCGTTGGCAACAATAAAAAGGTTCACGAACCGAGGGTTATTTGTAATTGATGCCGGTTTAGCGTAAGCTAGTGCTAGCTAGTAAAAAGCTAAACTAGCTGCAGTGTACACTGTGCTACTGTTGAAGTGGAAAGTGGAAGTGGGAGTTAGGAAATTCCAAGTCTTTCTGTTTTTCAGTAGAAATTTTTACACAGAAAACTTAATTTATTGATTTTTGAAGGCCTTAAAGAAGATATAAAAATATTGAAAACATATGAATATGACTAAAAATTTTGAAGGGCTGAGGGAGAGATCCACAGAGACAGGCAGATGGATCGAGAGATATCAAGTGCAATCAAAGTGCAGAGAATGAGATATAGTGAGAGGAGTGAGGGAAGATGACAGGCAATGAACAGAAAGAGAGACAGAGATACTGAGAGATACATCTCTCAAAACAAAAGAGATCAGGTCAGATGAAATGAGATTCATATGAGTGCGGATATATTATGGGAGAACTATAGCGAAAAAGGAGAGATCGTGAAACATAGCTAGCTACACTCGGTCAAATTTAGCGGGAAAATGTGATGAGCTGATCATCTCTACTGTAAGTTGGCAGTCGGCAGTTGCGGTTCATTGACAGACAGGGATTCATGGGTTAACGTCTGCGTCAGGTCATTAAAATATAATGTTGGCGAAGCGACTCTCGAACGCAGTCGCAGCAGCAGTAACAGCAGCAGCAACAGCAGCAACAGCAGCAACAGCAGCAGCAGCAGCAGTCGTACATCTTGTGCCTGGCTCTGTTTTCTGGTCCTTTGTGCGCCACACGCATTCGCATATCCCCAGCCACTCGCTAAAGTCAATGGCACGGGTCTTGGATTCTATTTTAGCGCATGCCATCGGCCCTGAACTTGTTTTTTCTGCTCCATTGTTGGAAGTCTTCCGTGCGTGGCGTGAATCAGCGTCAGCCCGAGATAGTTTCTCTCCGGCAGCCGCTCTGGGCGAGCTTGAGCTTCCTCTCTATTCGTTTATGTCTAGGGCATGGCACTTTGCAGCATTTTGGACGATTCGCATCAACGGTAAATAAAAAATAAAACAAAATCTGGTTAAGCTCCCAAAAAACAAAAAACAAAAAAAAAAGAAGAAAAAACAACAAACAGAAGCAAGCTCAATCGCATTGCAGGCGTATGTGATCGCGATAGAGCGGCAAGAGATGATAGACCAAATAGTAGAACTTCTCGATGGTGTCGTCCAGGAAGAGCAGATTCACCACGATCGGCTCTAGCGGATTCAGGGCGCCGCTCAGTGTCAGCTGGTCGATGCTGCGGGCGCAGTGCAGCATCTCGATCAGATAGTAGGCCTTCTTGCGCGGCATCTCGAGGCTCTCCTGCTGCAGGTAGATCGTCAGCTTGGTGTACTCGGCAATCGTGGTCTTCTGGACGTTCTTGTCGTTCGGATAGTGCAGCTCGATGTAGTTGTTGACCGCATTCCACTTCAGCAACGGCGCATGGGCATTGTAGTACTCCAGCCAATTGATGTGCGTCTCCAGATCCTCCAGACCCAGATGGAAAAGCAGACGTGCCGCCTCCTGGTACGTCGTATCGCAGTCCGCCTGGAAGCTGTGCAGCAGCGAGCGCAGCTTCTGGCGCAGAAACCTGATGGCATGATCCCGATGATTCACCAGCTTCATTTCTATAGATCGTTCCCTCGTCTCGGTATCGTTGGTTGTTTCTCCTGTGTAGATTTTCAGCATGTAACGGATTATATCATCTTCATGCTATGCTCATATTGTTGTTGCTGCTGTGATATTGTGTGTGTGGGAATATAATTCCCAGGCTTAGTTGATGCGATAGTATGTATAATGTGAAAAGCTACTAGATATATGATGATGATGAGGGTTTTCCATGCTCGGCAATGAGTTCAGCTCGTAATTCTTTTATATAATTTTTGTTAGTTATACTTACTATACTATAGTGATATATAGCTCATCGAAAGGATAATTTTCCAATATATATCGTACCAGGGTACTTTTTTTTATTAAGTCGAATATTAATGTTAGACACTGTATAGAATAGCTCTTATATTTATGTAATTCTAAGCTTTTGCTTTGATTTGATTTCTGCTTCATATTCTTTTATAAAAGTTCTTTGGACTTTTCCCCAACCCACTCCATATGCTTTAGCTCTTCATATACAGAAGAGCTACATATATTTAAATAATTGAAAATGTTTTCAAACACTGAAAAAAACCCATGAAAAAATCCCAAAAATTTGCCTAAAAATTGAGATGAAAATCAAAACGAAACGGAGTGAAGCAAACTTAACCAAAAAACATTGTAAGACGCAAAAGAAGTTTGCTGGAAAGTTCGCACTGGAAATACCCTGTAAAGTATATTATTTCTGGTCTTAAAGATTTGGATTTACCATACCACACCCCCTTCCCGCAATACTTGTTAAATACTTTTTTCAAATACGAGAGCCTTGTGCTTGGGCAAATACACAAATTTGAATGCTATTTGGTATAAGTAGTAAGAAGACTACAAAAGGATTTATTCAACAATGAAGTTGCCATAGTAAAGTCCATACTGCAGGCCAAGCGCCGTCGCTGCGTCAACTGCGCAGCCAGCAGAACGTGTGTATGTGTATGCGTGTGTTCATGTGAGGTGTATGCATAAGATCAGCGTGGAATGCTTAGAATATCAGCTTTTTGCAGGAGTCGGGGGATCTTCTTGACTATTCTAACGGCTTATCAAAATTCAGAGTGTTAGATCTCTACCGGGTTGGTCGTATTATTGACAAGTTAAGTTCTTTTGGGCTATATTCTATACAGATTTGTCAATATATATCAATATCAATATCAATATCAATTATAGTCCATCTAGCACATAGTAAAGTAACTCTTAGCTGCTCAAGGCCTACAGACCGAGCATTGCCTCGACCAGGATATGAAGAAATTTATAAACTGTAAACAACTTAATATATGCAGCAGATTGCGAGAGTGAGGCAAGCGAAAGGCATTACAAATGCGCAAAGATCTCTATCGGCCACTCTCACTCTCACCCTCTCACCCTCTCTCCCTCCCTCTCTCGCTTCCTCTCGCTCTCTTTGTGTTATTGTAAATGTATGTACATAGCATTTGGCTGTGTTTCAATTTCAATTTTAAAGCAAGCCAAGGAAGCAGCGAACCTTCCAGTAGCTGTAGCTGTGGCTGCAGATATATACAGAACCACAGACACACATGTACATACATACACATGTATATGTATACATATGTCTATATATATACTATGTGGCCTTCGGCTAAGCCTGGTGTCTGCCTGCATTACATTTCGCTCGCAAATCCATAGGAATTCCAGTAATTGAAGAGCAGCAGAGTCGAACGGACGTCAGCGTGCGAACACACAGAGGCTAAGGCTAAAGAAGGGATAACGCGCGCAGTCTACCTGATCTCTACCTGCTGCCGCGATGAGTGCGGATGAACTGGGCCTGGTTGTCTTCGGGGTGCTGCTGTCGCTCATCTGCATCATAGTGGCGCTGATCTGCCAGCGGCGCAATGCGCGTCTGCTGGGTCGCACGCCGCCCGGGCCGTGGGGCGTGCCGCTGCTGGGGTATTTGCCGTTCGTGAATCGGCTGGCGCCGCACAAGACGCTGCAGGCGCTGTCCCGGCGCTACGGCGCCATCTATCAGCTGAGCATGGGCAGCGTGCGAACGGTGGTGCTGGCGGATGCGGCGCTGGTGCGCGACTTTCTGCGTCAGGAGGAGCTGACCGCACGGGCGCCGCTCTACCTGACGCACGGCATCATGGGCGGCTACGGTAAGCACTCTGGCCGCACTATGCCCCAAAACAAATGACTTAAGACAGCAACTTGCAGGCATCATTGCCGCCGGCGGCGACATATGGAAATATCAGCGCAGGCAGCTGATCGAGTGGCTCAAGGCGCTGGGCATGACACGCAAGCAGTGCAAGACGCGTGCGCAGCTGGAGCAGCGCATCAGTAGCGGCGTCAGCGAGTGCGTCCAGGTGAGTCTCAGCCCATCTCTCTCTCTCTCTCTCTCTCTCTGTCTGACTAATTGGCTAACTGGCCGCTGTGCGAGAAATTCCAAGAATCATGAAAGTGAAGGTCCTACGCGTCATCGTCGTCGTCTCTGCTACTGCCACTGCTGCTGCTGCTGCTGCTGCTGCTGTCGTCGTCTCTGGACATTCACTTTCCGTTGTGGTCATCACTCGACGTCGCTGCCGCTGCTGCTGCTGCTGCCATCGACGTCGACGTCGACAACGACGACGCATAAATTTTAAAATTTGCTAATTTTTTGTTGTTGCTGTCGCATGTTTTTGCTGCTTTGTTTTGCAATTTTTTTTCTCACTCTGTCTCTCTCTCTCTCTCTCGCTCTTTGTTTTTTGCTCTTCCTCTTTTTGTTTTCGCTTTTGGCACTTTTCACTGTCTGTTCTCGATCTGACGTGCTCTTTGTTCGCAGGCATACGAGTCGGAGGCGAAGGAGAAGGCGCCACTGGATCCGCTGCCCGAGCTGCAGCACACGCTGGGCAACATCATCAATGACCTGGTCTTTGGCGAGACCTACGAGCGCCGCGATCCCGATTGGCTGTACCTACAGCAGCTGCAGGAGCAGGGCGTCAAGCTGATCGGCGTCTCGGGCATGGTCAACTTTTTGCCCTGGCTGCGCCATCTGCCGGGCAACAAGCGCAGTATACGCTTCCTGCTGGACGGCAAGGCCAAGACGCATGCGCTCTACGATCGCATCATCGAACGCTGCGCGCAGCAGCTGCAGCAGCAGCAGCCCTCCAGGCGCAGCATCTTGGCGCACTTCCTGCACGAGCGTCAGCCCTACTCGCAGCTGTACTGCGATGAGCAACTGCGTCATCTGCTGGCCGATCTCTTTGGCGCCGGCGTGGACACGTCGCTGGCAACGCTGCGCTGGTTCCTGCTCTATATGGCGCGTGAGCAGCGCTGCCAGCAGCGACTTCAGTCGAAGCTGCGCAGCCTCAGCGAGTCGCCCACGCTGGCAGAGCTCGAGCCGATCGCCTATCTGCGCGCCTGCCTGTCGGAGGCGCAGCGCATTCGTTCCGTCGTGCCGCTGGGCATACCGCACGGCGTCGCCCAGGACACCATGGTGGGTGACTATCACCTGAGGAAGGGCACCATGGTGCTGGTGCTGCAGTGGGCCATACACATGAATCCCGAGGCCTGGCCGGAGCCGGAGCAGTTCCGGCCGGAGCGCTTCCTTAACGCAGATGGCGACTATTTGGCACCCGCTCAGTTCATTCCTTTCCAGACTGGCAAGCGCATGTGTCCCGGCGATGAGCTGGCCCGCATGATGCTCACGCTCTATGCGGGCCGCATTCTGCGTCGCTTCCACGTCCAGCTGCCCGCCGGAGAGGCGCAACACGTTGACTTCGAGGGCGAATGTGGCATTACCTTGGCTCCGGCGCCCTATAAACTTCAATTTATCCCTATGGAAGAGCTCCCCAACTCGGAATAAATATTTTGTTTATTGTTTTTTCAACATTTTTTAGAATTAATGGGCTTTTTATTATTTTATAAATATGTCTTAAATTTTATTTTATTTTTTTTTGCAAATTAACAATTTGACTAAGTGCATTTGTTTTCTCCTCTTTCTATGCATAACAAATTTGGAACATTTATATTATAACAATATATATAATAAACAACAATAAAGCTATTATTTTAAGATTAATGTAAAAAAAAAAATGATTGAAATATTAATTTTTTGAATATATGATAATTTCTGGGAATTTTTATTTATATATTTTTTATTTCATTAAATTTATTTTTTAAGCATGAAATGATTTTCCATGTCTTCTATTTTTTTATATTGTCAGATTTTTAGTGTTTAGATTAGTCTTTTTTTCCCCTTCATTTAATTGTGCAGATTAAAAGAAAATTTTGTTTAATGATCTGTTTAATTCCCCAAATAATTGTTAACTTCAAAATATTATTACATGTCTGAAAACTTTTTTTCACTTGTCCTTCAGACTATTTTTTTTAAACAACATTTTTAGCTAAAAAATGTTTAACCATTTAAAAACAATTTTTTTTTTCAAATTTGGTTTTATTGTTCAAATTTGTATAACTGTTTTTTTCATGAATTTATTTTTATCTAATCATTGAAGAAAATAATTTGTTTTTTTTTTCTAATTTTGTTTTATTATTGAAATTTTTATAATTGTTTATTGTTTTTTTTTTTTTTTTTTTTTTTAATATATTTTTATTTTTCCTATATTTGTGTGCTTAAAATAAACCACAGTTTGTTTTGTTGTTTGTCGTCTTACATATAACAAAAAAAAAAACATCAACTAATTAAAGACAAAAAAATTATATATATATATATATATATATATATATATATATATATATATATATGTATCTATATAAAGATGATTGTAAACAAAACATTTCAACTTGGCTAATTAAAATGCTAATTAATTAATGTATTTTAATTATGAATTAATTATTAATTAACTGAACACAGCTTCTTGGGGTTGAAAGAATAGAATTTGATTGCTTTATAGCGTAGCTAAATGATTAATTATACAGATACATTATCTATAGATAGCTATAGATATTCATCTGTATCTCTTGATGACAGGCTCGTCGTTTAGCCTTAAAAAAACTTGTTACTTAACTCTAAACCTAACGGCTAATTTATTAAGCAATATTATCTCTCTCTATGCATATAAATCTCTAATAGTAATAATAATATTAATAATAATAATAAAAAAAACTTGTGTAGGAACAAAACCGTGCTCTGTTGAGCCCCGCCGAGCTGGGTCTCAGTTGGCGCCCACATTGCGCACTTGATGCGGCTCGCTGGCCGTGGGCGCCAGGGGGCGACGCTTGAGGCAGACCTTGAAGGACTCGGGCGTTATGGTGGCGCCCACATTGCCCTTCAGGCTGGGCAGCGGCTGGCCCTCGGGCAGCGCAATATCGAAACAGTGCATGAACGAGGCGAAGAACAAGAAGAGCTCCATGCGCGCCAGCACATCGCCCAGGCACATGCGTCGGCCCACACCGAAGGGTATAAAGTATTCCGGCTTGCGCACCTTGCCCTCCGTATCGATGAAGCGCGATGGGCGGAACTCCTCCGGCTTCTCCCACAGATTGGGGTCCATGTGAACGCTGTTGATCAGCGGTATGACGTGCGAGCCGGCCGGTATGGTATAGCCATTCAGTTGCACATCTCTGTGAGGCGATAGCAGAGAGAGAGAGAGAGAGAGAGAGAGATAGGGGGGAAGAGAGAGAGAGAGAGAGAGAGAGAGGGAGATGATGCTAAGTTAGTCAAGTGTTTCAAACGAGCTGCAGTTCTTTGCTTTTAGTATTATTGATTCGCTGTGCGGTTATCAGCTGACAAGCCTCTAATCAGAATTATCAAGTGCGTAGAACCGAAACTGGGCCAAACTGCGACGCAAAGGAAGCGCGTCCAATGCAACCGAATGGCCGGACGGAGAGGGGAGGCATGGTATGGCGGCGAGGCGGCGAAGAGGGAGAGCTCGGGCTTGAGTACTGAATGAAAGGCAGTTTCCCAGTTGCTTGGCTTTCCAGTGCCAGTGCCATTTGATTTGATTTGATTTGATTTGATGTGATGTGATGTGAGAGGCAAAGCCCCAAGCACCTACCGCAGCCCCTCCCCAGGCCGGCCCCTTGGCGGCGACAATGAATGTGCCAATCGCGTGCCATTGTCCATGCGTGGAGTGAATGAACGGACGAGTGCGGACCTCGTTGTCGTCATTTGCATTCAGCATTTGCGCACAATTCGCTGCCTGCGTAAGCGGGCGCACGGTGCGATCATGGGCGTGGCTAGCTGATAACCGACTGATAGCTGATAAGGCGATGGCCAACTGTCGATAGCTTACCTTGTGGGCGAGTGTGTGGTGGCCAATGGCACAATGCTGGAGCGGCGCATCGACTCGAGTATCGTTGACTCTGTGACTGGCAGGTACTGCAGATCCTCGATCGTGGGCAGACGATGGCGACCCACCACCTGATCGAGCTCGTCCTGGACGCGTCGCATCTCCTTGGGATTGCGCAGCATGAACACGTTTATCCACAGCAGCGTCGTCTTGATCGTCTCCATGCCCGCCGAGAACAGATCAATGATCACCTGAACCAGCTGTTCCTCTGCAATAAACAAGGGGTTGGGGAGAGCGAACGGAAATTGATTAGCATTCGATTTGCTGTCAAGCCTCAAGCCACGAGTTGATCACTTACCATGATCCTTGCCGTCAAAGAGTTCTGCATCGGTGCCTTCGGCCTTGGCCTTCTCAATCTCGCACAGATAATAGTCGACCAGATCTCGCACATTGCTGGGATCGAAGCTGCGCTTGTGCTCGTCGATGACGTCACGATAGAATTTCTGCATCTCGGCGCGATTCTGGGCGATCTTGTTCTTGGCCGTCGAGATGCTGGGGAAGCACTGCAGCGTCGGTATATAGTCCACGGTGTGAATCTCGCCAAACAGCCGCATGCCCTCCTCGATCAGAAAGTTGAACCGCCTAAACTTGGGATCGTCGATGCTGAACCGCGTCGACATCATCAGGCTGCAAATCACATTGCTCACAGCCACCGAGATGACCGGCGACATATCAATCGGTTGTCCGTCGCTCGCATGCAGGTGCCCAATGAACTCGTGCACCTCCGTCTGTGAGAGGGGGAGAGGGGGAGAGAGAGAGAGGGAGGAAGAGAGTTAGTGAATGTTCTCTCGGCTGCTCCATCATCATCATCATCATCATCATCATCATCGTCGCCGTCATCGTACTCACCATGATGCGCTTCTGCATCTGCTGCTTGCCGTTGCCCATGTAGGTCATGCCGAACTGGCGCAACTTGTCGTGCAGAAAGCGACGCTGATCCTTCCACAGCTTGCCGGTGCTGTTGATGATGCCTGCAAGCGATACAATGCCGTCCAATATATTAAGACAACTTGTTCATAATGTCATATACATAGCGATACAATAAGTCTATATATCTATATGTCTATATATATATATATATATATATATGTGTGTGTGTGTGTGTGTGTGTATGTGTGTGGCGAACTGAGTTTTTATTCAATTTTTAATTGTACTTTGCTGCTGCTGTTGTTGCTGCTGCTGCTGTCTTCTTCTTTCTCCTGCTTTAATTGAGGTAGGCTCTGCCCCACTTCTGGGCCAAAAATGAAATCACCAACGCAAGAAATGTTGGAATTTTTTGTTGTTGCTTTTATATTTTATTTCTCTTATCATTGGAATACAAAATAAAATAAAAGCGGCTTATGGCCGGGCCAAAAGCAGCCGTAAAAGAAAAAACAACAACAGCAACAACAACAGCAACAACAATTATATATTAAGTTAAGCGGGCAACAAAGAAATGCACTGCTATTGTCATTTACTTCTTCTTCTTCCTCCTCTGTTTTGTTAATTTCTTACACTTTATTGAAAGTTGAAGTGCATTGCGATATACACAGATATATTTAAAGGTATGCATATCTGCTTGACTGCTTTTATTTATTTTTATTTATATTCACATAAATATTTATATATTTATTTGCATTTTGATTATTTATTAAACATTTTGTGCTGGCACAGCAAAAGCTTGGAACGTGTCGATTGATTTGTAAATTTCCATAGTACGCAAATAAAAATACTATGAGTAGTAAAATATATAAAACAAATATAATAAAATCAAATATAGATACAAGTATGTATATGAATAAAATGCAAAAATGAGAGCATAAAATTTCAATTGATTTTCATTTTAAAAGTTGATTTCAAACATTTTTGTCAAGTTAAAATATATGTAGATTTTATATAGAAATATTTTTAAACTTTTAAATAAAAAAGTAAACAATATTATAAACTAAATAAAATTATTTGCTCATAAATATATATTATTTGATGTTAAAGAAAAGCATAAATATAAAAAATCAACAAAATGCAAATATTTTTAACAAATAATTGCTGTCTGCCCTTTTTTACTACTTTAATAAATTACCAAAAATATATATTTCAATTTATTTTATTTTTCATGATTTTTTAAAGTTTTTTTTTTTTTTTTTTTAATTTCAAAAACGTTTTATATGATTATATATTATATTATAAAATGAAACTTGATTTTAAATTTGTATTTCATTTTAAGAATTTAAATATATTTAAAGCAAATTAATTTTTTTTTATAATTTATAAAATTTGTATTCTTAATTTTTAAAAAATTGTATAGGGTTTCAAAGGGAAATCAAATTTCAAACTTTATTTTACTTTAAATGTATCTGTTTAATGTACTACAAAAGTATATTTTCTTTTCCATTTTCTATAAAATTTTTTTAATTATTTTAAATGCAATTTTCTTATTATTTTTTTCTTTTTAATATTTTAAATTTTGATTTATTTTAATTCGTTATGTGTTTATAGTTTTGCTTGCAATCTTTTTCAACTCACCATAACCGTTGAGCGTTTGCATGAACGGCGTGTCCGGTCGTCCTGTGAACTCCTCGCGGCGAAAGCACTCGCGTATCATTTTGTAGTCACTCATGACGACCGTCAGCTGGCTGCCGAGGCGGGTGGAGAAGAGGCTGCCGTATCTGGTGGCCAGCTCCATGAAGCGCGTGTGCTTCTCGTTGCCCATGAACAGCAGATAGCCGATGACCGGCAGGCCCCAGGGGCCGGGCGGCAGCTTGCGCAGCTCCCGATACAGGCGCAGCAGCCACTGCAGCAGCTTGATCAGGGTGAGGAAGCTCAGCGAGAAGAGCAGCATATTCTGGGCATCCTGCTGCTCCATCAGCAGCTGGCGCTTCACAAACTTTATCACATACGATTCGCCCAGCATGTTGCCGAGTTTTCTGTTGCTGCTCGCAGGTGGGGGAGGGGTGGGGCGGCGTCCTTTCAGTTGACGATACTGTTTCCCTCTATATATATATATATATTCAAATATATATATACATACATATATATATATATATATATATATATATATATATATATATATATATATATATATGTTTCTTTTTTGTGTTTTTGTTTTTTGTTTTTTTTTTTTTGCTTGATTTATTTGCTGCACTGCAGAGTCATTTGTTGTCACTTTTGCTTTTACTTGGCGTCTGAACGTTACGAAAAAAATGCAATTCCTATTTTGGAATATTTCTTGTATTTTTTTCTTTTATTGTGGTTTGGTCCGTGGCGCAGGAAACAGTAAAAAAAATTCTCCTTTTTGTGTGATTTGAATAAAATGTTGTATTTTTTGTTAGCCGCCTAAATTGTGCGTTTGTTGTGGTGTTGGTAACAGTTTAAGCGTAGATCTAAAAAAAAATAGTTGCGTGCTCGGTGCCGAAGAAGTAGGCGGAGAGAGACCCGGAGACGATTTCGCGTCGAGCGTTTATAGTTTTCGACTAATGGCTCGAGCGTATGTCCTTGCCACTTTTATAACAACTCGGCCGCCGCTTCGCAGAGCAGCGCCGAACGCGAACGAGTGATCGACGGCAATCGCGGCTCGGCCGCTTCAAGCGCGCGCACTCCCAGAGCCAGAGCCGACGACGACGACGACGACGACCGACCGACCGACCGATACGACGCCGCCGTTTGCGACGCTGCGCGTCTGCAACGTATTCGAGCTGCTCGATTGGGCAGAGCGCGGGCTGGCAGCGCAGCTCCGACTCTGACTCTGGCTCTGGCTCTGGCTCTGGCTCTGGCTCTGACTGTGGCCCGCTCTGGGACAGAATCTGATAGTCAAAAGCTGGGCAGCGGCTGCTGCAGCTGCTGCTGCTGCTTATGCTGCCACTGTTTGCCGCCGACGCTGCCGTCGCTGTCGGCGTCACTCACAGCGCACTCGCTCATATCAGTGTTCGTCTACGTCTTCGCCTCCCTCTCCATCTCCGACTCAGTCTCAGTCTCAGTCAGCGACTCAGTTTGATGCGCTCATATTAGTCTTGAAATGACGCCGCCGCCGCTGCGGCTGGTGCTGCTGCCGTTGCTGCCGTTACTGCCGCTGCTGCTGCTGTCGTTTCGCCCCAGCCAGCAGCTACCCCCGCTGCCCCCGGCCGCTGACCAACGGCAGCGCCAAATCAACAAGTTTCCAATAAGCAGCGCAGTCGAAGGGTTTCACTCAATCGCAGCCAACATGTTGCCAGCGAGCCAGCTCGAACATGTTTGAGCTCAAAGCGGGCGCTCGGCTTTTATTTTGAGTGCATCGCGAGCGCCGCTTGCGCTCTCTGTTTATGTTTTTTTTTTTTTTTTTTTTTTTTCTGTCTTACTTTGCTCCAAGCCAAGCTCAAGAGCAACCAGACGCTGGCCAGTCGGCGTTCGGCAGTCGACATCGGCTGACGCAGCTGGCGCTTGAGAGATGCGCGGTCGACTTCGCCGTCGCAGATGCTTGGGTAGATGTACTTGCAGCGCTTATCAGTTGATAAGACAGGTACATATATATATATATATATATATATATATATATATATATATATATATATATATATATATATAATATATATCAAGTCTAAGCTACACTGAGCGAAACTTCATACATAGCGGAAGCAGCTGCACTTGCCTTTGCCTCTCAAAAGAAACCGATTTGCATTTGCATTTGGGGCTAATTAGCTAAGTCGTCGCCCAGTGATCCGCAGCTGAGATAGATTTCAAAAGAATCGAGATTTGATATTTCATATTTATTGATCTGGGCATTGTCTCAAAATTCCGAATGACGTCAGGCCTTAGCATTGCATTCAAGTTCAAAAATGTTGTTAACAAATTCACAATGAACAAGAAGAAGCCGAGCAGCAGATAAACAAGATAACAGATCTGTTTATATGACAACAACAACAACATCAACGAGAACGACTCGGACGATGAAAAGGTTTTTTTTTTTGGTTCGATTTCAAATTCAAATTCAAATGCATTTGTAATCAATTCTGCAGAAGTTTCTGTGGCTTTCGATTTCGTTTTGGGCTCGCCTTTCGATTAATTCAACGATTTGTTTGCTTCTTGTTTACCAACAACCAAAGACCATGCCGATATTTTTTTTCTTTTCATTTTTTTTTTGTCTGCTTTGTTGGGCTTAAGGACAAGATCTGACCCTCAGCCACAAGCCAAACGCTGCCGACGTCGACGGCGCAGTCTGCAGTGGCAAAGAAAAAAAAATAAATGAAGCAAAGTGACAGACGGAACCAGAAGCAGACGCACAGTTGCTGGCCCAGAAACTTCGATATATATCAAATAATTTATATATGAATGCATTAATATAAATTAAAAATATATTTATATATTAAAACATAAATTATATAACTACATATATGCACAAAACTAAAACTTGTCTCGCTTTTTCTTCAACTTGGAAAACCAATCTTAAAAAATTTTGAATTTATCGGCAGAAAAGTCGCTGGAAAAGCTAAGCTTAAACTTGAGTGGAAAATCTCAAGTTATAAATTGATTATTTACTGCTCTTAGTATTTCATTACACATATATAGACGACACTTATTGAATTCACTTAGCAAAAGTACCCCATAAACTAGAGAAGTCAACTCATTAGCTACTGACTTCACATATATTCATATATTGTCTAAACGTATTTGCAGGACCTCAATCAATTTATTCACAGTCCCAAAAACAAGCAATGCCAAAAAAGTAAGAAAAAAGACAACAATTTAATTAGGATTAATGTTGGTCAATTGTTTAGTCTGTACACATATATCCCCTATATATATACTAATGTGTATGTAAGGCAATTGTATTGGTAAATCTGTATTTTTTCCAGTTTTAGAGCTAGAAATTCCTCTATTTAGCTACTCAAAAGATAATCTAATAGCAATCAAGGGCGCGGCAAACTCGGAACATGAATCTGGAAGCCGTTGGGCCATGAAGGAGTATGCTGCAGTCGGTAACGCCTGGCTACAATGATCTTGTTTTATGTTACCATTGCTTTATTGATATCATATATTTATTTATACTATGCTAGGGCCTTCAACTTCAACTAATTCGCTGGCTTTACTGCCAGCCCCAGCTTCGATCTCTAAATATACGCACATATATACTACAGCTCTGTATATTGCTGTAGCAAAATCTCCACAAATTCTTGACCACTAATGGACACCTGTTCTGACAGTCTGTGAAATAATTAACCACATTCAGATATTTATGCGTATTGCCAACGGATTATGCACAATATTTGCGGTATTTTGAAAATGTTCAAAGCGACAGCGCGGCCTTATGCTGTGCAAGCGTGTGCATAGATACCCTGTACTTGAGCAAAGCACAGGCATTGAACGAGGACAGCTTCAGTCAGCTGAGCATTACAGCTGAATTCTATTGATGTTTCGAGAGAAAGCAGTGGAAACTGCTAATTGAAATTGCAGGGCAGCAGCTAGTCGAGCATATTCTACTTAGAACATGCTCTACTCGTTTTGTTAGCATGAGCGGGCAATGAACTAATTTGCATCTACTAAAATTCAATTCATTTTTGATAATTAATAGCAACTCTCTCTCTCTCTCTCGTAGTCTCCGTCGTTCTCTCTATCTCTTATATGTATATATGTATATATATACAAGTATGCATGTATTTGTCTAACTCGTTCTCTCTCCTTCTCTCTAAGTGTGTTTTGAGCTTTCGACTGCTTGATGAATGCAGCATAAAGTGAATAACAAGTCAATGGCAATGTCAAGTGCAGCACAGTCGCAGTCGTTCCCGTTCCCGTTCCCGTTCCCGTTCCCATTCCCGTTTCCGTTCCCGCTCCCGTTCTCGTTCACAGAGCCAAAGCTGAAATATACTAGGAGACAAATGTCTCGGCACAGCAACAGCTTTGATAAACAACAAAAAACAAAAACGGAGCTTCAAATGCCAAATGTGAAGCTGGTAGCTTCAAGGCTGTGGCCAAAATCACGCGCCGCAAATGTGTAAACAGGGCTAAAAGCAAGATAGAAAGAGAGCGAGAGAGAGAGAGAGAGAGAGAGCAGGAGTGTATGAGTGAGAGAGGGCAGAAGCAAAAGATAATCAAGCCAGGAGCAAAGATTGCGACATGGCAACAGCTACAGCAACAGCAACTGCAACTGCACTAGCAGCAGCAACTGTTGTCGTACAGCCGCACAGAGGAGCAGCTAGTCGAGTCATTGAACTGGCAACAGCTGCCGAACTAGGATGCTGCATGTGGCAGGCAACTGCTGACGTGGCCTCTAGGAAATCAAAATCAAAACGAAAAACACACAGCACTTACGACAATGGCCGTTGGGTCAACGCACCCGCTGCAGCGCAGGACAACAAACTACCTATGCACACTCACTCGCTCACTCACTCCCGCTCGCTCTCTCTCTCTCTCTCTCGCCCTATCGCCCTCCCGCTCTCTCTGCACCTAAGGATCACGCACACACACACACAGACAGATAATGAAAATCGAGAACAGGAAAACTGTGCACTGCGCGCGCGGCCTTGGAAGCGGTCATTGGCCCAGACACACAGATCTATAGCCAAAGCAGAGGCCGGTGTCAGCAGCGGCCGCATTGTTGAGCGACCGGCGAAGTTTCCAGGAACTGCTGCTAAAAGGCTAATGACTGACTAGGCAAGCCCCAGAATGTGAACTGAAATAGTTACCGCTTGTACAGTCAGCCAAGGATACCGGACATGAGTCAGTGCAGAAATATGCCGCCAGAGATCTGACAGGGAGCCACATCCAGTGCCAGAGCCAGAGCCAGAGCTGGTGCCGGTGCCGGTGCCACGGCCACTCAGACAGGAGACAGTGTCGGATTGGATTTCAGTTTCGTTTCAGTTTCAGTTTCAGTTTCAGTTTCGTTTCAGTTTTAGAGGCGGCGACGAATGAGGCTCACTGCGCAGTCCCAGACGAACCCGGTGACAGGTAATAACTAACTGGTTTGCCACATCTCAATCACAATCTCAATCACAATCCCAATCTCAATCTGAATCTCAATCTCTGAGTCGAGGGGCAAAGGCAGCAGCCGTCATAACGTCAGCATATCCGTCTGCCGTCCGCGAGTGCACTTATAGACAGCAAACGAATGGCCCATTAATTAATACGCGTTTCGAAACTGAAATGTACGAAATTTAGTCATTAATATAAATACCGCAATTATCTACACATACATACATATAGCAGATATAAATAACGAAATATTTTAATATATTCACATATCCATTTATCCATATCTTATATGCATAATACTCTCCACAAATGCCGAAGGCTGATTTCAGGAACTTTAGCAACGACACAAATTGGCTGCTTCTACTGAAGATGTGTTCATGTTATTTGCAAAATAATAATAGAGACTTTAGATAGAGACTTTTCACTGTGCATTGCTTTTTGCCCACTGCTCCAAATCGGGGAACATTTTCTCTGTCCATCTTCCATTTGACTATTTTACCATCCATTCATCCACTTTGCCTGCCAATGATTCTTGCTAATACTAATGCGAATGCTAATGGTAGTGTTAATGTTAATGGTAGTGCAAATGCTAATGCTAATGCTAATGATAATGATATTCTAATTCTAATACTAATGCTAATGCTAATGATAATGATAATGATAATGATAATGCTAATGCTAATGCTAATGTTATTCTACTTTTAATGCCAATACCAATACTAATGCTAATGCTAATGCTAATGCTAATGCTAATGCTAATGCTAATGCTAATGCTAATGCTAATGCTAATGCTAATGCTAATGCTAATGCTAATGCTAATGCTAATGCTAATGCTAATGCTAATGCTAATGCTAATGCTAATGCTAATGCTAATGCTAATGCTAATGCTAATGCTAATGCTAATGCTAATGCTAATGATAATGCTAATGCTAATGATAATGCGAATGCTAATGGTAGTGTTAATGTTAATGGTAGTGCAAATGATAATGATAATGATAATTATAATGATAATGATAATGCTAATGCCAATGCTAATGCTAATGTTATTCTACTTCTAATGCCAATACCAATACTAATGCTAATGCTAATGCTAATGCTAATGCTAATGCTAATGCTAATGCTAATGCTAATGCTAATGATAATGATAATGATAATGCTAATGATAATGCTAATGCTAATGCTAATGTTATTCTACTTCTAATGCCAATGCCCATACTAATGCTAATGCTAATGCTAATGCTAATGTTATTCTACTTCTAATGCCAATACCAATACTAATGCTAATGCTAATGCTAATGCTAATGCTAATGCTAATGCTAATGCTAATGCTAATGCTAATGCTAATGCTAATACTAATGCTAATGCTAATGAAAATATTACTAATAATAATAATGCTAATGCTCATGCTAAGCGAATACTAATTCTAATGTCAATGCTAATGCTAATAATCGTGGCAATACAAATCTGCTAATGTAAATGCAATTTATGGCACTTAAAAAACCTCGTCTGCTTTTAAATTCCACCTGAGCTGCACCTGTATCGACAGCGGCAGCACAGAGTGTTTGAGGTTCGCTCCGAGACTTTTGCGGCACGTGTTGCTTAACGTTTTCTCTCTGTGTGTATTCGCATTCGTGATGCAATATTTAGAATTGTTTTTGCACACTTTTTATGGCGCGACCTTGAGCGGCCAAACAAAGCACCATTTGTAAAATAATCTAACATACACAGCCACGGACAGGTATGCATACAAGTGTGTGCATGTCTCTGCCTGCATAGCAAAGCATGTTCACGCTTAGAATATACATACATACGCACATACGTGTATGTCTAGTTGTGTTTGTGTGCAGGTTCGCACACATTTGCAATAAATAACAAATTAGCCGACAAGCAAAACACAACAAAAAACTCAAATAAACCGAAAAAATAACAAAACAACAGAGTTTGATTCAGTCGGGAGGGAAGTTGCACAGAGAAAACCAGCTCAACTGAATGGATTTCGCTAACTTTCTATTCTTTTTCTACAATACATGCGATATAACAATAAATATTCCACAATTAATTATTCTCGGATATTTGTTTCCTTTTCACGGAATAATATAGAAGAGAATAATAATAATGCAATTAAATAAATATTCGTTGCTTAATTAACTCATGTCATTCTTAGTCATAAATTATTTATAGAGCCAATGATTATTGGGAAAAGTGCATGCGAGCATTGTTCAGCAATTAACAAAAAAATAAAAACACTTTAAATGAATTGTTTCATTTTTTATGTTTTTAATATTTTATTTTTTAGGCTAGAGTATAATTTGAATTAAATACTCGTTATGCATCTTAATCTGTTGAAGTGTTCAAATTTTGCCTATTTGTTTGCTATTATGGAAAAAGTAACTTAAAGTTTAAGCCTATACAGAGACCATGATAATAATAAAGACAGTGATAACGATAATGATATCATAAGGATTTCCATGAAAATGGAAATGGAATGACAATGATAAGGATAATAGCGATATTATAGTGATGATTGATGAAACTGGAAATTAAAATGGTAAAATTGACTGCTAGTGACAATTCAAAAGACAGTAATTTATTATTTTAGATGATTAATGATAATTGTAATGAAAATGATATTGTAAATGTTATCGATATTGCCATTATTATTGCTACTGACAATGCTAATAATAATGATATGATACAATGCCAAAGATAATAACTGTAATGCAAATCATTTTGTAAAGGATTATAAGAAAGAATGCTAATTATAATGATATAATGATAATGATATGATAATTATAATTTTAATTTAATGACATTGCCAATGGCAATGCTAATGATAATGATAACCGTAATGAAAATCGCTTTGTAAACGATGGCAATGAGAATGCTAATGTCAATGCTAATAACAATACTATTGACAGTGCTAATGATAATATATGATAATGATAATTTTAGTGCAAAAGGAAGTGTGAATGCGAATAATGACTGCTTATGACATTGCTTATGCCATTGCTAATGATATTGCTAATGACAATGCTAATGATTATTAAAAGATTTTCCCGAATTGCCAGCTCTGATGCATTTTCCAATTCTTGGGCGAATTTCATCAGAGGGTCTTGCGTTTTCCATGCTGGGCGTAAGCAAGAATCTAAATTTCAATTGGATTCGAGTTTGTTTCAATATTTTATGCATATCTGTGGGCTCGCAAGGTGTAAACAATATTATTTCTTTGTTTATCTATTCCCCAACGATCTACGCTAAAGAATGCGTAAAATAGTCCTAAGCCTGAGAAGTATCGTAAATAGCTTCGATGACAAGACCATCTTTCATGTCATGTGCGTGTGTGTGCGTGCGTGCTCTTGAACTTGAAAACAGAATTGTGAATTCCTGCTACAAAATCGAAAACAACAAAGGCAAAAACAAAAAAACGATGAAAAAAAGAGCAGACAAAAACAAAATAAGATACATTCAGTAAATGTCGAAACGAAAAAACAGAAAAAACAACGTCGAGGCACATGACAACGCAGAATCTAGCGAAGAATTGGCGCCAAGAATAGATCTAAGGTGCGTAGTGCCAGCCTGGTGCCGTCCACCGATTTGAGACTTTGGCCACGATCCGAGCTTGGACGGGAAAGAGAGCGGGAGCGGGAGCGGGAGTGGGAATGGGAATGGGAATGGAAATGCGAATGTTTATGGAAAAGAACAGATTATTATGAAATTTGCGACGAAAACAAAAATAAATCTTTCCGACTGTCCGTCCGTTCGTCCCTCCATCGCCTCCATCTGCCTCTGACCAGTCCGTGTATCGACTTTTAGCTACTTATTATTCGGCAACTATCAGCTACATATATATGTACATATCTATATATGTAGCTGTCTTGCTCACACCGTATACCATCTCGCTCGCACTTTGTTGTCGCTCATCCTTTTGGCCTTGAAAACTCATTAATTCGAGCTCGAGCTGACAAATCGATGCCGTGACGACGCAAAAGAAGCCGCCGCCACTCGAGACGTCTTAAGAATTTCACAGCTATCGAGCATACGAAACCGACGAGCCGCGAGAGCTGCGTCTCGGCCTTAACGTGCCGCCGATGCGCTACACCACCGTCCGTCCGGCCCAAGCGGCCAGAGCTTATGCAGTTAGTCAATTTCTATATATACATACATATATATATATATAGTATTTCCGTATCCATTTAAGTGTGTATGCAGTGGGAAGTCTTTAACACGTACGGGGTCAATGAACGCTCAGGTATTTGATTAGCAATTGCAGTACGTATATGAGTCGAATGTGATCTAATCACAGTTAGTGCTTCCTATACACACGGAGCGGTAGTTGGGCGAGATAGTAAATGTAAATTTGATTTTGGTGCGGACTCGACAATGCAGGTGTCTATCTATATGGGCTGTAATACTGCTACGTAGTAGGTATCTGCTTAGAGCCGACGAAATCCGATGCCCTCGACAGATCTTGAAGCACATAACATATTTCTTGTTTACGTAAGCCAAGTCGATTCATAGCCGTTTTCAGAGTTGCCAAGCTCAGCGAATATAATCTATATGCATGTCTGCAAAAATGTAATTCTTTGTTATTCCTTTGGTTCTCGTGTGACTTTTCGGAGCCAGCACATGGCCAGATACCCTGCAAATTTGTGTGAAGTATTGAAATTTAATTTTTGTTTTTACGAAAATTCTTTCCATTTGCTTGCCTTATAGATATTTTGTAATATTTAAGAGAAAGTTTCTTTTAAAAAAACATGTACACCGTGCCTTTCTCTTCGCTTCAAATACAGGGTATTATTAAAACTAATAAATTGAGTGTTTTAAGAATTAGAAAGCTAAAATACATATTCAATTTTTATTAAAAAAATATTTTTCATAAATTCTATGAATTTTCTATTTTTTTTTTTTTTTAAATATGCTTTTATTGTGCTAGACTCTTAGCTACCCTATAATATTTATATTTGAACTCAATCTACTTCGAAAGTTTCTCTCTTTTACAAAAGTGTATATCACGTAAATCAATCTCGTTAGCTCTCCCTTTCATACCTCTTCAATTGCAGGGTATTAAAAACATCAATAAAAAATACAAAATAAGGAAAATGAAAATAAAAAACATTCCAGCCTTTGGTTAACGTGTGAAAATGTTGGCAATTCATTGAACTCCACAGGGAATATATGTATATAGCCGAATATATGTTCTGCCTGGGCATTATGTAATTGGAGCTGGCGCTGGCGCTGGCGCTGGAGCTGGCGCTGGATGTGCGCCAACTGCGCAGCGAGCGTAGGGGCTAGCAGCAGTCGGCTCAATGCGATGGCATTCAGATTCACGCGCCAAAATATGCGAAGAATGTGCGTATTGCTGTCCGAGGCGAGTTCATTAAACTGACGGAATCGACAGCGAAGCGGGGAGGGAGAGGGGGACAAGCGGAGGGAGCGAGAGGGAGGGAGACAGAAAGAGAGAGAGAGACTGAGGCCGGGAAGGGTGACTGAGACTCAGCCCGTTAGTTCTAAGGGCCCGACTGAAACTGAAAACAAAGAAAACAAAAACAAAAATAAACGAAAAAAAAAACTGCGACATTTCGTTTTCTGTTTACGTTTCTTCAGCTTCTGCTTCTGTTTCAGCTTTTTTTTTTCTTTGTTTCTGTTTTCATGATTTTATGAGCTTCTGCATAACAACAAACGATAAACAACAATGGCAGTTAAAGGGCCTCGCGCCACCCCCTCCTCCTGCTCCACACAAATACAACCTGTTGCCACACCGGCCGGGCCGCCAGTTGAGTCATGCCTGGCTCGATGGCTCCCCCTAAGCATCAGTCAGCTAATCAGCTAAGCAGCTAATCAGTTAATCAGCATCCCATGAGCCATGATGAGTATTAATCCCTCTGGCCCTCTCTCTCTCTCTCTCTCTCTCTCTGTCCCTCCGGCAGTCCGTTGGTCACCCACTCTAGCCATCGCCGTCTCGCTCTGCTTTAAGCATTTGCGTATTTATTAGATGTGGATACAACGTGTTTTCTTCTTTAGTTTTCGCGCCAAGCTCTAGGTAGCAATGAACCTTGTAGGCGGCGGCGGCGGCATGCGATGTACACATGTCCGAGTCGGACTACGACGAGTCCAAGACCGACTCTGAGTCTGACTCTGAGACTGAGACTGAGTCTGAGATTGAGACTTGGACTGAGATTGAGACTGAGACCGAGTCGGAGTAAGAATCGGAGTAAGACCGAGTCCCCATTGTCCGAGTGGCGTTCATTAAAATGGCCAAATGAGCTCAACCTGCGTCGGCGATTATATAATGTCAGTCGATGCGCCATAGCCAGAGCGTCGTCTCGTCATCATAGCCATAACCTTGAGCGCGTACGCTGACATCTCCAGTCCCCAGCGACAGCTCGGCCACCTCTCGTACCAATGCCCCGACACCGACACCAACACCGACACCGACACCGACGCCGCCCCCGCCACCCCCTCCCGCCAGCAGAACCAGCATCTGGCCCGGCCACCCCCCTCTCTCTCTCTCGGTTCTCGACTCGCAACTCGCGACTCGCGACTCGAGACTCGCGACTCTCCAGCGGCTTCGCTTAGCATTCTTGCTGCTACTGCGCCATAGCCAGAGACAGAGCCAGGCTGGAATCGAGCTGCTGCTGCAGGCCTGGCTCAAGCACTGTCTGTGCGTGTGTGCGTGTGTGTGTAGAGCGTGTTCTCTCTGTGGCCGTGTGTGAGTGCGCGTGTGTGTGTCTGTGCGGGGGGGTTCAACCACCTCGCTTAGCGGCTATCGCCGCTGGGGTGGCATTTAGAGCGTATTTTGCCTTTAGCCCCAACTAGCAGTGCGGCACTTCCTCGAGCATAAATTTAAATATTCCAGAGCTCTGTAAGCAGCGCGCTTAAGTTTTGAATATTCTTTCGGATTGCGTCAATTGGCAAATGTTATGAAAATACGAAAATAAATACCTGCATTTATAATAGCGCATGAAACAATGCAAATGCTATCAAAACAAATGAAATTCTATTTCAAATTTATATTCCTGTTCTAGAACACAAAGAGCACAACAAATACAAATAAAATTAGAATCAAATCAAATGAAATCACAATAATAAATGAATTAAAAACAAATAAATAAAAAAAAAAAAAAAAAAAAAAAGCTATACTAGTTGCTGTTGCTGCGGCTGGGCCACCTGTGAATGAGACAAGCGCGTAGATTTCCGGATTACGAGCCCCATCTCAGGCCTGAGCTCGAGCCGAGTCGTGCGAGCGCTTGCCCCCAGATCTGTCCCGCTCCCGCTGGCCATGAACTCGTGCGCCAGCTGCGCTTTATTGGACATGACTGAAACGTCTTTGGGTTTTTGCCATGTTCTTTGAATGAACCGTAGCTGGGCCTAACAAGAGACCCAAGCCGCTCTCCCCCCTCTTCCTTCGCCTGCTCGGCCGCCCACTTTATGCGGCTGCCGTCATAGCAACGGCTTCATTGAAATTTTGTAAAGCACACACACACACACACACACACACAAAGAACAAATATAATATATTTCGTAAGAGTATCACAGAGAGCCCGCGTGCTGGTCACATCGATTATCGATTCCCTACCCCTGCCCGCTCTATTGTTTCTTTTTTCTTCTGTTCTGTTCGTGGCAAGATTCTAGCGTGTTTTTCTGACGCGTCTCCCAAGTGTTTATGTTTTCATTCTGTTAGATCCGAAATTGGTATTCAAGGTTACTCTTGTTTTCATGTCCATTGACCTATTTGGTATCACAAATAACACCATGCAAATGAGTCGCGTCGCAGCGATCTATTGATCTATCCAGATAATTACTATAGATCTCTCCCCCCGACCATCTGCATATAGTTATTCCTGTCGTAGATTTGCGTAAGCATCATTTCATTCCCATGAGTGCTCTATAGTTCTGTGGAAATAGCCATATGAATATTTTATGTTACTCAATCAGATATTCAAAATATTTCATAGTCTTAAGACAAAGTTCAGTCTCTATGGAAGTTGGACAGTTCATTATGGCAGAGAACTCCATTTTTCCAGTAATCCATTTCAATTAAAATAAGTTTTTTGATTTTCTAATTGTTCGTTGTTGTTTTAAAATATGTTTTGAAATAACTACATTGCTGTAATACACCTTCCGTCCGGTTATCTATCCGTCAGTCTGTCTATGCGTCCGTCTCTCCGTCTATCTATCCTCCTGTCTGTACGCCTATTTGTCCATTGGTTCGACCTCTCTCTTTGAGATCATTGTGGAAAATATAAAGTGGATATATACGGGCATGGTAAATCGGGTGGAATTCAATATTTTATCGTTATACAGTTATACAGAAACGAAACATTTCAAGAATAAGCTATTGTTGACTCTCATTGATATGCCAAAAATGTTATACTGATTAGAATCATAGAAAATCGCAACAACAAAAATATAATAAAACGGTCAATTTACTGTCGACTCCTGCTAGACTCCTTTAACAAAAAGATTCAACAAATAGGTATTATACAGTCGACAGGGACCAAGTATCTTAGTAATCTTAAGTAGTATCAATCGAATCGAATCGAAGGTGGTTAAACTTAGCTCGCCTTAAAGCGAAGATGCAGAAGGCTGAATCGTTTCCTAGTGTGCTGATGAGGGACTGACTGTATGCTAGAGTCTCTGTGCACTTACTAATCTACTTAGCAGTCTCTATAGAATATCCTGCTTTTAGCTCGAATCACTTGGAATCGTTACCTCATATAGTTAGCCGCACCGAAGTTGATTCTGAGAAGAACCGAATGCTCAATAAATATTATTCAACAATTGTTTTTCCCATTGTTATTTTGTTTTTATTTTATTTATTTCGCGCTTCTGTTGTTGTTGTTGCTTCTATTGTCCCAGCAACAGCATTGAATGGAACGTAATTGAAGCAAAGTCGAAAGCGATTGCAGCCAAATGCCGAGCGCAGCAGAAAAATATTTCCGTTTTCATTTGGTTTGGGAACCAACAAGCATAATAATAACAATAATAAGTTGGGTGTTGAGTGCACTCGATACTCGGATGGGCAATTCTGGCGTGCGTGGGTCATTGTCACGAACAATGGCGAATATCATGATTTCACGGTGTGCCATGCCTCCGACTCAATACCGTGAATGACTATTCGGTAATTCAGCGAAAACTCTACTCAACTCTTTGGACTGGCCAGCTCATATGATCATATATCATATCATATCATATCCTAGCAAGCTGAGAACGTGCTTTACTTACAAAACGGCTTTTAATGTGAGGCAACAAAAAAATAAGACAAGACAAATAAACAATTATTTGTTCGTTTCATTTTTGTTTTCGTTATGTTATCATTTATAAATTTAAAAACTCGGCTCCCAATACCATTCAAATAACCTTTTTAGTTTCGTTTCAATTAGATTTACTCGCATATTATTATTTATATTATCTATTATGATTGTAATATTTGTTTAATGTACCCAATGGAAAATGGAACATCCATTCGTCCGTCCATCTGTCTGTCGGCTAGCTAGCTAGAGCTACAAATTTATAACTAGACCCACCTGACACTGGACCCTGTCCAGAATGGAGCTTGGCTGCAGCTGCCACTCCTGCTGATGCTGCTGATCAAGCTTTTCATTTTCGCATACTCAATAAGCACTTCCATCAAATCGATTAAAATCGATAGCAACTTTGGGAATAGCTCCACTAATTTTGAAACATAAGAGTTGAGCTTCAACGGATATCAACATCTATATGCTTTGATCGAATCAGTTATTATTCTACATCCTCTCCATAGACATGGAAGGATACTAATAATAGGGTATTCCGCAGTCATGCCGTTTATTTAATTTTACGTTCAAATGCATTTCTCTCATGAGTGCCAATTACGACCTAATCTTTTTCATACGAATTTGTAAGGAATTTGTACTGGGCATAGAAAGGCCTGACAGGTGAGCGCTGCTTATTATATTCATGTTGATAAGGAGGGCCTTTTGAGGTTTATATTGACTATAATACTCGTAGAAATCGCTAGACCACTGACCTCTATAGCATATATAGACGTTTTGTTTTTTAAATCGCTCTGCAATTCAGCAAGTGCAAAAACCCATTTATTCACTATATGCACTATATATACGATCTGTAGACTACTTATACTATACATACTATTATATAAACTATGTATACCATATATACTACCACTACTTCTAGTAACAGCAAGCAAAAGCTTATCGTTTTACTACTAGTAGTGAATTATATAACTGAATACAAAATGATTTAAATGTATACTCATACTTGAAATTCTGAAGTTTAGAAGAGTTAAGATCAAAATATAATATATTGATCGTTCTATATATTTGCTTTAAGTTGTGAAAACTCTTCAAGCTTATCGAATAATGTGTTTTGTATTAGAAACTTCACTTATTTTGTTTTTTAATTTGTGAATAATTATTAAACAGAATCGGCTGAATTATGAAAATTTAAGTGTGATTTTTATACGCTGAATCCATTGCAAATTGGCAATCCAGGTATTATATTTTTGTTAATATGTAACATGCAACAGGTAGAAGAAGGCGTGGCAGACCACGTAGAGTATATAGATTCTTGATAAGCATGTGTCTGTCCGTCTCTGGGAACGCATCGATTTCAGCACCTAAACGAGCTAGTAGAGTATACATAGATCGATAACTACTTTCAATTGAAGCTTTGCATTTATTGTTTCTTGTGTATGCAGAAAATCAGCTAAGAACTATAGGAACATCAGTGCTTTCCCAAGGGAGGGGCGAGGGATCTGGCAGTCGAGCAGTTTCGACTAGACTCTAAATTGTTCTCATTTCTATTAATATATTCTATATCTTAAAGGCAACATTAAGCAAGAGTTTTGCCCAAAGCTATGTTCAAATATGTATTTGAATTTGTCAACATACTTTTGTCGACTCGTGTATATATTTGTCGTATTTCGCATCAGAATAAGATCGTTTCGCTTATGAAATAGTCAAGAATGTGCCCAGCGGCTGGTTCTGTTCTTGGCTAAATGTCTGCCGAGCTGCCGCCAGAGGGCGCTGTGCGCTCGCTGCTCGCGTGAGGCCCATATAAAATACAAGAAATTGTAATTAATGTAAAGATTTCGCTTACGCGCAGTTATTCAATCATTGCAGCTGTGTTACTTTATGAAATTGTTTTAACCTCTTTGCGGTAGGCTCAACGATCAAAAAAATTAAAATAAAATAAAGAAACTTTCACCACGCTTAAATTACAATTGCAGGCATTTAAAATTCAAGCTGCAAGTATGAGAAAAAATAAAATAAAATAAAATAAAATAAAATAAAATAAAGTAAAATATACACATATATTAACAAAATGCAAAATAAAGCGAAGCCAAATGAAGTCTCCAACTAATTTCGCTGTGCACGAAGGTCAACTGCATGAAATGAGCCGCGAAACTTCTCCAAATAGCTGAGCCACGTTTTAAAAATTGCGACAGATAAGCAGATAAACAGCATAATTAATATACAATACGAATAACCCGTTCAACTGAAGTCGAGTCGCCGGATGGCGGATAGCGCACAGCGAAATTCAAGTAACGGCGTCGCAATTGTATAATTGGGCAAAAAGGGCGCGTCCGTTGCGCAAATCCGCCTTCAAGTCTCAAGTCTCAAGTCTCAGGTCTCAAGTCGCGGCCGCCGCTTGCCATCGAAGACGATGAACAAAATCACAGCCGCAACAACAACAGCTACAACAACAGCAACACACAAAAAAAAAGCTGGTCAAGGTCGCCATGCCGTTGCCTTACGGGCCCTCCGTGCGTATACTTGATGGGCAACAGGCGCATGCACAGTTAGGCATTCGCTTAACGCCTTCAATAACTCAAGTAATTGTTCGCTTATAAGAGTTTGCTGTTAAGCTTAAAATAAGTACAAAAACAAAAAAAAAACACACACAAAACAAAAAACTGTATATACATGAATTCAATTCGTAAATTTCGTAATCGACTGCCCAGCAGCCACAGCTTCAGTTTCAGCTCCGCCCCATTCATTTGCCCTGCTCCCTTTACAGTCTGTCAATTACATAAGAGCGCGCGTACATTGACCTCTTGTTGCCGATGTTTTTCTTATGAAGCCTACAGATTAGAGAGCCCATAGTAATCTAGTTCTATGGAGAAGAAATAATCAAGACTAGCCTGACTAGGCGATACCCTGACCTTGGCACAATCGGGGGTTCTAAGCATGATCCATGGCTTGTGCGAGAGTCTCCAGGAATACAACTCACTTCTTTTTTCTAGAAAAGTAATGAGCTCTCGCATTTTCATGTATATATATGTGTGTGTGTGTGTGAGTATGTGTGATAATGTATAGAGAAATTGTCAATTTCCTGAATAGCTTCTGCATTACTAAGCCGATTTCAATGACATTTTCAGCATATGATCCACATGATAAATGAAATCATTATCATTGTTAGTAAATCTGATATGTCAATAATTTACAAGTGAACTTAATTAAAAAAAAAAAAGTATGTTAAATACACATGGCACTGAATGCGAAATTTCAAAAGTCTAGCCCCAAAAACGTACGAGATATAATTGTACAGCTCTATAGCAATAAAAGATGTACAAGTTTTCAGTATTTTAAACAAACTTGTTCTCTAACTAAGCAACTTTCTGGTTTCTTAGGGTATTTAAATTTCGTCTTGCTAAATTTTTGTCTTTCATTTTCAGCACGTTTATTGCAGAGAGCATAGAGAGCAGATGTATGTATATATATCTGTATATATATATATATATATATATATATATACTACAAATGTGTATAATTTATTAATAATTGCCTTTTAGTTTCGTGCAACGGAAATGTGTGCTTGGGCCAGTCTTTTAATTACTGTTCATTTCTTTGCCTGGTGCCTTGTCCCGGTGCAGCTCTTCCAGCTCCTCCATCTTCGTGTCCCCAGCCTCCAGCACATTTCCGTTAGAGCTTTTGCGAGCACCTGAGTGCTGAGGGCGAGTGCGTGCCACACAGATTGTGGCAGGCTGCGACTGTGTCTATGGGCATGCCGCAAGCAATAAATGCTTAATAAATAAATAAGTTAATGCAGTTGCTCGGAACGAATGGGCCGTTTTAATGTTAACCGGAACGGCTTGTTGTGCGGGGCAGCGAAAGAGGTGGGGGCGGTGCGTTTAGCGCCCAGGCCATTTATACAAGTGGAGTATTATGCATGTTTATTTGAATCTGAATGGCCTGGGAATTCGCACAAGTGCCTCAGGCAATACACAAAAATTAACAAGAAACTGGGTCGCTTTTGAGCCAAGGACTGCGATCTTCCTGAACGTGTCTGCCTCCCCATCTGCCCATCTCCCCATCTCTCCCTCTCTCT
Source organism: Drosophila mayaguana (assembly GCA_037075325.1). Classification (NCBI taxonomy): domain Eukaryota; kingdom Metazoa; phylum Arthropoda; class Insecta; order Diptera; family Drosophilidae; genus Drosophila; species Drosophila mayaguana. Next base: position 2,677,190 of record JBAMCG010000127.1, on the reverse strand, counting down.
CTCTCGCGGCATCCGTGCTGCAGGTGCTTCAAGTGCTGGCTGGCCGTGATCTGATTACAATTCCAAGAAGGTCTCATCAGCGTGCAGCTGGGCGTCGTATCGCAGCGAACACAAATACTAGATAATTCCCCTGTCAGCCATTGCTGACGTTGCGTCGTGCGCCTTCGTCTTGGCCCCCTCGCTCAGTGCCACGCACAGCCTCTGTTTGTTTGCATGCTGTCGCTGTACTCATTACGTGTAATAACTGCGGTAATTGTCACGTAGCCCCGGCGCAACAACAACGGCACGGCAGAACGGCTAAGGACACTTGGCCAGCTGACGTCACTTTGATTGCGGGGGCTCGCAGCAAATGGGCCCATTGCAATTGTGACAAATCGAGGGACGAATGTGCTAATGGAATACACCACGATTCGAAAACAGCAGCGACTGAGGCAGCGGCAGCTGCCATTCATGGCCCCAAGCATGGCCCCAAGCAGGCCCTGGCCTATTAATAAACAACAAACACAAACACACAAGGGTACGCTTCTAGCTGTTTCCATCAACAAACAATCAGCTTTTATCGAATGCCCCAAATATGTTCGCCCACAAAGGATATTGCACGCCGCGGCCCCATCTATTTATTGCATATGCCCATATATCAAGTGTGGCGGAAGCTGCTCGAAATGTCTCCATCTGGATATATCTAGAGCAATCGAGCAGGCCGAGAACGTGAGCTCATGAGAATCGCCTAGAAGAGACGCGCATAGCCTATGAGGAGTAAGCATATGAGTAGGCTATGCGCATCGCTTCTATGCGATTCTCATAAATTTATGTCTTCAGTTTAACAAGTGATATATGAACACGTAAACTATATGTGTTGGTATGTGTGTGTGTGTGTGTGTACTATTTATGTGTATACTATTTGTGTATACTATTTGTGTATAGATCCCATGTCTCCCATGACTTCTTCATATAACTGGTGATGGGGGCGTGGCAAATAGATAATCGATGCAAGCTATATAGATTTTATAAATATTATTATACGCAATGAAAAGCTTATATAGATCCGCTGAAAAAACTATGATATATATGCCACGCCCTCAAAGAATCTGTATATATTTTATATTATATAAAAGAATCTCTTAAGTCTATGCAGATTATAAGAATCCTTTGATATGCAGCGCCACGGATCCCAAGAGGGCGTGGCAGACATGGATTAAATATATGTCTTTAATATATATTTATTCCTCATGTATCTCAGATAACATAGCAACATCCCCCACACAGAAGCCCAGCTGCCAGAGCTCTCTTGCTCACACGATCATAAACACATCTCTCTCTCTCTCCTTCTATGCGATTCTCATTAGCTTAAGTAAGCCGACAATTCCAAAAATATTTGCACTTACTTCCAGTCTAATAAACAGTAATTGGAAAAACATATTCTCATTGTTGTGCAATGGAAAACAAATCCATTTCCATTAAAATGATTTACCACGTCGCCTTATCTCTCTCGATTTCTATCAATCGATCAACATAATCAATGAGCCAGCAACTGTCAGCTATCCCTTTGAGCACGACCAAAGCAACTGCAGTGGGACAGAGGGAGAGTAGAAAAGAGAGAGAGAGAGAGAGAGAGAGAGAGAGAGCGAGAGAGAGAGGGAGCGATAGAGAGAGAGAGCTCAGACTCATGCGGTCAGGCAGTAATTGATTTCGGCTGGCACCCACTCGAGCGCCCAGAGCTCCTGGCTTAAGCATGTGCTTTGTGCGAGTATCTGGCCACACATCCTGTCGACTGGGCATTATTTATGGCACTGACGTTGCCTCTGTCTATCAGCGTTTGCAGGCAAACAGAATGGCCAACATGGCCAGCACGGCCAACATGGCCAAGCCTAACCAGCCAACACGCACAGCAACTTGAGCAGAGCTGCGATGGGTCGCTGCTCATTAACTTCAAATGGGCAATCAATGGCAGGCAGCCACGGCTCATGAGTGCTCAAATTAATTCACTGCGCATGCGAATGCGAATGCCTCCCCGTCAATGGAGCACAGCCTAAAAGTATGCCTTGGAATAAATCTCGCTTTTGGTATTTTCATAAAACACATTTATTGCTATTTTACATATGAATTACTGAACTTGCACTTCGTAAGTTCGTCGAGGTGTACAGAAGTGAAAATATTGAAACTCTCTAACACGCAGACATAATTCATGCACATATCTATGCCGTATATATATATAAGATCTTCTGATACTCGTATGTATAGGTACTACAATTATTTATTTAGTTTACTTGGAAATTCATTGTTTGCGATATTCGAAATTTGCATCTTAAGTGCGAGTCACACATTCCCAGAATACTTATCGAGCGGAAACGTGAACCAGCTCTACCTAAATGTAAATTAATTCGCCTGGAAGTTACGACAAAAATCTCGAAATACTAAGCTAAGTTGACAAATAGTTTTGACGGACGGTTTGAAACGCGCCAAGGTTTGGTTTGGGTTCGCCCCAGAACGATTGTATTCTGCTTACTCTAAAGTTTAAACATGAAGATTTAAGAGATTTTCATTTTTTCACTCAGTTGAAATACATTAATACATATATATATTTAATTTATGTTCTTAATACTTTGGTAAACAGTTTATGCACTCGTCAAATGCATTTCCTAGTTCGACTTGATCTTGCTTACAGCTATAATAAATTAGTTTTCAAATAGATTTGAATTTTTAAAATTGTTGGTTAATCTTACTTGATTGCGCATATATATATATATATATATATATATATATATATATATATATATATATATATATATATATATATAGTAATTATATTTTATACATTTATAAAAAAAAAGATATTTGTATAAACAGTGAAACGCTGCCAGGATAAGTCTAACAATTTACATTTAACAATTAGATATTACAATAAAAGACAATGCAACAGCTCTGAAGTGATACGATTATTAATACAAATAGATTCGAGTTAGTTTCGTGCATTGAAACCCAATAGCAACATATAGTATATAGTTTATATATATGTATGTACGTACATATACATATATATCTCGTTTATCCATACCCAAACACAACTTACTTGGAGTAGAATCGTTGACAACCACAGTTTCAGTTTCTTGCACATCACATACTTTTGCAGGAGTCTAGGCTACTCTACAGTGACTCCGTCTCCATGAGCCCCTCGTTCGGGCCGTTGCCCACACGCATATTGACGCTCTCCCTATCTCTATCCCTATCCCTGTCCCTGTCCCTATCTCTATCTCTATCTCTATCTCTATCTCTCAGCGAACGCAGCTTCATTGACGTCTGCTGACGTCGACTGCCTCAGAGTCGCGGACTCTCCAGTATGGTGTGGCTAGACATCACCGAATTGGCCAACGCAATCGAATTTCCGGCCACCGACAAATTCGTCTTGTTGTTGGAGCGCCGACGACAGAATCCGAAGCGTCCCCCATTGCACAGTCGCATGCCCTTAAAGGTGTCCACAAAGGCGCGCCGGAAGCTGGCGTTCATGAAGCAATAGGTAATCGGATTGCAGCAGCTGGAGGAGTAGGCGAGCAGCTGCAGGAAGCTAATGGCCGTATAGTCCACATACTCGTACACCACGGGTCCAATCAGCATCGTCATTGTGTTGATCACATAGAGCGGCGTCCAGCAGATGAAGAACTCCAGCACCAGCACGAACAGCATCTTCACCACACGCTTCTTGCTCTCCAAGCTCTTGCTCTCATTCGATCTGCAGGCAAACGTATCGAGACCTTAGACAGATGCTGAAGCTCTGTGGCTCTCAGATGCACTCACCTGCGCAGCGTCGCCTCCGTGATGCGCAAGCTGGGCGTGGACAACGACTTGCGCCTCTCCCCATCCTTGGCTGAGCTCATATAGAGCTGCTGCTGCTGCTGCCGCATTGTGGTCATTCGCTGCAGTCGGCCACAGCACTCACCGGATACGCTGAGCTGCTGCTGCTGCTGCTGCTGATGTCGCACCGACTTGACCGAAGCACTGCGCATGCAATAGAGATGCCGTCGGCCGTCGCACGAGCCAAACAGGCGACGTTTGCTCCCACCATGATTATATCCATCAGCTGAAAGCAAACGAACGTAGATGTATTAGCCTTATGTATTCCGGGAGGGGGCAGAGGAGGCCTATAGCTATCAATACGCAAATTTGGCAAATTTTTCCTGGCTCAAAACGTGTTCAAGGCAGGACTAAGATCTGACTAGGACTAGGATCACTTGCGAAGAGCTGAGACGAACAAACGGATAGACGAACGATGGTACGGATAGGCGGTGGGATAGACGGAAGGATAAATGGACGTACGGATGGATGGCTTGACCCAGTCAGCTTGTCATCCAAATACAGCTTATACAAGTATATGTATGCTTGATGTAACTCGGTAACTCGGTCGGCTCCTGCATTTTCCCAGAACCAACATAACCTGATTTCCCACTGCCATAAAATCCTGCACGTTGCGTAATGCGATGCAAATCATATACTAAATATATGAATTGTTGCATTGTACTCCTGCTGATATTTGCATGCAATTTAGAAATGCTGTACATGCAGCAGTGAGCAGAAAGGGAAAAGGTGCGATAGAGGAAGAGAGAAAGGCAAGCCAAATATGGCAGAAAAGTATAACAAATATGGACAAGTCAACAAAGGCCGCATTTCGCTGTAGCGAGTCAAAGGCAAAGGCGTTTTTAAAAGTGACTCGACGTGGAGCGCTATAAATCATCATTTCTGACATAGCAGTCACAGAGCTGTACTTGGGATATGGCACAAAGCCTTCTGACTTTATTTATGTGTGTGTGTGCTCTGAATCCAATGCCATTGAGCTGCACGTGCCTGGGGGTGGTGGGATGACTCTCGGAGTTGAGCGCGATGCTAGCAGGAATTGACTATTTGCTAATGGAAAGACAGACAGATTTGCATACACGAAAATTAAAGCTGGGCATTGACGGGGCAGCAGATGTCCTGCAATCGCAGCGATGGGTTAGACGGGCTTGTCAGCCACAAAGTCCGGCATCTGTCATCCACATCTGAAAGCCTTTGGCGAGAGCCGAGACAGGATATCCGTAGAGAGATAAAACTGTGCTGAAAGGCTGCCAGCTTGGCTGGCATTGAAGTTGCCTAATGGAAAGTCCAAAAAGCGCGAGCTCCACCTTTGACTGACAGCCGACGTGTGTGGCTTAGCAGCTGCAGCTGGACGGACCCACATGCACCTGGACGTCAACGTGGCGGTGCATGTGGACGTGAACGGGTAGGTATCAGAATGCCATTGCTTGTTGGTTTTAATTAGTCGATTAGCGGGGTGTTCGTTGGAGCCGTTGACCCATCGGAGTAGCTGCGGCCAACCGTGTTCCGCATCACCTGTTTGTCTTTGTTCGTCCAACTCGTTTGTGGCACATGGCAAATGCTGCCGGCTGCGATGCTGCAGCTCTTTGCACAGCAACGGTTACCGGTTACCGGTTACCGGTTACCCGTTACCCGTTAACGGTTACTGCGAGCCGAGGCACAAAGGCCGTGCCGCAAGCCATGCGCTGGCCATGCGCGTGTGTCCTCTGTGGAACAGTGCCTCAAGCTAGGCAAATGGGTGGAAGCTGGGCGGCAGCTGGGCGGGTCAGCACGCTTCAGCTGGCTATTCGGACATCGCGGTGCGCGTACATATTGCATCCACTGTGACAACTCTTTAAATTTAAGCTCAAATAGGAAATCTTTTCTGACACAGTTGCACAAGCCCCAAACAGTTCAAAGACAATATTCAATGAGGAAATCTTTCTGATGAACATGCATGAAGCGAACTAATTACAGTCAACTGCAGGAAAATTGGTCTTACCCTCCTGCTAGGCAGACCTTAGCTTTAGTTTCGGCACTCGAGCAACCCCTGAGCAGCTGACAGCCGCCTCATGCTTCAGCGCAGGACTGTCACAATTGCTTGGTAAGTGCGTCGACATCACTCTGATGCCTCAATGTGGACAGAGTTTAGTTAGCTGTTTAGTTAGTGTTAGTCAGCAGTGAAAGCTGATTCGAGTCAGGTCCTCAATACGAGAGTCTAAGCACTCACAGCTTCATTTACAAACATATTCAAAACCAAATTTAGTTCTGCTCAAAGTATATTCTTTATACGAAAATGTTTAATTGGCGCTTCTGTTTGCAGATCTTTCTGTTCCTAGTGATTGTGGCGTGGGGTAAGTTCAGCGCAGCCCACGTGAAGTAGAGTCTTAAAAGACTTTCTGCTTACAGCGGGCATTTGCATTAAGATGTCGATCGATCAGCTGACGAAGCTGCCAGATGCGCGTTATGCAGCAAAGAGCACCACAAAGAGCACTACGAAGAGCACCACGGGTAAGTTTTGGCTCACACAGCTACACTGTGCTACATGGTTCCGTATGTCCGCTGCAGGACTGCAAGACCTGTATCCGTATGACCTGCTGGTCGGCAATCAGGAGCACGATCGCCTCTTCGACAACGGCTACAGCAGTCGGCTGCTGCATCTGATCTACCGCACGGCCATGCGCAGCACCAACGATCGCCGGCGACAGGTGGAGTTCGAGTGGCGCGTGGCAGCCGCACATAAGTTCATGGCGCTGGCTGCGGCAGCAGCCGACGACCGGCTAACCCCGGGCCTACGTCGGGTCAGCGCCGGCGATGACGCGCTGCCCATCAACATGCGGCGATTTATAGATGCCTCAGGTGAGAGCCGAAAGTAGCTACAAGCGCCCGCAGCTCAGAAATCTCTCTGTTTGCCTAACAGAGCTGGTAGCTGCCGACGACTACAACGTGGCGCATTTTACAGAGAGCTGTAGAGTGTCGCAGTCGAATGGAGACTCTTGACTCGCATTTCTTCATATTTATGTTTATATATTTTCTTTATCTTCAATAAAAGCAGCAGAGCAGGCTGAGCGTTTAGTTTGTTTTGCCAGCAAAGTTCCTTTTCGAGTTTACAAACGATTTTCTTGCCGAAGGCTGTAAAAAGTTTGCCAGTGTAATTCCTACAAGAATATGCACAGTTCACTTGACTGCTTCATGCTCGCCCGTTCGCATGTGAGGTGCATGAGCGATGAGCCTAGCATGTCTCTACAGGGATATAAACAGAGAAGTCTTCTGGCTGAATACATCTTTAGATCGTCTGTCCATGGATCTATCTTACGTCTGTAAGTATGTAAGTCCATCTGTATTTCTGTCTGCCCGTCAATTCGTGAGCCTGTAGATCTGTCTGTCTGTCGATCCGCGCGTCCGTCCATCTGTCTGTTTCATTCCTCTTTTTCTCTGTCTGTTCACTTGTGCGTTCGTCTATATAAATGTCCGCCCGTCCATTCATCTGTTAATCGGTCCGTCCATCCGTCTGTCAATCCGTCAGTCAATCCGTGCGTCTATCCATCTGTCTACCTATTTATGCGCCTGTCTGTCCATCTGTCGTCCATCTATCTATCAATCCGTCCATCCATCCATCTGTCAATCGTTCTATCTTTCAATCTATCCATCCATCCATCAGTCAATCTGTGCGTCTATTCATCTGTCTATCTATTCGTCTGTCTGACCTTCCAACCGTCTCTCCGTCCGTCCATCCATCTATCACTTCGTCCGTCTATCCGTCTGACGCGCTGACTGAAGGCGTGGCAAAACAGGTAGGGCTGCTTGGCAACGGGAGTTCAAATATGAGACAGCTAAATTACGGACCTCGAATGAGTATTATGCTGTCGGTAAAGCCTGGCTGACTTGTTCACTAAGCGCAGGAGGAACACATTAAGAACTCATCTTTGCCATTGCCAATGAATAATACATGTCTAACTTGGGCAGCTGAGTCTTCGTTGGTAATTAAAACAGGAGCTAAATTTGGTCTTGAATTGCATATGATGAACGTGAGATACTCCTCTCTGGAGCTGAGCTCTGCTGGAAATGACTAAATTGTGGCTACCCGTTGCAAGGCTTCAATGAGCGGCGCAGCCACGGCAAATATTATGAGTTTAGGGCTCTAATTATATTAGACTTGGCTATGCAAATTACGTACGAGCGCGTCAAAGCCTTGCGTTGAGTGTAATAAAACATTTGCGCCACCTTCCCCGGCCAGGACTCGGCCTGGGCAGGACTCCAGTGGCTGCCTACCAGTTTTGCCTCCGAAATTTATGACACAAAAATGTTAAGTGTGCCCGTAAATTGGATAGCTTAAAAAAAAAAAAAAATGAACTTTAATAAAAATATATCATCAACTGGCGGAACGCTTATCTCTGCCTCTCTCTCTCTCTCTCTCTCTCTCTCTGTGCAAGGTGCTCTTTGCGGCCATGTGTGTGCGTGTGGCATGTGAGAATGTGTCACCATGTGCCGGGTATGGCTAGCAATCTGGTCGCACTAATTTGCGCTGGGACTTTTGGGTCGATAAAGGAGATAGCCGGGCCTTTAACTAGCGTTTAAATGCTCGACCCCAGCATAATTTACGATATTTGCGTTGACCCTTTCGTCCGTTCCGAAGCCCCTTTAAAATGCGGAAGCGGAAATGGCACTGCGACTTCAAACTTGACAGCGGCATCCCTTTACGGCCACAACCCGGCTATGATAATTCATTAACTTGGGCCTCAGCTCCACTCCACTCCGCTCCACTCCGCTCCACTCCACTCCACTCCCGCAGCGCAGCGCAACTTTATGCTAATATGCGATTTCTGTTTACCTCATTCAAAGAGCAACTGAGGGCAGAACTGTATTTGGGGCGGGGCATACTTTCGGGCGCCCGCTGAAAAAGAACTAAGCGCATTACATTTTATTGGCACACACACACACGCATACACACACACACACATACATACATATATATATATAACTAAACAAACTTCTAATTAACGCGAATAATGTTGACTGAGACGCACAGGGAGAGCCCGACGAACTATGAAATGTTTTAGGTTTATGAGCCCACTCTAAGTAGGCTTTAAATCTTAATTGATTGACAGCTAACAAGAGAGACAGACAGAGAGAGAGAGAGAGAGAGAGAGAGAGGGAGAGTGGGAGTGGGACCGTCGGAAATTCAAATGGCAAACAGTTAGGCAATATTGGTTAAGCTGCAGCTTAATGTGCGGCACGTTTTATAGTTAAAGCATTTAAAGCTCTGCAATATCGTTGCGAATGAAAGGCCATTTGAGTGGCTCACTTGAATTTATCAAATGCTCGAAATCAAATTGAACTCAACGGCAGCCACACACACGCCCACACACACGCAGTCAGAGCAGCCGTCCAACGCGGCGTATGAGTGACGCGGTTAGTTAGCCATGCGGCAGAGCTAGAGTAGGATGTTGAATCACATTTTACGCCAGGCTGATTTTGCCATGCAAATTGCCAATGTGCGTGTGTGGGTGGGGAAGGGGAGCGGGCGCGGGCGCGGCAGCGTGAATGAGCAGGAAATACTTTAGCAGCGTCGGCGAGCAGAAAAATGCGGCAAAGCCAGGCAATTGAAACTGTCGTGCGCTAACTTTCAACAACCACACACGGAGAATAAAGGAGAGAGTAGGAGGAAGACAGCATGCTAGCTCTCTCTGACTGCTCTCACGCGCACATCGATCGACTCACCATAATAATATTGATTTGCTCCACATTGTTGTTGCTGCTGTTGTTGCTGCTGCTGCTGTTGTAGCAGCATATCCAGCTGGGCAGCACTGTCGGCGGCCAGCGCCTCCTGCCGCATCTGCATGCGCATCAGATAGTTGGAGCTGCCAAAGGTGCGACGGCTGCCGCTGCAGCTGTTGTTGTTGCTACTGCTGCTGGTGGTCAGGCCGACGTCGGGGCCGCTGCTGCCAAAGTTCATGGCGCGCTCGTTGCGCATGCTCACATAGAGCGTGCGCGTGATGAACATGTAGGCAAAGCTCAGAGCGAGCAACGGCAACACCAGCAGCGCCAGGTCCAGGAAGATGTTATAGGCGCGCTCATAGCCCAAGGAGCCGACGGGCCACTGCTCGCGGCACTTGCGCAATCCTGTCGAATATAGCATGGCTACACAATTACGGCTAGAGCAGGCGCTTGGCTTACTCACCCTGGCGGCTTGTGGGCATCAATTGGCTAAATACCGCAATGGGCGTCATGCAGACCAGGCTGCCCAGCCAGATGAAGGCGATTATCTTGTTGGCATGGTTAATCGTCTGCCAGGTGCGCGATCGAAGCGGATGGCAAATGGCGTAGTAGCGCTCGCAGGATATGGCCACCAGAGTCCAGGAGGAGACGGCGACAGAGGCGGCTGCAACGAGACGAAGATCAATTATTTGTTATTGAATAGCGATTCCATTGGCCAAGGATGATGATGAAACTTTACACAAAAATATCGATATTTGCCTCGCCTGTCATCGATAAGTATCAGTGTGAGGGGCTTTCGAAAATTATAGTTCATTTGAGCCACAAATATATAGATAGCTAGCTTGACTCTCATCGATAACTCGTCGCTGCCTCAGCTCACAGTTCATTTGAACAAACAAAAATATTCACAGGTTCCGCTCATAGCTCAAAAAGTTTAAGCAGCTCAAAATTTGTAATTTTCACGTTCACCAAACGCGAGTTGCGCTTTCTGCTCAGCTCAAATTCAAATGCTAATTTATGCCGACTCTAACTAGGTTTGCGTTCTGCGGGCTGCCGGCTGTGTTTTTCGTCGGCTGCTGGGCATAACAAATGTGATCCATTTGAGCACGGCCAACGATAATGATAATGGCCAAATGTTGGCACGCGCTAGCGTTATTTGCATGCCGCCAACAAAATGAAGTCAAGCCACCTTCAGCTCTTGGCCAAACATGCAGCATTCACCATTTCCAATGCCTAGTTGGCATAGGACTGCTCAATTTGCGCTACCTGCTGATGGTGTGGATGGTGCTGTTAGTGCTGCTGTTGCTCCTCCTCCTCCTCCTATTGCTGCTGCTGCTACTGCTGCTGCTGATGAGCCAGCCAAAGAGCAGAGGGCAGCGAGGAGGCGAGTTTCAGTCTGTTGACTTACGTGCAAAATCAAAAAAACACAAAATAAGAAAATGTATATATGTATGTGTATATGTGTGTGTGTGTGTGTGTGCGTGTGTATATATGTATGTATGTGTAGATATACAAAATTAGGCTTTTACGTTACATCAGAATCCGCTTTGCATTCGCTGGCATGCAGATAGAAAGCAAACAGTGCCACACACACGACTGTGTACGTATGCATGTGTGTGTGTGTGTGTGTGTGTGTGTATGTGAGAGTAACTAGTTGGGTTGGAGGATTGGCACAAGGGATTAAGGCCGTGTGCCGAGAGCGACTTTGGTGTTTGCTGCCGCCGCAACTGTTTTTTCGTGGTCCAAAGGGAAATGTCTGCGGTTGTTGTTGTTGTTGCTGTTGTTGTTGTTGTTGTTGCTGTTGCTGTTGCTGTTGTTGTTGTTTCAGCGACAGCCCTTTAGCTGAGCGTGGCCAAAATTGCTAAACAAGCCAAGCTCATTAGCAACGCAACAAAATTAAATTTAGCTACGTCGCCGTATCGCCGCTTCTGACCATGGTTCAATGAGTCCGCCCACAAATAAACATGCAAATTTTATGGAAATGATAAATATAGGAAAACTGACGATGGGCAGCGGCAGAGCGGGGCCGAGAGAGCGCCCATTCCCAATCAGAATCTAGGTAGCAGCGCCTATTGAGCAATTCCCCTGGCATTCCGTTGGCTGAGCATGCTGCAAAATAAACTGGGCCCCAAAGATTTCACAATAAATGTAAATAAAATTTAAGTAATTGTTTTTTATTTCACTCACGTCGCACAATTGAAAGATATTATTACTCCACCCCCCCCTTCACACACGCACACACCGAAGCCGAAATCTTCGTCCAGCGCCCAGAGGCGTCTTTAATGTGCTTTCAAGCTAAATTCCATTGAGGTGCTCAAATTTAAAGAACTTTAATGCAGGAAATTTATTGCGAAATCGTTATTTGATAATTCGCTCTAAATGAACCCGGCTCAGACTTGAGCCTTAAGCCTTGAGCCTTAAGCCTTGAGCTTTGAGCCTTGACCTCTTGAGCGGCCTTATCCCATTTTTCGATAATGTTATTATACCCTGAACCCATTGAAAAGGGGAAATCAGGGTATAATGGTTCGCTTGAAATGTGTGCAACAGGCAAAAGGAGGCGTGGCAGACTCCGTAAAGTATAAATATTCTTGATCCTGTCCCCCTGTTTGTCCGTTCGTCTGTCCGTCCCATGCTTTGTGCTTGTGTTCCTTGTGTAAGCAGAAAGGAATATCAGTTCCTCGAAGGGTTCACGAGATTTCGTAGTCGAGCAGTCTCAACTAGAGCACTCTAACTTGTTTTTATTTTTGCAGTGATCTGAGCTGAAAGCTGCTTAGGCCCATCAATTTAATATACAGTGTACTTAAGCCTAAATTCGATTAAATTTTATTTGCTTATTTATGCTCTTATTTTCGAGCTGCGGGCGTATTGGTTTACGGGAAGTGAATGTCGATGTCATAAAGTTGAGTTGAGTTGAGTTGAGTTGGCTTAAACGTGTTCAGACAGTTTCAGTTTGTCCATCCGTTCGCCTGGCTGCGAATTCGTATGCTACAAAGGCTAATTCGATAATTCCATTCATTTCATAATTATCGATACTTATCGACCTTTATATATAATTATCGATACGCGTATTTCAAGCACTTTATATAAATATATATGTGTGTGTGTACGTGAGTGTTGTTCATTGTGTGTGTATAAAAGCAGCGTAGAATGATTAGAATAACTGTTTTGCCCAAGCTCCGGGTATTCATGAGTCGGTCACTCCCTTCCTTGTTTGTTGCTTAGAGAACTGTCAATATATTGCGCAAATTGTTTGTGCCTCGAATTACAAAAATTATTGGTTCGCTGCCAGCTTTAGTGCGCTTTACACTTTGCTTGAGCCTACAGCATTAATTCGCTCTATAGTTGACTCTTTGGTTTGATGTGTTGGCATAGATAATCAAAATTGGTATATCAAGGAAAGCCACAACTGAACTATGAATGCGATTTATATATGTACATATAATTATATACATATAAACATTATACAGAGTATTATTGGCTTCAACATCCATTTTAGCTTGCATTTGCTTGCCCCCGAATTATCTGGGTTCGTGCCGCATGTTGGGCTTTGTTATTGGCCCGTAGGTTTGACCTATTGGGATTTGAGTTAAACATTGAAAATATGCTCCAATTGACTTTTATGTATAGAAATTGGTTTATTGCTTGTTAAATTTGGCCTATTTGTGGACCGGCGAGAGAATAAAGCAGAGCAAAGACCCGTTCCGACTACGGCGGGAACGCAGTGCCCACTGGCTACTGGGATGGATGTTTCTGGCTCGAATGCAGGCTCATTGAATTGTAAATTGCTGAAATGGAGTTGCGTGTGGGCAGCGGCTGTGGCAGCGACAGCAACAGCAGTCGTAACGGTCCCGGTACGGGCACTGGCACTGGCTGTGGCTGTGGCTGTGGCTGTGGCACTGACTGTGGCAGGTAATGCTTATGCAGCTTAGCCATTTCTCATTTCTCAATTCCCATTTCGCCCGCTGCTGTTGTTCGTGCAGCTGTTTTTAGTTCGGCATGTGTTGCATGCTTACTCGCCCACGCATGTCAAATGCCCGTGCACTCGGCGGGGTCTCTGAACATTCCATTTCGATCCATTTCATTTCGTGTGGATGGCGGCTGATTACGCCTCGCTCTGCCATTAGCCATAATTTTTCACGTTGCCTCTGTCATTTGGCCACAGACTTTGCGGCCGCTAATTTCACTCGCCTCGACTCGACTCAGAATGGTCGAATGTCCGCCTCAGGAATAGACGATCTACCAGACCAGATTGGCTAAACGCAAAGGTCGCTGCCTCATTTGGTTTTTAGGTGTCGTATATTGATTTTGCTCAAATTGTGTGTGGCTAACTGGAGGATTTTTATGGAAATCTGACGGAGGTTTTGTCAACAGGCTTAAGCTATAAGAGATGAGCTGCATTTGAATCAGTGACAGTATCATAGACTATATATAATTAAATTATCTTATATTCTTTTCAAATACATTTTAAATATGTTATATAACCTGAAATTCGCCCAAAATATATGTGCCTTGAAATTTTCAGACATTTTTCTGTTAGCCTGTGTTCTTTTAACAAGTCTACTGTTTTCTGTTAGCGTGTGTTCTTTTGTTCTGTTAAGTACTGTAATGCTAGCCTGTGATCTGTTAATCACTGCTCTGTTAGCAAGTACTCTGTTAGCCACTTCTCTGTTGGCATGTTGTCTGTTAGCACTAACCGTAGAACATAGTGCCGTTCGCCTGCACTCTGTTAGCCTACGTTCTGTTAGCCTCTGCTGCGTTAACCAGTTTTCTGTTAGCATGCTGTCTGTTAGCCTGCACTCTTTTAGCCTACGTTCTGTTAACCTCTGCTGCGTTAGCCTCTTTTCTGTTAGCCTACGCTCTGTTAGCCTACGCTCTGTTAGCCTACGCTCTGTTAGCTAGTCTTGTCTGTCTTCTGTTGTCCAGTGATATGTTGCTCTGCGTTAGCCACTCTTCTGTTAGCATGCTGTCTGTTAGCATGATGTCTGTTAGCATGCTGTCTGTTAGCCTGCACTCTGTTAGCCTACGTTCTGTTAGCCTCTGCTGCGTTAGCCTCTTTTCTGTTAGCATGCTGTCTGTTAGCCTGCACTCTGTTAGCCTACGTTCTGTTAGCCTCTGCTGCGTTAGCCACTTTTCTGTTAGCCTATTTATGGTCTGTTAGCCTATGTTCTGTTAGCTACTCTTGGCTGCCTTCTGTTGTTCAGTGATATGTCGGTCTGCGTTTTGTTGGACTGTATTGTATCAGTTCAATTAGCTACTTTCTGTCGGCCCCTGTTCTATTAGCCGGTGCTCTGCTTGGCCAGTGTCATCAATCAAATTGCATATTTTATGCTTTTTCTGCTGCCAGACGCTTCTACCCTATCAATTACCGCAATCAATACACTTCGAAAAGAGTTTATTATATGGATACCGCATTCTATGAAGGCTTCATATTGTTTGCTTTCAGTGCCCTTTGATGCAACTTGCTGTTGATTTTCTACAGCGAAAGTTGTTCATAAAAAGTTGTTTGTTTCCCCGTGACGTTCAGGGAAAGTTGGCAGAGTGGTCAGGCTTCTAGAAGCGCAGTAGCTAATGGTTACCGGATACACTCCAATTTACATTTGTTGCCCTTTACTTTGGCGGTGAGCCCTTGGCCAATTGCCGGCTAATTAATTTAAATGAAGCCACAATTTGCTAGTTTTAATGTATGGCCTGGCGCTGTCAAGGCGCAACTTTTCCAACTCCAGTCAGCCAAAAGCTACGCAGTTTTCATGCGGTTGTCAGAAGTCAAAGGTGTTGCTAATGAACGGGGCAACACGGGAGGGGGCGGGGGCAATGAAGACCTGAAAGTGCAGTCAAAAAGCCGAAAACAACAGTTGAGCCTCGGCCACAGCAGCAGCCGAGCACGGCTGTAAGTGCATCCGACGCTTAAGTAAATAAAGCAGAAGTTTGCGAAAGTCAAACAAACTTTGCTCAGTCCATAAGACAGGCCAAGAGTAAGTTGTGCCACAAAATATGGTTAAGTCAGCTTTGGCCTTTTCAATTAGTTCTTCCAGCTAAAAGCGCCAGAAATTTGCATTGCAATTTATTCAGGCGCAGGCCAACATCGCCCCAGTTCCGATACCGACTCCTGCTAGTAGCCCGAAGGGGCATCGAATTTGATACTTTGATCAACCAATGGCATTTTACCTTCAACATTATCTCAAATACAAATCAGAATATTATGAATACATATTTGAGTTGGCGTAAAGAGAAATATTTGCTAGACTGATGAGACTTGAGTCAACTGGAACAACTGAACAGAGCAGAAGAGGGAGCGAGTGAAGAAAGAATGTAAGCATAAGAAAGAAAGACAGTTGACAAAGAGAGAGAGAGAGAGGGTACAACAGAAAAGAGAGAGATGGGAAGAATCACAAAGGAAAGCTGATGAACAGTAGCTAAACCAGCTCTGCTGCAAAGTCCTGCTCCTAGTGCAGGGTATTTCGTGGTCGGGCATTGCCGACTGACGCACTCTCACTTATTTAATTGTGCAAGGGGCTTAAAAAGTCAATGCTCATTTACAGTTATTCTAATTAGCAATTTATTTCCGTGGAAACTCTTTCTCTTTCTTTCAATCTCATAGTCTCCCGAGGGACGCAATCACACTCTTGTTCTCTCTCCCTCTCTCCCTCTCTGTCTCTCCCTCTCTGTCTCTCTCTCTCTCTCTCTCTCTCTCTCTCTCTCTCTCTCTCTCTCTCTCTCTCTCTCTCTCTAACTGTCACTTTAGAAGTTTTTCGTCTGTCATTCGAAATTAATGCAATGAGCTTTCAGTGAAATAGGTTTTTATATGCCAATGAATGAATCTTGAAATGACAAAATTATTAATGAAAAATTCAATTTTAATTAAAATTTAATTTTATTTGGTTTTGCCTTTAACAAATAGGCAAATCAGGATTTCAGGATTTGTAAAGCAATTGGCATTCAATTGGCATAAAAAACGTCTCAGGTAGTTTGCATCTGAAATTCCCTTTGTAGTCGGAGCAAAACTGTCAGAGCTCATATCTTGATGTCACTGCGAGGCTCTAAATCAAGTAGAGACAAAGAGAGAGAGAGAGAGAGAGAGGGAGAGAGAGTGAAAGTGCAGAGTTGATGTAAATATGGAAATTTTATGCGATATTAAAGCAGTGCCACAGCGAAGGTATCGTAAGTCACTTGAGATGGGAATCCCGCTCCCTCTCCTTCTCTCCCTCTCTCCATATGGAGCCCATCAAACACATACTCCAGCTGTTATTTATAGCCATTATCGATGGACGCGGTGCGGCAGGGCTATTTGCCGGCTTTTGATTTAGTGCCTGATGGTCATAACTAGTCGGAAGGCGTCATAACTGCGATTCCATGGACTCGATGGAGCCTCAGGCAGCTCGTTGTGAAATGTAAACAAAGTTCGAGTTGCTCATCCTGTTGGCCCGTGCGCTTGTGTGCGTTTTATCAATAAAAATCATTTCAATTTGAGTTAACAATAAAAAATGGCAGAGGCAAAACTTTCGGACGTCGCCTCGTAAAATATATGAGAAATCAGCAGAAATTGCCCCGACCAAAAATTGCCCTCGAGTCGGATGGGCTCTGCCCACACTGCCTCGCGTGCTCCCCTAGAGAGGAACAAAGTGAGAGAGAGAGACTGAGATAGGGAGAGAGGCGCGAACGTAAATATCAATAGACGCACTCGCACTCAGCTATATATATAGGCAATTGCGTACAGGGTATATCAATGTCAGTGCCATTTCCTGAAAGCAATTTGTGTGGGTGTGTGTAAGGGGGAGGGGGTAGATTGAGCTTTTCCTTGTTTTTCCTTTTGCATTGACTTCTTTTTTCATTTCGGACCTGATCAACTTTTGTGACCCCCCTCCACGCCCGCACAAAAAATTGCGAAATTGTAAAATTATATAAGAAATTGGTTTTCATTGTTATTTTTGTTTTGTTTTGCTTTGTTTTCGGTTTTCGCTGTTGTTGCTCTTCAAGTGTCTCACCATTTGCCGGAGGCAGCATTTTATTGGCTATATGTCTGTTGTTATTCAAGCAGAATGATGCCATAAAGCATACGGCGGAACACAACAAATTAAAATCTGTAGCCGAAACATGAAAAGGCGCGACAAACAAATTGGCCAGCAACAGGGCAGAGAATGAGACGGAGACAGAGACTGAGACGGAGACGGAGACGGAGGCAGAGAAAGCGACAGGCAGACACAGGCAGACGTAGGCTGGGCATATGAACATTCGTTAATTGAGATGTTTTAGCCAGGCTGCGTATCTAATGGCAATAGGGCAATAAATATTTGTGACTGCGGAGCTGAACTAATTGAAAACTCGACAACTGCTGAGAGGCATTGGATCTATGTCAAATCAATCAAAATGAAAATGGAGAAATGTTGCATAAAACAGGTAAAAATGATGCTCACAAATGCTACCGACTGCAGAATACTCATTCGCGGCTTAGCAACAGTTGTATCGACTGTTGGTAAAGGTGGCAGGAGTCAGTCCATTGTGGAGGCCTGTTTTCCATTCCATTCCACAATTTCGCCCGCTCTGCCTCTATAGTGGCATAATTATTTTTATGGACATTGCATATTTTAGATGGAAATTGCACAAAAACCAATATACTCCCTTCACTCCCATGAATGAGCAAACTGATAAAACATCTGAACTTATTGAAGACCCAATAAATACTCTGGAAAAACATTTCATCTATGGAAAGTCAATAAAACTACCAACGAGAACTGCAATGTTGCATAAAATATATAATGCTCAGGAGCGAGAGAGTGAGAGAGAGAGGGAAGTAGAAAGAGAGAGAGAGAGAGAGAGAGAGGGAGAGCGCGCACGCCGTATTCCACTCAATCACCAGAGTCTGACATTATGCGAATGCAGTTGCAGTTCGCTTGTCAGCAAACTCAAATGGATTGCAAATAAACATGTTGCGTTTGACAGTTTGTTCAAAAAAGAAAAGAAAAAGAAACAAGCTCTACTCAAAGTTTATATTCATGAAATTTTAATTTACTGCTCTCTAAAAGCTTGTCCTTAATAGGGGCTTCCATATAAATATGCATTTATTGGAGTTTTTTGTGATTCAATTAAATGTTAGTATAGAATATTAAAATAACATTAGTTAAGGTTAAATAGCATCAGGTTAGAAAGGTAAAGTGAAATAGAGCTGAGAGGCAAAGGGCGAATAGTTTTGTTGTGTTGTACGGCACCGAATGGGGTATTCCCATAGAGCAGTCACAATTTGGGTGGTCATACAAAGAGAGATGAGTCTCATATCCCCTATTGTGACTCACTGGCTTGATGGGGTTGCTTTGGGTGCTTCCCCCTCTTGTTCAGTTTGGGGGCTTAGCCCATTCTGCTACGACAATTTTGTCGCTCTAGTCGCCTCACTGCTGCCGAAGTATTCTAGACCCACCAAGCTCGCAACTTTCAATACTAATGCTAGATGTGATGGCATCCAGTCGGACTACACGTTTGTGGTGAAGCAACCTTTGTTGGTTTAAAGAAAATGGATTTAATCGAGTTTCGTGTGTGGATAAATAAAAATAAATAAAACCGTTGAAGCCAAGGCTTGGCTTGTGTAAACATTATTCGGATTTGATTCCAGGAAAATCAATCGTTGAGCCGTGACTTGCTAAGCTTAAGCGAGGCCAATCAACGACGAGCACGCAATGGAAAATGATGTAAACCAATCGTTGATAAGCCTAGTGTGAAATCGATTGCGATTATTTATATTTATACTTGGGCATACAACCCGTTTTAGGCATTTTAAAAATAAATTATGTTAATATGCATGTAACATGAGACAAGACCACAAAAAGAATCCCAACTTAAGCCATCGACCTCTTTCTTCCGTTTAGTTATCCGTGAGCCCTTCTTGCTATGCACAAAATCGAGGGACTTGTCACATTAGGCCAGACATTAAAAATCGACATTACAACACTTAAGAGCTGCTAGTCGAGCACTCCCCACTGCATTGAGAGCCGAACTGTTATGAAAGGAAATCAATTTGTAAATGAACTGCGGACTGGCAATTGATATCTGCCATTGGGAGTCAACTGCAATTATCTTTCGCCTAATCGGCCAGATGTGTGCTGAAATCAGACTGATCCAACTACATATAGACATTGATGTAGACGTTGCGGTGCATGAGGTAGGGTAAACACTTGGCCGAAACACTCTATTTGTGCTGGGCAAACACAGAAGCAAACATTGAACCATTTATCAATGGACTGGCCAGTGTACGGAGCTCTTGGCTAGCAGTTCGATTGGTTCCGGTTGGGGGTCACATGGTGCGGAAGGGCCGTATAATACTTTAGTTTGTTGTGAGTGGTGCAAGCTGAGGTAAACACAAGTTTGGTATTCAAAGATAACTTCAATGTTTCCGAGTGTCGAATTGAATTCGTTTCAAGGCAACTTTTCACTTTCTCAATGTTTTGCCTGCTCGGGCTCATTGCCAAAGCAAACAATCGGGCGATGAAACGGAAGCCGTCGGGCGTCAAAGCATAAGGGCAGCAGGGTAGCAGGACAACAGGAGAGCAGGACATAACCAGCCAATATATTTAAACCAGCTGCGTAATTGTTGTTGTCATGACACTGAATGGCTCGCCCGGTAGCCCCAAAACTTTGACAATGATTCGCACAAAACTTGGCTGCCCTGGCCTGACAGCAAACGGGGAAACAAATTGAGCACTTCAGCGCTCAGCCCTTGCTCGCCTCATCATATTGGCTTAAAGACGACGCAGTTGCCATTATAATGCTACATGGCTTATATAGTTACCGGGCTGAAGCGGCTGCCTTGCCAGGGCGCTGCTTATCAGACAGCCAACCAAACCAGAAACCAAATCAGAGTCTTGTAAAAGTTTAAATTGCCTTAAGGCACATGTACATATATACATACATAGTATATATATATATATACTTCTTAGCTTTTCTTTGCTTTTCGCTTTAAAAATTGCTGCTCATTTGTATGCTTTTGTGACATATGGCAACGCACACACACACACATGACCACACATGTGGCACAAATGCTTTTTGGTAGCTGACTTTTTGTGTTTCACCTGCCCATTGTGCTAAATGAATTCGTCTTGAGCTATACTCCCTTGTTGCGTATTCCCTCAACATATTTGTCACACCTTAATATCAACTGACCTGTCTGCATCTCTATCTCTGTCTGTGTCTGTGTTTTCGGTTCTATCTGTGCTCTTGTCTGCTAAACAAAAACAAAAATAGCTGAAGTCTTGAATAGCTTATTATCTGAAGCTGTCTGCCCAAGGAGCAGGGCCGAAGCCAAAGTGAATTCCCACATTAGTTGACTGAGCAGAACAAATATTCATTTCATTTAGCTTTTGTTTAATTTGTGTTTTATTATGGAATACCTCATTCATGTCATGTATTCAATTATTTATTAGCCTTAATAATTGAATGTATGCATTTGACAGTTGTTCGGTCTTTTGGCATTTATAGATGAATAGAAATGAATTTCAATTCATACCAAAGTTTACTTAGATTCGTGTTTCAACGTGTCTGTTTTTCTTGGAACAATTTAAATTGTATGCTTTGAATATTTGCAATTATTCATTAAAAATCAATAAATTCGATGTTGATACAAATTTTAATTAACAATGATAATGACAATGACAATGACAATGACAATGACAATGACAATGACAATGACAATGACAATGACAATGACAATGACAATGACAATGACAATGACAATGACAATGACAATGACAATGACAATGACAATGACAATGACAATGACAATGACAATGACAATGACAATGACAATGACAATGACAATGACAATGACAATGACAATGACAATGACAATGACAATGACAATGACAATGACAATGACAATGACAATGACAATGACAATGACAATGACAATGACAATGACAATGACAATGACAATGACAATGACAATGACAATGACAATGACAATGACAATGACAATGACAATGACAATGACAATGACAATGACAATGACAATGACAATGACAATGACAATGACAATGACAATGACAATGACAATGACAATGACAATGACAATGACAATGACAATGATAATGATAATGATAATGATAATGATAATGATAATGATAATGATAATGGTAATGATAATGATAATGATAATGATAATGATAATGATAATGATAATGATAATGATAATGATAATGATAATGATAATGATAATGATAATGATAATGATAATGATAATGATAATGATAATGATAATGATAATGATAATGATAATGATAATGATAATGATAATGATAATGATAATGATAATGATAATGATAATGATAATGATAATGATAATGATAATGATAATGATAATGATAATGATAATGATAATGATAATGATAATGATAATGATAATGATAATGATAATGATAATGATAATGATAATGATAATGATAATGATAATGATAATGATAATGATAATGATAATGATAATGATAATGATAATGATAATGATAATGATAATGATAATGATAATGATAATGATAATGATAATGATAATGATAATGATAATGATAATGATAATGATAATGATAATGATAATGATAATGATAATGATAATGATAATGATAATGATAATGATAATGATAATGATAATGATAATGATAATGATAATGATAATGATAATGATAATGATAATGATAATGATAATGATAATGATAATGATAATGATAATGATAATGATAATGATAATGATAATGATAATGATAATGATAATGATAATGATAATGATAATAATAATGATAATGATAATGATAATGATAATGATAATGATAATGATAATGATAATGATAATGATAATGATAATGATAATGATAATGATAATGATAATGATAATGATAATGATAATGATAATGATAATGATAATGATAATGATAATGATAATGATAATGATAATGATAATGATAATGATAATGATAATGATAATGATAATGATAATGATAATGATAATGATAATGATAATGATAATGATAATGATAATGATAATGATAATGATAATGATAATGATAATGATAATGATAATGATAATGATAATGATAATGATAATGATAATGATAATGATAATGATAATGATAATGATAATGATAATGATAATGATAATGATAATGATAATGACAATGACAATTTTAAATATGTTTCTATTAAATATTCACCAAATAGTTTTCATTAATAAACTGTTATAAGACTCAATGATTTTTGTATTTTTGAGTATTTCACTACGCCAGCTAATATGTATGTGGATATATAGGTGTACATATATGTGCATATAAAATCATTTGTGTTTGTATGTTAATGTACACCCATTTTTGTTAGTAGAAATATACATTTTATGGCCACAATTTGCATAAAATAATACGAATTTTTGCTATTTCATTGTTGGGTAGGCATCTGCAGATACTTGATAGTAAATGGTTTTATTGTTGCTCTCTAGTTCGAGTGTAAAATTTAATAGAGAATTATGAAAATTTTATGTTTATTTATTTGAATATAACATTTTGCACACAAAATTTATGCAATCTTTAAGCTATTTAGGCGAACTTCAAATCGATTCACAGCCCTTAATGCGGACTGGTTTTTCATTTTTGGTTAAGCCAGTCCTGTTTGCATATAGGGGCTAAAGTACTTGAAAATTTGCAAATTTTCTGCTTATTTACTGAGCATACAAATTTTAGCATAATAAATTTCGCAATTTTTAATCTAGACGAACTTTAAATCGACTCACAGTCAGGACTTGTTTTCCATTTTTCTCTTGGCTTAAACCAGTTATTGAGTGCACATACGGCTAAAATGATTTTCATTTGATCCAGCTGCAAGTGGAAACTATTTGTGCAACCGAAGTGCTGTGCACTGCAGTGGAAGAGCGCGCCTGCTGCGTTTGCTACATATGTTGCATTTCATGTTTTCGGTTGGTTAACTAAAAGCAAAAATTAAGAAATGCGCTGAAAAGCATGTTGGCCAGATACAAATGAGGCCTCATGACAGCTCATGTTGCAATGATGGACAGAAAATGTGTGGTGCTCTTCGCCTGCCTTCAATGAGTTCCAGTCTAGTTATTGGCGAGTGTCTATTCGTATTCATATTCATATGAGTACTCACGTTTTATATTCATATTCATAGTCATATGATGTGGCCTATGAGACACAAGGAATATCATACAAAGTCTCACTGCTTGGGTAAGCAGCTGTTAATGAAACAAGTAAGTACTTTGCAGTCGGGCATTACCGATTGCGGAATACTCATTCACGGTCCAAAGGCTAAAGTCCACTCCAATTTCTGATTGCCATAGTATTTTTGTACAAATCAATAGAGAATGTCAACAGTAATTTTGTGCTTCAATTTTAAATTTCTAGCTCTTAAACTGTGGGATATGTAGTTTGAGTCGATTGGCCACGACACGAATGATCGCATTAATTTCCTCCATACCTTATTGATTTGGGGCTACGGACGGACAGCAAGATGGACATTGTACGAAACCATTATACTTATCTTACTTTCGAGAATGAATATAACTTTTTTATACTTTCAATGTTGAATTGAAATTTATGTTCACAGATATAGGACATACATAATGAATATTCATATATATATATATATATATATATTTATATATTTATGTCCTATATCTGTGAACAAATATGTTGCTTGGCATAATTCTTCAGCTTAATTGCAAATTCTCAGGCTGTGCATTTTGTTTGCCTGCTTTGCAGCCGTAATTAAAGCGATTTTTTAATGGCCCACAGCAGCAAGAGAACATTCACCATAGAGCCTAAGATATATAAAAATTCAATTAATTATTAATTTACCCAGTGTCGGGCCCGTAGATCTAGCCAAGACGTTGTCTTGACAAGCGCAGCGGGTAGCGTCTGGCAATTTTTGTTCCTTGTGCGTGGGCTTTTCGGGGCGTGTGGAGAGTAAAAAATGTGTTGCATACATTTCGGGGCAAACGTATTGGAAGGCGGCGGCACATAGCATTTCGAGGAAGGGGAGGAGGCGTCGATTGACAGGTGTCGAAATTCGTAATATTGAAGATTTCATTTCGACTTGTGCCCCAGAGCATTGCTCGAGAGAAATATTGAAAATTGACTAACAAATTGAATTTTGCCTGTCAATGGTGGCAATAACCGGATACCCTGGGCTCCGCATATAAATCAGCTGACAGACACAATTTAGCTGCGATGGGGCGGCGGCAGGTACAGTTAGGGGGACTAGCTTCATCCGGGGGTCTGTGACTCGGTGTGGCGAGTGCAGCGAATGCATCTTGACATAATGATGGTCATAAATTGGTGTGACGGGCCGAACAGCAAACAACGTTGACATTTAGAAATTTACGAGCCAGTGCAAGAGCGAGATGCCGTGCAACAGATGTGGTCCAAGGCGCAGCGCGCAACCACATCACAGCAGGCGAAAGGCGAAAGGCAAAGCTCGAAAGGCGAAAGGCAAAAGACGGGGAGGGACGAACACAAGCCGTGTTTGGCTAACAAATTGCCACATGACGGCATTTCAATGTGTGGCTGTGAGCGCTGGTGTGCAGATTGGGGATTGTGGGAGTAGCTCTGGACTGATATCTGCCTTGGTATGTGGGATGACGGATGGCGGACGGGAGAACGAGCGGGCTGATATGGTTAGTCTTCCTGGTACTCGGCATTGTTATTATGCCCTTAATAAGTTACTCATGTGGGTGTCGTGTTGAAAAATGAATGCCTGAAATAAACATGCACGTAGCAACGGCAATATCAACAGCCAGTCATCCGAATACAAACTTGAAGCAGCTAAGTAAACAACATTATAAACATCTTTATCATCATGATCATCATCATCATCAGTATCATCATCATCGTCATAGTCATCATCATCAGCAGCAGCAGCAGCAGCTGCACGGGCAAGCAGCAGTGGCGGCAGCGGATCCGGAAACGGAAACAAGTCATAAAACTGCAGATGCTAACAGCAGCAGAGCCCCGAAACCTACAACGCTGCCCACGTCTGACAGCGCGCAAGTCGAATTTCATTTTAATTGAAATATAAAACAAACAACTTGACGATAAAATATCTAGAGCTAAGTGTGCCTTAGATGGCAATGTTGAATGCAATGACAATGACAATGACAATGACAATGACAATGACAATGACAATGACAATGACAATGACAATGACAATGACAATGACAATGACAATGACAATGACAATGACAATGACAATGACAATGACAATGACAATGACAATGACAATGACAATGACAATGACAATGACAATGACAATGACAATGACAATGACAATGACAATGACAATGACAATGACAATGACAATGACAATGACAATGACAATGACAATGACAATGACAATGACAATGACAATGACAATGACAATGACAATGACAATGACAATGACAATGACAATGACAATGACAATGACAATGACAATGACAATGACAATGACAATGACAATGACAATGACAATGACAATGACAATGACAATGACAATGACAATGACAATGACAATGACAATGACAATGACAATGACAATGACAATGACAATGACAATGACAATGACAATGACAATGACAATGACAATGACAATGACAATGACAATGACAATGACAATGACAATGACAATGACAATGACAATGACAATGACAATGACAATGACAATGACAATGACAATGACAATGACAATGACAATGACAATGACAATGACAATGACAATGACAATGACAATGACAATGACAATGACAATGACAATGACAATGACAATGACAATGACAATGACAATGACAATGACAATGACAATGACAATGACAATGACAATGACAATGACAATGACAATGACAATGACAATGACAATGACAATGACAATGACAATGACAATGACAATGACAATGACAATGACAATGACAATGACAATGACAATGACAATGACAATGACAATGACAATGACAATGACAATGACAATGACAATGACAATGACAATGACAATGACAATGACAATGACAATGACAATGACAATGACAATGACAATGACAATGACAATGACAATGACAATGACAATGACAATGACAATGACAATGACAATGACAATGACAATGACAATGACAATGACAATGACAATGACAATGACAATGACAATGACAATGACAATGACAATGACAATGACAATGACAATGACAATGACAATGACAATGACAATGACAATGACAATGACAATGACAATGACAATGACAATGACAATGACAATGACAATGACAATGACAATGACAATGACAATGACAATGACAATGACAATGACAATGACAATGACAATGACAATGACAATGACAATGACAATGACAATGACAATGACAATGACAATGACAATGACAATGACAATGACAATGACAATGACAATGACAATGACAATGACAATGACAATGACAATGACAATGACAATGACAATGACAATGACAATGACAATGACAATGACAATGACAATGACAATGACAATGACAATGACAATGACAATGACAATGACAATGACAATGACAATGACAATGACAATGACAATGACAATGACAATGACAATGACAATGACAATGACAATGACAATGACAATGACAATGACAATGACAATGACAATGACAATGACAATGACAATGACAATGACAATGACAATGACAATGACAATGACAATGACAATGACAATGACAATGACAATGACAATGACAATGACAATCTGAAAACACTTTCTTCTATTCCGCCAATTGGTAAGAATAATAAATTCAAGTGCAAATTGTGAGAATAAATGTGAAATAAAGTCAGTAAGTTGTGTGCGTACTATGTTTGTCGAAATCCCACTTGAAACCAGTGTATATCTATGGTGCCAATCTTCTTTTCTATTGTTTCTAGTTGGCTTCAGTGACATGCCTATTCCTCTAGCTCGGCGACTTTAATAATACAATTTACATACATATGCATATAGTTATGTGAATGTACCCTGTGGGCTTAGCTAATCGTGCAACAATTGGGGCAGACACACATACCAACGAATGGCTGGAGGAATGCTAAAGTATTTTTAAAGAACACTCGCACAGACACACACACACACGCACACACAGTCTCACACTATTCAGTTATAAGCAGAGACATTCGCACATTCGCTCAGTGCCACATTTTCACATCTGAGAATCTGGCAGCACTCACGTTAGCCTAAGACTTGCCTAATTCGCATTGAAAATGAGGATTTGCCCCGTATTATCCAAGAGTCATTGTTACGGGCTTAGCATTTGTCAGGACCCGGCCCGAGGCTTTAGCTGATGTTGCTGTAGGTGTATCTGTATCTGTATCTGTATTTTTAGCTGTAGCTGTATCTGTATCTGTATTTTTAGCTGTAGCTGTATCTTAATCTGCATTTGAGTTTGTGCGCGTCGCGGTACTTGACGGCACTTCAACTTATGTGCCCCGAATATGTATATGCAGCCGCAGCTGGCGTTAGCTGGCCAAGGAAAGTTAAAAGGGAAGAGGAAAAGGAAGAGTCAAAAGAAAACCCGTTAATACTTAATTTGATTTGGACTTTGCACATAAGCCAACTGCTATGCAGTTTGCTGAACTAACATTGAACACTGAACTTTTCGTGGCTGTTTAGTCAACACATGGACAGTTGCGCACTGGTGTTGAGAGTCCCTTCATCCAGGCGGAATCAGCTTAATCAATTGATAAGCATTTGTGACAGGTGCCAGAACAAATTCTCTAAGCTGCTGTTAACATGCAACAAATTGGCAACGGCTCTTAGCCAACTTTCGGTTCAAGTTTTTGGGCTTGGTCTTGGGCTTGAGGGTAACTAAGACCGATGATCGACTTTTGGCTGGGTCACAGCCACTTCATTTGCGGAGGGACGCAGCTAACAAACAAAAAGGCTCCACTCCCCCACCCTCTCAACCCATTCGAGTGTTTGCTGTCTGCAAGAACTTAAAACAACTCGAGAAAGTGCTTCGCCATAACTGGTAATTTCCGCTCCTGTGTTTCTGCTTACCTGTCCCCGTCTCTGCCTGGGTGGGTGTATACATGTATATATATATATGAGTGTGTATGTGTGAGTGTGTATGTGTGTGTTGGCGCATATTTAAAATTTAGAGCTTTTCTTGCGGCCACCGGGATAGCTTAGCCATGATGACTCGCCCGTGCGAATTTTGCCGGCTCGATGACTCGCTAGCTGCCAAGAGCTTACGCGCTGAATAACAAGCAAGTTGTCATTGATGTGCTCGGTGCGCAGCATGTAAACAGGATCCAGAGATAATAATTTATCAGTTCACAAAGTTCTACCCACCCCCTCACTCACTCCCCCCCTCTCTCTCTCTCTCGCCAGATATATTTGTGTGCGCTTGCAGCTAACATAAATTGAATTTAACAACAGATGGCTAATCTTAGGAAAATTTGTTGCTACCAATAGGCAAAACCCTGATCAAAGGTTACCATGGCTCTAAGTCTGTGCATTGAAAGGGTATTTGGCATCGGCCATAAACGTGCCATTCTTTACGGCGCACCAAACGGCACTTATTTCAAATTATGAAGACGCTGCCCAACCGCACACTCCTATCAATGTATTCATTGTACATAAATAATGCTTTGGCCATGCCTATAAAAGCCAGCCCATAAAATGGGAAATCAATTCAAATAAAAATGCGATACGTAGCTGCTTAAATAGACTTTAACTCGCACATAAATTTAAAGTGAAAATGTCTTTACATCCTCATTGGGCCTTGAGCTGCAAAATCATCGATAGTAGCTCCACTCGATGTCTGGTCCCATTGAAGGTTGTAACTATCGATACTATCTTCGACTGTTTATGGAAGAAATTGCCCTTTGTTTATTTTCAGCTTTGTTTTCTTATGCAAAAGATAATAAATAATTTTAAAAATACCAAATTTTATTTACAAAATATAATAAAATTGAAAATTAAATATATGCATTAAATAAATGTACTTTTTATTACTACTCAGATATTGAAATATTTTTTAAACGTAAGCACTTGCAATTTTCAGAACTAATTAATACTGAGTATTTATTTGCATTATTCTTAAACTGAAAGAAACTTTAACAATTTGACATAGAGCGAGAGAGAGAGAGAGAGAGAGAGCTGCTTCCGCTATTGGTTAAGTGAGCCGATATATCAACATTGCAGCGATATATCGCAAAAATGCATGCCCATCGATACTAATTGCAGTACCCTCGCTGCCTTTCATTTTTGAATGCATATCTTTGGAGTATTTAAACAGAAAACAGAATTTCTAGCACTTCACATTGTGCGTCGCATGAATTTTCCTGATTTATGGCAGCAATTTATTTGTAAAACTTGAACAAGAAATTCACAGCAATAATGAAATTGAATTAAATTTGCATCGAACTAAATTATCAAAAGTGTCAGAGACTAATTTTAAAGACAAGACAAAACCCACGTCAAAGTGACTGAGTGCACAGATTTATATACTCTTACATAGCGTGATGAGTATGTGCTTGACTACAATTGCGAAGTTGGACAGGTGATTTCATAGAAACTTGTCAGCCTTGCGCATTTAGATAAGCTCTTAGACATTAACCCATTTCATTTCATGTAGCAGCACGCGCCGGCAAATAGTTGAACCTAACTCAATTCGAGTGTCATTGGACGAGGCCGGCGGCGGCGCTGGCAGGGCGTGGGGCAAACACCTGCTGCAATCATAATATTGAGGCCATGAGCATTGGGAATAGCCAGACGTTAAGCCGCACACACACAGAGCGACTAAGAGATAGAGAGATGCACACACACACACACACACACACACACACACACACAGAGGTTTGCTTCTTGTATTTACGTAGCTGCTCGATGTGGGTCGCCTCATAAATTAGAGGCTGCAGTCCGCTGAGTACACTGAGTTTTTATGAAGCTTGCAACAAAAACACACACACACACACACACACGCACACTTCTATACACACCCACACAAAGATTAGCTAACAGACACAATGAGTGCAATTCCACGTTCCACGTTCCACTGCTCACATTTACAATTCAAGCAGTTGCCATCGCTTAGGGTTAGCCATTCGATTGGCATAAAAAAACGATATAATATACATATATATATATATATATATATATATTATATATACTATATATATCCAAGGGCAAAGGTAAAGTAGCTAGAGGCCTTACCTTGTGAGAACTGTATGAGTTTGCAGAGGAACTCGCCAAAGATGAAGTTGCGCAGCAGCGTGCCGACGAGTGTGACGGGCATGCAGAGCACGCCCAGCAGGATGTCCGAGATGGCCAAGTTGAGCAGAAACACGTTGGTGATGGTGCGCATGCGGCGATTCTGCACCAGGGTGAGCACCACCAGCAGATTGCCAACGACGGCGCACAGCAGAATTATGCTATAGCAGGGTATCACCCAGATGGGCACGTCGGCGATAACGCGCGATACGCTGCGATTGGCCGGCTGCACCGTTAGCACTGTGCCCACCGACACATTGCTGTCGCCTGGGCTTAGCGTGACCAGCGATCCCGCTGCAATTGTTGCCGGTGTAGCGATCGTCGAGTCCGGCTCCACCAGCTCATTGCTATAGATGTAGAGATCGCTGCCGTTGAAGCCGTCGCCGCTGCCACTGCCGCTGGCGCTGCCGCTGGCGCTGGTGCTGGCGCCGTAGATCTCCTCGGCGGCATAGCTGGCATTGAGCTGCACTGCAGCACTCGTGGCCAGCGGCGCGAGCGCAGACAACAGCTGCCGATAGTTAGAATTGGAGCCAATCGTGAGGCTGTCTCTCACAGCACTTGCCACCGGGCCACTCGGAGCTCTCACTGGCGTTAGCACGAAAAAAAAAAAAGTACTGAACTGAGGCAGCAACAGTCACTTGCCACACTAAGTGATAGACGAAGACCAACTGGTGAATCAGCGGTTGCCGCGCCGTGTGCCGCCGTCTCGAAGACTCCGTCGTGCACTGAATGCTGAGCACTGCCAACAGTTCTTGGACTCCCAATTGGACCAACAGCTGCGGCAGCCAACGCCAAACTCACCACAGGCCGGCAACATGGGCCAGCAACATGACCACTGCTTGGCAACATGTTGCCAGAGGACTTGTTGCCATGCCTGCTGCCAACGTCGCACCATTTCCTGTGCAATTCGATACAATTTGATGCGATATTATGGAATGAATGGCTGACAAAGAGGCTAACCGCACTCGAGAATTAATCGGGCCCTGATCCATGAATCGTGGATAAACATTTGAACGTTTACAATCAATTCGACTGTTAATATCGACCAGAGACAGAAGGATACGAAAGTACATATATATGCTTACTTTGATAAATCTCAAACTGTTATATATAAAGCCACTAAGTAAGAGCATTATAAATATAAATCGCAAATGGAGCAAGTATCGCTATAGCATTCATTCTGTATTCTTCATGTGAAATGTATATCGATTGTATTTAAAGCCTGTACGTTAAGTTTCTATCGATTGTAAATCAAATACCTTTGTTAAGTGTCTATCGGCACTAGCTTTGGTCAGTGCTATCGCTTCAGTATGAAAACTTCACATTTCTTCAGTAACTACTGAGACTATCGATTATGCTTAGATAACTATCGTCGCAATTAATAGCTCTTAGATAACTATCGTGACTACATAACTACGCAGGAAGCAAGACGTTCGGTCCGTGACACTTCGTCGATGGTGATGTTCAAATACAAAACTTGAACCTTGAACTCTTTGTTGTTAAGCACTCGAACAGCAACAGCCAACAGCAAATTACCTTAAGAGCTGCAAGATAACTTCAAATAACGTACGTATACTCATTTATACAAGCTGAAATGTCGCTGATGATCGACTATTAGATACCCGGAACTGACACAAGGCGCACACACTCGCTGGCATAATTTATGCGCAGAGGAGAACGAGGAGAAAATCTGTTCGCGTCGCATGAATATTGTAATTCTCTTGCTTTTATACCCTGCACCCATTGAAAATGACAAATCAGGGTATAATGATTTTGTGAAAATGTATGTAACAGGCAGAAGGAAGCATCGCAGACCCCATAAAGTGCATATATTCTTGATCAGGGCGACGAGCTGCGTCGGTATATCCCTGTCCGTCTGTATGAGTGTCGAGATCTCAGAAGATATAAGGGCTAGAGACTTGAAATTTTGAATGCATAATCGTGTATATCATACGCAATACAAGCTTATCATGTTTGTTCGATAACTCATGCGATTTCCTTTTTATCGGGAATAATCGATAAATTGAGTTTGTTTATACAGTGTAATTTTAATACTTTTAGACCTAAAGACTTCAAATTTACTGTGTATGTACGCCTAATCAATACGAAGATTTGTAACTTACAGATTTTGGATGCCATGCAACAGAATTCTCATGCGTGCGTGAACATCAGCTCCTTGTAGGGTTCAGGGTATCTCCTAGTCGAGCAGTCTCGTATACGTATATCAGCGAACGAGATGTTTGCACAGCTTGCGGCATTAATTAAATGATTAATTGCAGCAATATTTGGCAATCAGTTGGCATTTACATAACTAAGTGAGACTACAAAATTTGCATGGGCTCCCGGATTGGAGCATTGTCCTGGTCGCAGTCGGAGCACGCCGAGCGACGCGACGACATTATTAAAATCACTGACTCGAGCTGAAAGGGACAGCACATTTGTCAAGTTAATTAGCGTACCGGCGACGGCTTCCACTTGTTTACACCTTTTGCTCATTATTTAAGCGACGCGACGCTTTGCTGACGCGTTGTCAGACGCTCTGTGAGGTTTCTGCCCCTTCCCGGGGGCTACGGCTGGAGCCAGAGAGAGAGAAAAAGAGAGAGAGAGAGAGGGGGGGGGGGGGGGGCAACAACAACTTAAAACCACAGAAAGCGAGGCTCAACATTTCGCACATCATCATCTTGCGCCAGGCGGAAAATGTGCCTCTGCTGCTGGGTGACTCGGCCCAGTTGCCTCTCGGACTCAAAAAAAGTTTATGTTTATTGGTTTGTTGTTTCTGCTTATGTTTCAGTCTTATTTTTCTTTTCATACCCATTCACGCAAGTAAAGTGAGCATATTGGTACTGCGCCATGTCCGTCCGTCCGTCTGCCTCTATGAATAGAAACCATTTCGAATCTATTGCAGCTTCTAGCTGCAATTGAATCTTGGAGCAACTACTTGTGCATACCCTCGAATTGGGACAGTAGCATATATGTCCACAGTTGTAGAACTAGAAACTGAAAATTTATAGGCGTGCTTAGTGTTGACATCCTCTAATGATTCGCATAAAAATAAAGTGTGGCAAGTCGGAATATGGGTGTGGCAGCAGGTCGGGAATGAGTACCCTGCAGTCGGTAATGCTCTTGCATGTTTGTTGTTTGTTGCTTTCATCGCGGCGGGTAAGTGACTAATTCAATTAAACTTTTGGTAGGGTCTTAAAAGGCAAAGCGTGTCCGGGCACATAAATAATGCCGTTGCATTAATTAAACTTGGCCAAATCCGTCCGAAATTCCGGCTACACCAACTTGACCCATTTGATTGCCGTGCCAAAACGCGCTCCCCATTTGTTTACTCACTTTCGGCTGTCGTTTTAATTATTGTATTTGCATTTGTTGCTCTTTGACTGCTCTCTTCCTCCGATTAGGTTATTAGGCCATATCTCTGGCATCTTAGCCTGCCCTACGGATCACTCACGGATGGGCCAACAATAAATAATTATTTGCAAATATTTCACAGCAATTGACTGCCCACAGATATTTCCTTCCTCGGGCAACTCTTTGATTAAGCACCGCCTCGCCTCTACCATAGCCATTAGTCGCATTCCTCTTCAGGGTATCTGCGAGTCGATCAACGCCAATAGGAACGAAATTCCGTTATTTTTTAATGCCAATGCAAATAAAGTCGTGCTCAAGTCCATTTCACATCGCTTAATGGCATCCATCCAGCAGCCAATGGAGATCAGCCGATAAACAAGCATTTTCACATTTCAAATTCAGTTGCCGAAATTTTGTTTAATGTCCTCCATATATCAAGCGGGCATGAACACTTAAAAGCGACTTTCAAGGCCAAAGTTGAGCTCAGGACTTTCGAAACAATCCGCTTAGGGAATGAGAGCTCTTCTTGTTATTTCGTACAAATTTTTTTAACACTTACCTGACTAAATCTTGAGTTTGACTTCATGGAGATTTCATATACATCTACACATATATAGAGGACTGATGTGTATGATATACAGCATTCTCCATATTCGAGTGACCCATCTGGCAGCCCTGTACCTTTCGACAGAGACGGGCACTATACGCCGTAGAGGCTCACGGCGGCCGTTTGAGAGATATCATATGCAAATAGTGATGCCAACAAGTCTACTTGAACCAAATAATACTATTATTATCGACAACATCCATAAAATTCTATTTTTCATTGATTAAAACAATAAAAAAAAAAAGAGTCCGTCGAATATGGGCAACCTTGTAGGGTTGACAGATGGGTCACTCGAATATGGAGAGCCCTGTCTGTATATCACACTTCATAGGAAAAAACATGTGCTGGGAAAACGGTCAAAACAGACTGCTTGATACTCGTTCAGGGTCCACAAAAAGGAAGTTATTTTTGGTAAGTCTCAAGAGGAGCTCTGCAGAACTCTCCAACTTTAGAGGATTTAAGCTACCTCTTATTTGAAATACTCAAAGGGCCATATGTGTGTGTTGGTATAGTAAATTGACCGTTCATTAGTGAGTTTCTAGCTATATAAGAATGGAGTTTTTATGGTTCAGCTTCACTTCAGTGGTCATATATACATATCCACTATATATGATGTATTTTTGCTTGTCAGGGTAACGGTCAAGTAACGGCGGAGGAACGTATATACTGCAGGACTGTAGAATGACGGGACGGATAGATGGATGGCCGAACGAATGGGCGGATGGATGCCGATAGATAGACAGGGGGACGCACAAGCGAACGAATGCAGGTTCGTTGAAATATTGCGCACAACCAATACACTCTTTTCGCTTCGTGAACAAGTAAAATCAGAACAAGTAAGGAAGCTCTAGTCGAGACTGCTCGACTAGGAGATACCCTGATCCCTACAAAGAGTTGATATTCACGCACGCATAAGCACGCGCTCTGCTAACTGCGCAGTAAGCAGCGACTGCGCTTGGGCTGCGCTGCAGTGTGGGAAATACTATGAGAATTTTGTTGCTGAATAATGTCTCCTGTAGTAGGACTATTTTCATGAAACTTTTATAACGTGATCATAATGTGCAAGTGTGTGTACATTCCAAAGCACAAGTCTCTAGTACTTAAAATACGCTTTTTGCAAATTGGGGGCGAAGGGAGCGTGGTATCCAAAATCTGTAAATGACAAAATTTGCGTATTGACCAGATGTATATACACAGCAAATATGAAGTCTCCAGGTCTAAAACTATTAAAATTACGGTGAATAAACAAAATCAATTTATCGATTATTCGCGATAAAAAAGTAATCGGACGAGTTATCGAAAAAAAAGATAAACTTGTACTGCGTATGGTATACATACGGACGGACGGACGGACGGACGGACGGACGGACAGACGGACGGACGGACAGACGGACAGGGCTATATCGACTCAGCTCGTCGCCCTGATCAAGAATATATATACTTTATGGGGTCTGCCACGCCTCCTTCTGCCTGTTACATACTTTTCACAAAACCATTATACCCTGATTTCCCATTTTGAATGGGATCAGGGTATAAAAATGCAAGTAACAACTTTTGTCAGATTACGAACTACAATCAATGAGCTCTGCTAAAATAGAAATACTATACAAGCTTTGCTTGGAGATAACAATTCGATATATTTTTTAAAAATACTATTCCCAATCAATTCAGCTCCATCAATGACCTTCAAAGTGCAGCTGTAGCTATAGGTGCTGTAACAATTCAGAATCAATGATACAACTATTAACTAACCTCTAATTCAACTTCGCATCCAGCTGGATTGAAAGTGCAGAATAAACAGGATGCTTTGTTGTCAACAGTTGTGCGAATCCGGTTGGCGCAAGGACGAGAGGGAGACAGGAAGAGAGAGGGAGAGAGAAAGAGAGAGAATGGGCGAACTCGAGGGAAATGGACACACCCTTTCGAGCATGCAATCGGATTATAATCGCAAATGCTTTCGTTGGCAGCAAGGTCAGGAGGGCGCAGGAGACTGGAGCTTCCGCAAATGGATATTAAATTATCTCGTGCTGCGCGTCCAGCTGAGGATAATGGAATCATTTTTAAGCATTGCATAGATGGTATGTAGAGCTGTTAATGCTTGATGTGCCGCGAAAGAATTCGAGCTACTTACGAACTATGCAGCGCGCATGGCCATCATAATGGCCGTAAAGTCATTAGGCATTCCATTTGGTGAGCGGCTTAAAGCGGGTAAGCCCTAGTTGGTTAGCAGCACAGGTGCACAGCTTTCGGCGGTTAAACGGTTTAGCTCAACAGGATTCAAAGTCTCGCCTCAGCTGCCCCAAGCGGAGCATCGAGCACGAATTTATAGCCGCAGTCTCGACGCAGCTCGTTTGCTCGTTTGAATCACCTTTTGCAGTCACTGTCTGGCTTCGTTGTTCTGGGCTTTTGGCTGTGCCTTAGTTTATTGACTTGAAAGAATATTCCCTCTTTTTGTTTGTTGCCCTTTTATTGGGTTACAGTGGAAATTTCTTAGTGTGCTCTTCCGAGAAACTTTTATGCGAGTTTGCACTGTGATTTTGTTTGTGGCACTTTTTTTTTTTTTTCGTTTTTCGTTATTCGTTGTCTTTGTTTGAACCTGCTGGCATCAGTTTATGACCTTTTATTATTATTACCGTTGCCTGGCTGTAAGCTCAATTTATGTTGCAAGGAGCAGGAGTGGTAAATTTGTGCCCTCCTCTATTTTTTGCCCAGCGGCAAATGCGCTAAATACATAAATCGAGACAACTCAACAGCAATAAAGAAATTGTGAATCCAAAGGCGAATGTCTAAGGCAAAGCCAAACCCAGTCTCTCCAGCCTGACCGCTCACTTAGTTAAGTTCATTAAGCCTCGACTGTTGACTTGGGTTCGTTTACGCACAAAGGTTTGCTGCCCAACATGCCGAGCAGCGTCCCCGATATTAACTGAATTGAGAATGCTCAGCATTCTATTAAGTAGATGCCGCAGACTCATTACACGCTTCGTTGGCTATGCAGTTTGCAAATTTCACAATTATAATTCAGTCCAAGTCTAATAAACACGTGAATGGCTAACTGCGGCGAAAGTCAGTTAACAAAGGAGTTGAGCGGATCGAGTTATTTGAATTAAATGAATAGCTAATTGAGTGAGAAATGCAGTCTGTCATTTGGCTGGAGCAAGTAATAGAATGTTTAGCTGTTGCCAGGCTCACAGGGTTTCTATATATACATATATCCTAATAGGTATGTCTGAGCAAGCAGCTCCAGCGAGGCGTTCGGGTATTTGCTAGTCAGTGCACTCCCTTTCACTCTCTCTCTCTCTCTTTGCCTCCCTCCTTCACTCATCACCAATTTCATGTGTAATTAGCCAACTGAAAAGCATTCGCATTTCGACTGTCTAGATGGCAGAGGCGAGCTGCCAATTAAAACAAAAAACGATCAGCATTGCGCTGAAATAATGAATATCGCTTCAGCTCATTCAGCCATAAATTTAACGAGCTTTGGCCCCGGCTCGATACTTGTTGATAACCAAATATACTTGGCTTGCCAAAAAAACGTCCACTTATCGAGTTTATAGCGTATGCTCTGCCGTTGCCGTTGCTGTTGCCGTTGCTCATCATTGAATTTAGCATAAAAAAAATCAAAAACGATTTTTGATTGAAGAAAACATTTCGCATTCATGTTTTCCAAATGGTCCCGGCTCTTGATTAATTTTGGGCCTTCCATAAATGTTAATGTGGCATCCGCCGTGTTTGTTGTTGTTGTGGGCCGAGTGTTCTCCTCGTGCAGACATATTTAATATTTGTGCACGGTCTCAATCGAAGCCCACGCCCACGCCCACGCCCCTACTCGCTCTCTCTCTCTCCCTCTCGCTTGCCGTCACGCCTGTGGCCACGTTGGGCCGTGCTCGGGGCATGGCCCGATGCTGACTCCAATGCGCATTTGACAGGCATCGCACGTTTTTTGGCCAGAGCAAATACGAGCCCACCTACACACTCGCCTGAGCTTCGCACACACACACACATACACTGATAGACACACATCAGTGTATCTATATAGATACCCTATAAATGCGGCAACAACTAAACACTCTATTAATGCTCTAACCAAATGACAGACTGCAT
Source organism: Drosophila mayaguana (assembly GCA_037075325.1). NCBI lineage: Eukaryota > Metazoa > Arthropoda > Insecta > Diptera > Drosophilidae > Drosophila > Drosophila mayaguana. The sequence continues at coordinate 2,638,345 of JBAMCG010000127.1, read as the reverse complement.
TTCCCGCTCAATTAAATATGCATTTAATTACTAAAACTCGATTGGCCTCAGTGGAGACTCTATCGATTCTGCCATTGCCATATGCTTGGCCAGGCTACAGGCTATCTTTTAGTTGGCCACACAGTCTATCTCTCTCTCCCTCTCCCTCTCCCTCTCTCTGTTTGGTTTGGTTTTGCTGTCGGCTGCTTAAATTGACGTTATGCATACGCCCTGTGTGGTAAAATGTTGATGCCCCGACGGTGACCATTTGCATTTTTTGTCCATAATTTGGAGAAGAAATGACTACGTGTGTGACATCTTGTCCAAATAAATCAAGCCTCCGCTCAATCCAATACCGCAGCGGCAAATGCCTCAGATTTGTTGCCATTAGCTCAGGTTGGGCCCAGCTCGCACGCGCTTCGCATTGTCTCAGCGAGCGAATGTCATAAATTCAGTTGACTTGAAATTGAAAAAGCGTGCAATTTATATGGCAAGGGAGTAAGTGCCAGATGGGGCCAGAGCGGTATATTTAATCACCTGCCGGAACGCGGGCCAAAGGCCCATTTAAGTGCCATCTGATAAATGACAGTCCATCAAAATGTGGGAGCGAAACGTGGAGAAAGTTGGCGAGGCCAGCGAATCAGTCAAAGCGTGGCCGGCCCGGCTAACCAGATATCCATAATCTGCATTGACTGACGCTCGTTCTGCGAGATAAATAGTATTTGAATAATGCGCATACATAAAAATACTCAATACTCAATCAGAGCGATGAGAACGTAGCACTCAATCAAACACTCACTCAACGCTTGCTCCACGTGTCACGAAGTATTTAGCAGGTACTCAACTTGCGAGGCAATTACGAGTTTTTTAAAAGTTCGCTCCGAGTGTTTGAGTTGTAATTGGATTTAGGTCCATTCGGTGGAAGCAGGGTCAACAGGCATGATAAGCTAGTCAAAGGTGATGTCTGCTAGGAGGAGCTGCAATGCAATCGATGGCTGCAACTATCGCCACTAGAGATGATACCAACGATCGATCAACGGCTCATTTGCGTATGCAAAAGTTGAAGTTTTAAGCATTTTTTACGCAATTAAATATTGAAGAAATAAATCAGAAATTTCAATTTGATAATATATCGCAATAAAACAAAATAAACCAGCTTTTCATTGATATTAAATTGTGGAAAATTGTTAAATTTATATGTATGTATATATAAAAGTATATCTATGCCTCAAAGGTGCATCTAAAAGTGCTTGCCAATACATCAACTAACTGACAAACGCAGCTTCAGCTATCGGCTAAGTGAAACGATATATCAACATCGCACAAAATCCACCGATCTATCGCTCTAGATTATTTAAGTGCATAGCTTGAGAAGCAGAGATAGGCTGGGATCATAGCCAACATTAGTTAATTCTTATACAAAATTTGGCGATTGTCATATTTTTCTATCGCATGTTGCAGCAACATCGCCTCTGGTTGATTGATATTTATTTGTGACCCGAAATGGCCAGAATAATGATAATACGTATGCCAAAGTTGGCTAGGGCAGCGGCAAATCAGCATTTGGGCCATGATTTGACGAGTGGCGTTGAGTTTGTGGCTTGATTTTAATTTTGATTGATTGCTGTGACATTATTTACGGCTCAATGGCAAATCAGGTGAGCGAAGGTGACAGCAGCGGCTAGACCCGATGCCCCATGGAATCCAAATTCGAACCGACATTAGCACCACGTGCCCAAATGTTGAGGGCGAGCATACCCCATGCCCCATTCCCCGTACCCTTTACCCTCCCAGCCCTAGCCCTATCCCGCTTTGATTGATCCAAATACACACACACACACGCACACTCACACACACCCACACGCATTGGGATTTAATTACAGCGGCAGACAATGAATGACTGTCGGCCGCAGCGACATTCATATTCCGCTGGGAATGCCATTAGGATAGCTTGTGACTGCTCGGATGAGCGCGACTTTATTCCCATACAGTTCAAATTGGCCATGTCACACAGCTGTAGCCGCATTTCAAGCCAAATTACACAAGCCGACTAGCTGCCCACGCTCTGTCACGGATCAGATGTCAAAGGCTATAGACACTGCCACTTAAATACCCTGGCGGCAACTATAGGGCACTATGACTATCTATAGCTAACTATTCCATGGATCCCGCTAACCGTTCCCTTTTTAGCATATATGTAGTCTACTTTGTGGCGCTCTGGCAACATAATTTTCTTAATCCACGTAAGCGATAGGGAATGAGCATCACACAGTCTTATCAATAGATAGGTCATCTCCCCTTTACTCGTATATTTACTTTGACTTATGAGGGCCCCACCTAAAGCCAAATTACAGGGTATGCACTGCTAAGTATGCGTGTGTGTGTGTGTGTAAATCCCGGCTAAATGTCTTTGCCCAGAATTGCTTACATTCGGCTCTGCTCTAATGCCCTTGGCAATCATCTTAAAGATTTGGCGAACTATTGAGGTATTGGCCAACTACTTTATTTAACGTGCTATGTGATGCCGTCAGCACGTGATCTCGATCCGAATCGAGAGGAGCAACAATGTAACAGGTAAGTTCTGATTGTTGCGCGTGGAAATTGGATTGCCAGCGAGGCGAAGGCTGATCGGCATGATGAGATGTAAAATGTGTAAGCTGCGTGTGCTGAGCGGATTAGTGCTGCGTGCTGCCACCTGCAGCCCCTATATGTCAGCTGAGCTCTAAACTGTTTACCTTCTGCTGCTCTGTGCTGATAAAGTGCATTTCAATATCCGCGCCTCGGAGCTTTTCCCATAGTTGTTTGTATTTCGCCAACTAATGCAGGTGAGTGCGCGTGGTGCGGGTGATTGGGTGTGCTCGTGCCGCGGCAACGGCTTGCACACACGTGCCATCACATTTCTGCTGCGCCACATAATTTCCAAGTCACTTCCGGGTAACGGAACGTCATCTGCATGGATTTTGTTTGTTGAGCGAGCGCTCCACACAATACACGCGGCAACTGGGCTAAAAATAAACTTGTCTGCTGCACTGTGAAAACAAGCAACAAAGCTTAAAACACTCCCAAGCAGGTGAATCGCTCAAATCGCTCTGTCTCAACAAATAGCTGGAGACGTCAAGCAAAATGAAAAATCCAACAAAAGCAGAAAACAGCAAAATATCAGCAAAGAAAACAGAACATGAAATAAATAATAAAAGCATCGAGCAAGTACAATTATCTACGGGTTAGCAGAAATTAAGTACCCTGTCTCACATGTCCAAAACTTGATTCATCACAGCGAACTTCATTTTGAAGCGAAAAAAGTTGCAGCAATTCTGATTGGCTGAGCGCCTAAGAGTTGCTAGCAGAGAATTTTAATTGTTTGCCTAGCTTTCATTGGGCAATTCTAAGTCCAAGAGTGAGAGAGAGACAAATATAGACTGCTCTGCTAAGCTAAAAGTGCTCTGTTAACTTGAGAGCGAGGCTCACAGTGATCTGTGCATGTACATTTGTTAGAGCGGAAAGAGCCGTTAATTAACATAATGAGAACAAAAGCAACTGCTCGTTGAGTTGTTTAACAGTGGTAATTGCTGAAGCTGACGATTTGCTCCGAGAGTGTGGGCGAGACAAATACAGCTGTGGCTGAACATAGGCGCGGCTGTGTTGAGTGAAAGCGAGATGCCTAGCTATGTAGCAACGGCAATGGAAAAGCAAAGGCAGAAATTTATTTTGAGACAAATTTATTATGACGTTAAATAGAAATGAAAGCGATCTAAATGACAAATATGTATACTGCGAATTGTATCTAAGAGGAATGCTGCTACAATTATCTGCCCCAAAAAGTAGGCAACAGAGTGTTGTGATCGCATAATTCTTGCGGGACTTCAGAGTGAATGTAAATTCAAATGAAAACACACAAACAAAGAGCTTAACTTTCTCGTCTTTGTTGTGCTGTTGATGATTATGTGAGAGATCAGAAATATAATCTTTTCGGTTGGGAACTTAATGTTAGTTGGGCCTCGGCGAGGGGCTGAGTCGCAAGGGTTGGGGCTCGTTTGCTAAATTAATGTCTGAACTTACGCACATAAAATGTGAAATAAAACAGTGACCAGCCCGAGCCGCACACCCGGCGGGCCACTTGAGGACGTCCCGTTTCCTGCAGCCATTGGCAGATGGCGCTGCCTTATCAATGTTTAAACAGCGCAGCGAGAAACAACAACAGCGCCAACAACAATAAAAAGTAACAACAACAATACGAGCGTATATGCAACAGCGAGAAGGAACACAAGTAAACTTAAATATTTTAAGGCGCAATTTTATGATAAACAACATTCTCAAACGGAGTTGGAGCAGGAGTTGGAGTTGTGTTTGGGTTTGCGAATGGCGTGCGGTGGGCTCGGACCTCGGACCTCGGAGCTTGGGGCTTGGGACTGTCGGCTTTGGGTTTTCGGCTTTGGTTTTGCGGATTTGTGTGTGGCCGGTGCCGGCTAAGGGCAGCCGTGTTGCCATGTGTCGCCAGCGCAGCTGCCGCTACCGCTGCTGCTGCTCATTTGGCTGCCTGGCTTGGCGCCTTTTGCTAATGCCCGCCTTTTTTTTATTTGCAGTTTTTTTATTTTATGGTTTTTCAGTCCATTGTAAAGCTTTTTGTGGTTTCTTGAGGCGCTTAAAGTGTGTCAGCCCATGTCATTTTTTAAAGCGCATAAGCATATATACATACATATATAGAGAGGAAAACTTTTACGTAGTATATATCAACGGCTCTGGGTCAGCGGCATAAAACTAAATAAAGGAAACCATATTTTGTAATTTCCGGCTTAATGTCTTGACGAGTGGAAGGTCGTTCGATTGTCTATTCTTGGCAGTTTCGGGCTCGCCAGGGCAAAGGTTCAATTAAGTGAAGAAAATTCAATTTATTTTTAAACGGGTCAATATTGGGGCCAAGTACAAAGGGGGAGAGCGGGAGAGAGAGAGAGAGAGCTCTGCTGTCCCTTGATGGATGGCTTAAATAACAGAGACATTTGGCGTTTGATCGCACAACATGCATCCTTTGATTTCTCGTTAATCATATCGCAGCAAAATTGCGTTAATGGCCATGAGCCATGGGGTGCTGGAGTTGCTGGAGTGGCTGGCGGGATATGATGGCTTAGGTCACGCCAAATCCATTTTTAATTAATGAGCACTTGACTTTTGTGCATCAGTCTGGGCGGCAAATTAATTACACCAGCACCAGCGGCACTTTCGCACCTGCCCCCAGGCCCGGACCCACCCGAACTAAGCCAAAATGCCGCAGAGCCGGCGACCCTGCGATGCGACCCGCTCCAGCCGCAGCCCATTTACCCATTTCAATTACTCAACGGGAATCGGACTCAAACAGGTCCCAGTCGTGCTCCAGCTCCAGATCCAGCTGCCCCCGCCCACCCTCGCACTGCCCTAGTCTCGCTCTGGTTTTCTCCTACGCTTTGTCTGTCGCTCGCCTATCTCTTCTTCGCTGTAACAGAGCCATTACATGAAATTGATGTTGTGGCTCTTCCTGCCAGGCCTTTGGGGCATTGGCGGCCAGCCCACTGTTGCACTTAGCACTCGCTCCAGCACAGTAAAAGCCAAAGCATTTTAATTTTAACGCTAATCACATTAATAGCAACTGACCTCATGCACAAAGCAGTCCCACGCTGTTGCTACTACTCCACCTCCTCCTGCTGGAACTGCCTTCAGCCGGGCCGAGGTAAATTGGCGGAATAATTTACAGAAATCGGATAAAAAGTAAAAGTGAGAATATTAATTACTCTAATTTTGATTACTTTCTCAGCTGAGTGACGAGTAAAATGTTTGCGAAATATACATATCTGATGTTTTCAAAAGAGGTGCTCAACTATCGATGACACTATCGCCACTATCGATAGTCGATCACTATCAAGAGTTTACCACCTCTAGTCCATTTGCTGCGCTGCCAACTTACAGCGGTAGAAATCCAGGACTGCGATATATCGATAACTTACAGGGCTGCAGCATATATTTAAGTTCAAATTGTTGGAATTCCTAGTAGTTAATATTTAGAATATTTCTTATGTGAATGACACTATCGGCACTATCTATAGTCAATCACTATCAAGAGCTTACCACCTCTAAAACTATTCATTTGCCACGCTGCCAACTTATATACTTATATATCGATAACTTACAGGGCTGCAGCATATATTGAAATTCAAATTGTTGGAATTCCTAGCAATTAATATTTGGAATATTTCTAACATTGATCAAATAATAGAGGCAGAATCGTGCATGGCGATCCATCAATCCAGAGATGCATTTATTTAGGCAAGCCGACGGACAGTGGAAGTTCGCTTGGCCTAAGCGACTGTCTGCTAAAGAGATTATCCATTTAATGCCCAGCCCAGACGGAGCTCGCATTGGTGTTGCATAAGAATCCCAGCAGACGATTGCAGCATGTTGATGTTGTTGCAGTGGATGAGTCCAGGCGTCTCTGGCAGTGCCAGTGTCGCAGTGTCTCCAAGACGTGGCCAATTGAGCGTCTGCCACAGGCGGCATAATTGAGCGCATGTAATTAAATCTGTAATCAGCTTATGGGGCTTCTGACGGCCCCCAACCAAAGCCAAGTCGAGGCAGCAGCAGCGCAGCGGCTGTGGCAAGGCACGCGTCACTTTGTGGCGCTCTTGTTGGGTGGCACACATGCCGACTCCCAAGAGAAGCCAGCTCAAAGGAGGAGGCTGGACGTTCGCATGTAACACTTGAGCCACGAGCCATGAGCCACGGGCCAAGAATCAAAACTCGTCACAAGACGCTCAAATTATTTACTGAAGCCATCTGCATATGACACGACTACATGAAATGCAAAATTAATTAACAATCTTTGGTCGTCCCGAGGGAGCAAAACTCGAAATATTTCTTTTCATAACTGCAAAGCGTACTGTGGTGGGAGCAGAAGAAAAACTGGGCCTAAAGCTGATATGTTCAAGGCGTGAGCTGCATATACAGAATTTGTATAATATAAACTATATGATATACATATTAATTTTCATTTAAAGATATAGCCTATTGAGAATATACATTTATGAAGCTGAGCGAGGCGTGGCAGACTTAAAGATCTCAGGATAGATGTAAATAATCGCAACTTTGGCTGAAATCAGGATATAGATGTCATTGAGGATGTATAAGAGGCTAATGTAGGAGTGGTCTATTAAGAAAGTGCAAAATATATGTAGAAAGTATACATATATATACATATATATACTTATTCCAAAGCAAGATGACAAGAAGATGCATCGATTGATCTAGTCTGTCTGAGGGACTCGTCAGTCTGTCTTTTCGCTCCTCCCGTTCGTGCTGCCTTTTCAATCATTGATCATTAAGGGAAACATCTAGTTTATAGCCAAGACCAAATCCAAAGCCAAAGGCATTCAAGTTATTTTGGGGAGCTTTAACAAGAAACAGGAGCAGCCATTCCCTGTAATTAAAGCCCATAAGGATGTAAGGCACAGCTCTGTGCGGCAGTCTGGGCATAAATTCTTCGCCCACATGGTTTTATATGACTCAACAGCTAGGTAAGCTCAAAAAGCTTTGAGCTCCTCAGTTGGCTAACCTAGTTAGGCCAGCTAATGAGGGGCATGGCAGTGGGTGCATCTGGTCTTCCGTGTACTTAGTTTTAGTTTTCCATTGCAAATGAGTCAAACTAAATGTACATTTACACACAGTATGCAAGCGAGAGCCAACAGTTCTTCTTCTTGCTTATATTTTTTTACCTAATATTTGTGTTTGTTGGAACAGGACTTTTGTAAAGGAAATCCTTCATAACTGCCGCGACTGGCAAATATGACCCCAAACCTGTGGCTAAGAAATCGCATTTGTTTGTTAGCTTTTAATTGGAGTACCAGCAAATCTTTTTGCATTTTTTCTGCAGTGTTGGGAGGGGGAGGGGGGGTGGGGGCTGCAGGTGCGCAACCTTTAGCGATTCAATGTAAAACATGTGCGCACATATGTTTTCCTTTTAATGGAATACCAAACGAAAATGTGGACTATTAAAGGTATATTGGCTGTGGTACCGGCCAAAAAGTAGATGAGATACGACATTTTTAATATAAAGACGTAGATTTACTGAAGGTATATATAGGTGCAGACATATAGATATATAGATAGCCAATAAAAACTAAAAATTTCATAAAATAAAACTTGACCCAGTTTTGCGTGTTTTGTTCATCATTAAAAAAAGAACAAAAAGTGCCGGTATTTCCTACTCGTTCATTGCCAGCCTAACTAACTTTACATGCACTAATATATAGAATGGGATTTACTGAGAGTAATATTTATGTATATGTGTATAGAAATATCTTCTTGATAAACTTCAATCTTAATCTTGTTTTTTATATCTTCGAACAGGAAAACCTGCTCTCAGGTGTAGGTATTTCCTAGTCGTTCATGGCCAGCCTAACTACCTTTACATGCACTAATATGTAGAATGGGATTTACTGAGAGTAGTATTTATATATATATGTATAGAAATATCTTCTTGATGAATTTCAATCTTAATCTTGTTTTTTATATCTTCGAACAGGAAAACCTGCTCTCAGGTGTAGGTATTTCCTAGTCGTTCATGGCCAGCCTAAGCGATTTAATATACAGCGTATATATATATTTATAGAAATATATACTTGATGAATCTCAATCTTAATCTTGTTTTTAAACAGGAAAGTTTGCTCTCAGGTGCAGGTATTTCCAGTCGTTCATGGCCAGCCTAAGCGCTTTTACTTGCTTCTATTTTTCACATACAGGTGAGCGTCCGTGTGCGTGCGTGTGTGTTTGTGCTTGGGTGCATGCGTGGGCGTGGCAGTGTATACGTATCGTGCACTAACTAGAGACTCTAGCTACCTGAGAGCTTTGAGTGTGTATTTTGCGTGTGGGTGCAAATGGATGTGCGTGGGTGTGGGTGGGTGTGAGTGGGTGTGGGTGTGGGTGTGGGTGTGGGGTGTTGTGTGCTTGTGTTTATGCTCTGGAAAGTGTATGAATTTATTTTAGAGCACTATAGTGCACTTCAGGCGTAGCATGCGATAAACGTTGCTGCAACATCGGCGCACGCTGAAAACTGTCCCACCTGTAAATTTCAGCTCGGAGTGCAGTGCAGTGCAGGTGGGCAGAGGCTCAAGGTTTATTTGCCAATACGCATGGTGCTGCTAGTGCAGGCCCAACTCAGGCTCTACTCAGTGTGCTGGGCAGCCAGAGAAGCGCCCACGCCTCGGACATAGTACCGGAGATGTACGTTGACCTGGATGTGCTCGACGATTAAGGGAATCTGTGTCAACAAGCCTCGGTTCTTGAAATCATTTACAGTTGCTCCAGCTGCACACATATTTGCACAGGCATGCGAAGTTGTAGTGGTGCTCATAGAGCAAATACGTTTACATCGAAATACATGGGCAAACATGGAGTAAAGTTAATAAACGCATTTTTCATTTACTCAATGAAAAATGGGCCCCGGGCAATTGTTGACTTTGATTTAATGTTTCTCGAACGGCCTGCGCCCCAAAGAGAAACCCATTAAAGCAGCTCGACTCAGTAGTCGCTGCACACATTTGTTTCCATTCCCTGTGATGAAACAATTACAAGATTTCAATTAAGCATTTGCTAAAGTTTCATAGACATTTGCACTGTGGTTGCCTTTCGGTCCAGCCGGCGGTTTTGTTGAACCTGCCCACATGTCTGACTCGTGTCTAGCCCTAAGTTCGCCGACTCGCACTAGGAGACCTACAAAATGCCCAACAATAGAAGGATACAAAAAGAACAACAAAAATACAGTTCAAGGACTCTGGATATTTGAATTTATATCCCTATTGCGCTAACCACGTGCGAAGACGGTTTCAATGGCTTCAGTGGAAAGAGCGATAGAGATAGAGAGAGAGAGAGTGGAAAATGCATATTAAATATTTAAATATCGAATAGAAAATAAAACTGTCAATTTCAAATGTATCGAGCAGAGCAGGGCACTTGCAAATATGGAAATTTTGCAGTCTTAATACCCTTACAGAGAAGCAGGGTACTTCAGCACTATGAGAGCAGGAGAAGGCGTCAAAGTCCAGTGGAAATCAAAATGCTGCACTTAATGAAATTGTATGCTATACAAGTACGTGTTGAAGTACCAATTATTATCGAATAATCGAATAAATGGATAAGGTATATAGAAAAGCTGTGGGATAGAAAAACCAGGTCATCAATTATCTAAATTTAGGAATAACTCATCTCTAACTTAATCTAATACAAGACCAGGAGAAGAGATTCTAGTTCTAAGTGCATCTATCTATCCAAGTGTAGGCTCGTAACTCTCTCGTCTCTTCAATAGATATGCTCTCAATTAAAGTGTATTATCGACTTATTGCTTGCACTTTTTGCGCTGGCATCTGCCACATTCCATAGACGCCCCCTCAGCTTATGCTGATGAGGATTCCCGTTGCTGCCTACCGTAGAATGTATTTCTCGGTTTTTGCAATTCAAATCGATACAGTTGCTTAGCAGTCGGCTGGCATGCAGCATAAGCGTATCAGTGTATCAAAAATTGCAATTTGGCTCACATAAAAAAAAAAAAACGAAAACAAAAACAAAAAACAGTACGCAGCACCGACCGTGTCTGACATTGCTTATTGGCTGCGTACGGATGAGCACGCATAGCAATGGTATTGTTTTGCATTATTCAGCGCCAGGTAATGTGCGCAACCACGCAAATGCCAGACGGCCGCAGACGTCAGAGCCACACAGAGATAGAAAGGGGCACTGTGGTTGCATGGCTGATCAAACAAGCCGCAGTGCTATGGTAGGGAGTGCCGGACTACCATACACCCTGAACCCTGCCATGCCCAGCATTCCAGGAAATCAGCTGCTGAGCTCGATCGTGGACTTCATAGGGATGGAGAGACATTTAGACGGACGTACAGAGAGAAGGATGGAAGATCATATGGACGAACGGACGGACGGATGGACTGAAGAATGAGATTGAAGAGCATACGGACGGATGGGCGAACGGAAGAACGCAATGATGCACGACGAACGGAGAAAGTACGGACGGATGAACAGACAGACGGATGGACGAACAGACGGAGGAAGAGACGGACCGACAGAGAAGACGTGCGACAAAATGGACAGACGAACAAAAAGTTGGACGAACATACAAACGGAGGGATAGAAAAACGGATACACAAACAGACGGATAGATGATCGGACATTCAGACGGATTGGTAGAATGGCAGACATAAAGACGGATAAGAGCACAAATGGAGGGAATGATTTAGAGAAAATGGCGAGAGGATGCAGAGAAGGACAGACGGATGCACGGACGGAGATCGATCAGATAAACAGACAGTGCTGCATAGTTAAACCCACTCAGTTCCTCATGCTGATATGTTAAGCTTGATCTCGTTTGGCCTGCCTCTTCTTCTGCCCTTCTGCCTGCCACATACTCAGCCACAAAACCAGCATACCCTGAATTGCCACTTTCACTGAGTTCAGGGTATGAAAATACCGAAGTCTGCCAAGTGTCTTACACACGCACACACACACACCCGAACACCCACTCAGCCGCTCAGGTATCTTGATAATAAAGATGGAAATAGCAACAGAAGCAATGCAGCTCAAGTGTCTGAGCTCAACACAGTTACAATGGGGAGCACTTGCGCCAATGAGTGATATAATTTCGTTGGGCAGATACCCTGCACTGGCACGAACAAGTGCACTCTAGTCTAGCTGCTTGCCGAAACTCTGTGCAGATGAAGTGCTTGTAGGCATGCATATGTCCTTGTGGCTCCTAGGAGCTCCATATGGCTAAAGGACAGGAATCGACGGCCGGCTGTGGCACGTGGCAAGCGCGTTGAATTGTTAGCTAACAGGCACTTGCCGCATTCGCACTCAATTCGTGGAAACACTTCAGTCCAGTGCAGCAGTCTCTTAGTCGGGCACGCCCACTCACTTCAGCTGCCCCATTGCCGACGCACTTTTGCGTGGGCGACTCCGGGTGATAATTTGTCAGCTGTCAGTGTTATATGCTGATTGGCTGCCCGCCGACCAGCCGGCCCCGCCAGCTCCATGCCTAGCCACTAGCTTTAGCACAATTTCGCCCGCATGTCAACAAAATAATAGCAGCGCAGTGCAGGAGTCGGGGGTCGGGCCAAATGGCGCATTAACTGGTAAAAAAAAGAGCGAAAATAAAAAACAAAAAAATTAAATATATTTACATGTGTATATATATAAATATATAGTAAATGTGTGTAAAGTTCAAGTCCTTTTTTTATTGCCAGCACATTGGATCTCGTCGACGGCGCGCAGGAAGCGTTTATTTCCAGACTACGGAAACAGCCCGAGAGGCGGAGGCACTAACCGCACTTTATGCAACATTTATGTGGGCTACAAATTGTCAACTGTTTGAATGCCGCCGTTTGGACTTTTATGTGGTCGTGGTCCAAGGCCCATGAAAATGGTTAAAAACAGAATCGTAAACTACTGCACTGAAATATAAAAGTAGCAAGCAGAAATACATGGGGTATGTGGTAGAAATCTTTAGTTGATCGTTTGGCTATGTGGAAGTTAATATACCCGCTGTAGCTACTTAACCGGATATGCAGGTGTAAAGTCGGTGCCCAGTGAAGCGGGCTTACCGTGGGCCTCTCTCAATATGCAGAGGAAGCCTAGATTGGAATGTGGCTTAAGAAAGGCAGCAACAATCGTGTCTTATAACGCAGAGAAAGTTTCGTTTTATGGCAAATCTTATACATGCAGTGTGAACACTTAAGCACAATCAAATCAATCAAATCAAATTCATTTAACAATTTAAATTGTTTCTGAGTTCATCGTGAAGTTGAATTCATGCCATTATACATAAATAACGCTTTAGTTGAGTTTGACTAGCTCAGCTCAATGCGAATGCTATTGTTCCGGTTATTGCGAGAGAGAGAGAGAGAGAGAGAGAGAGAGAGAGAGAGAGCGAGCGAGCAGGAGTACTCCAACTTTTCAACTGTGAAACGGCACGTTGAAAACTGAGTTTGGTATGAAATTTATGCTGCTCATTAACAACTGAGTCACAATTTCGGTTGACAAATTCAAGAGCTGCGGATAGATGGAAATAGCGGAAATGAAGGCTACACTTCTCTATAATACTTTATAATATTGCTAAGAGCTACAAAGTGGGTTTTATGTTTATATAAACTATATATATGTGAGATTTGCATTAATTCAAATGAATTAGCCTAATAAAATTGTTAAATTACACAAGTTGATATATGCATAAATGAAGAAAAATATTTATTTATTTATTTAGTTGTTACGGAGATTTAATTCTAAATAACTATTTAGCTTAATGCCAGAGCAATAAAGCAAATATATAAATATATATATATATATATATATGAAGATTAGTATGTAATATATTTTTTATATATTAGTTCATTAAAAAATAAATAATAAAAATTAAAAATATAATTACTTGCAAATTATGTAATTTATACTAGCTACATTTTTTTTTTTTTTATTTATCTTTTAATATTATTATTTATTAATATTAAGAATTTATTTAAATTATTTATCTTTTAATATTATTATTTATTAATATCCAGAATGTAATTCGATCAATTTATATATTGATATTATTTATTATTTATTATTATTTTCTTAATTAAAATGCATTAATATAAGCCAACATATATTATTAAAATTGATCAAATGTTATATATAAGCAATTAATATATATATATAAATAATATTTTCATATTTTTCAAGCCACAAACAGCTTTATGAAATACATATATAGAAAAAGCAGAACTTAGTTTTATTGACTTCAATATATCGTTTTTCCGCGTTTCGAGGCAAATGTTTTATTGTTCCATAATGGGCCATAATGAGCGAGAGAGAGAGAGAGAGAGAGAGACAGAATGAGAGAGAGAGAGAGAGATAGACAGAATGAGAGAGAGAGAGAGATGTTCGAGATGTGCGGCTTCTGACTTTAGTCTCTCGAAACTGGAACTAACTCATTTCGGCTCTGCTTCAAGAACTTATTGCGGTCGACTCTGCTGCTGTCGCTTCACCAATTGCTCATCCGACTCAGTTGGCATTGCAGTCCTCTCATTAGCACCTCCTGCAGCATCATTATGAGTAGTTGTGCGGCACTGAAAGAGTCTTTACCCACTCGGGGCACACGAGCAAGTGCTGATTGTGCTGTGCTCCCAGCCAAAACACACTACAAACACACGTTTCCGTTTGAGCTCCACATCTCGTAAACAATACTCGAAATGATCATGGGGCATACGAAGTGTGTGGCGACGAGTGGCTAAGCGCATTTATCCGGCAGGTGCGCCACGTTGTCACTGCTGGCGATTATGAATGCCATTTTCAGTGGAAAAACTTGCAGGAAAATGAATTAAATTTCATTAGCGTCGCACAACAGGCATAATTAAATAGCATTAATGGCTGTCCAGGTATGAGGCATGAGGTATGTGGCATATGGCATGGGGCACGTGTTCAACTGGCAACAAACATTTGTTTATTTATATATTTTTGCTTTGTCTGGTAAACACGTTCGCATTGCCTAATGTGCGAATGGCAGCAAAAGGAATTTTGCTTATCAGGCAAAAGTTTGAGATGTGTATATATGTATATATATAGAGAGAGAAACATATATGTTGTACTCTACAGAGGCAGCTTCAAAGAGCAAGCCCAGCCGTATGCGTGTATACATTCAAGTTGCTGCAATCAATATCTTATGAAACACTTAGCAAGCCAATGGCGAGAACAATGCGCCTTATAGAATCCAACAGCAGCACATAAAGGATTGTTGTCCTTTGGGCTCCTGCTGCTGTTGTCGCTGTCGTCGCATCGGAATTTGAAGTTCGAAGTTGGCGGCGTATACAAAGCCCTTTGCGGCAGGCACTGAGCTGAGGCATTCAAAAGTCGTAAATTTGTTGCTCTGTCGCCTCCTTCGGCAGTCAATACATTCTTCTTTGTGTCTATCAGCGCCCCTTCCCTTTCCTCCCCACCCTCCCCTGCATCACTCTCCCTTGCTGTGCCGCATAAATTGGCGTAATTTTTATTTTCCACTAGATTTGTGTGTGTGGATTTTCGGCTTGCGCCCAACCCCTTGGCCCAGCCCTTGACTGTGCGTGTTGTGTTTCCGGGCTTTCAATAAAAAGAATGCCAAACTCAACATCTTTGGCAAGAATTCTTTTATCCTCCGGACGCCTTCCGCAGTGTTGTTGGGGCCATTGACCAATTTTCCGAGACACTCGAATGAAATCAGCAACAGTTTTTCCCCCCTTCCCCATTGCTGTCAACCAACGCGGCGTATGATGGATTTTTTGTAGACAGCCCAAGCCAGATAAGCTGCTGCGGACTGGATGGGCAGGAACAAAGCGAACCAATGCTCTAAAAATCATTTTGCAATCAACTTAATTAAGTTCTTCAACTGACATCCTTGCCATAGAGCGGAGTGCATAGGAAAACCTCAGCTCTAGCCCTGACCTGAGAGCCGAGACCTGAGACCTGAGACGTGAGACCTGAGATGATGCAGCACTTCCTTTTGCCTCGCTTTCAATTTTTGAGCTACGTGCTCATTCGCGATTTGATTAATTCTGCAGCCAAGGAAGTTGTAACCGATAGAGCAGGGAGCAGGGAGTGGCATGATTTATGATTGCGGATCAAACGACGTCAGACTGAGTTGGCAAAGGCATAAATCCAGCTCGCCGTCAATGAGGAAAAGGCAAGAAATTAAGTTTTATTTTTATTATTATTATTATTATTATTTTGTTTTTTAATAACATGTGAAGTTTCGCGAGCTCTTGGCACTTGCTAGACGGCAGAGCTCGGCTTAATTGGCGAAAAGCGAAATTCACTTGGCCTCGCTAAGGGCGCGCGGCGGGTTGATTAATTGTCTGGTTAATTGCATGACAATGGCTCGGTGACATGCACACCTCAAATTTCCGACTGCCCGGCGAGTGACGGCTGATGGGTGATGGGTGATGGGTGATGGGTGACGAGGGGCCTGTGGTATGTGTCGTGCGGCATGTAGCAGGAGTAACGGCTGAGCTTAATGGACGAAGATGTGGCGATGGCTATGGCTATGGCTGCTGCTGTGGCTTCTCCGGCTGCACGTCACAACTAATTACAGTTACAGTTTGAGCGCTGATTCGGAGCCATAAATTAAACACGGGGACACGGGGCAGTGCCTGGACAGACCCTTTGCAGAGTCCGAAATGATGTTCAAATATGCAAAATGCGTGCGCGATGTCGAAAGTTGGGTGACACGTTGTAGGATGCCAAGCTGAAGGGGCAGGAGCTGCAGGAGCTGGAGGAGCTGACGAAGCACTCTGTAGCAGTCGCGAAGGACATTAGCATTCCGCCTGAGCTGAGCCGGATGTACGTGCATGTGCCAATCGCCACATGCCACATGCCGCATGCCGCATGCCGCATGCCTCATGCCGCATGCCGCATGCCGCACTCCTCAGCCCCGACCCGATCCGACCTCATACAGTCGACAGCTATTGGCCTCACGGTTTACTAGGTTAAAAAATAATATACATATGTATATGCACATTCGGCTTCTCTTTGGCTACGAGACAGGATTCTCAACGAGATTTTAATTAGCTGAAAATGGTTTTATGTGCAAAGCGCTCAGCAACTCATGTTTAACTTTAAGCCATGTGAAGTCGATTGGCTGCAAAAGTTAGGCAAATTGATTGAAAGTGGCAAAGCCAATCACAACAAACACAGTCTAGACTAGACGAGTGCGTGGCTCAAGTCGCAAAGTCGAGGCTCTTATCAAGGATTCTGTTGCCAGCAAGGCGGCGCAGCATTTCTCCAACAGCAATTCTGATGGCACTGTATGCCCTGCAATTCATTAGCTAAATAAATCAACTTCAATTAGTTTTCACTCACTTGAGTCGTGGAATTTCGAAAATTTCGATGGTCTCTGTGGTCTGCCCTCTTGAAGGTAATGCTCGTAATAATCACACAAATAACTGGCAGGCACTTATACTATATATAGATATACATATATACACACTCACTCATACTCACATTCCTGAGTGTGTGTTTGTGGCATGAATACAAATGGCAGACGCTGCGGCACGCTCCGCGCTCTGCTCTCAATGCTGCGACTTTAATTGCACAAAAGCCGTAAAATTTTGATTAGCTGTTACAAAAGACTCGGGCCAACGAGCAGCGCCAAAGTCTGTCTATACCCTGTAGCTAAGCAATTGCCCAAAGAGGGGTAGCCACATTGAACAGCCTGAAATTATGCTACATATTCCTTATATATTCCCAGTTGTTAAGACATGCATTCAGAAGAAGGCATGGCAAGGCCCATAGATCATATAAATATTTTTGATCCGGACGACGAGTTGAGTTGTTCTGGGCATGTCCTTCCGTCTATTCGTGTCTCCTGCTGTTCGCTCGTCAGTCTGTTTGTTGCTTCTCCGTTCGTTCTATCAGCTTCCCGTTGTCCGTTCCATACTAGTCTAGTCGATTTTTTTGAGTCCGATTGTGAATCGATAGTATAGGATATCTGTCCATCAGTCATCCTTTGACTTGATCATTTATTTTTCTACTTAGCTTTTCCTCAGCTCATTGCGCAGTATATATGCTAATGAATGGGAAGTAGTCTATAGTTAACGAATAATATGTTCAAGTTCATATATATATACACTTACATATCTGTATATACATTTACTATGAATTACACCTTAGCATAGACACATGCCGCCTCCTGCGATAGTATAAGTGCTGAGTGTGTTGCAAGTAGCTAATGTGGCATTAATTTGCGCTATATAGCTTTGCCTGTGTGTGTGTGTGTGTATTTAACACTTCATTCCTCCATTCATACCTTACATTGTTAAGCCTGTCAAACGTTTGCCTGTGAAAATTGAAATTTAGTCGCTGTAAGATCAGAAAGATAAAGGCGCAAGAACTGATCAACAATGTAGGAGATAGAATAGCCAACATGCGATATGACATTGAGAGCCAAACAGAATCCTTCATTAGTTTAAGCTGAACTAAATATCGTAAGGAACTCTGGCTAGCTGCTGTGCGAGCAGGAGCAGAAAATAGCCAAGCAGAATCCTTTCTTATAGGTAGGCTGTTGGCTACTCCTGCTCTGCTAGCAGCCAAAGAGAGTTCTTCAGAATGCGTTTCTGCTTTTCTTAGCATGCCATACAAATTTTGTCACATTTGTATTTTATTTTACTTCATCACATTTTTTAATTGAACTAAAGTTTCAATGTATTTCAAATGGAAAGCTTCCCATGACTACACAGCGCAATCCTCTAATGTCCTCACTTCATATTATTTGCTCTGGCGTGCAGAGCCCCAAATACAAACAGAGGAATCGAGGGATCCACAATATTTGCTGTAAACAGGTTTGGGCTGTGTTTGCACAGAATGCAATAACTGCAGCTGCGATTCGGCCAATGAGAGAGAGAAGGCGAGAGGGAGTCCTGCTGGCAGTATAATTATTAGCTGAAGCAATGCCAAATAGCCAACTAAATTGATGGAATGCAATGCTGATGCCATGCCCGGGCTAACAGCAGCGCTCCCAGCATCAAAGAGCCGCCTTGGCAGCTTTAAGTCGCCGTCTGTCGCTCATCAAAATCACTCATACGCACTGTCTGCGGTCGGAGCTGAGGGTGGAGCGAAGTGCGTGCGCCATTCATTAGCCCCATCACGCCGGGCTGATGTCACGGAATGTGCAGTGATCATCGCGTCGGCATTGTTGCCGGCATTGTTTCGATTACACTTGCGCTTATGTGGCACGGAAACGGAAGTCGCTTTGACACACACAAAAGAAAAATTGACAAAGGGTCGCGGCTCAGACGGCGGACGGAAGATGGCAGATGGCAAATGGCGGATGGCGGATGGCGGATGGCACCTGGCTGGGCTGATGAAATTGCGTGCGTGTGTGTCACGCAAGTGAAAATCGAAATTTATCACGCATTTTTCGCATCGCGCCTTAGGCGTTTATAAGCTCAACCCACACGGCCGCCCACCCCTTGCACCTGCCTCGCCCCATCCATTGGCCACCCCATTTCCTATGGCATGCGCTGCCAATTACTTTGGATAAATCATGAGCAGCACTCATAATTTATTCACTTTGATCTGTAATATCAAATTTGCCCAGGTGAATGCAATTAAGAGGCATTCATTTATCAACGTTTGAGTGCCGAGGCTTAAGGCACAGCTTAACAATAATTAATTACAGCATTTTAAATTATGCCCCAGTCCGCTTCCCACATGCGAACAATCACGATTCATTTTCATAATTCGAGCGCCCTTATCGCATATGGAGCCAGAAGTGGGGCAGACCAACAGATGCGAGTTCACTATTGCTTACGCAAGTGCGAGGTGTGCTCGTGCAGTTGTGCGCTCCACACTTTAACCTGCTCCTGTAACAGAGAATATCTAACAAATTAATTCCTATAAACAGGGCACTATTGTGTGGAGCTACTCCTGCAGATTGGGGAGATAAGAGGAACAGAGAATGAAGAGCCGCACCGGATCTAAAGTGCTTGCTCTCCATTTCTTTCTCTCTGCTTCTGTCTCTCCAACTCTCTCTCCCTTTCTTTCTCTCTCCCTTTATTTCTCCCTCTCACTCTCAATCTCAATCTCAATATTAGCATTCCTCCTCTCTCTCTGTCTCTCCACTTCTCTTTTTCTCTCCACCCTCCCTCTCTCACTCACTCTCTATATATATATATCCCTTTCCCACGTTTGCACTCTTCTTCTATTCTATTCCATCTCTCGCTCTCCTTCTCTTTCTCCTTCTCTCTCTTTCTCTCCCTCTCTCTATCACTCTCTCTCTCTCTCCTTCTCTTTCTCCTTCTCTCTCTTTCTCTCCCTCTCTCTATCACTCTCTCTCTCTCTCTCCTTCTCTTTCTCCTTCTCTCTCTTTCTCTCCCTCTCTCTATCACTCTCTCTCTCTCTCTCTCTCTCTTATAATCCATCTCGCACTTTCACGCTCTCTATCTCGCTCTCTTTTACTTCATCTCTTTATTGCAATTTCTTCTTTTCTCAGCTCTCTCTCTCTATTCCACTTTAATTTTCTGTGCATCCATTCCCCTCTATTTCACTTTCTCTTTTCTTCTCATAGTCTCCCTCGGTCTTTCTTCGGTTTCTCTTGGCTCTCTACCTCTTTCTCACTCTTTTTCTCTCTGACTTTATCTTTTCCCCATTTGTCGCTCTGTCTCTATACCCACTTCGCTCGCTCTCACTCCCTCTCTCTCTCTCTCTCTCTCTCGCTGTCTCACTTAAATAACCTTTCCACCTCTCTCACTCTGATCAATCCTTTCATTTAAATATCCCATTGCCTTCAACCACTTTTAATATATTTGCACAGCTTCATTACAGACCTTTGCCTCCATGCACTTAAATTGTTGTTGTTGTTGTTGTTCGTGGTGTAAAGCATTTGCTCACGGCAAGCCGAACGCCGCAGGTATTAATTACCATCTTGCCACAGAGACAGGCGGTGGCAATGTCTGGCAGAGACAGAGATAGAGAGAGACATAAAAATGGAGACAGAGACGGCAACACTGAGAACAAATAACCGTAGAAAAGTGTTGTAAAGTGGCAACAAGTAAGTAAATTTACCTGCACTGTGGCATCATTGCACCCGTTGCATGCACGGCTACACAGACGTACCTGTGTGCGTGTGTGTGTGTGTGTGCATTGTGCATTCAAGCCCATTGCCAACTCTTTGAGACATTTTAATGCTCGAAATGGATTGGCAATGGCTTCATGGGGCATATGCATTTCAGGCACATTAGCTCGTGTTAATGACGAATGAATGAATCCATTCAGTTCCAGTTCATTCAAAGTCATTTGAGTTGACCATGTGCTGAGCTGCATGGGAAGGCGAATGGAAATTTATGTGGCATCATGTGGGCGGGGTAGCTCGCTGTCGGGCACTGCCGACCGGACTGCAATATTTTTTTTTTTTTTTCAGCTTTTCATTGTAGGTCCTGCCCAGGTGTCATTTGCCATGAGTCCAACTTTTACGGCAAACTTTTGCTCTTTTCTTTTGGTGTCGCACAAAGTTTTCAACGACTAAGTCCTCGTCGTCCTTGTCGTCGTCGTCTCTGAGACTTTTCATGGCAGCAATAGCAAAACTATCGCTAACCTCGCTTTCTACGATTTCGCTTTGTCTGCTCAGTCCTGCCCTGCTCTGCCCTGCCCTGATTTGCCCCGGGCCGGAACCAGGGCACGGACAACTTGCCGCTGGCACTGCTAGTTGACAATGCCAGCGATAATGACGAGCCCGATGACATTTATAAAATGTTGCACTCGGCACGGCCCAAAGTGTCAAACGGCAAATGCAAAAGCGCTTTTTGAGTGGACGCAGACCCGGTGGGGAAAACACGACAGGATGTGAGTGAATGAATGATGAAGACAAATTATATGTAAATGTATCTATATATATGGCTAGATCTGAGCGAGTTACACTTATCGGTCTGTACTTCACTTTGATTAGGGGCCATAAAGGTGCACTCAGCAAATTGGCAATTGGGCACTACACATATAATGAACTGGATGGAATGAATGCATGAAAAGGAACATTAAGATGGGGCCATATGGACAGATATAGATAGCTAGATCTAAGAGAGCTGTACAGCTTGGCCTGGGTTTGGCTTTCCAATTGGCAATTGGGCACTATAAATAATATGAAAGCCTTTGAATGGAATGAGTGACGAATAGAAGTGATATATGGCTATATGAATAGATATAGATGGGTGGAGCCAAGAGACATATTCATTTGGCTCTGTGCATGACTTTCAGTAAAAGCCATAATTGGCAACGGGGCACCATGGAAAGAATGAATGGCGCAGAGAAATGACTTATGCGCATATGAATGGACATAGGCTGGTAGTTGTACATTTCAGTGCGCTTAGCAAACAGAGCTCGACATTCATTAGCAGCCCTAAATGTGGGCGCAGCCAATTGGCAATTGGGCACCATGTGCACCATCATTACGGGCATTCGCAGGCGACTGCGCAATTTGCAATTATTTGAATTTAATTACCAAAAACTAATTTCAAGTCGTGTTTGCCAATTCAAGTGTATGTTAGCCACACGAAGCGAGAGAGAAGGAGAGAGAGAGAAAGAGAGATAGAGAGAGAAAGAGAGAGAGAGAGAGAGAGAACAGCAAATTGAATTGATGGCCAAAAGCAAATATGTAGCATTTATATTGTTTTGCCATTGTGTTTGTTGTTTGCCTTTGCTTAAAACAAATGTCGCAAATCAATTAAACTGTTGCCTGAACTTTGACCTTAAAGGCAGCCTTCTAGCCGAGCCGTGCCGTGCCGTGCCGGTCCGGCTAGCCGGGTTCATTAGCATCGAGGCTCATGAATAATAATGCCAGTATAATTAATTGAAAATTCTGCAAACTGAAAACAAGACGCGAGCACGCCGAGCTGCGTCTGTCTGTCGAATGGCAGCCGATGGTGCTTATGCTTGTTTCGATTACTTGTTAATCACAAGCATTTAAGATTCGAGCCCAACCACAGTCCATGGGTCCATCGAACAACGCCGGCTGGGCTCGGCTCTGGGGCCGATGCGACCCAAAAGCGATTTAAATCGTGCGCAGTTTTGCACTGCAGGCGGCGCGCTGGGGCCCACAATCCAGCCTCATTACTTTGAATACCAGCAGCCCCAGCCACCCCCTCCAGTATACACCCTCCCCCCCTCCCACCAATTCCAGCCGTCTACTCGAAATTCCACAGCAACAACAAATGTCTTTCATTTACGCGTAATAAAAACGAAATCTCCCCTGAACATTGGCCGCCGGGCGGCTTAGGAGCTCGCGGTCTTTAATGCCCATAACTTGTTCGGCTTGTCTCATCAGGAATGACACGCACGGCGATGACCTGTAAACTAAGAGAGAGAGAGAGAGAGAGAGGGAGAGATGAAATATATATCTGATGAGTTAAGCTAAGCTCAAGCAGCTCTTGATTAGGAATTATTAAAAGCCAAAACTAAATAATCTCGAGCACAATAATGGCAATAATTCTGAATTTTTTCGTTTTTACAGGGCATCATTTAGCCATGCCTTCAACTATTCCTTCACGTTACCTCCATTCTTTGTCATTGTTCATATTGTTTGCCCTGCAGCCATAAAAATATTTTGCTATCATTAAAATCTATGACAAAAGCAGAGCTCAAGTCCTATTTCCGCCTAAATGTTTCGCATAGATCAAAGCAAATTATGTGTATTTTTATAAAATTTGCCAGAAATAAACACACAAAAAAAAAAAAAAAATGAAATTTTGTATACAAATATTTTAATTCATTTACAATTTTCAATAAAAATAATTTTTCAAGCTGATCTTCGGTAACTATTCAGATAATAATTATAATTATATAAATTATAAATATATAAAATTGTTTTTTTGGGTATTTCGAAAATAGAAAATATGATTGTTGCTGAAAATACAAATGCATGAAATTTAATACATCAAAATTATTTGTCTTCTTAAAAATAGAATATAGATTTATGACAATTTCAAATATGTTTAAAATAAATAAAACATTGAATAAAAAATATTTGGAATATTTTCTAAGTCTTAGTAAAAAAAAGAAAATTTAGTTTATATATATTTTGATTTAAAAATTTGTTTAATTTTGTATGCCTCATATATTTCCATTTTCATATATTTTTACTTTCTGGATAGATATAAATGCTCTAAATATTTTTTAAACATATAAGAAACAATGTATATATATATATATATATTTAAATTTGATTTAAATACTATACTTATTTCAATTTCCAGTAAAAAATATATATTCTATATAAATATATTTCGAATATATTTAGACCATTTTCTGCTTTCCAGAAGATGAAAATATCTGATATTTAATATAATTATAAAACAAAAATTTTAGACAATTAAATGAGCTTGTAAAATATTTAGAAACTAAAGTGTAGAAAATGGATATAAATAAATTTAAATAAAAATAAAAATATATTTGTTATGTTATGAAACAATAAGTCCTTATTGAAATTTAAAATAAGTTGATTATCATAATATTTAATTCTCTCAGCATCTCTTACAGCGCATCAGCGAGTCGATCAAATCAGTGCAGTAAATCAGTGTCGTTTGGCTTTTCATTCGACTGTTGGTGGCGTCTCTGTCTCTGTCTCTGCTTCTGTCTCTGTCTCTGATTCTGTAGCGCGCTCGCTCTGTGCCTCAAGTGTATTTTACTTTTACTTCGTATTTAATTTACGGCCCACATGGCTGTTCCGCTACGCCCACGGAGCGGCTCGAATTTCGCATTGGCACTGCCAGCAAATTGGTGTGGCTGTTAATGGCATACGGAGCGTGGAGCACGCATGAGCCACGCATGTTGATTACAGCCGAACAACAACAACAACGACAACAATGGAAGCAAGGCATAGAAGTTGCTTAAATATGCATGAGAAAGACAAACATATTGAATTTCAACAGGATAACAAGCAAATGCCGCAGAAATATTTAATTCCTGCTTGCCGTAATTGACATTTTAAATCAAAAACAAAAACAGCGATAAAAAAACAAACGAAAAAATATGGGCAAAATCAAACAAAATACCAGGCAACAGCAAGCAATTAAGGCTTAATACAATATCTGATTACCTCACGTTGTTTTCGTGCTGAAAATGCAAATTTGCATTTACAACTTGTCCACTGAGCCATAAAAAGTTCAATGTGTTCAACGTGCGTATACGTAATATTTGCCTGATTTCAGTAGATACTCGAATGAAATACATTTCCAGGGATTTGGTCGAGCATGAAGCTTGATTAACTATAAAACTCAAATTCGTTTTACTGCAATGGAAATTAGAAAAGAAGTGAAATGCAAATTTGCTAAATTATGCACTAAGGGAATCATTTATGAGTTGGTCAGCCCGCACTGAAGTTTTCCCTAGAACTGAAACTTTAGCTGCTTTCATTGCAATGCCTGCCCACAACATGAGTTCAAGCTTTACGGCACACTTTTGCTCTTTTCTTTTGCGTGCAGCCAGCACTTACATTTGTACACGTAATATCTATATGTGCAGTGGTTACCTGATGTGCTGAGCATGTTGTGACATGTTCTCGTCTCTCAGAGATCTATGCGAAAATACATGTGCATTGCTTTTGGCAAGCCTTTGAGGGTTTGATTGACTTGAAAAAATGCAGAATAAAATAAATGAGCAAGCTGCAGCCGGGTGCTACCGACTGCAGAATACTCATTCACGTTTCAAATGCTGATGGCTAATGAAAAACAGCGATCGATGTGCTCAAAATTGGTTTAAATATATTTACATATATGTTACCTACAGTAACACAGTCATTCAATTTGGGAGTTTTAGCTCTAAAGCTATAGAACGCACAGTTTGACGCGATTTGGCACAATTCAATGCATAATATTCCGACATTCCTGTTCACGCATAAACAAACACACATGCGATTATCTAATATAGATACAAGAGGTAAACCAATATACCCGTTTGGCACTGTGAATGAGCATACAAATAGATGTAAAAGCAAACACACACGCGATTATCTAATATAGGTAGCAGACAAGAGTTTTAATTGAATATTACATTACATATCAGCTCAAGCAGACCATGAAGCTTGTTTGGAATAGATATTGTCTTGCAGAAGCCAATCAATGCAGCTGCTGCAGATGCTTGTATTCCAGTTGCAGGATGCTGCTTGGCCCCGGCCAGCCAATTTGAACCCTCCCCCCAGACACGCTGCCAGCCAGCAGGAGAAGTTTGCAGACATTTGGCAGCTATCATATTTGCCGATGTCTGCGTTTACTTGCTATCGGATATCTCGCCCAAAACTTGCGTGCTGAAAACTCTGATTGAGATGGCAAGCGGCAAAACTGACCGTTTGCAACCGCCTCCCACTCCCCCTCCTGCTTTGTCAATTTGTCGCTTGCAGGCGACGGCAAGCAAAGCCACCCACATCAACGCACATGCATGTAAGTGCATGCATGACATGCACAGCATGCGTGCCTCTCTCTGTCCCTCTTTCTGTCCGTCTCTCCCTCTCTCTACCCGCATGTGGACGACAAAACAATTGGCTGCGTCAACACCAGCAAGTGCAGCAGGAGCTGCAGCAGCTGCTGTTGTCTCTGCATCCGCGACCACCAGCCAGCTGTTAGCCCAATGGAGCATTTTATGGGCGACAACAGTTTCGGGGGATTGTTGGAGCCATGGGCATATAGTTTTAGCAATTCACTGCTCACCTATTTCAATGCGATTGGCAATTTACTCGATTCGATTTACTCAGCATTTGATTCGATGGGTTACTGTTTATAGTGCGGCCAACTGTGCTAAATAAACTTTCTTGAGCGCTTCAGTTGGGTGTGCCCGACTAGAAAATACTGTGAGCTGCTGTGAAGTTTCATGATGGAATGGCAGAACTTGCAATCGACTTCTCCCAGAAAGCTCTCAAAGTCAGGAGAATGGATTCACTTGTGCTCATTGTTGCTGTTCCATATGGAATGTATTATTATGAGACCTTCGAATGGATATGCTCAACTATAAAATGCTTTCAATTCGCCCCACCAGAGATATCCTGAACATCAAATGTATTAATGTATTCATTGAGACAGAAAAAGGAAAAAGTTCATACTTCATAGCTCATAGCTCACGCTTCATCTACACTCACATCTTTTATCACATCGTTCAAACTCACTTTTTTAATACAATTGTTAATTTTTTTTTTAGAAGTAAATCACAAATAGTTTAAAAAATAAAAACCAATGACCAAATATTTTGTTTAATAACTTCTGCATTACTAAACCGATATTAGCGCAATTGTCCGCTTATATTATCTATTTACTCCTGACTATTTGCCAATTTATAAAACATGCAAATCGTATTTAATATTGACAATATTAAAAGCTGACTTTCAATTTGAAGAATGTTCCCAAATATAATAACAATAAAGTTGTATAGAGTTACGCTCTAAGAATGTGCGAGATATAATATTACAACTTAATTTAATGTAGCTTTTTAATCGCTAGCATTACAACGGAAGGAGTTACCGACTTTAAATAATCTTCAATATCAAGTCTCTAATTCATACAGGTTCTAAGATCGATAAGTTTACACATATCGTAGACGAACGAACAACACTAGATCGACTCAGACTTTATGTGGGCTGGCGCGCCTCCTTCTGCCTGCCTACCAAGCCAAATACCCAGAATGGCCATTTTCAATGTGGCCCCTCCTTCTCACGCAAGCACTCAGCTCTTATGCCTCTCATATATTGCAAAAGTACAGGGTATACAGTGATAATGCTCAGCACTCCCCCCATAAATTTGTTATCTAAACAAACTCGTGTCTGTTTATGTTGGCAGCCTTAAGCCGTGTTTGTAGCTGAAGTTCGTAGACAGCTCTGCTCACGCAGTAGGCTTCTCAAATAGCACACAGCTGGCTCTGACTGGACTGCCGTCACTGTCATTGCCTGTAGAAATGGAATCGAAGCTAGCCGTCCAAATTTCATCGAATATTGAGTAAGCCAGCAAATTTCAAGCAAAGCAATACATATTTCTTCAGTACATTCGAAACGGGTGAGTAGAGCGCAGCAATTCGTGAACAAACTTGGCTATTTTATTGAAGCAGTCGCAATATTCCGTGCAGCAAAAGAAGATATCAGCATGGCATCGGGCATCGAAGTTTCTACGGAGTGCAAGAGCATTTTTGAAGAGATACGCAAGCTGAAGCAGCATCGCTATGTGATCTATGCCATTAAGCAGGAGCGCGAAATCATCGTGGATGTGGTAGGACGTCGTAATGCCAGCTACGATGATTTCCTCAGCGATTTGCGCCGCGGCGGAACGGAGGAGTGCCGTTATGCAGTCTACGATTATGCTTATCATCATCAGTGCCAGGGCGCCTCGTCGACCTGCCTGAAGGAGAAGCTCTTCCTGATGCTCTGGTGTCCTATGCAGGCCAAGATCAAGGACAAAATGCTCTACTCCAGCTCGTTCGCTGCACTCAAAAAGGAGTTCAATGGCGTCCAGAAGTACATTCAGGCCACCGAGTTGGATGAGGCCTGTCGCGAGTGCGTAGAGGAGCAGCTCCGCATGCTCGACCGCAACTAATTTGAGCAACTAACAACAACGACCACTATTACTAATGCTACTTATACCTATACTAACACTAATACTAACACTACAACCAATACTAATACTACAACTACATTCCACAATAATGACTGCAAGCACTAGAAAAGAACAAAAAGAAAAACAAAACAAGACGCATCGTAATACCCATTAACTGGCAGCCAAATTGGCTCTCAAACTGTTGAGTTACATAATTAGCTTTAATCTCCTCACTTGTCAAAGCATTGTTTCCGTTACACACAGATACACACACGCACACTTCAAGCAAGACCGCGCCATCTTCAACATCTGGAAATCGAATCTGTTGAGCTATATAGGCTCCACATGGCGCCACATTTGCAACTGGCTCCGCTTGGTGGCAATTTGATTTGATTTTGCCGCTTCTAATGAGCCCATTTAACATTTGGCTGGGCGCGGCCACGCCACGCGGCATCATTTTGCAGCGTCAACTGTAATTTATTGCGGCCTCACCCTCAACTGATGGCGCTCCACCCCCGCTGGATTCGACGCCGCCCTCCGCACCTCCACCCCCATCAGTCTGGGCCAAAAATAATACTAAGACGACAAAAGTTTTACCATGGAGACTTTTTATCTCATTCATAAATCATGACCGAGTTGAGATTCCCAACCAGCCGCGCCTTCAGCCTCCATTCAGCTTCCACTCTTCAATCTGCAGTCTTTCCATTTCATTTGGCAGAGCATTTGGAATTAATCAAACCGAGAATGAGCACGTCGCCAGCTTAAATTAAGAATACAGCAAAATACAAGAGAATTTCTTACATTCCGAGTGCAATAAAGCCAATAATTCGAGACTCGGCGACGGCGACCCGCTAATGGCGCGGCGAGCCAGCGTCAAATGCAAATAAACACAGACGATATATAATGGCATTTGGATTCGATCGGCTTGCGGTGTACTCGAACAATAGCAGCTCGTTTGGCCAGCGATGCCCAGAAGGAATTGGAATTGGAGCTCATGAATATTCATCATACGCCCCGTTGCGGCGACTGTCGCCCAGCAAAGCCACTTGGAGCCACAAGAAGGAAGTTGATAGCAAAGCAGATTCAAGCGGAGCTTGCAGCATAATGCACAAGGAAACATAGCAAGAGACACGACAACAAGAGAGAGAGAGAGAGAGGGAAGGAGAGAGACAGAAAGCAAGACAACCAGCCCCCACCTACACACAACCACACAACCACGCACTCTCGCCACCCTGGGTGGGTACCCATGCACCCGCACACGCACACAAAATCAAAGCGAAACTGAAAAGGGCACAGAGCAAACAAAACACGAGCCAAAAATCCACGCAAATCTAGTGGAAAATTAAAATTTTGCCAATTTATGCGTGCGACAAGGACAGCACATGGCAGCCAGCGCCAGAGCGTGACGCCAGATATTGGAGCTAAGGTAGCGCCAGCGAAAGGGGGCGACCAAATTTCGTTTATATAGCCAAACATCGAAAACAAAAAGAAGAGCATAAATAAAAGCAAAGAATTTCCCAACATTTTGACGTCCGCTTAAAGGGAGAGCACATTCCGGCCAATGGCCTCAAAATTTATTAGAGCCGCAGAATCCGCAGGAGATGCCGCAGCATTGACTGCTCAATCGGCTCGCACTGTGTCAGTTAATCAAGGTGAAACTATCAAGTAATTTATCAAAATTTAATGCTGTTTGGAGCACAAATTATACGTATTGACTATTGAAATACCCTGTGTTTTATTGTTTTTAATGCAATGAGTGGCAATGACTATAAAATAGCAAAAGTCTATCACGCAGTGGTCGAGTATATTGGTTTTTGTCTGAAAGTTTATCCTTCCGTCTCTCTGTAGTTCATCCATCCGTATGTCTTGCTGTACGCCCGAACGTCCGTCTTTCGTCCGTTTGTTTGAATTACTATCGGGAAGCCCGCCCATCTTGATGTACAACCGTATATCTTCGACGCCGTACGTCCGTTCGTCCGCCCGTCTTGCTGTCCGTCCGTCCATCTTGTTGTCCACCCATCCGTCCGTCTTGTTGTCCGCCCGTCCGCCCGTCCGTCCATCTTGCTGTCTGTCCGTGCAACTTCCTCCGCCTGACTTAGTGTCTATCCGTCCGTCTTTCATGTCCGTCCGTATCTTACTCTCCGTTGGTTCGTCGGTTTTCCCATCGGTCCGTACATTTTGATATCTGTCTTGCTGTCTATACTAACATCCGTCATGCTCTCCGCTTTTTGTCCCACTCTCCGTCCGTTCGTCTAGCTATAGGCTATTTGCTGTTGAAACTAAATACTTTCCCAATTATATATATACATTTTGAGGGGCGTGATAAATCGGTAAAAGCCATATATTCCAAAGTTTTCAAAATATGTCAGTTTAGTTACTGCCGAGTGCGAAGGGCGGATCTTTATAAGATCAGATAGATACTCAAGCATCCGTCCCTTTCGATTCGACCTATATAGAGCTCATGCGAAAATAGATTACGACATCTTTTGATTCCTTTGTTTATTTATATTACTTATCGAAAGATAATTTAATTTGATACGAGTTGTTTGCATTGAACCTCTATGGAAACATGTATACGAAAATAGGTCCGAGTCGTGTGATTCCTATGTTTATTATTTCAGTTGAGGTGCTTCTCCGAACGGATATGTTTTGGTAGTAACATCGAACTATTGTATGTGCGAACATGAATTGAATATCAGCTAATGTTACTGAGACGATTGGTACTGGTAATCATAATTACAAAATTTAAAATCAATGGTGAGGATGATGTGGTTGCAGTGGTCTATATCCCTGTATCCCTATATAGTCCTGTATCCCTATAGTGTGCAGCACTAGTTGATTGCCTGGCTATAGCTGGTGTTCATGTACGCTCTCCATTTTGCTGCTGGAGGTGGTGGAGCGGCCGAGCAGTAGGGGTGGCACCGGCTGCGGCAGTAGGTCGCGATTGGGTGAGTTGCCGCCGGAGCGACGTGAGCGCTGCTGCTGGCGCAGCGACCAATGCAGGCGATAGAAGTCCTCCTCGTCGGATCG
Source organism: Drosophila mayaguana (assembly GCA_037075325.1). Lineage (NCBI taxonomy): Eukaryota > Metazoa > Arthropoda > Insecta > Diptera > Drosophilidae > Drosophila > Drosophila mayaguana. The sequence continues at coordinate 2,607,251 of JBAMCG010000127.1, read as the reverse complement.
CTGCTCTTCGGAGCCAATCGCTGGCTTTGGGGAGCGTTGGTGCTTGCTGACTTTGGTCTTCGACACCGAGTCGCCGGGCAAGGCGCGTAGGGGCGCCGAGGTCTGGGGGATGCTCATTTGGGAGTTCGGCTTGTTGGTGTTGCTCTTGCTATCGTCCCAGGCGCGCGATATGCCGATCTGGAGCTGTTGTCGCATCCGCTTCTTGACCACGCTGGGTATATTGATCAGGGAGCTGCGATAGTCGGCGAAGCTATCCAGGCTGTCGGCGGGCGACTCTTTGCCCATCTCGGCCATGCCCAAGCGATGCATACGCTTCTTGAGCATATTATCAATGTCTGGATTTGAAGCTGGCACCAACGGAGCCGGCTTGGCCGTAGCGCCGATCAGCTGATCGCCAACCACTTGCTTGCGCAGCTCACTCAAACGTAAGTCCGGCTTGGCCCGTACCCGGCTCTTCGCTAGTGTAGACTGACGCGGCGCTCGGTGCCTCACAACACTGGCAATGCTGAAGTCCGAATAGTCGTCCAGGGTGCTCTCCTGCTGCTCCTTGAGACCACCACTGGGTCGATCGCTCTGGCTGAGCCGCTGCAGCACGCTCGGCAGCTGCACCACCTGCTGCTGCTGCTGCTGCATGCGCTGCTTGAATATGTTGGCAATGCTGGACTTTTGGCTGTTCAGCTTCTTCTTGTCGAGTTCCTGCTCGCTCTCCGGCTGCGGCTTCTCGTCCGGCTGCTGCGAGCCGCTCGGCTCATCGAGGAAGCCAAATCTATCGATATAGTAGAGTTTCTCCGGCTGCTTGCCGCTGGCCGGACTCATCTTGTATTCGATCATTTGCAACTTGTAGACGTTCAGACGATAGCGCAAGCTGCTGATCCTGCTGCGCACGAACGAGGGCGAGATGTGGGCGCCCAGCTGGTTGCTGATTTCCTGCCAGGCCTGACGCTTCAGGGCCGCATTCTCGTAGTCGCTGATCGTTGTTTTCCACAGGCACGGATACTTGCCGTATAGATCGATGAGCCGCAAGTGGAACTCCTCGTCCTGTGTCGACGGCAGCTTCTCCACGGCAGTGCTCTTGGCCGAGTCCCGACGCTGTCGCTCGAGGCGACGGGCTTCCATCGATCAGCCGGGCCAAGTGCAGATCAGGAAACAAACAGAACACTGCTACAGAAATTAATATAGGCTATACAACTATATCCACATTCCTAAAACACGGACAACTGAACTGTCAATAGGTTTTTGTGAGAGTTACGATATTCAATAGTTCAACAGGAATCGATCCAACCGAAGCAAATGTTGTTAATCGCATAGAAATGTACGTTTTAGTCGAAATTTATTAGGTTTTTTTTTTTTTTTTCGTGTGTCTACTGTTCTGTCAACCAAACAAATTCTATTTCATGCCAAAACGAGCAAGAAATCACAGCAGACGGCACTCCTATAAAGCAGGCCATGATTTGAACGTCGCATCGAATGTTGCCTGATGAACGAGAATGTTTTCACAATTCATTTTAGCTTGTTACTGACACGAGTCGGACGAATTTTATTTTTCCAAAATTTTTCTAAAAACAAAACTAAAACATCTACGAAACTTTCATTTCTTTTGCATCTTTTTTCGGCTATATATAAAAGTATATACAACACTATCCTTTTTTTTTCTTATAATGAATCCAAGAGGTGATCGTGTCAGCCAGCCATCAAAGGCTGGTAGCCGTCGAAAGACACATACTCAAATGAAAGAACGAAAGGAAGTTGAGGAAATTTTGGGAATGATCTATAGCGAATCATCAACGGCTGGATGTAGCGGTAACGTAGTATCGTCCGATACAGGAATACTGGATAGGCTTGAGACTGTTACCTTTCCCGGTCGTTATGTAACCAAAGTTCTCACAGTTCGTCCATTTGAAGTTGCAAAGCGTTTCGTACGTCCGCAAATAACATTTACTAAAGGCACTGAGCCAAATGCCGATATCGTACTGATCAAACTGTTCGGCATTACGAATCTGGAAAGCTTACTGCTTCTAATAACTCCAACAGAAGAGCCGTCGAATAAGCATATCGTGCATGGCTTTGCGATTGACGGAGAACTCCATCTAGGCGTCACGAGTCTGACCACAGACGAAAAACATTTACTTGTGTATACCCAGAGACCAGATAGCTACACTATAGTCTTCTGCTCGGCCTACATTGCGCTGGAAGACATCTTCAAAAAGACGGAGATTAGGAATCTTATCTTTGAGATAACAATAGGTCGGCCAACAAAGCCAATCACTGTGAACTATGATGGAAATGAGGTGACGCTTACCTATCGTATGCATAAGCCCCGTAAGGATCTTCCAGCCCTCAAAAAGAGGAAGAGCTCCAAGGCAGCACGGGGCCCACCACAGCTACCAGTCGATTTGAGTTCAGCAAGGGGATTGCGGCAGAGACCACGTGGCATCTCCATGCTGCACAGTGATGTCATGGCTAAAAATTCGGCAGCAAGCCGCATGCCTCTGGTTGAGATGCCGGACATCGGCACTTTGGAGAAAACAAAGTACTTGAATGCCCATCGCACATCGAAAACATCCAATTCCAGGACACAGATGGAGATGAGCCCCCCACCATCTAGTCAAGCAGATAGAATTAATGCAATGCTGCGAAAGACAGGAAGGGCACGTACCCAGATCCAGATGTCCGGCGACAGTCGCAATGCACCCATGATTTCTACTTACTCGGAAACAAATAACTATGGCAGGAGCCGTGCCAAAGCAGGGTTCAACTCGGAGGGTACCGTCGACATGAACAATACACTGCCCAGGAACCCTCGCGACGAACTACGTTCAAAGAAGATGTCTGAGAAATCGCCAGCTGGAAGCCGCACAGTCTCACCGCGGGGCAGCAACATGGCTGACAATCGACCATTGAATAATATAAACAGTTTGGCGATGAGAAGTGATCGCGGCGACAGGCCTTCTGCTGAAAAGTGTAGCAGCTCGGTCAATGCTACCAAATCTCGTGGGCAGTCGGCCGAACCTAGTCAATCCAATTCAGTTATGATCAGGCAAAACAGCGAAGATGTTGTCAGCTCGAAGAAGAATGATTCGATAGAAAACCATTTCCAGTCGCACAATCCAATCAAAGCCGGCAACGTCAAACGCAAGAAGCTATTCAAAAATCGCACCTTTTCGACTATGGTAACAAACCGTCGTCAAACTTCACCGGACAATCGCAAAAATTCGAATGCAAACTATCGCGAAGACGGCGATAAAAAGCTAAAGACTTTAATGAAACCTCGATCGAAGACGCCGCTATTCAAAGACAGCAGCTTTTTGTCATATAGATGCCTTCGAAAACATGATTCCGTTATTGTAGTCTCGCCGCCTCGCAGCCCGGTGACGTTAACCGATAGTGAGAGCTCACTAGACAAGACTCCAGGACCGACGCTAAAGATCTCGCATACTGCCATCGCTAGTAGCAATATAGGGTTACAGACCCCAACAGCAACCCTATCGCAAGACGATTTTCGCGATCGCCATTATCAATCGTCAACTGGGGACGCACCATGCTCTAGTCCAACTAGCGGACGTAACGACACCGGAAGCTCAAGCTGCATCTCATCGCCTATCTCTTCCCCACGAAATGACAGACCGAGGGTCGACGTACAAATCGAAGATGACTACGATGATAGCCTGATGTCACTGGTAAACATGCAGATGAACGAGGATAGACACGGCAATACGTTCCAGCAGGAGGAACTGTGCTGCACCGACGATCTGCCACCACCAGGCCCGCATAGAAAGGCTGACATGCCGCAGCATGAGGACGGCAATGCCAACACTAGGGCGCTCCCACCCAAGCGCAGGATATTTATGACTGAAATCGATAAGTCGAAGATGGTGCAACGTGAGCGCCTATGGAATGCCGCTAACTCGAAACGCCGAGTGCTGATCAATGATGAGACCAAGCGCCCGAGAATCGCACGGCATGTGGCGCAGAAGCAGCCATGCACAGTAACCGATAAGGTTAAGGTCCTGTATAAGCCTCATGCACTGCAGGAGTCCGATGGCGACATTTCTGTGAAGACCGATCCATCTGCAGTAAGCTTTGAAACATCCAAGTCAATCGTGACTGCCAAATCGTCAGAATTCGAACGGGTCTTGGGACCGGTGCAGGTGCCAAAAAACTATTCAACGCGTGCCAAGGAACATCTGAAGAACAAACTGAGGCGCATGAGTGCCAAGCGGGCATTCCAGAACTTGGCCAAGCTGGTGAACAAGATAAATTCACGACCCATACCACAAAACCGAGCGCTGTTGCGTTTCTTCCGCCTCGCTTCTCTGCTGGAGATCAAGATGTTTGCTCGATTAGAGAACTGCTGGGGAATGCCACCAACCATTGATCAACGCTGTCGCGTGGAATGCTACATGTTCGACGATCGCAATGAGTTCGTTCTGTCGATGGCACTGCTCTGCAAGCAGCTCAACATATTTTGTGAAATATTTCCAAACATCAAGGAAAACATACAATTTGTAGATAATGCTCTACATCTAACCATGGTTCCGAGGCCATTAACCGATTTCCTTCAAGCACTGATGACCATATTGGGTGCCGAGAAGCTCTTCAAGCTGTTTGCCGAGTTTATATACGATATTTTGCAGCCGCGAGCAACGCTTCTCGCCTTGGCACACGCAGGTGAAACCATAGGCCAGGAAAATGACCAAACTGATGAAGCACCGGCAGAACCCGACCTGAACTCTATATTAGAAATGGAGGAAGCTTTGCGTAAGCTGAACACCGAAGATATAGTTACTTTCGACTGAGCTCATGTCAAATAGCAGAATATATGCAAATTTTAATATTTCGGCCATAATCTATCCAAATCACATCCAGTTTTGCTTCGGAAATTTTACTACATCCTTACACGCCTGACGCGCCTAACGCCTGACGCCTGACGCCTGACATTTATTCCGGTATGTACTTTGGATTTGTGGCTGACAATATTTGAACACACAATCGAATTGGAAATTGAAAGATTTTCGACAGTGTTACACTACTTCAAAGAGAGAGGAAAGGGGGAAGTGGGAAGGAGGTATGGCGGTTAAGACTTGTGACAATACAACAAAACACACACCAATGCAACATCAGTAAGTTGAATGCTCCAGTCTCAGTCCTGGTCTCGGTTTCCGTCTCCGTCTCCGTCTCAGCCCGTGTCCGTGCCCGTACCGGATCCGTGTCCGTGTCCGTACCATCATTTACACGCTTCAGGGCACTCGCATTATTTGCATTGTCAGTAGACTAGGGGAGGGAAAAAACACGCAAGTCTCATAGTTTTCTCATTCAAACAAAGGCCAGCAAGAAAAAATAAGAAAAAAAACATTGATAGAAAGAGAAAAAACCTTAAATTTGTACTTAGCATCTACATGGCTTGAGTGTGGCACCGCCGGAAGGAAAATCATTTCACTTAAACAAAAAGTAGTCCGAGCGAAAAACTCTGTAAAACTAGGTAGCTGGAAAGGAGTATCAAGCCAGACAGAAGGAGAGGCATAGTGTGAGAGAAAGAGAGAGAGAGAGAGAGACGGAGGCTGCTTGTTTAGTCATAACCATCTTTATGCAAAAACAAACGCAGAAGAAAAGGTGCAAAGAGCCGAGACAAGTCGATTGAGTAGTTTTTGCTGTCCGTTTACCTCGGGCGGACTTAAATTGAAATTAGAGCATAGACATGAAGCAATCATTTCAGTGGCAACGCCAAAGCTCAGGCTCATGTCCAGCACAGTTGCCTTGGGGCTCAATGAAGTGTGTATTACATAGACCATTTAATCTCCACTTGCCTCCGCACACAACTTATGAAATCTGACTATTTTTTGCCATCAGAAACATTCTAACATAATTTCATATTTGCTCTCTCCTTTCTACCAGGTGGCAGCCCAATTTGCTGTCCCTTTAAAGTCGATACCATTCACGAGATGCACACAAGAAATGGATTACGTAATTACGTAAATAACTTTGAAGGAATAGCAGGATACGCTACCTGTGGATTGGAATAACCGAATTGGTCTATATTTTCAATACCATATATACATCTTCTATATATGCCCATAATATGACCCTCAACATTCAATCCACTGTGTCCACATATACGTGGCTGCCGCCGATACAAAGTGGATCGTTATCTATCTGTTTAGCAAAAGAAAAACAGATATGCCTATATCCACTTGAATCAAATGTTAATGCGTCAAGCTGCTGGGATCACAATTTTTAATTTTTAACTTGTTATTTATAAATTCTATATTTTTATTAAAAAATTCGTACTTTGGAACAAACGCCGAAATCTTTTTATACGGCCGGCAATAGCTATCCGGAATATGTATGCTTATATATTAATAACTCAAATCGGAACTATATTAAGTCTTTAAGTAGTTACCGTAGTAATTGAATAAACTGGAGGGTGCTGAAGAATGTAGTAAAAGTATGTTTTTTGGGCAGTTCAAATGCTCGCAAAAATGTGCCCAGTGGGCGGTGTCCCAGTCCATCATAAATCAGGCAAAGTATTTATATTGTATATTAGTTAAACTAACCGAAGTGGCTGCCTGCCAATAATTTGCCAATCGATTGCCAATGCTGTTGACAGTTTGCGCATAGAAAAGTAATTAATGTCTTTTATGACTTGTGGGCCCAAAGGCCTGGCCGACCTAACTTGTTTTAGGCCCCAATCAATATGAAGTGAAATTGCAAAGGCAGCGATTGCGCACAGTTTGCATTAGCTTTTATGGCTGTTAGATTAAACTAAAGTAAACTAAACTAAACTAAAAGAAAAGTCAACGAACGGTTTTCTCACTCATTCACGAAAATAAAATGGGTATATTGGTTTTGCTGTCCGACTGTCCGCATAAATGCTCTTCTGCAATTGCAGCTAGACTTTTGAATTGTTGTACAAATACTCGTTTATATCTTCGATTTAGAGTGTCAAGATTTCGCCCACTAAGGGCATGGCAATCCGGTATCTCTGACACCATGGTAGCTAAAATTCTAGACAATTGAGACTCGAAATGTATACTCGCACAATGTATTCATCTACGTCCATTGGGGGCGTGACAAATCGAATTTGACTATATAGGGATTCATATATCTTGAGCTCTATTCATGCAAGGTACTTGAAATTTTGTGTATATACTCAGGTAGACAGCCAAAAATCCATAAAATATGGTGGATATATCTACCCACTGGGGCGTATAAAATCATGTAAAACTGCATCTTGAACAGTTTTAGGACTAGAGACTCGAAATACAATGACTTAATTGCTGTGAACTCCCCCATCTCAATATACCGACTATAAATACCAAGTAGGGGCGTGGCAAATTGAGGCTGCCAAAGTGTGTTCCGCTGTCGGTAGCACCCGACTACAGCACTTTCACTCATTTTCCCTTACACTTTATTGATTTATATTTCATAAAACAAAAGAAATAAAACACATGTAACACTAATTTTCACATATTTACGGAATTATTTTGAAGCTGCAGCGATAAAAAAGATTTATTACGCTGTTTTTCCGACCATTTACCCCACTTTGTCCTTTTTTAGGTGGCCCGATTAGAAGAAACAGCTGTAATAAATTCAACTTTCAGCGCAATCGATCGTCACCGTTGTCCTTAACTGTGTCGACTCCATGAAAGGCTATATTAAATATTTCATATGTACATGTATATGTATTATATCTTTAAACCCATGTGAGCTCGCTTCAACGATTGTCAGTGTGGTTTATGTGTGTATGTGGCACATTTCGAAATATATTGAGCACGATTCAATAATTGGATAACAGCTGGCGAGCTAATTCAACCAAGCTGAATGAGTCCACGTCGGATTAGCATTTCAGTCAGACGTAATTCCTCTTTGGCTTGACCAGCAATGATAATAATAATAATAATAATTGATAAATTTCAATTTGAAATGCATTCGACCGTACATGGAATCAATTGGCTAACCAGATGCTGTTAATTGAGCCTGTTTCATATTTAAATCGAATTTAATTCAGTTAAAGACTGTTGATTAGCTCATACTAAAATGCAACTTTGAATTAAGTTTAGCCCAATTAGTGATAATTATAATTACTGAAAACTGTTAGCAATTCATTGAACTGATCTAATTGGTTACCCGTGTGAGCGATTCGCATGTTAGTTTCCCGGGTATTTGTTATTGGTGAGCTCTTCAACTTTGCTGCACACATCCTGTGCACTCAATGCCCGCGGAAGTTTTTCCAATTGGTTTTAATATACGTGTAACTTCTACCGTGCTGCTCCTCGAGCTAGCAGCGCACAATTAAAAAACATTAATCAAAACCCAAGCTCATGTAATTTTAATTTGAAAACTTTTGCCTAGCCCAATCAGCGCGGGCGCACAGTCAAGAACAGGATACTCGCGCAGGACCTACAAGACGAAGAATGAAAAAGAGTTGAGTTTCAGTTTAAGCAATACTGTGATACTTCGTCATTGTCATTGTCATTGTCATTGTCATTGTCATTGTCATTGTCATTGTCATTGTCATTGTCATTGTCATTGTCATTGTCATTGTCATTGTCATTGTCATTGTCATTGTCATTGTCATTGTCATTGTCATTGTCATTGTCATTGTCATTGTCATTGTCATTGTCATTGTCATTGTCATTGTCATTGTCATTGTCATTGTCATTGTCATTGTCATTGTCATTGTCATTGTCATTGTCATTGTCATTGTCATTGTCATTGTCATTGTCATTGTCATTGTCATTGTCATTGTCATTGTCATTGTCATTGTCATTGTCATTGTCATTGTCATTGTCATTGTCATTGTCATTGTCATTGTCATTGTCATTGTCATTGTCATTGTCATTGTCATTGTCATTGTCATTGTCATTGTCATTGTCATTGTCATTGTCATTGTCATTGTCATTGTCATTGTCATTGTCATTGTCATTGTCATTGTCATTGTCATTGTCATTGTCATTGTCATTGTCATTGTCATTGTCATTGTCATTGTCATTGTCATTGTCATTGTCATTGTCATTGTCATTGTCATTGTCATTGTCATTGTCATTGTCATTGTCATTGTCATTGTCATTGTCATTGTCATTGTCATTGTCATTGTCATTGTCATTGTCATTGTCATTGTCATTGTCATTGTCATTGTCATTGTCATTGTCATTGTCATTGTCATTGTCATTGTCATTGTCATTGTCATTGTCATTGTCATTGTCATTGTCATTGTCATTGTCATTGTCATTGTCATTGTCATTGTCATTGTCATTGTCATTGTCATTGTCATTGTCATTGTCATTGTCATTGTCATTGTCATTGTCATTGTCATTGTCATTGTCATTGTCATTGTCATTGTCATTGTCATTGTCATTGTCATTGTCATTGTCATTGTCATTGTCATTGTCATTGTCATTGTCATTGTCATTGTCATTGTCATTGTCATTGTCATTGTCATTGTCATTGTCATTGTCATTGTCATTGTCATTGTCATTGTCATTGTCATTGTCATTGTCATTGTCATTGTCATTGTCATTGTCATTGTCATTGTCATTGTCATTGTCATTGTCATTGTCATTGTCATTGTCATTGTCATTGTCATTGTCATTGTCATTGTCATTGTCATTGTCATTGTCATTGTCATTGTCATTGTCATTGTCATTGTCATTGTCATTGTCATTGTCATTGTCATTGTCATTGTCATTGTCATTGTCATTGTCATTGTCATTGTCATTGTCATTGTCATTGTCATTGTCATTGTCATTGTCATTGTCATTGTCATTGTCATTGTCATTGTCATTGTCATTGTTAGTTCATCTTTTACGTTTACGCTTAAGTTAACAAGGGATAGATAAAGAGCTTGCCTCCTGTAGCAAGCTCTTTAGCCATTTAATATGAATAGCCTTCTGTTATTTTATCTCAAGAGAGAGTGAACAGTGGCGGATGTGAAACTGACAACTGATTTGTCCATCGTGGCGCATTGTCGCCTTGCTACAATTGCCTCTGCCACTGCAGTTGCTGTTGCTGTTGCTGTTGCTGTTGCTGTTGCTGTTGCTGTTGCTCCGTTTACATTTCCGTAGCTGACGCCATTTATTTTATGCACTTGTCGCCGTTTTGAAGACGGCAGCTGCAATGGCTTTAAGCTGCTTAAGCTGTCGTCCAGCGGACTATTTGTCCGAAGTGTTCAGGCAAACGCTTAAGCCCTTCGCTTCTCTTTCTTGACTAACTGCCTGTTTGGCTATTTGGCTGCTAAATCAAATTGCAGCTGCTGACGGCCACGCAACAAAGCAACTGCCGCCGGCTGTGCTCACTCAGCGGAGCAGAGCAGACAGCTGAACAGGCACAAAGCATACTTTCAAACAACTGCAGACAACAAAGACTCCTCAAACAACAGCAACAGCAACAGCAATACTAACGCCAACAATGCCAGCTACATCAACAGCAGCAGCGTCAACTTGGTGAAAGCAAATTTCACTGCAACTGGAGCTGCAGCCATTGATTTTATGACTTTTTGGCACTCTGGTTCCATCAGGATTGTAATATGGGAGAGTGGAACTCCAAAATGGCAAATACTTTAATTGAGAATACGATGACTCACAATAAAACTTATCGACCTTCCATAAGCCCCTTCTGTTGCTGTACTGCTTTGGCTCTAAGGAACTTTACGGCTAGTAAAACAGAGCTTAGCCTCAGCTCAGACCTCACAGAGTATTTGATAGTCGCAAATTTAGCTATTATTGGCATTTATTGCTGTTGTTGTATACTCAAATGGAATATTCGAAATTTCTCGTCAAGGTCTCCCTGTCCCAAAATAAATTCGATAGGGTTAAAATTCATGTGTAACTAAATTAAAAATTTGTGCAAACATTATGGCACAACATGAAAGGAATTTCACAAAATAATTGCATAACTAGTTAGTTTGTCAAAAATAGAAACAAAACAGCAACAGCACCAAAAAAAACTACTAGCGGCTACCGCAATAACCACAACAAACCACAATTTGCCCCACCCACAACTCGCTTAACTGCTGGCCCAAAAGTTTTTCTGCAAGAAATGCGTACATAATATGCCATCGAAAAACGAGCGAGAGGGCTCTAGCAAAGACTGTTCGACTACGAGATACCCTAAGCTCTTCGAGGCACCAATATTCCAAACGATCTATGCGCTGTGAACTCATTTATTGACTAAATCCTCTTATAGATGAACTATCTTCAATTTTGAAGTCTCTGGAGAAAGCATGAGTTCTCGAAAAATATGATAAGCTCTTACTTCGAATGGTATGCAGGAGTATCCACGTAAAATCTCAAGTAGTTACCTTCTGTAACTCACGAAAGCTCTGCTTTCATATGGACGGACAAACAGCTCGTTATCCCGATCAAGAATGTATATACTGTATGGGGTCTGCCACGCCTCCGCCAACCTGCTAAATGAATTTCCACAAAACCCTGATACCCGATTTCCCATTCCCAATGGGCTCAGGGTATAATACGCAGTCAACAAAAAAAGGGAACTACAATAGAATACACAACAATGGTTTTTGTAGCTCTTACAGCTAGCAACCGTACATTAATCAAGGTATGTTTATTTATCCACATTTTTTTGCCTTTTCAAGTTTTTATTAAAGATATATATATTTAGTGAAAAAAAAATTGACAAATGTAACATATTTATTTAAATTATATTGCATTTTATTTATATATTTATTTTGTATTTTTTGGCTCAGCTTCCATAAGATATGGAGTGCCTGTTTTTTGCATATACATATTTTCTTTTTTAATATATGTATAATTTTTTTTTTTTATTTAATATAAATCTTGTTTATTCAATGAATATACACATATGTTATGCTTCAGCTATTTGAATCCGTATTTGTTTGCCTTTAGTGAAGCGTATTGGCATGAGATAAGCACTTGGTCCACCTGGTCATCATGTGTGTGTGTGAGAAAGAGAGGATGAGAGAGAGAGAGAACAGAATATACCTAAACAAATAAGAAAGCTCTAGTCGAGACTGCTCGACTCATGCACGCATAAGCACGCGCTCTGTTAACTGCGCAGTAAGCAGCGACTGCGCTTGGGCTGCGCTGCAGTGTGGGCAATATTATGAGAATTTTGTTGCTAAATAATTTCTCCTGTAGTAGGACTATTTTCATGAAACTTTCAGAACGTGATCATAATGTGCAAATGTGTATACATTCCAAAGCACAAGTCTCTAGTACTTAAAATAGGAGGGGGCGGGTTATCCAATATCTGTAAAAGACAAATTTGCGTATTGATCAGATGTATATACACACCAAATCTGAAGTCTCCAGGTCTAAAAGTATTAAAATTACGGTGAATAAACAAAATCAATTTATCGATTATTCGCGATAAAAAAGTAATCGGACCAGTTATCGAAAAAAAAGATAAACTTGTACTGCGTATGGTATACACGAGTATGCATACAAAATTTGAAGTCTCTAGCTCTTATATCTTCTGAGATCTAGGCGTTCATACGGACGGACGGACGGACCGACGGACTGACGGACCGACGGACTGACGGACAGGGCTACTTCGACTCAGCTCGTCGCCCTGATCAAGAATATATATACCTTATGGGGTCTGCAACGCCTCCCTCTGCATGTTACATACTTTTCACAAAACCATTATACCCTGATTTACCATTTTAATGGGATCAGGGTATAAAAAAAATATTGAACTCGTTGAAGAGCCGAGTTTAAAACGGATATTGCAAGCTCTGAGTAAAGGCGAATGAACTGGAAGTACAGTGTTCCCAGCTCATAAGAAATGCAGTATTGAATGAACTGGAACTAGAGTGTTTCCAGCTCATAAGAATTGCAGTATTAAATGAACTGGAACTAGAGTGTTCGCAGGTATATAAAAGGAGAGACACCGTTCAGCAGCTCAGTCGGTAGTGCAGTAACGATATCATGCCAGGGCTAAGACCAAGCTCTAACTGGAATATACTCAAACAAATTAATGTTGGAATACTTGAATACAATTAAATAAATTAACATTTTGCTTTAGATATCTGTGAATGATCAATGAATTGATTCACAGCGAGCCTCATTTACCCAATTGACGCTCTTCCTGCTCTTCCTGCTCTTCCTAGCTGAAGTGCTTTGGTATGAGAGGCTTTAATGGCGGCCACTTCAGCTGGCCAGCATAGCCGCTGTTACACTCGCTTTCAATGAGTGGCAGTCGAAAGAAAAACATTATTTGAATATGGTCAGACAGTGGCAGGAGCCTGTTGCGCAGTTGCCAATGGCCAGAGCAGAGCTCTTTGGCTCGGACCACGGCCAGAGCGAAGTGGGGCAAAGCAATTTGCAATGCTTTTTTATTTTCGCACTCTATATCGCTCTATCTCTCTCCCTCTCTCTCGCTCTCTTTCTCTCTCTCTCTCTTTCTGTGTTGTTCTGTTTTGACAAACGACTCTGGCCACAGTTTGTTTTTTGTTTTGTTTATTTTTGTTTCTTCCTCCTCCTTTTATTTTATTTTTGTCAAATGCTTTCCACTTTGCGCTTTTTTGTCGCCTTGTCAACTGCAACTTTTGTTGACAATTCGGCCAGCCAGGTGTCGCAGTTGGCGTTGCCCGTTGGTATGGGCACGGTATGGCCAAAAATTTAATAAACTTGGCGCTTAAGTAAAAACCCCGGCCGTGTCCTGGCCGAGGCCCCATCGTCCACGTGCCAATAATTGAGTTTTGATGGACCTCGTCGTTCGAGCTGCCTTTTGACGGCGACATCTGTTCTCATGCAAATTTGTAGCGGCTATATCAATGCTACCGACACCACCGCCACCACCACCACTACCACCACAGCCACCAACAACAACCGCTGTTTGAGGCCCAGCCTAAGCACTGACCATTACATTGATCATACGCCCCGTGCGCCTCCCCTTTGGGCCTTCAGGCACAGCCGCAGCCAAGGCCGTCATCAAACGTAATGTTCGCACGAAACCCTTTGTGCCTATTGTGAATAGCCAAACAGGAAAAAAGTGAATGAGTATAAAAAACAAAATAAAACAATGTGTGAGTGGAGTGAAATGCTCTCCTTTAAATGAGTGTAATTCCCAGCTCCACTCGTCGATACGATGCTCTTTTGTGGGTTTGCGCTCAAGTCGATCCTTTTCCTAAGCACTTAGCCGCCAAACTCAAGTAGGTGAGAGCACTCAATGCCTCTGGTGTTGGGGCAACCATTTCCATCAACGGAAACTAAGCCTCCAATCAAGACCACGCAAAGCAAAGGCCCGACGACGACGACTGACTTTGCCTCACTTGACTTTCGATGCTTTTCGCGGTCAAATGAAATGGCCAAAGGTACAGCTTAAGGCCAACCAGGAGATGTGCTTCATTGTGTGTGTGTGTGTGTGTGTGTGTGTGTGCACAAACTGGATATGGAATAAACAAACATGAACTCGACTCGAATTTAGTTATCGATTGGCAGCTATTAATCAAGGTTGATTGAAGCTCCACTACTTGAACAGAGCACCGCAGGTACAAGCAGCTGCTTAGAGCAACAAACAATTCATTCGTGTATCCTGGTCATGTCCTCATCCCACCCCCAGGCGAAGAAGCGTGAGAACTTGTAAATGAGTGTGGACGTATATCCTGCTCCAGTTGTGCGTTAGCAACGGGGGAAGAGGAGGGAAGAGGAGACTGCTGGAGTGGGATGAATCACACTCCCAATTTGTGCTACCCGCTGGCAATTACGAGTCGAACATGGAACAGTTAAGAGCAAGGCTATATTTAGATTAATCATAAACCGTTTGCCACGACTCGGCGGCCTCCCGGCGATATCTGCACACATCGCGACAAGTGCTCCTTCCGCCTGGACACGTACGTACTCCTGCCAGCACAGCGACAAATACTAAAGACTCGCGCAGTAATCGATGAATCTATAAACGATGTGCTGATGGGCACCCTTTAGAGGGAGACACACCAGGAGAGACCAGCCACACTCCCGTACCTCTCTCTCTCCCTCTCACACCTCTCGCTGGATAAATGGCTGGCCATAAAATCTTATGAAAACTTTTCATCTTTCGCGCTGTCATCTGCGACTCCGCTGCATTGGCCCACCGTCTTGCCTCCTCTGTCTCCTGTCTTCATTTGCGCCATATTGTTAATTACTTTTTATCTCTCTCCCTTCCCAATGACAGTTAGACAGACAGACAGCCAGGCAGCCAGCTAGACACTTAGCCATGGAGCTCAGTGTAATTTGATTGTTCCCAGCTTTGTTGTCGTAAGCTTCTGCTGCTTATGACACTGCGACGTGCTCTTCATCTGCGCGATCCTCTTATGGGCACAGGCACAGCTGGTGGCACTTGCCATGCCTCCTTTGCGCCACTCCCCCACTTCCCCACTCCTCCATACAGACCCTAAACAGCGCTCGATTATGAGCAAATGCTCAAATAATTCGTCCCGTTCCTGGCGGCTTTGCGGCTTCCTGGACTCGCCCTGAATGCCAGCAAATACAAATGTAATCATTTTTGGCTCAACAGTTTCATCCAATTGCAATCAAACATTCCATTTACTCAATTTTGCCTGGTTGTTCCGTTAACTGGGCGACGATTCCATGTGGCCGATTCAATTGAATGGGAAAAAGTTTGCAAATTCCGATTTGAACAACTTTAAGTTTTTGAGCACGATTTGGGCTGCTTCACATTTGATAAGGAGTGGAGGGAGCGAAGCAGTGCAGCTGAAACAATTTCCAATGTTGTTCACAGCTGAGGCAGGAGAGACGCACTGGCTGGGAGTCAGCGAGAGTTGTTACAGCGTTCCAATGGCCATTTGCTTCGGCTTGAAGTGCTTTCCCCGCTGAACTGCAACAATTCATTTGCTATCGCCGCACTGTGGGTCCTTTGCTCATTTCGCAATGCAAAAATCATAGCTTTGAGTCAAATTAAAGCGAGTCTAGTTGGATTTTATTCTAGATGCTAAATTAGAGAAATAAAATTTAATAAATAAATCATTATTATAAATATAAATTTTGTTTACTCAGTTTTACTTGCATATATTTACCCTTCATTTGTTTTCAAAAGCTTCTCTCAATAATTTCTTGCATTAAGATTTAGTTTTCGCCACGTTTTGCAGGGGGAGAGCCCACTGTGCGCCGTTGCTGTTCAATGGGCCAATGGACTATTTAGGGCTGAGCATCATTTTGCAGCAACCATTCGAAATGAGCTTAGAGTGGCAGAGTGAGAGAGAGCGGGAGAGGGTGAGAGAGTGCTTTCACTGGATAGATACATGCCAATTGTTAATTACGTTCCAGACTTTGCAAAGGCTAAAAACGATTCCAGCTGGATGCGTAGCTTTGGTAAATATGTTGCCAGAACTAAATCGCATGGACAATGGGCCAACAAGTGCCGCTAGCTGCAACTTGAATCCAACAAATATTCCAATTAAAAATGTTCCAGGTCCTGCCTGCGAAGTGTTGCAGCGGGCAACGATAATCCAGCGGAAGGATGGCAAAATCTAATTGCATTTCCAGTTTATTCAACGCTGTCCAATTTGGCTGACAACAAGCTGGCTAAAGCACACGCCCAGGGCCCAAATGCCCTTAAACGCTTGTCAAATAGTTTTCGCGGCCGCATAGTCAAACTGAGCCGAGTATATGAAATTGCCGTTGGGCAAACATTCTCTAGACATAACTGAAGGCAGCAGCAGCAATTCTCTGCTTCTGCACCTTCCGCACATACATCGCAAAACAATTTCACTTTTGTTCCCTGTGCTCTGTGCTCTGTGCTTTGTGTCTGCTGTCGCCACAAAGAACGCCCGCAGCCACAGCCACAGCCATAGCCCAATCCACAGCCACTTCGGCTCGCCTCCAGGATGGCCAAGCGTGGGCACGGAACAGTCGAGCTGCTAGCCGTTGAGGTTTGATTGCAACGTGACTGTGCATTGATTGCACTTTCGGTTAGGCGCAGTTTGGGCCATAGCCAAGCGCCGGGCTAGCGATGTTAACTGTGCCATCTATACCCTATGATGTGATAGGTGGAGGAGATGAGCTGGATTTGATTTTGTATCCCCAATTGAGAATACGATTCAGATATAGACCAAGTCTTAAAGGGTATACGAAAGCATTCAGAGCAATACGCCTGATCTTTAGCTAAGCAATACGGGCACTTCAAGTCCAAATACAGGGTATTTGCTTAGCTAAGCACTTGTAAAAGTCTCAGTTGTTTGTGTTGCTCGGCTTGAAAGTTAAATGGCCAAAAGCTTTAGCGGCACGTAAATTGCTGTTTGTATTTAAATGACTCCCATCCTGAGTGTCTGTGTCGGTGTATGTGTGTGTGTGTGTGTGTGTCGGCGTGTTTGCTGGCAAGTTGCCAATGTTAGTCGGCATATTGGAATTCCTGCTGCGAAGCCATCTGATTATAAATGCCTAACGGAAAGCGAGTTGAGCTAAGGGCTTTCTGGCCAAAGCACTTGAAACACTTTTGAGTTTAAATATTGATTGATTTGATTAAAGGAAGCTCGATAATTAAAAGCAATTTAGCATGTTGCACAGCTGGGTGGAAAGTAAAAGGAACAGGCCATAAACTGTAAATAAAAATGTGAATAATTCATTATAGAATGAATGCGCAGAAGAATCACATAATGAAAGCATTCGAAATAGAGCTAAGTTATGCATACGCCTCATTTAATCTGTGAATACTGATAAAAAGAAAAGAAACACTTGAACTTGAATTCAATTTCTCTTCATCCAGTAACTATCGTTACGATCCTGCATAGATAGCCTTCTCACTCTCACTCAGTAGCATAAGCTTCCAATTAATTTCCGATGAGCTTTTGCGTACGCATTGAGCTTTCTCAGAATGACAATTTCTAGTCACCTTTTCTTCGTCCAATGACAATCGCTATGATCCTTTCTAGATTGCCATCTCGCTCTTGCTAAGCAGCATGCGGGACTACGTCTAGCCACAGCTATGTTCGTCTCTCTCGCGCACTCGAAGTGAATCGTTTGCTGGGACTCAACAGCCTATACATCATTCGTTTGCCTCCTTCTCGCTCATCAACAAGCACTCGGCCTCACACTAATACAACTGCAGCAGTGGGAGTGGAAAACATAGAAAACAGAATACAATATTACGTTGCGATGCGATATATGTATATAAAATATAAGTATTACAGACAATAAATATTTGATTTTTAATTTTGCCTTTTTTATAAAAGCAATCTGAATGTTTTTATCAATTTGTTGCGCCTTTAAACGAAAACAGAATATATTTTTTATTTACTTTACATTATTACATTCACTTCATAGCGATATGCATGATATGTACAAATTAAATTGTATAAAATAAAATTGATAAAATTATAAATAAATAAAATATATAAATATAAAATGTTCCATATAAGCATAAAAATATAGAGCTGCTGTGTCTTTTTCTTCAGTAAAGTACGTTAGGCTGGGATTACAGTTTGTTGTGATATCTTGTTGATTGTTGGTCCAATAGCTCCTCACGAAGGATGTGAAATTGTTGGCTAGCTCAGTGGGTAGAGTATGCACCACTCAATCATGTATTTTGTTAATCATACGTAAAATACTAATATACTTTCCTGTATAAGTATTCTTTTTTAATTGAACTAAAAATATTTTGTTTGATTCATATTGAACTTTCTTAATGTCTTTTGTTGTGGGAGGATAAGCCAGTTGAATAAACTCGGAGCAAACTAAGTAAGAATCACTCGAATATCGTATGAAAGGCGCTTCACTTGCGATATGTGTAGATATATACATATATGTACATATGTATGTGTATGCATTTGTAAAGCTGGCAAAACACGATACACACAATCTTCATTATCTCCTAATCGAGTGCGTCGCATAAACTTTTCTTACAATTCCGGGCAAGGATGAATCACTTGAATAATGTAAGAGATCCAGATAACCCATGCGCACATACATACATACATACATACATAGATGATGAGTGGCAATTATGTGGTAACTTTAATAGCAATAAACTTCAATTGATTTGCTGAGCTGTTAATGCTGTTGTAGCTGTTGTAGCTGTTGTTGTTGCTGTTGCTGTTGCTGTTGTCGCTGCAGTTGCTGTCTGCCAACGGGTTGCGCCAAAGTCAAGGACTCACATACACAGACACACACACGTCTATAATTTCACTTGAACGTGTGTGATTATTTGCAGAGTTCTTTCGTCATTGTTGTTGTTGTTGCTGAAGTCGTACTTAGCGTTTGCCATGCCTCTGGCTTTGCCCTTGGCCCAACGACAGTCGCGTCGCTGCGGCCGCCCACAAGAGCTCAAGCAGAATCGAAGGTTCGGTGGGCAACAGCCTTTATTTGCTTTACTTTACACTTTTATTTTTTGTATTTTATGTTATTTTCGCTTTCTTTTCTTTTGTTTTGATTTTTTACCACTTTAAATTTTTTTTTCTTTTAAATTATATAAATAAAAAAAAGTTTAGTTTGTAGGCTCGGCCAGTTGCCACTTTCCCGGCTTGAGCTCACTTTGTTTTACAGTATTTTTATGCTTTTCGGTCAGCAAATATTTTACACTGCCTCGGCGCAGTGACGCGGAAACGGAAGCGGAAGCGCCTAAAAAAAAAAAAAAATGAAACAAGAAGAAGGAAAAACCATGCCAAACGCAAACACAACGCAATGGGCAATTGCCGAGCTGCTGGAAATGGCTGCTGGAAATGCTTGATTTTGCAATGTGCCACGCCCCGCCGCGCCGCACATTAAATCGAAATTGTCAACGTTGCCGCTGCCCTACCGGACGTTTCTTACAGCTCACTGATTTCTTTGTGGCAATGCATCAACATCAGGCACCAACAACTACAAAACAACAAGAACAACAACAACTTAACACATTAGGAACAATCACTCAACCCAAACATGATATAATAGTCATGTTGTGCTGCCATCGCCTTAGTTTCTCGGCCTTTCATTTCGACGCATTTTAAACACTTTAAGCTGTTGGAACTTTGCGCTTTGTTCACATTCAAATAGCATTCATTTGGCAGCTGGGAAATGTTCCTTAATATTTCACACAAACGTAGTTATTGAATTTTTAACAAGCCCCGACCCCTGCTCCGACCCCTGCGCCGTCCCCGTCCCCGTCCCCGACCCCGACCCTGACCACGAACCGAAGAACAAACCAAAAGCATTTCACATTTGCAACTGTCTGCCGGCCTGAGGCCAATCGACCTTTTATTAAATAACCCAGGCCACATATCGTATACGCAATATGTTTACACATAGGCACACAGCAGCAACAACAACAACAACAACAACAACAGCGACGGGAATACATATGCGCATAGTTTTCGTATATCAAAGGTAAAATGTAATTCAATACAAATTATATCAAATGGCAAACAATAGAGGGAAAAAGGACTTAAAGGGAAATATACAATTGAATGGGCATTGCTTAAATATTAAGAAAATAATTGAATTATTTATCAGGTAGAAACCAAGTTGAAATTTGTGTAATATTTAAACAAAGCTGTTTAGAGCTTATCAGATATGAATTTTAGGCAAAAAACAAAAAAAAAAAAAAAAAGGAATATACATATACATACATATACATATATCGTAATATTATATTCTGTCTTGTAAGTTTCTCAATTCTTTTCTAATTGGCTGCAACTGTTGAACTTGTGTTAAAGTGAAGCCGAGCATAAAGTTGCTGTAAAAATATTATGTGAGTGAGTTTGCGTCTTAGCTGCATTCTTCTCATTGCTGGTTTCCATCTTCTGCAACTCTTTCCATGAGACAGAGGGAAACAGATCTAGTTATTGCTGAATAATGTCCAGGCTATTGAGTCCCAGCAGACGATTCACTCCGAGAGTGAGAGAGAGAGACAAATATAGCTGCGGCTGAACATTGTCGCGCCTGACTGAGATGGCAATTGAAAAGGATCGATTGTCATTGGACAAAGAGTAGAGCGAGTGAGTGAGAGCGAGATGGTTATTAAAGCAGGATCATTACTATTGTTATATGACAAATGAAAAGTGATGAGCAGTTGGTATTCTGAGAAAGGACATTGTGAAGGACAGCATACCGGGAATTCGTTGTAAAATTATACAATTTGAATGTTTGACATCAAGTTTAAATACATATATGTACATATATATATATTCACATACATATATTTAAAAAAACTTTTACGCTTTGGAACAAGATTGAGAAATTCTGAGAAATTCATATGCAGCTGGGTACAGCTAGATATTTGGACGTGACTGTGTAAAAAACGTAGTACAATGTCATAATTAAAACATTGCACTAGGTTAAAGTGTCTATATGTATACATTTATTTGTATATATAAAGCAATGCAGTTTCCTAGCTGTAGATATACAAAAGTTGTTGGCATGGCAAATATATTTTGCGCTCAAGTCGCTTTCGTCTGTGCTTTGAGCAGAGTTTTGCCGTTCTGTTGCTCATGCTAATTGAATTCTATTGCATTGATGTATTTTATTTCTCTCTCTCTCTCTCTCTCTCTCTCTCTTTCTCTCTACTACTATGCTTTAATTGCGTCCAGTTGAGAGAGTTTGTGGCCTGCAGCCCAGTTAAAGCTCAAATGGAAATTCTTTGCCACTTAATTGTGCATGCGTTGCGTGTACGCACAGTCAACCGTGATCGGACAGAGCAGAGCACGGGCCGAGCCAGCTTCTGTCATTTGGGCAGCTATCTGATGTCTTTTGATGGCGATAAGTGCTACAATCGTGGGCGTGCAAAGGCTGATTCTGCTCAATTTCGGGGCAAAATATTGGGCAAGTGGGCAGGGCAAGAATAGGGCAAATAAATGAAGCTGAGATGTCCACTTGCTGCTGACGCTGCCAGTTAAACGCTAAATAATTGGATGGCAGGAAAATCGATGACATTAAAGCCGAGCCGTCCAACCTTAAAGGTGACCCGAGAACAACGTCAACAGCAACAGCAACAGCTACATCGACGGTTCGCACCTCAGGTTGGCAATATAAGAGCTGAAATATATTTGAAAAATTGTGAAATGCCATTAAATGACTTGTATTCTATTTGGTCAAAGGGGATTACGCACTTAATTAATCCGTTTCGGTTAGGTGGAACACTTAAGCTGTTGGCCCTGCGGCCAAATGGCCGACATGTCAATACATTTTTAATATACCTCGCTGCGATGTTCGTTGCCCGAGCCCTGGGGAATATTTGCTTTGATTTCGTGTACAGAGTTCACAAAGAACTTTCCTATTCATTATGTTTACAATTTAATAAATATTTTGTGGCAATATATACGCCGTGCCCGGACTAAAGCCAGTGCCAGGGCCAGCATTCCAAAGTCCGAATCCGCCAGCAGCCAGCGTAGGACGCGCGCCGGACGGAGAGGGCGACGAACAACAGCAAATAATTGAGGCAGCCAAATAAAATAACTGCGAGAGAGACAGTCGGGAGTTCTCGACTGCAAAATACGCGCTCTGTTCTGTTTGGTTAAGTAGGCGAGGGCCTGGCCGCTCGAAGGAGCAGATGCAACAGTTTAAGATTATCCTCAAGCTATTTACCCTTCATTGCTTATGCACTTCAATCCAAAAGCATACACGCCCCCAACCAATATACCTCAAAGTACTTGCCGAACGAGTGTTAAGAAAAAAAGAAATAATAATGGTGGGAGGGCAAAGACAAGAAAATCGGGCTGACGGAATGTTTATTGCTTTGTTTGCTTAACCATCAGCAAATCAGTTGAGCTCTCTTTTCATTAGGTTTTTAATTGAATTGAATTGAATTGACTCGAATTGACTCGAGGGGAAGTGCAGCAGCCATTGCCCCCGGCTGGCCAGACGAGACGACGCTTAATTCCTTCGTGAACTGGATTAGAAAGCCTAACCAAATACATTAAAGCATTTAGTGCAAGCCGAACAAATCCTCATCGACGTCAGCCGCACAGCTGATGTTTGCCTATTAGTTGCTTGGTCAAATTGAATTAGAATTATTTGCTTCATAATTCATGTGAAAACTCTACAGTTTTCTCAATGAGCTAAATTCCTAATGTGTGTTAGCTAAGACTGTACTCTTGTCAAAAGCACTTCATTAGAAATTGCCCTAAGCTCCATATACTAACACACACACACATATATTTATAATAGGATTATTCAATATATTTTTTTTTTATTCTAAATGCAATTTTCCGTGTAGATTATTACCTCGATAATGTTTTTATAAGCCAAAGCAGAAGCTTCTACTTTGACTAGCAGCTTAAAGTGCTCGAGGCGAGTGTACTCGACCAGCAGATACCCTCAAAGCGCCATCTGTTGAATGTTTTCGGTGTGCATAGACAGTAGAATACGTTTATAATGACTATAACCATGACTATAGATGAAGTGTGTCTATCGAACATGATCAAGGATCTCTGTACTATATCAGGGAAAACGGAAGGATATAAAAGGGCTATCCCAGTATTAAGCACAGATGGAATAATGAAAACACAAAAACAACAGATTCTATTCCTTAAGAACGGATGGAAGTAAGAAAAATGCTAGAGAGTCCGGTGCATAGATACTGATAAGGAATATCTAGGGCTAGAGAGATGCGGCTATTAATGAAAGAAAAGAAAAGATGAAAAAGTTGTTCATTTTTATCAAGAACGAAGGGCGGAAGGACACAATAGGGCAAATTAGCCTCAGTTTTGATCAAGAGGAGGTTGATCAGTGTCAGCGACTATAATTGAAGAAAGAAAGCAAAACTAGTTCTTTTGATCAAGAATACCCTAACTTTATAGCCACACGAAAGGACGAAGAAGGCTCCTTAGGCTCCCTCTTTGATGCCAAGCAGGAATCAATACGCTCTAAATGGTTGGGGATTTTAGCATGAACTGTCCATTGCTCATTTTTGGTCAGAGTATAAAAAACTTGGCTAGGATTATGAAAAACTCAAGCCAAGTGAGTAAATGTAATAAGTTATGTAATTGCCCTCTTAACTTGTCTTTGCACAGGTAAAGAGCCGCAAATTTGAGCTCTCGCTCTGCACAAAGTTTTTCTGCTGCAATGCTTAAAGTCCACGTTCTTGTTAGGGCGCTAGGTGGGCGAGGCCAAGCCAAGTAGAGTGAAAAACTCATATTTATTTGAAGAAAGTTGGCAAGCCAAATGAAAGCCTAAAAGAAAAATAAACTTTTGCGCAAATGTTTTGTTGTAATAGACGGGCCAACTTCAAAGGCGAAGCTCAGTTAACTAAAAATCGTTCCTGGCCAGGTAATTGTTGTAAGCCCTGAATCGAAGCAGCGAACCATAAAAATGCGCAGTCCCAATCCCAATCCCAATCCAATCCCAGCCCCGATCCCGATCCCGATCCTGATGCCGATCCCGTTCCCGCCCCCGTTCCCAATGCCCTTCCGAACTAGGCGAGGCTGTCAGTCGACGCAGAAGGCCAAACGAATGCCGGCTATAAATTTCATGCGAACTTAATTAGATGAGCGGCAAGAGGCGGCTCTTTGCCCTTGGCCCCCCCCCCCTCCACCCGGGGGGATTGTGGCTGTCATTTGCTTCTGGCATGTGGAGCATCTGGCATTTGGCAGCACATGTGTGGGGCCGCCAGCGTAGGCGACGCGGGAGTTTTACCAAAGTTTCCCTGCACAGCCAGGGCACAAAAATATGCCAGTTTGATTTTATTAAAAAAAAAAAAAAAAAACAAAAACGCGCAACAACTGCGTCAGCAGCAGCAACGCCTAAACCTAAGCGGAATCAAATATACATCGGGAGTCAAGTGTTGGCCCGAGTTAACCTACGGCTGCCTTGCCCTTTCCTTGCCCTTTCGGGCGGGAGTCGGTGGGCGGGGCGCAATTATGCCAAAATTACAAACTTGTTATCTCATTTATGGCGTCAGCTGTGCGTATTTTTGATTTCCTGCTATGATTTTTCAAGACGACCAAGGTTAAGTGGCAGCCAGGCGGGCCACACCCACAGCTCAGGTACCAGCAGGTGCGTCGGCGTCGGCGTCAGCGTAGGCGTCTGCGTGTTTCCACAATTTTTAATTAAAAATGTATCGGCAAGGCGCTTAGCCAAAACTACTCATATTAGATACTATATTGTCTACTTAATAACTGAACAATATCAATGGCACAGCGCAACATCTGCCGCACATATCGAGCTATTCAGTTAGCTAATGCGCTAATGCGGCGCCGATGAATCGATGCGTATCTCTCATTGCTTCTAATTCTATTTCTCTTTGTCCTCAGACATGTCGTCAGACAATCAAAGCTAATGGCGCTTTGCACGTGACGACACTTGGCTCTAAAGGGCTGCAGAGAAAGGGTTTTAAAACGAGCAAAGAAAAGGAAATATTTATTTATATATAAATAAAGAAAGTAATACAACTCACAGAACTTGGAGACAAAACTCTTGAAAGCCTATATATGATGACTGCTTTGACTCAACTCGAGAGAAATGCAAGATGGATCAAACTGGTTTGCCACACTCGAAATACAGGATTCTCCATATTCGAGTGACCCATCTGGCAACCCTACAAGGTTGCCCATACTCGACGGACCTATCTTTTTTTTTTTTTTTAAATCAATGAAAAATTCAATTTTGTTAATGTTGTCGATAATAATCGTATTATTTGGTTCAAGTAGACTTGTTGACATCACTCTTTGAATATGATATCTCTCCAATGGCCGCCTTGAGCCTCTACGGCGCATAGTGTCCGTCTCTGTCAAAAGGTATAGGGCTGCCAGATGGGTTTACTCGAATATGGAGAACTCTTTAATTTCACCACACATGAGCATATTTCCAAATGTTACCCCATTAGCCCTCTGCTTTATATAGATATAGGTCCCACGTTCCTAGTGGCGGAAGAACTGAACTCCTAAAAAAAAATTGAATCAACGAGTTTATGATTTATTTTACATTTCAAGTCCATAGCTTTAAAAGCAACAAAGTGGCTGGCGTTCATGCGGATAGACAGACGGATGGATGGACATACGAAGAGACAGGATATATGAACGAACGAATGGGAAGGCAGAGGGACGGTGCTGTGGAGGGACGCAGGAGCAAACGAACAGAGGGTCGGACAGACATGAAGACAAACAGACGGCAGGACAGACTGTCCGACTGACGGGCGGACAAGCTGACGGACTAACGGGGAGGCAAACTGACGGACTGACGGACAGATGGTCAAACGGATGGAAGTACGGTCAAACGACAGAGTGGGTGAACAGAAGGACGAACAGAAGCACAGAGGGACATATGGACATATAGACAGACAAGCAGACGAAAAAACAAAACCAATATACCTTACTCACATCGTGAGCAAGTATGAAAATATGATTTCTCAGAAATATGTGAAAATTTAGGTTTCACTTTCAGTCTGCCAATGACGGCAATTGAAAGTTAAGCTTCGGAATTTATTGTAGGAATTTAGTTGATTTTGAACCTCTGTGCGCTATAGAAATTGTTTTTTTTTTTTTCTGGGTCTTTCAAATGTTTTGGTATATTCTGTAAGGCATATGATAATATGCTAAAAATAATAGCACCGATTAGTGTCTATGATGATATTTTATTTGTGGTGTGGAATGCTCTTACTTCACCAAACTGAGTTGAACAAATGGCAAGAGTCAGAGCATCTATACATATGTGTATATGAATACTATAGATTCTAAATTTGTATGAAACCGCGCGCTAGGAAACCGTATGAAAGGCCCAACAAATTTGCAATTTCTTTTTGCTGCGAAACAACAAAATTATTTAAAGCTTCACATACATATTTCGATTTTCAAATCTTTTGTGCGTGGGCGAAACTCATTAGCTATTTACTTTAATTGCTCATGTAGTTATATGCCCTGGAGTTTATTGTGTATGCTCAAAAAGGGTATATATTGTGATGGAGCATGATTTTTTAGCTATGAATCGAAAATAAATATAGATTAGTATGAGCTCTGATTTACTCTAGAGTAAATCAGAATAGAATAGAATAGATTACTTCAGTAAATACCTAGTTACCTGGGATTGGAATCGATACCTAGCATAAATTAGTATAAGTTCCTAGAGTAAATCATAAGAATAGAGTACTACAATAGATCAATAGATCCCTGGAGGATATTTAGGATAGATCCCAAGTCAGCTGCAGTCCACCATGTTAGCTAAGGATCGATACTTAGTACGGATTAGTATAGCTTCCTAGAGTAAATCATAAGAATAGATTATTGCAGAAGATCCATAGTTCCCTGGGGAAGATCCCTAGAATAGATCCTTAGGATAGATCCCAAGTCGGCTGTAGTGCACCAGGTTAGCTAAGAATATATACTTTGTACGGATTAGTATAGCTTCCTAGAGTAAATCATAAGAATAGATTATTGCAGTAGATCCATAGTTCCCTGGGGATGATCCCTGGAATAGATCCTTAGGATAGATCCCAAGTCGGCTGTAGTCCACTAACGTAGTACTTGGCGTCGCAGGGTTCCTAGGAGGTTTTCCTATATATCCAGCCTGGGCAGATTATTGTCTGATTAATAGATTGTCTGATAATAGCTAACTTAGCTATTTCAAAATAGTTTGATCGCGACTTACGGCATTCAAAACAGGTGTATTTACAATATACTCGCTATGAGTACATATTTGACTGTTAATACCTTCACCAGGCGCCTAAGAAGTGTATTTTGATGGTAGAGTATTACGTACATATTCATAATATGAGATACAGAGCCCCCACACAGCGCCGCAGCTTCTTAAGAGCATCCCATGGAACTGGGTATTTCCTAGTCGAGCACTCCCGATTGGTGCTCCTGTTTACCTGTTTTAATATCGTGCTTCCGCAATTGACGTGCGGCCAATTTGCACGCTCAAATGCCAAAATTTCTAATGAGGCTTTAATTATATTTTTTTCGATTTATTTGCTGGCAGATTACAAACATAGGTTACAAATTAATGGATTTTGTAATTGAAAATGGAAAAAGCCTTTGGCTCTGATTGGAATAAATAATATGAATTGCTGCCGTTGAAATTGGTCCAACCAGGAGCAGGAATCGTCATTTAGCATCTAGTTTATTGGAGCAGCTAGAACTGAACTGAGCTTCAATATATATGTAGTTTAGGTACGGCTACGATTTCTATGTTACAGTTAGAGGTATTTACTGGTATCCGTGTTCAGAGCATCTCAACTCGAAATTCATTTCGCATCGTTTGCATCGACTGGCTGCATATTTGCACACGCGAGTATTTATTTACGCTTTGGCGTGCAATTTTTTCCAATCAGCCGTGAGGCCGGACTAACGGTTGCTCTTTATTTTATTTACGCCCGGACATTTGTGACAGAGAACCGGGAGCTGAGGACAGAGGCCGCAGATGCCGGCAGTCAGCCAAATGCAATTGCATCGTGCGGCTCGCTTTATCCATTATAGACTTAGTCCAGCCATCGGCTTTAGCTACAACTGAACTTTGAATATAAATTCAATTTCCGCTTTTCAAACACACACACACACACACACACACATACATATGCCGCCTAGTTGTCCGACTGCCTATTTGTTTGTTGACTCAAATTGATTTGAGTGTGGGCAAGCCTTAAACGTTTTCCAGCTCCCGCCCCATCCAATCTGCCCCCCATTTCGGCCTGAAATCGCAGTGAAGATGCGGTCAAAGTAACTTGCGCCACAAGGCCCAAGCAGGAGTCAATGGAATCTCAAGCCACGTTCAATGACACGCTGTGACACCCACGGGGCGGTGCGATGACACCGCATAACGTCGTGGATTATTGTCGCCACGGTCACTGCGATAACAATTAACAGCTGCCAGGGGGTCAAAGCACCCGTGAAACTCACTCGAGTGGAACGAAGGGCGCCAAGACGTCCCACGCCGCCCATTTGTCAAGTGTTGCGATAGTGCCGCAGTCCGAGCATCGCAGCAGCCCCGCAGCTCCTGCTAGTCTGTTCACGCCCCTGCAGCCTCCATTGCAATGGGACACACTGCATCAGGCTGCCCAAATCGGAATGTGCAAACTTTTTCCCATTCAATTGAATCGGCCACATGGAATCGTCGCCCAGTTAACGCAACAGCCAGCAACAATTGAGTAAATGGAATGTTTGATTGCAATTGGATGAAACTGTTGAGCCAAAAATGATTACATTTGTATATGCTGGCATTCAGGGCGAGTCCAGGAAGCCGCAAGGCCGCCAGGAACGGGACGAATTATTTGAGCATTTGCTCATAATCGAGCGCTGTTTAGGGTCTGCATGGAGGAGTGGGGAAGGGGGGGAGTGGCGCAAAGGAGGCAATGCAAGTGCCACCAGCTGTGCCTGTGCCCATAAGAGGATCGCGCAGATGAAGAGCACGTCGCAGTGTCATAAACAGCAGAAGCTTACGACAACAAAGCTGGGAACAATCAAATTACACTGAGCTCCATGGCTAAGTGTCTAGCTGGCTGCCTGGCTGCCTGGCTGCCTGGCTGTCTGTCTGTCTAACTGTCATTGGGAAGGGAGAGAGATAAAAAATAATTAACAATATGGCGCAAATGAAGACAGGAGACAGAGGAGGCAAGACGGTGGGCCAATGCAGCGGAGTCGCAGATGACAGCGCGAAAGATGAAAAGTTTTCATAAGATTTTATGGCCAGCCATTTATCCAGCGAGAGGTGTGAGAGGAAGAGAGAGAGAGGTACGGGAGTGTGGCTGGTCTCCCCTGGTGTGTCTCCCTCTAAAGGGTGCCCATCAGCACATCGTTTATAGATTCATCGATTACTGCGCGAGTCTTTAGTATTTGTCGCTGTGCTGGCAGGAGTACGTACGTGTCCAGGCGGAAGGAGCACTTGTCGCGATGTGTGCAGATATCGCCGGGAGGCCGCCGAGTCGTGGCAAACGGTTTATGATTAATCTAAATATAGCCTTGCTCTTAACTGTTCCATGTTCGACTCGTAATTGCCAGCGGGTAGCACAAATTGGGAGTGTGATTCATCCCACTCCAGCAGTCTCCTCTTCCCTCCTCTTCCCTCCTCTTCCCTCCTCTTCCCCCGTTGCTAATGCACAACTGGAGCAGGATATACGTCCACACTCATTTACAAGTTCTCACGCTTCTTCGCCTGGGGGTGGGCAGCTGGCAGGCAGCTGGGCCACGTCCAGGACAGGGCAAGGACATGAGCAGGACACACGAAATTAACTGTTTGGTACTGGGCCCCAGCCACTGCTGCCAACTAGGCTCTGGTCGAGCTTGACGTTTGCCTTATATTATTTAATTCCAATGCCAACAAAATCTCAATATGGACCCCTTTGCCGGCTGCAGGGGGCGACTCCTGCTGGTCGTGCGTCGGCGCTCGCTCATTCGGTTGATGGGAACTATCATGCATCTTTATTATCATTATCGTGGGCATCATCGGCCTCGAAGTTTGGCCAGCCACTGCCTTTCTACGGTTCAAGTGGCCTGGCCTCATCTTTGACGGTTGTTTATTTAATGATTGGCCGCGGGGAGCTGTTGTCCGGATGTGCGCCAGTCAACTGGATGGGGCCACACGCCCCACTCCCCACCCACCCCCCACTCCTTTATCTATTCTCTGGCGCCCTGTTCCACACCAATTGACCTGCTGTGTCTGCGGCTGTTACTCGAGCCGTTGCCCGGGCCGGTAATTCCCAAGTTCTTGATGCGTGCCCTGAATATTTATTTGCATTTGATTAAAGTCTCAGTTTCACTCAGTGCTCATTTGATTAAGCACATAAGGACAAGGCTTCCAAGGTCAGGCGAAGCAGATAGAGGGATGGAATGTTATTAAATATAACTACGATTAATAATTTTAAATTATGGAAATCATTAGATTCACCAGGGGAAAGAGAGCAAGAAAGAGAGGAAGCTAAAAACTAGGTTACAGAAGCTGATTAAATGAATATCCCTCGGGAGAGCTAAGACGGAATTCTTAAGCAATGGTAAACTGAGATATTGCAGAGTGTAGACCAAGGAAACCTTCGAAAGAAGAATATAGACTCCTTCGAATATTTTTAGGAGCAAGTGAGACCAGATGGAACCTAGAACCTTGCCAAAGGAACTTTGGCCGGAATTGAGAAGAGTGACCATTGCTCTTAAAGGTAAAGCAGCTCTAACATTCGACTCCCTTCAAATTGGGCTAGGCCATCCAACAAATCAGACTGAACGCAGTTTCGTTGTAGATCAATTGTGGTTAAATTTTAGCCTTTGGTAAAATATTGAGAAGCCTCGCGGCTCGCATGGACCTCTCGCGTCTCCACCTCTCCGCTCAATTCCCATTCGCATCCTTAGCGCGGCTCCTGCGAAGAGCTCATGAATAATGTCACCTGAAGCCAACAAATAGCCTCATTATGGCGGCAATGAGTTGTCGTTTTTCACGTTGCTATGGTGCCCTGGACGCGGCCCTGGACTCAGGCCCAAGCTATGCTTGTATAGGCTAGACGATATTTCAAATATTTAATTGTACCACATCATATGTGGCCGGTGCACAGGGCGCATAGCTCAGTTATTACACCTTGTCCAGTTGGAAAAATATGTGCGTAGAGCGTAGAGAAAGTAAACTCGTTCAGCCGCAACCCCTCACAGAAATCCGAGATCTAAAATGCGAAGGCAAACGCAAATCTGAACCTCAGAATTTAGTGCTACGCCATGAGCCCTGCAATTTGTTTGCCCTGCCGCCGGCTATATCAGTTTGTCATCAGCTATGTAACGCAATGCCGATTCCTAAATACATTTGCCCCCCTCGAGACGTTAAGTGTATAACGTATTGGCTATAACATTTCCTCATGCCCTCATTTCCGCCCATTTCCTCCAGTCAGTGTAGCAATTATTCGCCGAGCCTTGGATGATTTCTCCCGACTTTGTTCATTCACTTTATTTCAGTTTATTTTATTCGGTTGCTGCTGCCGAGACCGCAGAACGTAGCATGAATGAAGCAATATGAAGATGGTAAACGCCAAAATTGAGGGAATCCCCCCATCGTGCCTTGCCTCGCAATGTCCTTGACTGATGGAACGGAACAGATGCAAGCCGGGGATAAGTTATAGGGCTGGAATTCCAAAGGCAGTTACAATTTGGTTTTTGTCACAGTGACTATGTAAATAACTACAGAATAAACCAACAAGAACAATAACAAATACCACAACAACAACAACAACAATGACTATCTCTACACATGGCATAGCCAACATTTTTAGGCCAGCTTGTGGATATGCTTATTTGTGCTTTTATTGTGTGTGCCCGGATCTCTAATTTTTGTGCTTTTTTTATATCTTTCCCTCCGACAGCCTGCGTGTGCGCGTGTGTGTGTGTGTGTGTGTGAAACACATAAATTAAATTACTTAAGGCACATGGAAAATGCTGTGTGAAAAACTAACAACAGTTGCCCGGAGGCATGAAGCTGCTTGCAAGAGATAGACAACGAGAAACAACGAGAGAGAGAGAGAGATAGAGATAGTCATAGCGAGCGAGTGTGCGTAGATAGCCAGCTTATGGCTTAGCAGAGGGTCAAACGAAGAGTTATTGACGTAATGGGCATTTTAAATTGGAATGTGAGAGTTACATATTATTTTATATTAAATTTATTATTTTTTAAAACTAAAATATATGTAAATATTTATTTATTCATTCATATATTTAAATTATTAGAATTTTTGTATATAATATTTTTTTGCTGTAATAAATAATACTTTCAATATGAGAAGGTGTTAGTATATAATAAAATCATATAGAAAATTTGTATTAATTTTTTATATGAAAAAAAAAAGTTTTATTTTCATCTCTAGTAATTTTCTTGTTATAATATTTATGCATAAGTGAATTAGATATTCATGAAAATCATAGTGCACAACTAACACAATATAATAAAGGAATCAGATAAACATATTTATATTGTATATAATACAAAAATATATATAGAATATAGAGTAATAATAAGTAAATGCTCAAGATAGATCTACCTAAGTGTCTACTGAAAATATAGACTTAAAAATATCGAAACTTTTTGATCAGCCCTCTGGTTGCGCTGCCATCGTCTCTGTCTGGATATTCGCATCATATGCAAAAGCAAAAGAACAGCATTTTAGAGATAAAAGAAAGAGGCAAAGAAATGATATAATGCAAATTTCAGTATGACTCAGCCAAGACAGACTCGATGCCATCTATATTCAGTCTGGTGTGGCCTGCTTAGGTTTTCGGCCAGGCTAACAAAATTGCGTTTGCTGGAGATAAAGCAGGGACTTAGCTGCGACGAATTCCACGCGGCTAACCTAATTAAAGCAGGTGAATTGCTCTTGTATTTGGCCCGCTAACAGATTCATTAATGAGACTGTAATAAACAAACTGGCAAACAGTGTTAGCCAAGCACCAGTTGTCTGAGTGCCCAGCATTGTTGACAGCTCAACTTGGCCAGGCATCAGCTTGGAATGAAAACGCGAACCACTTCACATTTGCAATCCAGCTGCATGCAAATTAACGGCCATGCACAGTGGTTCGAAGCCAGCAATTATTTGCATAATTTTTGTTCACACTTTTTAGCTGCAACTTTATATGAGCTAACGTGACGGGATTACATAAGAAACGTAAAAAACTATAACGCAACATAGCAGAATATAAAAATAAGATAAAATACGTAATATAATATAACACAACATAACATAGCATAACGTAAATATAACGTAATATAATAGTAACGTATCGTAGAGTAAGGTAAAATAATGCAACATTACGTAACGTAAGCTAAAGTAAGACAACTTTACGTAACGTAAGAATGAGATAGTGTAAAGTGAGTTGAGACGGCCCTACCATAGCATACAGCATTACGTAACGTAAGCTACAAAAATAACGTAACGCATAATAACGTAATGTAAAGTTCTGCAACTGAAGGTAATCTAATCTAACGTTACGAACGTAAGCTCCAATGAGATAATGTAGAGTAACGTAAGCTAATACAACATTAAAAATTGCAACGCTTACTTAAGTAATTTAAGGTTGGATAAAATTAAATAGCGTAATGCAAAGTTGTGTTACGTAATTTAACGTATGATAATATAAGGCAACATTTGGTTACGTAGACTAATGTGCATTAATATTGTGTAACGTAATGCAACGTAGTGACGTAACATGACACCAGGTAACATAGCGTAACGTAATTTAGCCAACACTGACAAGCTCTTCCCCCTCCTTGCCATCTCCTGCCGTAACATAACAGTAGATTTCAATAAGCCGTCGAGCACTTGACACGCCGGGCAGAACACACAATAGGGTTGTCGAAAATTTTTAAAATATCGTATCGATGATATTTTAAGTTTTGAAAAAATATCAAAATGATATTTGATATTCAACTTTAAAAATATCGATATATCGATATTTTCGATATTTTTTAAAAAACTTTTTTCCCACAATAAATTTATACTCTAAAAAAAAAGAAAAGAATAATAAGAATACATATTTTGTATTTATATGATAAACTGCCTTAACTCCAGTATTCGGTACTAAAATATTAAAAAAACGCGTTCTGTGATATGAGTAACCGTCATACATTTTATTACCGAAGGAAGGCACTGAGCTACCTGGGGTGGTTAGGCCCCATATTTAATATACAACCACTTCTTTTTATTACTTTAAGTCACAAATTACATCTGCCTGTTCCATTTTTAAAGTCTGAATAAATCGTTTTCACCATATTCAACATTTTACCTTTGCACTTGGTTCACTTACCACAAGAGTAACCAATTCAAAAATATCAAAATATCGCAAAAAATATTCGATATTTGGCAAAAAAATATATTACGATATAAATATATTTTTTAAACAAAAAATATCGATATATTGATATATCGATATATTTTCGACAGCCCTAACACACAACTTAACATGGCCTGGCAATGCATTCGAATGAGTCTCACAGAACGTAAGGTGAGTTGAGGTGGTTCTGCAGGCGCTTGACCTCGGCTCGAGTTCGATGGCTGAATTGGTATATACATAGGTAATAGTTGTTCAGTTCAGTTCGTTTTGTGGCATAAAGTCAGCTTAATTTGTCCACGGGGAAATCGCATGGGAAATGCTTTTTGACTTCACCTTTTGTCAGCGCGTCAGCGGGTTGAAACATGTTCGGGTTTTCTAATTTGAAATTGATCCCCAGGCGCATTTGTCACAGCTCGTTTGAGACAGGCAAAATTGGTTAGAAGACATTGGTCGATGACATTTCAGTTCGATGCGGAAATTAACGTATTTAATCTTAATGGCACAATGTGCAAAGCAGCTTAAATTGCTTTCAAAAGTCTTAGCCGAATGTCCGGTCGCCCAGAGTGCTTCGTGCGCTCTATTTGCCTCTGCTCGCATTTTTCATTTTTCATCTTTCATTTTCCGGTCTGTGTATGTGTGAGTGTGTGAAAGTGTGTGTATGTTTGTTCTTTTTATTTTATTATTTTTCTTTTATAATTGATGCAGCCGAAATGAACATTTTAATTGCGAGCTCAACGAGAGCGGTAGAAGCAAACGTCGAGCCCAAGCCGCTTACGGCCCGGACAAGGGTTGGCCAGTTCAACCAGGCCACGTCTGAGATGGCCATTTGGGTAGTTGCATTCGAGCCGGCAGCAAAAGCTCGGCACTTGTCCACTAAAAGCAACTGTGGCAACAATTAAGAGCTACAGCAGGCTCTGCCACTCTCGCGCTCTCTCCTGCTCTCCCCTGCTCTCTCTCCCCCTCTCTCTCTCACTCTCTGCTTGTTGTATTTCAAGCAACTGAATTTGGCACACGACAGGCAGCTTGGCACCATCCCTTGTCAACACTATTCTTGGCCCGGGAGTACTTCTTAATTAACTGCAACAATGGACTTAACACCACAGCAACAGGCCCTCATCTAGCCATCATCTTCCTTCCAGAAGTCTTACATATACTTTGTCTCTGTCAAGTGTAGTTAACAAGAACTTTATAATTTATTCCAGCTGCTGCCACCTAAGGCAGTGGAGCGGTTTCGCTCAGATTATAGTTCAAGATTTGCCTAAATTAATCTTAAACAAATATTTTCATACGTCTCGTTTATTTGCGGGAATTTCCCTTACAGAGAAGCTGTAATATTATAATATATATATTATCAGCCTTTTACATACATATTGATAAAATTAGTTTACTAATTTAAAAACGTTAGTAGAAGGAGGCGAGGTATCCCAAATCTGTAAGTCACGAAATCTTTGTATTGATCCGGTGTATATGCACAATAAATCTGAACTCTCCTGGTCTAAAAGTATTAAAAGTACGCTGAATTAACAAAATCAATTTATCGATTATTCGATAAAAAGAAATCGGATGAGTTATCGAAAAATATGATAAACTGCGTATGGTATACTCGAGTATGCATGCAAATTTCAAGTCTAATATATCCTGAGATCTCGGCCTTCATACGGCTATATCGACTCAGCGCGTCGCCCTGACCAAAAATACATATATATACTTTATGCCTGTTACATACCTTTCACAAAGCCATTATACCCTAATTTCCCATTTTCAATGGGTTCTGGGTATAAAAATAGACGATCTAGTCAACCTCTGAAAATATTTCTGTGAATAGCATTTTTCGTTTCGAAGAGTTATTTAGTTTCCCTGGAGCATTCTGTAACAATGCTAGTTCACAAAAGCAAAAAACAAAAATAAAAAAAAGTAAATGAAATAAAAAGTAAATTTTCCAAATTCATAAATAGCTTATATACGCTTATTTATTTTTATATATCGAGCTACCGCATTCAAACCAAAATGAATTTGTACACCTTTCGCGAGCGTTGGATCGAAAAACATCCGCGTGATCGTTATCTTCCGCCGTTCCTTGGTGGACCGGTTGATGAGATCTTTTTGAGTTGCGACTATAAGCCAAAGCTGGAGCGGACGGTTCCAATTGTATTTAAGATACTGCGCGATAGCGACAAGGAGCGCGTGGAGAACGAGGATGGGGAGGAGGAGGAAAATGAGGAAAGGGAGGCAGAGGAGGTTGGCAAACGGAGGCCGCCTAAATCGAGAGCTGTTCCAAAACTAATAACTTACCGTAAATACCATACGGAACATCTGATACGCGTTGCCGGCCGCTTTGTACGTGTATCCGAAGTGCCGCATCATCTATATCACATCGTCTATTACTTCTTCACCCGGGTGGGCACGGTGGAGACAATGCGCGCTGTCAACGACGGAGCGTTCTATGTGCTCTATAAGGACCCACGCGACACGCTACGTGCCCTGAGCCTTAGAAATCGACGTCTCCCCTTTCTCGGTGATATCGTGCTTCTCAAATGTGACCTGATGAAAAAGTCGGAGATAAAGAAGCTGCGTAAGCAACGTGCAAATAAGTTCGAAATCACGGCTCAAACTGAACGTGACTCCGCCGAGCACAATAATGAGAATGATAAGGATAATGATAGTAATGATTATAGAAATTATGGAAGCTATGATAATGATAACGATGTGCACGGAAGGGATGAGAGGGAAGAAGAGGAAGAGAGTGATGACGACGATGACGACGAGGATGATGATGTCATCGACTTTGACTACGATTGCGAATATGGCGACAATATAACTTACTTCGATGTGACTGGATTACTAATGTCCAGGGATCCGTACTTTACGCGTGACGATCAGGAAGAGCTCCCGTACAATGAGAGTATGAACACGGACTGCTGGTTTCCCCAGGAGAGGCCTTATCGCAATAACGATACCTATAACAATAACTCTGCCGATAACTATGCCAATAACAATAACTATAACAATAACTATAACAATAACTATAACAATAACTATGGCTATAACCCGAACTACAACCCGAACTATAACCCGAGCTTAAACCCAAGCTATTACCCGAACTATAACTATCTCTATAACTTTTACTATAATTATACCCAAAACCCTAACTTTAACGCATTATATCCCTATATATATCCCTATATGGAAGGTTGGAATCTGCGCCTGCCCTACATGTATGAAATCAAGTATTGGGCACGCAGGCTCTGGTTCTTGACCAAGGAAAAGGCTCGCGTTCTGATCGCATATTTAAAGATCACTTTGTTTATATTTTATTAGTTTGATTTTTATTATTATTGTTAGAACCCTTAGGAATTGTACGTAATTGAAACATCGAAAATACTTAGTTGTTAAATTGTTATGTTAAAAATAAAAGCTACCCAAAAAAAAACCCAAGCGACATTTACATATTTACACGCAATATATATATACAAATATATATATATATATATAGTAGTTAGATAGACATCTAAATCCCAAATGTTCGTCCGACCCCAGCTGAGATTGCCTTAGAGCTGCGGACTGTCGGCAGCAACGGCACTGTTCGTATAGACCACCGAGTTCACC
Organism: Drosophila mayaguana; assembly: GCA_037075325.1. Classification (NCBI taxonomy): domain Eukaryota; kingdom Metazoa; phylum Arthropoda; class Insecta; order Diptera; family Drosophilidae; genus Drosophila; species Drosophila mayaguana. Next base: position 2,569,036 of record JBAMCG010000127.1, on the reverse strand, counting down.
TGCTGATCGTGGCGCGATCGTGTGCGCCAGGTGTCGAGGCCCATGACCAGGCCGGGATTGGCATTCGCTTGGCTCGCCGACAGCTGGCCGCCCGCCGTGCCGGCGCGCTTCCACGGCAATCCCTTGAAGGTGTCCACAAAGGCGCGCCGGAAGCTGGCATTCATGAAGCAATACGTAATCGGATTGCAGCAGCTGGAGGAGTAGGCCAGCAGCTGCAGAAAACTGATCGTGGTGTAGTCAATGTACTCGTACAGCGCCTGGCCGATGAACATGCTCAGCGTGTTGATCACGTACAGCGGCGTCCAGCAGATGAAGAACTCCAGCACCAGCACGAACAGCATCTTCACCACGCGTTTCTTGCTCTCCAGCGTCTTGGCCTCGTTGGATCTGTGGAAATAGCAAGATTAAGCAGATGATAATTTGGGTTTGGCTTCTCTTCCAGCTTCTGCTCTGATAATATTAGCTATATAGAGGACCGTATCTGGAGGAATTTGCTATCAAAAGTGGGTATGATCTAGCACGGCCACAGATAAACTTGGTCATATGAAACTCCTGCAAGATAGAAGCCTTAATAAGTCTTAATAACTCATGTCTTTATCTAGATAGATTTATCTAGATACTTTGGTCTCACTTTAGAGATAAATCAAGTTAGATATTCGCTGAATTCCAAGTATCTAGTATTTATTCAGTATTTGTCTAGCAAATATCCAATATATATATATACAGTATTTGTTATATAGTGTATATCTACTATATATTTCATATGTATCTTGCACCTACATAGTTACTATCTAGTATATTTAGTATTTCTCTTATATCTATTTAGTATTTTTCTTGTATTTATTTAGCACCTAGTATATGTAATATATTCCAAATTTATGTAGATGAAAAAAAAAGACCTTTTCAGTATCTATCTATTATCATTTTAATATATCTATGGTATTTATCTAGTATATCCTTGGTATCTATACTGCATATATCTAGTATTTATTCAAAATCTACCTCCAGGCAATAAGTAAGCTTTCAAATTGTTGGTAATAACTAGTTTTAAACCAAATGGTTTAGGCCATTTATTGTATAGAGGCCTAGGCCATGCCCTTAATTTATCAAATTAATTTTTTATTGTATTGATAATATTTTTTTAATTAAAAAAAAATATATATAAATATATTTATATTAATAATAAAAAAAAAATATATTAAAAATAAACAATTTGAAAATCAATACAAAAGTATATTTTTAATATATATTTAATATTTGAAAAAATATTCACTATTCACAATATTTCTTTATTTTTACAAATTTTGTGGACTTTTTTCATTGCAACTTGATGAACTTTAGATTCTGGCTCGCTGTTCTCTATCAGATGAATCCATTTGGCCAATTTGCTGCCACTAAAATGCATATTTTGACCCACTGTGCAACGCGAAGATTCAGCTCATTTAGAACCACCTTCTCAATTCGTTCATAATTTCGTTTGCCATTCTCAGGTAGCATCAAATCAGAGGCGACTGCGAGTCGCGTTCATTGAAATGTCCCTCAATATCTGGTAAGCAGATAAGCGCGATGGCTCGCTAGTTTGGCTAGCTAATTATGCTAAGTGCTGGGCTATGGCGATACCAATTCTGAAAACTGGGTCCATGACTAATATATGATAATGCGCAGCTAAGGGCTAAGCTGGTGTGGGCCGGGCTGGACTGGGCTCAGCGGGGGATTAAAGGTTATTTGGACGGAGCTCACCTGCGCAGCGCCGCGTCGTGGATGCGTAGGCTAGGAGAGGCTGTTGGGGTCTTTGCCGGCGGAACGGTTGTCAATGTCGTTGTTGTTGTTGTCGTTGTGAGTGTCGTTGTTGTTGTTGCCGCGGCCGCTGATGCTGCTACTGCTGCTGCTGTTGTGCTTCGCGTTCCGTTGTTGTTGTTGCTGCTGCTGCTCTCTGCGAATATTTGGGCATAAAATGCGCATTCGGATTTTGTGAGGGAAGGGGCTGCTGAGTGGGTTGCTGGGGATTGTAGGGCACAATCTACCGCGCCACTTACCATTATAGTCGGCCGTTACATTCAGGACCAGAACGCAGCTGCTGTTGCCAGGCGTAGCGCTTATAGCCGCCGTTGCCATCGTCTGAGCGCTGCCACTGCTCGCCGGCAATGCTCGCACATCTTTGCCCACAACCATGCCCACGTAGAGAGTGCGTGTGATTAGGATGTAGGCCACGCAGAGCACCAGCAGGGGCAGCACGAGTAGAATGAGATCCAGCATAATGTTATAGAAGCGCTCGTAGCCCTGGTCGGGCCAGTGCTCGCGGCATTTGCAGAAACCTGCAAACCGGCAAATTCGACAACAGCTACTTAGTTGGCCTTCGACAGCAACGCACTCACCTGGCCGGCTCGTTGGTATCAATTGACTGAATACAGCTATCGGCGTCATGCACAGAATGCCGCCCAGCCATATGAATCCGATTATCTTGTAGGCATGGCTAATTGTCTGCCAGGACCTCGACCGCAACGGATGACAAATGGCATAATAACGCTCGCAGCTGATGGCCACCAGGGTCCAGGAGGAGACGGCCACAGAGGCAGCTGGGAATTCAGAGAAAACGAAAAGCTATTTTTACGAAATTTCATTTAAGTTTCCCTTTGTTTTTCTTTTTTTTATAGACTCTCTTGACACTTACATAACCGTCAAAACGTGCCCAAGTTTTGCTTACAGTGTATTTGCCTTGCTATATTTAATTAGGGATACTAAGGTGGACGCTGGCTTTGCATCTCGAGAGCCTTTTGTTTGTTTCATTTTTCTGAAGGATTCTACGAAAGCTTAAGATATAATTTAATTAAATGAAATGCAGGAAAAAGGGACTGCGTCTGCCTGCTTATCAAATTCTCTATTAAATGCGCACATTTTTTAACTTGAAAACAAAGGCAAAGAAGGGACAAGGCGTTAATAAAAAAAAATACTTCTGGTATGCAAAGCCAATGCCATGATTGTCCATATAAATAACAAAGCCTGGCGCTGCCTATAAAGAATATTAAGCATTCATGACGTAAAATTAGCCTGAAAGTATCTTCAACAGTAGTCGAGTGCAAAGAAGGTAGTAGTAGAATAGTAGTAGAAAATGTAGTAGAATAGTAGATGAATAATTGTAGAGTAGAAAGAGAGTAGCAGAATGGTAGTTTAATAACTGTAGAGTAGAAAAAGAGTAGTAACAGAAAAGTAGAAGTAGTAGTAGAATACTTGTAGAACAAGTACTGGAAGTCGTACTCGAGTAGCAGTAGAAAAGTAGTAGAGAAGTAGTAGATTAGTAGTAGAATAGTAGTAGAATAGTAGTAGAATAGTTGTAGAATAGTAGTAGAGGAGTCGTAGAAGTAGTCGATGAATAATAGTAGAGTAGTAGGAGAATAGTAGTAGATGTAGTAGGGGAATTGTAGAATAATAGCATAGTAGTAAAAGTAGAATAGTAGCAGATGCAGTAGAGGAACTGTAGTATTAAAATAGTAGTAGATTAGTAGCAGATGCAGTAGAGGAACTGTAGTATTAAAATAGTAGTAGATTAGTAGCAGATGCAGTAGAGGAGCTGTAGTATTAAAATAGTAGTAGATTAGTAGCAGATGCAGTAGAGGAGCTGTAGTATTAAAATAGTAGTAGAATAGTATTTGTATCGTATTAGCAAAAATATTAGTAGTACGTATACATATCTATGCGTGCATGTATTTAGTGGTATTCCCCACTTAGTGTATTGCTGGAAAGATCTGAGTCGACATCCGCTTGAGGTGCTAAATTTGTCTATCAAGTGTTGTAAAGCGCCGCACATTAAAATTTGCGCGGGCGTGCTCGGGCTCTCTTTCTAAATTGCTGGCATGTGAGCAGCAGACATACGTGCCGCCTGCCTGAGATGGGGCTGGGTGGGGTACGTCTATGGGCACTGAGGTAGGTGAGCGAGGAGCTCGAATTGATGTTCTTTGGGCCATATGTAGGATTGGTTGCTTAAATTTGTAATCACAGAATCGCAAACGGGGTCTTAACTTAAACAGCACGCACACATTTCGGCCATATGTCATCGAGTTTGGACTTTGGCTGCTGCTGCTTTAGCTGTTGTTGTTGCTGTTGTTGCAGCCAGTGGCATTAGCTGTTTACGTTTGTAATGGGGTTCGTTTGTATTAGGGCCGGCTATACAAATTTTGTGGTATTTGGCTCCTTGATGCTTGTTATGCCTTGTTTTTCCGGCCGCCCATACGCCCACACGCCCACACGCCCACACGCCCACACGCCCCCAAACCATTTTTATTTGCGGCAATCAAATTTTATCGCCCAACTGACGCTTATAAATTTGGTGCTGCCACAGCGCCAGGCTACGCATACTTATTTATGTTTTGCTTAGCTGGGGCGCGAACATGTCGTATACGTAATATGCTCAACACGTCGACCAAATCAGGCAGCTAGATTTGAAATCGAATGCTGTAGCGGGAGCAGGAGCAGGAGCAGGAGCGGGACCTGATGCTGAAGTTATGTGAGTCCACAAATCGTGTGTTTGGATTTATGTTGCTGACTGTTAAGATGACTTAAAGATGCTGCGTGCGCGCTCCCAAATCAAATTCAATCAACCCACACACACAGGTACAGATAAATGTCAGTGTGTGTGCGCATGTGTGTATAAACACATGCATATGCATAAGTAAGCAAATAAAGAAAGCATAAAATTGAATTTGTGCTCACTGTTTTTTTTTTCGCCTTCTAGGCACTTTAGTATTTCTCAATCGAATTACTTCCACACACACACACACACACACACACACACACACACATGCGTGTAGCACTCGCACAAATTTTGAAATGATTTAGTTGTCGTGGCGCCTAAAGCCAATCAATCAAACTGTTGAGTTGTCACACTTAAGTTAAACAACAACATGCCTCAGCACCCACACACTCGCACTCAGAGAGACAATCACACACACACACACAGACGATGGCACACCCTTTCACCCACTCACTCAATTACATTAGATCCTCTTATATATAACTTATAATCCCGGCATATTTCAAGCATTATAACGCAGGCGGTGCACAGCTCCACAGTGCACTCTAAAAGTATGCAACGCCACGACAATAACGCGTTGCATACTCTGGGGCGCATTAAGAAGAAAAGCTCAGCTCCCTTAGGTGCAAAATTAATTGAAATATTGACAACTCGCAAGATGCTGACGCTTTCAATGAACAAGTTTCCCTCCCACTCAAACACACAAACACACAGAGAGAGAGAGAGAGAGAGAGAGAGAGTTTTCCAAGCCATTTCCCAGCCGCGGGGAACTCAAATTTTTGTTTCGCATTACAGTGAACTTCGATGAAAAACTGCAAAATTGAAGAACTTTAAGAAAAGCGCTGCATCACCTTTGCCACTTCGTAATGCTTAAAGTCGAAACATTGAATTTAGACTCTGTCAAACTTGATCTTTATCACTTTGATGAAAGACGCCTCAAGTGAATACACATGAAGCTGACTTCACTCTGGAGTGACTGAGTGCATTAGCTCTGAAATGTAAAGAGCCCTCAACGATTCGACTTAATCTATATGATTTTAAGAACCGAAAATTTCACTTCGTTTGCACTTGATGTAATCACACGTACTGAGATAATAGATATAATCCTAGATCTGCTGAATTACCAGGTTAGGTTTATCGATTTAGTTGTAGTAGAGCTGGTTGTTCAAAAAATAACTTTTCATTTTATATATATACATTATATATACATACATTATATATGTATACATTATATATACTCGAGTACGGAAAGACGAGCTTACGTACGGGCTGACCGTCGAACAGTTGGGCGATCAGAATGAAAACTGACGAACGGCTGTACAGAACGGACGGAAAGCAATATACTCATCCAGTTCGTGAACACGTAAAATCAATCTAAGATTGAGCGAATACTAAAGTCGTTTCAAACTTGAACTATTCCGGCTCTTTAATATATCTATGCATATATACTGAACTGAACTTCTACATCTGCCATTTGCATGCTTCAGATAGATGTTGGACTTTAAGTTGGAAGACGGCGAATTATAAATTTGCGCAAAGCTTGAGATGCTTTTCGCTCGTTGACACTTGAGACGCAGCAAAGTTTTTCTATTTTTTTTTTTTCCTCTTTTCTTTTTTTTTTCTTTTCCTTTTGCTCTCCTTTTGCTTTAATTATTTTCATTCATGCTGCTGGCGCTCAAGGATTGGAGGCTCGGTTGCAGCTGCAGCTGCTGGTGGAAAAGTTATTGCTTTACTCAATCCCCCTAATTGAGACTCCGTCACGTCATTTGCACCTACGACGGATAAGCTGCAAGTAAGTGCGCCGTGCCGCCACATGCTGACCAGTGCATGATCAACGACTCATCACAGTGCAACTTGTGTTAAGTGCGATGCGTGAATCAGCAGCAGATGATGGAAATGGTATTTGCTCTACTCTACTCAACTCTACTCTACTCTGCTCTACGGTGTTGTACTCTACTCTACTCTACTCTACTTTACTCTGCTCTACTTTACTCCACTCTACTCTACTCTACTCTACTCTACTGTGCTGTACTCTACTCTACTCTACTCTACTCTACTCTACTCTACTCTACTCTACTCTACTCTACTCTACTCTACTCTACTCTACTCTACTCTACTCTACTCTACTCTACTCTACTCTACTCTACTCTACTCTACTCTACTCTACTCTACTCTACTCTACTCTACTCTACTCTACTCTACTCTACTCTACTCTACTCTACTCTACTCTACTCTACTCTACTCTACTCTACTCTACTCTACTCTACTCTACTCTACTCTACTCTACTCTACTCTACTCTACTCTACTCTACTCTACTCTACTCTACTCTACTCTACTCTACTCTACTCTACTCTACTCTACTCTACTCTACTCTACTTCTTTTACAGACAATTTATTCCGCTTGTTTTTGGCTAAAAACTCTTCAGTGCTTCATGGCCGGCCTGGCTGTTCATTCAATTATATTGGAAAAGTTCCAAAATGTGAATTGCCAGAGAGACGAAAATAATACAAACTTTTGTTTTGTTTATTTTTTAATTTAATTTGCGTTATTTGAAAATGTACGGGCGGCACAACGTGCCGGGTAGATCTTAATGCTATTATTGAAACTTTGCGCAGCAACAACGAACTGGCAAATTCGTTTAGATTCAATGGATTTAACACATAAGTAAATGCCAGCATTTAAGCGCAACAATCACAGCGGCTGTGGCGGACTGCCTACAAATGGCCGGAGGGTTACGGCGGTGCGAAAACTTTCCAACGTGCCCGAATGCCAGTCTCTTGGCATGCTTTGAAAATTCTATTTCACTCAAAAGTGAAACAAACTTGACTGAGACTGCTCGAAGCCCGCGTTTTTCATCGAATTTAATAAGTACTTTAAAGTGCGTAAAGCTGTGTGCGTGTGCTTATATATATATATATATATGTGTGTGTGTGTGTGAGTGTGTGTTTGTGTATGAAAACTTTGATATAGCTAAGCTGGTTTCTAGACCAAAGTCATGTCCATCGAGAGTCCTGAAGCTGTTCAAGCGAATTATAATAAAACTTGCAGATTCGCTGCACACACAGACGGAAAGAGAGAGAGAGAGGGGGAGAGACAGAGAGAGAGAGAGAGAGAGAGAGAGAGAGCGAAAGAGAGAGGGAAGAGAAGCGGAGGGAGGGATGGAGAGGGAGAGGTAGATAGCTGCACCAAATGTGCATTCATTAAAAACTTTCTTCTATCCCGAATCCCGATGGCATCAACTTCACCAGCCAAATCTAAAGAATATATAGAGATAACAATCTGACGAGTCATTAGCCAGAACAATCAGGGCATTGCATTGTCTTGCCGCCTTGTTTACGGTCCCTGCCCCTGCCCCTGCTACCTACTCCCTGGCATCTAGCCATCCTCCATTCAGCCATCCAACTATCGAACAACTAAAAAACAAAATTAAAACTTTCCCAAGAATCTGAGCATAGTTGAGCCGTGCTTCTCCCAACTACAATGTGAATATGAAGAGAAAAATCATTTAACAACTGAGCAGAACAGCATCCAGCTGGGTGTACGTGGCAGCGCTTAAATGATCCAGTTAATAGACCTTACCAGATTAAACCTTAATGCGATTGCATTAAGGCGAGCTTCAAATCATTTTACAAATTTAAGTTTTGCGCTCAGCATGGAGCTACAATAGGTAGTTATAGATCTGGAGTAAAGTCTTGCTGTTAGACTATTTCCTTCAACTTACTCTTTAAAGAAACTGTTCTTTCTAGAATTTATTTGGATATAAAAATGATTTTTAGATATTTTTAGATACCTTTCCCTCGAAAATATATCATATTGTCAACATATGTCTTTATGTATAGATATTAATAGATAGATATTATTATTGACCAAGTTCATCTTCTAGTCAAGGCATCTTCCAGTCAATATATGTCTTTATTTATAGATATTAATCGATAGATGCTCTTATTACTCGTATAATCTAAGTTCATCTTCCAGTCAACCACGCCCACTTCCCAGCACTCTCATGTAGCTTAACATCGTTTGTCTAAATCATCGTGACAAATCTCTATTCAAAACTTTGGGAACTTTCTTGAAGCCAACTCACTTATTGTTTGTAGATAATTATTTAGTTAGATGCAATTATAGAATTTGTGCTGTTGTTTTTATTTGTTACTCCGTGCATTGAGGATTACATAAAACACAAAACATTCGTTGTTGTTGTTGTTATTGTTGTTGTTGTTTCTTGTTCTATTCAAGCGCGACTTGAAATGAATGTGTTTAACAAAAGTTTTAATGCCTTGGCAACATGTTGTTACAAGCGTGGACACACACACGCGCGCACACACACGCACACACACGCACACACACACACACACTCGCATAAGCACTCTAACCAGCTTTGTGCGGAAAATATGTGGAAAAGTGGACGCACGACATATGCGACTAGGCTGACAGCCTGGGATTTGGCCATAGAAGGACTTGCTGCTTGAAGGATATTCGGGCTCGTAACTATGTCTGGATTAAACAACAACATGATGACAAACAGCACACAGAGCTCTGCATGTTGTTTACTTTCCGCAATTGCTGCTGCTGCTGCTGCTGCTGCTGCTGCTGCTGCGGCTCATATTGTACCCCTTGCCGCCTTGCCCCCCTCTCAAACGAGCTGGCGGAAAATGTTGCTTTGGCCAAAAAGTGCCCGGCAGGCTGCACAATTTGCCTAATGACTTTTTAGCTGGCGGCAAAAGATTTGTGCTTGTTGCTCTGCTGGTCATTTTCTACTGTATTTCAATATCACACACACACACACACACACACACACACACTTATTCACTGTGGCCAACTGAAGCTAAGCCTGCGATTACGACAGTCGCTGAGTGTGGTTAAGTTCGCTCGTTGAAGTGCTGACCCCCCCCTCTCTCTCTCTCTCTCTCTCTCTCTCTATCCACCCTCCCCCCTCACACTCTCATACACACATTAACTATAATTAAATGGCCCAGGCAATGATATTTAAGTCAAGTCATTAACAAATCGCAGCCCCTAACGAAGCAGCTCCATTTCCAGGCATTAAGTTTTATATTCGCATCAAAAGTTCATGAAAATCAATTTACGTTGGTTTCCAACATAAACTAAAGTCAATTATGTTCTAATTTCATATCATTTAAAGCAATTTCACTCGATTTTCCGTATCTACTTCCATGCAATTGCTTTAAGCCCTCTAAATATAGCTCCACATATAATCTACGATTTCATTAAGATTTCTTGGAGATTCTATTATCTGATATTTAAAGATCAAGCCTTATGGCATACTTAGCTTGGTTGCTTTTTATAATAACTTAAACAAACCCTAGATATAATTAATGAAAAACAAGTCAAGGCCTTACCGACTGCAGCATACTCATTCAGCCACAAACTCTGGCAGATTTACTTTTCGATCTGCCACGTCCCAATTTTATATTCGTATATCGATATGGCCGTAGATAGATTCGCCATATCTTATTGATTTTTCCAAGTCTTTGGCATCAATAGTGCTCAAGGTATGTAGGGATTTGTATATATTACTATATAGTTAAAGCACTTTACGAGACGGATGGACGAACGGACGGACATTTCGAGTCAGCTCATTTTCCTGTTCGTGTATATATACACATTTTAAGGGGTCTGCAACGCTTCCTTCTTATATCCTGATTTCTGTTTGCCAGCGGGTATAATAAAATATATATACAGCCTTTATTTTAAGAGCTAACTTCAAGGAAATTCGCTGAGCAGCAAAATCAAAAACCAGATTTAGAGAGCTTAACCTGTGGAAAGTTAAGAACCACAAACTTTGAACTAATAGAACTCATACGTCCTGCCCAAGGCATAATGCAGAGCCAGTGAGCTCCGCCTTGAATGTCATCTTTATGCCCTCCATAGGCCTCTTTAGTTTTAATTTGATGCAGAGGACTTATATAGCATTTGAGAATAGTCAAAAATTTAAGAGCAATACCGACAGGTCCAAATGAAGCAGCCCTTAAAGCTTAACTGAGCATTTAAGATGGTCAAACTTTATGTCCGGGCTCTCCATATTCGAGTGACCCATCTGGCAGCCCTATACCTTTTGACGGAGATGGGCACTATACGCCGTAGTGGCTCAAGGCGGTCATTTGAGAGATATCATATTCAAAGAGTGATGATGAAAATGAAAATTGTATTTTTCATTGATTAAAAACAAAAAAAATGGGTCCGTCGAATTTGGGCTGCTTTGTAGGGCTGCCAGATGGATCACTCGAATATGGAAAACCCTGTATATGCCTATAAATATTTATATTTACACACTTATATATGCACATATTCCCATTCGTAATCATATTCATATTCCATATGTGCCATATTCTTTTTTTAATGTACCCATCCGAACCCATTGAGCCATCAAGTCAACTAAAATTGGAGCGTGCTGGCATTTAACATGCTACCCTCTGGCTGACAGCTAGCGTAAGCCAATTATAATAATGGCCCACTTAAATACAGTTACTTTAGTTTTAGCCAGCTCTGTGGGGGCTTAGCTGCCAGGCTTCAATTAGCCAAGCTCACAAAATATGTCGGAGCGAAATGCGTATGAATAGAGGAGAGTGAGGGTGGGTGAAGGAGAGAGATAGAGAGAGAGAGAGAGAGAGAGAGAGAGAGAGAGACGGAAGGCGTGAGTGTGCTATAATGTGTGTGTGTATGTGTGTATTGGTGTAGGTGTATATCCATTAAAATCATTTTTTATGATTATCTGCGCATATGAATCGTTTTATTGACTTTTGACGGGCACGAACTAGCAATGGCAGACAACACACACAAACACACACACACACAGACACATAGTCGTGTGTACATTTGCCAACACCCGCACGATAGCCACACATGCGGAAAATTTGGAGACAACTCGCTGTTTTTCGCTTCACTTTGTTTGAAGTAAGTTTCATACGTTTTTTCAATGTTTTTCCAGAAGCAGCAGCAGCGACAACAGCATAAAAAAAATAGCATCGATCTATATTTCATTGGCATACTTTCCGGCTTTATCAGGCATGCAAAATGCAGGCAGAGTTTTCCATTTCAGTTCATTCAGCGCTTCGGCAGACTGAACTTGAGTAAAGTCTTTAGCCAGCTTTTAGTTAGTTGCGGCACAAATTGTTTTTCGTTCTCTTTGAGGCGTGGAATGGGTGTATGGGAGCATGGGAGCTTTTCCAAAATGCTCTGAAATTTTGTTTATATTCAGTACATCGTCGTGTACGTCCTAGTCATGGGAGGTAGTCAAATTTTTTGTATGGGATAACTAAAACCAATACTGAAGGTAGAGCCTTGGTATGTTAAATGAATGAATGAAGAATACAAATTCTATATAGAGTATAAATATATAGTGTATATCTACTCTAAACAGTATAAATAGGGTATATGTGCAGTATATATAGGGTATAAAGCCTCTTATATACAGTTCTTATATTACATATATAGAGAATACACAGAGTACGCATGATGTATGGAATATAGCATATATAAAGGAAGTATATATGGAGTATACATAGGGCTTACAGAGAGTCTATAAACAGTTTATATAAGATATATGTATATAGAGTATATACACAGTATCTTCTTCTATATTGTGTATTTAGAGTCTATATATATATGCGCACCTATTGTATATGACATATAGGAGTCTCATTTACTATATATAGTAGTATAATGGGGTATTCATATATAGAATATGTAAGCTGTATATGGGCTGCATATACAAAATATATATAAGATATTTATAGTATAAAGTGTAGTGTAGTGTAGAGTAAGATTGGAGTATGGCATGCAGGATGTAAATAGCGTATGCATAGAGGGCATATATAGGGTATCTATAGAGCATACATATATAGTACAGGTCTGCTGAGACTTGGGGATTACCCAAGCCACATCAGCTTTGATCTAAAGTCTATTCACAATGTTTTTCTAAATTTGTTGAGTTGAGTTGCTCGAGTCTCAGGAGCAACTCAGATCCTAAAAGAGCTTCCACATCGAATGCCTTACTCCATGTAGAGTGCCTGTGTGTGCGTGTGTGTGTGAGTGTGTGTGTTGCGCCTGTCTTGAGGATGGCTTATTGTGCTTTATTGGAATTAAGTATTTGCTGGCAATATTATCCTAGCTGCGCGGCTGTCGTCCTTCGGCCGCGCTAAGCCAGACGCTCCATGGCCGTGTGATATATGGGCTGCGGTGGCTAAGCTGGTAGACTTATAAGCATGTGTCCATGTGCCAAATGGCCATCAAATAATTTCAAATCAAGCACTTGGCCGGCAGCAGCTGCGCTCCTCGTCCGTCGTCCCTCGCCCCACGCCCCGTCGCCTCTTCGGCTGGGGAACCTATTAAAATGATATTTGCGAGAGGACCTTACGTCGGCTCTAACGAATTTCTAGTGTTGTTGCGTAGGCGTCAAAGTCATTTTACTCGTCACACTTTTGTCAACCTAAGACGCATTCGGACTTGGCCAAGTGAAAATGATATTTGGCCAGTTGGCTGGCTGCCGGCGCGAAGCGGGCGCTGCGGCTGGCCGAAGACAATTAGGCGGAATTAGGTCGACTTGCTCGCTGCTTATTGTTGCTTATGTTTATGATTATGTTGTAGGCACATTAGCGAGCGCACACACACACACACGCATCTATATATATAAATGTGTACAGAAAAGGCAGTAATTCGCGGCTGCGGCGGCTGCCCAAGGCCAGCGGAAAATTTTATTTAGAAACTTGTGTAAGCGCATTGCATAACAACAGTAGAGAGCACAATAAAGAGCGAGAAACAGAGAGAGGGAGAGAGAGGGAGAGAGAGGGAGAGAGAGAAAGCGAACAAATCTTGACGGCCCCGTGCAGTGGAGCATCGGCGAATGCGTGATACCCTGTTGACCCACATTATCGATTTTCGCCTGCGACTCTCCCCAGAGAGGCCTCAGAAACAGCGTAGATACCCTGTGCAGATACCCTGTGTAGTCAGGGATTGCTAATTACAATCAATAACAAAATGCTTTTTCTGGGTCTCTGGGAATACCCCAAATGTTTTGCCCTCAAGCTTGACATCAACTTGAATAAGTTTAGCTTAACAAACACGAAGATGTTGAGGTTTCGCACTTAAATCTCATTCACTGCATGCAAATTGAAATTTATGATAAATTGAGCAGGCTTTGACACTATCAGCTATGCCAGCAACTACCATAACTATATTTAACTACACCTTCTTATATCTCTACTTCTGCTATAGCTCTACTTTAGCCCATGGAAGTCTCCACCTTGAAGTTTACCTAAGATACAGAAACCTAACGCTAGGTCTTTCAAATACCATCAACAATTACATTTTGTTTATTTCATTTCACATTTTCAGATGCTAGGTATTTCAAATACCATCAACAATTACATTTTGTTCATTTCTTACAAATTTTCAGATGCATTATAATAATTAATTCTCAAATGGCGGACCTTAAGCTACATTTTCACAACTTTAATTGAGCCATCAGTGAAACAACTACCATAATAAAGCTGGGTCTATGCATAGATTTTCAGTTAGCTCATAAGAGTATGCTACAAAAATTTTGATTAATCTGATTGTGTAGGAAAATTGCCTCTAACAATTATATATACGTATTCCAGCTAATAGAAAACTGTAAGAAACAACTCTTAGGAACGTTTCCGGTACGGCAAAACGCGCTGAAATTCACGCATACTTTTGGTTGAGCTGATTATGTTGTGGAATATGATTATTAATATTTAGTCGTGAAATCGGTGGCATTATAGGCCCACTACGTTAATGAGCGCCAAGTGGAATGCGGCATGCGGCAAGGGCTAGCCAAAATTATTACAATGCTGCCAAGCTTTGTGTGCGGCACGCCAGCAAAAAAGGCAAGAAAATAGGCGTACAGATTTAATCAAAGTCCACATGACGGCGGAATACATGAATACTGCACGCATTCATTCCGGCAAGTAGCACGAAACGGCCTCCTTATGAGGCAGACACAAATTGTGGCAACGAGGCACTTCCAGCGCAACACATCTCAAACTCTTATACTCTTTAAGCGGATATCATAATTTTGCCACGAAATGTGTAAAGCGTGTGCAGAGAGTGTGGAGAGTATAGATAGTGTGGAGAGTTTAGAGACTGTGGAGAGTTTAGAGACTGTGGAGACTTTGGAGACTGTGGAGACTGCGGATACTGTGGAGACTGTGGAGAGTGCGGAGACTGTGGAGACTGTGGAGAGGGTGGAGACTTAGTGGACTGTGGAGAGTGTGGAGACTGTGGAGACTTGGAAGACTGTGGAGACTGTGGAGACTGTGGAGACTGTGGAGACTGTGGAGACTGTGGAGACTGTGGAGACTGTGGAGACTGTGGAGACTGTGGAGACTGTGGAGACTGTGGAGACTGTGGGGACTGTGGAGACTGTGGAGACTGTGGAGACTGTGGAGACTGTGGAGACTGTGGAGACTGTGGAGAGTGTGGTGAGCATGGAGACTTTGTAGACTGTGGAGGCTGTGGAGAGGGTGGACACTTTGTAGACTGTGGAGACTGTGGAGACTGTGGAGAGTGTGGAGAGGGTGGACACTTTGTAGACTGTGGGGACTGTGGAGACTGTGGAGACTGTGGAGACTGTGGAGACTGTGGAGACTGTGGAGACTGTGGAGACTGTGGAGACTGTGGAGACTGTGGAGACTGTGGAGACTGTGGAGACTGTGGAGAGTGTGGAGAGTGTGGAGAGTGTGGAGAGTGTGGAGAGTGTGGAGAGCATGGAGACTTTGTAGACTGTGGAGACTGTGGAGAGTGTGGAGACTTTGTAGACTGTGGAGACTGTGGAGACTGTGGAGAGTGTGGAAACTCTGGAGACTTTGGAGATTGGAGGCAGAAAACTGTGGGACTGTAGAAATTGTGAAGTAGAAAGTAAAGGTCTACTCTTTCCAGATATTGTAGATAAAACTTTGTATTGAACTGAATTAAATTGTTTCTTTGCTAAAGTTCTGGCCACTCTTGGAACTTCGTGGTCCTGACTAACTGAAAAGGTTCATGAAATGATGACTCTACCCTGCGATTGAGGAGTTAAGGGCAGAATCAGAAGCACAAACAGGGCCGGAGTTAAAGTGCATCCAAACATATGCCTCGCTACAGTTTGTGTAATATATAATGAGCCTTACATTTAAAGCGAACAAAACAACCTAAGCATGAATAAAAATATTACATACGAAATACGACGAAATACGACGCAACAACTTGACATGAATAGTTGACTATATCAATAAATCTATATAAAGCTGTCATACAGGGTTACGCTTTCGCTATTTCACTCAAGTTTCCAAAGGGGAAGCTGTCATATAAATCAGATTTACAACCGAATATCCTTTTTAGCTAACCATATATACACTCATGGTCAAATTAATAGGTGTAAAATTTATTTTTTATTTAAAATGTAATTCCGACTATATTTTCTCATGGGCTTAACCGTCTTCTTTTTATATCTAGTATCCAATTCTTTGCCTTTTGGTCTTCGAACATGTCTATTTGAGTCATTCCCAACAAAATTTGTTTTCGTTTCATCACTCCAGAGAATTTTTCTCCATTTACGCTCTCCCTCTAAGCCACACCAGGCCTTGTGAGATTGAGCAAAATGTTTGCTCATCTCAAAATTTTGATCCACGCAGTAGAGGAACTCTGCGAACAGCTCTCCTAGGTAGATCCGAGCCTAATAAACGTCGACAAATAGTTCGTGCTGATACCACATTGCCCATTTCGCTGCCAATAGCTCTCGACGACTTAAAAGGGTCCGTTTTAGCCAAGGTGACTATACGGGAATCGTCTGTTACGGTAGTTTTCCGACGGACACCTGGATTCTTTTTAACTTTTTTTTATTTTGGGGCATTTGTGACGATGTTTTCTGGTCGTCCCATAAGTGATGCAATGCATTTATAAGTTTTACCCTCTTCACGAACCTTAAGAACGAGATTTCTCTCTTCAGCACTGCAGTGAACTCCATGACCCATCTATTTTTATTAAAATGTTGCAAATAAATATTTTTATGCTTCAATCTAATCATATTCAATAAAAATAGTACCTTTGCATACTCAAAAACCTTTCAATATTTTTTTTATTAAAACACACCTATTCATTTGGCCAGCAAAATTTTGAGTATTTTGTGAACTATGCCAAAATGAAACTAAACATTATTATTTTTTAAACTTTTTTTTTGTTGTTACAGTTCTAAGATATGTCTATTTTCGAATACAAGTGGTTTTTTTTAGTTACATGAGAAAATATAGTCGGAATTACATTTTATATAAAAAATAAATTTTACACCTATTAATTTGACCATGAGTGTATGTACAGGTCCTTTTTGAGTTCATATGAAAAAAGCCTTGGACGACCTTTGAGAGCAGTTCGACTTCGGTGAGTTGTAGTCGTACGCCCTCTTTCCTCTCTCTCCCCTCTCCCCTCTCCCCTCGCCTATTCTCTGCAATTTATCATTGTTTTCAACTGTGTTTCTTATATTTTCGCGTTGTGCCCCTGGCGTTTGCTTTCGTTTCAATATGATTGCGCTACATGTTATTTGTGTGCCATCTACCGCCTTCGCTTTGCATGTCATTTGCATGACAAAAGGCGAATCGAATGCGAGTGGGCGGCAGTCCGAGTCTAAAGGACATCAAAATACCAAAAAATAAATGAGTAATTGTGCATGAGCCGGGAGCTGAACGACTGCCAAATACCCTGGATGGCAAGAGCCAAGTGAAAGTCAGCCAAAGTTCTTTATAGTTCTTTACTTTCACCAGTTTTAAATTGGATTTACATGAATGGTTTTTTGTACCAACTTGCAAAGCAAGAAGCGTAAATGCCCCTTTGGTCGATTCATCGGCCCAAATTAAAAAACTTTGGAAATGGCAACTCGAAATCATTGTCCGGGTATTTTACAGTCGGACACTGCCGTCTGCCAAGGCCTCACTTCTTTTCTTCTAATTTTCCACTAACTCTCAAATAGCCCATAGTTTCACAGCTATGCCAGACTCAACGTAGGGTATTTCCAAAAAAAAAGAAGAATTTAAAAAAAATTCTGCAATGAAAAGCAGAAAATTTTGAAATTGAAAAAGTCCGACGCGAGCAACTGCTGCCTGCTAACAAAGGGAAAAACGTTATTTATTTGCGTCTGCATAGCATAAATTGTGATTTAATTTGTGTAATTTTAATAGCAATCGCAAATGTGACAGGCGACAACAACAGCAACAACAACAACAACAACAGAAAATTACAAAGAGACAAACGCGCGGAGCCATTAAATGAAATAAAATTGTGAATTAAGATGCCAGCGACCCTTGCAGTAGTAGAACGATATATTCTATTTATTGTTCAGCTTTCACTTTATAGTAGCTGATCTACACACACACACACACACACATATATATATATGTACACTCGCATACACATAGCTAAGTAATTGCTCTAATTGCATAGGAAGAGATTTGGTGTCAAAGATATAGGATAATTACAAAATGCTTTCAATAAATTCATGGCGACTACCTTCTGATACCCTGCAGACATTGAGAGTGGGTATTTGGGGCACGTTGGTTGTATGAAAATGTGTGGGCCAGGCATAGGAGGCAGGCAGTCTCTGATCTATTCGACTAGCTGAGTCGATATACATCTATAATCCATGTCCAGCTGTCGGTTCATTCGTCCCAACATCCATTCGACTTCTTCAATCTGGGTATCAGTTCGTTACAAAATTAAGTTCACAATGTATATAGCTGCATAGTCACAAAAATCACTTTTCCACATTATCGATAATAATCGATAAACGCATTTTAATAACTAGAAACGTGAGCTTTAAGAGAATGCATTCATTAGTTTAGTTGTTAGTAAAGTCCATAACTACAGGCACTCGCCTATCCATGGGTATGTATGAGTGTGTGTGGCTTAGGCTATCTGCCAGTCGGGCACTTGCGCACTTGTTATTAAAGAGTCGGTTCGCTTTCACTTTAGTCACAAGCACAAAAATAAACAAATCAATTTAATTCCAATGTAAATACATTTCAAATTTATTTCACAAAATGTCTTGCGTGGGTATGTCTAAATATAACCGTATTTCTTATTTTATCATTCTATTCCTCAGCAGCAACTAGGTCTTTAGTTAGAAGAGGTAGAAGAATTTTGTGCTCCTCAACAAAATTTCCGCTTATATGAGACTCTCATCTGATTTCCGCTGTATCCTAAAACATTGATGGAGTTGCGTTAGCAGAAAGAGCTTAGTCTTGTCTTTAAAAGTATTATATCTTCTGCTGCGAGCAACTGCTTTAGTTTTGGGGAGTAATGCTCTACAGTTCAACTGCAACTCTCTCTCTCTCCCTGCCTTTCAGAGGGATTAAGACAGATAAAGGGACAGAGCTCTCCATCTGTGTTGCCTCTGTCTGAATCTCTCTTGTCTCTGTGTCGCCTTCTCTCTCTCTCTCTCTCTCTCTCTCTCTCTCTCTATCTATCTATCTCTCTCTCTTCCTGTTCCTATCTACCTCTCACTCTCTTTCTTTTTCTCTCTCCCTTTCTCCTTTCTCTCAGTCTCTTTGACTAACCCGCTTCAAAATCCTTCTATCGCTTACATTTTCCCTTCTCTCTCTCTCTCTCTCTCTCTCTCTCTCACTCCCATTATATCATTCTCTCCCTCTCTCTTTCTCTTACTCGACTCACTTCCTTCTGTCTGTCACCTTCTTCCCCCCTTTCTCACTAGCCTGGTTCCAGTAGCAAGCGACCTTACCATAACGGCTTTTCACACTCCTTCATATTTATACCCTGTACTTCAAGCAAGGACCATCTGCTTCCGTCTATCTCCTTGCCAATTTTTAGGCACGTCAATCACTCTGTCTATCTCTGTCCACTTAGGAATGTGTCTATCTCTGTGCCTGCCTGTAGTATAATATAACACTCCCTGATCGGGGCCTGAGTGACACCTAGTCGAGCACTCCCCACTGAACCACTCTCCCTTCTTGTGGCTTAAATCAAAATCTCATTAAGTCTATGTTAATAGTTGAGGATATCACTTTTGCAATTTAATATTCAACTTTGCCTTTGATATTTTAATATTTACACAAATATAGATATACATACTTATAAAATATATATATATATATATATATATATATATATATATATATATATATATATATATATATATATAGATGTATATACATATATAGATATTTTAATAAACGTATTTTTTGCCATAATCATTTTACGCCCACGTTCAACATTTTCAAATTATCGACTTTTGTAGTGGTAAATGCTGAAATGTTAACAATATATTTATATATGTATCTATATACGTATATAATATACGAGTATATAAATTAATGTAGAAGTTGATGAAAGTTCCAAGGGTTGATGTTTCACTTGTGCTTAATATGCAGGAAAAAAGAAACTTTGCTCATTTCGCATGTAAAGGAAAAGCTGTGGACAGTTTTATGCATGCGAATTGTATACACTGTTTACATAGCAATTAAGAGCATATTAGTTGCATAATGCTCTTCAGAATTGCTCGTGTCCATGGCAATAACTGTGCATAGCTACACCAAATGGACTCATATTAGCTCATTCCCTGTACTCTCTCCATTGTACTCCCTTCAACAGCGCATGGAGCAGTGCGTGACACCCGACCTGACGCTGTCATTTACTATTTACTAAGCCAAAGTTTAGCTGGCAGCATACAAGTTCTCATGGTCGCATTTTGTGATGGAAGCGCCGCTGCGCTGGCCCCTTCATAAATGATGAGAACCTCAATTTAAGCATATGCGCTTTATTGACCAACTTTTCGCACAGCCCCGGGCGGAGGCCCAGCCGTAGTCGCAGTCGCAGATGTTACTAAGTGTGCGACAGCCAGACACTGCCAATGTCCTAATACATATATTCATAATTTTTTATTAAACTGTCCAAATATGTAAAAAAAAAAGAAAGCAAAAGAAAAGCATTCGGGTGGGCGATAAATTTGAAATCTGAAATCTGAAATCTGAAATCTGACAGTTGTCTTCCAAGTGTCGGCAGCTGGCAGCTGCCAAATTGATGCAAGATAAATTAAATATAGTTTGTTAAGCTCACGAAAGTAGAAAAAAAAAAATAGATATAGTCGCTGTCTTATTAAGTTATTCATTAAACAAATATATCTATGTATATAATATATATATTTTTAGCAGAGTTTGCCCTCCAAGTTTATAGTGACAGCATATATATGACATAATATATATATACATAGATATATTTGTTTAATGAATAACTTAATAAGACAGCGACTATATCTATTTTTTTTTCTACTTTCGTGAGCTTAACAAACTATATTTAATTTATCTTGCATCAATTTGGCAGTTGCCAGCTGCCGACACTTGGAAGACAACTGTCAGATTTCAGATTTCAGATTTCAAATTTATCGCCCACCCGAATGCTTTTCTTTTGCTTTCTTTTTTTATATCTATGTATATAATATATATATTTTTAGCAGAGTTTGCCCTCCAAGCTTATAGTGACAGCTAGACAGAGCGCGTTGTAGTCAGGTGTTGCCGACTGCCACATACTCATTCACGCCCCATACGTTGTGCCACGCCCTTGATTGGTATCTGTATATTATATATATCGCCTATTGAATAGACGGTGCCAACAGCAATTCACTCGTTAAATTTGTAATTTCTAGCTCTAAAGCTGTAGAAAGTGCCACGCCCCTTGTGGGCATAGACATGGCATGCGTGCTTAGTTTTTGGTAAGCAGCTAAGGTACAAAGTTTGAAAGCTTACGCTCAAAAACTGTGCAAATTACAGGGTATTTTTGTATATGCCACACCCCCAAATAAGGGCGTAAACACTACTTTTGAGTCATTGATAGAGGTTCAGGCCTCATGTCCAATTTTGAAGCCTCTACCTCTAATACTTTAGGATCTATAAACTCTGGCGGTGTGCCACGCCCACAATGAGCACGTATATATATATATATATATATATATATTCCCATACTGCTGAGTTACCGAAATATGCACTTTCCCATGTTCTATCACGCCTCGAGTGGGCGGGTCGGTCTAAATTTGACACTCTAAAATACGACAAAGGCGAAAATGACACAGAACTAATAGACTCATTTCATTTTCATGAATGAGTATGAAAATTGCAATTTAATAATTAACGAATCAAAAAAAAATAGTAACAACAATATTGTCAAACATTAAACAAGCCCAAGTTCATGAGTTTTGTACACCCAAATAATTCATATAATTTTTCCCACTCGAGACAGCTGCAAAAGTAAAGCGAAATGAATTTAAATATTTTTGTTCATAGTTCTTTAAACCCGCTATATATATACATAGAGAGTTTAAAATGATTTCCCCTTGAAAATGGGTTCAGGGTATAAAGAAAAGTACACTTAATGGCTTATACATTGCTTAGAGAACATTTTTAGTTATTTTTTCTCTTTTTCATAGTATTTTAGCTAAGCTTTAAGAATGCGCCGCAGTTGGTTCACTACTCGCCGCTAGAGGGCGCCATAACCGGCAGACAATGTTGCCCAAGTAGACTATGAAGTGTGTGCACTCAGCGTTGCCTGCTGCATCATCATTTTAGAACACTTCTGACACCAGGAGCCCCCAACCCCAGGCCAGCTGGAGCAGTGTAATCAGGGAGTGGGCACTTGGCACTCGGGTCAGCACTTACCCTGGGAGAACTGTATGAGCTTGCAGAGGAACTCGCCAAAGATGAAGTTGCGCAGCAGCGTGCCGACGAGGGTGACGGGCATGCAGAGCACGCCCAGCAGCATGTCCGAGATGGCCAGGTTGAGCAGGAAGAGATTGGTGATGGTGCGCATGCGGCGGTTCTGCATCAGCGTGGATATCACCAGGAGATTGCCCACGATGGCGCAGAGTAGGATCAAGCTGTAGCTGGGTATTAGCCAGGCGGGCATTTCGGTGGCGCTGCTGGCGCTGCTGCTGCCACCGCTGCTGCTGCCCACACCAGCGGCCGGTGCTCCGATGCTCGTCTCCGTGGAGGCGACATCGGGTATCAAGAAGAATTGGCCAGCGCCCAGTGTATCGGCGTCCTCGTAGCTGCCACCGACGCCGCCGCCGCCGCTGCTGCTGAGGCTGAGGCTGGCGTTGCTGCCAGCGTTCGGGCCAGCGTCGCTGCTGCTGCCATTGCCGGCGTCGGCCAGACCCAACGACAGCGTCTCGTTCAGCGGCGACAGCGTCAGCGAGACGATGTGACTGGCGGCGCTCCGTGCGTTCGCGTAGTAGTCCACCAGGGCCTTGTAGGTGTCGGCCGCATGGGCGGCGTCCTCGGCGCTGGCGCTGAACATGGCCAGAGCGTGATCTAGTGCCGGTGCCGGTGCCTCTACCGGATCCGGTTCCGGTTACAATTTCTGTCACTCACTACCGTCTTTCACTTGACAAAAACACAAACAAAAAAGGAAACGACGCAAAAGGAAATCACACACACACACGCACACAGACGCTTGACACGATCCGTGGACAACGTCGACTGCGGCTCGACTAACGGTGCTTGGGTACGGGACGTAGTGTACGTATACGAGGCAAGCGACGCCCACGACGTTGACGTCGCGTCGTTTGCTGGCGCGCTTTGCTCTGCCTGGCCGTTACCGTTACGTTGAACGAGTCGCTGGCAACTGGCAGCCGCCGCTGATGGGGCAACTGCGTGGCGCCTGCGTTTCGGCCGCACGAAACTCACCACAGACGGCAGCAACACGGGGCATGCCACAGCGCAACATGTTGCCAGCAACATGTAGAGACGTCGCCCTCATATTCCACGGCCGACGTCGGGGCACAGTCTGGAAACGACTGATTCAAATTGCCTCACGGACGGACTGGTTGATTGACGGACTGACTGATGGATTGACAGATGGACTTACTGCATGCAAATGTAAATAGAGTTGCAGCAACTGCAGCTAAAGAGCTGACGATTGAGAGTAGAGGTAAATCAGCTTAGACAAGTTTAGTTTAACTGACTGATTGATTGACTGATTGACTGATTGGCTGATGATAGCACAGTGTAAGCCATAGAAGCTAGAGAAAATTAACAGGTTACTGGCTTAAGCTGCAAACAGTCAGACTGACTGAATGATTGACCAGCTGATGGATTTACTGATTGACTAAATGATTGATTGACTTATTAGCTGATTGTTTAGCTGCATCTATGCATTATCTGGCTGAATGGCTGACTGATGAAGTGATTGACTGAGTAATTAATTACTTATTACCTAACTGGTTGATTGACTGATTGATTGGTGATCAACCGACTCATCAATCATAGAATTTTTCACTAACTTATTTTACATAACTTATTAAGTGAATGTTTTACAGTCTGACGGACAAACTGATTAGCTAGCTGACTGATTGACGGACTGATTGATTGATATTGGTTTACTGACAGATTTACTATCTTATCGATTGATTGACTAATGATTAAATCACAGAACAGTTTATAAGGGGAGTCCAGTCAATCAATTTAACTGGACCGCTTGATTGACCAACTGACTGATTGCTTGACCAATTATATGGCCGATTGTCTGTCTGAGTATACGATTGTTCGATAGATTGATTCATTGAGTGATTGATTAATTAGTTGGCTGATTGATTAACTGAATCAAATGACTGATGAAATTAAATGATTGATGTGCAATGTGTTAGCTGATTGACTATCAAAGCTCAACGTTGCGAACTAGAATGCTACAAACTAGAACGCTTCAAGCTAGTCAGAGCTTTCTATCCAGACTGACTGACTGACTGACTGATTGATGATCATTCCAGCACAGTCCGCACAGCAGCGCTGAAAGCCAACTGAAAATTGTTATTCTCCAATCAGACTTAAATGTTTGTTCGAAAAGTTCTAACCACGCCAATCCCAATAAAAGCCAAACAAAATGTGGACAAAAAATAACTCGGAGCACTCAAGCTCCTTTCCGAATAAAGCCAAAGTCATTTATATACTTGAAGTACAGTTTCGCCTATCACAAACTTGCCAGCTGATGAGAGACGGGCGAGAGTTGGCGTCCTCTCCAACTTTTATCCCTTTAGACATCTGTTTAAAGTTTCGCCCCAAGGCTTAAAGTATTTTTTTTTTTTTTTCAATATATTTTTTACGTGTTGTTACTTTTATATTATTTGGTTGGCAATTAAAGATTAAATTAAAGAAAAAATTTTTAACCCTTTTCAACGTTTTTATCATCATCAAATTAATATTTAATATTAAAGGCTTTAACTTATTTTTAAAATTGTTTAAAGAAAATGCTGGCTCGTTGCTGCCACGAGTACTTCAATTCATAAATAATTCCCACAAATCTTTTTTGATTTTATTTTTACAACGCATTTTATTGATTTAATCATTGCAAATTGAATGATGGACATTTTTTGTTGATTTTCTTTCATTTTAGATTCTCATTTTCCATGGAACATCTTTGGCGACGGCTTAAAATACATTTTATTTGCTTTCCTCTCGCTAGGTGAGATTAATCAAATCTGCAAATTGGCGTTAAGAAGGTTATTAAAAAACAGCAATTTATATTTCACACGCGTGAATGGATAAATGTGTATGAAAGTAGAGATATACCTACATACATATGTTTGTACATACATATATCTATAAATAGATACAGTTAAAAGCCCTTGTAAGGATTGGCACATACACACATATAGACATACAATACATAAACATACATCATTTTATACTTGCTGACATACTCACGCTCATCCATACATACGTACATGCATGAATACATACATACATACATACATACATACATACATACATACATACATACATACATACATACAAACATACATGCACACATGCATACATAGATGCAGACATACATGGATACATGCATACTTGCATACATGCATACATACATACACGCATACATACATATATTCACGCACATGTTCATACATACATGCTTACATATTCATACATATGCATACATACAAGCATACATACATACAAACACGCATATATTCATACATACATGCTTACATATTCATACATACATGCATACATGAACCCAAGCAAACATGTATACATGCGTGCATACATACACACACCTATGCATACATACATACAACCATACATGCATACATACGTACACGCATATATATGCGTGAATATATACATACATGCATATATACATACATGCATGCATACATTCATATCAGCTCACATTTTAGCACATACACATGTCAGCACTTGCACGCATGCGTACATTCAATGCAGGCATATACGCACACATGCATCAATGTACGCATTCACACATGCATATGCATATGCGTATGTATGTCCAGAGACATACTTATGTATAAGTAAATGCATACATACTTACCTCTACATGTACATGCTCAATTTTGTACACTCATCCAGATATGTACTCTGACATTCAGATCCGCTGGCACATGCATGTGCATGCTAACACACAGGCATGTTAACATACAAAAATACTTGCATGCATGAATACATACGTACGTTAGCATTCATATTCGCACGCATGCAGACATGTTTACATGTGAACATGTAGTTTCACATGTAAGATTTCAATACTACCTCCATAAAAAGAACACATCTGCATACGCAGCATGCAAGCTATAAAAATCCGCGCATGCATGAGAATCGCCGAGAACGACATTAACTGGAAGAGCGTAAAACGCATGCGACTGCAATTGGCAAGCGTTTGGTACTATTGTACATGCACTGGGGAGAGTTGAATTCCACAAATGCAAAATTCATAACCAAAGAAGCATTTGATTTCTTTGGATCAGCGATAAACATATTTATTTTTGTGCACAAATGCCGTACGGCACTACGGAATCTCTAGACGCACTTTCTAGGCCAACTGGTTCGATTGTTCTGTGCCGGATCTGTTTATTCGCTTTTATTGCCTTTGCACATGTTATGACAACTGTTTGTTTATACGGCTCGCATGCGAATGTACTTTGTGGCTTATCTGCATTATTCTGTATTATGATAAACCGAGCCGAAACAGGCCTGCCACTAAATTCGAAATGTCAACAGACCCAATAGGCCTAATCATATCTATTGCAATATAACTGAGTTCATTAAATACACGAAGAAGAGCCAATTAATTGTGAAAATATGTGATAAAGCCATAAATCTTATCTAACTGAATAATTGAGGAGTGCTAGAACTAGATATGTATGTGGGTGTATAATTGGAACACTCTAATTGTGAGTGAGCTAATCGGGAGTGCCCGACTAGGCAATGTCCTCAACCGAAGCGAAGCCCTACTCTTCTATAGCTCTACTTATTCTCGGAAGACTTCAATTGCCATTTTTTAGGTAGTAGGAAGATAGAGAGAAGGATGAGGAGGAGAATCCGAAATTCCAGATATACCAAATTTAAGCAGTATCGATCTTGATCTAGAATAGGAAAATTGGATCGATGATTAAAGAAACTCTTACTGTATACTTTTAAAGAAATATATATTCAAAATTTCAAATTTCTGGTGTGTATGGTCTCATAGGAATGTAGAGTCTCAGACAATCGGAGTGGACAGGCGGACCAAAGGACGGACGAACAGAAGGGCAGAAGGACCAAATTACCGAAGTAGAGGCGAACATACATAGATTTTATTGTCCTGATTAAGATTACACATACAATATACCCTGCAGTCGCATTTTCCGTGGTTTCCGTAGTATGGGTCTGACATTATGCTATCTGCCACGCCTTCTTTTGTCCGTTACATCATTTTCATATAACCAATATACCTCTAAAACCTCGAAATTGCAATGGGTTTAGAGTATAAGAACTTGAGGTACATTCCGAAAACTAGATAACGAGCATCGGAATGTATACATATATAGAATATATGGCCAATACCCCTTTCGGGCTAAGTCCCAGAAATCTTTGCCGTTGCTCTACTATAGGCTCCACTTTGATCTCTACGATCGATAGCTTCTAGTGATAACAATGGGTCTGGTAATAGTTACAACAATAGCAATGCTAATGACAATAATAATTATGTAATAATGCGAATAATAGGAAACTCAAACCATCTCCCGCACAGTCACAGTCAGGCCAGACGAATGTCCGCCATATACTATATAGATATGTATGTCTGCATAGACGTAGTACAGTGCATTCGATATTATTTGTAGTTATATTCACGGTATATAATATATCTTTGCCATTTTTGCCGAGCAGCGGGTAATTCAGCCAACTGATTGCTTGATTCACATTACGCTGCTTGCAGCCTGATAAAGCGACGTGGATGACGCTAGCGACGATAAGCCCTGCACCGGATAAGCTCCAATGCCGTCTCCCGCTCAGTCCGCACAGAAGTGAATTTTACAGGCACACACACACATAGACTGGGGACTGGTACGTGCGCACTTGATTGCAACGTGCCCCAGCCTCAGCAGACGGCGACTGCGGCTGCGGCAGAGAGCCGTCTATGGCCTAGGCTGCGCTCCTCAAGGCTGAGGCAAGGCTGATGCGGCACAGATTGCTGGCCGAAGATGCCGTTAAGCCTATATCTCGACTTGCAAGTGTTCGACCGGTTGATTGGGAACAGGCTGCACCACTCCAGCCCCACACGCCCCAACCCCAACCGAACGAAAAACAGTATCCAACAAAATGTAAGTAAAAATAATAAGTAAAATAAATCAATTCTTGAACAAAAAATATTTCAAGTTATCGCTAGGGCATGACTACATGAAGAGATAAAGCGTCTATTTGTTTAACACCATTTCAAATTCAATGTGTTAATAATAATTTCTATAAAATATATGTATGTAGATATGTAGATAGATAGAACATGTTTATGTGGAACTTCAGATAAGTTCAATAGAATTCCGACTATGCATAGCTTAAAAGATAAGTTGAAGTTAAAAAAAAAAAAAAAACAAATACAAATACAAATACATATGTATGTATGTATATTATTGTACATAAATACAGGCATATCATAATCATACATATGCACATACATTTATCACCAACTATATTCACATACCCACAAAACCTCAATAATTATTAATTTATTTCAAATTTGCCCCTAAATCAAGTTTGAGGAATTGCTGGAAGATTTGTCACAGTGCATTTATTTTAAGAATATTGAGTACATACATACATACATACGTATAATAAATAAATGTAATGTACAGTGCTTCGCATCCTAAACCATGCTCCTATATATGTAAATACATACATACACACACACATATGCGCGCTTGCGCTCAACGGTGTCAAACATTTTGTCAACAGCGCAGTCGACGTCGCTGCCCGCGCACTTTCAACTCTGAAACTGAAACTGAAAATAAAACCAAATGCGGTGACGGCGCCGTCGCCGTTGCTCTGTCTCTGTCGCTCGTCAGCTCTTCAGCTTACTGGGGTGCTCCCACTTGCTCGCTCGCCGACTGCGCTGCCCGCTTCGTTTTCGTCGTTATGCTTTGTGCTGGTTGGCGCTGCTTCTGCGTCAGCCACTTCGTTGGAGTTGCACGCGCTGCCGGCCCGCATTCGTGAGCAGCAATTCGTGCGAGTCGGACGGAGTCGATTGGCTATTTTGGTCACTCCCGATTAGAGCCTGTGTGCCTTTTGCCTTTGTCTTTGTTTTCGTTATTACTGCAATACATATATACACACATATATATCTGTAGAAATATATATATATTTTTTTTATTAATTTTGTTGTTGTTTATCGTGAGACTTGTCGTTAAGCATTTGCGCGTTGTGTTCACAAAATTTGCACCAAAAACCCAAGCCGGTAAAAAATTCCGTGAACTGTCACTCGAGAGTTGCAGCAACAGCCGCAGCACCAAAGCCGAGCAGAACCGAAGAACTAGAAGAAGAAGAAGCAGAAGCAACCCAACAGTAGCCGCAGCATCCCATTCAGCCAGCCAGCAACATGTCCGACGGCATTGAAGTTGAACAAATTGTGGAGAGCAAGCCGAAAAGGGTGAGAGATACTTTTAACACAATCTTACGCACACATATGTACATATATGGTATATGTATTAAGAAAATATTAAGTGTGGCACAAGACGAAACAAAAAGAATTAGGCTCATGAGAGATGCGACAACGGACGGGGCAGTTAAACAGCAACACAGCAATGGCAACAGCAACGCAAAAGAAAATCTGCAGAAGCAGATAGCGCGCGTGAGAGAGACAGAGAGAGATAGAAAGAGTGAGTGTGAGAGGCGAGTGCAAAAGCTGCGAGCGGCAAAGCAGGCCAAAAAGGAAGAGGGAAGAGTCCGGCAACGTAGCCTCGCTATAGTTGGAGCCCCAGCCCAAAGTCAAGTGTGCGTATGTGTTAGTGTGCATGTATTTGTGTGTGTATGTATGCTGGAGTGTTGAACTTTAAATAACTGTGACTCCACACACAAGAACCGGCCAGGGCCAGGGCCAGTACCCCCAGTCGCAGTCGCAGCAGCAGCAGCAGCAAAGAGAGACCCAGTGCCAATGCCGGTGCCGGTGCCGACGCCAATGCCGACGCCGGTGCCAGACAGCAAAAAATTAAGTATAAGAAGAAGAAGAAAACACAGAACAGCAAAAGAACACGAAAAAGAAACAAAAAAAAAAAAAAGAGCGAATATCTTGCTTATGTTTTTTAAGTGCGGGGGCGGATGCAGCATGCAGCGCAGCAGCCAAAGGGGTAGATAAGCAGGCGACAGTGTGTGTGTACGCGTGTGGGCATGGCCATATTAGACAACAGCGGCAGCAACAACAACAAGGAATATGCATATCAAGTTCAAGTGCGCAACGGCTTCGCAGTCGCCGCCGCTGCCGCCGCACTTGTGCGCATAGCAGCTAATATATGTATGTGTGTGTGTGTTTGTACATACACTTCCACACACACACACACACACACACACACACACATACATTTTGTAAGATTTTCAATCTCTACCTTATCGAGCATGTATCAAGTAATTATTGCGGTTACATTGAGCTCCATATCAAATTTGTTTAGCTACTGTGTAACAGTAATTCTGACATCTGCTGTGATATATAGCCCACATACTGTGTGTATGTGTGAGTCATTTTGGGTGATTCGATTGATTCACTGTGACTCACACACACACGAACAGAAACACACGCAGAGCAGCAGCTGCAGTTCAATTACCTACTATATTAAGCAGCTATCGAAGCGACATGACTCAAAATTTAATCAGTGAAAGAAAGAGAGAGAGAGAGATACAGATGTTCGTTTGTTCAGTTGCTGCAAAGCAAAGAAAATCACAAGAAGAAGAAAACAAACACGGATTAAAAATTAAAACTAATAAAGCTAAAGTTAGCTTAAAATGTTCATACATTGAACTAGTTCAACAATTTTGCTGTACAGTCGATTAGTCGATCAATGCAAACGAGTGCAATTTCAAACACATAAAATATCTATATACATACATCCATATGCATCCACATTCTCTTTCCTTATCTGTCGGAACATAGAGGCGAGCCATTTACGGCTATAGCTCAATTCGATAAGTCAAACAGAAAGCCATGAAAACTGAAATTTAAACTGAAAATACGTTCAAGCGGATGCCACAACAGCAACGACAGCAGCAACAGCAGCAGCAGCACCAACACCTCAAACCAATGCCAATGGCAATAAATAATATTGAATATCGTAAATCTGAAAGCAAGCCATCCACCCGCAAACGAGCTGCATTCGATATGCATTACATTACCGTTAGAATTGAAAACGACTTGTGTTAGCCAGTGCTATTGTGTAACAGGCACACACACACACACATACACTTACACGCATGGCCTCTCTTCAATTTTGTTAAGTTGGCTGCGCTTCATGATGCGCCAAATTTGGCTGTTTCTTTTCCTTTTGCGCTTTATTTTGTTCTTCACTTTTTGCTTTTATTATTCACTAATGAATCACGCACACAAATCAATAAACGAAGTTTCTTTGTTTCATTGCTAAAGTGCAGAATTATTAATACATACAGCGCACCAAGAATAACAGCAACAACAGCTGAAACAGCGCGTGAAACGAAATAAAACAAATAAAACAGCCTTGCAGTCTGCCGATGCCCTTACCCGTTCCCCTTCCCCCTCTCACACTACACTCCTCGCTCCTTCCGCCAGTCACGAAGCAAATGAACGCGGCGCTGATTCATGCCTTGCATTGTGCTTTTCTTGCTCGGTTTGAAAAGAGTTTTCAACAGCTAAACTAAAACACATGTGAATAGTACTCCTTAGCCCGCCCCTCTGTCCCTTCCCTAACTGCTCTTTCGCATGGTAAACGAATGGAATATCGAAATCGAGCTTAATAATTAGGCGTATTTCCTCTTTGTTGAAAGTCAGCATGACGATGATTGATCAAATTAAACAAAATATCCAATTATTGGATTGAATATCCTGTAATATATCATTTATAAATATTATAAATTAAATAATAATAGTAAATTAATAAAAATATTTTAAATGAAAAATAAAATAATAATGATTATTAATTGATAAATTTTTAAAATTTAATAAATTCATAATATTTAATATTAAAACACCAAATATCATATAGTATTTAAAAACTGATTTTATTTAGAATTATAAAAAAAAATATATAAAATATATATATATATATATATATATACTCTTCAATATCGGAAAAACTTATTTAGGAAACAATTTTATGGAAAATTGACTCTATTAAAAGTGAAACTAATTTTTAATTAGCATATCATACCTCACCTCATATCTCCTACAGGGCATTCACAGAATCTCAGTCTGTTTCAGCATCTGCCTCAATTTGAGACGCACGATTTTCTTGGTTTTACTTCCACTTCTACTTATTCTTTTTTAATTTCTAACACACACACAGATTGGCATTATTTTTGCGGAAAACTTTTACTCGATTTATGTCGAACTTTATAACTGAAATTGCATTAGTCAACTTTAAGCGATTATAGTATATATACATTTTTTTATTATATATAAAGATATACAAGTATTACTTTAACAACACCTGCCATGCGTTCCTTAGATTTCTGCTTTCGTCAGCAGATTTTTTGTATGCTTTGTTCCTGCAGGAAAAATAAGTATATTGGTTTTGCACAGTGTGCGTCCGACTGTCCTTATGAACCTGGAGATTTGATATGTGGAGCATATACTCGTATGTACTCTCGTCTGATAGTGTGGCGATTTGCCAAGCCCAATCCCAAGATCAATAAGATATGGCGGATATATCTACGACCATTGGGGTCGCGGCAAATAGGCAACAATTGTAACAAAGTATCACGCAGTCGGCTGCCCCCCACTGCAGTGTTCTTAATTGGTATTTTTCCTTATTTTTTGCTGCATTCGAATTTTTTCTGGCCACATTTAAAATGTTGGCTAAAGCAATTTGCTGATATGGTGCGCTGATATCGACACCCATAGATATTGGCATACAATTTATTTTGTATATAATTTTGTGTGTACATTTTTTATCGCCTGACTTATCAAAGGCCATTGCAGTACTTTTTATGCCCGCCAGTTGTCAAATGGCTTAAAAAACAATTGAAAAAAATTGCAGTTTTTATAAACAAGGCTTCAATGTTTTGTATCCAATGGAAAATCCTTTGTAAAAGATTTAAACTTATTTACATAAATGTATAATAAATATATTAAACAAATAAAATATATACGTTGACGTTAAACGGGTAAAAAAAATAGATTTAAAAAATGGTAAAAATATGCTGAAATGCTTTGAAAAACTTTATTAAAATTAAAATAATAATAATAATTTATATATATTTTTTTCAATTCGCAATGATTTGATTATATCAACAGCTTTTAGTTTTAATTCTGTTTGATTGTAGTCAGAAATAATAATGGTTGAAAACCAATAGAATACCAATACTACAGAGTCGAACTAGTCTTTAGTTGACCGTCGCAATCACGTAAATATGATATTTGGCGCGGATTATTATCGAACTTAATCAATAAATTTAATAAGTATAAAACTCATTTACTATTTTAATACAGCTACATATACATACATACATACGTATATGCACCACTTAGCAAGGGTATTTCCTAGTCTGGCATGCCACTCAACGCTGCTTGCTTTACTGTAAAAAGTAGCCATTGCTCTCACAATCCTGAATTACATGCAATGCATTTGCTTAAAGCGAATCAGGCGATCAGCTCAGTAGCTGTTGACTTGAGATTAGATAAAAATAACGGCATGATGTAAGATTCAACAAGTACTCAAAGATAAATATATATTTTAAATATACATATGTAAGCATATAAAGCATACATAAGTATGCACTTGGCAGCCAGCCTAACTGCGATAAGGATGGCAATCAATAAATGTTAGCCGATATGATTACGAATATCGATAACTTTTACTTTCGTTTGCAAATGGCTTGGCGAACACATGCTCACAGCAACTAGTTGCAATGAACTGGAACTATTTGATTACCCTGATTGCACTAGTCAAGAGCTAGCTAAGAACGAGAGCAAATACAAATGCAGCAAGCGGCAGCGAGCCAGTGTGTGTGGGGGTGTGTCCGTGCGTGCATGTGTGAGGGCTGGCATAAATCAGAATTCGATTCACACATGTTTCTTTTGCTTATCTGAGTCGAAAGACGTGTTAGACAGAGAGCAAGTGATTTGGCTTACGTCATTGCTGCACCCGCTTACGCATACGCATAGTTGCCCACATCCGCACCCAAAGCCGAGCCCAGGACAAACAAATAAGAAGGAAAAAAACAAAGGCATGCTCTGTAATTGCGGCAATATATGTATACGATTAGTTATCAGACACGCCCAGTCAACAATCGCATCTGAGTGTGTGCCAATTCATTTTGCGGCGAGATAGTTGAGAGAAATGTCTTATCAGATAAATAAAGCAAAATACAAAAGCCGTTAATTTGCGCTCGAAATTATAGCAGCTGGCCATATACAAACATACATATATGTATGTATGTATATGCATACATAATTCTGTATTCTCAGCTTTAGTTGCCATTTCTTCTTCTTCCTATTCTGCATTAGCTGTTTCCTATTGCAAATTGTCTGTCGCCAGCGCACGAATTATGGCAACGGTTTTATTTCACATCTCTGCTATTCTTCGCTGTCTATGTGTG
The DNA here is from genome assembly GCA_037075325.1 of Drosophila mayaguana. Lineage (NCBI taxonomy): Eukaryota > Metazoa > Arthropoda > Insecta > Diptera > Drosophilidae > Drosophila > Drosophila mayaguana. The sequence goes on along the minus strand of JBAMCG010000127.1, from coordinate 2,534,447 downwards.
TGTGTCTGTCTGTTTCTTTTGTGCTGGCACAGTTTTTGCACGTTTGGCTACTCATTTATTTTTGCCTAATTAATTCAATACATATCAAGAGATTACAGTTTTTATCGTCGTGAAAGTCCAAGCGGAGGCCAAACTTTTCTATTCTTTGATCTTTCTAATTGTTTGTCAATTTGTTATCATATTCTGCTTTCCAGAGAGCACTTTTCTAAATCGCTTTTCTAATTGATTTTTCTCACACACACACAGACACAGAGGCGCGCACTACAAGCACACAAAATCTCTCTCACACACGCAAAACCTATTTCGGTCAACGAACGCATTATGATCCAGCCGCTCTCTTACTTGCTCATCCTCTCTGTCGCACTCACGCGATTTGCTACTGCTGCTCATCTGCTTATTCTGCACTGCTCCATATGGCGACAGTTTTGTTGTTATATTTTATGCTCTTTGTTTTGTCGCTGCCAACAGCTCAGCCGCCGCACAAAATTATCTGTAGACCGTTCTTTTTTTTTCATATTTCTTTTTCCCGTTGTTGTTGCGGCGGCTTTGCTGATTGAAAATTGTGATGCTTAAATTGTTTCAAATGGAGCGCATACAAACAAAACAATACATAAATCTCGATTGAAGACGCCCGATCAGCTGTCACCCAAACAGCTCTCGATGACTTTCCAAAGTAGCTGTAACTCGCTCGAATTATTCGAGCGTCGTATGCGATGTGGGCTGGCTTTCGACATCGAAAACTAACACACATATGTACATGTATGTGTGTATCTGTATATGTATGCCCGCTTGAAAGTACCCAGCAATAAATCGAGGCAGAAAGCGAACGAACTCACTTTCGATATCGAAAACTACCACAGTCTGCATTGGAAGTCGACGGCCAACAACAACCACAATTAACGCATTAATGCATCATCCTCCATGCAAGCTAAATTAAGCAATAATAAATGAAGCCAACCCGTTTACTGATCTGACGGAAACAGAAAAACATTAACAATTTATTTTTGTTTATTTGCCTCACGCACAAATCGGTCAGTGAGGCTATTCAATCAGTTCGAATTACTCTCGCATGCAAATTCAAATGCATTTTTATTGTGTTAAATATGATTCAGATGTATATGATATATTTATTACATTTTAATTTAAGTTAACATGAATCTTGGCGTACAAATTCTCTCAATGATATATTATTGAGGAGATTTGGGTTATGAAAGTTGTGTAGATAAAAGGTTTTATCATATTATTATTATATTATCTTCTTGAGACTCATTGAAATTCTCGGAAAGAGGGGAATAAATGGAGTGCTAGATAATAATGTAAATATGTATATAATAATGACTGTTTTGAGTTTTCCTAATCTTTCATATGGTACCAATGCAGAGTATAAGAGGGAGAGAGAGAGAGAGAGAGTAAAAAGAGAGAGAGAGAAATAGAAATAGAGGGAGAGAGGGTGTTAGAGACACTACCTTAAGAGTTTTCGGAATGTATGAGGTATAGATTAAGAAGAAAAGTGCGAGAGATACAGATGCAAATAAGCAAAGAATGATGCTGAGAGAGAGAGGAAGAGATAGAAAGACAGAGAGAGGGACAGCCTGTCGTTGCTAGAGAATGGGAGATATAGGTGCAAAGTGAGCGAGATAGAGGTAAGTGCAAGGAAAGAGGGAAGAGTGATATATTTAGAGAGAGAAAGCGAGATACTGAGAACCGAGATATGGCGGGGGAATTTTAGATAGATAGGTAAAGAGAGAGAGAGAGAGAGAGAGAAAGATAGATAGAGATAGAGATAAGTAGAGAGAGAGAGAGAGATAGATAGAGAGAGAGAGAGAAAGATAGATAGAGATAGAGATAAGTAGAGAGAGAGAGAGATAGATAGAGATAGAGATAAGTAGAGAGAGAGAGAGAGATAGAGAGAGAGAGACAGACAGATAGATAGAGATAGAGATAAGTAGAGAGAGACAGACAGATAGATAGAGATAGAGATAAGTAGAGAGAGACAGACAGATAGATAGATATATAGAGATAGAGGTAGATAGAGAGAGAAATAGATGGATAGAGATAGAGGTAGATAGAGAGAGAAATAGATAGATAGATAGAGATAAAGGTAGATAGAGAGAGAAATAGATGGATAGAGAAATAGATAGATAGAGATATAGAGGTAGAGAGAGCGCGAGCAAGACAGAGAGGGAGAGTGATCGAGAGAGAGAGAGCGCGCGAAAGATAGATATATAGTTATGGACAGAGAGGGAGAGAGAGAAAGAGTGAGAGGAGAGACGGATTTCCAGAGTTAGCTAGATTCATAGCAAATATTTTCAAATCCACCAATTAGAGATATTGTTCGAACTTGCTTTGGCTTTATCTAGGCCTATGCTTAGGTCTATGTCGATGTTACTTTCCAAGCATTATCTAAGATCGCAGACAACACGATACAGAAATAGCTGTTTCATTACGCACGAAACATTGTGTTTTTGTATTTTTGATCAATTGAACGAAAACAATTTCCGTTAAATCAATTAATAACGAAAAAAAAGCAATTCTCATGTGAAAACTTTTTACTTTTTGCCTTGAGGCAATGTAATTATGGCATATAGATAAGTATATATGCACTATATATATATAATATTAGTAACTAGTATTTTTGTTGTTTCTTTTGTGTTGCTGTCTCGCTCTGTCTTAGTTACTCAATTCGCATGCAACGCGCGCGCTTTTAATTTATGCAACATTTCGAGCTGAACAAATTGAGTTTTGCGGAGTTTTGCATTGGCGTGATTGATTCATAATTTGATTGATATTGCTATTGCTATTGCTATTGTTATTGTTATTGCTATTGTTGATATTGCTGTTGCTGTTGCTGTTGTTATTGCTGTTGCTTTTATGCTGGCTCTTGGCACGGAAACGAAAGCGAAAGTCTCTGGCGGATGCTTCAGTGCATGCAACACGAAACAAAGCGAAATGAGCACTACAAACTGGGCGTGGCGGAGGCTCTTCCGTATTGCCCTGCCGTATTCAATTTGCATTGCTCATGTTTTGCTTTCTCGCTCATCTTGCAGATGCCGGTGGCCACGTCGCTGGACAAGGACGCCATCCGCGAGGCGTACGAGGACGTGCGCTCGGATCTGACGGACACGGAGTGGGCGGTGTTCAAGTTCGACGGGGCACAGATAATTGTGCATGGGCGGGGCCAGTGCTTCGAGCAGTTCCGCGAGCAGTTCGGCGACTCGGAGCGCGCCTTTGGCTACATCCGCATACAGATGGGCGACGAGATGTCCAAGCGCAAGAAGTTCATATTTCTGACATGGATCGGCCAGGAGGTGGGCGTCATCCAGCGCGCCAAAATGTCCACGGACAAGGCGCTCATCAAGGACGTGCTGAATGTGAGTGCATTGCGTTCGAGCGTTCGGCCCCTTCTCATCTCTGATTTCTCCCTCTCTGCAGAACTTTGCCGTGGAGCTGCAGGCGGGCGTCCAGGCGGAGCTGGACATCGAGCTGTTCCGTGAGGCACTGAATCGCGCCGGCGGCGCCAACTACGGCACTGGCATCCGGGACAACTGAGCAACTGGACAGCAGGCGCACCACCCACGTCGTCCTGTTCACCAATCGACTACAAGTACTTCCCCCTCCTGCTCCTGCTCCTACGTGCTCCCCCCTGTCTCTGCCTCTTTTTTTTTGTGCACCTCTTCATTTGCTGACTTAATCCTGCTTTCTTACTTAATTATTATGAATTAATTTTATGCGATCTTAAAATATTTACTGTACATTTGTATGTAATATGTAATAAATATTAAAACAAGAAACAAAGAGATATAACGGAAACTTCTTTGATTTAACTTGCCAAATCCAATTGGAGATGCGTGTTAATTGGGATCTCAGTGAACCAATCGGAACATCATCTGGGAATCAGAATTCAGCTGAACTGATTCACAAAAAAGCCAAATTTAAATCTTAATAAATACGAAACTAAATAAAAATATTGTAAAATTACCTGGAAATCCAATTGGGATTGCTAGTGGTCTCAATAACTTTCAACTATAATTGGTATTTTGTGGCACCAACCAGAATGTGGTTCAATGAACTTTTTCGCAAAAAAACTGTCAAAATTACATTGGGAAAATATTGAAATACATAAAAACCAAAATTCCATTCTGATTTACATGAAATTTAAACAAAATCCAGTTGGAATGAAGCCTTATGCATTTATATCCAAATGGCATCGTCAATTCCATTTCAAACTCCAATTGGCATCGCCAGTATATTTATATTCCAATTGGCATCGCCAGTATATTTATTATCCAATTGGCATTCCAATTAACCAAGCAAAAACAGCTACGAGTCGGTTTTGATATAAAAAATGAGTACCAGATTCTTGTGAATTTATATATATATATAAATCCAATAGGAATGCGTAAATCAATCGCAGCATGGAAACGTAATCCAATTGGTGTTTGAATTAACCAAGCTGGAATTTCTATAAATAAATAAAATAAATATCAAGCAATAACAAAACAGAATTTGTTGGAACTTGACTTGTAGAAACAGATATATGTATGTAGATCCAATGGGAAGAGGCCCAATCGAATTGGTATTTACAGTCGCCCAATTAGAAGCAGTTCTAAGCCGATTCTCTACAGGAATTTGCTTGCGCTGGAACATATAAGAGATGGATGTTGTGCAAAAGAGGTTCCTCCATCGATGCCCGCTTCCGATAACCAGAAAAGATCAACAAATTCTATAATATATATATTTCGCAGAACAGTACAATTTTATTTCTGGCTTCCACACTAAAATATATATATGTGTGTGTGTATATATATATATATATACCTGTATATGTGGTATCTAATCTAATCAGAGTTGGCGACAGCTGCAAACCCAGACTAAAACATATTTTAGCTGCAGCACTATATACTGCTTAGTATATATATTAGCTGTAGTAGCTGCAGCACATGCAAGTATATACTTTATTCCTAGATGCTGTTGAGTATACACAGAAAAGTGGATAGAGAGAGGGGGAAGGAAATAGAGAAGAGAAACATGGGTTATAGAAGAGCTAGAGGAGAATTTATATTATCGATATGGAAAAATTTTTTGACTTAAACTTGACTAAGTATTTACTAAGCGAGCGCTGAAAGATTGCGAGTGTGTGAGTGTCTGTGTGACCAACACACACACATATACATATATATGTGAACAAAGGGAGGTACAGAAAATATAGCTTAAGTCTAAGGAGCGGGTCTCAGCGCAGAACAATACGAGGCGCTAATGTACTCTGTTTAATAATGTCTCGAGTCTAGGTTAATCGATCTCTCTGTCAGTGCATAGAGTGCGTTCATCTTGGGTGTGCGGGCCAGGCTGGAGGCTGGAGGCTGGAGGCCTAACGGTCGCGGAAGAGCACCGAGTGCAGCGCATCGATGTCCACCTCCACGCCGGATGAGTTTGTGGTCACAGTGCGTGAGCTGCAAGAGGGAGAACGAGAGAGTTGACTAAGAAGACGATGCAGAGTTGGAGGAATCTTCGTGTTCACCCACCTGACCGAGTGCGTGGACCGATTGGAGGAGTGCGGATTGACCAGCACACAGTGCATCGGCTGGCCATCGAACTCGCGCTGGTGATACGCCTCCACGGCCATTTCGGCGTGCTCGAGTGACTTGTAGATGACCTCGGCCGTGCCGGGACGTACCACATGGGCGTCGTACATGGGCCCGATGTCATTGAACAGCTCACGGATGTCCGCCGTGGTGACGTTCGCGTGCAGATTGCTCACCAGCAGACGGTAGCCGGGCTTGTTGACCACGCTCAGTGGCAAGGGCATCGACATGTTCGGTGGACTGCGACGCTGGTGTATGGACCGCGAGGACACATGGGGCGCCTCCACGTGCCCCTTGGACTGACCGCTGCCATTCTCGTTCGCATAGATGCCGTGCGAGACGCGACGATCGGGCTCGCTGCCAAAGAGCCGGGCACGCAGCGAGTCCGGCAGATTGGATGTGGCCACCAGATTGCGCTGGCGTCGCTCGAACAACTTGTCCACGCCGTCCGCACGGCCGCCGCCCAATGGCGGAGGCGGCATGGCGGGCCGCTCCACACGATTGCGCGCCGCCTCGTATACGGCAAACGGATCACTAGACAGAGAACTGCTGCCCGGGGATGTGATCTCCAAGCCGTCCATGTCCAGGTCATAGTCGTCGAAGCCACGGGTCATCCGAACGCGTGGCCCAGCGCTCGAGGATTGGCCGCTGTAGCTACCCAGGTGCATAGTGCGTGCGATTTCCTCTATGAGAACAGATAAGAATGAGAGAGCGACTGACATTAGTGGAACATCGCTTACCATCCTCCAGCTGCTGCATATTGTCGTAGTCCACGTAGCCGCGTGGCACAAACGGCTTGGCGGCTGCATTGAGTCGGCTGGACTGATACGAGATTCCCGAGCTGCCCGGCTTGTAGCCACCAAGTCCGGAGCGTTCCTCCTTCGGGTCCCATAGTGTTTGTATGAGGGCACCTGGTCGATTGTTCATCGTTATAATCCGTTGACCAAAGCGACCCTTGTGCAGACTGCCGGCGCCGCCAAGACCACGCGACGGTGAGCGACCCTTCTGCAGGGGCAGCGGCAGGGGCATCGGCATGCGCTCCTTCTTGCGTTCGATCAGCACGTTGCGAGCATCGATGCCGGATTCGCGAATATTCTGGTTGAGTATGTCGCGAGCGTCAACGATTTTGGCGCGCGTTTTCTGGATGATCTTGTTGCGGGCGTCGTATGTGCGTGTGCTGTTCAGGCCCTGCTTGTTAGCCGGCCTTCGCGGCTTCATCTGAACGGCATGGCTGTGGACAACGAATGGTGTGGGAACCCGGAATTATAGAGAATCAGCGCCATTTTCTTTTGGATTTCGAACACTTACAGTTTTTTATCGGTGGCTCGTGGGGCATTCTGTGTGCGCTTTCGTTCAATTATCTCGTCCAGGCTGAGGTCCACGTCCATAGTGATAGATTTGCGCGGAGCGCTTTTGTTAATTGATCAATTTAAAAATTGCAGCTGTCCATGTACAAAAAGTCTTTCATAAGAAAATTCTATGTAAATCTCCCTCGCCAAGCGATGCTTGGTATATGGAATGAGGGAAAGGTGAGAAGCGGCGGCCAGGGCTGCACAGCAACTACTCTAGATATCGATAGTATTTTTGAAAGCAATCGACTGGTTTATTGCTACTATATTCTTTTTTCCAAAACCTATCTTATGAAATATTTTCAGTTTTATTTTACTTTTTTTTCGTTAGTTTAGCTCTTGATGATGTTGCTCTACAGCAGAACTGTAAAAAAATGTTTCAAATGTGAAGTATTTCATGTTTGCTGAGATTTGTTCTATTCCTCAAAGTGATGTTTTATATTGAGGTTACTGTTAAATGTGTTTGAATAAAGTAACATATATTTGCTCATATTTGTGTTTGCATATATTTTAGTATTTATTTATTTATTATTATATAGTATTATTTATTTTTTATAATATATACCATGTATATGATATGTTAATATGCAAACAGCCTAAGGCATAAATTAGTGTTATTTTAAATTATAATTAACTACTATAAATAAGAAAAATAAAATATTTGTAGACACAAATAAGTGCATTTACATACGAGTATTAAGATGTACCGATATATTGCGTTCGCTAATTCGCGATATCTCGATGATTGCGATTTGTGGCCAATGCGAGTGCACATCACTATCGTCGCCGCTATTTTGTGTTGTCAATTATTCTCTTAGTTACAATTATTTTCATCCGCGTTCGCTATACGGACCTCTGGGCGAATAGTAACTGATCGCAAAGTTTGCCCCGCAACACCCAGCCTTACCTCTTTCAACTGAGCTCATTAAGAGGTTTGTGTTTTCGCTGCGAGGTTGCTGCAACAGCGGACACCGCATGCTGAATACACGCATCCAACAACAGCAACAAACACAACACCAACAACAGCAGCACCAGCGACAACAACAACAACAACAGCGACATCAACGGAAGCAACATGAATCCCTGTGCTGTTCCCACACCCGTGCCCGATGTTGACGGCGACAAGCGCTGGCTGAGCATACACCGCCGCTTCATCTCGGATTGCCGTGAAAAGGATCCGGACGTGATATTCCTCGGAGATTGCATATTCGAGACGCTGCAGGATACCGATACCTGGAATCAGTACTTTGCACCGCTGCACTGCCTCAACTTTAGCATACGCGAAGATCGCACCGAGAACGTTCTTTGGCGCATCGAGAACGGCACCCTGGACAATGTCAATCCGAAGATCGTCGTCCTGCACGTCGGCACGAACAACACGAGCAACAGCGCCGCCGAGGTGGCCGAGGGACTGCTCGCCAACGTGGCCAAGATACGCGAAAAGCTGCCCGGCGCATACATCATATTACCAGTAAGTTGATCCGACTGTACATATATAGAATTTATATATATATATCAATCGATATTGCAGTCACTTCTGCCACGCGGCCAGCAGCCCAATGCGCTGCGCGACAAAAACAAGGAGATCAACGAGCTGATCAAGGAGAGGACAAAGGGCATGGATCGTGTGCAGACTGTCGCCATTGACAAGGGGCTGGTGCATACGGATGGCAGCATTAGTCACCATGACATGTTCGACTACAAGAGTCTGACCAACACCGGCGCCAAAAAGATACTCGAGCCATTGCATGATTTGCTATCGCAGATACTCAATGAAAACGAACTGGAACGCGATCTCACACCATCCGAATAACTCACAATATATACGAAACCAATCAACAACTACAACATAAACAACAATAATGGATATCCAGAACTCTCTCAACCCAACCGCTTGATCTGCAGCATTGAAAGTATTTACTCGTCTATTGAACGGGAGTATCAGGTTTTTGGTTTATTGTTACCCAAACAACAAAGCCAGAAGCAAACAAACGCAAGTTTCCTTAAACAACTTACATAGCTACGATATTGTATATATGTATGTATATATATATAATATATACATATATATGTATATACATATATAATTTCCCATACTCATTTGTAGGATTAAAGTCTATAGAAAAGTATATAGAAGACACACACAATGCGCGCATGAACATTTTGTTTTTTGCATTTATACTAAAAGATAATTACAATTACATACATACAAAATAATACATTTAATAAGAATTTAATATGCAAGCTAAGTTTCGAGACGAACAAATTAACAAGAACATTCCCTGGAACTTACCAATATATATATATATATATATATATATATACGTATATATTTATAAAATATTCATATTTTTTTATCATCACAAACTTTGAGTAAGCTTCAGAAAAAGAAATTCACGTGCATTAGGTAATAAAAAAAAAAGAAAAGCTAAGAGAATATCTAATATGCGGCAGCTAAAAGTTACTTCTGTTGAGCTGCCCTGAGCTCGGAAATATAATCTATTTTATTTCTTTTTTTGTTTTGTTTTTTTTTTTTTTTTTTTTTTGCACATGTATAATAAATGAAAACATTTTGTGTATGAAAAGCTCAAAACGATTAATTATTACAAACCAAAATCTTTCTTTGCGATTTGCTAATACTCCAAAATGAAGATGTAGTTGCAGATTAAGCTTATTACGCATATATAAATATATAATAATATATGAGGAAGAAGGACAATTAAAAAAGATGAAAAATCATAAGCAATCTAACTATATAAACTAACTATAAATAATATATTTTTACTTTCTATTTATACAAAAGCCTTACTATTTGAATTGAATTATTGAATGCGCCTGTCTAGCGATGGCACCGCTGCAATCGATAGGCAAAACATTGTAATTTGGTGTAAAACAATAACTCGATGTGGGAAAAGTGACAAAAATATAAATAGTTAGTCTCAAACAAAATGCCTAATATTGATTTATAAATTATTTATTTAAAACAAAACATTGCGAAATTTATTTGCATATATTTAGTGATGTCACTAACCATACAACATGTATGGTAAGTGGTGATGTGCAGCTCATCATCGGCTCAAAGTAAACCAGAAATATCGATGGCATCGATATACAAAACATAGTGAGTCAACGGATTAATTAGACGTCTTTGTTTACTTGCTATTGCAGCTATTCTAGGCTAAATTCTAAAACGAAATAACCTAGTTTAGTTCCAATTTTGATTTTGAGTGACAGGTGTCCACACAATGAGCTGCTACGGCTGCAGCCGTAAGTATGGACTCTTCTGCAAGGAGGTGAGAGTGGGTGGCCAGGTTGATTTCCTTTTTGTTGTTAATCCCTCTTGCATTATTGCAGTACGGCTGCCCCAACTGCGGCTATTCGTACTGTGCCAAATGCCTGAAGCGTCCAATTGCAGTGCCGCGCCACGGCAACAAGGTGCTCAACGTGTGCCTCATCTGCTACGACAAGCTGTCCAAGATACAGGCCAATGCCGATGCCGAAAAGGTGATTGACTGCGAGGCGCTGCCCGGGGAGCTGGTGACCAAGCAGCGTCTGCCGCACAAGAATCACACGCCGCCGGACAGCGAGGCGGCCGATGCGCTCTTCGAGTGAGTAGAGTCATAACCAGCTGGTGTCCATGTCTATCTAACTGAATTTCTGACTGCAGCAATGTGCTGCCCTCGGAGGAGCTGGCCGCTGTGCTCTTGCCCACGAGCCCTGCGGCCGTTGGCGAGGTAGCCGCAGCTCTAGCTCCAGCACCGGCCACGGGCTCCGAGGATATAGATGAGAACCTAGACCGTGCGATCAGCAAGCGCTTGCAGAATCTCAAGGCTGTCGACACGAGTGATGATGAGATACGTGCGCGTCTGTCCAATCTGAGCGGCATGCCGCACCAGAAGAACTACGATAAGAAAGATCTGCTGCTGTCCACCGACCAAAGATCCGATCAGGATAAGATCAAAGATCTGCTCCAGCAATTCATGGGCGAAACGGCGCTGGATCAGCGTGTGGACGCCGAACGCACCGATGCCATCAGCGACATTGAGAGACGTCTGCGTGCGCTGCGCGATGCGCCCATTGATGGCGTCCCAACGGCAGCCGAGACGGCCACCAGCACAGCGGCCACGAATACGCCCAGCGACAACGAGGACGAGAACGATGAGACGGTGCTCCAGAAGATCATGAAGAAGGTGTGCGCGCCTTGGACTCAGCTTAAGCAACAATGTCCAATTCAACTTCCCATTTCTTTTGCAGTACATGGCTGAGGCGCGCCTGCCCCCGGCTGCCGATACCCTGGAGTCGGAGCTGTCGACGGGCAGCAATGCGGCCATCAATGAGGAGCTGCCCTGGTGCAATATCTGTGACGAGGATGCCGTCTACCGCTGCCGCGGCTGCGACGGCGAGCTCTTCTGTGCCCAGTGCTATCGCGAGTGCCACGACGACGACGAGGAGTACCGGGCTCACGTCAAGGAGAAGTACAGTGCGCCGCCCAAGTTCAAGGAGAATCACTTCTGAAAGCTTGTGTTGTTTTTGTTTCCTGTGTTGATTAACTACTCATTAATTTACTTTATTTTCGAGCTTAAGCGTTCTCTTCGTCCCCTCCTCTTAAAGTAGTTCTGGATCAGAGTAGTTCAATTGTGTATATAATGCGGATGTATTAAAACTCATTATTTTATAGAGAGCAGCTGGTTTAAATTATGGCTTAGACAGAGACAGACAGAGTGCGCGAGTGAGTTAGAACGAGAGGGAGGAAGGCAGAGACGTACAGAATATGGAATATGGAATTCGGAATATATCTTAAGGCAATTGATGGTAAACAAATATTTGTGTATATATAATCATTACATTCCTAGCAATTATAACAAAAAAAGAAGAAAAAAAAAGGCAACTTAAGCTAAATGCATATTTGATGACAACAACGCGCAGCTAAACAAAATACGCTGCTAACAACTGGCACTCAAATTAACAATATATATATAAAATGTCTGTATATATTGAATATACAAAAGAATATTGAACTTAATAGCCTATGTATCCTATATATATATATATATCTATATATACCTACAGTTGCGCATGGCATTCCTCAGCTACTAGATCTAGACAAAATTGGTCGAGTTTTCGTTGTGTGTGCTTACAAAACTAAATGCGCCGCGGCCCCAGACTAGAGACTAGACCGTAATGCGCATCTTCTCCATGTACTTGGGCACCAGATGCTGGGCCGAGTAGCGCTCAAAGTTGAAGTAGTCGAAGAATTTGTCGCGATGCCGGCGAAAGATATCCGGATTGCGGCACCAGTTGTACAGCATTTTGATTAGCGAATTGGACGTATTGTAGAGATTCTCCTTGGGATAGATCTCCGGATAGACGAGCTTGTTGGGCGCAATCGGATAGCAGCCACAGTAGGTGGCCTCCAGCATGGCCACGCCGTAGAACTCGTGGCCGGCCGTCGAGATGACAATGTCACCGGTGAGCAGCGCCTTGATGTACTCCTCGCGCGTCAAGTGGCCAAAGTTGATCAGCTTGGCGCCCAGCTTCTGTTGTATGCCATCGAAGGCCTCGGGCATCGCCTGGTAGCTCTCGCCGCAGATTGTCACCTTGAAGTCGACCTGACGCTTGTTCAGCTCCATCAGCACTTCGACCAGTAATTTGGGATTTTTGTCGTGCTCCCAGCGATGCGGCCAAATCAGATGCAAGCAATGCGGCTCCGCCGTGCTCAGCTCAGCATCCATCATGTGGCGTTTGTTGGGAAAGGTATGGAACTTGATCGGGAAATAGAGCACTTCGCACTTCTTCTCGATGCGCTCGCGAATGTGCTTCAGCTTGAAGTCGGGCTGGATGTTGAGAAAGGGCTGCACGTTGTCCAGAAAGGACATGCGATTAAAGTTCGAATTGAAGAGGACAACATCCGCAGCAAGGCTGAAAGCAAGAGTCCAATTAGGCTTCAATTGAAATTCAAATAAGCATCTAGCTCGCTTACCAAGTAAGAATCTCATTTAAGCCGTATTGACAGTCGCGCTCCTTGACCTCGCGCACCGGATAGACCAGTTGATTCTCATGGAAATAGACGATCTTCCGGCAACTAACCAGATCCGGACGCACACCAATTAGCTCCGCCAAATTGAGCACGGAGCTGGTGAACAGCACTTTGTAATCGTGTTCCGGCGGAATCAGCTGCGAGAAATACAGCGCTGAGGTGCGTGCACGCCAATGCCACTTCTTAGCGGGCAAGCTAAAGATCTCATAGTCAGCCAGATTTAAGCCTATTAATAATAGATAATTTGGATATATCTGATAAGACAGCTTCTGATTGGACTCCGTACTCACATTCGACCAATGTGTCGATCAGCTGCTTGTGGCTGCCGCCGAAAAAGGGCTCAATAATTAATATCTGTGGCTTGGCAGACGTCATGCCTGGGCTAAGCAAGAGTTGTGCAATTAATAAATGCGCTTGGTTTAACCTTAACCTTTGGATAAATTAGCGGCACATGTTTTCCCTATAATACACCCGATGTATATGCATAATAAATGGACTACAACACATGGTACACCTGTTCAGTCATTGCTGTTAAAATACGTTGCTCATGTAAAGCTTCATTAACTAACTTATAGATATTAAATAGATGGGATTAGATATTCCCAATAAAAGATTAATATTAAACAACAACTGTTACACATGTGCAAGTGAGACACAACACAAACAAAGCGCAGAGGGCGATGTTGCAAAGAATCGATAGATCGATATTTCAGCGAGAATTGTGGATATTCCCTTTTCAATATGTCACATACCTGAGAGTCGACTGCATTTGCGTTGAAAACACAAATTAGGATAAAATATCTGATATTTTATTTAACTCAGCTAAGCGTATGTCGAAAATACATTCAATTTATAAAGAAAAAAAAACTAAAGTTGTACAGCATCGATATAATTAATTGTCAGTGCTGCATAAATGTATCGCCAAAAAATTTGAATTATCGATTAAGTGCTCGCACCACTAGCTCTCATCACGAACTCCGAAAGCGCCTGCACTAGCAAAGGTCTAAAATTCTGTTTCTCCGTGCGAAAAATTTGCAAAAAGATTTAACAAGATGACCAACGCCTGGAGAGCTGCTGGACTTACGTAAGTTTTACAAATTCGAAATATAACAAGTTTAATTCATGGTCTGCAAATCATATATGCGATTGTGCTCACTTTGCGTGCGTTACGTAATTGTTGTTAGCTGCATTTTATTCTAAGACACACACACGCACAGAGAGAAAAGCGCTTCATGATCTAATAAACGTTCGTGTAACATTTGCAGCTACATCCAATATTCCAACATTGCTGCCCGCGTGCTGCGCAATGCCCTGCGCGCCGATCTCCGTGCCGATGCCGCCAAGCGCAACGAGACCCACGTGAAATTCACTCCCTGGGCTAACGGCAGACCCGCACGTAAGTAATCGAGCGAAGAGCGAACGTTGTGCAATCGAGATGCCAGCGATCCCGTTATACAGATCAACAGTTCCAGCCAAAAGAAACGAACTAGCTCACTTATGCATTATGTAAACGCGAGCTATGTACTACACAAGGCTCTTTGCTCCTGGCCTTGATGCTAGTCTCTCCGAAACGGTTCAACTTTTAGTTAAACATTTATTTCGTTTCTCTGTGCCTTGCAGATGAGAAGCCCTAATTGCTTCAACAATATTATGTCAGTTATGTAGCAAGGTGTAAGTCTTTGAGTTGCCCCAAACCCGAAAGTTATGATGCATCCGAATACTAATTAGCCAGCCTCTCTATTAATACTGTTCAATACCTTGAAAGCGGACAGAAACTGTCTTCACTTGCTATTCCAGAATTTGCCTTACGTTGTTTAACCCACTGCAAGCTGTGTGCCTTTTTTTGTGATTAACTAATTTTTAAATTATTTTCATATATATAAATTTTTTATCTTGTACTAATTGCACTATTTCCTTTCACAGCTCGTCAATCAGACTCTGCTTAGGCGCTACCAAGTCAACTGGCGACCAGGAGGATGCGTGGGCAAAATGTTGAGTTGTTTCCATAATTAAAATTTACGAATTAAATTAAATTGAAAACACAACAAACAAAAAGTCTGTCGAATAATCTAATATATTGAAAGAAACATATATTTTAATCGTATATTCTTTCACAATATTTGCACATAAAAAAAATAGTGAACAAAACAGGAAAAAAGTGCAGGGAGCGGACAAACAGTTTAAATACTTAAAAATATTTGTCTAAGACAATCACCAAAAACTGTATAAATATATCGAATCTCGGTTTCGAATCTAGTCATGTAATACTCTACTACTGTCCCTCCTGGGCCAGATTGTAGAAATGCGGCCAGGTTTGTATCTCCTCGTAGAGCCGACGGCCCGGACTCTCCGTCGAATTGCACTGGCAGTGACAGATCAGGCGATAGTCTTTGGCTATGTGGCCATCCTCAACGCCGCGCGCCAACAGATTGTGGCACATGGTGAGGGCGTGTGGTGTGGGCAGCTCGCGCATGAAGCACCCAATGAAACTGATGCCCAGCGCCATCTTATTGTAGCCCAAGGTGTGGGCGCCCACTGCCTCCCAGCCGCGCCCCTCGTATATGTTGCCATCGCAGCCAATAAGGAAATTGTAAGCGATGTCATTCCAGCCGCGACTCTCGATGTGGAAGCACTGCTTGAAGAAAACGAGTTGCATGAGTATAAATCCATGTTAAGTGCAGATTTCGAACTTACCTGGATGTCACGTATGAGACGCACATTGATCGCACGCTTCTCTGAGCTCTCTGTGGCAGTGTGGGCTGTGGATTAGAAATGATATATACATATAAGTTATATATAGAATAGCGCTCTACTAATAAGATCGAATGCTCTCTCCAGAGCTATACAGCTAGAGCTGCCTTAAGATCTAATGGATCTATCTCTCTCTCTCAATGCTTGGTCTTAAAAGAGTTGCAAGAGATGGAAACTCTAAACTATTGCGTGTTAAATACATATATATATCTATAGAATACGATCGTTTGCATTAACTGAAGCTATACACATAGAGATGCCTTAAGAACTTATGGATTTTCTACTTCACTCAATGCTCTCTCCTAAGAAATATATCGATATATATATATATATACAGATTTACTGAAAGCTCAATGATCTTACTCAAAATAGATAGTTCTAAACTATGGCTTTTATATACTATAATAATATCTGGCTAGTTTGACTGTCTAGCTTAAGTGCTTACATACTTAACATATGCAATCTA
The DNA here is from genome assembly GCA_037075325.1 of Drosophila mayaguana. Taxonomy (NCBI): domain Eukaryota; kingdom Metazoa; phylum Arthropoda; class Insecta; order Diptera; family Drosophilidae; genus Drosophila; species Drosophila mayaguana. Next base: position 2,518,262 of record JBAMCG010000127.1, on the reverse strand, counting down.
TATATTCATATATATGTATATACATGCACATACATATAACTACGTATTTGACTGGCCGCTGCAGCTGGACGGGCGGTTCCATGGGCATTTGGGCTAGCCAGGAGTGGCGCGGCATAATGCAGCACAGCTCTTGTGGTATTTTGTACTCTGTAAATATATGAGTTAGTAAATGTCATATTCTCTTTTTTCCTCTCGCTCTCTTTCTGCCTACTGTGACTATTAATAAACATATCCGCACTGACGCGCTCTTCAGACTCGTCCAGTTCCTCTCCTTCAACATGGTCTTGTTCGTCTGCCTCGGCCACTTCGACGATGGAAGCTTTGCGTCGCTGTTGGCGCTTGTTGCGCGGATGTTTCAAATGCTCAGCGATGATCTGAATGTTGCCATTGATGTTGGTCACGTTGCCGATATGCACGTTGGTGGAGTTGCTAATGTTCACATTGCCCACTGTTTGGATGCTGTTGATCGAGTTAAGTAGATCGCGCAGCGTGTCGCCGATGATGCCGCCTTTGCTAGTGCCTGCCAATGTATAAATAAATCTACATATATACGCCTATTTGCATGTGTGTTGGCTCACCTTCTCGTGTGCCCAGCGCAATGGTGCTGACCTCTTCGCCTGTGACATCGTCATCGTCGTCGTCGTCGTCGTCGTCATCGTCCACTACCGATGACTCAGCTAAAGACTCCAGCTCATCCTCCTGCGAGGCGAGCCACTCCTGTGTGCGTTCTTGAGCTGCAGACAATGTGGTCAAGTTGGACATGTTTTTATGCGCGCCACTTCACGATATTTGGTTTGCTGAGCGCGTGACGTTGTCTATTAGGTCTATCAATATTAAAATATGTTAGAGATTATATACATATATTTATATATGTATATAAAACTTCTTGTTTGATAAGTTAAGAGAGAAGGTTTTCGCAGATAAGAAGTGGGCGGGTTTTGCGTGGTCAGCGCAGATTCGTCTATTATTCAAATGCCAACACGCTTTTTGGGAAGCACACTCACGTGGGAATAACACTAAATACTCAATGCACTCAATTAGTTGTTTTTATCCAATTTAACATATTGTGTGAGAACACTATGGTTAATGGTGAAACAAAACAAAAGCGATCGTCATATCGCAACTGGTACGCTGATCACTGATAGCGAGCAACATCAATATTCATATGCACAGCTCACTGTACTTTATTAAATCAATTATTTTTTATCAGATCAAATTTTTTAAATAAATTGTTTGTATTTATTAGATTAAATTTCAGTTTATGTATTTATTTAATATTCCATAAACCTTTTACTTACAGTAATTTTTAATATATGTATGTCAAGCATATATATCGATATTCAAATCATTGGTCACTAGACTAAAGCACAACAATTTATTATTGCGTACAATAAAATATATATGTATATCAACAATTTTCTCAAATTAAACTGATTAGATAAAAATGAATAATTATTTGCACTAGCACGCCCATACATAATGTATGCGTGTGTGTGTTTGTAAATTGTGAGCAGCATACTCACCTGCATTATGCGATGTAATCGCGGCGCTGCTAGTCGATAGATGTCGATAGATTTTTATAAAACGCAAGACTATCGGTCTGCCTGCGATTCGATTTCATAACCTCGTTGAGTCGCCTGGCAGTATTTTATTTACTTAAATAAGTCTTCTATTAAATCTGTAGACCGGCGAAAATGTTGACGCTGCGACGTGGAGAGCAGCTACGTGCGCGTCTAAATGCCGCCTGCCGCCGCTATCTGTCCGTTAAAGCGGAGCCCATGGCAGTAGCAGCAGCTGATGCCGTATACACGGCAGAGCCAGAGTATCCCGTCATCAGGGATCTCTCGTACAAGAGCCGCAAGCAGCAGACGGCGACCGAGTGGCACGAGACGATACGCAAACTGCCGACTGTTGAGGAAAAAATGATTAAGGTGAATATGCCGCGCTACTATGGCTACAAGGTTGTCGACCTGAACGACACAAAAATACCCTACAATGCCCTGCCGCTGACGCAACATTACACGCGCACCGTGCTGGAGGAGCTGCCGACGCCACAAGCCAACACGGAGGACAAAAAGGACGACTTGGATGCAACTGTAAAGATAGCGCGTGACGATATCATCGAGGCATTGGAATATGCCCACGACGTCTACAAGTAAGTGAAGTATGTTGATAAGGATAACATAATGCATGCAAATGATTGTTGCAGGCATCAGCTGCAGTTGGTGGCAACCCCGCCCGATCCCGTCAAGCGCGAGCAGCAGCTGACGCAAATCATTGTGGAGCTGGTTAACCGGTCGGCCCTGCAGGTGCTCAGTGCTGACTATGGCCACCTGAACGAGGTTGAAATTGACTACAATCCGCGTCACGAGGCCTTCTGGGCCGTCGGTGGTGTTGACCCGCCCAAGAGCGTGGTCAAATCGAAAGAGGGCCGCCCCTGGCAGAAGGACGATGCGCATGACAGTACCGATCGCTTGGTGCAATATACAGGTGAACCCTACCTGGCGCTCCGCCACCGGCATCAGCTGCCCACCTGGAAGTCGCCGGAGGAGAGCGAAAACTTGACGCTCGCCAAGCAACTGCCTCGCTTCAAGATTGACGCACGCACCTTGGGCTACAGCACCAAATATCAGCACGCAGTCAATGTGCCCGGCTACTGGCCCAGCGCCAACGCCCCTAATTTTGGCATGCTCTCGTTTCAGTCGCGTGCACATCTACAGCTACGGCCCAAGGCCTGCGGCGAACGCGACGACCTGGAGGCACTGCATGCACTGGCCATTCAGTCGTCCTACGCCTGGCTGCTGGCGCAGGCCAATTACCATGGCTTCAATACCTACAATGAGCTCACCTATCCGCTGAACACACAGACTGTGATTACCAACGGCCGTGAATGGAGTTTCTATGAATATCAGTTGAATACGCTGCTGGTGCATGGCTCGTATGTGGACACGAATCCGCGGGTTAATTTCTGTCGCGGCACAGCACCACAGCCGCTATACGCGGAGATCTCGACTGAGGGCAAATGCGTCGACTTCAACGATAACACGCTCCGTCAGCTGCTCGAGTTGTATATCAGAGCGCCGAGCATTCAGCGCACCGCGGACGAGCTGCTGCCCTATGTTGGCGGACCGACGCTGCGACGCGCCGCCGACTACGAGAACGCGGAGCAGCGTGAATTTCTCGAGCATACATTCAAGCATCTGTCATCGAAGCGGCCGAGGCACCTGGAACTGCCCGAGGTCTATATGTGGGAGAAGCTCTACAAGATTGACAACAAGACGCGAGCAATGGAGGCGCGTCGTCGCTTCTTCGAACGGGACATCAATCCCTGGCGCCGCACGCTCGACCAGCACGACAAGGTCTATGTGCCCAAGGCGGAGCGACCCGGCGGCCGCAAGAATCGCGAGGGTCGCTTCAAGAAGACCTACTATCCCTAATCCCCTTAATATATAAAAATATAATAAAAACACTTGTTTTGTTTGAAATGCCCGAATTTTATTAAATGTGTCTGCATAAATAATAAGTCGAGCTCAGAGTAGAGAAGAAAACGAATATTTTGCATTTATTTATTGAATTCCATATGGATCTGCATTCTTTATTTTTGGTTTTTGTTTTTTGTTTGTTTAAAACATTTTATGTAATTGCATATTGTATCGTTTCTTGCGTGTTTTTTCTTATGTTTGTTTTTGTTTTTATTTTTATGTACTAAGTTAACATTTTTGCCCTTTAGTAGTTTTTGGCATTTTAATTTTAATTTGTTTTTAATTTTTAGTTTTATATTTTCTTTGCTTTGCTCTCGTTTAGTTTTCTTTAATTTTTAAATTTATTAATGCGTGTATGTGTATGTAAATCTTTGTTGTTTAATCATTTTGCTTTAGTGTCTTAACTTGCACTTGCTTTAATTAATTTGTGTATTTAAGTTTAAATTTTAAATTGTTTTTGTTTAGTTTTTGTTTTAATTTTGGTTTGCTGTTTTGTAGCCTTTTGACTTTTGCATTCCAAAAAAGGTTTTATTTATTCAACTTGAGAATGGATTGGGTATTCAAATAATTTTTATTTGTTTTCTTTCATACAACCATTAATTTTTATTATTATTTTTTATTTACTGAGCTTGCTATGAATGCTAGAAAATGTTGCTGTTATTGTTGTTGTTGTTGTTACTATCGTGCACATCAAACGAATAAATCAAACATGTATGAATAACTACAATTTGAGGCATTTGGTTTGCTGTCTCGATTTATTGTCCTAGACCAGTGTGAAGTGGCAATAGCATCAATTAGATCAGAGTTTCTCAACTTTAGCTGCTCTTACAAAATCAATTAAGAACAAAATAAAGTTCCAAAATGACAAACAAGTAAAAAAGTGCTCGAGTCGGAAGTATCCGACTAACACATACCCGGAACTCAGCGCATCGATGGCTCTTAAATGCCTTTTGCACACATACACACACACTTATGCATGTTTACATTATTCTGTGTATAGCTATATGCTATAGAAAATTATGTTATTGGATTTTTGGAGTTTACACTTTAATTTTTATGACATATACTACATATACTACAATTTTAGCAGGAAAAAGTAGAATCTGTCAAATCCTGTCTAGGGGCATTTCTTCAGAAATGTGCCAGCCTTTTCAAATTACTCCCCAATCAAGTACTAATCAAGAGCTATAGTCTATAGGCAAAATAAGTCTATGAGTCGATGAAGTAAATTTGAGTATCCTCGCTTCAATTTCACTTCAAATTGTGCTTGAAATACGACTTAAATTGCTCAATTTTTCATGGACCAAAAGAAAACTGAACGAATTTATGCAAAATGAGGCTAGGCTCGTATTCCATATATACGATTATTAAGCAAGGTCTATTTGAAAAGTACCAGGAATATAGAAATTTCCGCTAGTTACCCATATTCCATTTGAAATTGTTATTTCTAATTCGTTTGCCTGCTGAGTTTTGGGCATATTTATGAAAAAAGCAAACATTCGATTGAGTCTAGCTTCAATTCCTGGCTAAATATATAGTCTATATATATACATAGAGTATATATCTGGCTTTCAGTTGCGTCTGTTAGCCTGTTAAATTGAATAAATATGTTCGTTTTTTTGTTTTGTTTTTTTTTTTTACGGCTATTTCGTTCAAGTGTTTATTGTTTATTGTGTTAAACTATTTTGTTTAGCGATCAACAGTGCTTAAGTGTATTTTTTTTTTTTAATTTATTTATTTTATTATTTTTTTTTATAATGTGTAGTTGTATGTCCTATGTCATATGCATGTATATTAAAATTACTTTGTTTTGCTTTGCTTTTCTTTTCTTTTCTTTTGCTTTTGGCTTTTACATTTTATTTATTGTTTTCATTTAGCACTTACTTAGGCTTAATCGTCTGCAAACATTGTATTTATCTTCCTTTCTCAGACGAAGTTGCCTTAGAGCTAATACACTTGTCTTGTAGGCGGCCTAAACTAACGCTTAATATCTAACTCATCACAAACAAAAAAAAAAAAAAAAAAAAAACACCACACACACACTAATACTATATACATTTGCGTGTCTGTGTGTGTGTGTATCTGTGTCATCTTATAGATTTAGTTTAGATATTTGCTTTACACCAACGTTTTTAGTATATTCCTAATTATTTCAAATGTGGATTATAACATGCCAAGAACACGAATCTTCAGGAAAGAACAGAGATAATCTAAAATAATAAAAATTATAATAAAAATGTGCATAACGAATATATGAATACTGAATACTGAATCTGAAATCGCTATAGACCTTTAATCTATGAAATTAGCTCAAGCATGGGTCTTAGTTGTTGACAGATGGAATATACATATTGATTCTACATATCTTCTTCTAAAGCGAAATTCTGAGCCTGAACTCATTATACATTCTTGAATCTTTTCGAATTTATGAATGCTTTCTATATATGAATACACAAGTGCATGAATATTGGATTCTATGAAATGTGCTCAAGCATGGGTATGTATAACCAAATCTGAATACTGAATCTGAAATCGTTATAGATCTTGAGTCTATATGAATTTGAAATATTTGGCCATTACATGCTTTCTACCTAGAGATATGTGTGTGTGTGTGTGTGAAGCAAAGCGTGCAATTGGCTGCCTATATGAATAGATCAACAGATCGTACTTTGATTATAGAGATAAGTATAGGTACACGTAATAGTTAAGCCAGTGCCTGGAGAGCGAGAGTGCAACTGCTGTGCCTCAGTGACAATGTTAAAGGTAAAACGAATTCAATTTCTCCGTCACTTCATATATATGTATATATATATATATATATATATATATATATATATATAGGTACATATATATAGCACTAGACTTGATTCATATTCATAGATTTTGTTTTTCTTTAGTTGGAAACCGAATAAAGTTGAGGTGCTCATTGAGTTGGTTGAGTAAGCCTTTTACAAATACTCATAGATGCCATTCGAGTTTTTTCTTTCTGTTTTTTTTTTTAAATCCTTCTCAAAATCAAATCATTCGAAAGTATCAAGACAAAAAAAATATTGGAAAATCATAATTTTTCAATTGATTTACTCACTATATATATATATGTATATAGATAGGATTAGAAGTATTAGTTTCATAAACGTTTGCTGCTCTTGGTTTCACTATTGTCAAAATGATATTCATAGTTCATATTATATCGGGCGATTGTCTATACATACTCGTAATATGTATATGAAAGTTACTTCATAAGTTGTTCGAAAAGAAGTGAGGATAACTAAATTGAAAGCCGAATTCAATTTACAGAGTTTCTAGAGCCAATTTTTGGTTTTATTTGAACTACAAATTCGTTCTCTGGGTTTTTCTTTAATTTTATTGTTGCTCTGAATACTTTATGTGTGTGTCTTTTTTTTTTTTTTTTTTTTGTATGAAACCATTCACATTATTAATAAATACATATATTTAAAATGTACCTCAGACTAGAAAAAAAGTTCATCAAAAACGATTATTTAAGTTTTTGTTTTTATGCTTTTCTCTCTTTGTTTTTTTTTTTGTTTTTTTATTTTTGTGATATTTCATATAAAAATTTAAATAATTTATCGAAACGAAAAAAATCGTACAACAAAAATACTACGAGGAAAAATTACCCTTTATTTGCTGTTGATGTTGTTCTGCTTCTTTTTATTGATTCTGTTTGGCTTCAGATTTACGTTTGTTTTCTTTTTTTAAAATTTAAAAAAATGTAATTTTTATTTTTATATATATATTTTTTTAATTGCTTTTGGTAGTAAATTCGCAGTAGCCTGAATGCAATTTGACATTAATTTGGCTTTATTATTTAAGCAAAATGTAGTTAAGGTTTAAGTTCTTTTTTAATTCTTATTTGTGTATGTTTTTAGCTTTTGTTTTTATTTAAGTTTTAGGTTTAGTTTAAGTGCGTAATTTAAGCATTTTAAATGTTTGGTTTAACAAGTATTTATAAGTAGAGAATTAGTTCAGCCGTTAGCCGTCTAGCGGGGTCCAAGGAAAACTTGCGAAAACTCCATTTGTAGAGGTCGAAAATAAGATCACGAATGATTAATACCAAAAAAAAAAAAAAAAAAAAAAAATATATATATATATATATATATATATATATATATAAATGAATATAAAAATAAATATAAAAATTTGTTAAGAAAACGATATATGAATGAAGTTTAGAAAAACATTTAAAAAATAATAATATAGCGATATAAAAATACAAATACAAAACATAGAATTTAAAGAATATTTTAATTTATATTAATAAAATCTAAAATTCAAAAAAGGCATAGCCGAAGTTCTCAAAGCATATGAAACACTTTCGCTCTCTTTTTTTTCTAGCGAAAGTTCACTTTGCGCTTTTCGACCTCTTTTTTAATTGGATTGTGCAAGCTTTAGACCAAGAGCACAGTTTTATGGCTGTTGAGCTTTTTTCCTCCGACTGTGACAAGGAGTGGAACAGCTTTATAGCTGTAGTTGATAGGGCAGAGCTTTATGTGCAGTCGCTAGACGACGCTAAAAGCTCTGCTGCGTTTGGTTAACAGACGGCTAACAGTTATGTAAACATATATATATATGTGTGTTTGTGTATATATATTTATGTGTTGCTTGTTTTAAGTTAAAAACAGTTGAGTTCAAATAGTTAGTTAAATATTCATGCAAATTTGTTTTTATTTATTTTTTTAAAGTTGCTTTCGCTTTAGATTTTTTTGGGTGTTTAGTTTTAGGTAAGTAAGTTTGATTTAATATATATATGTGTGTGTATTTGTTGGTATTTTTTTTGTTAAGATTAAGGAAGACCTTTGCATTTGTGCATAGCCCTTAGCAGCTGTGTATGCATGTGTGTGTGTGTGTGTGTGTAAGTTGCATACACTATAAAATCTTACGAGGCTAAAAAAAAAATTATTTGTATATATTTATTGTATTTTGTTTTGATTCGCTAAGTGTATGATAATGCCCTGATCTAATGCTAATATATATACTAATCGTATATATACTAATTGTATAATATCTGTTATATAAGAAGCATGTCAATGTGACACAAGAAATTAGAATTCGTTTACAGCGTAATTGGTATTGGTTGTTGCATGAGGGGTATTCCCGCTGGAGGATTTATGCATTTTTTTTTATATTATTATTTATAATCTTTTTTATTTTTTGTTTTTTGTATTTCTTTTTGGCTTGTTCTGTAAGCTTTTTGCAAAATAAAATACATATAAACGTGTGATTGTGTATGTGTGTGTGTGTGTCAGTATTTCTTTTAGTATTAATTTCTTGTATGTAGGGTATATCTGTAATTGAATTGATTTTTTTACGCTACGCACGAATTTGCTGTTAACTTTTTGCTGTTCTTTGTTGAAATTTCGTTTAAAAATTCATTTCCTTTTTTGTTTTTTTTTTTGGTTTTTTTTTTTTTTTGTTCATTAATATATTAGTTTAACTTAAGTATTTGTCATATGTATATTTGACTAACCTCGCTTGATCTATGCTTTAACTATTACTTAATCTAAATACTGTAGTTTATTTTAATTTTACTTATGCTTTTTAACTTGTTTTGCTTTTTTTCTTCTTTTTTTAACTTTTTTCGAAGCATTTCTTTTTATCTAATGTTCATTTTGCATTAATATGCTACATGCTTATGTTTTTGTTTTTGTTTTTATTTTCTTTTTAATTTTACTCGTATATACGTATGTATATATATATATATATATATGTATATATATATATATATGTATATATATATATATATATATATATATATATATATATATATATATATATATATATATATATAATTTTTAAAAATAGTTAACTTTATACTTTGCCTTCGACAGTTTTCCTCAACGTTTATGCTGTGCTGCACAGTTTCCATTTCTTTTAGCGGGCTTTCAGTTTTGCTTTGCGCCTTTTTCGTTTTATTATTGTTGTGGTTTTGGCCGTTTTTTCATTTCTTCTTCTTTTTTCGCATTTCAGTTAAACAATTTCGAACTAGAATTTTCATTCTAATTGTTTTTCTTCGACTTGTTGATTTTTCTTTTATTTAGTATTTTTAACAAATTTTTGTTTGGAGTGCTCAAAATTGTTGAAAATCTTTTGGCAAAAATGTAAAGAACAGAAAAAGTTATCTAGCAGAAGAAACTAACACTAAACACGTGTCTCTCGATAGATAGATAGATATACATAAACAAATTGCTTTAGTTCGAGTTTTCTCATCTCGCTTGGTGCCAAGCTAGTGCCAATTTGTAGAGATAATAAGCCAAAAGTTCTTAACGTTAGCTCGAATTCAAATTTGCGAATTCCTTTTCAAAATCAAATCAGTTAAAAGCAGAACGTAAATGAAACGTGTCCTGGGTGTGGGTGCCTTTGGAATGCTCGTTCAAATGGTGTTTAGGAACTCTAGAGACTCTGCAGAGTTTACAGACTAGAGAAACTGTAGCACAATAAACTATAGAGACTATGTGAGTATAGACTATAGACTATGGAGACTATATTTAGATTATAGACTATAGACCATAGAGAGTATTGGACTAGAGTATAGGTTACAGAGACTAGGGTATTGCGCATATTAAAGGTAGAGTCTTGAAATGTTTAGTATATACCGCAGATAGAAAGGTACAAAGATATAGAGGCAGACAGTCATAAGGACAGATAGAAAGTCAATTAGACTTCTAGCTTAACAGTCAGACTGACATCCAGATAAGCAGTCAGCCAGAATTGCTGTGCTCTATTCGAATTTCCTAAATTCCAGTGAAGGAGCATTCTGCAGTCGATGACGCCCGACTCTTTAGTGCTTGCGTTTTTTAATTTTGTTTGCTTATTTTTTGTTTTAGTTTTTGTTCACTTTGAATTTGAAATTTTATTGTGACTGGTTTACGTTTTGTTCATACGTTTTTCTATCACAGCAACATATTTGTATACACTATTTTACATACTAAAAATGAAAATCAAAGAGAACTTATCCCATACTAGAAATGAAATGAATTATTTTACAGTAACTCGACAAGAAAACCAAGAAGGACAAATGCAAAAAATGATGAAGTCAGCAGCAGTATGGGGAATGGGCTGGTGGGGCAGGGGGGCGGGTTTGGGGCAGGGACTGAAATTAAGTCAATACCAAACGCGTCGTACAATTCAATTCGTATTTGACTATAAATATGACCAAATGTTGTATTCCAAGAAATGAATTATAATTTATACAAGAATCGAAATTGAAAAGAACTTGAAAAGCATTCACTTGTTTATGTATTCTTTACATGAATTGAATTTCTTTTCGCTTTGTGTATATGTGTTTTTTTTTTTTATATATAGTAGTTAGTTAGTATTTTGAGTATTTTACAAAAGTAGAAACTATATATTGTACGACTCGTATCAAACTGAAGCAATTGCGAAGACCGTCAGAGTGAATCATTTATGGGAACTGAAAGAGGCACAGAAATTGTGATGATCTCTAGAGGAAGTGGAATCACTCTCCTCGTTCACTTACAATGAAATGTGGCGCCGAGAAGAGCACAGCCAGCGTGGCTATGATTGTGAAGAGCGTGAAAATAATAAGGCACAAACGATCCACGACCATTGCGGCAAATTTCCAATCGCGCGTTATATCGCCTGTCTCGTCCTCTTTCTTCAGCTGTGTGATAAATGGGTCAGTGGAGACGCCTGACATACGCCATATGTCGTTCATACCTGATCGGTTATCCAGCGCAGTTCCTTGAGTATCAGCGCCAGTTCATATTCCGCCGAGGAGCTGAGGCAGGTGTGTGAAATGGCCTCGTGCATGCGGGAGTCGGGCACAGGTGCGACTGGACCCACTGGACCCACGGGCCCAACTGGACCCACGCTGCCATCGTCGCCTTGCCTGCACGAAGCACTCATTGCAATAGTTCAATCAATAATTTATAGATGTGTTTACGGCATACTCTATACGCATTGTGATCTTTACTTATAGATATTGATTGATCTCATGGCATGAACCTAACGACCACCACCTGACGGCGTCCATTGATTGTGGCTAAGTCACTCAGCAATTCCCTAGTACAGGGTATAATTTAGCGAAGGGGGCGTGGCATCAAAAATCTACTCCCTACAAACTCTTTGTGTTTATTATTTGTGCCTATAAAGAAGTCGCCAGTTCTAAGAGTATTCAAATTAGGTTTTAAGAACGACGTCCAGTCATCGATGATTATCGATAATAAGGAAGTGGGATGACTTATCGAAATAATATGATGAGCTCGTACTGCTTATACACGTGAATACATACATTAGCCAAGTTTCTAGCAGCTGTAGATTACGAGATCTCTGCGATCTCTGGCAGAAGTTCTAAGTACTCTCAGGTATATACATAGGTATATAGGTATTTAGTAGTTTAGATCTTCAGTTTAGTAAATGTAGAGCTGTTCTGCTTTAAGACTGCCTGATATTTGAGCTTTAATGTCCAGGATGAATTCAATTTTGTATAAGAAAAATCTCTGCGTTTAAATAAATTTATTTTAAATGGAGCAAATGACGTTACAAATAGCATTTGTTAGTTTTGGTTCAGGCTGGAACTGGAACTGAATTTTGCTATCGATGGCACCCAACTCAGCCCCAAACTCGAGCCCAAACCCAAACCCAACTCAACTCGAGTCAATATTCTAAAGGACAACGTAATTGTGACTGTTGGTTTATTGACCCAATTCAATGGTCTATTGTGCCAGAGGACATCTGAAAGAAACTGAGCAGCTGAGCAGCTAAGCAGCTGAGTCTGAGTCTGGGCCTGAGCCTGAGCCTGAGACACGTGCCAGCAGATGTAGATGTTCATCTTACTGCTCGAGCGTTTTCTATTGCGAATGTATTTTTCCTTTCCTGTTCCTTTTCTTAGTCGTCGCATTTGTGCGTTCTGCTTGTCACTAAATGCGTGTCCTTGCCACTTGCCACTATTTTCTAGATTTTTTTGTATATATATTTGGTTTTGTTTCGTTGTTGTTGAGGCACACATCTTGTCATTGTCATTGTCATTGTCATTGACTGTCATTTGAGGCTTGCTGAATGCGAATGCGAATGCGAATGTGGATGCGGATGTGTCTTGTTGAAGCTTTTCTTCTTATTGTCATTTTCTATAATTTTCCTTTCATTTTCTTTTAAACAAGTGCGCTTTAATATCAGCGTAAAGTGTAATATAATTAGAGGTATATTCTGTATAATAAAAATATTTATATAGTACTATATCTATTGCTGCATATAGATGATGGGTCACTCGAATATGGAGAACCCTGTATATATATGTATATTTTGTATATGTATATTTGTATATCGATAAATGTCGATTTATGCACAAAAGACTTTAAATTTGTCAAACAGTTTTTTTATAAGTCCTAGAGATCATTTATTAAAAATTTATTGATTTGCGGCAACTCAAAGATGAATTTGGAGCTTTCAATAGGGATATTCCTTCAATTCATGCGTATCTTAATAGGGATATTATTTCAATGAAAATTTATCTGAATATATGTTTTAAGGAAGTGTATTCAAAATGTAAACGATGAACATATCATTGTAATAAGAGTTATCTCTCGGACTTTACCTGAACATTGTCCTGTAGTACGTGGGCTGATGGGGTAGCGTGGCGCTAGTGCAGCGATGATTGCAACGAAAGTCGTCATCAATGTCGAGTACGTTGGCGAGCAGCGATTTCGAGGATCTGTTGTGTGTGGGTGAGGATAGCACAGCATACGTAATAGAGAATGGTGGGTAAATAGATCAGTGGATTGAATTATATATGGCTAGCAGAGAATATCTATCATATCGATGGTCGATCGGCGGATCGGACAGTTGGTTCTAGTTAGAGTGAGTGAGAGAATTGGCGGAATGTTTTTCGGTTACCTTTCCTTGAGCTCAACGTTTTGGATCTGTTGCTTTTTGTCACCAGCTGTCGAGGAGCCCGACGACGAGGGCGGCGGCGGGCATTCGTAGCCAACCTGTCCGGGTCTTTGCATGCGCAATATGCAAGGTAACCAATAAAGGAATATTACTCTTATCTGTGTGTGCGAGTTCGACAGAGAGACGGGGTGTTTGTTGGGTAATGCGGTTAAAAATAATAGCAATAAGTATATTTTTGGTTTTTTTTTTTTCGGTATAAATAGTATATTTTTTGGTTTTTAAATTTTTGTATTTATACTCATTAACGAGAGTGGAATGAGTATATTGGTTTTTGTTTTTTAAGACAGTTTTTTTTAAATAGTTTATTCATTAGATTTGATTTTAAGTCAAATAAAGTGATATTTTTGTTGGATAAGAAGATTTAGCGTGACACAAAATATATAATATATAGATATATATAAAGAGTTTATATATATAAGCATATATATGAGAGTTTAAATTGTTTACATTTTAAGTTTTTAGTTTTAAGGTAAATTGTAAACGTTATAAAAGTTTTTTTTTTAGTTCAATTTTTATTTATTTTTTGTATTTAGTTTAGAAGAGTTTTGGTTATTGAATTGTTTTTGTTGTTGATATTATAGTTGTAGTTGTTGTTGTTGTTAAGAGTGTTGTTTAAAGTGTGTTGACATAGGATAGCAGCAGCACACGCGTTATAGCGGCCATAAAAACCGAGTGTTTTTGGTCACATTTGAAGTAGTTGATATAAACATATATATAAAGATATATATACATATATTATTTTTTATGTTTGGTCAGTTTTGCGAAGATAGTTAGTTAGTTATATAGTTAGTTAGTTTGTTAGTTAGTTAGTTACAGAGGAGAAAAAGAAACAGTTGAAGAGGCATTTGAGTTGTTGAGTAGAGTTTTTTTTTGTTTGCGTTGCGAGTTGCCAGAGTTTAACGTAGTTGTAGTTGTAGTTGTTATTGTTGTTGTTGTTGTTGTAGTTGTAGTAGTTGTAGTTGGCCAGAGTATTTGTTAGAGAAATAAAAATTCGGTGTGATTATTTGTGCTTTGGTTCTCGAATATGTAAATATGCAATTAATATAAAGTTAGAGACAGAGAGAGAGAGAGAGAGAGAGATATATAGAGAGAGAGGGGGAAATAGTTGGTCTCAGCAGAACGTTGAATCAAAATAAAAACAATTTGCTTACATATACATATACGTATATAGACATATATAAATATATGGACTTTGTTCTAAAAGTTTCAAAACGATAAAAAGGAAAACATTGATATATGAGTTTATGAAATATTTTAAGTTTTAGGTTTAAAATTATTTTTTTTTTGTTTGAAATTAATTTAGTTCGTTTTACTTTAGGGAAAAATTTATTTTGATTTTTTTAAGTCAGTCAAATTAGACTCTTTTTAAACAGATTTAAAAATTTAGTCTAGCTTATTTTATTCTTATACTCATTCATGAAGGTGAAACGAGCATTTTGGTTTTGTGCAATGTCCGTCTTGCTGTCAGTCCCTCTGTTTGTCCGTTTGTCCATGTGAACGCTTTTTTCTTTTAGTTTACAGACCTTAAATTCGGTATATATATATAGTTTAAAATCTCGAAGTTTCACATTTGAGTAGTTGATATACCAATTGGGGATGTGGCCAATCAGAAAATGGGATGCGAATGAGTATTCTGTAGTCGGATACGCCCGACTGCAACGTTCTACTTGGTGTTTGAGCTTGTGTTGTCAACGCAAATATCAAGTCTCTTCTACTTCATATTCCATGGTGTCTGAGATACCTGAAAATTCATTCTCAAAACTGCCACGCCTTTAGTGGGCAGAAAATCTTGGACGCTTTTTTTTTTGAGAGTATGCACGAGTAGTAGGAGGAGTACTGTGCCCGAATTTCAAGTCTCTGCCTTGAATAGCCTAGAAATTGTTTGAATTTATAACGACAGACGGATCGACAGACGGACGGACAGCATGACGGACATTGCAGAGTACTAATATACCCATTTCACTTTCATGAATGAGTATAACAATGTACTTTTGCTTAAATCATATATTATTATAATATTATTACTTTTTTAGGTCAAGTTTAATTATTTAAAATTAAACAAAAAAAATTAAAAAATTTTTTTATGTTAAAATTATGTTATAAATTTAAGTTGATTCGGATACAGAAATCGTTAAAATTTTATAGATTATATTTAGAGACATGTATAATTATTACATTATTATTATTTAATGAGAAATTCAAGCTCATGTATAATTATTATTCGGTATTTTCGTTTTTTTTTTTTTAATTCAATTTCGTATATGTAAATCGATAAGTTTATTGAAAAAAATATGTTTGCATTCGATTTCATATGAGTTGCAAATATATTTTGCATGCAGCATAGTGTAAAAGTATAAGAGCTAGCAGTGTATGCATATGAATTGAGAGTAAATATGTATGCAAGTGTAATTTGCTCAGCTCTGTTTGCATGGCTAAGAGTTGAGCGAGTGATGTTTGGTAGGGCATTAGGCATGTAGGTGGGCGTAGCAAGTATATACAATGGGGCGGTGTTTGGTCTGTGTGTGTGTGTGTGGGCTGTGGAGTATATTTTGTATGTTTTGATTCTTTCGTTGAAATAATTTTCATATTGAAACAAAGGCAAATTGAAAACGTATTGGTATTCGCAGAGTAAATTCAAGAATAAGAAATGAATTTATGTAAATGTGGAGAAGAAGAGAACATAAAAGCAAATAGAATTGGATAGGTAGGAGAAATAGCTTGGTTTTCGTTTTTGTTTTGTTTGGTTTTGTTTTGTTTTCTTTTTTTTTTATAAATAAGTAAGTAAGTAGTAAGTAGTTAGCAAGTTAGTTAAGTTTAGTTTAGTTTAAATATAAATATTACCCATTCACTCATTTCATGCGTATCTGGATTTCTATGATGATAATTGAGGATAAGTATGGTTGACACAACTGATGAGGCCACCATAAACATAATGCAATTGAAATAAGTTCCTAGAAGGACACAAAAATTACACAAACATTGTGGTAATTATATCGATTGTTGGTGCGAATTCGCTTCACGCTCATTCTAAGCTAGATATATTTTTGGATTTTGGTTAGATTTCGGTTTTTGGTTTCGATTTAGCTCTTCGTTCAGTTGTTGCTCAATGCGTTTGGCATTTGAACACACCTATTGCCCCATTGCCCTGATTTTGAGCGCTGATATCGGTTATCGTTTATCGTTATCGTTAAGCAATTCTTTTCTTTTGCTTGGTATGTGTGAGTGCGTGTGTGTGTTGTTGTTGTTTGTTGTTGTTGTTGTGTTTGTTGGTTTGCTTGTTTTGAGTAGAAAAACTTTGTACACATTTCGATTGCTCGCGCTGATCTATGTATATATATACAGAAAAAGTTCGCATCGTTTTTTTTGTTGTATTTTTTGTGGTTTTCCGAAAGGCAGCAACAACAACAACGGACTATAGTCATTTCATAGCTGTTTCGCTCGTCGCTGTTGTTGTTGTTGTTGTTCGGTATTTTCGTAATGCTTACTAAAACTTAACTTTTTGGCAAGTGGAAGTAAGAGTTAGAGAAAAAGTTCAAAGCAGTATATTAAAAAAGTTAGTTAGTAGTAGTAGTGGTAGTATATATGTTAATATTTATGTATGTATATATTTAAAAAACAATATCTTTTCGATTTGAGTTTAGTTTAGTTTAGTTTTCAGTGAGAGAGTTTAAGTTATTTTACAGGTGTACGCCTCCCGACATATACATATACATATACATATATGGAGTAGAGATAAGATAAGAGATAAGTTTACGTAAAGTTGGAAAAAGCTCTGTGCTACTTAGTTACTAACTGATGTTGTTCCTTTCCTTGCTCGTCCCCCCCTTTCTTGATGTATCAATATATATTTGCCGCTGCAAACTTGTGGCCCGATTCAAGGAGTGGTTCGGTTCCTTTGAACCAAAGGAACTGTAACTCTATTGAACCGAACCGCGCGTTTGTTCAGTATTTTGGTATTTTTGTACTCGGTTTGTTGTTGTTGCTGTTGGTATTTTTTGGATAACCCTACTTTTTCAGTATTTTTATTTTGCTATCGCTTTTTGTGCACAACCAATTATCCGCAATCATCATTTTGAGTTAAAAATCGAGATCTGATTCGGTTCCTCATTATTGTGGAGCTGTAAATTGATGAAAGACTTTGGGTCTCGGGCAGAGGTGTTTGGTATTGATTTGGTATTTTGTATGGCTACGGTTATTGTTGTTGTAGTAGTACTTGTGGTTGTTGTTAGTATTTCTTTTTAGTATTTTAGTATGGCAATTAAATAGGAAATGGAACTGGTTAGTTGAGTTGTTGTCTGGATCAGTGCGATTTTTTTTTTTTTTTTTTTTTTGACTGCTTCAGATTTACATATACATATTTAGCTTAAACTATTTAATTGCATTTATTTAGGTTATGCACAGTGAGGAGCGAAAAGAATATGCAAAAAATAATAGAATTATAAAATGTTTACATTTTTTTCATTGACTATTTACATATGTGTATGTATGTGTGATAAAATAAATAAAAATAAAAATATATACATAATAATAATAAATAAATAATAATTATTTGCCTTTTCACTGTGCATATGAGTTAAGATTTTTGCATTTAGCTTTACATAATATTAGTTGGATTTGAGTTTAGATATTTTATTTTGCTTTTGTTTTGGGTCCCATACACTGCGCTACATAATTGTAGGTTATAAGGCGCTTTAAGCATATGAATGAATGCAAATTTTTTGTTTTTATATTTTCTGTTTTTGTTTTTTTTTTTTTTTTTTTTTTTTTTTTTTTTTTTTTTTATATACAGCAACTAGTCGCATATGCATATATATTTGATATTTGATGGAATTACCTTAATGTTTGCATACAGGCCAGACATACGTACCTACACATGTACGATATTCTACGACATATGTGTATGCATATATTATATATACACACATACATATGCATATGCATGTTTGTAAGTATGTATGCTAAAGGTATCCAAACAAAAAAAGAAGGATATATATATATATATTTTCGCTGTGTTTTATTTACAAGTGTTTGCTGTTGCTTCTTCTTCTTCCTCTTCAGCTAATTGTGTATGATACAATGGTGTGTGTGTGTGTGTGTGATTGTATATGTTAAAGAAGCGAAACACCATTAAACATATATTAAAACATGTGATATGCAGTTGGCAATAATTTTGTATGAGGCTTTGAGGGGTACATAAGAGAGAGAGAGAGGGAGAGAGTCAGATGAAGATAGATAGAGAAAGAGTGAAAGAGCTGCTACCACACTACTTCACGAAACTAAAACCAATTTGTTGTCAAAAGAAGTGAAGAAAAAGCATAAACAAATTAAAAATTAATAAGACAAATATGTACAGAAAAACGCATGTAAGGCCCGTGAGAGAACATATATACATAGATAGAGATAGAGATAGAGATATGCCTATACATATATACAACATATTAACTGATCCATTGAGCCCGTTGCACTCTGTCGTTTCCCCTCGGAGTGTTTTAACATTTGCAATTTCGCATGCAAAACATTTTATTTTATTTTTTACATTTAATTTTGCTATACAAAATTTGCGAGTGTGTGTGTGTTAACAGTTAAAGACAGACATATCATACAATATACATATATATACATACATATACAGTTAGGTACATATACATATATATAACACAAACAGAGCGTGAGACAGCGAGACAGAGAAAGAGAGAGAGAGAGAGAGACAAAGAGAGAGAGAGAGACTTAGAGAGAAAGAGTGGGTTGGAGCATGTGTGTGTGAGAGAGAGAGAGGCAGAGTGAAGTAAAGCAAGAGACAGAGAGACCAGAATTTAGCTTGGTTTTAGTTTATATTAAATTATCACGGACATTAAAATTGTTTCAATAGATATTTACATAGCTGTTCCCATTGGGTGTGTATGTGTGCGTGTATGTGTGTCTTAGCGTGTGTGTGCGTGTGGGGGCAAGTGTGACCAGCTGGCGCTCAGCTCTAGCTCCAATTGTTAGCGGCCTCCGTGTTGACATTGAGTTTGAGGTCTGAGGTTGAGGTTGACATTGCCATTCGCCCCCGTTGCACGATTCCCATAGAACTCAGGAATGGTTGCCACACACTCATATTCATATTCATATTCAATTTTTCATTCACATTTGTATTCATATTCATGGCTTGTCTATGAATGTGCAATACAAAATTATATGAGATAGTATTCATCAATTGTTTCAGTTGTGAACGTGTGAGTGTGAGTGTGAGTGGGTGTGAGTGAGTGTGTGGCCTGTGTCTCGCTTGGCTGTGTGTGTGCCTGTGGACGGGAACTTGGCCGAGGGGCGGGGGCGGGGCGGTGCCGGTTCCGGGGGCGTGGGCATGTCAACAATTTTGTAGGCATTTGTGTTCTTGCATGCCAACAAGAACGTTTTTTCTTTTACATTATGTGGTAGTGGTCCTTGGCTAAAATACATACATATGTATCTGACACCGGCATTGATAATGCGAGCCACCTTTCGTTGTACGCATAGAATCCAAAATATAAATCACAGAATCGAAAGAAAACAAGGCGCTACACAGTTGTCAAATAATAAATATACAGTTACACATACACATACACATATATGTCTACATACATATGCATGTGCACACATATATATGAAAGACCTGTCTATATGTATGTGTGTGCACACATACATATATACATGTGCAGAGAGTGATACTTAAGGAAGCAGAAAACTTGGCAGTGTTGCCTAATATGCGACTCTCTCGACTCCCGACTCATGAATCTGGCCTTGAATTTTCATTGTCTTTCTTTCAATTTTCAATTGATTTTTTATTTACGTTTTTTCTTATTATTATTATTATTTTTTTTTTTTTTTTAATTTTTTGTTTCGATTTACCAAATTACAGGAGTTTGTCTATCGAAAGGTCCAGAGTGCATGCTGTGAGTTTGATTGCCATACCAGTCCTCGATACGATAAAATATATAGGTATATATAAAGTACGATATTCAAAATACGATATTCAAAAATACACAACTACATTTGATAAGTGTTCAATTTACGTCTGTGTGTGTGTGTGAGTGAGTGTGTGAGTGTGGATTGATGATGAATCTGAATGAATGTGTGCAACTGCTATGTGTGTGTGCGTGTGTGTGTGTGTGTGTGTGTGTGTGTGTGTAATGCATACATACTTATTGGATATCTGTGCATTGCTGTGTTGTACTAAATGTTCTAAATATGTCTGGGGTGAACTAAATATACGGAAATCATTGGTTATAGGCGGAGGGGGCCTGGCATGCGTAAATGGATGAATGGGCGAGGTTTTCGTTATTTTTGTATATCCAAAATGTTCGAAATCTTGAGTTGATCCAAATGGAAATTGAACGTTGTGTAAGTAACTTGAAGTAACGAACGTATTCAGTCAATAATAAACGTTAGTATGACTTACACATGAGACTTACCTTACTATTTAAGCTACAAATGATAGAATTAGAACACTGAACATTTGTTATTTTATGGATTATTAGTATTTGGTATTTGAATGTTGATCTTGTGGCTTTTGCTCTTGGTATTGTCATGCTACAACAAGTTATTGCCATTAGTACAATGGTAAACCAATTACTGTTTACTCTATCATTACAAAAAACGTTTGCTTGCATGATACTGATATGGACTTGATTAGTTAATATGGATTGGATTAGTAATACGCAGCTAATCTAAGGTTATGCTAATGTTAGTCTACCTAATTGCTAATGCTCTAGGTCACTAAATGGCGTCAACATACTGGATAATACATGGTTACATACCTACATACAGATATGTATGTATTTATGCATGTATGCGTACATATGTATACACATAGACTCTTATGCATATACATACCTACCTATACATATATATATATATATATATATAGATAGATACATTCATACATATATACATCACATACATACCAACATCTGGATGATCCTAATATATTCTAACATTCACACATACACACACATACAGCTGTAGGGTGTATCACAATGTATGTATAGTTGTTCTTATATTATACATCATTTCAATATATAGAAACCTAATTTGCTTTCAAAAATTTCTGAGTTACATTAGAAAGATCATGAAACAAACTTGAGTTGTTCTTAAAAACTTTTCGGCTATATTTCCTATTCTATGAGTTATACTGAATGTTCGCTCATTTGAATAGGTCCCATTTATAAAGTGGAACTGGTTCGACAGCTTTTAAATTTCGATTTCAGCAAATCTAAACAGATTATCGAACTTCTATATCTCGATTATATGAATTTTGTAGCTCTTATTACAGAAAATTCTTAAGTTCAACTGTAATATATTTACCAATTTTGATTATAGTAATTTTACAAACAATATTTGAATATATAATTCACAATGGGGATAGTCTTTAACAAAATCTACAGCTGCATTAAGCAGGAGTTCTACATTAAGATTCTATAGCTTACAATTGAGGCATTTAAAGTTTTTCCATTTAAGACTCTTATGCGTTCTTCCGAATCAGAATGGAACCAGTAATCAATAGTAGGAACTAGTTCCTAGTGAACTAAAATGTACTACATCAATATAAATTGCTAGCTTTGCATAGATTCACATATTTTTATATACTGGACTAATCACACACACGCACACACACACACACACATACACACATACACGCTACATACAAACAGAGTATATGCGATTGGAACTACTAATTAATGTGATTCTAGCTAATTGTTAATGATTTGATATTATTTGCATAGCGACTAGCAATGGCTTGTATATCGCTACATTTTCCAATTGGAATTTCGACCAACTTGAGCTAGTTCATTGTTGTACTCGAATGACATGAATTGTTGTTGTTCAGTTACTTTTAATGGGCACTGTGTGTGTTACGTGCTGCAATTGTTAGCTCTAAATCTAACTTAATATTTATAACACTTGCTGAATACTTTTTGAATGCATTGCAGCGGCTACTATATACATATATATGCACTAGATGTATACAGTTATACATATATACATATATATAGTTCAATGCACGTAGCTAAACTTGAGATGCGTTTGTGCCAGGCGCATAAATTGTGCAAAGTTTATGAAAACGCTTAAATCACAGTGTCCCCCAAAGGCGCGCCAGGGTCCCCATTGCCATTGCCATTGCCATCAGCCATCAGCTCCATTTGCCGGCCATTAAATGAAATATTAAGAAAACAAAGTGCAAACAAATACCAGAAACTAGACACTAAAACATTTCTATCCCGGGCCAAAGTTCGCTCCCCTGGCGCGAAGGTGCGCGTGTTGCCTGAAACTCGAGGCGAGGCAATCTCTACGGCTGTACGTGTTTATGGCCATCAAGAAGGAAACTACAAAAACTTCAAAATTCGAAACTAATCGCGCTGCAAATCCTCGCCGAGCTTTGATTTCACTCCTGCCAGAGAAATTAATGTGAGGCGAGAAGTTTACGTTCAATGTTATTTAATATTGTTTGCTGGCTTTGCCTTCTTGCATTACGTGTTAATTGAAACTACTCGCATTTGATCTGCAGCAGGAGCAATTGAGGGCTGTAGCTGACATGCCTACAAGCCATGTACGCATATATATCTACGTGACTGTAGAGCAAACTCATTCTAGCCGAAGCAGCTGCGCCTGCAATATGAAGCGTGACCCAGCAGGAGCGATACTATTTCCAATAGCTATATTTTAGCAGCTGTTTATGTAGTCGATAATATTCAGTTGTTGAAGTATCCTATAAGCTTTGCCAATTGATAAATAAATATTTTATATTTAAATAAATGTTTAGATTTATATATAGAAAGAATTTGACAAATTTACTTTCGCTATCCAAGTGAATTTTGGGCACTTGCTCGTGTTTAGCTGCAGATTTTGTAAGTTTGGCTAAAGCTAATGGAATCTCAAGCTAGCAGGCAGCTGTATACTGATCCGAAGTCGGGCAAATGTAGTTGTTATTGAGGCAGATCCAGGGAGGTGCTTATTATAAAAGTATTTAATTTGATATAAAATGGCATGAATAAAGCTTTGGAATAAATATATAAAATATATTTGTAATTTCTTTTAGTATATAGCTCAGCCTATTTATGCTTATATTCAGCTGCTAGTCTTAGTATAAACGGCTAAAATATATAGAATTTTTGAGGATCAGATGAGGTCACTTGGGCTATTACCCAGATAAGCAGCATCAACTCGCGTTCGCTCCCTTTAAGCTTAACTTAAAGTTGATGTATGCATAATGACAGCGCGCACTGTATACGAGCTTTCCCTGCTAAGCCCTGACGAAAACTAATAAAAACGAGCAAACAAAACGAAATATGAAAACAATTAAATAAAATGCAGCGAATTTATTTGGCGGCAATTATCGAGGCTGTGAAATCTTGGCGGATTGTTGTTGTTGTAGTTGTTGTTGTTGTTGCTGCTGTTGTTGTTATTAAAATAGTAGTAGTAGTAGTAGTTATTGTTGTTGTTGTTCTTGTTGAGCAGAGTTGAATGTGCGTTAACTCGAAGTCAGCGAGAGACAGCGATATTTATAGAGAGAGAGATAGACAGAGATAGCGAGCGAGCGCTGGGCAATTAGCCCAGCCGGCGAACGCCAGATGGCGCTGTGTCTACTTACCCAACAGCGGCACAGCATCGGATGTAGCCGGCATCGTTTCCGCTACCATATTCAGGAAGACTGTGAGCGATAGTAAAATAGTAACTCCTGCAAGTATGCAGCACAAAATTATTGCACAAGGTGTGTAGACGTCGGTGTGTGGGTGTGTGTGTGTAAGAGAGAGTTACATACGCAAAGAAAAAGAAAAGAAATAGAGAGACAGAGGAAGAGAGAGAGAGAGAGAGAGAGAGAGAGAGCAGTTGTGATAGAGGAAGAGAGACAGTATTATTATTCATATTATTCATTTGCTTAAAACTGTTTGGCTAAGAGTTGTGTGTCCAGCTGATCCTGCCTGCTGCTCCAGCGTTGCTGCTGCTGCTGCTGCTGCATTGATGCAAGGATGCGTTTATATATAGAGATGATATAATTGTCCCACTTGGTGAATAAAAAACTACTACCGTATTTTCTGCGCTGAACCTCAAGCGTCGTCGTCCGTTGTCCGTCGGAATTTCGCTTCGTTTCTAGTGTCACAAAACTAGTTCTCAAAACGAAATAAAAACATAACTAAAAACACGCACGCACACTTACACAGACAGCACACACATACATATACATTTGTCATTGGTCCTGCGGCACCTTATGGAAGTTATCATTATTTATGGTTTTGCTTGGGGTTTTCTTTTGGCCAGCTGGCGTATGTCAGTTCGAGTGCTTAGCGTTATCAAAGATTTTCTTGTTCCCTTTTCTGTGTGTGTTTAGTATTTTTTTGTTTTTTTGTTTTTTTTTTTTTATTATTTTTTATTTTTATATTTATTTTTGTGTATCCTGTGCATATTTTATGCTCTTGCTCTTTTGAGGTTATATAAATTATGTGAAAAGTCAGCTGGCTGAGCGTCGCAGCGGGTCGAGGTGCAGGGGGCGGGAGCGGAGGCGAAGGCGGAGGCGGAGGCGGACGAGGCAGTCGCCAAAAGTGTCGGGCAAACATAAATTAGCCACAGGGTTTTACGCAAACTTGTCTATTATGCATGAGCCATGGCTGGCAGCCCTAATGCGTTTTGCTACACACACACACACACACGCACACACACACACACACACATGGCCATGGCACAGCGGGACTGGGGCTTCCTTTGCTATGAACAATTTTTAAAATATGGCAATTTTTTTTTGGTTTTTTTTTTTTTTTTTGTTTTTTGTTTTTCTAGCAGCTGCAAGCGAAACTTTTGCTGCTCTCGCTCATAAACGCGATATATTTATATCTAGCATACTTATATAAGTATTTTTGTATAGCTGTATTGTATAAATTTTGGCATGCACCATATGCTGCATGTTGAAAGTACGTGATGAGCCCCAGCGACAGCCATCGCCAACGCCGTCGTCGTAGCCACGGCCAATGTCTGTCTGTCGCTTTGTCAGTTTTGTTCCACAGTGTGTGTGAGTGTGTGGGTGTGTGGCACATGCCCAGGATATGAGCTGCAAAGCATTTTGCCACATTTTCGCATAACTTTCTCAGCTTAATGTGTGTCTGGGTGTGCCGTGTCAGTTGTCAGAGCTCTTTGCCGAAAGATGAGAGGCGCACGCGTTGGCAACAGAGCGGCCATAGATCAGCAGATCATAATAGTCATATCAATGTCGGAGAATTGAAAGAGCCAAGGAAAGAGACGAAATGCGCCGCCTTAACTTTGTTCAAAGCTGATGAAAGGTATATGTCACACCTGCAGACAGCTTGGAGCTCCTTGGAGTTGCGGCTATTTATCTAAATTGATACACACACACACACACACACACACACATATGTGTGCTTTGTTTGTATGTTTTTATTTTCATTAAATATATAACATATATATTAATTTAATACAAAATGCTTGTAAAGTTAAAGAGTCTTCAATAAGAATTAAAGCTGCTAAGTCGATCGATGAAACAAACGATAGTATCGATGCTTGCAACCAGGGCTGGGCTTTGCCGCTCGACTTACAAGTTTCCACTTGTAATCAGTTGGCTGATTGAAGAAACCAACGATAGTATCGATAGCTGCAGCCAGCGATAGTTGCAGCTTTTAAGTGTAGCTTCTATCGATGGATATTCATAAATGGAAAAATATAAATCACATATTTTGAATGAATGCAATAAATTCGCGCTACTTTTTGAACAGAGCTCGTGAGCTACTCAATCACGGCCTTGGCCCATGCATAAATCAAATCTAAAAGCGCTAAAATGCAGCTTTACTCTATATATTTTTACTATCAATAGCGAACGATGCGAAAATGTATCAACTCGCAGCACAAAAGGCAACGGCAAAGGCAAAGGCAAAGGCAGAGGCTGTGCTGCTTGTTGCCTGAATGCATTAGGCGGCAGCAGTGCCATATGTACATGCACATATGCATATAAATATATATACATATATAGTTTTATATGTATATATGTATATGTGAGTTGATTGTAAATATTTGTATTTGAGTTGCGTTGCTTGACATGGTTAACTAGGGAGAGGCTCTCTGTCGAGTGAGGTTCAAGGGTTCAAGGCTCTGTGCTCATTGCCGTCCGTCCGTCCGTATGTCCGTCCGTCCGTTTGTCCGCTTGTCCGTCTGTCGTCGGCTGTCGTCCTGCATTTGCGTCCTATTCTCCCAGCTGAAAGGTGGGCCAGCAGTTGTGCCATATTTTTCACTTTTGCCAGCGTTGACTTTGATTACAAATGATGGTGACGGCTGCCTTTTTTTTCTACTTCTTCGTCTATTTAGTTTTTTTTTTGCACTTGCAACACTCGTGCGCTTT
The DNA here is from genome assembly GCA_037075325.1 of Drosophila mayaguana. Taxonomy (NCBI): domain Eukaryota; kingdom Metazoa; phylum Arthropoda; class Insecta; order Diptera; family Drosophilidae; genus Drosophila; species Drosophila mayaguana. The sequence goes on along the minus strand of JBAMCG010000127.1, from coordinate 2,491,493 downwards.
GTTTGTTCGCTGGCAGAGTTGTTGCCATTGCCGTCGGCCATTGGATTGCATTGCATTTGCATAGTTAGTCAAGGCTCTATGCGGCGTATACGTAATGTGTGTGTGTGTGTGTGTGTGTGTGTGTGTGCGGCAGTCAACTTGTGTCCTACTGCTGGCAGCCTCTTATAGCGAATGGGCTTCCGTTTCACAATAAATATATAAATATATGTGTATATACGTATGTGTGTTTGGTTTCATTTGATTTAGAGACAGAGAGAGAAAGAGATAGACAGAGACAGACACAGAGAGAGAGAGAGAGAGAGAGAGAGCGCATGCAAGTAAGAAATCCTACAGCAAACTTGTCAACAATTAAATATACGAAACACTTTGGGAACATCTACTAGAGTAGTAAAAATTACTATTTATTGGGGAAATATCAGAGTTGCGATTGCTACTTGTTGTTGTTTGTTTTGTTTTGTTTGTTTGATTGTTTGTTTTGTTGTTGTTGTTATTGTTGTTGTTGCTTTTGTATTTGATTTAATTCGATATATTGGTTGCTTTGTTTGGACGGACACTTACCAAGCGATAGCTTCTCACCAGAATCTGGTGGCAGTGTAAACCCTAGCAGTGCCATCGATGCGATCAATACGCACGGCACGATCAAATTGAAAAAATAGTATAAAGTTTTGCGTCGTATCAAAATGGCGAATGTTATGTCAATATAAGGTTCTGGGCAGCAATTATAGTAGATTTCATTACGTTTACCGGGCACACCTGAGCAATTTTGGGTTTATTTATAGAATTTTTTTTTTTTTAAATTGTGATGTGGTTAGAGTCGTTGTTGTTGTTGTTGTTGTTGTTTGTTGGTGCAAATGAGATGAACATATGCAGAAAAGAGAATGAGAATTATTGAGAGTCATTAATTAGTAAATTAGTTTGGAAATTATTTAGGCTAAATTTGTGATTTACTTCATTTTACAATTGTTAGCATTATTTAATTCAGGTTTTAGTTGAATGTGTGTCTATGTTTCTTTATTTTTTAAATAGATTATTTTATATATAATAAAATGAATACACTCCACACATGAATCTCACCTAACAAGTCCCATTCGCCGTTTGTTATGAAACTAGAGATGTCGCCGCCGGCCTCGTCTTGTAATTGCAAATCCAGCTGTAAATAAAATCAAGCAAACAACAAGCTCTTGAGATTTCTGTGTGTGCAAATATAATAAATACTTAATCCCAAATGTTTCTACAGTTGTGCTACATATCGATGCATACATACATACATGTATGTATATATGTGTAAGATGTTTTTCTTATGTACTTTTCGCAGGGATTTGTGTCAAAGTCCAGCACAGACAAGCTTAAGCTCTTGACCAAGAAACGAAAAAAAATGAAAGGCTGCAAAATGTAATTTTATCACCATAACAACACTCATACTCCAGCTCGTCCGATTGTCTGTGGATGTGGTTGGCAGAGCTCGGCAAAGCCCAGTCCTCGATAGCATCACATATGTGTTTGCCAATAACTACACATCTAACAGACTCGGGCTAAGTCGCGCCGCCGTACATGTTATCCTGGGGAATAGACCCACAGGCAGAGGCCAAGGCGGCAGGCAAAACTTGTCCCAATTACAAATTGATTTATCGCACTTTCACTTAACAACAGTTTATGCGATTTTGTTGCTTAAAGTTTTTTATGTGCTGCCGATGACAGCAACTTTACTCTTGCTTACAGCCAACAATGTAACAAGCCCCAAAGTGGGGCGGAAAGTGGGAGCAACAAAAAAAAAAAAAAGAAAGTAGTGGAAAGTGGAGGAAAGAGTGTTCTCTCTGGAGAGGGAGTGCCCGACTAGGAGATACCTGGAAGACAAGTCGAAGAGCTGCTGCTATTGCAACCAAGGCCAAGTATAGTGCACACACACACACGCACAACCACATGCACACACACATATACACACGCTGAGCAAGCGAGCCCGCACATTTCCATTGGGCTCAGGGCATAGCAAAAATAGTTATCTTGACTCAGTCAAACAATAAGTGAACTTTGCCCAGATTGCAGGCAGACCTAAGCATATACGCGCGTATATACATATATACGCGTATATATATATACATATATACAAATATACATATATGCATATATACATATATAGTTAATGCTTCAGTTGCTAAGAGAATTTACTGAGGCTTAGTTTTAAGAAGACACCTGAGCAAGCACTCTACGATCTAGAAACAGATTCTTTGAAAGACTGGAAGTAGATTCTGTAAGGTAATGAACTATCTTTTACTAGAAATTGAATCACTCAATGGATACTTGTTGTATCTTTCGTATATCAAAGACTGCTTGAATGGTTCGAGTACCAACGAGATTCGATTATCGAGTTTCCACAAGTTTCATTGTCAACCCACTGATAATGAGCTAATAATAAACTAGTACATTCAACTGGTTCATTGAACTTAAGTAAACCAAGCAGAAATAGAGCAACTGGAAAATATTTACTTTCAATGCCAATGAATTAAATTGGACTAAGAATTTAACTCAAACTGAAGCTGATCAGCTTATCTATCAGTTTAACCAGTTATATATAAAAGTTTGTTCAAATTCTACTTGGATAAAGTGATCCAATGTTAAGCTCAATGTTTCAATAGAATTTTTGTTTTCTTTGGCTTTTTGTCTTCGTAACAGAATTTTTTAACTTCAAACTTAAGATATTTATATTAATATTTATATGTATGTCATACAACTAACATGAAGTCACTTTTACAGGGTATACCCAAACATGCCGTGTACTTTAATCGTAGTATAGTATCATTATGTGAATGCTAGCCACATAATGCTGTCATTTTGTCAATAAAAAGTCATATAAAACTCACGCATAACTTGTGCCCGTGTGTGCGTGTGTTTATGTGTGTAACTTGTACAGTTCAGAAAAGCAAACAAACAAGAAAAACAAAAACGAAAACGAAAATCGCTTTTACTCGACTTTTTTTGGGTAAATACAAGTATTTTGTGATGTGTCTGGACCAACGTGCGTCATTTGACTGTTAAGTTCACTCTTAGATGTTTTCTATGTATCTATAGGTGAAGGAGTCTCTCCCTCTCTCCCTCTCTCACTCTCTCTCCCTTTCTCTTTCACTCGCTATCTGGCTCTGTTGGGTAAGAGCGATAGGTATGCGAAGGAATGGGGAGGAAACTAGATAAAAGTTTTCTCATTTAAATGTTCCAAACAAAAGAGGGCGCTAGACAAACAGCAGCATCTCATCTGCTTTGTGCAAATCAAGTCAAAGCCAAAAAGTGTTAATGTAGTTGTAGGCAAACACTTAGCCGCACACAGCTATAGATGCGCACGTACAGCAGGCAAACACACACACACACATTCGCTGATAACAGAGAACAAAAATATGGAAACTTAATTGTAGTTTGTGTACGCGAGCGCGCTTTCACGTGTGTGTGTGTGTATTGGTGTGTTGCCTGTTGTCTATATATGTATGTACGTGCTCAGATCCATTCATTTATTCAATATTTGTTTTTTGAGTTCTCTAGGAAATGCCAAAAGCGTAGGCCAAAATATGATAGAAACTACCCAATAGAAAGAGCTTTAATTAAAAGTATTTAAGCTTCTTATATATTGTTATACATGTGTGTGTATGTGTGCGTGTGTGTGTGTGTCTATGTTATATATTAATTAATTGGCAAAAATCTGTCGAATTTCAAATGCGGCCTAGTTATAAAGCTCACAACACATTCGTAATTGTGCATTCATTCAAGCATTCAGCCACAAATATAGAAATTGTAATTTCAAGGCACAGACATACATATATACATCCATATATATATATATATATATATATACATACGTACCTATGCTAGAATAAATATTTACTGTGTATCCAATGATCCATTTCATATTAACCGATTTACATTTTTGTGTAACCGAGTTAAAGTAGCAATTCCATGACAATGACAATGACAATGACAATGACAATGACAATGACAATGACAATGACAATGACAATGACAATGACAATGACAATGACAATGACAATGACAATGACAATGACAATGACAATGACAATGACAATGACAATGACAATGACAATGACAATGACAATGACAATGACAATGACAATGACAATGACAATGACAATGACAATGACAATGACAATGACAATGACAATGACAATGACAATGACAATGACAATGACAATGACAATGACAATGACAATGACAATGACAATGACAATGACAATGACAATGACAATGACAATGACAATGACAATGACAATGACAATGACAATGACAATGACAATGACAATGACAATGACAATGACAATGACAATGACAATGACAATGACAATGACAATGACAATGACAATGACAATGACAATGACAATGACAATGACAATGACAATGACAATGACAATGACAATGACAATGACAATGACAATGACAATGACAATGACAATGACAATGACAATGACAATGACAATGACAATGACAATGACAATGACAATGACAATGACAATGACAATGACAATGACAATGACAATGACAATGACAATGGCAATGACAATGACAAATTGAATATTTTAACATCTGAGTCCTCAAGTCTTCTGGCCAACTTTGAGAGGCGCCATAAACTTGGTGTATGAGTTGAAAATTATCTAAATATTTAACTAAGCAAACACGTTTGGTTAGCCAATGACAGCATGAAGTTAAAAGAGAACTCAAGTTTGGCAGCTAAATGTTGGCACTTAGTTTCTCAGCTGTGGATCTTGGGGCTGGGAATAGTTTGTTGGGCAGAAGCTGGTGGTGCAATGCGGTTTATGCGTGCGGCTTTTGGCCCACTTTGGTGTTAGTTTTGCCTAATGCCTTTCGTCCGGCTTCGGGAGAGTGTGATGCAACATTTTTGGTCTTTCTTTTGCCAGCTGTTAGCCCCTTGGCGCCAATTTTCCATTTCATTTTATGGCCGCAAGGGCGTGGCTGGTGTTCGCTGCTGCGTTGGTTTCATTAAAAATTGAATCGCCCGCAGTCAAGACTTTTACTTTGGCCGGCATCTGATGTAACGGGCGCTACCACTTTCCAGCATCAAATGAATATGCAAAGCAGGAATTGCTCAGGCGATCTATTGCAACCGCTGCAACTCTCTAATTAATGTGGCTAAAATTACCTTTCATGCATTCCGAATTTATGGCTATCGTTTTGAATGGGTCTTGAGTTGAAATCAAATGGATTCAAGCTTACGCTTAAAGGCTTTTACAAATGGAATTTGGACATGCCCTTGACATGGGTTGTGCCTCACCTGAGCTCGTCTGCATTCCATCTTTAATATGAAAGATGACTTCTTGCTCTTGAAAAGAACAAAAGGATATCGCCAGCGACCCATCTACAGGTTTTCAGCTGATGACGAAATCCCGTTTGCCTGCTAGCTAAATCGTGTTTTCTATTTAACATTCAAGCTCGATGTTGTCGTTGCAGACAGTTGCTGATTAGCCCGGCCTTAACCCTGCCCAAGCTTAGCCCTTTTCTGCCCATTTAAGTGCCCCACACACACATACAGAGAAAGAGAGAGGGAGAGTGAGAGAGAGAGAGAGAGATACGCACGCACAGCTAACTAAATTTCATATACAGCAGCCACTCAATAAACTTGAGCACGTAAAGTTTTTGCATCAACATAAAAATAAAACTCAAGTCGTTGGCAGCGCACAATTTGCTAAGCTGCGTTTACTTATTTTTTTGGTATTTTTACCATCCCCTCCACCCCCGCTACTAGGTGTTGGGGCGAATGGGGTTAAAGGGCATTGTAAGCCAGCTGCTGCCGCAGCGTAGCCGTGCGCAGTTTTAAAGTTTTCCTATTTCCTCGTACTTCGTATTTCGTATTCCGTATTCCGTATTTCGTATTTCCTATTTCGCATTTGGCTGCCTTTGACAGCGCCGACGTCATTTTATGGCCAATGCCAAATGGCCCCCAAGCAACAACAACAACAACAACTGCTCACATTACGAGCATATATAATTAGGTTTAAACACTAATTAAAGCTGCGCATTGTTGTTATGGCATATTGGACTTCTGGGTGCCATTAAGCCAACTTGAGCCTTGCGATGAAAGCCCACTAATCGCACGCACCTCAATCATAATAATCGTATGTGAAATATGGCAAACTAGTTAGAGCTACACTGGAAGATATATACATATAAAAAAAATTTAATAAATTATATACATAATACATATTATGTTTTGAGTGCTCTTTGAGATTCTCTTTAACTACTGTAGACGGTGCTGCAGCACGACAATTTAGGTTGACCTTTAGAGGCCTCGAGATATTCGACTTTTGACTTCAGTGCAGTTCACTAAAAGTGAATGAGGGAGAGAGAGAGAGAGGGAGCGAGAGAGATAGACCGAGAGAGACAGAGAGAGAGAGTATAACAGTGAAAGTGGAGGGCAATTAAAAGAAACTGAGCGAACGAGTGCTCGATAGTTTAGGACGGTTAAGACACAATAAGAAAGTGGCAGTAGAACAGATAAGTCAAAATGATAGGGAGAGAGAGGAGGGAGAGATAGGGAGCGAGAGATATAGAGGGAGAAATGGAGAGAAAGAGGAAGAGAGAAAAAGAATGTTGGATACTTGAGGATACTTGTAGAAGTCAATGTGAGCGAGTAAGTTGAGTGCAGTAATAATGAGAGCAGAAATGCATGACAGTTCACTAAAAGTATATGAAAGAGAGAGAGAGAGAGAGAGATAGAGACAGAGAGAAAAGGAATGTAGGATACTTAAAGCAAACGGAGCGAGTGAATGTAGAGCAAACTAGTCAAAAAGTGAGAGCGCATGTTGGACAATTTAGAACAGTTTATGGAAGTTATGGCAACATGAGCGATCGGTTGTAGAACAGCCATGTAGGACAGTTTAAGAAAGAACGAGGGAGGGAGAGAGAGAGAGAGAAAGAAAGAGAGAGAGAGAGATAGAGGGAGAGAGAGAGAGGGAGCGGGAGAGAGAGAGGGATGTAGAAAAGTTTAATAAAAGTGAGAGCGCGAATTTAGAAGCAGTAAATCGAAGTGGAAGACAGAGAGAGAAGAGAGAGAGAGAGAGAGAGAACAGAGAGAGAAGAAAGAGAGGAGAGAGAAAACAGCATTTAAGTAAAAGTTAGAGAGGGAATGTAGAAGCTGAATTTAAAGAGAGACCGAGTGAGTGCATGAAAGCGAGAGAGAGCGAGAGTGTAGCACAGCTAAGTCAAAAATCATTAGTGAGCATCAATTATTCCCAATTCGATTATTATTATTATTATTAGTATACCTTAAACTCACATGGCTTGAAAATTGCCGTCTCATTAGCTGTAATATTTTCAATCACATCTTGTTCTCATGGAGGACATCGATATTGAGTGAGATTTGTAAGCACTGTGCTGTCAATCGACCCCGATTTCAGTTTTCAATGTTTTCAGCTGAGCTGAACAACAAATTCATTTCACATACAATTTGTAGCTGAGAGAAATTGATATATTTCCTTGTCGCGCTGCTCCAGTTAGGGGAATGCTGGCACTCAACTAGCCTTTGGCTGGAGAGCGCCAACAATAGCAGCAACGTCATCGTCAGCGGCAAACATCATTATGATCGTCGCCATCATCATCATAACTCTCAGCGCCTTCATCGTGTTCATCATTTTGTCTATCGTCAACGTTTGGCTGCTGGCAGGCGGAATTAATCGCTGAAGAGGCAACGCCATCGAAATCGACTTTGCTGAAGTTTTTGGCGAGCGAGTGGATGGGGAGGGGGAGGAGAAAGGATGGGGAGGGGGAGGGGGCCAACGCATTTGGGGCAAGCGGCAAATGGATTGAGGCACCGACTTTGTGCTGCACAGATAAGCACTTACGACTGCGACTGCGACGCTGTCGGGGCCATTGTCGAAAAGTTTTAGCGATTTCGAATGACGCCGCCTAGCCAAACTACTTGCCATCTGGCCCGCAGGGGGGCGCTGGGCGTGGCTGGGTGGCTGGGTGGCTGGGCGACATGGCCCACATTCGGAGCTTAGCCTTTGTCTCTGCTACAGTTGAACTGACATTGAATTAATTGCAATTGCTTGAGCCCAGCAGCAACGAGCTCTTGATGTTTACACTGCCTGCACAGTAGCACTTCAATGGCATCACCAGTGCAACACCAAGGCAGCTGGGCGTGCCACTTGTAATATCCATAGAAACAATAGCTGTCTCGCCCGAAAAAAATACTCTACAAATCCAAGTCTAGGCAACAGCAGCAGTTGAAGACTCCACAATGGCTGGCAATATTAGCTATCATAGGGGTGTTAAATCTGAGGAAATGCAGGAAAAGCTGTGGTTAGTTAATGATTAAAGATAGTCAAAGTAATACCAACTGACTAAAGTTGCCTAAGCTGCGCTTGCGGCCCAGTGATGAACTGAAATATTTTCAATTTCGGAGTGCCATGGCATATTCAGCGAGCGCAACAATAAAATTGCTATTCAAATTAGCATAAATTGAAAATATATTAATAAGCGACAGCTGCTTGAGGGACAGCAGACAGCAGTAATAGAGCAGCAGGGGCACCACGAAGAGACCGTGACCCACTTGGAGATATAGCTAAAGAAATGGCCATGAAACAGAAAAGTTCTACAGAAATTGAATTGTCTTGACTATATACTAATGCTATAACTAAGACAGTTTATAAGATTTGATGTATTTCATGTACTGATGTGTTTTAGTGGGCGAGAGCTATGGAAAGCATAGCCAGATTTAATAGCAACGAGGGAGCCTTCAAGCAGAAATCAAATTGCAGCAGAAATTTTATAATCTATTTGACTCTTTTTAAGAATTTTTTTAATGCCTTATGTATGCCATTATGAGTAAACTAATAAAAAATACTAACAAATACATCAGAAGTAATACGAAATAATTTTCAAATATTACATAATTTATATCATTTAAATTTTATTATTATTATTCAAATTGATAATTTTGACAGTTTTAAATGTCATTCAAATATTGCAAAGTTTTCATTTAATTTATTAAAATTATTATTTTCATTTAGTTTTCGGTAGTCAACAAATAAATGGCAAGTCCTAATGAATACGATAAAAATCGATTGTTATCGATAGCTTGAACAGTTGCTGAAACGTAGCTATCGAAAGGATGTCACTCCTATGAGGTCAGGCGCTGCTTCACTCCACTGTAATCAAAGCATGAAATCCATGATACTTGAAGCTATAGACTATATATGATATAAGACTATGTTAGTTGCAAGATATAGTTAGTTGAATTTAACAGATTCATTTGAAATTCACTTAGCCTAGCAGTTAGCTGCTGCACTCAATGAGGCCGAAGTAGTTCATGCTCCTGGGGCACTGGGCAATCGTGAATTTTGTTGCAAGGACACCGTTTGTACAGGCAATGCCGAAACTTGCCGTCAGCGGCAAAATAATTAATTTATGTAAATAAGAGTTGAAAGAAGTCTTAGATTGGTACTGCAGCAGTGCGGGCCAGCACAAACAGAGAGCAACAGGGGGAGAGGGGGTGAAGGGGGGAGGGAGAGAGAGAGAGGATGTAAGCTGGTCGCAGCTGTGCTGTGGAAATGCGAAGCATTTGGAACAATTAAATTTGGCCAAAGACTTTTGTGGCACACGCCCTGGCCCGGGGCCACATAATGCATTTGCAATTCCAAAAAGCAAGCGACAACAACAACAAACAACAGCAACAGCACTTATCCAAGGAACTTGCAAGGCAAGTACATATATTTGACGGCACTACTTGCACATTGCACTGGACAGCCGTGGGCCTTGGTGGACGACCACTCAAGGTCGCCGTTGCCGGGCCACTGGAGAGGCCCAACTTGTCGCATATTTATCTTGTGGCACACGCTTCGCTTGTCAGGGGGGGGGGGGGGGGGCAGTCCCACATAAAATACAAAATTGCCAAGCACTCGACAGCATTTTCACATTCCATTTGAAGCTGCCCACTCTCCTTCTCGCTCTCTGTCTGCCTCGCCCTCTCTACTTGATATCTATTGAAATAAATAAGCAAAATTTTCAATAATTTGTATTATGCCAAAGAGTGTCGGCTATTTGGCTATGGCCATTGTCATTATTACAGCAATTCCATGGACTTGTCAACATTTTGGACGGGCAGCAGCTCGAGTGCCCGAACAACAAGAACAAGAATGAAAACAGAAGTTTGTTGACTACCTGGGCTATGCGCTATTTATTTAGCCACGTTTGTTGACTTTGCTGTTATTTCTCGGCTTATTTGATATTTGCATACATATTTTTCCTCGCCCGACTCGTAATTGGGTAACTTCAATTGCTCGAGCAAAGTTTTGCCCACTTGATGCTGCGAAACCAAACGAACGAACGCATTCCAGAAGCTCTGCTGCTTTCATCATTTCCAGAAGACATCAAAATTGTTTTCACTACAAATTTCGCAAGTACCAAAAACTACAATTTGCTCTGCGCCTGCTTTCCACACGGCATATTCAATGCACAACAAGATCAAAGGCCTTAGCGCATTGCATCGTAAGTCGCAACTCAAGTTCTATTTACTCAAGTCTAGATTTCACGCGGTTTGCTTAGCTCCTTCAGAGCTTAAGAGCTGTCAAATCTCGGGTGCTGAGGTTGTACATATGTGTATATATATGTGTATATATATAAAACTTTCATCGAAGATTTATTTCATTGAAACTGTATTACAAATTTCTATTTTAAGATTTATCTTAAATTTTAAATTAAACACACTTAAATTGAGGCTGAGTTCAAAACATTTTTCTTAAATTTTCTAGTCAAAATTTCAATTTTAAGATTTTTCTTAAATTTTGTATTAAATTAAATTAAATTAAATTAAAAATAACCATTTCAAGTTTTTCATAAATTTTCTATTAAACTCATTGAAATTGAATGTGAGCTGAAAATGTAAATTTTAAGACTTATCTGAAATTTTCCAATAAATTCATTTAAATTGAACCTGAACTAAAAATTTGTCTTAAAAGATTTTTCTTACATTTTCAATTAAATACATTTAAATTGAACTTGAATTCAAAACCTTAAGATTTATCTTTAATTTTCTATTCAAAATTTAAATTTAAAGATATTTCTTAAATTTTCTATTAAATTCATTTATATTGAAACTGCATTAAAAATAACCATTTCATGTTTTTCATAAATTGAAAATTCAATTTTAAGACTTATTTGAAATTTTCCAATAAATTCATTTCAATTGAATCTGAACTAAAAATTTGTCTTTCAAGATTTTTCTTAAATTTTCTACTGAATTGATTTACATTGAACCTGCATCAGGCATTTCAACAAAAAACACTCTAAAACGCATTATTCAAGCATCGAATATCGCTTTTTGTACCCATGGCAATGTGACTCAAGCCCAATTACCTTTTGTCTTCAAGCCTTACAGAGACTTTACAATTCATATATAGGATAAAATATATAAAATAAGGTCGACTAGGAGATACCCTATATGTTATATAAGCCTGTAAAAATGCTCGATTAAAAAATAACAGATTTTAAACAGAAAATTGGGAGCTAACTGCAAAATCTATGCAACTCGCGTCAGCTCTACCAACACCGCTCCTTTATGTTTGTAATAGATAAATAATTAAAAGAAAACTATGAACTTCTTTATTATATATACATGTATAATTTAATAATTAATTTTGCATATAATTTATGGCATTTTTAATCGAAGGCATTGAAACTGGTTAAATATAGATGTGAAATCAAGTTGCACTACATCAGGACGTACACGAAATTTCAAGTCCTAGCTCTTATAGGTTCAAAGATCGCGATGTTGACGGACGGGAAGGTAGAGGGATGTGCCAGCTAAGTCGACTCAGCTCATCATCTCTAGTGCGACTGCCATGCCTCCTGCTGCCTGTTACATACATTTCTATAGAACTATCATGCTCTGATTTTCCATTTCCAATGGGTTCAGGCTGAATGAAAAGTACATAGCTAATGTTACGTATTAATTGTTCAATTTGATGTATTAACTACACACACCCACATACACACATGCATACCCATGTACATTTGAATTGCGGATGTGTAATTGGGGAAGCATGTGAACTGGCAAAAGTACTTAACCAAAATGACGTCCATAGCCATTGTCGCCGCATTATGTTACACTAATAGGGCACACATAATGCTCGTGGATGGCTGAGAGCTGTGGGTGTGACAGTTGCGACAACAGCAACAACAAGAAGATGACGACGACGACGACGACGAAGAAGAAGCAGAAGAAGAAGAAGAAGAGCGGCATCAACAATGCTAACAACAATGGCAACAGCTGTAAATAAGTGGCTAAGTGAGTATGGCCAAGAGTGCTTATTTGTTCAAGTGCGCTTGAATGAGAGAACAGCAGCACAAGCGCAAGCATAAGCACAAGCACAAGCACAAGCACAAGCACAAGCACAAGCACAAGCACAAGCACAAGCAAAAGTGACAGCAAAAGAATGCTACAAAAATTATAACTACTCGCTCTCGTCTCTGCGGCTGGCAGCCAGAACTGAGGCCCGCATTTGGAACTATCTGAGAGAAAATAAAGCTTAAGGTGGTTGAGGCTGGCATCTGGGATTTTGGTAGTGCGTTATATATATATATATATATATATATATATATATATATATATATCCTGAATGGAATTAACAGTAGTGGCCATCGAGTCGATTTGTTTGCGAGGTGTGCTTGAAGATTATAGTCAACACTGATGCTATTTCAGCTATTGTCGGTGGAGAACTACCGATAGTGGCGATAGCTGTTTATGAATTATGGCGATAGTTATGAAAGAGCCATAGAAGCGAACCGCTTTAAAGCACCATTGATTGTCCACATTGCTACGATGATAAGTAGCTCTGTTTATTATCAAGAATAAGAGAATAGAGAGTTGATATGGAGAGGGATATGGATTATAGTTTTTTGATATATTTCCAGCATTATGAATGACCAGTTCGTCTCAGCACTTTTATGTAACCCACAAATGGAGCTGAGAATCTGAATGAAATCTGTGGTCAAAAACCAAATACTAATGATGGTACAGCAGCCAGCGTATGCCTAAGATCTGGTCATCCTGTCTTGACTTTTCTTGTTTGCGGCAGAGCTGAAGGAGTCTATGAAAGCAAAACGAGATTGGTTGTATAACGATGGGGCAGGTAAGGAGCAGCAGAACGCACTTTGAAGTGTTTTGAGAATTTATTGAACCAATAGCTGATGGGCATTACTTAGAAGCACATTAAATAGTCTTGAAGAATTTTCGTAATAATGTAAATTACTAAATACTTTTTTAACACACCTCGTAGAAGTTTGCCTGCTCGTCTACGATTTCATATGGAGAGAGGTGTATGAGAGGTATATGTTGCTATATTTATATGCATACACCGACATATATCGTTCATGGGGATCATTCTGATGCATTCCCCGTTGCCATTTTAGACTCCATTTTACTTTCTGTTATTTAACTATGCCACGAGGGCAGCGAGTTGTTATTGGCTGTTCTCTCTTCCCTTTTCGTATGCCGGCAGAAACTTTTGCCTCACGCACCGTCTTTATGTTCGTGACTCACGTTCGATTCCTGTTACGACGATAATTGCGCCACACACGTTCGACTTTCTCTTTGATATATAGTTATGTATGTGTATGTGCATATGTATGCATTCATGCAGATGTAGAGGAATAATTATAGGTAGAGGTGACTCACTCAGCTGCAGTTCAAGTCCAACTCGAAAAATTCCAATAAGAATTACAGCTTCAACTTCAACTTGACAAATGTATCAACGCGCAATAAGAGATAGAACAACATAATTCGATGTCCATTGTGGAGCTGTCTCAAAAACTGCTCGCACAGATGGTCAATTGCAATATCTATTCATATATATGTATATACATATATAAATCTATATATATATATATATATATATACTCCAACTGGCTCTCAGTGAACTTTTTGTGCTGCTTACAGCGACAGTTGGTCAATGAAATGACTTAGGAATTGTCTTGGACTGAAATATGCGATACGAAAGGCACAAAATAAAACTCGAAATGAAATGGCCAAAACTAGCTGTTGTCTGTGTGTGGGTGCCTAAGAGAGAAACAGAGAGAGAGAGAGAGAGGGAGAGAGTGAGCAGACAAAGTTGTTTATGACACATTTGGCATGTCAACATTATGGTTGGCATTTGGTTGGCCAGCTTGCCCGCATGGCTCTAACCGACGTTGGCATTGTTTCAAGCATTTTTGAATTGACAGAGCGAATGCGAATGGGATTGGCGTTGGGATTGGAATTGGGATTGGGCTTCGGATGGGGATTGGGAACTGGAACAGGAGCCGCGGCGCTAGTGCAATTCCACTTACAATAACAGCACTGCATATTGTCTGCATACTGCTTTTATTGCTGTGCAAACAAAATATTGACTTTGCTTGTTTAACCAGTTCAATTTAATTAGTCCACTCACTTTCACAGCCGCCAATCATAAACAATGGATGTATGCATATGTGTGAGTGTTTGCGCATTGAAATTATCATATTTATATTACATTATTTTTTAATCTGTAGAACTAATAAATAAACAATCGACGCATCGCATCATTCGATAGCTCTATTTGTTGCAAATCAATTTGGGTAGCACGCTCGAAGTTGGAGCTAATAAATATGCATACATTATAGAGACATCAGTGATAATGATGCATAATATAATGATATCACATGGCATAACAATGGTATCATTCTTATTTGGTAGAGATACTCAGTCTCAGTCTCATTCTCATTGTCAGTCTCAGTCTCATTCTCAGTCTCAGTCTCAGTCTCAGTCTCAGTCTCAGTCTCAGTCTCAGTCTCAGTCTCAGTCTCAGTTTCAGTCTCATTGTCAGTCTCAGTCTCATTCTCAGTCTCAGTCTCAGTCTCAGTCTCAGTCTCAGTCTCAGTCTCAGTCTCAGTCTCAGTCTCAGTCTCAGTCTCAGTCTCAGTCTCAGTCTCAGTCTCAGTCTCAGTCTCAGTCTCAGTCTCAGTCTCAGTCTCAGTCTCAGTCTCAGTCTCAGTCTCAGTCTCAGTCTCAGTCTCAGTCTCAGTCTCAGTCTCAGTCTCAGTCTCAGTCTCAGTCTCAGTCTCAGTCTCAGTCTCAGTCTCAGTCTCAGTCTCAGTCTCAGTCTCAGTCTCAGTCTCAGTCTCAGTCTCAGTCTCAGTCTCAGTCTCAGTCTCAGTCTCAGTCTCAGTCTCAGTCTCAGTCTCAGTCTCAGTCTCAGTCTCAGTCTCAGTCTCAGTCTCAGTCTCAGTCTCAGTCTCAGTCTCAGTCTCAGTCTCAGTCTCAGTCTCAGTCTTAGTCTCTTTATTTTTCTCCTTTTCATCCTTCGTCTTACATCATCATTATTTCTCTCTCTCTCTTTATCTCTCTCTCTCTCTCTTTCTCTCTCTCTAACTCTGCACATCTGTATATCTTCTTCAATCCCCTACTCTCCCTCTCTTTCTCTATCTCCCTCACTTTATCTCTGTATGCTTTCCTTTCCTTACCTTTCCTTTCACTCCCTCTCTCTCCCACCCTCTCGCACTATATCGACTCAACAAGAGCTTTGCATTTAGGGCCAGTGTTGCATATAGTTCAAAACATTTCGCATTAGGCGGATTTGTTGTTGTTCATTATAGACAGATTTGGACTGTGCCTCTATCTAGCTGTGTATCCGTCTATATGTATGTGTATATATGTATATGTATGAGTATATATGTTAATGCTTTGCGTTGGGCTGCGCTGGCGAAAGGGCTTAATGACTGTTTTGTTGGCGCCACAAGCGCAGTCCAAACAGCGTCGGCTTTGGGGAATAGAAATGATAGTTTGGGCTATGGGATATGCCTAGATGATGGCAGCAGTCGGGCTGTCTGCCCGGCCGTCCCTTCGCTGGTCCTGTTTGCCCGCTGCCATTTCCTGTCAGCGGCCGTTGTCCAATGCCCGCCTTCCCGTTCGCCCATCCGTCCATCCGCCCGTCCGTCCGTCCGTCCGTCCGTCCATTCGTCCATCCGCTCGTCGCAGCTCTCTGCTCTGCCCGACACTTTTTGTCAGTATTTCAGCTGCAGCTGCAGCATTTAACTATAAGTAAAAGTTTGCTGGTTGCGCCTGATTACTTGCCACCCCCATTTCATATACTCTAGCAGTGGCAGCCCTTTCATATACATAGTCGGGCCCATTGCCTTGGTTGCCGATGCAATTTCTGCGGAGCGTTGCGGAAAAAGACAATAGCAGCAGTCGCAGCCAGCTACCCCTCTCCACCTCCAACCCCCAACCCCCAACCCACAACCCTTGCCTGCGCCCACTCGATCCTTGGCTGTTCCGTTTTTGGTGCTGGGGAAAAAGTCAGTGTAAATTATAAAAATACTCGTTGCTCGTAATTTGTTGGGCCTGTGTATGTGTGCCCCTCACAATCCCCCCCGCTCGACTATGTGTTGTGGTCTTGCAAGTATTCACTTTTTGCTTTACGGCGCTTTCTCTTCCCTTACTTGTGTTATTATAATTTTCTCTGTCACATTAAAATGCGGTTGAAATGAGCAGGAAATGCGCGCGAATTCTACTAACCCAGATAATCTCGAGGCTGATTTAAGCATTTTGCATTCACTTTTTTAACTGTTGCAACAAAAACATACAGCACTGTGGGAGAGAGAGAGAGAGAGAGAGAGAGCAGCGTACAACTCAACGCACAATGTGTGCCAACAGAACGAAGCTGAGCGAAGCGGCTCCTGCTCCTGCTGCCAACAATTTAATATTATTCTGCACTTTTCATAATTTTCAATTTGGTTTCTGTTACTGTTGTTTTCAACTTTGTCCGTATGTGTGTGGGTGTGTGGCTGTGTGGGTGTATGGGTGTGTGTGGGACGCCTACGCCAGAGCTTTTTAATTTAATGCAACATGCAATTATGCGCAGCGCCATCTTCGGGCTGCCGCCTGCTAATTAGCCGCCAACTGAGCTCCAATGGGCGCGCAATGTGGGCGTGGCCCGGCGCTTTGTTCGCCCTGATGACGGCGTACGCGGCGTATGTGTAACGAGATGACTTTTGCCTGGCAACTGTGTGTGTGTGCGCGTGTGTGCGTGTGTGTGTGAGTATGTGTGTGTGTGCGTATCTGTGTCTGTGTTTGTTTGCAGCATTTCGCAAATGCGGGCTCTGCAAAAGTTTTTGGCTTGTAATTGCCAGTTTTTTAAATGGATTTTTTTTTATTTATTTATTTACTTATTTTTTGCCATTTAAACGGGCATAAGGCATATAGCTCCAATCGTGCCATTGTGGAGCTTTGTCAGTGCTTCTCGGAAGCCGACAGAAAGTCAAATACGAGCTGAAGTTGAGGGAAATATTTAATGAGCTTCGTTTCATTTACAGAACGCGTAAAGGCTGAGGTTACTTGATTGGCTGATTGACTGAGGCTTTGATTAAATGATTGGGTGACTAACTGACTGTTTGATTGATTGGCCAACTGATTAAGTGACTAACTGGTTGATTGATTGATTGACCGACTTTCTGTTTGATTGACTGTCTAGCGATTGGTTAATTGACTGACTGACCTACTTGCTGCTTGATAGATTGACTGTTTTATATGTGGGTGATTGACTGACTGACAGATCGACAGACAGACTGCTTGATTGATTGATTGATAATCAGATGATTAGCTGCATGATTCAGTAACTGTCTGTTTGACTGATTAACTCGCTGGCTGATTGACTAGCGATGTGCTTGATTATTTGATTTGACTAATTGGCTGACTGATTGAATGAATGATGAAATGATGGACTGACAGATTGCATGATGACTGACGACTAAAACTGATGCTGATTAAAATATTCGCCTCAAAACTTGGTAGGTAATTTGAATTCATGAGAATCGCAGAGAAGGCCAGCAACTTCAATTCAACTATAGGAAAGTGTGCTGTTGCCCGCATAAATGTGTGATTGAATCGAATAGGAAATCTGAATCTGTAGCTGAAATGTTGCTGAGACTGATTTCCTTTCCATATACGTAGTTATCTAGTCGAATTCTAGTTCTCGACTCTCTGGGATCAATGCACTCAGCTTGAGGGGCCATAATTTGTAGCCGGCGTAAGAGCAGTTAGTACTTGCTGAGTGCAGCGGGCATCTTTAATTGATATTGATTATCCACTGTGTGCGTGCGTTCGACAGGGCACGGCGTAAACTAAGGAGTGTATGGGCATAAAGGCAATGCCGGTAAGTGGCGACGGCCCTGCGGTCCATTTACAGCCAAAAATGCTCCTGAGAGCCGAATGCCTGAAAGCTGAGAGCTGGGAGCTGCGAACAACGTGTTGACCATCTATTATGAGAGTCAAGCACGTCCGGCACAGCACAGAGCCGTTCGTGCTTATGCCCTTATGCCTTAGCTACTATTTGTGCGTACTTTACGAGCCTCGGCCCGGCTGACAATTCCCCATGGCGGCAGCGCCAACGAGATGTTGACCCTTTTGGGGCATAACTTATAAACCTTTTAAGGCACTAAGCATTAGCTGGGTCCTGCCCAGCAGTTGCTCACGAAATAATCACGGCTCCAAGTGCTGCCCGTTCCTGCTCTTGCTGCTGCTCCTCCTGCTGCTGCTGCTCTTGCTCCTTCCTCATCTCTCTGGTAATCTAGTTAGAAATTATGAAGCTAGAAGTTAAGTGAAAGAGCAAATGGGTTAAAAATATGCCTCGAGACGTGGAAGACGATGCCAGGCTCAACTCTATGCAAATGCAATGGCATGTGGATGAGAGCAGTTACATGGGCAGAGCAACGAAATTTCATATATAATGCAGAGCGAACTGTCGCTTCAATATGCCGAAAATCTGTCTGTATGACATCCATGACGCGCACAACATCCAACATAACTAATCGGCGCTAATGTCAGACGACAGCATCAGAGTCACGAGCGCTGTCACAGTGCAGTGCCAGCGAGCCAACCCGAGCAGGAGCAGGAGTCCGAGTTGGAGTTGGAGTTGGAGTCGCACTCAAAGGCAAACTTTCATTTCAATAAACCGAAGTGGATGGCATATTCGCTCAACTGGCAATGTCATTGTGCCGATGCGCATTTGGCTGCCTGCTGAAGCCATTTTTGCTTTTCACTTTAACACCAGCAAGAGAAAAAGGAGGAGGAAGATAGCATGAGAGAGCGCATAATAAGATTAGAAAATGTTGCATCGAAATTGAGTTGTCTGCCATGGTCTATTCTATATGGAGCTAAGATTGTTATAGGTATTAATATTTTCATGTCGAGATGTCAGTGAATACCCTAGTTGCGCTGTCATTTAATGGGTATGAAGAGGCGTGGCTGGGGCTCTTGCCTTTGTCTCTGTCGCTGACGAACTGTCTAACAGCTCTGACATGAGCGCGGCGAGGGGCGAACATTTTATTGCAATTAGTTAAAAACGTGGCAGGCAAAACACATGCAGCAAACGGAAGGCGGCTGGCAGGAAGCGGGAGCGAGAGATGGGCTATAGGTCGACTGTAGGCCGTCAGCTGAAGGCCAGTGGGTGGGCTTAACTGTGGGCGTTTGGTTTAGCTGACATCGCTCGCTGGCATTTTCGAAAGCAATTAAAAGCTTTGTCAATAACTTTGGCTAAAGGATTTATTGAATAAACTTTGCTGCTGTCACTGCCCGATTTAAGGCAGCGATAAATTGAAATGGCGGCAACTGCCAACTGGCAACTGGCAGCTGGCAATTGCCAATTGCCGAGGCCGATGCCGATGCCGATGCCGATGCCGACTGGCGTCTGATTATCAAGTTTTTGCTGTCCCAGGCCCAGACTCCGACTATTATGCATATTGATTTAAGCATGTCGACTGTCGCATATCGCCCGTTGAGTCCGACAACTCGTTTCGATTGACAGCATCCAGCGCCTCGTGATACGTCAGGTGTGCTGTCGGCCAGCCGCAGCTGGGCATGACACTGCCTTGCCTCGGTCCTGCACCTACTCCTGCCCCTCTCCCACTGCCCTTTTGCCAGTTGATAAATGTAATATTTACGTTGATATTATTAAAATACTTGACAGCGCCGAGCCACCGAGGCCGAGACCTGCTCGGACTGCCACGTTTTGTTGTCTGTCATGCAAATTATCTCTCTCCCTCTCCCTCTCTCTCTCTCTCTCTCTCTCTATCTGTCTGTGTGTGTATTCGGCTCGTATTTGTTTTTGATTAGCTTTGCACGCTTGACAAAAGTGGAAAAACATGTATATACCTATAAACATATTGCTAAGCATAATATTAGCTGCGTGATATGATTCGCAATCAATATCTGAACTATAAATTCAAATTCCAAATGGCTTATGCAGATTATATATTTAGTTTTAATATCGACTTGCCTTGGGCGCACCGTCTGTAGTTTCCATCAATGTCAATCATCATCATCAATCAATGCACATTATAATTGGATTCATTTAAGACTACGCTGCGAGAGACAGGCAGAGTCAAGGTATCTCAGCCCGGACAGCTGACTAAATTGATAGGCTCAGCAGTTAAAATTGAAGCTGAGCGGCCTGGGCAGCCTCAGCAGACGCCTCGACTCTGATTCACACAACTCAATTTCCGCTCTACAAGGCCCCCAGAGTTCAGTCTGTAGATATATGTGTATATATAATACATAGATTTAAATAGAATAGCAAAGTATCAGAGTACCAGAGAGTTACATAAAATATTGGTGTAAAATTGGTTTGAAGAAAACAAGTAAGAAAGCTCTGGTCGAGACTGCTTGACTACGAAATCCCCTGAACACATGGAGGTACTGATATTTCAGCAATTCTTCGCGTCTTCAAATTATAAGAAAAAACAAAATCATACAAAATACATATGAATCTACATTTCCAATTTGGAGACTCTAGCTTTAAAGATGTAGGAAATATAATTTTACAACTGATTTTTCGATAAGGTTTTTAATCGATGACGGGATTAGTTATCGATTTTAGAGATAAGCTGGATATCCGCGCTATATATACGGACATTTAAAAACAAATTCAAGTCTCTAGCTCTTATAACTTCTGAGATCGACGCGTTCAAACATACGGACAGACAGACAGGCGGCCAGGGCCATAAAGATCAAGAATATATATACAATGTGGGGTCTGCCACGCCTCCTTCTACCTCTTACATACATTTCAACAAATCCATTATACCCTGATTTCCCATTTTCAGTGGGCTCAGAGTATAATAAAAATGACAAGGCGATGATAATTTTATAGGACAATCCTTTAAGTAGTGAGAGGAGAGAGCGAAGCTTGACAGCGAGGGAGGCGCTTCATTATTGCTGTAACAGGAGTCGAGACGGCACGAGAGACGAGAGAAAGACAAACGTTAGCATATGAGCAGAGAAGAGATAACAGCCAATTACAGAAAATAAAATGCTGAGATGTTAACTGGGTATGTATTCGAATTCCTCCATATATGTATAGATATTCCTTTCAATTTAAGGAGCTTTAAGTTATTTCAGTGTATTTAATATTACACCTAAGAGGAGTATGCTGTTAAACTCGCGTAGCTATAGACGGACCACGTGAGAGAGGTACTATTTCCAATAATTATGTACAAGCGATCGTTAAAGTTATCGATTACATTTGATTGTCAAAATGTTTAATATGAACTTCCATTTGATATTTATACATTATATTCATGTGGTTTGTACAATATTTATATGTCAAGTAGAGTGCAATCCACAGCTTGGCCAAGCGAGAGTGATCATATTTTCGATAAGTGATGACTACTTAAGCTGCTGTTAAACTTATCGATAAAATTTATTCGTGGATAAATTAATCTTAATGAGGAAATTCAACAATTCTTGATTTTTAATGCCGCTCGCTCATAAATTTCTGTAATGTGCACAAGTTCTTGGCTTATGTCGCTCAGCTCGCCGTGGATGTTGGCCAAGACAACATCTCAGCCATGCCAGCCTTAATTCTAGGGTATTTTCGAGTGAGTTACAGCTTGTTGGTGTAAATTGTTTTAAGCCTGGGCGCTGGCCTTGTTGGCAGAGATTAACGACTGCTTAGATCTTATATTAGTGCCAAATCGGTTTTTATATTTTCTTGCGCTCTTTTCTTCTTTGCTTCTGGCGTAATTCCTTTGGCATTTTCTTTAGCTTGTTCCTTGGTCGCCGCGCTCTGGCATCCATCCTGGCTGACTTGCTGACTGGCTGCCTGGCTGCCTGGTTGCCTGGCCATTTTGGCATATTTAATACACAAGACGCGGAATGCATGTAGCTTGCTTTATGTGCGTGTGTGTGTGTGTGTGTGTTTGAACCACATAGTTGAGGCTGCACACGACTTTTGAAAAACGTTGCAAGCTAACGTTCTCCATATATATTTTTTGTTATTTTGTTTTTTAAATATTTTACGTGTCAACTTTTGTGTGCCAAAAAATGTGCGCCGGGCTAAGAGAATGGTGGCAACAATGTTGCGTAGATGGTTATGAGCGGTTTCAGCCGCGCCACCCCCACCCGAATCGACACTCTAGTTTCCTGTCTCTCTCTCTCTTTCTCGGTCTCTCTGTGTGTCTTTCCGGCACTGACTTTGAGTTGGCAGCGAACTTTTGGCTCGTTGGCCTTCCCATGTCCGCGTCTTACCATGCAAATTAATGCACTGTGCGATGGTATGTGACGAGTCACTGCATGTGTGTGTCGGTGTGTGTGTCTGTGTGTGTGTCTTGAGTTTGGCATGCCCTGCCAAGTTGGCTGCCAGCTTTCCTGCCAATGAAATTTTGCTGATTAGAGTACACTCACACATACGACTGCATATTTGCATTTAGCTCAGACACACACATACACACATATTACCTTCTCTCTCTCTCTCTCTCTCTCTTTCCCCCTCTCTCTCCTCTCTCACTTGGCACATGAGCCCTTTGACTATTTTTGTTGTAATTGCATGTGTGAGTGTTGCTTTGTGTTTGATTTAAAGTCGCCTTTTTGCTATTACTTGAAATCCTACTAGGTCTAATATACCCTGTGAATGAATGAAGCCGCTGATTCGATATAACCATTAGGCATTTGGCAACAACTTGTAGGCCTATGACTGACTCTATTAATCACTTCTGTTTACTTTTCATAAAGTGTGATTCTTTGGCATTTACTTTTCCTCTTGCAATTTTTAAACACATTTTGCTTCAATTATCACTCGTTGGGCCTTTGTAAAACTCGCTTTCCCCTGGATATCAGAGAACAAAATAGTTGGTCGTAACAGCGTGAGTTGCCGTTTATTTATACTATGTATATACACTCACCCAAATAAATATGCGTACAAGCATAGTGCAAAACTTTCAAGGTAAACATCTTTTATCGTAAAAAGGACCTTAATTAACATTTCCACAACTTAAGCTACTCCATAAGCACTTCATGTTTCGATATACTCTTACTTTACTAAATATAAAGTATATGTCTTTCAATTGAATCGTCCTGATCCGCTTTACTTATAATATGCGTATATAACGCATTGCTAAGAACAGAAATTTGTTTCAAATATTAAGTATACGTATAAATTGAATTCGCTTGGTGAATCGCGGCCTCTTTTGCCTGCTCATCCACTTGGCTGATAAATAATTTTAATAAAATATGAAGTACGATGTATATATATATATATATATATATATATATATATATATATATATATAAATAGCTTATTAATAATATCTATATGCCTGCCTTACGTATAATAACTGAATAAAATATTAAGTCCACGTGTCGATTAAAGCTCACTCACTTATCGCAGCCTCATTTAGTCCGCATGGCACTGCTCTTTAGTTTTTAACGAAATATATTATGAAATATTAAACAGCATCTTTTAGCTTAATTTGCTCTGCTCTTTCATTGATTTACAAATATATTTCATACATTTTGAGCAGCAAATTGAGGCCTTTGACTGATATGGATTTTCGATGGGAATGAAATACATTCACTGCCGTTTTCAAGTACATTTTTCAAACGAACTCGCTAGATACAAGCTCATATTTAATTTTCAATTGAATTATACCCTGGGCTTACTGAGAAGGGAAAATCGGTGTTTACTAGTTTTGGGAAAGTGTTTGCAACAGGCAGAAGGATGATCTAGATCGGGTTGACGAACTGAGTTGATTTAGCCATGACCGAGTGTCCGTCTATCCGTATGAAGTAAGCTAAGCATGCTTGTACTTCTTTATTTTATATTTTCGATAGCTCATTCATTTGATTTGTATCGATAATAATCGATAATTCAAATACTGGACTCTTATGCTTTGGCAGATGCACATTTGAATGTCATTATCACATTTTGAACGTTTGATGAAGACAATACTTCTGCAGCCCATGTATCTATGTCTGTATGTGTGTGTGTACGTGTGTGTATTGTTTGTTATATATGCATAAAAACACGTAGAGTGATTGAAATATCAGTTCTTCCAAATGCTCAGGGGCCGTCCTAGTCGAGCAGTCTCGCCTAGCATTCGTCTACTTGTTTCTCTACATATATACATATTTACATATATACATATTTATGTATATGTGTGTGTGCGTTTTAGTGGCCATTATAAATTGTGCACTCAACTGAAATATTTGCATTTTTGGGCATTTCATGCGGCCAAGCACTTAATTGATTTTTAAAAGCAACAATAATAATGCGGATAAGCACCGTCTGGCTGGGTGGGGGATACGCTCAACTGGCAGCTGCACACATCTCAGCCGCACCGGCTCATAAATAAATAATTTAATTAATCGAATTACATTTTTCTTGCAATCGACGCTCGACTTCATTTACGCGAAGAGCCCCGAGCATAAATTATCATAATTTGCCCAATGGCCGGCCAGGCCAATTAACTAATTAAGGACGATTTAAATACTTCAATTTCCATTTATACGAGTCAACGATATCTGAACATCAACTAGGAACTTGGGGTTGTGCAAGTGTAGCTCGGGACACAGCCCCCAAAGCCCCCTTGGGGACCTTCTATTCATTAGGCTTTGGCTCTTGCAGGAAATCGATGCGACTGCAAAATATTTATAGATTGCCACGCCGGATATCCGGCATTACGAATTATGTGCGCGGTAAATGAGACATGTCTAAGCAGCTCGTCTCTCTGAGTGTGTGTGTGTGTGTGTGCGTATGTGTGCGTGTGTTTGCCAAAATGTCAGGCTTAATTATCGCTGCCTTTAAATACAATTGCATTGCTTACAATTAATGCAGCTGCCAGTTCGATTCGCGCTTAATCCCTCGCCCGACCCAAGCTTCTCAAATTAAATAATTTAATCAGTGTCCTATACAATTATATATAGCGTCAATTATTAATTAATTGTATTTATTTTTTAATATAATATGGTTTGATGTGTGAAGTGGGGTATATACGCTGCGCTGGAGTAATGTGTTTGTATAATATCATATATAATATCATATATATTAATCCAGTGAATTATTTATTTAATATCTTATAGGTATATATAATGTGTATTGTTGAAGTAGAGAGATTGTCTGGCCTTTGCATCTATGCTTTGTTTAAATACGGCGCTTACTCTAAAAGTAGCGCCAGTTTTAGGCTTCGGCTCTCAATGTTCAACAATCGATATTTAATTTGAAACAATCGACTTACGATATTCCGTTTTCTATATTCGACTTTTAATATTCGATTTTAACTAATCGATTTCCGATATTCAACTTTCAATATTCTGCATTTGATATCAATGGACAATATTCCATTTCCTATATTTGATTTACGATGTTCGGCATTAGATGTTTCGATATACGATTTTCAATAGTCGATATTAAATTCTCAATTCTCGACTTACGATACTTGGCATTCGATATTCGATATTCGATGTTCGATATTCGATATTCGATATTAAATTATCAATACACGATATTCCTTTTTCAATATTTGACTTAGGATACCCAGCATTCGATGGTCCATATCTGATTTTTGACATTCAATTAGTAATAGACGATATTTCATTTTCTACATTTGCCTTATGACAATCGTAATACTCGACAGTCTATATTCGATTCTCTTTATTCGACTTTCAACATTGAGATCCCGAAGACGACTGCGAAGGCGGTGTTTCCGGAACTGGAGCAAACACATTGCCATAGTTTGTCTCTCGTCTGTAGGCAGCCACAGATATCTCCATGAATAAAACGTTCATTTCACGTCAGGTCACGTCATGGGCCTCTGTATTCTGCATCACGTTCCGCCCACAAAATAATCCCCATGCATATCGCGTTGCGATATCCTTACAGGATATTTTCGCATTCGCATCACATGCGGCTTGGTAGAGTTGCTCCGCCTGCTCAGTGAACTATTTAAATAAATGTTTGTTCATTTGTCAACGGCGCTCGACGGACGACTCCCATCGAAGGCCAATTGAACTGTGGACGCTTTCACAATTAAATTATTTAAATAAATTGCGTTTGCCATTAGTTTACTCGGGTGTTAACAATTTGACGCCAATCCAAATTGCATTAATCAGCTTCTAATTGATTAGAGAGAGATAGTTAGGGAGAGAGAGGAATAGAGAAAAGGCGATAGAGGTAGAAAGAGAGAGAGAGAGAGAGGGAGTGACATAGAGGGAGAGAGAGGGAGAGGGAGGGAAGGAGGGACATAGAGAGAGGGATAGAGATAGGAGGGGCATAGAGAGAAAGGAATAGAGAGAGGGATAGAGAGAGAGAGAGAGATAGAGGTATAGGAGAGGGATAGAGAGAGAGAGAGAGAGCGATAGGAGAGGAATAGAAAGAGAGATAGTAGAGGGATAGAGAGGAATAGAGAGAGGAATAGGATAGAGGCATAAGGAGTGAGGAATAGACAGAGAGAAAGAGAGATCTCCAATTTGGGAACATATATTCCTTGTCTGATAAAAGGTAAAAATTTTCCCGACCCGCCCTCTGTAGATAATGCATTTTCCGATTTCTCAGTTGAATTTTGAAGCGTATATAATATATACTATATATGAATACTCGCTTAGCAACTCAAGTTCAAATTAGTATAGCGCCCATTGGGGGTGTGGTCAAACTTTTAGAGCTAAAAACTCGAAATTTAACGACCAAATGAGTCGATATAAATAATAAGTATGAGCCGATTTGGGTCATGACAAATTCCGAATGAGCATTCTGCAGTTGGTTACGCCCGACTGCATTGTTCCTGAGTGTTTCTCTATAGATGTGCTCAACATAAATACATGTCCATTTCGATGCTCTCAATACTCTCTTCAACTTAATTCAAGGAAACATTCGATCATCGTCCACTCACTCTCATCAGTTCACTCACTGGCCGAGCCATCCGAATTTGTCGCAATTACAGTTTTCTCTGGGCCAATCGCCATTGGCACGCACAGTGGCCACCCGCTATGGTCACTTTATTAATGCCAGAACAATTTGTTTTCATGAATTCGCTGACTCATTGCCGATGAAGTCGGACCAGAGTCGCAAATGGCAGCCAATGTAATTTGTCAGAAACTCAACTAACTCTAGTGAATCTTTCCTGCACACACACATATGTATTGGCGCTATATATAGATCTCTCTCAATATATGTATATGTATATTTTACATACATAATTAATGAGCGCCCTTATCGAATGTAAATAGGAAAATAAATCAAGCGCCGTTGTAATTAATTTCTGAGCCGACATCTTGATGCTAGCATCGATGGCAACTTATTTAAATTAATTTGCCAGTTTTATCAATAGCGCAAAAAAAGATTGGCAAATATTTAATTGTCTGATA
This sequence comes from Drosophila mayaguana, assembly GCA_037075325.1. NCBI lineage: Eukaryota > Metazoa > Arthropoda > Insecta > Diptera > Drosophilidae > Drosophila > Drosophila mayaguana. Next base: position 2,463,835 of record JBAMCG010000127.1, on the reverse strand, counting down.
AAAGCAAATACAAAGTGAAATGAAAGAAGGGAACTCAGAGAAAACGGCAACAGCGAATTTTGTTGCTTTAGCCACGGTCATTCGAATGGGGTTGGAGAAATTATATTACATATATAGACCGCATAAGAATTGCATATAGTTTATAAAAGAAACTCCTGCTACGATATACAGGGCTCTCCATATTCGAGTGACCGACCCATCTGGCAGCCCTGTACCTTTTGACGGAGATGGACACTATACGCCGTAGAAGCTCAACGCGGCCATTGCAGAGATATCAAATTCAAAGAGTGATGCCAACAATTCTACTTGAACAAAATAATATGATTATTATCGACAACAAAAATGTATTTATCATTGATTTAAAAAAGAAAAAGACGGGTTCGTCGAATATGGGCAACCTTGTAGAGTTGCCAGATGGGTCACCCGAATATGGTGAACCTTATACATAGACGAGGGTAGTCTATTATGTTCATGCATGAGCCTGCGCAGAGCATGTAAGTTGTTTCTTATCTGTCTTCTGCTATGTATGCTCTGTATGCTCTTGCCGCCTCAACTGTAGCCGCCACTGGGGGCATGTTTGTAAATTACTATTTCCGGTATCCCAGAAACCTCTTACAATTGACAATCGCACATTACTGGGGCATCATCGGAGGAGCTGAACGAATGCACTTGACTATGTTCATGTTTAGTTACGTATTGATCTTTATTCTTCTGAGCCCGGGTATTTATACGCAGACTGATGCATATCATCAACCCTTAAACCTAGCGCGTCTATTGAGCTGAGCTTGTCAGCGCTCGTCTTTTAAATATTCGTTGGGGTTACAAGGATTAGAGTTAATCTGTCTATTTTTGGGGTCCACACTTTGGACACTTATCTATTCCTATTGCACTTCCTGCTAGCCGTTGAGTGCGTATGAGGCATGTGTACGATCTTCGTATATTTGTATGTTCGGGCCTGAAAATTTGTCTTCTGCTATGTAGCAGTATGATCTTGCCCCCTAACTACATAGTAATTCATACAAACTCTGTTTTATTTTTTGGGATTGGCGCTACAAGTTTATAATCTTCTAAGGCTCTAACGCTGTTAGCTTAAAGTTTGATAATGGAGTTAGTGTAGGCCTGATCTATTCCTAAACTATATGAAGAGAACTTCAACTACAACTACTTCAACTGTAGTAAGGAAATTAATAAGATAAAAAATAAGATCAGGCTCAAGTTGAGTATAAGCTAAATTGTAAAATGAAATATAAGCGACATGGACTCTTAGCTCTATTCGTTGCCTTTTTCAAGTCGCTCCACAAGTCATTAATATCAGCTCAGATTATGACGTCCACTTTCATGATGATTTCGTCTTGCCCCGTAATTAATTTATTTGTAATATTCTGGCTGTTGCTCTGACTTGTGCATGGGATTCATATTAATTGCGAGCGCCAAGCGAGACCTGACAGCATATTTATTACACGCTGCCCGTTGCAGGAGCCCGCACTGTTACGTATTTATATATGTGTATGTATATATATATGGTAGGTAGGTATGCCTAGTGTAATCAGGTGTTGCTTGGCCGCTGAACTCACCTGAAAGCCATCGTAGGTCCAGGAGCCGAACTTCATCTCGCAGCGCTGATCGTCGAAGGGGAACCAGGTGATGTCGATTTTGCACGTGGACTTGAAGATGCCGGGCGGCACGTACAGGCAGCTGCCGTTGTTCCGCACAACCACATTGGTGGCGTAGGTGCCATCGAAGCCTTCGTCCGCGCTGCAAGCAGAGTGCAAAGGCAATGCATAAGTCATGGGCTTGAAGGTACTCTAAATCTCATATGAGGGTTGATGAGGGAGTGTATACTGTCTGTGTGTGTGTGTGTGTGTGTGTGTGTATGTGTGCTTAGCATGTGTGTGTTAGAGCTGGCCACGTTGACGCTTTTAATAAGACCCTTTTACAGTCGGATACTCGGGACGGCATATGGAAATTTATGTAGCATACTTTTCAGCATAAATCATTTTTGCGCTGCCAGCTGCGCGCTCCCTCTGCCGCATGTGTGTGAGTGCGTCGGTGTGAGTGTGTGCGCGTTCGCTTGGCACTGATTAATGATTAATCTATAGGCAATGCGGCGCGTGAGCGGCGTTTGCTCATTTTGTACGGTTCAATTTTTAGCGCTGGCAAAACTTATTTAATATTTATTAATTATACCCAGTTGAATTCGTGCGCTCTGCTAGCGGGTATATCGTTACAGCGTGAATTGTCCATTCACACACTAAATGCCCAAATTGTCGCAGCTGTGAATTGTTCTTCGCACTGTCATTATGTTCACAAGTCAAGCCCCGCCTCCTGCCTGGCAGACCCAACGTCGCCGCCTCCTGTCCGTCTCGCTTGCCTGGTCATGTCAACAGTTAAATTATGATTCATTATGCCAGGCGTGCCATCTATTGTAGTCACATCATCAAAATCTCAGCCATCTTGAGACGCCCAGACCTCGCCTCACATGCAAGTGGCTATCATAAAATACTTTTGCTATGTGTGTGTGTGTGTGTGTGTGTGTGTGTGTGTGTGTGTGTTTGTGTTGTGCTGCTGCTACAATTTGGCATTGTGTCGCCCCTTTAAGTGCGCCACCCCCCCGCCTCTTAATTGCTCCCCCAGCCGCTCGGCCATTGTTCCAGCAAGTCATTTACTTTGTCATAAAACTTGCCCAAATACGCATTAAAATTTGTGCGTTTACTGCGCTGCCAGCTGCTCGGCCTCGGCTCAGGCTCGTCGCAGCAGCCTTGGCGCTCTTTATTATTTGCCATAAAAACTCAACAAAATTTAAAGACTATTCGCCCAGCTGCCCAGCCAATAGATTATAAACTCTTTTTAAGCGAACCACAGCTGAAAAATAACAAAAATAAAAAAAGAAGAAAAAAAATGCATTTGCCTTTAAAGTGAGTTTTTGGCCAAGTTTGAAAACTGCACACAAATATGCCAAATTCATCAATTCGGCTAGCCGTGACTACACTGAAAAGAATTCTATAGCTTGAATGTTGAATGTTTAGTGATGGCAGCAGTAGAAGCTAGGCGAGGGTCGTTTAAAAAGTATTGGAAACTATTTAAAAAGGGAAATTAGGGTATGCACATGCCTATTATTTGGTATAACTTCTTTCATAGATAGCTTGATGCTCTGATATGAGTCTTTACTTGGAATCAAAATTAGTCGATAACTGATATAAAACGAGATTATTGTGAGAGCGGGAATGCCGCTCGTTCCGTGTTCTTTCTTTCTGGCTCTTTGAGATTGATATTGATTAACTCGGAGCTAATTAATTCCAATATTATGAGGGCGTGGGTGGGAACTGTTTTGTTTACCTAAAATATATTCTGCAGATACGAGAGAAAATAGCTTAAGATATTTAAGATTAAATCCTTTAATTAATGGCGGCTTATTTGAAGTACAATTTTGTTTGGCTAAATATTTTATATATATAGAAAGTGAGGAGATGTTGCATTGCCTGCCAAATTGTTTTCAGTGTATTCTCACGTAATTTTGAGCAAATTTGAACATATTTACATATACATAAACATATAGATATATGTGTAACACACACGCATACAATTTGGGATAAATTGGGGCGTGGCGAGCCGAAGGATAGCGCTATTACACAATAAAATTGATAACAACAAAGGAGCGGAACGAGGGAGAAGGGGGTCGAAAGGGAGGCCAAAGGGGGCGAACGAGGCCGAAACGTTGGCAAACAAATGGCAGCTCATAAACATGAAAAGGATTTTTCCAAAATAAACACAATTTCGTTATTATCAAGAGGGAGAGAGAGAGAGAGAGAGAGAGAGAGAGAGAGCGGGCAAGAGAGAGAGGGAGAGAGAAACAAGTTGCGAATGCAAATAAAATTATATGAATAAAGCAATAAAGCCTCAGCCACAAAGCCAATAATGATAACAACAATAATAGCAACGGCTAAAGCAATAATCGCTCGAGTTCTTTCTTCTCGTTTATGGCAGAATTATAAAGCATTCTACGGGGAGGAGGGGCCATAAAAGGAGCTGAAAGCCAAAAGACAACACAGTACAAACTCGAATTGAATTGGCTGCCATCTATCAAGGTGGCAACATCATCATCACCTGCCCCTGTCCCTGCCCCTGCCCCTGCCCAAGCCCGAATCCAGGTGTGCGGCTACTCTTGTTCGCTCCTTATCGACTCGCAATCATTTTTATTGCCTGTCCTCATTGATGTCATTATTATTGTTTTTCGTTTTTCGCTTTTCGTTTTCCGTTCTTTTTTCAATTGCAATTGTTGATATTATTAGGCGAACCCTTTGGGCTTTAATCAGTCGAGAAGTAAGTAAAAAGCCATTCACTAAATAATACCTGTGCATAAATCAAGGCACTTCAATTCGATTCACATCTTAAATCAGAGTCAATATCTTGTATTGAGCAAACAGGAAAACAAATGCGAGAGATCCAATTGCAGTGAGAACTTTAAATGGACAGCCTTTTGAGAGTGGCACTACGTGAAAGTGCTCAAGTGCTCTAGGGAGTCGACTCGACTTGGCAATGCCCGACAGCACAGCTTTGCGATTTGTCATTAGATATCAGAAAATATCAATTATGTCAGTTTGCATGAGTGTATAAAGGAATCTCAGTTCTATGCTGGGTACAGGGGATTTCCTATTCGAGCAGCACTCCTTCTTGTTTATTGATTGAGATGTGATTTGAAAGCTTAGGGGTTTATTTAATCAAATTTATAATATTAGATTTCTATCGCAATATCTATGAAATGGAACAAGGGTTTGCATATAGATATACAGATCTTTGTATTTACTTATTGTTATTTATCTTACTCAGTATTTCAATAATACAAACAATTTGCGTAGTCAGTACACTCACCTATTGTACATGAGCACATCGGGTTTCCACAAGCGATGGGGCGGTATACGCAAATCTCTGACACCTCCAAACTCACTGGAATTCCAACGTAAATTCATATCGTTCCATTCCTTAAAAAGTAGAGAAACAAACAAAAAAAAAGGGAAACGTTAATGCATTGAGATAGTAAATTGATGTGCGGCCTTTTGTTTACTTTCGAAGCGGGTGGAGTGAGAGCGGGTCATAATGCCAAGCAACAAAAGGATTTCTGTCACTGACGTCCGAGTTAATTAATTAGAGTCCATTTGTGGAATAACTAAAGCAAATACAAAACGAAGCGGAACGAAACGAAACGAAACGAAACGGAACGATTTCACTATGCAAACTGTTTATGCTAACCAAATGGGTTTTCCATTTTGATTTCTTAAGAGATTTAAATTTAAAGTGATAATACGATAGGGTAAGAATAATGGATGTCGATATGTGTGATTGATTGAACACCTAACAAAAAGGTAGACTAATCGACTGATTGATTGATGAAGAGTGAATAAAAGTGTGCCTGATTGAGGCACTGCCCAATGGATTGTCATATTCTTTGATTGAGTGATGTTCAGATAAAGGTTTGATTGATGAACTGTTGGATAAGTGATTGAGCAAACGCCCGATAGAAACAATTTATATATGATTTATTGGATGTTTGTGTAACAGCCAATAAGAAAGTGATTGACGAAGACTGACTTCAAGACTTACAGATTGATTGGACTAGCTTACTGATTGAATGAGTCAATGAAATAATATTTGATTAACGTGATTGACTAACTGAATTATTGAATTACTGATTGATTGACGTCCATTAATTCGGCAGATTGACTAACTGACTGAAAAATGTATAAACAAATATAATGATTGAGTGATTGATAAGTAAGTGTGTGTAAGAGTGAGCAACTAGCCAACTGATTGATGTCCAAGGATTTGACTGATTGACTGAAAGTCTACATGATTGACTATTAGACTGACAGACACTGCTTGATGAACAGGTATACTGATGGATGCAAATTTCAAACTGTATTTAGCACCGCATCAATTGCGCTATTCAAAGCTGGAGTCTACTGCGTGAGTTTTTAATCAACCAAAATATCAATTATCCCTGAACACGGACACACACACACGTAATTACCCACAGCACAATCTCTAATACCCTCACACACACACACACATTCACACACACGCGCACACCTCGTCCCATTGATCGGCCGTATGCAATGGCAGGAAGGTGTGTTAATCATCAATCATCGTTAAGTGCGCATTTATGGCTGCGTATGAGTGAGAAAGTGTGTGCATGAGTGTGTGCTGGTGTGTGTGTGTCTGTGTGTGTGCTGGTGTGCTCTGGCATACTCTTTGGCGCATAGCCCGTTATCGTAATTAAATTTGTTGCTTTTGTCACGCTTAAGGCGATTAGCGCATCGATTTGCTGCCCATTGGTAATGTGTAGAAATTGTCGTGTTTGCATTTGATCGCTGCGATTAATCAATACAACGAGCAATTGCCATCCATTTACCTATCGCATAATTACAAATATTAATCATTCAAACATACGTAAACGCTCCTCTGATTGCCCTCGAAAGCGGAACGGCCGGACACGTTGCCGAACAAGCCCCACACGCCGTAAGTCCAAGGGCACTATAATTAATTTGATAGCAAAAGTCTTAAGTGCTGTCTGAGCAGAAAGTGTTGCCATCCACATATATATAAATATAACATTGTATATGTATGTGTGTGGATTTAATCTAATAATAGCAATAATTAGGAGCTTTATGCGAGTGTTCACGATTCGCTTAGTTATATAGAATTAATGCCTGCTTTGTTAGTTACCCCAAAAGCTTCTAATTTGTTAGACGGATATCTAAGTTATGAGTCAGTGATATTTCTAGCCAAAATTTATACAATACACTTTCAGCTTAGTCAATATCTAACAAAAATCAAAATCATTTAAAAATCACATGAATCTCTATACAAAATTTTGAGACTGTAACTCTAAAGATATTAGAGATATCATTTATAACTGATTTCTGATATTCGATAGCACTAAAGCGGAAATACTTATCGATTTTTTGAAATAAACTCGATCTGCGCCTGCTTTACAGGGATCTACAACAAAAGTCTCAGCTTTCTAACTCTTATGGGCTCTGAGATTGACGCGTTCACTCCTATAGAGAAGCAGAGCTAAGTCCTTTAGCGGCCTGTCACGCCTTCTTCTGCTTGTGAATGGGTTCACTGTATAATGGGTTCACTTTATAACTAGAGACGACTGCCGAATTCATTTCATGCACAATTTGACGAAATATTTTCACAGAGTTTGAAGTGCTCTTAAGATACATTCGAGCTCTGGACAATTGCAATTATTGCAAATATACTGAAAGTATTTGCGCCAACTGCATTAAAAGCGAGTGGAGTTAATTATCGATTTAGATGGGATTCAATAGTTAGATATATTAATGTGAGCAGCATTTTGCGGGCCAATTGTGTTGCCGCATGATGTGCCAATTAAGTGGCAAGGCCTTTGATTTGTTGCAACTGCCTTGCCACATGCCACTTGCCACTTGCCGCGGTCCCCTCCAGCCCGCAGGTTGAGCGTGGCGAAAAGATGCGGGATTGAAAGGATTTAGCTGTGGGCTCAGCGAGCGTCTGTGGCTGTGGCTGTGGCTTAGCGAATGCAAATGCGAATAGAAAATGTGCGGGGAAAAGCATGAAAAGCTAAGCGAGTGGGAAAACAAATGCCATGCCTGATGGCATTTGTGGCATTTACGCAATTTACGCATCTCTCAAGCTATTAAGTGATTTCTTTAGCTCTTCCTCTCTCCCTCACTCACTCTCTCCCTCATTTAATTTGGCAAGTGCTACTTTTTTTTGCTCAGTGTATATATATATGTGTGTGTGTACTTCGTTTTTTGTTGTTGGCTTTTGACAAATTGCGGCAATTTCATTTGTTGCACTGAGGCCTTAGGCTGAGGCAAATTTATGGCTCGAATGGCAACAAATCTCTTTTGGCCAAGACTCATATGTGCGCCGCAGAGAGACAGAGATAGAGATAGAGCTAGAGAGGGCAGCCACTCGGTTTGACTAATGCTTCTTCTCCATATTGTTTAATACTTCAAGTTTAAACGACTTTCGAACTTACCAATTTGAGCCAAATGTTCGTGATGAGCAGCTGATTCTTTTCATCCTGCAAAGAAAAGGAAAAAAAAAAACAACAGAGAAATGAGATAATTGAAATAAACGTTATATCAATATAATCTATGAAAATGACAATCTGGAATGACTTTAAAAGTTTTCTAGTTAACACGCACACACACACACACACACGCACAATTGCTTTGACTTTGCTTGCTCAAGGTGGACAAATTGAAATCAACTTGAGCGGAGTCAATCGAAATTATTTGGCAAAACAGCGCTGAGCTTAGTCCTCTGCACACACACTCTAAGTTAATGGCATGCAAATGAAATTTAGACATTCTCAATTGGTATTTAGCAAACATTTTGCCATTGTCAAAGTAGAGAGGGGGCGACTGAGAGAGGGAGAGTAGACCACATCGAATATTATTATGATTCAACTTAACTTTGATCAGTGAATCTTGTTTAATGTTGAACGGTTTACCACAAACACTTGCTGACATCCGCTTTCTACCCCAATGAGAGCGTAAAACTGCAATTTTCACATCCTTTTGAGCAATTTCAATTTCAATTTCAATTTCATTTTCATTTTCATCTCTGCTTGACGTGCATTTAAATAATTTGTGCCTGCCCGTCAAAGTTGATTAGCGAACGAGCAAAGCTCTTCGGCTCACAGCTTGATGCTTTGACAGTGCATACAGAGAGAGAGTGAGCGGAGAGGGGGAGAGAGAGAGAGAGGAGAGCGCCAACAGTGAGTTCAATTAAGAAAATCTTAAAGCTTGCTTGCTGTTGCCAGCAAAAGAATTGATTATAAAACAAACATTTTGTAATTTACATTATTGATATTGGTTTTATTTTAAAGCTGCTATCACTTCATCTGCATTATATTACACGATTCTGGCTTCAGCTCCAACTAGTAAGCGTCTTGAAGAGGTATGTATTCACTGAACTCATGGTGGCGAGCTGCTTGCATTATCAAGTAGCTCGCCATCATGAGCTCAGTGAATGCATATCTCTCCAAGAAGCTTGTTTGTTTAGTTTTCTTCTGATTTTTTGGCTACCTTCTCGGAACCTTGCAACGCGGAGTTATCAGTCCTGCTTAACATTGTCATCTTTGTTAGCCCTGCTATCATCTAGGCTCTTGCAGAGAAAATCTCTACCACTGACTCAGTTTGACTGCATCCACAACTCCGGCCAAGTAGTTCCTTTCCCTTTTCCTCAGTCGCTGTTATAGAAAGTGCTCTGTGTCCATTGCAATCTCGGGATAGACGTATCTGGCAGCTCTTTACGTATTATGCACGCATTCTCGAAGGAATTCCAGAATTCTACTAAAATATTTTCCAAATTTGTTATAAAATTTTTATATGCTCAACCGACGACAAATAATTTCGAACTAAATGAAACTCAACATATTCTACGTTTCCTGTATGTATGTATTCCCATGGACTACTTGTTTTTTATGATAATTTTACCAGCTACCAAAATTCTTGTTGGCTAGTAAAATTTAATCGAAGGTAGCATATCCAACATTTTCATAAGCTTGACTTCAAAAGGTTTCTAATTAAATGACAGGCATTATTGTATAGCGTAAAAACTAATCGTTATCGATTATCGATAACTAAAGCAGCAGCCAAAATATAATTATGAAGAGAGTCAAAGTTAAGCTGTAGCTGCACTTCGGAGTAGAATCACATCACAAGAAGGGAAAGAGATAGCATGTAGACCTCTTACCAAAAGAGCTATACAGATGAATGCTGATCGGGAGTATATATACACTTACATATATATATATATATACAGACAGTGTAATTTATTACAATTTGCGCTCCATTTGCAGCTTTCACCTATAGAATTGTCAAGTATTGTGCACAATTTGCCGCATGCCTGGCCCCAATATTATTTGTTAAACACATAAATAGCTCGGGAAGAAATAAACAAGCTCAAGCAAATTACTGAATTACATTTCTAATGGTATTAGTTCAGGCAGGTCAGAAGAGAGAGAGAGAGAGAGAGAGAAAAAAAAAAACAACCAGAAGAGGAAATTTTATTTTTGATATTGGATTTCATTGAATTGTGGAGGCATTGCTTGACTTTGATGCTCAAGATTAAATATAATATTTGCCGAATGAATCAATATATTTCGAATTCAATGATTATCATTCAGTTATGTATACGCACCGTTAGACGCATTGATGAGAGCGCACACAAAAGCGTGGCTCAGCGTCTGTCACGGCCAGAGATGGTTGCTGTTGTTGTCGTTGTTGTTGTTGTTGTTGTTGTTGCTGCTGCTGCTGCTGTTTGTGTCTCATTAAAGAACGGAAATCAAAATAGACAATGAGCTGGCTAAATTGCATTCGAGGCGTTCGCTGGCAGCATTCGATTCATTTAGCCAACAAACAGCCTTGTTGACTGTTTACATGACATTTTCATAATCAAACCGTGTGGACAGTTGAAGCTCATCTGGCTCTGTCCGTCCGGCTCGCCAGCTCGATATGATTAACATATAAATTAAAAAACGAATTCCTCGCAATGATGTGCCCTTCGTGCCAGGCATTCAAAGTTTGTTTGTCGAGCAAATTGCAGCGTTTTCTGGACTCACGATTCTCCTTCATTCTTTTTCTCTGGCAACACTGTTTGACCTTTTGGCTTATTAGATGCTGCCGCTGCTGCTGCTGCTGCTGCTGCTGCTGCTGCTGCTGCTGCTTCTGTGGCTGTGGCTGCTGCCTGTGACCAAACGAGGGCATTTTGTGGCCAGAAGCCAATTTGTAAGTGGCAACAACAGAAATCGACAAGCAGGCAAATGCCAACGGCTCGTCCCTCTGCCCGCTGCCCGTTGGCCAAATCCTCAGTTTAGGTGACGAATGTGTGCTTGCGGTTTGTTAAATGGCAAACTAAAAGCGCTTGCCCAAAAACAGGAAATCAAACCCAACAGCAACAGCAATGCCAACAACAACAACAACAACAACAATAACAACAACAACAACAATGTTGCTGTTTAAAGGCGGAAGTATGCGTGGCCCCCAGAGCATGAGTAGGAAATTGTACAAGATCTGTTATAAATTGTAAAAAGGTTTCCCAGCTCCAAGCAGGCACACACACACACACACACACACACACACACACACACACACACACACACACACACACAACACACCCTTACGACCGCAATAGCAAAGCAAATTGGCATTTGGATGAGGTGAATCCTGAAATGTGCAACTCACAATCAAAGCAAAGGCTTGGATGTGTGTGTGAGCGTGTGTGATTGTCTGCTCGTTAAATTTGCCTGTGTCTACAGTTTGGCTTTGTTAGCTCAGAACTAATTCTAATTATAATTTAAGTTGAACCAAGCAAAGTAAGCAAAAGTTCGTTCGATACTCTCGATTCAATATGAAGTAAGCTGAAGGTAGGTTGAAGGCCCCTGCGGGCTGTGCTTCATTTAAAAGTTAATTTTAATTTTGTATTAATATATATATATATATTATATATATTAATATTTGTATTAATATATATATATATATACTAATTTGATATAATATAATATAATATAATGCCAGTCTCTATAAAGCATACATATTATTTGTTTCATTCGCCTCTTCATCTCCCTGTTTGACGTTCATCCACGAATTCATGAGTATATAGTATGAAGTGCTCGATTCATAAGTATTTAGATTTTGTATAAGCACTTTTGGAAATTTTATTTATATACATATAGTTGCCATAGCTCTGGTTGTTTTATACTTGTATACAAATATATAAGACATAAACAACTGTTTTGCACAGACGGATATTAATTATTTTTCAAAATTTTAATATGAAAAACTTTCAAGCTGCCCAACTTTCCATCATCTGCGTAGCAAAAATCAACGTTATACTGGCAGCTGGCCAAATGGATTAATGAAGCTGACCAGAAATTCATCAGAGAGTCAGAAAACAAAAACTTTTTTACAATCAAATTAAAGCAGAGGTCAAATAGAGAGCAACAAGGCCGCCATACGGAATGGAAGGACAGTTTTAAAAATATGCGTGCTTAATGGATATATCAGTCCAGCACACTCATCCATTCATTCTTGTAGAGAATGTCATTCACTCAATGCTTAAAGATATTTGATATCTTTTGCTGCGCAAACAATTTCAGTATTTAGGTCGAGTTGTGGGACATGCAACAACAACAGCAAGTAAAACAGTTGCAACATGAAAATAATCATTGCAAATTGTCATTACAACATTATACATTATACACAGCACTCTCTCCTTCTCTCTCTCTCTCTCTCCCCCTCTCTCCGTTTCTCTGTGTGCTGTGTCCCATAGGCTCAACTTTTGTTGTTGCTTGCTTCCCATGAGTTTTGATTCTGATTTTACAATGATTATCGATACATTTGGCTCTTTTTATTTGTGTCAACGTTGTCACAATTCGTTGTTGTTGTTGTTGTCGTTGTTGTTGTTGCCAACCCCATAAATGGCAAGTCATTTGTCATGTATATGCGAATTACATGTTGTATTCGTCAGCAAACACAGGCCTCCGCCCCCGGCTGCCACTACCTCATCTCAGCCCCCGCCCCATTCATCTCATAAATCATCCACACATTATAATCAACGTAAAATTTGTTTGCCTTTTTGCCAGTCACATTCCTCATTCACACACACACATAGAGTGTGTGCATTAAGTATTTGCTATTATTGAATATGGAGCATTTAGTCATAATTGCAAAAATTGTCAGCTAAGCAATTGTCAATCGATATCAAGCAAAACATTGCAGTCTATCGAATTTGCATTCATATATAAGAACCACGATATATGATATGTTATAATCTCATCGAAGATTATTAATTATTCATTTGCTTCTCTCAATCGATTCAAATGAAAATCTTAGCTCAAGCTAATCTTTAAAGGCCTCTACGCACGAGCTTCAATCAGCCAATCAATCACTTTGACATTTAATCACTTAGCATTTAATGTATGTAGTTGCTTTCACTCTTATTTTTGCTTAATTTGCAGCCCAATCCTAACAATGTCGACTTCAATTATTTGGCTTGCTACATACATCTACCACTCAATCACTCAATCATCACATATAGTTCTATATGTCTGCTCGATACTTGACAATATATACCAATAAAGTACATTGTATTATATGCAAATAATTTTGTCTGCTAGCTCAATCAATCAATCAATCAAATGCCAATACAGTCCATATATATGTGTTTTCCATCATCAATCACTCAGTCAAACCCAATCATGGCATATAGTTCTCTATATATATTTGAATATATGACTTATTATTTATTGCTCGGCCTGCTTGCCGCGATCATCAATCAACGTCAATCAATCATCGAAAAATCGTTGCCAAATTTATCTCTGCTTTCGCTCAATTAACGAGTGCAATGAATATTCGACTAGCAGTTGAATTAATTCATTTGCTTGTTCAATTTATTCACTGTTGGCGGATGCCCGCGGAATTACACGATTTCATTGATGCGTGCGCCTTTATTTGTTGTTTGTTATTTGTTGTTTATTGTTTGTTGTTTTGCTCCTTTTCAACGGCACTAAAGTCGTTGTGAATTATTTAAAATGTTCGATGAGCCGATGACTTTTGCGCACAAACCTAATAGCTGCGTGGAAAAATCATATATGTATGTATATGTATGTAGATGAGCGAGGTCTGTTCAAGAGCCATTCGAAAAGTTAATTATTTATTTGTTGTTGCCCCATTCACAGTAATCATTATATCGAAGTTAAATAACATATATAAAATATTGATTATAAAATATCGAAAATTCATTGCTGGAAATGGAGTATTGCATATCGAATATCGGATATTAAAAAATTTAATATCGAATACCGAATGCTGAAACCAGAATATAGAAAATAAAATCACTAATATCGAATATAGATAATCGAATGTCAGATACTGAACATCTATTATCGAATATCGCATATCGTAAATCGAATATGCATAGCGCACTCACATTCAACATTCCCTAAACTCTTTGAACAGACCTCGTCTATGCATTTATTTTTTCATAATTTTTTTATCCATTGAGCTTAAGCTCTTTGTGTATAAAATGCATAAAACATTGCATTATTTAATTAATTTATTTATTTATCTTGTTTTGTAATTTTGAACTGCAATTTGTTATTATATTCTCATACATTTATTCTCATGCATTTAAAGCACCCATGAGAGGATTCCTGGCTGCCGTGCAGCTCGTTAATGAGCCAAACGAATCCGATTGCCAGCTGAGCTAGTTGACCTGCTGGGCCAGTCACGTTACCATGTTGGCCTTGCCGACGGACAAGCGGACAGGACTTGGCTAGCAAGAAGTGGAATTGACAAAAAAAAAAAAAAGAAAGAAAAGGAAAAAGAAAAGTAAGACGAGAACAAAAGCTCGCAGCGCACGCTCGCTAGCCACGTGTATATGACAGCGCAACATAAACAGGCCAGCGAGAGGGCAATGGAGAGGGCAAGAGCGAGTGCGAGAGCGAGAGTGTGAGCGTGGGCTACTAAAGCATACAAACGCACACACACACACATAACACGCAAAGAGAATAAGCTTTGGCTAAGACAGAATTCATTGCCATTGCCACGGGTATCAAATGCACTTTTTAAATCACAAACTCAACTCGCACACACACACACGCACGCGCAGCTGCGTCGACGTCGGCAGCGACGTTACTGCCATTGACATTGCCTGTGCCGCTGCTGTCGCTGCTTAAAAGCAAAAGTTATTCTCCTGCTCTGCAGCAGGACTAGGTTTTAAGTTCCGGTGGCATTTCGTTTTATATATACATTTTTTTTCTCTTTTATTGCTATTTCTTTGGCATTTCGTGCTGGGTGATAAGTTTTCTTCAAAGGAAATTAAAAGCGAAACGGGCAGCGCCGCACTTGGTAGGCGGACGGCCGCGACGGCGGCAGCGGTTACTGCTGCTCCTGCTGCTGCTACTTGCACACTTCCGTTGTGTGTGGGCTGCTGACATTTGCCTTCACCTTGACTCGGTCGAGTTCACAGCGTGCGTACCTGTGTGCCCCCAGTTACATACATTTGCCAAATGTGCCTGTGCATGTGTGTGTGTGTGTGAGTGTGCAGCTGATATGGCAACACAAGCTGGCGATAAAAGTTGCTTATTGGAAAAGTTGAGCGCTGCAGCTTTAAAGCCAATTGGCAGCTGATAAATGGCCAACGATTTAATGTGCGACTGGTTGAGATACACATACATACGTAGAAATATATAAATCTTTATATATATTTGTACATGTGCATTTAAAGTCTGCGGCAGCGACCGCTGCGGCCACTATGCAAATCAAAGGCAACAGCAAAAGCTAACCAGACGCTCGTCCGCGGCGGCAGTGGGAGGGAGACAGATACATGTGCATATATGGAGAGAAAGAATAGAGAAATTAGTATTGTGCGAGCTGACGCAAATAAACAATCAAAGCGCTTACAGTGCTAAAACACAGACATCGACAGCGCTGCTGCTGCTGCCGCTGCCGCTGTCGCTGTCGCTACCGTTGCTGTTGCCGTTGTCGGCGCGTCGGGCTCTTTAAGCTCACGTGCTGCTGCCTGGCTTTGTTTTACAATTGTCTATGCAAACAGCAACTGCACGAGGAGCGAGCACAAAAACGAAAACATGCAAACTGGAACAGCAGCGGCAGCACCAGTGACAGAATAAAAAAGCAAGCGATGAAAACAAAAAAAAAAAAAAAAAAAACGGCACGCAGCGTTTGCCAAGAATAACGGCAGAAACCACGACAGCAGCAAACACAGCAACAACAGCAGCGCCAGCAGAATTGCACACAAACAAACCAAGCCGCAGATGCAGTAAGTAGCGCAAGAGAGATGGATCAAGCGAGCGAGCAAGTGTGTGTGAAGAGTGTGTAGAGTGTGTAGAGTACGGAGAGTGTGGAGCGTGTAGAGAGTGGGAAGAGTGAGCGAGTGAGCGAAACTCTAGACGAGCAGTGCAACAGAGCAGACAGCGTATGCTCTCAGCAAACCATGCTCAACCACAGGCTTATTCACTCGCACTCACACTCGTGCGCTCCCATTCCGCGGCAGCTCGTTTTCTGGCCAACGTTAATTGAATGAAACTAAGTGTATTTATGCGAGTGTGCGTGTGTGTGTGTGCATGTGTGCTGTGTTGTGCCTGTGAATGGCTGGGTGTGCGTGTGTGTAGTGTGTTGGCATCGCTTTATTTAAAAATAGCGCCTTTGTTTATTCTACGGACCTATTTCGCTTGTGTAAGCTGCACACAGACACACACACACACACACAGACACGGGGAGACACACAGATGCACATGGAAGTAGACAACTGCATACATGCAAACATATGTATGCGGATCTGATTGCTACAGTGTTTTTTGAATGCTTACATGTATGTTTGTAGTACACTGTGCCAAACACTAACAGAAGTGTTGGCAGGCATTTAAGTGCATTGACATTGGCACTGCTTTGATATCAAATGGCGTTGGATATAATGAAAGTGCTTTAATTAATGAGAAAACAGGACTATTAAGTTCTATTCTAGTTCTAGCTTACAAACATTTTCATGATTAGTCTGATTACTATGTTTATTATGATGACTTTTAAAATGAAAATTTTAATTATTAAAGTTTTTTATTAAACATTTCGTAAATTGTGGCAAAATCATATTCATTTTTTATTTAATCTGATTTGAAATTCACACATTTACATTACCATAATCACTATCATCACTGCAAGTATTATTTGAGTTATTTCAAAATAAAATCATCATTCTCTTGTTTTAAATTTCTCAATAATCTTATCTAACCAATGCACTCATCATCATTACTGTTATTACAATCATTATTTTTATTGCCAAATGTTGATTTTGATTGCATTGTGTAAATCGTTTTCATACAGGAGGAAAAAACCGCAACACAAAAAGGAATGCAAAAGCAAAATAACTAATTAAATACCCAAACGAGTGCACACAAAGGGAATTGGGAGAGAGAGAGAGAGAGAGCGAGAGAGGGAGAGAGTGGGATAGACATAGCTATCTATCTAGCGGTAGACAGATATATGTTTACACACACATTCACACATAGTTGGAGGGGGGCACGGGCAGGATGGGAAGTGCAGGCGAGAGATTGTGCAATGATACGAAACCGAATTCAGAAATGATTTGTGCCACATTCGAACTATTCATGGACTTGTTCCGGATCGAGCGTCCCTCTCCCTCTCCCTGCGCGTTTCTGTTTGATGCTGTGCCAAAATTTAATTTAACGCCGCCACGAAACTGGCTTATTTATTTATTTTAATTGGATTTAATTGAATTTATTTCTAGCCACGCTAAAAAAAAAAGAAACAAAAATCGGATGGACGCGTTTTGCCAACACTGCTTGCCCTGTCTTTGCCTCCTGTCCCAATGATTACGCAATTATGCACTAAATTAAAAGCTTTCACACACACACACACACACCCACACCGCACATCCTGACAAATGCATGTGTGCTCGTACTGTAAATTTCCATAGTTAGCAGTTCAAATTGTTGAGCAAATTTGTCAAAATAAAAAAAGAGGGAAAAAAGCAAACTTTGAAATAGCGAAACGAAACGCAAATACGAGGCGGGCGTTGCCATTGTCAGGCGCTAGAGCGAGAGCGACATAGTGAGCGAGAGCGTTGAGTGAATAGGGGAGAAGCAGGCGAATGGAATGGAATGCTTGCTGACAGAAATTATTGTTTTTCGGACTGCAACTGGAACTGCAAATGCATAGTGGCAAATGGCAAAAGACAACTGGGCATGGAACGGGGCAGGAGCAGGGAGCCCAGCGCCGTCGTGGTGCATCGGGGTAAGGAGGCTTGTTTTGTGGCATTGCATAAAACTAATATATGCTAAATTCAATAGGGGACGGGCCGACGTGATGGCCAGTGAGGGGTCAGTTGATTGCATCGGACGTGTTGGCATCGGCGATAAATATTTTGTAATTTGCCCGCATTTTGTTCAGCGTCAAATGCAATTTTAAATGAGCAGCTGCCAGACACACACTCTCACACGTACACCCACTTGCACACTCACACACACTAGGGCAGAAGCGCTGGCGAAAAGGCGTGCGAGTGGGTGAAAGCAACTCAACAATTAATTAGAACGGTAAACAAACCACACGACCGCACACACACACACATACTTACAGATGCTGCGGTCAACGTTTAATGCGAAGAAGAAGAGATAGAGTGGGAGAGAAAGAGAGAGAAAGGAAGCTGGAGAGAACTGGCTACAGTTACTATAAAAGCTCATCAGCTGGCGAATTAAGGAATTGGCTTTGCATATTTTTGTTGCATTTTCAAATTAAAAATTATAATTAAACATTTTGTATCTACTTTTAGTGAAAATATATTCTGCACAGTATGTGTGCTTTAGTCTGACTCATGGGGATCAATAACTGCTTGCCCATTGGAAGTTGCATTACACGTGTGTGAGTGAGACAAGCATCGTAGTAAGCAAACTATATGTACGCTATACAGCGCAAATATGTCTGATCTGCTCAGACTTATTGCGATCAAGTCTAACTTCGATTGCACATTGCTCATTGACTACTGCGATTACTGCCCATTGAAAGTTGCATGTAGACATGTGTGTGAGCGGGACAAGCACATTAACTACTTAAGTACTACAGGTACTGCTGGAGTAGTTCATACAGCTGCATACATACGCACATATGTCGTGTAGATGCCAGTGAATACTTGAATGTACATTTATTGATTGACGATCGGACTTTCTCTTTCACTCACAAGTGCTTAAACTCGCATTACAAATGGCATAAAGTGAATTTGCATAAAGAGTTATTATATCTCTGTTACAGACTATTTTGACCCATCAGGGCAAAATGAAAAATTAAAAAAAATGGAATGTGGCATAAATAAGTGAATGGGCTTTTAAGCGCTTATGTGCTTGGCATGCAATTAATTAATGATATTAACTTTTTGCTTTATTTCATGCTAAATATGTGCATATGCTGTTTTTTTTTTTTTTTTGTTTTTCTTTTTCGAACAAACACACAACACAAGTTGGCCGCTGTTAATGACAACAACAGCAACAATAACTGCTGGAAATGGCATGAATTGTGCACAAATTTGGTTTACAAGTCGAGCAAAAGTCTCGTTAATAAATGCTTCACACAAACAAATGAACACACAGACAGGAAACACATAAAACAGATTCATATGCAATACACACTTACATATGGAAGTTTGTATGTGTCTATATATATAGACAATATGATACTCCTTAATAAGCATATTAGTTAATTAATCTAACTTTATTTTAAAGCTTAAAAACTGTTAATTTTATTAGATAATATTATGTATAATATATTATATGTACATATAAATACATATAGGAACAACCTTTCCTAATCAGTAGCATACCCGCTCGTCGCATTTGCACAATTAACAGAGTACAAATAGCTCGAAAATATTAAAAATAATAATAATAATAATAATAATAATATGGTATTTGGTATGCGGTGGTGCGCATTTCAATTGCAAGAACCAAAGATGCTGATGAGGTGGGTTGCTGCAGCCAAACGGGGCGTGGGGGTGGGCGTGTTGAGCTTTTGGGCGTTTGCGGCTTGTAGTATCAAGTACTTTTGTTTATTTGTATAATTTATGGCTGTTGGCCATTTTGCGCGATGGGCGTGTCACAGTATCATATACGGCTGACAATCTAACATGCATCCATAAACACACACACATACTCACGCACAGAAGGATACTTACGCACGTGTATATGAAGCCCGGCAAAATATGTAGCATACTTTTCTGCGCCGGCGGCGTGCGTGCTTTAATAATGCCTTTTATGCCCATAATATGTTAAACAGAGATGGCATAGAGAGCGAGAGAGACAGAGAGAGGGAAAGAAAGAGAGAGAAAGACAGAGAGAGACAGTAACAGCAGTTGCCTGACATGTGCATATGGCAAATAGGTTTCGCAGTGGTCAACCAAAGACAGCTGGACATGTGGCAGGGCACAGTTGGAGGTATGCGTGTGTGTGTGCTCTCTGTTTGTTAGAGCGTCGCGTATTTTGATATGCCAAAGTTTTTCGACACTTAGTGAAGCATATTTCAGCAACGTGCTTTCATCCATATTTAATTGTTTTAATGCCGGCAGCCAAAATAACAAAAAAAAAAAAAAAAAAAAAAACACAGAAAAGAGAAACAATAATAATAAAGTAAAATAATACAACAGCAAAAACATGTGCAATATGAAAAAAAAAGAGTAACTCGCAAAATTATGAATTCATATGGTAAAAACGAATCGACCGACCGGGCGACCCAACAATTATATCGGGCAGCGGGTATTAAATATACAGAACAATTCATTTATTCATATTGTTATGCCGTGGGCGCTCTATATAATTACTCGAATTTATATTGATAACTTATTCAATATTAAATGCTTGTGATAGATAGACTAATCAGTCTATATTATATTGAGTGTTGGAGAACTTGATAATAAACTCCACAATATATAAATAATTAAATTGATTATATTATTAGATTTTATTTAATCAAATATACTGCGTCAACAACGCAGTTCGAGTTTGGAGAGAAAGAGAGTTCAAGACGACCAGATTATGTAATTGATAAAAAACGGAATTATTCTGTTCGTTCGATAATGTATGTCGTACGATTATGACATGATCTTGTGAAACGAATATGAAAATTCTGTTTTCAAAGTTTCTTAAATAACTCAGTCCTGATTGGCTGATACTGATGGAGCTGTGTTGGTGGGAGGCTGAGAATTTGTATTTAGTTGCTCTACGTGAGTTGAACTATGTGAGATAGAGGGAGACAAAGATAGACACCGGCTGTTGCACGAGTAACCAAGCATGCGATGCACGTCGGAAGTGGAAGAGAAACAAGCATAGCTGTTGCTAAATGTAGTCCATCTTGTTGCTGCTCGAGAGCGAGATCATTAGATATGATCATCGAGCTCTTCATTGGACGAGAAGAAGCGAATAGAAATGGTTATCGAGGATAATCAGCTCGCGAAACACAACACAAAATGGCGATTCGTTGTAAAATCATAAAATAAGAAGGGAAAAAGTCAAAATTAACGCAAACTCGACTTATAGATTTATAAAAGAGATTAATATCTAATATATCTCATATTTAATCAAAATTCAGACATTTATTGAAATTTTAATGAAATAAACTTGAAATTATCTTAGGCTAACTTAAAACATAACCAAGCTCAAGATATTAAAGCTGGTACTCATATACGCATATAAATTCCATCGAATTAGCTACCCCAATATAGACTTTGTTTTCCTTGCTGGCTTTTATACCAACTACATTGACTGTTGCTTAATCGATTGGCCATTGGGCCAGACAATGCCATGGAGCAGCCATTACTTTAAGCTGTGTCACTCAAAGTCAGGCTGCGAGTGTGCAGCATAACGGTGCGTGCCAGAGCAATTACATGCATTATGTGAGGCATAGTTACACAGAGAGAGCCAGATAGATAGTAAGAGAGAGTCTGTGTGTGGGTGTGTGTGTGTGTGAGTGAGAGCTAGCAATTGCACCACGCAAACATTAGTTTTAGTGAACATAAGTGCTGCTATTTTGTCACATAAAGTGTCAACAGTTGACAGTCTCAACTTTGCACAATTTACGACATTTGCAACGACCGCCCGCCCGCACGCCTCCTTCAGGGGCATGCAACGTACAGTTGCCAATTCACATTTGCATTACAATCATGCACAATAGACACACTTACACACACACACACACACACAGAATAGAGGGCATCCGAGGGTGAGAGGGAAGGAGATAGATAGAGTTGTGCTCAATTCCACTTCAGTCACTCTCCATCTCCCTCTCTCTCCATCATTATTTCGTTTCGTTGGTCAAGCGGCCGCAGCAGCTGAACTCATCTTAGCCAATGGGTGGGCGGGCTGCTCACGTGGCTTTATTTGTGGAGTGGGGGCGTGTTCAATATCTGCTGGTTAAATTGGGCTTATTGTTTGAATAGTCATTTGTTATAAAACGATAGGCGCATCAAGTTAATTGCCAATTAGATATGTGAGGCATTAACTAGTTGTTTATTATTATATTTCAACTGTCTGCTGGACAAGCTTACATGCATGCATGTCGCGTGCCTGTATGTGTGTGTGCGTGTGTGTGTGTGCGTGCGTGCGTGCCCAGAGTCACTTGTCACTTGTGTTGATTGAACGCCCTCAAACCAGTGCGGACAGGAGCGTAATTAATACTACTTCAACATATTAATTAGCTGCCTGCTCAATGACACACGCCACCATCGCCTCCACCCCTTCGTCCTCCCCTGCCCCAACCACTATCATTGTATTTGCGAGTGTTGGGGCACACTGGCGATAATATGACGTGCAAGACTGGCAAGTTGCAAAGTGTCAGGAGACACAACGACCGGAACAAATGAGAAAGAGTGCTCTAGGTGGGAATGCATGACTAGGAGATACCCTGGAGTGCATGCACGGTGGCTGCGCTTGGGCTGAGCTTGAGTTAGGATTGAATTTTAGTGTTGAATATTGAGACTTAAGCGTTCTGCTCGCTCATCTGTCTGCCTACCTCGCAGCTTGAAACGCTAAAGACTCAAAATGAAAATCGCTTATCATTATCGTCATTATTATATTTAT
The DNA here is from genome assembly GCA_037075325.1 of Drosophila mayaguana. Taxonomy (NCBI): domain Eukaryota; kingdom Metazoa; phylum Arthropoda; class Insecta; order Diptera; family Drosophilidae; genus Drosophila; species Drosophila mayaguana. The sequence goes on along the minus strand of JBAMCG010000127.1, from coordinate 2,441,184 downwards.
CGAAATTCCATTCCACTATGTTATATTCCACGTTCCATTGTTATATTCCACATATCTCAGCTAGTCCCTAGCTTTTGGCCATGGCAAGGCTTGAAATGTACTGCCGTGTGGGGTATTTCCTAGTCGGGCACTTCACTTAGCCGGGCCTGTTTATTTATGGCCTGGTAGATATTATTATTATATATGCATAAACACAGACAATATTTTTATACACAATTTTGTTTACAGGGGGCACGCGGCTCACCCTGTGCGGCAAATATTTAGAGGCTTTTCGGCAAACCAAGTCCAATCAGTGTGCGTGTGTGTGTGTGTGTGTGTGTGCCTGGCAAATAACATTCCCAATTCATGTCGAAATACTGCTGGCACCAGCCCCAAGCAGTTGCAAATTGCGTATGCCAGGAAGCCATTGCACTCAAGGAAAAAGAAAGGACGAACCCCTGTGTGTGCGTGTGTGTGAGAGAGAGCTTATAGTGATTTGCCAGCATGAGGTGTGCGACGTGATGTGCATTGGAATGTCGCCACAAGCACAACGTAATAATACATCCATCATACGATTCGACGTAGTAGGCCGGGGCTCTCGATATCAGAGCAAATGAAAGGCTAATTTCACAGTTGGAAGTGATACGAGTCGGTGTGATTATTGCAGGCACCCTTTGCCAACAAAGTCAACAAAATATATATACAAATATATATAAACGAAATAGGAATAAGTTTCGATCTAAAATTGTATACACGGGCTCAGTGAAAATCAGATTTTTGTACAGTTTACTCGCTTGGATAGAAATGGAGCGAATCAGATTGGAGTCCTCGGAGGGGGAAATCTTCGAAACAGATGTGCAGGCGGCCAAATGCTCGACGACCCTCAAGACAATGCTGGAGGATTGCTGCCTTGACAAGAACGACAATACGGTGGTGTCTCTCCCCAGTGTCAGCTCGAATACGCTGCGCTATGTGCTCTTCTGGGCGGAGTATCACAAGAACGATGTGCCGCTGACGGATGACGATTGGATGCCCGTGCAGGGCACCATCGGTGCCTGGGACAAGGAGTTCATCAGCAAGGTGGACCAGTCCCTGCTCTTCCAACTGATGCTCGCCGCCAACTATCTGGACATTCGTGGCCTGCTGGAGCTGACCTGCCGCACGGTGGCGCTGATGATCAATGGCAAGTCAGCGGCGGAAATACGCCAAGTTTTCAATATACGTCAATTCGATGATGAAGAGTAGCTGAAGGCAGACGACGACTCGGCGTCTTCGAGCTGCTGCCCAGCTGCTGTGCTAATGTTGAAACAAACACGATGGTGGCTGGGCTGCTATGGAGGGGGCACCGAATCCAAGTTCCTGGGCTTAACTCGGCAAACAAAAAAAAAACACAAAAAAAAAAAAACACACACACACACGCACACACAAAGCAAATACCAAAAAAAAAATGCGAGAAAATGAGAAAAAAATGAAATAAACGAAGCAGCGCATTGAGGCCGCATTTGCCAAACGCGGCAGCTAAACGCACATATTCAGCACAATAAAAAACAAGCAAATCTGTTGGAAGCTCTCCATCTTATCGCTCGATACACACACGCACACACACACACACACACAGAGACACAGACAAAGTGGGGTAAGTGGGCGAATTGGGGTTGAGAGTTACGCACAATTTGTATACCTTAAACTTATAGAAAATGCGATCTCAGGGCATATTGGTTTTGTGAAAATGCATGTGATATGCAGAGGGACCCGGGGCAGACCCCATAATGTATGTACATGTATATAGAGGAGCCTAGTTATTATAGATGTTTCTATCTTTCCTACGGTTCGTTCTTACACCTAGCTGTCTGTCCGGTTCTCCGTCTGATCATTCGTATGTCGGTTCTTCCGTACATCTCTCCATCTGTTCGCCTGTCTATCCGTCCGTCTACCCGACTACCCATTGCCTACCCATCCGACCATTCATTAGTCAGTGTGCCCCTCCGGTTGTTCGTTCGATAATCAGTCCATCCGTTCTTCGGCTCATCCCTACATCTATCCATCTATCCGTCCGCCTGTCTATCCGTTTGTCTATCCGTCCGTCTATCCGACTATCCATTGTCCATTCGCGCTGATATCCGTTCGAGCGTCCCTCAATCCGACCCGCTGTCCATCGTTCGCTCCGTCCATTCGTCAGCCTATCTGTCCGCCTCTCCGTTCGTTCGTCCCTCTGCCTGTCCATCCATCCATTAATCCGTCTTTCCTTCCATCCATCTGTCCGTCTATCTGTTTGTCACTTGGCCGTAACTCCGTCTGTTTGCTCGTCCCTATGATTTCGTAAGTCTCCTCAAATACTTGATATTTTCCACGTATAGTCCTACATATTTCAATTCATTTTCTTTTGATGAAATCCGTCCCATTTTTGAGTTGATTGGAAAGGCATAGGACATTTCCTAGTCGGTCAGAGCCAACTAGATCATTCTTACGTGTTGTTTTTGATGGTGCAAAAGCGTCGGAAACGGATACAAATATTTCGTATTTTTCGGTATTATGGACTTCATCTAGCTGGGATTTGTGGCATAAACCAACAAAAGCCGACAAGCGAGCAGGTGTTGCAAACAGCAGGGCGGCCATCAGGCGCAGGAGGCCGGCATCGGGAGGGGCGGCGGTAGGGGTGGTCTAAATGTAGACAAATTGCGTAAAAGGCACGTCCCACATAAAGCAGCATAAAAATTACTTTAAAATACAGACAGAGCCGAGAGCCACACACAATTTCCTGCCCCATCCATGACTGTGGCTATGACGCAGGCTATAAAGCCACCCACCAAAACAGACAGACAGACAGACACAGTTAGGGAGAGCGAGAGAGGGAGGAGGACAGAGACGCTGACAGCGGGATATCAGCCGAGAGTGAGTAACAGGTTAACTTGACCGAAAGCCAAATTTAAATATCTGCAGTCAAAATCGATGCGAAATGTTTTGTGAAACCTAAGAAACTCTGCAGCGAAAATAAAACTAAATGAAAAATAGAACGCAAAGAGTGAAAAAATCATTTAGACTGAATGATGTCATTAAACAATCAACGCCCACGCACTTACTTAGGGCTCAGCTGAAGTCATCTCAAGTGTGACAAATATTGTTGATGCATAAAAATCACTCATACGCAGCGTGTTCCATGTTCGGTCGGCTCCGTGCGGCTCCCTGTGGCTCCCTGTGGCTACGACCGCACGGTCGACGTCGTCGCCAGTTGCCACCTACTTGCAACATTTACTTTTTTGTTTCATTCTCTTTGCAGCACAATGCTGCATCCATTAAATGCCAAGTGCAAAGTGCAACAAAAGTGCTGCACAAATGACAGCGCGTCTGTGGGTGGATACTAAAAAGGCAAGTATGTAGCAAAAGCACCATGCACACACATACACAGTATTTATATATGCTATGTGTAAATGTGTGCAGGAGCCTGGCAAGAATCGATGAGCGAGCGAGAGAGAGGGAGAGAATGGCACGCACAGGAGACCTGGAGGGTTTTCGGCGCTGCAGCTGCTACCATTGACAATTCTAGAGAAATTTATGTTCGAGTGAACTTAACAAAAAGATGTGCAACTGCACAAACACACGCATGCACACACACACACGCACACACCCACACACACACACATTCACATGTGATACGCCCACATATAGCCATTGGGATGAGTACTTGGCTGTTGCTATTGCTGACCTGATTGCTGTTTAGCTGATAAGTTTCTGCTCCTACAAGCCGCTGCACATGCGGCACGAATAGCACCAGCAGCCAGTCAGGCTGGCAGCCCGGCAGCCTGGGGGCAGCGTAAGCGTCACTTATCAAGTGATTTATGTTTGTAATTTACAAGTGCAGTGCACTAAGAATGCCAGACTAAAAAAGAGAGCGAGCGAGCAAGAGAGAGGGGAGAGGGGAGAGGGAAGAGAGGGGAGAGGGGAGAGAGGGGAGGACACAAGTCCCAAAAGTCTGCAATGGCAAATTGTCAAACAATGCGATGCTTTTATTAGCCAAAGTCAAAGCACTGAACTGCCATTGGCGGGCATTCGAGAACCTAAGCCCAAACCCAAACCCAGTTCTAGTCCCAGTCCAGCCCCACCCTCAATGCCAGTTGCCGTCCCTTGGCATAGGACATTACTATTACTGTCAAGTGCCGGCGCCTACGTTCGTTCAATTCCAGCCCGCGAAATGTTATTAACTGGCTCTGGGATTCGGCACAGGCTTCCAACTTAATTAGCAGCCGGCCAAGGCCAAGCACCCAATGCTATCTTCACTTTGTGTGTAATCGCTGGGCTGCACGGCAAACTTGACCGTCATTACTCCCAAGGAAAGCTCATTTGCTTTGGTAGAGAGTGAGAGAGTGGGAGAGAGGTAAAACATAGAGAGAGAGAGAGAGAGAGAGAGAGAGAGCGAGAGAGGCAACAAGAGGAGTACAAAATACTAACCAAACTAACTCTCTACTGTTCAGTATCCATTCTCCACTTGCTACTGACCACACTCTATAAAACACTCTCCACTAACCGCTCTCTACTCTCCATTCTCCACAATCTAGTTTCTATTCTACATTATCCACACTCCATTCTCTACCTACCACTTTCAACTAATCCCCTCCACTACCCATTTTACATTCCCTATTACCCACTCTCCACTCTCCTCTTACCGGTAACCGTTCTACTCTCCCCTCTCTACCATTCACTCTCCATTCATCACTTATCATTCTCCACTAACAACTCTCTACTAAACACTTTCCACTAACCAGTTTCCAAACTCCACTCTCAACTCTCCACTGTCAATTCTCCACTCTCAACTCTCCCCGCTCAACTCTCCACTTTTCACTCTCAACTCTTCACTCTGCACTCTATTTTCAATTCTCCACTAACCACTAACAACTCTCCACTATCCAACTACTACTCTCCACTCTCCATTCTTCACTTATCACTCTCCAATAATCACTCTCTAATAAACACGTTCGACTAGCCAGTCTCCAAACTCCACTCTCAACTCTCCACGCTCAACTCTCAACTCTCCACTCTTCACTCTGAACTTTCTATTTCCAATTCTCCACTAACAGCTCTCCACTATCCAACCTTCACTCTCCACTCTCCGTTCTCCATTTTCTACTCTCCACTTTCCTCTTTTCACTCCGGATTCTGGTTACTCGTTAGCCGTTATCATCGCTCGTGCGGCTGCTGCATTGTGGTTTTGTTAAGCTGTCTGCCATGTTTTTTCCACGTGCTGTCGTTTCTTCTTCTCGTTCGCCTGTACACCTTTGTCTAGCTAAAGCTGGGCACGATTATAAGGAGCCGCAGCAGCATCTCCCTGTTTTTTTTTTAGTCTACACTCAACGCTTGCTTTGTAATCAAAAACCGTTTGTAAATTGTGGCGAATGGGGGCGAGCCCAGGTGAGCGGGCGTGAGCAGCTGTTTTTTGCGGGTAACGGCACTTTTAATTAGCGCACTTCGAAGCTCACTTTATCAGGTGAAATGCACAGCGGGCACCAGCACCACCACCAACAGCAGCAGCAGCAGCAGCAGAAGCAGCAGAGATTCCGCCCGTTCGCTTCCTTCTACCTCATTTCCGTTTCATCCAATTACGGTCGCTTTGTCACTATTTGCATTCAGCTGGCGAGCTTATACAAACTTGCAACATTTCACAAATACACGAGTGCAACACCCAAACACACACACACATACACACAGATATAGATAGCCGAATATGTGTGTGTGTTTCTGTCTGCTAGGAATCCATCGAGTGTAACAGAGGCCAACGGCATCTAAAAGTTCAACCTATTATCGCGTTGATGATTCCATTAATTTTGTTGCCATATTTTGCCATTGATTTTTTCTCAACTTAAAGCTGGCTAAATTGAAGGTATAATATATTTAATATTTGAGCATTTAAATCTAATAATCGATTCTTAAGGTATAGATTTTGAAAGCAGAATTGATCTTGCTGTGTCAGTCGCAGGCTGAGAATCAAATTTAATTTGACTCGACACCGCCCTTGGACTCCAACTATTATCCACACAGAAACACAGCAATTAAATTATTTTAGATAAGTTTTATAGGAATGTTCCAACTAGATTTCAACTAGGTATATTCTTCTGTAGAAGCGGATGCCATAAAATCATTATAAAGCATTGAAATTGAAGCATTAAATTAACGACTAGTTTCATATATCGTATATACAATAGTTCCTAATTAATTGGCATATCTTATAATTCTACCATTTATATATTATCGACTACATAATTGTTATGGCTATCGAAAATTGCATTACTCTTGCTGAGTCAGCTCTACTGCTCTGCTTGATGCAATTCCAATTAGATTCCAAGTAGGACAACACCTGCCTAGAAGCTACTGAGTCTTCCACTTACAATTAAAGATCTGAGAGCAGTTTTAGCTCAAGTCCGTTTGTCATTAACTGATGTAAAAGCATCTCGTATGTTCCATTTGTGAATTGTTCCGGCAACTTCTGAAGTCGGGCGGATCGCTGCTGTGGCTATGGCTCTGGGGAGCCGGGCAAATGGGCAATTCTTTCAGCCTCAACTCTTAACTCGAGCATGGCGAGTAAATTGTCGAATTTTGCGACTTGCGGCAAGTGGCGGCACTTGGGCTCCGTTCTGCTGATGCTGCCACAATAATCCAGCAGCGGTGGCAACTTGGCACTTCTGGCTAATGGCCATAATGTGCACTCATGGTATAATTTTGTGCCGTTGTCTTGCACGCGTCGCTGGAGTTTTCGGGCTCTTTGCTAGTTGTTTGGCATCTCTGGCGCATAATGTCGTTTATCGGAAAAGCCTGTGCAGAAAGCACATAAATACACGCCCAGGGCAGAGGAAGGGCGAGAAGGAGGGGCAGAGTGTATGTGAGTACATATATACATATACATAAATATATCTACTGGCTTGTACTGGGGTCCTATGTCAGTCCAGATATTGGTGTTGTGCCATCGTTTTACCAAATGTTTGCCGACTGTCAGCTGAGCTCAGCTTTTAGCCAAGTCAAAATAAATTCGAGTTCGGTTCAGCGAAAGCCATTCTAACACAAGCTTCAATTGTCGCTTAGCTTGATCAGCTAGAAAATACCCTATATTTGCAATACTATATGAGAATTGCATAGAGCGGCAGTTCACAACTACTAATAAATATTCTGTATGCGATAAGGCAACTTGTATGCAGAGAGCAATTCAAATTTGACATTTTAGCTCTTTATGCTATATGAAAATCACATAGAGCGGCAGTAGAAGTGTCTTTGGATGTATTGGTTGGGTAGAAAGGAAGCAAAGTCTGTAGAAACATAAAAACTTTTCACTTGAGTTATGGGTACTGCATGAGAATCGCATAGAACGGCAGTTTGTATTAACTAGAATATACCCTATATATTAAAGCTTAGCTTAACCTAAACAATGTGTAGTAAGAAATACTTATTGGGCAGTTTTAATTTGACATTTAAGTAGTATATTGAGCGGCGTTTGACATTAATTGAAGCGGAAGAGACAAGTAAGGAAGACATAGAGAAATTATTGCCAATCAAATTATACCGCGCTCAAGCAATATTCAGTAATATTTCAATTCATTAAAAAATTAAAATTTGACATTCAAGCTACAAATATTATATGAAAGTCACATAGAGCGGCGGTTGATAAGAGAGCAGGAGACTTTTTTTTTAGATTTTGGAGTACTTCCAAACATTGTTCAATGTTAGAAGTATATATCAAATAAAAGATAGAAGAGCTAAAGAAACATCCATAAAATAAAATGAATTATATTTTGATATAAATTGAAATCACAGTTCATTCAATGCAATTGTTGATTCCGATTGGATTTACGTCGGTTTATATTCTCCGTGCACTTGCAGCATCGCACAGAGATGGGGTGAAACTATTTTACTATGTACTCACCACATCGATGATTTGCATAAGTGTTAGACCGAAACTCAGTTGCAGTGGATCGGATTCGTTGACCACGGGCCGCTCCAAGCTGTTGTAGTTGTCCAGCAGAGCGTGCAGCAGGCGCTTCTCGTGCGGTCCAGCTGAGCAGGCTGCAAGCAGAGGAGATGAAATCGAGAAGTTCTTAAATGTGTGCGTGTGACTCAATGGCTAGCTGAGTTGTCAGCTAAGGTAATTGAAGCATTAAAAGGAGAGGGGGAGAGAGAAAAAAACGAATGAAAGGGAGAAGGAAAATGTTTCAACTTCGACTTGCAACTCAATTGATTTTTATGAAACTCTGGCAATGACTCTCTGCAGGGCTCAGGGCTATCCATCCGTGACGGCAGTTTAGTCTGCATTAACGTATCGTTGGCATTGTAGCTGTCACAGCCCCCAGCTGCCCAGCTCCCCAGCCCTAGCGTGTGCCCCTCGATGCTGGCCCTGCTTGTTGCTGCTGCCAATTAAATTTGTTCAACCAATAAGTGGCTTTGGTTTGGTCTGACGTTGGCACAGCTTTAGCCCCAACAGCTTATGCCGCAGCCAAAGCCGCAGTCCCAGCCACAGCAGCAGGAGTAGCAGCAGGAGCCGCAATGGCACCTGGCTACAGATTCTGCGTTTTGTGCCCTCTCGCCCCAGCTGATGTTGTCTCTGCAGCTTATAAAGGGCATTGTGGCACGCCGTGGCAAGGAGATTCTTTCTATTTATTTATTTATTTTTTCTTTTTGCAACGGCTTCTGACATTTGTAATTGTAGGTGGGCTGCGCTGCTATAGAAAAATATTCATAGATCGGACCGTGAGCTAAAGCCAATGAGCTTACCATTTCACTCCCCCTCTCGTACTCCTCCCTAACCCTCGCACGGAGTGTAGCTTCAACAATTGTCTTTAAGCCGGCGTCTAAATTAGCCCTCAGGGGGAGGTATGCGGCGGCAGGATGTGTGGTTGTTGGGAGCCAAATAGCGTGTAAGCCCTTAAATTGGCTTAGGCTTAGGTGCACCCAGCCACAAGTGCCGAATTAGAAATGGGTTTTTGATTTCAAGGCTTGCAAAATTATGAATTCGCGCAATAAGTCCTTAGCTTTCGATTATTTTGAACTTTGAAGTGTGTAAATAATTATTATATATATTTTTGGTATATCTACATTAATGAATCTTGAAGCAGTTCTAAATAGACATATAATTACATCGCCCTTCTATGCGCTTCTCTACCTCTTAAATTTGAACCATAAACTTAAAAAAGCTTCAAGAACCTTATTTACAGACACATATAATTATATCATCTTTCTCTGCGGTTCTCATGCAGGTGAGGTCTTTGAAGACATGTATAGCTATTACACTTTCCAATTCAATGTTTTTCAGATCTAAAAATATGAATAATAACATAACTTGTCCACATATATAGCTATACTGCCTTTCTCTGTGATTCTCATGTACTTAATTGAGACCCATAGATATATTAATATGAATTAATAAATAACTCATCCACCTTTCTGTGTGATTATCTTGCACTCGAATGAAATCTGTAAGTATTAATAATTGCTTAGAGGCTTTTGCGTCTTTCCATGCGATTCTCATAGACTCTAGTGCGGTCAATATACATACATATATTATCACTAATACTTTTACGGCTCTCTATGCGATTCTCTGGCACTGAAGTGCACGTTGAAGCAGCTTTAACGGCTGTTTTCGTCCTTCGGAATTTCCTAATGAAATTTCGACTGCGACTCGAATTTCTTAATGTGATTTCGATTCTGATTGGCGGACGGCTTGGCGAAACTTTGTGGAAATTGGATAGTTAATTTGATAGCTTTGACTGGTAATTTGGTGCATCCAGAGGCGGCCTAGCTGGCAGGCAGAAGGCCGACAGGAGGCAGTCAGTCGGGTCAATTAGGACAATTACTTAGGAAGCAGAGTGCAAACGGCGCAAACTGCGGCGCCTTGCGGTGCATATTAAAGGACAATCAAGGAGGCGGCTAGTTCGGCCAGTGCGGCCAGTGCGGCACGTGCTCGCAATTGGCCAAAAGTTGCAACTGGCTGGCAACAAAACGAAATAAAATGAAAGCGACCGGCGGCCATAGAGTGGAAGGTAAACAGAAACTAAATAATTCATGGCATGCTTAAGGCACATTTCCAGCTGTCGGCGCGCCCCAAACTCCATTCAAGTTTAGTTTATTGATGTGCCAAAAACTTTGCATCATGCTCGAGCACATGAAGCTGCTGTCTAGGTTGGGCAGAGGGGGGCGGCGGGGCGGCGTGGCGGCGTGGCAACATCGAACTGCCTTCACAACTGTTCGCACTTACCAATACCAACAAGCGATACACACACACAGCTTTGCACAGCCCACCACACCACAGTCCACCACACTTCATCTCAGCTCATCTCATCTGCTCTCTCAACTCACCTCAACTCCTGTTGTCAGCCAACAGCAATCATAGGCCAAAAGTTTTCAAGTACACGCATGTGTGTGTGTGTGCTCGAGTGTGTGTGTGTGAATCTACATAAATTTATTTGCTCTGCAAATATTGATAGACTTTTAATGGCTGTTGCCTATAGACTGACGCCCAGGGGCAACGCATTTATAATTTCTGCTGCAGTAGTTTGCAAACTGTATTAGCTTCGTAATCGATTCGGCATTTCAATTAGCATTCCCAGACTGGATTCAGCCACCGAGGCGACAAAATGCGAGAATATGTTTGTGTTTGAGTTTAGCTGCGATGAACTGATCTTCCACTTGGATTTCTCATCAGCTGGCAACGTTCTCTTTGCAAATAAACATTTCCTTTTGTCTATTTCCGCTTGGAGCATGGGCAGCGTTTTCTTTCTTGGGCTTAAATTTGATGCCCAAAGAGAATTCTCCTAATGCTTGAATATTTTTGCTATTTAGGGATCGTTGCTTCAGCTATTATTATTCGATAGGCCACGCCCCAAATAGGCCATCGATAGGAGAGCTCAACATGAATGTTGTTTGCCTACACTATAATAAATACTAAAATATTCCGCTAGACACGTAATTCTTTGCTCCCTCTGACCTTGACACACACACCCACGCACACACACACACTCACATGCTTCACAGTGAATTTCTTTAATTTCGTATTTGGTGGCCATAAAGCGAGCAAATCAGATCACGTAGGCGACGTTTTGAAGTGTTTAGAGGCTTGGCTCAGTTGGCCACATGTCTGATTAGACTGTGGTGTTTGGGCCGTGGCAAGTGTGGATTGCTTTTTGGCTAACAGCAGCAGCAGCAGCAGCAGCAGGCGCAGCATCTCATTGTCGTGGCCATATTAATGAATGCCATTAGCGGACTACGTGCGGCCTTGTTGCCATTTGCTCCTGGCCATAATCGAAGCTTTGTAGGCACTAAAGTGTCGCCCATTAACGGTTGCATGTGGCAGAGCAGCTAGTGGCAGGCAGCAGGAGTTCAGCTGAGTTGAGTTCCTTGCAAATCCAGGCGCTGTTGCTGCTCCTGCTGCTGCTGCTGCTGGCATCAACAACAACATTTAATGGCTAATTGCAATTAATTGCTCAATTAAGTGCCACGCCCCGACACAACAGCGCGCCCGGCTCAAGGGCTTGGTCTGGCTCTGGGTCTCGGTCTCGGTTTTGGCCTCGGCTTGAGCTTGCTTGTCACAAAATTGACGCATCTGCTGTGCATTTGCTTGCAACCAACAGAGGTGGGGAGGCGTGGCCAGGTAACATGACTGCAGGCGCTTGCCCCGCAGCTAAAGGCTGTTTGCCATAAATTATGCATGCCGCACACACACACATACACACACACCACTTGACGGTGGCAAATGCCAGCATGTGGCATGTGGCAAGTGGCAAGCGCCTAGTGGCACTGCATTATCATGCAGAATATGTAATAATCGCAATAAATTTGATTACCTATGCCATATTGTGAGTCTCTGTCTGCCCCTCTCACTCCCGCTCCCCGTTAACCACTTGATATAGTATCCATTTCCATACCAATCGATCTAATATTTCAGACCAGGCACAATTAAGGCAGATAGCTCTATCATTCTCCCCCTCACTCTCTCTCTCTCTCTCTCTCTCTCTCTCCCTCTCTCTCTATCTCACTCTAGCAGCTGCTGCTGGCCATTAAAAACAACTTGATTTGGTTAGCTAATTACACAGCTAATACAAAAACTGTAACTATAACTCGGAATTGGCCCGAATACACCACCTTCCGTCCGCCGTCTGCCGCTGGCCACCAACCAGCGCACTGTGGCGAAAATTAAGAATTCTTCTGGCAGAAACTCTGATGATTGTGGTTGGCTTTCGCAGTTTTTATTATTTATTATATAAGCAAATATTTGAAGTAGATAAAGGCGATTAATTTTACATTTTGTTGCATCCCTGAAAGATAGATGCAAGTATATATAATTATATTCACTCGAGTGGCATTATTTACTCATAAATAAATATTTTGTATTTGATATATGGTTTAAAAAATTAAAATTAAAATTAAAATTAAAATTAAAATTAAAATTAAAATTAAAATTAAAATTAAAATTAAAATTATAATTATAATTATAATTATAATTATAATTATAATTATAATTATAATTATAATTATAATTATAATTATAATTATAATTATAATTATAATTATAATTATAATTATAATTAAAATTAAAATTTTTATTTTTACATTTTTACGATCCATTTTACGATCTGCCACGCCCTCGCTTACATTCCAGCTCTTTAGCACTTGCAGTAACTTACTTTTTCTTCAATAATATTTGAATGTACACAACATTTAAAATCTCTAGCTTCACATTTCGAGTTTATGCCAACTGAAAGGGCCATTGCGCCCATAGTGAATCGACCGGAGTTGAGTTCGCGCCGCATTAAAATTTTACGCGTTAACGGCAAAATTATACGAAATCATTTTCGGAATGCAATAAATGAGGCCGCAAGTTAATTCGAGAGCGTGCGCGCTGCTCAAATAAAATGTAATGTCCTTTGGATGGCACTTTAAATGAGCACCCCATCATCCCATCATCCCAGCAGCCCAGCAGCCACTAATGTCGCACCCAACAGATAGCAGACGTTGTCCCAGCGCCCACTCGTCCGCCCAGGACCGATAAGTCGCGGTCGTGCCAGAAATTTAATCGAAATGCCTTGTCTCTCTCTCTCGCTCTCTCTCTCGCTCTCTCTCTCGCTCTCTCTATCTCTCTCTCTCTCTATCTCTCTATATGTGTGTGTGTGTGTGTGTTCTAATTGTGTGAGTGTCTGTGTGCCTGCCGTGGCCTATGTCTCCCTCATTGCTTCAACAAAGGTCTCTATGATAGCATTGTAATTATATATTCCTGTGAGTCTGTGTGTGTGTGTGCATACAATTACAAAGATATAACTATGCGTGTGCCTATCACAACACTATCAATATATATATGTATTCAACGGAGGCCAGTTGTCCCAGTAAGACGTGCCACAAGTTAACAGGAGCCAGACAATCCCTATTCCGCAATTCAGGCTCTCCAGTCAGTCGGTGCGTTAAGTCAGTCTCAGCGTAGCACTTATTGTTGCATTGAATATAGTATAGGTAGTGGGGGAATGCATGTTCTGGAGTCATTCGGTATAGATGAGGATTTCCGCTGATAGCGATATAAATGAAACAACAACAACGATGACAGCCATGATCACCACCTTGATCACCACCATGATCCATCCTGACTCTTACTTATACATCTTTCTGTCCATTTGCCTCTGTCTTAAATGCTCCCACGATCCACATTCTTATCTAGCACGCGAACGCCTTCCGCCAGCACGATCCACGCACTCTTTGTGCCTCACTGACCTTGATCTAGAGATCGCTCGGAAATTTGTGGCCTTGATCTTGATCAAATGTAGGCAATCTTTTGTTGTCTTTTTTCTTAATGTAGTGTCATATATGTTGTTGTCATTGTTGTGGCTCTTGTTATCCAGTTTCCACGCCGAATTCCGAGCTCCTGGCTCTGTGTAAACATAGATGTATTCTCATATTGATTCTTACAGTCTTATTGCAAAGACTCAATACTCTGGCTCTTTCTCTCTCTGCCTCCTGCTGTGCCTCTCTCCGTCTCTGCCAAGCTCCTAGCTCACCTAGCTGCAAGACTCGAACATTTCTATGATATTTATTGCCAAACGCCCACTACGCCATTGCGTTTATTTGCCAAAAGTGAAACAGAAACCGCCAGGCGCACATAAATTACACCACAATACGCAATAACAAACAATCAGAACGACTGCGACGAAGACGACGACGACGACGAGGACAATTGCTAAATAGTTTCGCTGCTGTTTGCGTGGGCGACTGTCTCTGGCCTTGCCCCGTTGCAGTCTCCTGCTCTGCCTCTGCCCGTCTCCCTCACACACACTCTTTGTGGTTGCCTTGCTGTCTTCAGCTGCAACTGATTTAATTTTAGATACGCATAATAATTGTGCGGCATCTAGGCGCTGTGGCACATCGCCTGACTTGGGGCATGGCAAAAGTATTTGCATAGAGCGCTTTGCCAATTCCCGAGACACTGTCACACTGGCATGTGGCATGTGGCAGGTGGGGGCGTGGCCAGATTAAGCAGTCGACGCTGCTCGAGGAGCGCTGCTGGCGCCACTCGAATTGACGCTTCACATGCTGAAATGGCCTGGTCAGGATGGCGCAAGTAACGGTTACTTCCGTCACATCCGTCAGCATAACATCCGCAAGCATTTCAACAGCTTCCGCCTGGGGCAGGCGTTGCTGCTGCTCCTGCTGCTGCTGCTGCTGTTGCTGCTGCTACTCCTGCTGCTGCTGCTGCTGCTGTTGATGACAACTCGTTAGTGTGTTTTGCTCTTGGCCAGCGGCGACCCTCAAAATGTGGCTAGGTGCGCTGGCGTTGGGGTATGCCCGTCAAGCAGCCCCGGAAACGGGCAGCCAAATTAATGTTAACGAGCCAAGTTAAATGGTTAAATTGTTTCTAGCAGCACACACACACACGCACACATACACACGGGTAAGCGCAGCAGGAGCAGGAGTAGCAACAGCTGACAGAGTCTGCAATGCGGGCTACGGGTTATGGGTTAAGTGATAGCCACATGCGCCACGGCAACATCTTACCTCGTGTGTCTCCCTCTCCCTCTCCCTCTCCCTTTCTCTCTCTCTCTCTCCCTCTTCCTCTCTCTTTCTGGCACCTGTCACTGCCTGTTCGTATCAGCTGCGCAAAGTTTTGCCCACCTTTTTTCTCCTGTTCACCTGTTTGCATGCCTGTTTTTCCTCCTTTCCCTTTTTGGCTGTCTGTTTGCGTGTTCGCTTATCGCTAACAGCCTTCAATTTAACAATTTCACTTTGTCACGTGCCCGAGCTCCGGTTGCCACACCCACATTCTAGCCGCTCCTCCCCACACACCCACACCTACACCCAATTGCCCTCCTAGAGCCAAAATATTTAATTTTTATCTTTTTCATCGCGCTTTGTTGTTGGCCGTAAAAGTTTTTGCACCCTCGTGCTGCTGCCACGTTCTTGTACTTTAAATGTCGTCTTGCCAGTTAGCCCATTGTTCGTTACACACACACAGACTCTCTTTCTCTCTCTCTCTCTCTCTCTCTTTCTCTCTCTCTCTCTCTCTTTCTCTCTCTCTATTTCAAATATTTTATTTAGCGATTTCGATCTTTAAGCTGTCAGCTATGCGGTAACAATTTATTTCGCTAATTGAAAATTTGTTAAAATTTTCTTTTAATATACAAAGCAATTTATTAGTGTGTACGGTGTATTTATGGGGGTATGCCTGACTAGCTTGATACTCGGTAATGGTGTTACGTGAATTTGCTATGAAGTAAACTGAAAAATGAGCTGCGCTATTAATTGAAACGTAATCTGGGCTGAAATCTAATCTGATCACCTTTCTATTGGATATACAAAGCAATTTATTAGAGCCGATCGAGTATACACGACTAGCTCGACTCGGCAGAGTCATATTGAAAGTTTGCTACGAAATGAGCTAATGAAAAGTAATTTAGACACACCATATCAAATGTTCAGCTGTGCCTTTGTTATAAAAAGCAAGCCAGAAACTAAAATATGAGTTGAATCTGGATAGGAAACGTAATCTGAGCTTATATTTGACACTTGCTATCGATTTTCAACTCTCTATATATCAGCTATATATCTAACGAGTTACAATCTACAATTACGCAATCTATGAATGCGCTACAATCGATTTAAGTTTTTTCCGGAAAACTCATTTAAAGATGTGTTGTTTGTTTAGTACAGCAAAAGTGTTGACAGACATCAAGGTTCAAGAAACTTATTAAACGTCTTGGTGGCTTACACACACACACACACACAAGCTTTAGCCACTTAGCGTATGACATGAATGTAGCCCTAACGAGCAAAGTGTTGCGAGTGGCGAGCGCAGCAAGGCAAGTGAAGCCCCCCAAAACACACACACACACAAGCTCCGACTAGGCATGTGTGTGTGAGTTTGTTTATGTAAAGGCATCTTTAGATATCTCAGCCAGCGCCAATTTCTTAGCCAGTCACTGTGACTGTGACCGGGCAGGTAATTGTGACTGCGACTGTGATTGCCGCTGTAAATGTTTGAGTGTCGCATTAACCGTGACAAACAGCGCGTCAAGTGAATAGCAGGAGACGCGACCCAGTAAGAGAGAGATAGACAGAGAGGCAGGGGACGCAAGCAGACAGGGATTGCGAACGGGCTGCACAGGGGATAAGCGGCTGAAGTGAGCTGTATGTGTGCATTTATATGTATGTATATAGAGCAAGCCAGTCAAATAGACAGAGCTACTAATAATTTGAAACCCAGTAGAGGCAGGCGTGCGCTGATAAGCGGATATATACATACATAACAGATGTGTGAGAGTGTGTGTGTGTGTGTGCGTGTGCAAGTGTATGGCAGCTGACATACAACTATGCAATTGCAGGCAATGAGCAAAGCAATAAGCGACTGCTTGGCTGACAAGCAACACAACAACAGCAACAACAACACAACAGCAACAACAACAACAACAACAACAACAACAACAGCAACAACAACAACAACAGCATCAATGTTAATACGCTTAGGAAAAGCCAGCTTAAAACTCACAGATGCCACTGTGTGTCTCTCTCTCTCTCTCTCTCTCTCTATCTCTCTATCTCTCTCACACTCTCTCTCTCTCTTTCTGTCTCCTTCTCCCGCTATGTGTGCGTGTGTATGTGTGTAGTGCATAATGGCACACTCTTCAAAATGCGTTGACGTTGACTCTTTTTGTGCTCAAGTGCCCAGTCTTATTCGCTGTCTCTGTTTATATACCCTGTACCCTTTGCAGATGTTTATAGGAGAAGGGTATATATGTTTACCTGTGCCATGGTAGGCCAATAACAATTGGAGGTAAATCAGTAACAAGATAGTTGACAGTCCCCAGGGTTTAGACGAAGAGTAGAGAGGGAGTACGAATTTCCTTCAAGCAAGAATAGCCGCTCACTCAAGTAGTGCCCAAAAACAACTGCCTGCAGCTTGTTAAATTGCTATTAAATTAAAATGAATTTAATTAATAATGATACAAAACAAAATTTCTATAGAATATACGAGGTGAATCTACATATGTATATTAGCTTGTATCCCCAGCCTATCTAGGGTACGTTTTAGTCGTGCATCTTGCATGCAGTGCCTTCTTAGCGGTTTTTCTTTTCGACTGCATTTTGGCGCTCATCTGTCGCCTGCTCGCTCGCCCTACCGCTCCTTTTACCATCGCTTCTACCTCCGCCTCTACCTTCGCCTCTACCATCGCTTTTACCTCCGCCTCTACCGCCGTCTCCACCTCCGCCTTCAGCTCTCCTTCCACATACTCCCGCCCTCTCCTCCTTCCCTCTCCCACCGCTTGCGTTCTCTCTCTCTATTTTGCTGCTTTCTTTCGCTCCAGTAAGATGGCAACCTTAAAGCCCCAGCTAGAGGAGTTTATTATGCATGCAACTACCATTGTTAGTGCCTTTGTTGGCTGCTGCTGCATTGTGAAACAGATTTGCTGTTGTTGTTGCTTCGCTATTCTTTTTCCATCGTGTTTTTGCAGAATATTGTTTTAAGTTGGCTTTCGAGCGACGGCTCACATGCCACCTTACCCAGAGCTCTGCCAGAACTGCTGGTGGCATGAGCCTTGTCTGCGGTTTTGTAGCTGCCATTCAAGTGCGGAAGTTGTTTAGTGGCTGCCATTCAGCCATTCAGGCGCAATATTAAGTGGCATACCACACGTTCCAGCCCCTGTCTCCTGTCCCCTGTCCACCGCTCCTGCCCCTGTCCCTATCCCTGCCCGTGTCCCTATCGCTGCCAGAGCCATACAATGTGTCTGCGTTACTGCCCCTGATCCCCATTGGCTGATCCTGTCTGCGCGCCAATGAACTTGAAAATTAAGCTGTTTTTCCTGTTCATTGTTTTCGGTGTTGTATTGCCAGCAGCAGGAAATGGGTCAATTTTCCCCGCCCCAACCCAGAAGCACATACGAAAATATTGAACTGCCATCAGCTTCGCCTGGCCACTGCAATCGTTTGACATTGAGCACATCAACTTCATATCAACCCGATTTATCGATACATATGTGCGTATGCATAATACATATCAGTAATTTCTGAAACACAATTATATTTTTTTATATATGTATATACATATGTATGTATATATTACGTATAGTGGCACAGTCAGATTTAAATATAATATTTAAGAGCAGCAGTAGGGCGTGATTTTTCAGCAGTTTATCAAACAAAATGATTGATTGACAGACGACAGGCCGACTCACTGACGTCATACTGACAGATTGACGGATTTACATACTGGTTCACTGACTGATGAGCGGAGTATTTGACTGATTGACTGACTGACTGTAAAGACTGACTGTTCATTGATTGACAGAGTCAGAGGCAGCGGTCAAGCAATTGAAGTGCTGACTAGCAGGCTCATTGATCGATTAATTGGCTCAATGACTGACTTTTCAATTTCTGATTGGCTGACTGCAGTGACGATTGATTGAATTACTGCTTAGCTTCTGGATGCCTGATTGACTGACCCAAGAAGTGATTGACTGCTTGACTATTTTACTTCTGAGTGCTTTCTGATTGACTGACTGACACATGAATTGACTGATTGACTGACTTTAACTTCTAATTGATTGATGTGTTAATTGAATGACTGACTCCATTGATTAAGTGATTGGCTGAATTGATTGACGAACTCATTGATTGAGTGATTGACTTAATTTCCAATTGATTGACTGATTGATTAACTTTTTAACTTCTGATTGAGTCATTGATTAGTTTATCGATTGACTGACTTATTTGAATAAAAGTCTACTAATCGATGTGCTGAATATTAGATTGATTGACTGAGTGATTCGCTAATTTTACTAGCATATTGACTGACTGATTGACTAACTGATTAATTGACTTCTAATTTGCTTAAACGTAGATGGGTCCCTGACCGACGAACTGAGTGATTCATTGTAGGCGAAGTGAGTAAGTAATGCACTGAAGTTAGACGCCGAGTTGCAGTTTGATGGACTCACTGATTGATAGCCCCATGCTCTTCACAACTTTCAAAAGAGTACTTAATTTTTTAGCTTAGTTGACGTCAAAACTTAGAGTTAATAATATTTCAAAAAAAAATATTATGCCACACCATGCATTTATCAATTTCACGAAAGCCTTTCAACATGCCAAGCCAAAATTTATGATTCAAATACATTACTCATAGACATACATCATATATATATATATATTTAGCTAAAAGCTAAATGTAATCCAAGCATCAAGTTGGCTTTCCTTCCTCCACAATTCGAGCTGCTCTTTTGGGGCGGCGGCTGCTCACTTTGCAGACGTTGCATGATGTTTTTTTATGGTCAACATATTGCGGACGCTTTATTTGGTTTTAATTTAGCGGCAATGCTAAATGCATGCCATTTTATTTACACACACCATTTGTTGTTGGGTGTGCTGCTGGTGTTGGCTGCTGGCTCTTGGCTGCTGTTGGCTGCGGCACAACTTGAACTATGAGTTTATTTATATTTACATTAATGTTGTGTTTCTCCTCTTTTTCTTCTTAATTTTTTTTTTTTTTTTTTTTTTTTTTTTTGCTTTGCGCTTTTGCCATTTTCCGGCTGCCGTTTATGCTCCGCTTTTTTCTCTTTTTTGTCAGGAGTTGCATTTTGACGTTGCGTCGCGTCAAGTCGACTCGACGCAAACACTAAGACTCTTGAATAACTGAACAGTCAACAGCAGCAGCAGCAACAGCAGCAGCAGCAGCAGCAACAGCAACAGCAACAGCAACAGCAACTGAATGTTAACTTCAGTAACGCCGAAAGCACAACTCGTACTTCATATAATTCTTTACTTGCTGAACTTATAAAGTTTTGCCATGATGCTAGTAGTTCCCCCACTTTTCTTTGCTCTCATTCTTTCTTTCTTCTTAAACACCCAGAGCTGGCGAACTGACTGACATTCGCTTGTTGGCGTGTTTATGTGCCTGGCAGCAGCCGGACAACGGTGCGTATGATTAATGCGGTGCATAGCAAATGCAGTTGTGGCCGGCATGAAGCGAAGGCCAGCGACGCAATGGCCATGCCCGCTGCTCCTGACAGGGCGCGTTCGTCTTGGGACTTAGCTGCAGATTAAAAGGTAAACAGCATTTCGAGGCAAAGAGAGAGAGAGAGAGAGAGAGAAAGAGAGAGAGAGAGGGAGAGAGGGAGAGCGAGAACCGCATAAATAAGCAAACAGTTCCACACAACAAATGATTTGTTATCTCAGAAATGTTAATATTTATGCGCTTTACTCTGCGCAGCGCGCAGACCTTGGGCGACAGCTGAGAAATTTCAGACAAGTTGAATCTAGTTGGCCCTTTTATTACAGTATGTCATGCTTACACCTGCCGAAATGCGCTCTTGACCAAAAGCAATTTGCTGTTGGCTCTTTCTCTGATGTCTTTTATTTGCCAGCTGGTGCTGCTGCTGCCGCGGAACGCTGGCTCGTGTTTGCAAAGTAGGTTTTCCTGTTGGCAGCAATCCCAATGTACACACACACACACACATACACGTACCCAGCCAGGCAGACACAACATCATTATCAACATGTAGCCGCTCGAATGTAGGCAATAAAATGTGAACCCCACACGCACACACACGCAAGCACACAGCTGAAACTTGCTAGTTGTGGCCGGGTCCTGCCAGAGTCCTGCCTGTTAATAACGGCAGTTATTACTTAAGTCTCTTGTTTCATTTCAATTTCATTTTTGTGCTCTGCTTGCATATTCTCATTCGTATTTACATTCGCATTCAACTACATCGCGGCCACAGTCAGTTTTTGTTTTCGTTTCGTTCGTTTTTCTCTCTGCCATGATTTAAATATTAATCATACGCCTCATATGCTCTACTTATTTGTACATATTACAATGTCGACTCGAATGACAGCAGCTGCCTTGTCGGCAGGCTGGTTGCATCGGACGCTTCAGCATAAATGTTATGCAATATACGTATGCTTAAATTGCCTGCCGCCACGTCGCCCCCACTGGCAGCACTCGCACCACTCGCACCACTCGCACCACAGCCGCCCACTCACACTGAGAGCAGAAACTCATGTCGGTTTTGTCATTGCATTAGCATAAAAATGTTAAGTCTTTGTAATGGCAGCAGCGGCAGCAAAGACGGCCAGCGGCACATTCTGTCATCGATTTTTAAAGCACAAGCAAAGGCGGGGCTGAGCTACCCAGCCACCCAGCCGTGTAGGAAGGGGCCGATGGGGTAATCCACAGTCAGCTAGCTGGCAGTTTAGTTTTTGTTTTAATGCGATTCTATTTTATAGAAATTGAAATGCTTTCGGCCCGCGCCGGAATCACAGTTGCTGCTCCTGCAATTGTACGGAGCTCTGCTGCAATTCTTCCATTGTGGCCAGCTCTTGTTTCTCAGCCAGTTTGTTGTTGTTGTGCGGCAAATGAGACCAGGCTGCGGTCTGGCCAGCATCAGTTAAGTAGCTCAAGTTTTGGCAGGCCGTACAGGCCCTAATTCAGTTAACAATTGCAGAACTTTTGTTTGCAGTCGAGCCGTAATTAAATAATGCATCAGAAAACTTATCGTGGGTAGCTTAGCTTGCGGCATGGCCAACAGATTTACGGCAATGGACTTAAGCCTTGACTATGACGCATGACGGAGGAAAGGCAAGCTGCCTATTAGGACTTTTATGGTATCGATAAATAATGATCGATATTGTATATCATCAAATATGCTGTAGTTGAATCTAGACTTTGACGGACAGACATATGGCTGATGAGAGAATAAGCTGTATTTAATTGTTATCGAAGCGATTCCTATATTGCCCATACTGTATTATCGAAAACTTGAACAAGTTGATATTCTGTAGTTAATGTTGAAGAAAATATTAAAAACACTTCTAGAACAACAAATCACAACACTTACAGAGAGTGTTGTTCTAGAAGTGTTCAACATGTTATCGATAATTGTATTGTATTGTTAGTGGTTGTTATGAAAGCGATTCTTATATTATCGATAACTTATATTCGATAGTTTTTACAATTTGATACTATGCGAAGCTATACAGATTAAAAACTGAGCTCGCCACAAGTATATCAGCCTTTAGCATGTTATCGATAACTTATGTTCGATATATTTAATAGCAGATACGCTATAGTAATTGATTTTTGATAGCTGATAGACTAAGTCGTCAATATTTGTATTGCCATTAGCTTTTGTAGAAAAGAATTGTATACTATCGATAACTTATTATCGATAATCTTCCCAATCGAATATCCTGAAGTTGATTCTGCACTTCGGCTACGACACATGACATGGTGCAAGACTGATCTATCTATACGTATTGTAAATGGATTTTCTTGAAGCGTTTCTGAAATTATCGATAAACTTCAATGGAATTAGCGCCTCTCCCAAAAGAGACCTTTATTAAATATTAATATACGCAGTCACCTTTTTGCCAAAGCGCTTGCCATTCGCAAACGATTTAGGCTTTTGGTCACCCAATGAGCTTTGCAATTATGGACGTCGCCTGGTCACTCTAATTTACTCAAATTAAGTTAATCGCTCGATTGCTGCACTGGCGTGGCAAATATTAAGCGGCTCGGCGTTTTCCATTTGCATATTTTTCGCAAAATTCGCAGACATTTTGCCGTTGTTGCTGTTGTTGTAAAAATATGCGCAAATTTGAGAGGGACTTAAAAGCTCTTTAAATATACACACATATGTATATACATGAATGTGTGTGTGTGTGTGTGTGTGTATATAGTCTGTGGCTTTGCAGCACATATAGAGATATATACCACCCGCTGATATAGCATCGGGTGTTCATTTGATACGCAGATTATCGAAATTCCAATTTTAATTTACATACTTTGCACTTCATTGCCGTTGGCTCGCGCCAGACAAACAAAACAGATATTCACAGTGTGTGTGTGAGAGAGAGATGAAGAGAGGAAGATAACTCTCCCTCTCTCCCCCTCGCTTGGCCAAGTCGTTGATGCACCGTGCTATGCATTAGCTTATAGAGCGCACCTGCGGCCTCCCCGCTGCCTCCATTCGTGTCACAGCCGCAACGCTCATCCGGATGCTCGCAAAGTAATTTGCATACAGAGTCACAGTTGGCAAATGACTTGGCAATTTTGTCTGTCTGTGTGTCGCTCTCCCTCTATCTGTGTGTGTGTGTGTGTGTGTGTGTGTGTGCGTGTGAGTGCGGCTGTTCGGGATTTGGGCTGGAGTGCTACTCATCTGCCATGCACTCTGCATGCAAAGCCGAATTGTGAAGTGCAACAGCGCAATTAATAACAGGCAAACGGCGTCTCAGCATCATCATCGCCATCATCATCATCATCATCATCATCATTGCCAACGGTATCCGTAGGCAACCCAGCTAACCTGCTGCCGGAAACAGCCGTCAAGCTCAGATCACACTCCACACCCACCACGCCCGCCCCGCCTACCGCCTGCCGCCTCCCTCCCAGCCCTTGCCAGCCCAATCGAGTGTCCTTGTCTCGGCTGTATTTGCATGCAAATGGCTGGTTAGTTTTTTACGATATCTGGGAAGGCGGCGGCGGTGGCCCACCCCTTAGGCTGCGTTTTATGAGCGGGCGAGCTGCAAGCTGATTCTGCCTCAAGATTTGTGGGCACAGCAGCAGCAGCCGCAGCAGCCGCAGCAGCCGCAAATATGCAAAGGTAAACCGAGTAGATGCCATTAAAAAAAGACGAAAGCCCATCAGAGCTCTTTTACTTATTATTATCTGGAATGAAATCGCAGCTCAGGCATTACAATACATTTCAAATGGGATGAAAGCCGTCGGCTCCTGCCGAGCATCTTATTAAGGTTTCAATACCAAATTAGACTTTCCATTCACATTTGCCTAACAAACAACTTCGAGTTGAGCCAGCGTGAGTCCTTTTCTATTAATCCTATTTCAGCAGCCCTTTCAGTAAATGGTGCAAGAATTAAAAACGTCTTTTAAATATAATTTATGTAAAATTAAATGAAAACTGTTATCATATTTTTTATGATTTATATATGTTGTTATAGCTCTAGTCTTAATTTATCGTATATCGTATATCGTAAATCGTATATATAAATAGTATGTCGTATGTCGTATGTCGTATGTCGTATGGCAAATGACATGTTCTTACTTGCTACAGTTTTAGTTGATCGTATATCGTATATTGCTTGGTTACGTGCACAGCTGTTTAGCAGACACCCAATAACCGTTAAATCGACATATGGAGCTTTAACTTTATGCCTCAACAACTTAATTACACTGAAAAGAAAAACTTAGCATTCGCTGCTCGAATAGTATTTGGCAAATAGTGAATAGTAGGTTGTAAAAAGCTTGATTCATCCCTCGTAAAGCCAAACTAGAGAGGGCTATACAGATAGATGGCTGTAAAGGCAAAACACGAATCCCGTGCAAAACAAATACAAAAACAAAATTATGTAATTTGGCCAGATAAATATTTCAGTGAAATGCCGTTGCAAAGGCAGCCAAACGTGTTTATCTCCTGTCGCAATTCCATTTTCATTTACATTTTCATGCTGGCCATAAATGCTTGTTACACCCGGCAGATGGTTGATGTCGTGTGCTGTTGTTGCTGTGACTGCGTTAATTAAATTACGACAACTGGGTGTTGTCAACGACAGCTCGAAGAGATTCTAATCGACTAAATGAGTACCAGCAGCAGTAGCAGCACCAGCAGCAGCAGCAGCAGCAGCAGCAGCAGCTGGCAGCAGCCATCAGGCAACTGTCTGATCTTCTGTCGAGTCTCCATTTCATTTTAATGCCTGCTTACCTGCCATTTGGCTGGCAAATTCACAAACACCCGCACACAAAGAGCCCCATTGAACCCACCCAGTTTCAGTTATACGGCTTCTGTCACAGTCCCTGTGCAATATTGTTGCATGATTGACAAACTTTATGCTCGTATAGGCAAAGACATGGCCACGCCTTTTGCAATTCTGCCCTGACATTATAGTGGGGCACATAATTAAAATGTGCACAACAGCAGCAGGAGGAGGAGCTAGAGAGCAAGCAGAGAAGGAGGGAGAGATGCTCATCTCATCTCTCAGTGCATTAGTTTTTGACATGAGCATTTTTGTGCAACTTCACTTCTGGCCCATCGACTCGGAGCTGTGGGCGCAGTGGGCGTGGCTGCATGTGTTCACGTAAGAGCGAGTAGAGAAATGGAGCCCAGATTTGTAGCGAGCAGGCAGACAATTGTAACTTTCGTGACTTTGGTCAGCTTATTTCCGATTTTCGCCCAGTTCCAGTCCAGTCCACAGGCCACAGTCCAACCCAGTGTCCTGCGCATCCTGTGCCATCTGCCATCTGCCATGTGCCACACACACACTTTGCTGGCTCGCCTGCTGTGTGCTGTGTGTGCTGTGCACTGCATATGTTATGGCGCCGCATTTGTAAGTCTTTCATGTGGCTGCCACACCCACATACTGGGGATTCCCTTGCATACAAAAAATGCTCAGTGGCAGCAACAGCAGGAGGAGGAGCAGGAGCAGGCAAGCGAAAGAAGAAGAAAAACACATGCACAGCTGCCAAACCAATTTCAATATTCATTTTCGTTTCCGCTTGAGCTTCAATGTGCAGAAATTTCTTACTTAATCTTGGTTTATGTAATTTTTATATGCCTATACTATGCCCCATCCAACCAGCCATCCCCCGCACCTGCCCCTGGCGCAGCTCCTGCCCT
Source organism: Drosophila mayaguana (assembly GCA_037075325.1). Classification (NCBI taxonomy): domain Eukaryota; kingdom Metazoa; phylum Arthropoda; class Insecta; order Diptera; family Drosophilidae; genus Drosophila; species Drosophila mayaguana. The sequence goes on along the minus strand of JBAMCG010000127.1, from coordinate 2,415,076 downwards.
TGCTTCTAGCACTCTTTGCCCTGATACCCTGGGCTGGTATCCAGTGAATTGTTCAAAAATCCTCAAGCCGCCTTGCCCCACAACGGCTGGGGGAAGCCAGAGCGATGGTCAGGCAGCGCACAGTGGTACCAGCTGGACGAATGAGGACAATTTCAAATAAATATTCACATGCATCTCTTTACTAATATCAGAGCCTATCACATATGTTTGTTCCTCTGAGCTGTACTTCTTCCAGTTTGAGATATATTCATAAAATTCATAAAATTTCAGTATGTAAGAGCATTGCTGTTGGGTTTTATCGACTATAGAATACGCATTCACGGCCCGAACGCTCAAAAAATCGCTTTCTGACCTGCCACGCCCCCAATTGGTGGACATAGGTTATTTTTATGCAACTCAATTAAGGAAGTCTGTAGTAATTTAATTGTTTAATTTAGAGTTTGGTCAAAAACTATAGAAGATAACGCTTTACCCGATTTCAGTTTCGTGAATGAGTATAAAAACTATTAATAATTAAAATAGAAATCAAATAAAGTTAAAATTAAATATAATAAAAATTAGTGGAATATAAATAATAGATATTTTAAATTGTACCAAAGCGAATCGATTGGTCCCACTGTGCGCAAGTAGCGCAGTTGTTGCTGTTGCTGTGGCTGTCATGCTGAATGCTGCAAGATTAAAAGCGAAGTGCTTGAACAGTTTCTCAAAAAAAATGTATATTATATATATATATATATATACATATATATATATATATATATATATATATATATATATATATATATATATATATATATATATATATATATATATATATATATATATATATATATATATATAAGAGGAAGACTGTCGGAAAATCGGGTGCACATGAAATGAAATAAAATGATGGAAAAGTCTTAAATGTCGGCTTAGTGCGGCTCAGTGCGATGGCTGATGCTGATGCTGCCGAGCCGGCAGCAACTGTGACAGCAAATGCAGCAGGACCAAAGATGGCAATGGCGATGGCGATGGGAGTGTGAGCAGAGCAGGAGGCATGAAGCCGGGAACTGGCGGTTGTTGGGGGTGATGTTGCAATTGGATAGCCACTCCTTTTGCATATCATGGCTTTGTATGGCTTAGGCTGTGCGATTGACCATGCCAGCCAGCCAGTCGCTGGCTGTGTTGAGCCGTTGAGCTGTTTTGCTGCTCCACTTTTTGGCTGGGATGGGGGACTCCTCGAGGACGTCGTCGCCGTCGTTTGCCAACATATTCTGCAATTTATGTGATTAGCTTAATGGATTTATGCGCTGCAGTCTTCATATTGGCACAGGGCAAGTTCGAGTCTAGCTGCAGGCCACAACTCAAACTCTAGTCCAAAATTGAGTTTCGACTCAACTCAACTTTTGCCTGCTCTCAAATTGGCAGCTGCAAATAGATGAGCAAATTCAATTGAAGCCGCACAGCACGCGGAACTAACAACTTGAATAAGGCTTTTCTATTTACCAAGTCTCTCTCTCTCTCTCTCTCTCTGTCTCACTCCCTCTCTCTCTATCTCTCACTCTAATTAGGGCCAACACCAAAGCCAATCAATATGCGACGCCTCCCACTCAACGTTCTGCGTGTGCCTTGTTGCAACACAATAAATGTGGCAGCAGAACTGTCAACAGAAATCGGCTTAAAAATGCAAAACTCTCCATCTCCATCCCTCTCCCTCTCTCACTCTCTGTGTGTATGTGTGCATTATTTGCTTTCCTCGTTCTGTTTGTTGTCCAGTTTTTATCTGCAGCATTTTTACTCGTTATTAATATTTTTTATGGCTTGACGGAGTTGTTTCTTTTGTTGCCGCAACCGCTTTGAAGCCACAAATAGTGCTCAAATAAAGCAAATAATGTGAATGTGAGGTGAGTGTGAACGACTGACAGATGCTCTGGACCTTACTTAATATTTCAAAAAGAAAAATTAATAATTTTTAAAAATATCATGTACAATCAAAAATAAAAAAATATGATATATTGCATTATTTTCGAACTAATATTAATAATACTAATATTAAATAAAACAACAAAAAATAAAATAAAAAGCACACAATTACAAAATATTATTAGAAATAAAAATAAAAAAAATAAAAAAAATAAATAAATAATTCAGTTTTTTAAGTTAGTTATTATTTTTAAATAATATTTATAAATAATGATAAATTATTTGAAATGTAATATAAGAATATGAACCATTTTTAATTATATAAGAATAAAATAGATATTAAATATATTTATTCTGCAACTTTGTTTGTAATAAAAAAATTGAAAGAAATTTGCGAATATTTGAAATAATAATTAGTATTATTTATATATTTTTTAATTCTTTCAAAAAATCAAAATGATAATTCAAAATAAAAAAAAAAAATATTATTTTGATTAATATCTTTAATTTAATTTAGTTTTAAAAAATATATTTTGGTATATTAAACTTTTGAAAATTAATTTTTTTTCTGCCAATCTAGTACTAATAATAATTATATATTTAAATATATTATTCATAATCCAGAAGTTTCTCTATCTCTACTCTCAGTCTAATCTGCCGTCATCTGTATTCTGTAGAGTCGCTGGCCTTCCCGAAAGTCTGGTCCATTTGATAATCGACATAGAAATGTTTTATGTGCAGCTTTCTTCTTCTTTTTATGCTGTCGCCCCCACAGTTGTTATCGCTGAGCCCCACTGAAGCCCAGTCGAGAGTATAGTTAATTTATAGTCCTTCCTCTTCTGCTTCTTCTTATTATTGCTTTTTTTATAGATTTCTTAACAGGGCGCATAATTGAAAGAGTATTTCCGTTTAGCTTGATTCAAGATAGTTGTATTTTTATGTATCATAGCCAACAGTGGAGCCAGTGGCCCCAGCTTTGTTCCTTTAGCAAATTGATTGAACTGCGCCAACGGCGAGGAAGAAAGAGAGAGAGAGAGAGAAAGAGAGAGAGGGAGAATGAACACAATTGGGCACAACGTTGCCACACTGTTGATTTTTGTGTTTATTTATTTTGTTGGGCATTTTTTTGGGCATTTTATATGTATATGTACGTATATTTATTTCCATTATGTGCGGACGCTGTTGCCCGTCGCCCTTCGCCCTTCGCCTTTCGGCCGTCGTCCTCACAACAGTCACAGTCACAGTTTAATGCCCATGCAGCGATAAATGCGGATTGTGAACGGGAATGGGATTGTTATGGCATTGGCTGAGCCGACTCGGAAGGCAAGCGAATGGCTGGGGACGACACAGGGATTCGGTGAGATTGCGGGGGCCAAATTGTGGACCGCAAAATGCAAACGCGGTCGAGGCTGCGGCGGTCGCTTTATGCGCTTAACGGTCGAGTTAAGGTTGCTGTGCAGCATTTTGGCATTATGGCGTTGAATTTAACAACTCCCTCTGCCCGCTTTACATCTGTATCACCCTCACTCTCTCGCTCTCTCTGTTTCTGTCTCTGTCCTCTGTCGGCTTGTCTGTTGGCAACTGTTTGTCCATCTTTGGCGCAGTCAGCGCCTTTCGTGCGTTTCAAGTGCGGCATTAAAATTTATGTCAGTCGCGAAACACGACTCCTCTCAACGCGCATTGAGTTATTTATGTGTCCGTTCAGCAGCCACCACTGCCACAGCTGCTTCTCCTGCTGCCCTGCTCCTGCTGCTGTTGCTGCCCCAACTGCTTCATAAACTTGTTAAGTGTTTTTGCCATTTCTGCCTATGGCCAGCCAACGGCGTCTCGCCCAGCTCAGCTGCTCGACAACTCAGTGCCACAGACAATTTTTTGGCGCAAGTGAAATTATGAATTCCTTTGTCGTTGCCACAGGACAAGCGCCCCCAAATGCTGCAAGTAATAAGCGCCACCGAACAGTCGAGCTAGCAGCAGCCACCGCCGCCGCAGCAGCAATAAAAATCTATTCCGGAGCTGAGAAAGCAAAAGAAATACTGCGACGACCCTAATAGCAATATTTTTTATGAATGTTTGGGCCGGCCGAAGCCGGCGACTCCCCGCCTGAGCCACATACGAAACTATTTTTAACAATTGACCCCCTCATCGATTGCAATCAGTGATAATAATCACACACACGCATGTGGACACACACATGCAGACCGTCTGGCGGCATCCGCATCCGCATCCGCATCCGCATCCGATCTCAGCAAATCTCAGCACAAAGTCGACAGTTGGACTTAACTGAGCTGCTCTCACTCGGAGCGAAGGCGGAAAAAGTTGCGCATGATTTATGAAATCATATTAGAATATAAGTTCATTCATTTTTCTCTCTCGCTCTCCGTGACTGCTCGAGTTAGTGGTCGGCCACAGCTGCTACTGTCTGTTGTATGCCTGTCCTTAACTGCCTGTCAAATTTAGCAAGCGATTTCATGTTGGCCAATATACTTGGAGTTGAAATTGAGAAACATTTGGACTGCTAGCAGGTTGGGGTCGGCAAAAGAAATATGATTTTCAGGCAGAGCTACATTAACTTTAACTGTCTGTCAAATTTGACAAGATGTTTCATGCTAGGCTATTCATTTGGAAGTTACAATTGATGATAGATAGAAGCAGATGTGAAAAATAAATGCGAATGTGAATTAGTTTTGGATTAGCTTCTTTGCCGACTATTTCCAACTTAGCATCTGTCAAATAACAGGCTGTTTGATATTTGGGTAGCGGCAACGCTCTTCAGTGCTAGTGTCAAATTTAACAGTTTAGCGCTCCAATTGAAAATAGCTTTAAGAGAATTGACAATTGGATAACATATTGAAATACATAAGAAATGTATAGAGACAATACTTTTGTCTGACTATTAAATACAAGTGCGTGTCAAGTTTGACAATCAAATTTAAAGCTAACATCACGTTAAAGAAAATTACTGCAATAAATCTGTCCTAAAGTCGTTTGACACCACATTGAAATAGGACCAAGCCAACTTTTCTTCATGCTGCTGCTAAAGTTAACAAGCACTTTAAAGTTCACATATAAAATCACAAACAAAAATTGGCGTTCGTAATGAAAACAGGCAGAACGACATAAGAAATAGATAAAAGGAATGCAAATGACCATCCACAATTAACTATTCAGTTCAGCTGCCTGTCAAATTTAGCAAGTGCACCCATTTAATTTGACGCCAAAGCTAAAAACAATTGCAGGAAGGCTTTGAATTAGCGATTGTTCATGTCCCTGTCAAGCTTAATAATTTAACATGCACATTGGCCCAACATATTTGTCGCCTGCTAGTTCTTGGCTGTCAGATTTCGCAATGCCTGTCAAATATTTGACTAGCATATCGCACAGATATGCTGATCCTTGAAAAACCTTAAAGCCTATATTTGCTGACTTGTTTGCGGCGGAGGCGTTGCCACATCAGCCACAGCAGCATCAGTTGCCTCAGTTGCCGCAACAAGCAAACAAGTTTACCATTTTCATTGACAGTAAAACTTTAACTCTTTGTCAACTAACATGAAAGTCAGCAAGGGGTCAAACAGGCTGCAGATAAAAGCTTTAAGGCATCCTAACAGCTCAGCAAATTTGTGCCCCCAAACAGAGCTCAGATTGTAGTAGCTGCAATTGTAGTTGCAGTTGCTGTTGCAATTGCAGTTACTGTTGCTGTTGCTGCTGCTGCTGCTGCTGCTGCTGTTGCTGCTGCTGCTGCTGCTGCTGCTGCGTTTCCGAGCCATTTACATTGACATGCAACCGGAGAACTAGTTGTGGTTAGCCAGATAGTATTTGCCATATTACAATCACTTTAGCCACTCGGCCAGCGGGCCGTTACGCCTGCATTTGGGGCAGCTGCACAGCTGTTACTCCTGCTGCTGCTGCTGTTATTGCATTTTGCAAAGTGAGTCTTTGACAAACAAAACGCTGCCAATCATTCAAAATTTGCATATGGCTCGCAGGGGGAGAATTGTGTATGCCACAGTTCTGGCGCCACAGTTGGCACTTGAATGCAGCACCAGCAGCAGCAGGAGGCGGACACATGAATTGTGCATTGCACAAATACGTTTACGTTGCTGATGCCAGCAATTTTGTCAACGTGTCGCAATCAAAAATGCAACGACTTAAGTCCAGCACATGCCTCAGATCAAAATTCACATTCCCATTCTGATTCCGTTGTCGATTCCAATTCCGGTTCAGATTCAGATTCTGTCTGGGACTCAGTTTGAGATTCAGTTTAGGGGCGAGTCAAGCCAAGGCTCAGTTTCTATTTGCAGCGGAGCACTGGGCATCAGCATTCAGTGCTAAACTGATTGTTGGCATTAATGCTGCGCATTATTTTGGCTTTGCGTTCAGGCACTTTTGCATTACACGGCTCACATACACACACACACACACAGTCAGCTAGCCGTGCTGTGCTAGCTTGGAGCGTAATGTGCATAAATCATGCAGGCAAAAGAGCAGACGGTAACACACACACACGCACACATTGAGATTGAGTTGCAGTCTGGCACTCGCACTGGCACTGGCTCTGGCTCTGGCTCTGGTTGGAGAAGCTGTTTGGGCTTGTCCCAGTCATTTGTTAAAGGATTTCACTTGCTGCCTGCTTCGGGCCACGAAAAATGTAGGTACTTGGCCAGCTGGCAGCTGTTACACGGCAACAAGACACGACCCGAACACACACACACACACACACACACACAACAAAGGCAAACATTTGCGCATTTATAACCAGGCAATTCACATGCTAAGCTCGTCAAATTGATTTGTTATATGCATAAGTCTACGTATGTGTGTGTGTGTATGTATTTGTGTATGTGTGCGTGTGTGTGTGTACTACAAATAGTGCTGCCAGCCTGGCTAATTTCCCTGCAAGTTTGCAATAACAGCTGGCGGTAACTATAGCTATTTTGAATCGATGAATAGCCTTTTTCTAGCAGCAACAATAGCATAAGCAAGAACTCGACATTTTAGCATTTCAATCATCGGTATTCAAGGCATTTGAATGAATGTATGGAATGCTTTATGCAAGCTATGAATAAAAACCGAGATATAACTGAATATCCTGTGTGCAAAGAGTCCTTAAACCACTTGGAACTGATGGAGGGAAATGCTGTTCAATCATTAATAAGCATCAACTGCCCTCTTATTATAACCAATCCACACTAGTAATTTGGCTCGCTCACTTTTAATATCTTCTAATCTAATCTATCGAACACTTTACTCTCATATTTCGTATATTTTTTAGTATATTCCGTAAAGAGCTTTTATACACTGCATAATTACAAGCAAATGGCAAAGGTGCAGCTGCAAAGGCTTTGTCGTATAGATCGAAATGTATTTGGTACCAAACTCTCTTTATATCAGGACATTACTGGATTAAATAATACGAAAACGCTCCTAAATTTAAAAAGAAGTCATTTCAAATTGCTGTCTAGCCTCTTCTAGCTTTTTTGGCTCGTGGCTGCCCTAAGGTGTGGGCAGCACTGTCCGGCTACTACAAGCAAACACATCAATTCGAATTCGTTTTCGTAATGTGCGTGCAATTAATGAGGATTTACGTGCAGCATTTCATCTCAGTCTTAACTTCTTTCAACTCTCGCTCTCTTCATCCTGATCCCGGACTCGGCAGCATCAGTTAATAGTTGTGTATATAAGATGCCAGCAAGCAATCTTTATCTTGCTCTCCTTCTCTCTCTCTCTACCCCTGTCTATCTCTCCTCTCCTTTCTTTCTGTCTGTCTGCCTGTCTATCTGTCTCTGTACACTCTTTTAGTTAAATCGCCTCAAATGCCGCTTGTGCAGCAGCAGCAGCAGCAGGAGTAGCGGTAGCAGCTGACAGGCACAGTTGGGGAATACTGCGCGTACGTGCCATGCCGTTTGGTTAGACTTTAAGCACACTTGACGCCGTAAAAAATGCACCAAAATGCGCATTTGTGACAGCTTGAACAGAAAGAGAGAGAGAGAGAGAGAGAGAGAGATGGAGAGAGTAAAGAGTCAATGTCTGACAAGCCATGATATTTATGTGCATAAGTGATTTAGCAACTCCATATTTAATATATGCAACGAAGACAGCACACACACACACACGTACACACACATATATATATATATATATATATATATATATATATATATATAACATAGCTGATGCAAATCATGAATTAAATCAAGCAGTAACAAAAGTGGAAAAGAGTAAGTCAGAAAATATAAAAACATATAACATATATAAAATATAAAAACATATATAAGTTATAAAGTTGAAGAAGATTCAGCTCAGCCTTGAGGCAAGATCCAGGTGCAGATTGGATTGGAAATGCTAAGGGTAACGGAATGAGTCAACCTACTGCGCTCTCTGGTCAAATGGTTAGTCTGCTGTTAAGCTGCTATTGCTTATGCTAAAGTTATGTTAACAGCCTTACGTGTTAGTTGTTAAGCTGACATTGTGGCCTCTGTTACAGCTATGTTAGCCAACTGTTAATGGGCTGTTGCTATTTCTGTTTCATCTAGAGACCGACATTAACATATGTTAGTCAACTGGGAATTCGCTAAAGCTAAAATTATGTTCTGGCTATACTTAGGGAATAAATCATGAAATTTCATAACATAGTTCGAGTCCAAAATTGCATTCTTGCAGTTAGTTTACATATATATGCTCAGCTTATTCAGTTACTGCTGGCCTAAGCGTGCCTATCTAAATGTTAATGTGCCACACATTAAACAAGTCTTCCATTAAAATGAAAAATAAGCAAAATAATTGAATTCGACAGCCTGAAGAGTATTCAAGCAACACGGCCCCAAGCCACTCACACACAGTATAAACATATAAATAACATGCATATGTATGTGTACATATACATTTGTATATTTATGTTTAATTTATGAATTAAATTCTTAAATAAAACGCTTAATGTAATGTGAAGGCCCTTAAGGTGCCGAGCAGAGTCGAGTGGAGAGTTATGAACCATGCGAGCAGAACGACTATCACAGGAGTAGCTGCTGCTGCTGCTGCTGGCAGGAGTAGCCATGCGGCAGGGCGCTTCCTTGTTTTGATTTATGCGTCCACTGATTCTGATTCACATAAAATGCCTGGCCCACCATGCCAGAGTCGTCTGGCAGCAGCAACAGCAGGAGCAGCAGCAGCAGCCAGGGCTGAAGGCCATGAGAGCCAAAATTATTAGCAACATCAACGCGAACGTTGTCCATGCAGCCGCACACCGACTGAGGTGAGCTGTTGGCGGCTTGTGCGGTTTGTGGCAGCCACTCCAGCACTCACTCACACCCACTCACTCACACACACACACACACACACACACCTACGCTCAGCCAGAGTGGCCAGGCCGCCAGGCAATGGCCGTGCGCGGTTATCTTTATGGCCGCGTGCTGCCGCCTGGCGGTTTAGTATGCCACAAAAATACACTAGCTTTTTGTTGCTTTCATTTTCATTTCTGACCAACCAAAATTAAAGCCATTCTCTAAGTTCACAAATACGCCGTAAAGCAGGCAATGGGCCGGGCCGCACCTGCCACTCGAATTTTATAGCGGGCACACAGTTCATGACACCTTTTTCCATTCGTTCGATGTGCGTTGTTCGGTCGTTTGTCTAAGATTTAATGCATTCGCAACAATGTGCGTGAGTGCGTGCGTGAGTGCGTGAGTGCCTGCGCGCGTGCAGGTCAGGCAGGCCGTCAGCATTGTGGTATTTAACCCTTGTGCGCGCGGGTTCAATGGCCCGTGGCCGAGCGCAAGAGCTGCGCCAAAAAAGATTCCGCGCAATAAATGAAAATGCCAAAACAAAAGTTGCTCATACGCCGCGTCGCCGCAGCGACAATGTCCGCTGGGCTCAGTTCAGTTTTTGGCCATGCAATCTCCGCCGCAGCCCCGCTCCCCCTCGCAGTGCCCGCCCAGCACTTGGCCAACACTTGGCTGCCAGTTCCCTGCCCAACTGCGCCGACTCTGGGTCCCGTCTGCAGCGGAAGTTCAGGGTGTTGATAAAGCGGAAGCTGTGATAGTTCTGCCGCAGCTCCTGCTGTCGCTGTTGTTGCTGCTGTTTGGTTTTTGTTATTTTTTTTTTAGTTTCTCTTTTTGTTGTTGTTGCTGCTGTTTTTCATTTTGTTTTTCTGCCGCTGCGCTCCACTCAAAACTCCGGGGCACTTGCTTTTTGTTGTCGTCGCGTGCGAAATTCTCTCGGCTGGTTTATTTGTGCCACACGTTGCCATTCTGCATCATTTTCTCGCAATTTTCGTGCGTCCCTTTGCAACACTCGCCCGCCCCCTCCCTTCGTCGCTGACCGTTCCCCATTGACCAACAATTTTAGTTGTTGTTGTTGTTGTTGCTGCTGGTTTTGCTCCGCTTCTGCAGTTGTTCACGCGTAAGCGCCAACTTTTTTTGTTTAAGTCTTTCAGGCTGTGTGTGTGTGTGTGTGTGTGCGTGTTTTTATTTTGCTACAGCCAGCGCCATAAATATGCAGACGAATTTTATTTTAATTTTCTTTGCTGGCCGTTGATAATGTTGTTGTCGTTGTTGTTGCTGTTGCTCGTTACACTCGAAAGACATGCACAAAGGACAAATTGGAAAAGTTTTATACAGTTTTACACACACGCACACAGAGAGCGAGCGAGAGAGACATAGGCATACGTGCAGCATAAAGTTTGCGCCGGAAGTTAGCCTGATGACATTGATAATGTTATTAACCGAAAAATATCTACAAAGCTGTGTAAAACCACTTAGCAATACAGCGCCGCACCGCCGCGTCGAACCACAGCCGCAACAACAGCCGTACGTTTCAGCCACAATAAAATTTGGTTGACGGTAAATTGTATTGCTCGACGACAACAACAACAAAAGTCTGTCAGAATTAATGTCAAACATGTTTGCTTTTATTTCCAGGTCTGACACATTTTCCTATTGGAATTTTTGCCATTGCTCAGGCGAGAGTCTCAGCTGAGATTGCTGAGCTGCTGATGATAATGATGATGATGATAATGATGATGCTGAAGTGGTAACGCACCCTGGCAAAACGTCGTGTTTCATTATTTTAAACGTTGCAATAAAAATGCATAATGAAGGCGAAGGTGCGAGTGAATATTAAAAGCCAAAGAGTTTTTAATTTGTTGCTGTTGTTGTTTTTGTTGCTTTTGTTCGTCTTCTGCTTCTTCTGCTACCATTTTTTAATTACGAAACATAATGAAATACGCTTGATTAATGCGCCAACCTGGCTGGGCAGGCGGCGGTCAATGCCAACAACGTGTTGTTGTTTTTGTTGCTGTGGCTGTTGTTGCTGTTGTTGTTTGGTTGTGGCGGAAGTGGGCACACTTAAGCGGCAAGCAGAAGAAGTCGCTGACAGCAGCTGCCGCCAATTGCCAGCACAATGCAGCGCAAAATACGCGCCTGTCATACGTGGCGTATGAGTAATGCAGAGAGCGCCACAGCCGCAAACCTACAACACGACCAAGCGACCGAACGACAAACAGACCCAGCGACACACCACCGAAAACCGTCCAATCGAGCTACCCATCGCTCCGTCCGCCCGCATTTTTGTGTATGGAGAAGCATTTACAACGAACAGCAGCAGCAGCAGCAGCAGCAGCAGCAGCAGCAGCAGCAGCAGCAGCAGCAGGCAGCGAGCTAAAGAGCGAATGGGAAAAATTGTAATTCAACTTGGGACGGAACGCTTGACAGAACCAGAACTGAAATTGCATTTGCAATGGCGAATCGCGTCATCGAGTCAAGGCAATTCAACTGCTGCTGCTGCTGCTGCTGCTGCTGCAGTTGAAGCTTCAGCTTATCAAGATACAAACTGCAGCACTTAATCAGCCCGGCCAGGCCTAGGGCTGCTGCTCGGAGATAGACGTCTCTGCATCCATGCATAACAAAGGCACAAAGTGACGACATTTTTCAAAGTGTATTCAAACGGAACCCAAAATATGCGCCACTCTTAGTTGATTGTAATTGATTCTTATTCTCATCTGTATTAAATTCTTAAAGGAATTTATTGAGTTTTTTACTTGATGTAGGTATTTGTATATGATTTGGTTTTGGCTTTCGATTTGCCGAATGGCAGGAGACTAGGCAAATAATTCTTGAACTGCGCAACCAAATATGTGTATATGTATGTATGTATGTATGTCTGCACTATCATATATATATGTATATATATCTATATCAGCTATTGATTGAATGAAGTTCTCCCTCTTTCTTTATCTCTGAAATTCAAATCAATTTCTAGAATTAATACAAATCTGAGTTCGATTTCAAGTTTTTCTCAGCCATAATACTCTTATGTAGCTTACTTTTGAGGCATGTCGAACCAACCAAAAAGAATTGGAATTTTCTGTTCCTTTTTTTTGGCTCAGAATATTTGAATTTGAAATTTTGCCAACGCGCCAAAAACGTTGCTAGGGAAAATTAACATCAGCTGCTGTGCAACTGGATAACAAGCGGCACACTTGACATTCCGAGCAGCAGCAGCAGCACGCAAACACACACAAACAAGCCACACACACATAGACACACATAGACACACACATAGACACGGGGCACTTATGCGTCGTGAAAAGCGTGTGGCAAATGCGTTAAATGTCGCTTATCTTGATATATTCTGACACACAGCAACATCCACACGCACACTCACACACACACACACACACACGCACACTCACTCACTCACTCACACACACACGCAGTGACACAGCAGCACTTAGACAAACATGCAACGCCTGCAGCATATTTCCAATTCAAATTGCGAATATTGCAACAAATTTCGCCATTGAAACCCCGCTAAGCCCGTTAGCTACAGCCACGCCCCCGCGGCCCCTCGTGAAGTGGGCAAATACGAAGTGCGAAAAGCTAAAAAAAATACAGCAAAAATCTACGCTCAATTTCGCTTGAGTTTTTCCTTGCTTCGCTTTTACATGTTCTTGTTTGTTTTTTTGTTTTTATGAGCGGCGTTTGAAATTTTGTTGATCGATGGTTGAATGCCAGCTGAGCATGTGGCAAGTAGCGTGAAAGTGAGTGAGCAGGAGGCGGGGATATGCCACCCCATCTGGCTTGTATGAGTGTTAAGGATGGTCTCGCTGGTTAGCTTACTATGCTCTCTCTCTCTCTCTCTCTCTCTCCCGCTCTCTCCTCTGTGTGTGCTGTTACAACACGTTTGTCTGTGGGCGTGGCAGCTGCACTCGCATTCGCACACAATCAATTTTTGTGGAAATGCTGCCTGCGCTGGCTGCATTGCCAATGCCATATTGCAGCTGCTGCTCCAAGCCCCACTGCTTAAAACGCTTGCACACACACACACACACACACACACACACACACACACGCAGGGCAAGTGACTTCAAATTGATGTTTATAAAGTTGTCGTTGCACAGTCGTCGAGTCAAAGTTGTCAACACGCCACAAGCCACGATTGGAGTCGGTTGAGTCGACTAGAGTCGAGTCGAGCTGGGTTCGAGGCCAAATGCTGTTTACTTTACTTTCGCTTGGCTTTTTATTACAATTTCTGTGTGCAGGCTGTCAGCCAGGAGCGAACCCAACAACAGCAACAGCGAGGACAACCTTTGACTGCTTCGAGGCGAAATTTATTACTTCTTTAACCAGAGTTGATGCTCTTTGACAAACTTAAATTGAATAGACCCAGGACTCGTTAGGCCCTTAGTCAGCCACCCAGCCAGCCAGCGCAATAATCTGAGTCCAAAGTTCATGGCACTAAAAGTATTCACAAGTGGCATTCACCAATTTGCAAAAATGTGTGGCCCAGCCTCTCCCTGCCTCTGCCCCGCCTCTGGGAGGCAGCTATTCGAGTGAAACTTGTACAATGAAAGCCTAATTCTGTCATGTGACTGCGATTCGGCTAAGCCAAATGAGTGTTGAGTGCTGTTAGAATATAGTTTTAATTGAAATGTTTTACATTGCATTACATCATAATGAGTGCTCGAAGGTCAAAGGGCGACCTTTAATCTACATCGTTTCATTAATTTGTATGATATGCCTGCTGACCAAGTGAGAGAAAATGGAAAGCAAATTGGCATGGAACAACGATATCTGAGAAAATATAGCATTTCCATTGTTTATTTAGGGACTGTATCCCTGCCATTTCATAGAGCCTGGGGGACTTCCGCTATGTGCCCAGTGGGCATCAAAGACTCCATTTCAATTCCTATTATTGCAGATGTCTCTTTTCGTTTTATATGTCGACTGCTGCTCTTGTTTCTGCTTGATCCAGTTCGATTGCTTATGCAACGATAATTGGGTCTCACTCGGTCGAAGCGAGTCTCTCGCAAAGCTCGGTTCTTGTTCCATTAGAAGGCTTGATTCATAGGACAGATACATATAGATGTATATACGTATATATGCCATGACAACTATATATTAACTTGACTTCGTGTGCTGTGCTATTAGGTGCTGGCTTCAGTTGAAAGGAAAAGTCTTCATTATAACCTGAACCCATTGAAAATGGGAAATCAGGGAAATCAGAAATGTTTTTGTTGAAATGTATGTAACAGGCAGAAGGAGGCCCCACAAAGTGTATGTATTCTTGATCAGGGCGACGAGTTGAGTCGATTTAGCCCTGCCCAGCTGTCCGTCCGTCTGTGTATTTGTATGTTGGAACGCCGCGATCTCAGCAAATATAAGATCTAGAGACTTGAAGTTTTGTTTAAAATGTCCGTATATATAGCGCGCATATCGACTTTATCTCCAACTTTTATCTTGACTAGAGCACTCTTGTTTTTAAATTACTTATACTGAACTGCCTACCGCTCCGCAGAGTGACGTCTTCTATATAAACTCATTATCCACTTGGAACAATTTCTTTTTCCGCACATGCTTTTCCTGCGCCCTTTCTATGGTCTCCCACGGCGTGCATTTGGAGCACTTGGCACATCTTTTGTTCTCACAGACCTGAGACTCAATCGTTTCCTGAGTTGATATTAGTGTGAATGTGCTCCCGCCGTGAAGATAAAAGCATGACACCATTTTCAATATACTCGAGCAGAGCATAAAGATTTTATATAAAATAAGTTTCAAATGTTAGACATTTCCCTTTGATAACAAACATAACTCAAACAAATCATGTTGATTAGTTAAAAAACTCAAGAACTTAATGCTCACTTGATATTTTCAAGTAGATTCAGTAAAATTATTTATTTATATATATTCATATTAAAGTATACTAATCATTTTATTAATATTGAACTGTATTAATCGAATTTACTTAACACAAAAAAAGGTTATTAATAAGTTTATAATTAGTACAAAAATACTTAGAGCTATGAAAAGCCAAGTTTTTGAACCCAATAGAGTCTTCCTAAATACATACATATCCACACATATACACACATATATTTTGTCAATTAGCATTTGATATTTCACATATGTAAAGACACTTGAATTGAACTAGATCTGAGATCGTCTCATCTGTTATTGGTGGAAGTCCTTCTGCTGCATAGCAAGCTACTTTCAACTGATTCTTAAATATTATATATAAAATATATATATATTGTGTATATGTGAAGTATTTCGAGATGTCGGAATCAAAGAGCAGCTGATGATAGGGAATTGAATCGTTTTATGTTTAATCCAGCTTGCAGCTCCTGGGCCCTCCCTGATCAGCACTTGCATTCACTGCTTTCTACACACACACACATGCGTACGTACGTCCATATATGTATATGAATGTATGCATGTATACAAAGTGAAGTGAAATACACAAATGCCGCAGCAGGTTTTCTATTTTTTTCTCCCCAAGTATGAGTATTTACCAGCAGTGGCTACACAAACAGGCTTAATGGGAGCACACACAGAGCGTGGGAGAGAGCGTGGGAGAGCGAGAGAGGGGGTGGGAAGTCCACACAAACACACACACACACACACACACAGCCGCACACATTGAAAGGGCATACGGAATTGGCCCGGACATAGATAGGATTGGAGCATGATGCAATATGGTGGTGCAGCATGGTGGTGGCGCAGCATGACGGCGGTGCAGACGATTGCACTGTGAACGCTTTGTTTCCACTTGCCTGGCATTTGCTGCGACTCTTAAATGCATTATCGCTGCCATTCAGGGCATTATAAGCGGGCATGTAAACACCATTAGGACATCAAGTGTTTTGCCTTCTCTGAATAATTTAGGCGACGCTTTGAGCGCTGCCAACTGCATGTTGCACGTCGGCCCGCCTCTCCTGCCCGGCTGCCATGCACTGGCGCCCACCTGCACAGGTGTGTGCGCCGGCAGCTGCATAAAGCGCAGAGACTGCCGGCGCATGATTATGACGACAGCTGCCCCAATGCCGGATTCCCATTTAAGCGACGGCCTGCTGAAGCCGCGTGTAAATATTTAATGTGCCACTGTTGCCAGTTGCAAGTTGCGAGTTGCAAGTTGCCTGCTGTCAGTTGCCTGTTGCCAGGTGGGCCAGGCCCTCTGGCAGTTTTATCGCCGCTCTCGCCGCTGGCTGCAAAATTAGCTCACAAACTACTAAACGCTAAATAACTTTTGGCAGTTGCGGAGCGCCATTCAAGCCAATTGAGAGACAGCAATGCGCTTACTTTGATGATAATTGGATTATGGCGTTTAATACACCTACACTCACGCACACGCACACCTACACTCTCTCACAATCACCAGAGCTCTCTGTTGGAATCGTGAGCTGTTCCAGCACAGCTGAGTTTATTTTCTTTAAGCCATGTGTGCATGCCACTCAACAGACAGTACGTGTCAAAAGTATTTACACAATGAACCTTGTCTCTCAGCAACGCTGGTATAATAAATTGAATTTGTTAATATTAGACAGCTGGGTCTGCAGATCAATTAAACTATGCTTCTCTCGCAGTGAAATGAGGAAAGTTTATGAAAATTGAATTGAAAGCGAGCGAATTTTCAATTGAAATCCGATACGAAATCGTTGCCAAATTTAAGTGTAGTACTTATACATAATGTCACTTGAAAGGGTTTACAAAATGACCACATACTCATACGAGTGATCTGGTTGAAAGTGACTGACTAGGAGATACCCTAAAATCTGAGCATATCTGATATGCTAGCCAATCATATCTCAATAAACAGACAGAGGAGCGGACGAACTGACAGACAGAGTGGCGGAAGGACGGACGGAGAGTAAGGCGGAAGAAGGCAGAGATGGACGGAAGAATGGATAGAAGTGCGGACAGAGGATCGGATGGCAAGACGGACAAACGGATGAACAGACGGAGGGCCGGTCGGACGGAAAAAAAGTAGGACGAGTGGACAGATGCCCACGGCTATTAAGCTGAACACTTGTCGTCTGCCCGCCTCCTTCTGCCAGCAGCACACATTTTCACAAAACCAATATACCCAAATGCCCATTTGCAATGGGTTCACAAAATACATAAAGTCGGTTTATGAAATTTCAGCAAACTTGTCGAAGGTATTTAAAGAGAACTAGTCGCAACCCCTCTTAAGAATGTTCGTTGACAAGAACTTTGGCCAAATGCCCTGAGCTAGGCAGCCAGGAAAACCAATCAAGTCGGCTTAGACACACTCAAGTCAAGTGCCAAGCAACAGTTAAGGCACAATATGTACCAGGCTAGACAGAACTCTTTTCCTCCAAATAACAATCGAACATTCGAGCTTAATTCTCTGAATATCCACTTGGCCATGCATAGCCACATTTAAATTTGAGCCCTAAGCTGGGCGAATGTGAGTGCGACCTGAGCCAACATAGACATGAAATTAGCACAAAGAGAAGGAATAGACACACACACACACATGGACACACATGTGAGTGGGAGAGAATGTGAAGAGTCTGGGGAGAAATAGATATTTAGCTGGAGCAATAGCGGAAGCAGCACTCTGAATGGCATTGAACTAACTTTTATTCAGTTGCAAGTGCAGTGCATTTGGCTTAATTGATTGTTGGATAAATCGATTGGCGCATGAATTGTTAATTTAAGAGAAGCGAACAAAACGACGAGCTGGCACCTGCTGAAAAATGGCTGTCACATCATAGACAGTGGGACGACCAGCAGCAGGAGCAAGAGCAGGAGCAGGAGCAACGGTAAAGTAAATGTAAGCTGTCCTAACATCCAACACCCACTCAGTCAGCCTCAGCCGCGGGAAAGGGTAACGGATGGCGTCTACTTTGCTGCTTGGCTGGCTGCCTGTCCAGATTGTTGGTCGTGGTCTGATGCTGGGCCAATTAGTCGACTGTCACCGTCACCTGTCAGCGGCACTGACGACGGCAACGGCAACGGCAACGGCAACAATGACAACAACCGGCAGCATGCTCAAGTCGAGCATGGCATTAAGTTGGCCCATCTTTTAAAGTTGCGGCTGTGCTGTAACCAGTGCATACAAATGGAGCTACAGCTGCATTTGCCGGCCAACCAGTCAGCCAGCCAGCCTCCTGCTCACCTATCTGACGTCGACTGAATGTGCGCAATTAAAAAAATAAAAAAAGAACGAAGGAGCAGCAAAAAATTGCGATGTCTAGCAGAAACATGAAGCCAAGCACTGAGATTACCTGCAGCAGCATACACAGTCACGTGCTGGCACATCCACCCACACACACACACACACACACACACATAGAGGTAGAGAGCATAAATGGTTTCCAGCTGCTGTTGTCACCGTTACAATAATTTCGACAGCCATCTTGCCGCCTGGCAGACACAGAGCCGAGCCGAGGGGTCAACGGCACAGCAGACAATGCCAACGAACGAATAAGCCAAAAATAAAACTAAAAATAGAAACACAAAAAAAAAAAGAGCTTCCTGGTAATGTGTGCACTTGTCGCATGTGACTGACTAGCAAATACTCTGCCAACTAGGCTATCATATATTTGATATGATAGATCTCTAGACTCCAGGCCAGTTTTTACTCCTTTGCTAAAGTTATCTACAGCAACTGCCTGTTACATATGCTTGCATCAATCTATCACAGCCTCTTTGAGCATTTGTTAGGGTATTAGCAAACAGTCTATGCAGCTGCTTGCATCAGAAGTTTCAATCATTTTGCCAGCTCTGTTTGCCTGATCAAAAAAGAGCTAATTGTGGGAAGTTAACATTGCCTCTACCTTAAGACCTTAACAACTGCTGATGAAAACTCTAGCAAATAATCAACAGATAAATCTGAATTGACCAAGTCTCCAAAATAGAAGTTTTTAGGGGTTTCATAATATAATTCGTATATATATATATATATATATATATATATATATATCTATATTATATATATCAATATAAAAATGATTGAAGAATCACATAAAAATTATTTGCCATGGTTGATCGAATCTAAAAAGGAATTCCTATTGGCTTTCCTTATATATGGAAATAAAAAAAATCAAAATTATTTTAAATAAATAAAATATTCTAAGGAATAATATATTCATATTTAGAAGAAAGAGATCATCATGAAAATTTCTTAATATAGAATATATTATTCCGCTTACAATTGCTATGAAATTTCACTAATTTCGAACTCCTTCAAATTAGTGAAATTCTGAGAGATGTCGGATTAAAACTTAATATGTATATTCATTAATATGAAATCAACTTCTGGAGAGTACGAGCGCAGTCTCAAATTTAGTATGGATATATCCATACTGGGTAGAGGTCTTAGATAGGATTCCTTTTGAAGAAAGTCCCAAAGTTTCTGGGCCAATCAAGAGGATGAGATTTTCTATATCTATCACTATTGAGGAATTAAATAATAATAAAATAAACTGCTTACTAACAGAGGCAACATTTTATTAAATTTCGTTCCATGCTTTTTCACACTGCAATGTAAGCAAATTAAATATTAAATGGCAATTCATACTGATTGTTTGAACAGCTCAACACTTGCCATAACTAAACAACAGCTGAAATATTCTACTTGGAAATAGAATCACTCTTGTTTGGTCAGCCTCGCCACAAGCCAAGCTAAACTTGCATTAAATACAGTTTTGATTAATGCCAGACAAACAGAAATAAGCGCAGCAAATTGGTTCTTCGAAGCTGCGTCAAATTCCTGCTCATTGCATATCAAATGCAGAATATTCATTTTTATATTCATGAGATGCATACACACAAACTGAGCTCCCTCTCCGACTCTGCCCCGCAGCCATTCTAATAGCATTGCGACTGCAGCCTACTGCATATGTATTAGAATTCGTTCGCTCGACTGTCCGTTTGCTGCATGCGACGACTAATGAGCAGGATGGCCACATAAATATGTTGGCAGGCTTTGGCCGTTGCCGTATATGCGGCAGGCTGCATGTAAATGCCACACATATGCATATATGTGTAGATAAACACACACACACACACACACACGTGTGCGTATGTCTATGGATAATATTATGCAATTATGTATATACATAAAATATAAAAATATTTTCTAGCGTCTGGCGAGCGAAGAGAGCCAAGCATGAGTCGACTATCATGATACCCTGCTGAAATTATAAGAGCTCTCACATCTCTCATGTGGGCCATATACCCTATAGAGCATAGGGTATGAACGGGTGCCACACAATCTTTGCCCAGCTGCTGGCGGACAATTGTTTTTATTCCGCTTTCGCATTTGCAGTTTCAATTGCCATCGCCAGCAATACGCTCCAGCTGGCGCTCGACCATGCTCGCCACGTCGTTGGCCCTGCGGCACTTGGCTCCACCAATATCTACAGTCAAACTGGTTAGCTAGCCGCGAGCCCTGCTGCTTCCTTCTTATTCTCTATTCCAGCTCCCTGTGCCAGCAGTTGTTCAAACTACTTCAAGTGCTGCTTGGCTTGGTGCAATAATCCATTTTTCCTTTTATATGCTCAGCATCCACACACGCACACACGCACACGCACACACACACACACACACACACATACACACGCTTTAAAATACACAACATTTCAATGAAGAACAACTCTTTAAGACAATGGCCAAAACACGTTATGGCAATACTCGCAATCAACTTATTAAACGTCTTTCAATTTATACGATTTCTAGCTGGTTTTCCACTCGAGCGTGAACTGCTTCATTTCGGGGCACTTCTGAATCTAGTTTTTGCTACGCCATGCACGAAATTGCAATTAATCCCGGCGCTGGACGGTATCTGTCTTATTGGCCAAGTTACCTGGGCTACATTTAATAACGTCGCGCTGCTGGCTCGACATTCAGCTCGGGCTTTGCCGGCCAGCTTCAGTCGAGCTTAATTAAGTGCCGAGCCATAGCCTCTCGTCTGGGACATGTTTTAAAAATAAAACTAGATGCAGCAGCGAAAGGCAGGAGGCCAGCGACCAGAGCCCAGCCCCGAAATCAAATTAATTGCTATCTAAATGATTTGCATCTGCATAAAGTGGGCAATAAAACGATATATGATTAACTAGGCCTGGGAACTCTCTACTCTCTACTCTCCACTCTCTCACTCGCACTCTGTCTTTATCTCTCCCTCTGGTCAGCTCTGAAAGTTTATGTCGAAAATTAAACAGCATCTGACATGCACTAATTATGACTTTATGATTTTAATTACGAATACGCACTGTGGGCCGACCTAAAGACCGCTGGGACAACACATACTTAAACGTCTGACAGACAAAGGGCGGGGGGGCAGGCGCAAGTAGTTGAAGCAGACACACACACATCCATACACACACTCACACACACACACTCACTCACACGTGCAGCTTTTCCTCTCACTCGCGTATCAAAATACTTAAGTCCCTTTTTATTTTTTGCTACCAATACTCGACTGTCTGAGAGTGTCTGAGTGTCTGAGCGTCTTTGTGTATGTGTGAGTGTGCGTGTTGGGAAATTAGCAAAATTATAGCTACTTATGCGGCTTGGTGTTCTCTAAGACATTTGTGAATACGTTTCGGTCTGGCCAAGACGCCGCAGTCATTAAAATGCTTAATGTGAGTTGGCAGACAACAGCTTAAAACAGCAGCCAAAAGTCCAAACACTTGAAACGCTTTTACTGCTCAGCACGTATGCTCCGTAAACTGAGCGGCTGGGCAGGGTATGATGATAAACAAGACTCCGGCGTATAGCCTGAACCTTATCTTATAAATATATCTTGAGCCACAGTATAGCCATAATAATTTTAGTGTATCATACATTAAAGATATGCCGTTTCATGTTTTTATGATATCAATTGAAAATTCCAAACAGTTCCAAATTCAGCATTCAACAAATATTTTTTATATCACAGATTTTCCTTGAATATCTTATGGAATTCATATTCCCAAATAAATAGGTGCATATGTGAACTTGTTATATTTGTTACTGTTTTTATGTATTTCTTTTGTTTTTGTTTTTCAGTGCAGGAATGCCCGCAATGTTGGCGTTAAAACTGTTAAAACATTTTTAAAACTATCGACGGACACTATCGATTGGCCGCACAATTGATATGGCCCGCTCGGCCAGGCTCCCTGGCCAATTTGCACATTTTACCTGCTGGCCCAGCGTCGACTGCGCCGTCATAAACTGTGGCCGGACCCTCCCAGGGGGACGCGCACATTTAACGCTCACTGTTGACTTAGTTGTATGCGCATTTGAAGCCGGGCAGTCGTCGCAGAGTATCTGGCAGTCGTCCACTCAGCTCGCGGCGGCCGTTACCCTTCCGTGCCATGTGCTCAATAAATATCGTAAATAAATTTAAATTCAATGGAACTTTTTATGCAAGCTGAAATTTCCCGCCCCTGCCTCCTCCTGCCACAGAGCCCCCTGGTGCAGGACATGTTAGTGTCATTTATTTATACTTCTTGCTGCCCGACTCGCTCGCACCCGTGCCGAGGCCCAATATATATGTTTGTTTGCGGATGTGTGTGTGTATGACTGTGTAATAGTGTGTGTGCGTTTGTGTGTGTGTGTGTGTGTGTGTGTGTGTGTGTGTGTGTGCGTGGGTGTTTTATTTATTATTTACATATCCGTTTACGTTTATTTATACAAAATTGCTTTTTGTTCGCTTGCTAACGAATCTTTTTCGCTTCGTGTTCGCCAAATGTGATGCTTTATACTCACACACACGCACACACACCCACACATATGCGCACATTTGCAAATGTATTTATTTTTTATTCATATATTTCTTTTATGTGTTTTCTTTATTTTTTGCCCAACATTTTAAATCCCATAACTTGGCAACAAACTGCAGCAATTTTCATGCGAAATCCACTCTTTTTGTCGCTGATTTTGCTATTATATCTAATTGCCAGCTCTATTTCAACTAAGCTTGAACTGGAGAAATGGTGAAATCTATAACAAGTTTTTTAACCAGTTTGTAATTAATCTGCTTTTGTTGTTGTTGAAGTTTTCTCTTTTCAATTTGGATTTATACTTTAGCTCGCATTACCTGGCGTATACGCAATGCCAACTCAACCGTCTATTCTTTGATTGTTTTATGCGCTTTTAATAGATGTCTAGAGTATTTTATGGCTAGCTATCACAAGTGTCTCTATTATTATTATTAATTTCTTATGGTTCAAGTTTAGTATTACTTGCTTGCCTTACTTGGCGTATACGTAATATCTCACTTTATATTTAATTGTTTTCGATTCACAATAGCTTCGCTATGTATTATGGTAATTTACTCTCACACGTTTCTCTCCCTCTCTCTCTCTTTCTCATTCTCCCTTTCTCTCCTTCCCATTGTCAAATTTTTACCACGCCCAGCGAATACGTAATGCCCCCAGCTTTCTATTCACTGATTGATTAATTTATCTCATTAAAGTTGCTTAATGTTTTATATAATAATTTGTCAACTATAAGAGTTTCTCCATTATAATTAATTTCTGGTAGCTAAAGTTTTCTTTTGCACTACAAGTCGTATACGTAATATCAGAACTTAGTCTTCATTGTCACATTCTATTGTTTCCTTATAGCTCGTATATTAAAATGCTTTGTGACCGACCTGCCAAAGTTTTTTACTGCAATACTTGGCGTATACTTAATAACTCAACTATTAATTAATTTTACGCTCAGAAGTTTTATAATGATTAAATTTTGCCCTTATTCTTTTCCGTAAGAGTACAACACCTGCTAAGCCGTACCAGCTATACCTGGTGTATATGCAATCTATCATTAATTGAATTTCTTCCATTAAGACTGCTATGTATTGCATGATAATTTATCAACGCCCACAAGTGCCACAACTCCCACACCTATTTCAATTAATTTCTTTCAGCTCAAGTTTTCTATTACTTTTTTGCATAAGCTGGCGTATACGTAATGTCAACTCAACTGTCCACCCATTGATTGATTTCTTCAAGCCATTAACGCTCTGTCCAGTGTAATATGCATATTGTTTGTCGATTCTCGCAAGTCTCACACTTATTGTAATTATTTTCCGATAACTGGTGCTCTCTATCGGACTTTGATCTCTCACATGGCTTATACGTAATGCTCGAGGTTGCTATTGAATATTCTTCCACCCAACTATCGCCAGTCCTTGCACTTAATATAATTAAATTCCGATAACTAAAGTTTTCTATCGCACTTTTGTATTCATGCGGCACGCGCTACAGCGATAGCTATATCTATTGCTTTAGCTGGCGCACTGTCTCGACTATTGAGTATTTAATTTCGCTTTTTCATCATTATTTGCGTAGCGCTCAGGTAGAAGATGACGATGGAAGAAAGCAAAGTACCTGCTCGGCGAGCCAGTGGCCACTCGTGTAATTTGATAAACGTTTACTTCATCACTGGATGATGAGCCTTCCTACAGCTGGAAATTCAATCTTCATTTCCTGTGAAAGTTCCGCAATTTGAATACTGCTCAGACGGCAGACAGCAGACTGCAGGCAACTGTGGGCTATGCACGGCTTGATGGGACTCTGTGGCGAACTAACTATAGGGTATTTGCATATCAAACACTGTTGTGCACTGTTTACCTCACTTTGACAGACATGAATGGCAGAAAAAGTGATAGCAAGGCAAAGCTGACACCGCCGAGTAAAAGAAATGCTGTGTTTCGTCAATCAGAGTCCTTTGCAATGCGGGACTGTAGCTAAGTGGCGGCCAGGCGCCACGCCGGACCCCAAACCCTACTTGGCAGCCGTTTAATCCATTAGAGATGCATTCACCATTTACAAAGAACAAAGCGCTCACGTCCGCAGCCCCGGCTCATGGCAATGGCTACAGCTACGGCTACGGCTATGCCTATGCCCAATGCAGCTTACAATACAATTGGGCCACGCCCACATGACGGCCACCAATATGCGCATGCAGGCAAACCCAGGCAGGCAGCCCAGGCAGCAAGCGAACCGACTTTGGTTTATTTTCATTGCATTCATTTCAGGCACACACACACTCACACCCTCACTTACACACACATGCAGCGAAAAAAGAGCTTGGTTACTTTGCATAATTTATTAAATACGAACAGCTCCGCCGCCGCGCAGCAACTCGATGCACGGGCTCAGACCCGGGCCATCATCGGCCGTGTCCGTATCCGTGTTTCAGTTTTCAAGCCACGCCTTTGTTGCAAATCTACTCGCGGCGTATTCTCGGCCTTTGCGCTTTTGCTCTTTCGCGTTTTTTTTTCTTCAGCTTCCCAATTTCGTTTTTCGTTTTTTTTTTACTCGTTTTTTCTTTTCTTTTTTTTGGATTTTCCGGCTCTTTTTTGCCAACGTGTTCTCTTCATGCCTGTTAGTTTTAGTATTTTTTGTTAGGCGGAGGGCAGGAGTGCGGGTGTGTCGGTGTGGGAGGGGCAATTTTTTTTTTGGCATGGAAATGCTTATGCTAATGTTTGGCACATATCCCCACGCCCTAAAACACGTGCTGCCTCGCCCTGGCAAGCAATGCAAATTTAATGAAATATTCACAGTGTGTGTGAGTAAGACTTTAATGAGCTTACCATGCGGGCTCACACACACACACCCATAAAGATACTCTGTGTGCGGGAGGTTGCCCGCAACCGCTTTGTATTGTGCTTGAAATTTGTAGTTTAGTTTTCATTGAAGTCTTCCGGCACTGCAAGTAACTTCCTCATTTGGCCCAGGCCCAGGCCGCCAAGAACAAACACCAAACAAAGGCAAACTCTGGAGACGTTTGCTTCGTTGGCGGTGTCATCTGGCTGGGGATGTGTCTCCGGCTGGGTCTGGGCCAATGGGCTATATCAAGGCGCTCGCCTACTTATGCAAATGTCAAAAATGCTCTGCAGTACAATGACAGCGTCGACCGACCGTCAGCCTCGCCACAGCTAACCCTATCACTACCTCTGCCTCCACCTCTGCCTCTACCTCTGCCTCTACCACTGCCACTATCGCTACCTCTGCCTCTGCCTCTGTCTCTGATTCTGTCACTGCCTCGACCGCCGCCTCTACCACTGCTTCTGCTTCTGCCTTGCCAATGCGAGCTTCATACATTACATTATATCCTATTGACATAGTCTACACGGGGTGTATTCCATTTGTGGTGGCTTGAGCATCAATTGTTGGATCATTGTATCCAACATAAGACATGCGACTGTTGACTTATGCATATATAATATGCAAATAAGTTTTATCTGACTGATTGAGTGATTGACGAGTTGGCTGGCTGGTAGGCTGGTAAGCTGATTGGCTGTGAATCTTTTTCACTGGTTAACTGACTAAACGATTGACTAACTACTGGCAAATTCATGCTAATTGACTCACCAATAGACTGAAGTGGTGACTAACTAAATGTTTGATTGATGGCTAATTAGCTGTTGATTGGCTCATTGATTTACCGATGGACTGACTGATTGGCTGATGGACAGAATGTCCAAGGTGTTGCCTTACTAAACAAACTCAGCTTGCTAATTAGTACGTTGATTGACTGACTGACTGCTGAACAAAGTAGTCTAGTGATTGATAACTTGATTGACTGACTTACTCAAAAGTCTTTATAAGTGAGTGACTGACTTTGAGCTGATTGATTGATGAAGTCGTTAAGTGATTGATTGGCCTGTTTGACTTATAGACGGGCCTGTGTTGATTAACTGATTGAAAAGTCATTAGTTTGCTTTAAAATTCAATAACTGATTGATGAGCTAACTTAATGACAGACTGAATGATTGACTGAGTGCGAATTGAGTTCTAATTGGCTCACAGAATGATGGATAGGATGTATGATTGAGTAAATTGAATCACTAAATGATTTAGAATTGCCAGGTGGCGAGTTGCCTTACTGCAAGAGTTTCTAATCAACCCATTGATTGATGATTGACAGATTGACTAACTATGATTTAGTGAGCTAGACAGACTGACCACGACTGATTGCAATTAACTAACTAAAAATGAGCATAGATTTGAGTAAACATATTTAGCATTTAGTTTTTCTACAGAATTTTAGATAAGAACTTTATACATTCTTCTAGAATCCTGATTATATATATATTTTGAACTAGCTTCTGACATATTATATGCCCAATAGTATATATTTGGTAGAGCATATGTAGATTGTGCATCACATATGTACATGCATGAGATTAAATAGATCCTTGAAAACTTTTATCATTCACTGTGGCAAAAGTTTCCTTGTGGTCGATGGGAGATTGATGTGCAACTGCGTTGCTCTATATAAAGCAGTGCATCGAAATTGTGTACAGGCCGGGACTGTCTTAAGCCAAGTAACACTCAATGGAAGCATCGCTAGACTTGGAGCCATCTTACAATGCATTTGGGATGCCATTCTGAAGTGTTTTCCGTGGCAGACAAAGGGAGAGAGAGAGAGAGAGGGAGGCAGAGAGGGAGAGGTGGAGAGACGGTGTAGAAGGGTTTCGCTTGGCCCC
The DNA here is from genome assembly GCA_037075325.1 of Drosophila mayaguana. Taxonomy (NCBI): domain Eukaryota; kingdom Metazoa; phylum Arthropoda; class Insecta; order Diptera; family Drosophilidae; genus Drosophila; species Drosophila mayaguana. The sequence goes on along the minus strand of JBAMCG010000127.1, from coordinate 2,387,455 downwards.
TAGCTGTAGGGCGCACAAACCGTAGACATTTTAATCGACCGCCAATAGCTCCAACTGAGACTCAACTTTGCGGTTATTTAGCAGCTATTCACGTTAGCTTTAGAGCAGCTTAAGTACCGAGGGCTGGGTGCTGCCGTTTGATGTTTGTGTGCGCCCGTCACCCCGGTGATGCGTCACATTCTTTTGGAAGCATCCACTTCAGAAGTTGCCCGAAATGTTTTTGAATTGCTGCTTAAAGCAGGGCACACACATTCAGCTTCAGTTGGTTGTTGGTAGTTGGCAGTTGGAAGCGGCCCGGCGCTGAGCTCATCCGCAAGCACATCCTGTGTTTTCCTTTCAATTTAACTCAAGCTCAAAATCGATAGACGTGGAAGTAACTTTGACTTTGACAAATTCTCGTTGCCCAACTTGGCGAACGGGGCTTCCCATATGGCGGCGCAGGGCGTCGGGCGCCGTTTCCGCTGAAAGTCACAAAACTATGCAAAAATCAATGTGAATAATGTTGCTGCTGCTGCTGCTACTGCTGCTGCTGCTCGAAGAGATTTTAAGAATCTGATCACAAACTGGCAGGAAATGAAATATTGCATGAGATAAGTTTGCTAGCCGAAGTTTTACAAAATTAATTATGTACGTTGCCTGCCTTTGGCATACTCGAATGAATTTTGATTAATTCAGAGCGAACGTCGGATCTTCAGCTTTATCAGTCTCATGCCAGAGAGCCAGGTCACAGCTAAGGCTCAAGCCAAAGCCTGTCAAAGGCATGCGAGTGCATTTAGCAAAATCAAAATCCAAACCGAAAGCAACAACAACAACATTGACATCCACATCAACAGTATGAGCATGAGCAGTAAATGCAACTGCCACGGCCACAGAAGCAGTGCAACTCAATTGGACTTGATTTCATTTCTCATTCACTGCACTTGGCAAGTATCTCACGTGCATCAAACGGCTTTGGCAGCTTCTATCCGAGCAGAGAGCTGCATTCCGCTGCCGTGCAGTTGCAGTTGCTGTTGCAGTTGCTGTTGCAGTTTCAATTGCACTCTCATACATATAATGTTCCACTTTACGGCATGTGACAAAATGCGGGCCGAGTCCGACGACTGTCGCGCCGGGCAATGCGGGAGCATTGGGTAGCTGCGCCTTTTTGTGCTCCACGCTCCAAGTGGCTACAATAACAAAACACTTTGATTTATTAGCACAATCTTTGCCGCGGCACAAGGCAAAAGGGGCAATCAAATACACGCGAAACTAAACCGCAGCCAATCTGGGGCCGCACAGTGGTGCCAAGCCACTTAATTATGCGCATAAATTAAAAGCTCTGACAATAAAGGCCGCAAGTGCATATACAACATGCATCAAGATTGATTGATTGATGGAAATTACTCTGGTATAACAATGGAGAGCAATATCTATGCAGAACTATTGTAATTCAAGTTTAAATTATTGAATATTTAACAATTATTGTATGCAGTTAGAGCGAATATTTACTCTATTGATTAGCTATGGCATCATTGTGGCAATTTAGATAATCTTATTAATCAACTAGACATGGCAAAGTGCCTGGTAAATATTTATAATATAGACTTCAGATTTATTTATGAAGATAGCTATAAGCTAAGCTAATATACTTTATAAAGAAAATAAATATTAATATTAATCTAAGATAGTTCCTTTATAGTAAAACATAAACATTCAGCCCTTTGCCAATTTCCCTCTCTAAGTTTTTTGTTTTACGCCTGAGTTTAATTTTTTTACTTTTATATATACTTTAAATCCAACGCCCTTTTTGCAGTCTAGCTCCACTGTGCACTCGAACAAGAATACAGAAAATGATGGCTCAAATGGAGTGAGCATGACCTGCCGCCTGCCGCATCCTGCCTCCTGCTGCTGGCCGTGTCTGCATTCGACGGTTGCACTTAGCTGCCGGCATTCATAGTCGCTATTTCGATTTGGCGTGAATTTGATGCCACTGTGACTCGAAGAGGTGCCACCGTGGGGTATGCTTATATGCTTATGCATGTACTGGCGTCTGTCGCTGTGTGTTAGTGAGTTGATCGGTCTGTGTGGCCACCCCCAGTGTCGGCAGCCCTGCTAACATGTTGGTGCGCATACATTGTCGACATGCGTGTGACAGGATAATAAAGGATGCTTTTGTCGCAGCCCGCAACAGCCAGGACCATAATTTATTGCCTTTGCGCAAATTCATGCATTCCTAACAGGATTCTCAGCTAGCCAAATATGGCCCAAGAAGACAACGCTGAACGGCTCCACAACATTTCAACAACAACAAGAATTACATGCGCCACTTTCCAGAGGCTGGCACAAACATTGATCTCAGCTCATTTCCGCCCCCACAGCAGCACATTAGCAGTTGTTGAGCTAGCAATCTGTAGTTGATCCTCTTTACTCATATGCATATAACCATTTATAATTGATTCATGTTCAGCTAATTAAGCTCGAGATATTTGTAAAGTTTATATAGATTACTATTTGCTACTTATGCTCATTATAAGTAGAATCTCCCTCTGGCACATTCCAATTGAACATTTTTTCATTGATTCATGTTTGACAGCTAGATTCATCTTTAAGCATATGAGAAATAAATTCGTAGTCTTGACGTAGTATGACAACCTATTCCTATCACAATCAATTCTCTGCCGAAGATATCTGTTGCTTAGGGATGCTGGGCTGTGGATGAAGGAGGCGTACCAAGAAGACGAGACGAGTCGTGCTTGTACTGCAACACAGCTGGCGAGCGGATCCACTGCACTCAAAGGATCAAAAGATTTTAATAAGACCAGGACTATTCGCAATGAAGCAGCATTGAGAGCAAATGCGCTTCAATATGCAAGCACCGGCTCTGCTAAGTAAACTTATTTTTGCACAGTGCCCACTGTCGCTCAGTGTCTGCAGACATTGATGGCTACCAGTGGCACGCTGGCATGTGGAGCGACACCGTCCGGTGTCGCACGCCCATATCGACATTGGCAACGGCATCGTAGCCAGCTCTGGAGGCGGTCTTAGTTGGAAGCTTTAGTGTGACGCGCGTGCCGTCCGACAAATATTCTCTCTAACCCTCAAAAGAGAAATAAGTAAAAAAGAGAAACTGAGGATGAAGAGGGGAGAAGGGGATAAGCAAGAAAACAAAACGGCAAATGTAAAATGTAAACTTCGACTGCGCCGAGATTCGCCTGCCTGCAAAATTTGATGATGCCGCTGCGAGGACATCGCATTGAGCTCGAGTGCAGTGCGGCTCGCTGCTTAGTCAGCTAAGTCCGGCTGCATTTCTCGGCAAACAAACAACAAAATGATTGCATTCGCTAACGTGGAGCGCGCTTCTACTGCTGCTCCTCCTCCTGCTGGTGCACGTGCAACAGCCGAGCTGCTAACGCATTGAAAAACGCAGTCGCCAGCCCCAACTTCTGCTCAAAGTTGAAGCCAAAAAAAGAAAAGAAGGGATGGAATGAGAGAAAATACGGCTGAAGGAAAATGCGCCGCACGTTTGCCAAATTGAAATTTACCACGGCAAGCTGCAACGGCTCGCCGCTGCAAAGCCGTTCAAGCGCGCTGCAATAGACAAAATGTGGGCGTGGCAGACGAAAGCAGGCGGCAGCGGGCGGCACATTGCTTAGCCATGTTTTGTTAGCTGCAGATTCGTTTGGCTTCCCCATAAACATTGAAGCGGTCCATTGCGACGGCGACACCAGCAGCTCAGCCAGAGCTCACTCTGCATACAGGCATTTTCAGTCATTCTCATACTCTTCTCTCCGTCCCTCCCTCTCCCTCTCTCCCTCTGTGTGTGTGCCAACTGCGATGCCTGCCATTCGGTTCATTGCTCTCGGCTCGACTGAGCATTGAACTCAATTCGCTGGGCGAAATGCGGCAAAAGTGGTTTTTATATTTCACCGAACCTAGCCGGAATAGTTCCATAGCATATCCCATGTCCATGCTCATGTCCATGTCCATGTCCATGTCTATGTCCGTGCCCGTGCCCGTGCCCGTGCCCATTCATGTCCACGTCCGTGTCCATGCCCAGTGGCTTTTGGCAGCGCTGAGCTGAATAATTGAACATTTGGCTAGCTAATTAGACCTCGCTAATTGCTTATTACTGCAGTGTATACACGAGCAGCACCAGCATCAGCACTAGCAGCACTCCCTAGCTGTTAGTTAATTGAACTAAGTCTTTAAATTGCCAATTTGAAATAAATATCAGCCAAGCAACAAAAACAACAACTCTATGTCTGCAATGCACTCAAAAGTCGCAACACTTCCCCATCAATTACAATTTGCTAGTACTTTGCAGTGTTGTAGAGCTGGAAAAGTATCGATTACTCACTGCCATTCACACAAAAGCTATCGATGAAACAGGTGGGAGCACGCAAACAGCTTGAAGCTACTTTGAAATCAATTTGCGTTTCGATTCGCCTCAGCATACGTAGCTAACATATGTTCTATATATGTATATAGAATTGTCTATAGAGGAGCTCTACATTAGCTACATTTGGAAACCTGAGATGAAAACTGAAATTGATTTAAAATATAGATGGGATTGCGGCAAGGATTGAAATTGATATAAATATCTTGATTGAGATTGATAGGGAAATTGTAGTTGAGAAAGAGATTGAAATTGATTCATATATTGAGGCAGAAATCGACAAAAAAGGTTTTAATTAAGATTGATTGATTTAAAAATAGAAATTGAGATTGACGTAGATATTCAGTTAGATGTAGAGAATAAGAGCGAGAGAGAAGTGATATTGAGTTTGCAATTGAAAAAGAGAGTGAGAGTGAGTTAGTGATAGGGATACCGATAAAGGTAGAGCTTGAGATTGAAGAAGTGATAGATATTGAGTTAAAGATAGAGATAGAGATAACGATAGCACTAGAGATGGAGACTGAAATTGAGATTGAGTTAGATATAGAGGTCACAATAGCAGTAGAGATTGAGACAGAGATTTAGATACAGATTGAGATAGAGATACATGTACAATTTGTATTTGAGTTGGAAGTTGATACTCAGATAGCGTTTAATAAAGATAAATATTCCCGTGTTAAAGTTTGAGTTTGAGTTTGAGTTAGGTGGACACACATATGAATATAATTAGTTATCAGATCTCAAGTGATGAGAGAGTCTTGCTAGATCAACTATATATAAGAAGCAGACCAACCAGTTGATAATTGAAGACTGATACGACTCTGATCAACTGACTCAAGTAAGGCGCCATCATATTTGATGTTGATCTTCATTAACTCTATTCGAATAGCAAATATTTCCATCACACACATGCCAAGACTCACTCAAGAATGTAACCGAAAGTTTACTTGGGCTAAGTAGAGAGAGTCGCCCTCTGGCTTCATCGTACTACAGCCACCAGAGAAACGAACAAATTTCAGCTAATTATCAGCTAACTAACGGTTGACATTAAAGCAAACATTGTTAGCTGCTGCAGCGAGAGGAACTTAATCAAACGCGCATCAGGCGCAACTCATTTGCCACACAATGTGTGGCAGGTGCAGCGAGTGCGCTGTAATTAAATCGTGATATTGGCTTACATTAGAAAATTATCAGAGAACGTGAGCATAAAACGCAGGCATGGATGCCATGGCAGACACATGGCCGACAAGTGTCAGTAACTAAGCACGCATCAACGCCCGAGGCACTTTGACAGCAATAGCAGGAGCAGCAGCTGCAGTAACAGCAGTAACAGCAGCAACAGCAGCCACATTGCTGCTGCTACAGCAACAGGAAGTGCGATGCAGCGAGGCGTTGCCGATGGAGAGCAACTTGAACATTGTTGCGGCATCCAGAGGCGCTTGTCAAGTAATTTGTCATACTTAATTGCAACACGCCATGAAGTTGCGTTAGTAACGTTTTTGCTCCTCGTGTTGTTGCTGCCGCTGTTGTTGCTGCCGCTGCTGCTGCTGCTGACAGCAGGACCAGCATGAAAAGCAGCAGCAACAGCAGCCGCTAAGCTGCATTAATTGGGCGGGCATTAAGTGGCTGGGCGTGGCCGCACGCAACGCTTACGGCTTTGCAATGTTATTGCTATTCAAGATCCCGCCTGCTGATGTTGCTTTGCTGATGCCCTGATTCGAAAACCAAAGCGCTTGTTGTCTCTTGTCACACAGAGTACCCAACATTAACAGCAGCAGCACTGCATCATTTGCATTAGCTGCAATTGGCCAACATTGCGTATACGTAACGAGTGCTAATTTATGCAATTTATCGCAACTAGCGCCATTTGTTGCCAATAACCAATTGAGCTAATTGCTTTTAATCAAATATTTTGGCACACCCACACACACACACACACACAGCGTGAACAAGTGGGCTTCAGTGATGGGGCGGGGATCAGCACGACTAGTAGACACCCTTATTAGATTATATTCTAACCTTTGATAAAGAGTTTTACTCTTTGAATAATGAGAATGAATGAGAATGTATTTCATCTATAGAATATATCAGATAGCAGTCGGCGTATTCTAGAAAACTGTCATCTATCGCAAAAAACTTGTGCCAAAAATGACATTCGATAACTATCGATAACAAGGAAATATGACGAGAACATATGTAAGTAAACTTATTATTTAGGTATTATATCTAGATAAATAGATCAATTGACGAGCAGATAAAACACCTCATGGTGTCCCGACTCCCATTTGCCCATTTCTTTAGGTGATAAAAAATGCTCGAAGATGCTGACAGCATCTCATCTAATATGGAAAGTAGTGAAATAGAAATTCTATTCAGCTGATGCGAATATCGTATAAGCAATCCACACTGTTGCCACCTTGACATGAAGTTGTCCGCACAAAGCAGTGTTGATTAACTCCGACTAAAACTCACTCGAAAGTGATTTTTTCGGTCATTTTACACGACTCTATGTGAATTTTGTCAAGATTTCGTTGATAATCTAAGCAAGTTTTACAATTGAATCGATTATTGAGCAATAAAATATCCCTAGAGCTGTTATCGTGTTCACGAGACGAATATCGATGTACAGCGATAGCCCCGATAGTGAAAATCACGTGAACATAATTTCTTTTTGAGAAAATCGGCGACGTGTCAGGTTGTCTACGGGAACTTAAGAAATCAATTAACTTTAGATTTGCTAGCAGCGTTGTTAGCGCGCATTAAACAGTTGACCAAATTATACAGCCTGATCTGATACGATGGATGACAGCAGTGACCTCTCCACCTACACCGATTCGGAGATGGACAGACCGCACTTGACTCGCGAGGTCACCAAAGCCTTACGGGTCGAGCTCCAGCGTCGCCTGCAGGAGTGCGGCTGGCGCGACAAAATCCGCAACATGATACGCGCCGTACTCGACGATCGCGGCGTGAACAAAGTCAGCTACGAGGACATCGCAGCTGAGATTATGCCGAAAGCACGTGTAATGGTGCCCAATCAAGTGCTCCGCGCGATGCACTCGAGTATGCGCTCCCTCATGGAGCGGAAGGGCAAATAGAGAACGAGAAACTTTTGGAGCAATGAAATCAAATTCAAAATTTTCAGTTTTTACTATAAAGACAACTAAAGCGTTGTTGCGTTGTTTGCTCAGTTTCGACTCCTGTCAAAGAGTCGCTTGAAAATAAAAAAACACAATCAAAACTAAACTCAGTCTGTTTCAGTCTCCTCTCGAAATCACTTCCAATTGATTGTATACGAATTTTTTCTGATTTTATTATTTTTATTTATTTTTTTTTTTTTAACTTTTCAAAATGGCAGAAGGCGGCAGCAGCAGGAGATCAATGTATCTGTCCGATCTGGAAGAGCCGTCCGATTCCAGCCGCTTCAAGAGGGATCCGAACAAGTCCCTCAAGCAGCTGGTGACGAAGCGTCTGCAAGAATGCGGCTTTTACGATGAGCTGGCAGTATTGGCCCGCAATGCCGTGGACGAGTTGGGCATGAAGCCCTCGTCCTATAGAGAGATGTGCAAGCAGCTAATACCCAAGGCCAGGCTCCTGGTGCCGCCGGGCGTGCGCAAAGAGCTCGAATCAAATGTGCGCGCGGCGCTCAAAGGCAAGCGCTGACTGCTGACTACTGATTGAAGCACTTCAATACCCACCGAGAACTGATCCCAACGGACTCTCAGAGGCGAATGTTATTGAAATTATCAAAATATAATGGCTATTGGCTGATTAAATGTAATTATTTGAATTGAATTTTGAGGTCTCGTTTGCTCGCTGTTGAAGAAGGCTGTATTAGGCTGTTAAGTATAACAACTATGTTTTATTAAGATTCTGCCACAGACGGAGGTACGTAGTGTGATAAGTACAGGTTGATATTATTATGTAAATTGTTGTTGAGGGCAAGAAGAGAGAGACGGTTGAGGAGAAAGGTGTTAAATTCACTCAGGACTGTATGGACCCCCAGCAAAGTTCACACTGTAAGCGAGCATTCCACAGTCGCGTACAGTCAACGGCCCAGCCAAGTGCAGTCGAATCCACTGTTCCGGCAGCTCGGTGGGCAAACAATGCATGTGGTTCGGCTTAGAACTGCGATGGAAATTTGTTATTGTGGGAATTTGTTGCATTGTTTTATCAGTGAGTTGGCCAGCAAATATTCCAGTTACGGCGCACACGGACATATCGCAATCGCATAGACACCAATTCATGAATATTTATGCCTAAAATCAAATTGAGGCAACCACTGAACGGGGACACAGGACAAAGAGTAAAGTGAGGGGGGGCTAGTGACTGCTGACTGCTGACTGCTGACTGGTGACTGGTAACTGGAGACCGGATCAGGATTCGGTATTTTGGTCCGCGTCAGTGGGTGCCCGAAATTAGCATGCATATTGAAGGCGGTCAGCGTTTGGCACCTGGCGCCGGAATCTGAATGTGGATGCGGCTTTAAATGCGAATGTGGCTCGGGCTGTGGTTATGTGTGTCAGTCTGTGGGGAATGGTGAGTGAGTGAGTGAGTGCGGGTAGTGGGTGTAGTGCAGGTAGTGGGGGCGGGACAGCAACCAAAAATGCTCTTGTGCAAGGGTGAAGATAAAACCGGGTTGACAAAAGAAAACACCGCTCGGAATTCATATAATAACATACACGTGTATGCGGGCCTGCACGTGGGCAACGGCGTGGGCGTGGCAAAAATTCATAAAACTGAAAGAAAACACAGAGAAAATATGCAGGAAGAAAAAAAAAACGAGCAGGGAAAAAAATACTTGAAGCAAACAGGAATTATTTCCAAGCAGGCTCAAGCCAAAAAATTCTGAGGATTTTTGATGCGGCTGGGCCTGAAGAGGGGCAAGTGGAAGAGGAAGGGGCATCTGCTGAGTTGCCCAAAAGCATTCAGGCAAAATGAATTGAAACGTGCCACAAAACTTGTTTTATGCATAACTAAGAGCGATCCGAAGCCACGTTCAACTGCTGCAGAATGCGGCATTTGGATATCAACACTGTAGCATGAAGTATGAGTTGCAGCTTATGTAAATGTACCAGGACGAGGAACGGGCGGGGCCAGGATGAGGCCAGGACTACGGCTGGACAGCACTGAGCGTCAATAACAATAACCGGATTAGGCTAGCAAACTACTTGTACTTGTACTTGCTTACGGCCATCATATCATTTATCTGTAGCAGCTGCTGTGCTCGCAGGAGCGCTGGAGTATCATAAATTTATGAGGCAACTTGGCTAAAGTATATGCTATTTATTGCCGAGCACTAGTAGCTCATCAATCTCATCATTATGCTGGCTGAGAGAGATAGACAGAGAGAGATAGAGAGAGAGAGAGAGAGAGAGAGAGAGCGAGGTTCGCATTTCTGCTGACACCGCAATCAGCGTGGCCCGGCTTCAATGTTCATCAATCTAATTGCCGTTCGTTTGCATCTAAACATAAAGCAGCCAAAAAATTTGCATGCCAGTCAGCATTGAGCGATGCTCAATTGTGTGTGGGGCAGTGGAGCAGGCACTGAGGCGGTGGGGCAGTGGAACAGTGGGGCAGCCAGGGCTACTTGCAGCAGTTGCTTCCATAAAACGGCTGCACTTTATTTGTCGTTCCACTTACCGCAGTTGACTTTGATTTGTGCGCAGAGTCAGGCAATCAGACGCCAACAAACCACCCAACCACCCACGAGCCACGAGCCACCCAGCCACCTTTGTGCCTTTGCCCTTGTCCCTTGGCCCGAGTGAGTGCAGAAAATGCAATCAAATAAACAAATTGCCAGTCGTCAGAATCAGCAGACTCACATTCACATTTACGTTCCCATCAGCCATCAGCTACAGCAACAGCGCGGGGCGGATAGACAGGCGGACAGATAGACAGAGAGTGGCAGCAGCAGGAGTCGCAGCAGCACCAGCAGCAGTACGCGAGTCGCCCCAGGCATTAACACAAAGCGAGTCATGTTTAATTTGTTGCCACGCGGTGTATGCGTAATAAACATTTGTTAAGGCCCTGCCGCATTGTACTTCAAGCCGAAATAGCCAGCTGTGGGCCAGTATTCAGCTATCACGGGAAAAAAGAGGAAACAGGAAAGACTCTCAAGTGTGATAAATGTATATACATTATATACATGTATATAATACACATGTATACAAACTCACATACTTACATACATTCGCATATGTTTGCTTGTATTTCTGTACTTCCATTAAGAGCTAATAGAATTTATTGCAATTTCAGTCGCTGGTTAATTGAAAAGCATAATTGCCTTTTGCCAGCTAATTAAAATTAATAAGTCGGCACTGCCAATTGCAATTATTTGGCATTTGCCACTGCCATTGGACTAAGCAATTAAGTTTATCAAAAAAAGCTAAGTAAAAAATAAATAAATACTTTACCTGAGCTGCCTTGCAACGTGCCAATTTCCTAGCTATATTTGTAGATGCTAAATAAATTATATGCCCAACCCAATGAAATGGGAAGCTTAGAGCAAATTATCTGCATCATATCTGCAGGCAGTGGGCAGCACACATAAAGTATACTCCTGCTTGATCAGGATGATGAACTGGATCTAGTTTATCCGTATATTGCTTTGTTCCTTCCAAGTAACTACCAGAGCAACAGACTTGAAATTTTTAAGTAGAGAAATCTCTTTTTATGGATAGCTTGTTTCACATCCTTACTTATCGATAATCTCGATCATTTTGTTATTTTGTTAAGCATATGGCTAGTACCCCAGAAGGTCGAGATTTCGATTTTACTGTGTGGACTTCAATACAGAAAATTGTAATATTTTGGGTTTTGCATACCTATCCAAGGTATTTAAAATACTAGAGATTTGGACTAGAATAATTGGGCATGTTCATTCAAGACGAGCTTTTCAACAAATACAGGTATCTCTTAGTCGAGCGCTACCAACTAGAGCACTCTTGTTCTCCTTTTAATACGTCATTAATTCAAGAAATTACAGCAAAAATAAATAAATCTTTATCACATATATAATAAATATTATAAAAGCTATTCAAGTTTGTTTGAAATAGCAAAATTCCTCAAATTATATATGTTGAAGTCTGTGGTTAAAAACGGATGTGGAACTATTTTTGGTTGATTTTTTTTTTAAATTTCATCATTATAAATTGTTAAAAAAATGTTGTTTAAATAATAATTAAATTTGCTGTTAAATGAAATAGACACTTAGACTTCTCAATGGAGTTCACTAAATATAATCATATAGTATGCTCGTCTGTGAGCACTTACCTGGCAACAAGATGAGGAGTCCCAGGAGACAGGCGCTGGCCAGGAGACGGACGCTTCGTATGGTACGACTCATTCTCGCAGTGGGCGCAGCGAGACGCATCCGGTTAGTCGAGTGTATTGATCTGGGAATCTGGCTGGAACCTCGGTCGCTAGCTCTGTCTGCAGTTAGATGGCAATCGGGGGTAGCATTCATTTATTTAAATAGCCCGATCGATTGGCAAATCATCTGTCGCTATCGAGCAGTGTCTCCTGCACACTACAAAGTCACAGTCACTCAACCGTGAGGCGAACTCGAATACAAATCGAGACAACTGTCGCAACCTGTGGCATGCGCCCAACTGGCTATGGCTATGGCTATGACTGTGGCTGTGGCTATGGCAGACGTATTTTAGCCAGACATATGGCGCATCGATCAGGCGGTCAACTGAATCAATAACCAGCAACACGGGATGTGCCGCGACCCGTATGCCGACTCAAAGGCGGAGCCGGAAATGAAGACGTAGACGATGCCGTTGCCGTTGCCGGAGCGGGCTGATGTACGGCAGGGAAAACAATTTTCTACGGCAATTGTTTTTTTATTTTCTTTCGATTTTATTTTATTTTTTATTTATTTACTTTTTCGCTGGCTTCTTTTTTCTTTTTATTTTTTGTTTTTGGTTTGTTGCCTTTCGCTTTCGTTTTTTATGCTTTTTGGTCGCCTGTTGTTATCAAAGTGGAGGCTGACGCTTGCTAATGCCACTTCTGTTCGTGATGGGACGGCTGTTGTTATTGTTGTTGTTGCTGTTTGTTTTTGTTGTTGTCGTTGTTGTTGTTATTATTGTTTTGTTATTGCTGCTTCTGTTGTTGTTGTTGTTGTTGCTGCTGCTTGTGGCCCTTATCTGTGCCACCTTTCTTTGCCTTTCAATTTTGCAAGCTGGCGTAAACTTTTACTTTTGGCTTGCCGCAAATTTTTTTACTCCAACTGCCATTTATCAAAAATGTTCTATTGTACGCCGACTGTTAGCGGCAGGCTGGCGGGAGGAGGAGGCGCAGGCGCAAGGGTTCCTGCAATAGCGGGGCTAGATTTGGCCGGAAATCGAGGGCGGGAAGCCTTGTCGCTATGTCTCTACGTGGGTGACTGACTGACTCTGTCTGTCTGTGTGTGTGTGTGTGTGTGTGTGTGTGTCTGTGTGTGTGTCTGTATGTTTGTGTTTATGTTTGTTGAGAGAGTCTAAGTCTCGGTCTCGGTCTCAGTCTCAGTCTCTGTCTGCGACACGGCAACGGCTGGCTGGTGGCCACATTTGTGGCATCTCCGGTCGGTCGTTCGGTCGTTTGGTCGTTCGGTCGGTGTTGGCCGTTGACCTTGACTATTTAGCTTGTCAACGCCAAAGGAAATCTATGTGGCAATCGGACTCCTGATTGATTGTTGCTATGGCTGTTACACAATTGTTTTATATGTGTCCGTGTGGCATGTATTATGTATGAGCCACGCCTCTTTCGACTACTCGGCTCGTTTGCCCCTTTATCCGGCTTGCCGCTTGTTTGATGTTGACTATCGCAAGCTGCGTTTCCGCACTTTTTTGTTTGTAGATTTCCGGAGCTTTCTGCTACTGTGGCTCCTGCTGTTGCTGCTGTTGCTGTTTCTATTTCTGCTGCTTGGCAAGTTTTTGATTACTTTGTCTGGCTAACAAGTAGCCCAGCTAGCTAGCCTTGTCAGTGCTTCAATTTCGATTTTGATGGCAAATATTGTCGTTATGTCCTTTCAGCTGGCCTCCTTCCTACTCCTTGCCATCCGCTGCCCACTCAATGGCAATGCGAGTGTGTGAGTGCATTTAAAATTCAATTTGGAAATAGAATTTGATTGCTTATGTTTTCTATCCTTTCTTATGCTGACTGCCCTATGCAAGCATCTACAGAAAAAGAGTAGCACATATATATAGATATATATTTATTGATGCCCTTTGGGGAAGCGTTGACTTTGTAAAGTTTCATTTGGTTATTGCTTGCCCCGCATGCATATATATACACATATAGATATATGTATTTGATATATTCAAAACTTGATTCAATTTGCCTTGCACATTGGCATCTTCCAAGTGATTCTGCAAAGAGAAATTTATAAAACACGCAAAATAAATAAGTCGCCAGTTGGAATTGGAATTTAATTAAAATGATCTTAGGTCAACAACACATGCATGCATATATATGTGCATATACATACACTTTTACATATATATATACACATATATGCAAACGACAGCATATTGTCCTTTGCATCAGAGGCATATATACATATTAGGTTGTATAAACACATCCATATATATACACGTATTCGCATACAGATGTTCGCATAAATTCATTTTTAAATAGTGTCACCCAGGCGCTGGGCCGACTCCTCCCATCCGTTCCAGTCCAGTCCGAGTCCGAGTCGTGTGCATTTTTTGGTATTTGAAATTGCGCTCTCATTTTGGCATTAAAATTGCAGCAAATACTTTGAATAAATGCGCCAACCGCATGACAAATGCCTTGCATTAAATATAAAATATGTCCCAATGGGACACACACACAAACACACAGCCACAGCCACGGCCCCAGACCCAGACCCAGAAACAGAGCCAGAACAGAGCCAAAGTCAGAGTCAGAGCCAGAACCAGCATCGTTCTCCATCAGTGTCCAGCCGACGTTGCAGCCTGTGCCCCACAAATGCATAAATACACACACACACACACACACACACACACACGCACACACACACTGAAAGAGGGACACATTTCCACAGTTGCCGGATGCGGGCCTAGCAAAAAGGATCAAAGTGCATCTGACATCCAGCAGCTCTGCAACAAAAGCCCCAACCATTTGGCAGCCAACCAACAAATTTACATCTAGTGAACCTAAATTTCCATCAGCTCCAAGCTGAGTCTAGCTACAATTGAAATATTCATATTAACAGCTGCAAATTGATCTCGACAACGCAAATCTGACTTGCTTAATGTCATTGCCGTTGCTTCATTCATAGTTGACTATGGATACTAGAATTGTGAATAAGTGATATTTATGCAGGCCAGTGTAAATGCAATCATTAATTTATTCATTCATTTCTGCAATCACTTACTAATTTTTTCATTCATGCAAGATGAATCATTTTATCTTGGGCTTGCATCTCCAGAATCCTTTCATTTATTCACTCGTCCGTTCATTTATTGTTTCAGTTATTCATTCATACATTTATTCATTCATACATTCAATCATTCCGTCATTCATTCAATCAATCATTCATTCTACAATTCATTCGTTCAATCATTCATTCATTGAATAATCAATTCATGCATTCATTCCTTCAATAATTCATTTACGTTTCATTTATTCATTCATTGAATCAAACTGTACCTTTTAGCTTGAGATCTTCCCAATTCATGCATTCAATCATTCATTCCCTCAGTCATTTATTCACTCATTCATTCATTCTTTCTCTTTTACAAGCTTCAGAGACTGAGACTACCTTGATCCATCCAACTGCTCTATGCGAAACACGAGGACTTGTTTGATAGTCCTGCCAGTATCAGGCGCTGATCAATGCAAACTGATATCTCTGAATGATAGTCAAGCCCAAAGGCAAAGGCTGAATATTCCACTTTGTGTATGCCTTAACCCATTAATCCCCAAGGAACTCCTAGGAATATAGCGCATTTTGTTACTACATGCCATGCCCATATCAATAAGATCAGCCAATAATCATTATAGTTTAGGGCTAAGATAGGCACACAGAAGCCATTAACTACCGCTACCGTGTAGGTGTGTGTTACTGGTGTGAGTTACTCTACGGACTCAGGCAAACTTACCTGCCGAAAGTTACTTTTGAGTAGTTTATCGCGTGAAGATTAAATACCAAAGCATACCTATAGATGAGCAACATTTTGCGAAAATAAAACTTTAGTAGGAAGCTCTTATGAGAAATAATAATAGCTCAAAATTTAATATTAATGCAAATGCCAAAAATCAATCAGAAAATATTGCTGCAGCTCTACTTGTTGCTCGATGTTCTTTCGGCTCGCTTTATTATTGGAGTCTACTACTGTCATCTATCGATGGGATATCAAACATTATCAGTTTGTATAATTGCTGATTAGCAAATTGACTTGATTGGATAATTGAAAATCGTTTCGAAAGCTTTTCGACTGGCCGCAGGCAATGCAAATGCAAATGCAGCGCATGCCGCCAACTGTGAAGCGAGCCAATGGCAGCTGGCCAATGACAAACCGCAAATAATTGCTAGCCCAATCCGGTCCGGTCCGGCCCGATCAGAAAACAATTTGATTTTGCCCAAAAATAATTGCATATAATGAGTGACGGGACTCGACGAGACGAAACAAGTTGAAATCCATGAATAATGCAGGCTAAATTGTTTTAAATTTTGCATAATAAATCGATTAATGATGGAGAGCAGTCGGTGCATTGATAATTTTGTTGAAGTATGCTAGCTAATAGGATAAGCCGTTAGCATGGCAAACAACAACCGTGCTGTGCGTAAGTATGCGTACACTGCATACACAGTTTAATAAATGATGCGATGTCTGCTCGCATCTGTTCGAACGTTTTTCAAGTTTACTGACCAAATAGGTCACTGCCCCGGGCCTATTTTGGGTCGGAAGGCACCTTTTTGCATATATGTATATACTATGTGTGTGTGTTTGTATATATAAAACTACAATAAATCAATTTGCTGCTTCATAATGTGAGTTTGCTCTCACACACACACACACACACACACACACACACAATCACCTAGGGCCGTAAACGTTTCGTATCACAAATTACATGACGCTTATCGTTAGTTTTACAAGCGTCTTCCTTCAGTAAACGTACTCTTCCTGAGTGACTGACGAGCTGATTCAGTATTGCCTGAATCCTGCCTGTAGCTCAATTTGTTTCACTCACTCACTGACTGCCTGACTGACTGACTGAATGGCTGACTGAATGACACGCTGTACAGCGTACGCATTATCTGGGGCGCCATAGCCACCCACGCGTCTGCTGATTGCTGTCTCAATATCGTTGTTGTTGTTGCTGCTGCTGCTGTGGGCTTTTAGCACTCTGTGGCAATGGGTCTCTGGCGTTATTGGCCTTTTTCTCAGTCTTTGGCATTGTTGCCACAGTCAGTTGTGAATCATTTATCATCTTTAGTCGCTCGCTTAAATGCGCCTCAAAATTATGTTTAATTTCGCATTGAGCATTCGGCACAAGACTATTTGGCATTCCGATACCCGCAAAGCGGAATACACGCACAATTTATGTGTTTGCTGATTAAAGCCTGAAGCCAAACGAGACCCATATAAATTATCAACAGCAGACAATGCGGAGAGTCCTTGCATTTTGTGTAAGCAGCAATATGGCCGCATAAATAAGCCATTAACTTAGATTCAATCAGCTTGCTCTCCGGGCTTTGAAACACGCTCCCTGACTCATCCAATATTTAGTTATTTATTCAATTAAAGCGACGCCAAACGAACCGTCGCGTGCCACATACAATCAGTTGAGGCATCGGATTGGAATCGTCTTCCATGTTCGATGCCAGCGACACGTAAAAGACGCTGAACCGGCAAGCCAAAGGGCGCCCAGAGCTGAGAGTCGTTCGCCTTAGGCCGCCACAGCCTTCGGCCGTAAGCCGGAGAAAAAGTGTGCAGCAATTATGCCGTGCGGATATACAAGCAACAGCAGCAACAACTGCGAGAGCAACAGCCCTGGGACAGGACGTTCATTAGGATTACTCAGGCGAAAAGCGACGCGTTGGCCGGGCCAAGTTAACGACTCGTTGTCATGCTTTTTCCCGTTTCTAATACGGCCGGACGGCTTGAGGTGACATGTGAAATCAGTCTGCGCATCGAGCACAGCATTCTAAAGAAATCCCCATTAATCTGACGAAACTGATAAAGCAAAGCTCCATATGCCTGCGCTAAGACCAGAGGCCCCGACTTCGAATCGGTAGAGCTGCAGTCACAGTGTAGCTTAGCAACTGACGGGAGCTATCGATAGACATCGACAGTTGCCTATGCAACATCGATTTTTCTTAACTCTAAGCGAGACTTCTTTCTTCTCCATTGGAATATTATCAACTATTAAAAGCTGTCGATAACACATCGATTTGTCTGATTTCTCATCATTTTAGTAGAGCCACGTCAAATCCTCCCCGATAAAACTTATCGATCCCTAAGTCTAGTCCTTAGGCAACTCAATTCTTCTCCAAACCCAGCTTGAAGATATTATCTATCCATATAAATAATATAAACAGAAGAAAACTGCCGACTGAGTCTAGTTCTTCATATTTTCTTCTGATTTTTTACTCCCAGAGGCGCTTTTCGGCTCTTCATTGAAAATTCATTCTCTTTCTCTTGCAACAATATTATAGGCAAATTCCTTTTCAATTCACATTTACTAACTGTAATTTGCTTTTTCGACTCTTCAAATATTTATTATGGAAATCTTTATAATATTCAAGCAATACAAGCACAAATTCATTGGCATCTAAGCATCAGTCTCTATTTTGAAAATCATTTTGCACGCATTCTTGCATCGACTTTTTGACTTTTTCGGTGCAATCGCCCACATCGATGTACGATAAATTCCTGCAGGCATGCATCTCTGCCAAAAAAAGAGAAAAAAGAAAAGAGAAAGCAACAACAAACACACAAAAAGCATAAAAGAAGAGCAAAATAAACATTTTTTGTATCACTTCATTGTCTGGCAGCAGCGCATAGACAGCAATGTGAAGCTTGATAAATACTAATTGAATTCTGAAACCGATGCAATGTGCCGAGATCTCGAATATTTCGGGCCAAAAGCTAACAGTTTCATGTGTCTGTGTGTGTGTGTGTATGAGTATTTTTCTGTCTTTTAATTAAATCACTCGTATGTGTTAGCTTTGCCAGGTTTTAGCATTACAATGGAACCCCACTCGACCCTCACTCCCCGCACACAGTCAGCGAGCTCAGCTCGTGTCGTGTTCACATTTCTGTTATTCCCATACTGTGACTTATCATTTTTATTAAAGGACATAGAAATATTTTCACACAGAGACGACAAACACAAAGGTGGCCCACACACACACACTTTCACTCTAGGTCTACTGCTATTGTTGAGTAGGCAAAAAGCAGACGAAATAAATGTGTATAAACACACACAATCACACACACACACGCATAGACACTCACTCGTGTGTGTGCTAAATATTTGTTGTGTGCCAACAGCTGAGGCAACTCGGGCATATTTAGCAGTTTATTATCCTCACACATTTTGCATACTCGCACAAGCTGCAAAATAAACTCAGATTTCTTTAATTTGGGCCTTGTGCTACAGCAAATTTTGGAAAAGTCGCATAAACAAAAAAACCAAAAAGGAAAACATAATAAATTCAAGACAAAATCAATTAACTCTAAAGCAATTATTGTTCATCGTTTCTCTTGCTCCTCCTCTTTCTCTCTCTCTCTCTCTCTCTCTCTCTCTCTCTCCTCTCTCTTTCTCGCCTTTCAATTACAAGATGTTATTGGCCAGTTATTCAGCTCTGACATTCATGGAGCGCATGCTAGGAGTGGAGAGTGCACTACAAAC
Organism: Drosophila mayaguana; assembly: GCA_037075325.1. Taxonomy (NCBI): domain Eukaryota; kingdom Metazoa; phylum Arthropoda; class Insecta; order Diptera; family Drosophilidae; genus Drosophila; species Drosophila mayaguana. The sequence continues at coordinate 2,368,224 of JBAMCG010000127.1, read as the reverse complement.
TCATAAATAGCCCACGAAAGATGTCACTCACATTGATCCAATTGGTGATTCACTGGAATACCTTAACCTGCTAACTAGGGCTGCCTATATGGATAGCTGACTATAAGCATCTAACTATACAACTCTTTCTCAAAATTGATCGATAACTGCTGTTCAATTACATTTATCGAAAATACTATCACTCTTGTTGGGCATACATTATATCTATATATCATTCACGTGCATCACATGAACTTTACAATCGCATTGAAAATTTATTTTGAGCTCTTTATTCAATTCTAATGTTCGATTTTTAAATTTCGAATTCAGACACACCCACACATACTTCCTCACATACACATGTATATATAATTGGTCTTAATTTTTAAGTCCGAAACGGATTTCAACTCTAGGCAAAGCCATAAAAAGTTTTTGCTTTTCAACCACAACCAAAGCTAAAAGTTCAAAACAAAAAAAAAATAAAAAAAGGACAGGCAAGGAGAGGCAGAGAGAAAGAGAGCGAGCGAGAGAGAGCGGAAGAAATAAATTTAGTTTGGCCCTAGAGGCGGGCATTTCAGCTATGCCATCAAATATGCAACAGCTCGATTCGTGCTCATTTAATCCAAATGGTTCACTAAAGTTAATTGAAATCGCTGTGACACAGAACATTAAATTTTCGTGTCCTGTTTTTGTTGTTATTTGTCTATTTGCTGTTGCTGTTGCTGTTGCTGTTGCTGCTGCTGCTGCTTTTTTTTGTGTCCTACAAGTACATCGAGTAATGTAATTTGTGCATGTTGCATGTTTTTGTTGTTTGCTAGTGCCTACACTCTCTCCGTCTCCATCTCTCTCTCGCTCTCGCTCTCGCCCTCCCTTCTTCTTTGTTGAAATTGAGGGGGAGTGCGCTGAGTGGGTGTGGCAGCATAGTTTTCAAATAAATTGCATTACTTTGCATTTTTGTTTTGTGCTTGTGAACGAATCAAAACAAAAGGGGCAGCAGCAGGAGGCAGATATACACATACGGATGAGTACAAATGCGACTACATAGGCGTTGGCCTCGATACTCAAATCAGCGACAAATAAAACTTTTTACAACATCGCCAACACACACAGAGAGAGAGAATGCAGAAGGGCATTCAAAGCAGGAGACCTCTTGGATTAAGGAAACATTTTTGCTAGCCCTTCGACTGCTCGCTGCTCGTTGGCAGGATAATCGAAATAGAAAACTAACAACAACAATTGCAAATATATTACAAAATGAAAACAGCAGAAATCACACATGTGCAAGAGCAGGAGAAGGAGGAGGAGGAAAAGCTGAAATAAATCAGCTTTATTGCTTCCGCTAGCGCCCTGAGAAATCCACTTCTCATTCAAACTCTACAGCTCCATACCCAATCAGCAACTATCGTCGCCTATCGACTATCGGCCACTTATCATCGCTTTGCGGCTTGTCGCTGCATCTGTTTGCGGTGCGGCCGAGCAGGCGTCCTGTCATGCGCTGCTGGACGCCATGATTGATTGATTGATGCTAGCTCGATTTTCGGCCCTTTTGCAGCAACGACCATAGCAGGAGCGCGTGCAAATGCCACGCTGGCCATCTCGCTGCTCATCTCGCAGTGGACATGAACTCGACGCAGCAACGGAAGACGAAAGATTAATCAGTGAAACGCCAAAGCAGCAAACCACAAGAATTATGCATATGAAATGTTCGCCCCTTTCGCGAAAAAGAAACAAATTCGGGTATCTCTGGTTTTGTGCTGTTTCGTGTGCGAACTAACCAAGCTGAAGCTGCAAAGGGTGCAAAGGTATTTATCCGAATTTACATAAATTTTATAAAACAATTTTTTAAAAGTAAAACTAAAATTAAAAAAAAAAAAAAACAATTTAATTAAATTAAATTAAATTTTTTTTATTATTTTTTTTTTTAAGTTTCATAAGTTCTAACTTATATAAATTTCAGTAACGCATAGCTTTTAAAAGAGTACAGAAGTACAGCGACAAGTGCTCTAGTCGATTGACCGACTAGCAGATACCTTGCGAGGAGCTGCCCTTCCTGCTTTACATTAGAGTACAGGGTACAAGGTATCGGCTAGAAAAGCACACCCAACCCTTGGGTTGTTTAGAGTCAATCTATGTTGAAATGTACGAGTATTTAGTTACTCAAATTGCAACAGATGATAATTAAATAATAAAATAAAAGCGAAACACTTGAAAATAAAAGCAATTCTATAATAAAAATAAATGCAATGACTCTAACTGTTATTCAATCTTTTCTATCAATCTAAAGAGTTCAATTAAAGTTCCATTAGATCCGGTGCAGCCGTCGTTCACATTGATTTTAGGGCACAGCATAGGCTCGGGCTTTCAGCTGGTATTCGAATGTAAAATCCACTTAATGAAGGAAATCTTTGGATTAACTGTAAAGCGCTGATATTACGATATGCAGCATATGTACAAATAGCTACAAACTAGGCCCACATCAAATATATGTGTGTGTGTGCTGCATAGGTATCGATGGGACTGGCTGGCATTGGAGGGCGGCCTTGGGGCATGGCGCGGCCCATGGGGCTGGGCTCGGGTCATAATGCTGGGCAACCTTTTTTTTTTGTTGTCGTTGTTGTTATTTTGCTTTGGCCCACTGCCCCTGAACATAATCAGAGACGCAATCGCGTCAAGGCCTGGTGCAAAATCTAACGCACGCCACACGCTCATCGGGCTTAGGTGATGGCTACGGCTCTGGTTCAGGTTCAGGTTGAGGCTCGGGGTTGGGGCATGGAGCTCAGACGATTTTACAAATCGAATTTGTGTCACATTTTTATTTTAATTTTTTTTGCATGATATTCAAAAAAAGAAATAAATGAAAAAGCAACAGCAACAGTAAAAAAAGGTAAAATCTTGTGCATTGACCTTTTTCCAAGCGAATGCCAGCCGGGTTAGCTGACGGTAATCCTCTGGGTAGCACTCTCTCTCTCACTCTCACACTCTCGCTCTCTATGCGTGTGCGTGTGTAATGTTGGGCTTGGGCTTTTGCTACCATTGGGCATTAGCCCTGCCTGACCTGGCTTAATTCTTAACTAGTTATGTCCCAGGACCTTAAGTAAACAATTAGTTGGGCACGAATAAATGAAGCGCTATAAAGTGCGGTTGCCAATGTGTGCTGGCCACGTTATTAGATTGTCATGCCATATACATACGTAAGGCTATGTGTATATATTTGTACGTCTATATATATAGACGCACTTTTGATACATATAGGCGCCACACGACGCTCCAAGGAGTCCAAACGCCAAACGGCATAAAATGTCAAGGACGTTAAAATTTACGTTTTGAGGTTGCCACGCTTCGTTTGGCACTTGGGCAGCAGCAGCAGCAGCAGCAACAGCAATAACAATAACAACTAACAACAAACAAGAGCAAAGTACCTTCTCTTCTCACTGGCATCTCCAAGCAAAACCTTAGCGACATCCAATTCCGAAAACCCACTTTTACATCCAATGCAACTGAGCGTCGAGCGCTGCGTGTGCAGCTGAGGGTGTGCGTGTGTCTCTCTCTCTTTCTGTGTGTGTGTGTGTATGTTTGTTGCAGTGTTTGGCTAATAGCGCGTATGAGTAATATTCCATGTGGTCATGCCCAGGAGCAACTGCCAGCAATACTAACGAGTAGTGCTGCAACTGTGGCAGCAACAGCAACAGCAACAGCAGCAGCAGCAGCAGCAGCAGCCGCAGCAGTCCTGCTGGCAGCAGGACACAAATTTATTTATTTGCCTCCACCTGTCGCCTGCAATTGTTGTGGTCCGCACCACAGTCACATCATGGCACGGCACACGAACAAGCCACAAAGGGCAAGACGAGCATGGACTATTTAAGAAAATATAGCCATCTATAGATTCCATTCTCAACCAGCTAACATACCCATAGACGTTATTCACTCGACTAACTGCCTTCATTTCGAATGGGCTATGAAGTGATTGAGCAACTGTAAACATTTGGCTGAATGATGTCTTGGACTCAAACCAAAGGGGAATATATGCGAAATTTATTTATTCAATAAAATGTTTTTCGCCTCCTGCCTTATCTATGATTGTTAAAGATTATATACAACTCGATTTCAAAATACTATTGATATCGTATCAAAATTTTTCTCCCAGCTGTCTGCATCTCTCTTTAATATTTCTAAGCCCCTGCTCCGCCCTAGATCAATTTAATCTTATTAACTGGTTTAAATCAAGTGAACCACCAAATAAATATAAAATATATATAGAAAGCTGCACAGATTATCTGGGAGATGCCAATGTTGACCCACTTGGAGCCGGCCACAGCCAAAATGTTTGCGAGTTCGAACCCGTTGCGAGGCTTAATTCAAACTTGTTGTAAAAACCAACAAAAAAAAACAAGGAGCGAAGTAATGTCCTCTTTGGTGCTGTTGCTAAACAATTTTTTATCTGCGTTTTATGGCTACCCATGAAACTTAAATTGCTCGTATACCCTAGAGGCAAGCCACACAATCAACATGTGATGCTGCAGCGGGGCATGACCCGGCCGGGTGATACTCCTTACGATTGCAATAGAGCAGCAGCTGCTTGAGAGCCTATAAAGTAATGTGTAGATTATATTATTTTTTATTTTTGTTAGTCAACTAGCAAAATTTATTTTCAATTTATATTTTAGCTAACCAATCTTTTAATGAAACAACAACAACAACAAAGTTGTCCATTTTATATTTATCCGCAAATGTTTTGTTCCAGGACATTAAGCGATGGGTCTGCTGAATTATTGAGTTAAGCACTTGAAAACGTGGAGCTGCTTGCTAGATGGCCCCGCCTCCCCCTCTACCCTATCTACAGCCTCTCTAGCCTCCCTCTCACCACTCTCCGCAACTAGCCGCGCCGTTAGCAAGTGTCTCGGCCGTGTGCTTGTATAATTGGGAGCATATTTTTCGAGCGGCGGCGGCTAAGTAAATTCATGCATAATTAATCGGATTGCCGCACAGCAGAGCAGAGCAGAGCAGAAGGGCAGCCTGAGCCAGCAGTCGATCGGGCGTGTAGGCAGGACGTTCGCGTTTGCCATTCGCATTCCGTGCTCCAGACTTGTGAGCCCGACACCGAGCCAGAGCCAGAGCCAGAGCCCGAGCTGGAGCAGGAGCTGACGCTGGAGCTCTATCTCTGACTGGCCTGTATCCTGTGCCCATTTCCATTTGGCCTGCCCCCACATGCATATTTAATGTGAGCACATGACTCAAAAGCCCGCAATTAACTTGCTATGAAGTGGGGCCAGGCACTCGCTTATTTCCACACAATTAAGATGGCGATGACGATGACGACGACGATGACGACGGTGATGACGATGAGCGAGACGAGCACGTGGACACGGACGGACTGCGGCTGATGCGATGATTCAGAGATTGTTCCCCAAAGAATAAATAAAAGAGCTTAACTTAACTCGCACAAGCACTTTACACATGCCCAAAATGCAAATTGTATTTTAAATAAAAATGCCAACCACACGCGGCGTATGAGCGACAGCAACTAAAAACGTACGCATGTTGCGTATACGACACGCGCCCTCAATTATTCAACGAGCCTACGGCCATTGAATATACCCTGCAATCAGTGTCAAAGTAAAATTGGTATGCTGAATATATGGAGGACGTTGCTTTGCAGCAGTTAGATGATGATTTGCTCGATGCTCAACTCGAGCGAAGAGAACTCTGGGACAGAGAGTAGATGCCTGGGAAGGCATAAGTATGTATAGCTATAGCATTAATCTAAGTGTGTGGTATATGCATGTCGACTACTACAAGCACATTGTGTGGCAATGCTAGCTACGAAATGTCACTGGCAATTTAGGGCTAAGCTGTCCTTTTGGACAAACCTCAAACCTCTCCTCAAATCAAACCGAAGGTCGTTTTGTTTACATACATACATACATTTACCTATTTCATGTATATATATACATATATATATATCAATCAAAAACTATTTATAAAGTTGTGCGTAGAGCATGCCCGATTCGTTCTGGCGCAGCTGGGAAATTCATTTGCTTGGCTTCAATTTCGTTTTGGTCGTTCGCAGTTGTTTCCCTTCTTCTTCTTCTACTTTTTTCACTGTCTTCATACTTTCTTGCGCATCGCTCTTTTACCTGCTTCTTATGATTATTACCCGCTGTAAATTATATTTATATTGCTCGAGCGTGTGCAGCTGGCAGCGCCGGAGTCGGCCGGCAGCCGGCGCCTGGAGGAAGGGCCAGTGCGCATGGATCCCGGCGAGTGGCGAAAGCATAAACTGTGCTGATTATGTGGTGCCAAGTGGCCAAAAGCTGGCACTTTCCAATTGCAGGTGCCTGGCAGACTCCCCGCCCTTGCTGCCTAGAGAAGGCGAGAGGCGGAACCAAAGTCAAAGTCGAAGCTTCGTCTAAAGCCAAAGGCCCATGGCAGTGTCAGCAATAGCTGTTGCCTTTTCCGTCTCCTGCGTTGCTCATGTTGTGTTTATGTATTTGTGTTGTTGTTGTTGTTATTGCTGGTGTTTGTGTTTTTGTTTTGGGCGCACCGCACGCGGTGTCTTCCCTACTTGTCTTTCAAATTTGTTGAGTATTCATTACGGTTTAAAGTTTAATGAATTCTCGCGCCGCGGCCGGCCTCTCGCCTAGACTCAATGTGCATGCACGTGGATTCGGCAGACGGACATGAACATCGAGCTTAGAGCAGGAGTCGGAGCTGGATGTGGAGATAGAGACATGGAACGGACACACACAGAGAAAACTCTGGCTGCAGGCGCCTTGGGACCACTTTCCGGTTAGTCATTTATGTTGTTCTGCGAACAATTTTGTTTGATATCAAATGGTTGCTATTTTTAATTAAATTATCTGGGCCAAGCCAGTTTCCCCTTGAAAACTGGGCACATCCCCAAAAACTTACAAGACGAGCGCCATGTGAGAGCGTATTCCAGCCAGTAATTAACACTATATTTATATATATCAAAACTGGGAAACGTGACATATTTCCATTAGCAAATGCCCAGCGGAGGCTAAGCACGACTGAAAACTACATTTCAAGTACTTATGCTGCCTTCTCACTTACATCTAAATGCATTTGTTATGTGTCAAGCTGGAGCGAGAGAGAGAAAGAGAAGGAGAAGAGAAGAGAGAGAGAGAGAGAGAGAGCAGGAGTAGTTAAATCCCTACTACTTATTGCAACTTCGCAGACCATTCGAAAGAGAATTGTTAATTGAAAATAACTCAAAACTAGAAGTTGTCGATGAAATCATTTCTTGCCTTTCAATTTTGACAATCATTACTCTTACATATATGTATATATATATATATGTATATATATATATACATATATATATATATATATATATATATATATATATATATATATATATATATATATACCAACTCGTAAATCTTCTCTGATTCCCGCTTATACTTCATTTTTGCTTTATCTTCGCTTGTGCTGACACTTGAAAAACTTGCTCCAACTTTCATTTGTACTCAATTTAAAGTTTTCTTATTCTCTTACTCATCTATGCCCTACGCTCTGCTCGTACGCTCAATTTATACTTATAGTAAGTATATCTACTTATACTTGTATTCACTTTTATTCTGCTTCACTTGTGCCAACAATTTGGCGTCAACTTTTACTTCTACTTCTACTTATTCTTATTCACCTAACTACTCACACTTAGACACATTTACAGTTCTACTTATACCACTACTTATACTCCCTGTGTGTCATACTTATACTCTTTCAATGACTCTACTTATACAGCTTCCCATATGTATCTCTCCACTCTTATATTCACACTTATACTCACTTTCAACTCTAGCCTCCTAATACTTCTAGCCACTTGAGTCTTCGCTACTCACACTTCTGATCATTTATGGTCCCTCTCTCTCGCTCTCTCTCTCCATCGCTGTCTCTCTCTGTCTCTCTCCCTTTCTCTCTCTCTCTCTCTTATACGTTTATCCACTCAAGCTTTTCTTATACTCATTAATGGTTCTACTTTTACAGCTTCCCATTTTTATTTCTGTACTGATTCTCACCTTATATATTATTATACCTTACACCCTTCCCGGTCTATGCCTTCTCATGCTATGTCTATGCCTATCCCCACCTGACGCTTCACTTATACTCAGCTACTCACACTTTTCCTTATTTATAGCTCCACTTTAACGTTTGTCTGTCAACTTTAATTCTCACTTTTACCCTTCTTGGAGCCCCTTCCCTGCTCCTCTCTATCAACCGTCTTCCAGCCAGTCACTCTCGCACTTCGCGATTCCATGTCTTTTGCTGCTCTCTTTCCAGTCTCATCTGTGTCTATAAATATGGAGCATTTATTAAAAATCAAGTGAGTGGCTCGAATTAAGCCTCGGCTTGACGCAGAAGCGGAAGCCCGGACCAGAAGCCAAAACACTAACCAAAGAAAAACGTTATTGCTTTCAGCTGCCCCAAGCTGTTGGACACGGTTGAGGCAATACACTCTCACACACATACACACGCGTACAAGCCAAGCTAGACAAAAATTGAAAATCGAAGTCCTTTAAATATTCAACTTAAAGTCAAATAGAGATATATATTTTTAGTCAAATCTTAGTTTCTCTGTCCAATGAACCCCAAATGAAAGGAAATTTATTGATTTATATATAAATATATTTATTTTATAACGGAATTAAAAAATTCGAGAAACAAATTTCCTCTTCGAAATCTCTTTGGCTTCATCTTTGATTTCAATCTCTAAATGTTTTTCATGAACTTGAAGACATTTGTCGTGGTGTACATAAATGCATATCCCTGCATATATATCATAGCTTGATTGATTGATTGATCTAATGTAAAATCGTTGCTTAATTTGGTATACCCTGCTGTCAGTGCTGTCGAAAGGGCATCATAATAATAACCGTAAAATGTCAACGTGTCAAAATTTGCCAGCAGCTTCCTTCCGTTTACGCAGCGAAACACAAAAAATATTTTAACACACGCACTACGCAAACACACGAACAGTCAGTCAGTCACGCACACACACACGCACACGCACACGGACATACACAGACATACACGCACACTCACGAAGGCGAAAAGGTTTCAATCTGCGAAAATGCGTAGCACAACAGGAAAGTGCACAGCCGATCGAAAAAAAAATCAAAAAAAAAAAATAACAAAACAGTTAAATAGGAGAATGAGAAATGATGGATGATAGACTAGCAAATACCACGTAAAGCATATATTCTTTCTATAATATTCTTTGGCGGCAATTGGAACTGAGCGGGAAAGGAGTAAGAGAGTTTGAAAAACTCTTCGTTATCCTTTAAAGGACTGACTAAAGGACTATGGAGACATATGTTTTCGGCTCTTTAGCTAATCGATGGCAATTAGAGAGCTTCAAGTCAATCAGGGTCAATCAGTCCATCAGCTCAATATGCCCACTTGGCTCAGCTGAACCTAGAGGGTATGAGAGTGAAAGTGGCAATGGAGTCTGCTGCAAGCTATGAGCGGCTGCACAAGTATGAGTGTTGCTATATGTGTGTGTGAGAGTGTGAGCGTGAGTGAGTGTGAGTGTAAGCGTGAGTGTGAGCGTGAGTGTGAATGTGAGTGTGAGTGTGAGTGTGAGCGTGAGTGTGAGTGTGAGTGTGAGTGTGAGTGTGAGTGTGAGCGTGAATGTGTGTGTGTTTTATAAACATCCTAAATAAACAATTTAACAACTTGAAAATTCCATTTATTAACCTTTTTCCGCATAATAAAATGCGAAACCTTTCCCACACACATGTAAACGCCTCTCGCACACACACGCACATACGCACATACTAAAAAATAAAGAAAAGCTGAATAAAAGAAGTATTGCACAGCGTAGTGAAGAGAAACATAATAATATGGCACAACACAGAAGAGCAACATACAAGAGCAACAGCAACAGCAACAACACCAGCAACAGCAACAGCAACAGCAACAACAGCAACAACAGCAACAACAACAACAACAATTTGCTGGAGTGGATTAATAACAAAGTCAACAAGGATAACACGCCTTAATTATGTATGTACAGGCGTTAGTGCGCACTGTGGGCGGGGCACTTGGGGCAGGTGGCCATCTGTTGGGCTGGTGGGCGGATTTGTGAAAAGGAGGCGGCGGCTCCGACGACGGGGATGGCTGCGGCCTTTTGGGGTTGAGAGCGGGTTAATGCGACGAGCAGGAAGAGGACGGTTCAGGTGTTTTGCGGCTGAATGACGTAAATTGTAGTCAAACAGCAATAGAGACGGCAACAAACAAACAAACAAACAAATGAAACAAAACGAAACGATACGAAGCTGAAGCTGAAACGAAACAAAGCGAAACGAAACGAAACGAAATGAAATGAAACAGACAAGCAGCCAACCAACAAATGCGGGCCTTGCCCCACAGGCTCACAGATCTCTGAGAGACAGCATCCGTTTGCCGTCGTCTCCACATTGATGAGCAGAGCAGGAGGCTGCTTAGTTCGACATACGTGCATGTGTCCGTGCGTACTTGTATGTGTGTGTGTACCTGAGTGTGTAAAAGCAAATACTTGTTAACAAATGCGGACACACTGCGCGCATTTTCATAAATGAATTTCAGCCAAAGCGCTGTCAATTCTATTTAAAATCAGCTTCGACTCTGTCCTCTGTTCTTGGGTCCCCTTCACCTTCTTGAGCCCTTTTAATTGTCAGCGAATTAGGCGTTTCTTTCACTTTTTACACTTTTTCTTATTTAGACAAGTAAGAGTGCTCTAGTCGCGACTGCTCGACTAGCAGATACCCTGAACTCTACAAGGAGCTGATATTCACGCACGCATAGGCACGCGCTCTGCTAACTGCGCAGTTAACAGCGACTGCGCTTGGGCTGCACTGCGGGCAATATTATGAGAATTTTGTTGCTGATTATTTCTTTTGTAGGGACTATCTTCAGTAGATCTGAGGTCTCAATTTATCGATTATTCTCTTTAAAAAAAATAATGGGATGAGTCGATCGAATTTTATATCTTCCGAGATCGACGCATTCAAACATACGAATAGGCGGACAGACAGACAGACATACAGAGCTAAATCGACTCAGCTCGTCGCCCTATTCAAGAATATATATACATTGCGGTGTCTGTCACGCCTCCTTCTGCCTGTTACATGCATTTCGGCAAAACCCTGATTTCCCATTTTCAATGGGTTCAGGGTATATAAAGGTGCTCTTGTCTTGTGTTTATATATAGATTATATGTATAGACTATAGAATTGAAATATATATGGAGCTTATGAATTGTGATTTCAGCATATTAAGTGATTCCAATAGCAAAAAGTGCTTCAACAGCAAAAGTAAATAATATCATAATATCAACTACTTCTTGTTAGGCTCATAATGAGCATTAGTCTTAGGTATAATATTTATTGATAAGCTGAGTATGAGCATTAGCATTGAATATAAGTTGCATAAGGATAGCTCATGCTCTCCTTTTGTTCCCTGCAATTAATGCATGAGCTTCAATGAACTAAACAGAAATAAAAAATTCTTTTGAATTTCCGGCTTACCGTTAAGCTTGTTTATTTTTTATATCATTTCAACTGCACTCTTACAATTTTCTCTAGTTTCATTCTTTTTTCTGTTATATTCTTCACCTCTAAAAAAATGTATTTTTTATCATTTCAGGAAATATTCGTCGACATTTTAAAAATATAAATAAAAAATCTACAATTTGTTTGCGAAAAATAGATGATTAAGATGGCGCAATCAGCGATTATTCAACTTATTCGCATATAAAAACTAATATACATATTTTATACATTTTTATTAACACAGCTCACCTGCCTACAGGTGTAGATATTTAGAAAAAATCGAACCTTTCTCACAGAGAAATGTTTGCATGTCTCTACAAATCTCTGAAATCTACTAGAAAATTTACAGCTCTGAAATGGAAGTATTTGGCTTAAATTAACAATTAATAGTAAAATCTTTCATATCTACGTGATTCGTGTGCATACGGCGCGTATGCGTAATATGTTGCTTGATAACAGTTCGCGTGCATTGGGCCAAGATTTGGATATGGGTGACATATGTATGCGATAACGAGTTGATTTCTGGGGTGCCTTCAGCCGTTTGCATGTGCTTTGCAATCAATAAACTAATCAGTTCAGAGCAAATGCTTCCAATTAGAAGGCGAAGGCAGAAAGTGCCGCATGATTTATAAGGCGCATGGAATATGGAAAATTTGAACAGCTTAGAAATGAAATTTAAATAATTTGCGAGCATTACCTTATAAGATATCGGTCAAGTGGTATCAGAGAGAGCGAGAAAGAGAGGGTGAAGTTAAGGGGGAGAGAGAGTAAACACACATGCTCGGGCTTAGCTGCACAATAAGTATTGAATTACAGCCAACACAAATCGGTGTTTAGTCAAATATAAATATGTATGTATATATATATATATATATATATATATATATATATATATATATATGATGTACATATATAATTTGCACGGTTGTTGAGATGCACATAGATAGATGCAGATTGTACGGAACTGAAATGAAAGTTTCAGCTGTTGAAACTACACGCGGATTTTCGTATTCCCAGCGCAGCAATTAAAATTCTTAATCGCCTCCATTAGCCCCAGACAGGCTGAAAAATTAGACAGACAGAAAAAGAGAGAGAGAGGGAGGGAGTCATATCTGAATGCATATTTTGCTCTTCAATTGGGGCAATTCGCAGGCGGCTGCTGGAGCAACAATTAGAGAACATTAAAATTGTATCATGTGAAATTGAAGCGTTAATGACAGTGTGTTGACATGAATTTTCATGTTCACCTATTACACTCTACTTCTCTCCGCACACACACACACCCTCCTGCTCCATCACACTCCCCACATATATATATATAGCACAAAATGTATCTTTGGCATATCAAGTTGGCATAAATGCAATTAAAAAGCATTCAGCGTATAAAATTACGAGCATGAAACATTTTCATATTCATTTTCTTCATAATTAGAGAAAGCAAACAACAAAAACAAAATACAAAGGCGAAGAAAACATTTGTTGCGCAAGTATTTAGAATACATTTAAGAATTACGTGAGACTCGGGGCTTCCCGTTGCCTACTTTTCGGGGCAAACTCGGTTTCTGTTGCCATAATGTTGCCATCAAATATTTAACGCTCAGAATGCTTAACACGATTTGATTTGCCTCTTTCTAATTGTATCAAATTTTATACTCATTAGCCGCACATCACATGAAAGTACAGAGGAACTTAGATGCCCCAACAGATGGATGCCAGGAATTCTCCAAGGCTTTATGGACTCTGTTTGTTCCAACAGATGGAATCTGCGCCCCAAAGAGCATAAGCCTTTGCGGCTCCCTCAGACGGGAGGCGCCCGCCGCTGCTGGGGTCAACAACACTCGCCTTGGATAATCCAGAATGGCAAAATAATTGGGGACCCAGGCTAGACGAGCTCCTCACCTTCCAGCCCCACGTACTGCAACTGCAGCTACCTGCTGATGCCGTCTTTAGCAGAAGTCCTAGGTGCAACAGCAAAGCAAGCTGAGAGAATGCTGTACTCCAATCTGGAGGAACGGTGCCCAAAGCTAGGGAGACGCCGACAAGATCCATAGAGAGTGCTTTACTTTAGCAGCCGAAGATCAGGAGTGAATATAAGGCGACCAAGAGGATCGGATTCATTCCAGTCAAAGGTGAGAAGAAGCCCCATAATGATAAGCCCCTAGTAATTCAATTCAGACTCAATACTTCATATTTTCCAGTAAATAGAATATGTTATAAACTATAAATAAAAACTCTCTAGCTGAAGCAGCAATACAAAAGATCAGCCACACTGAGTTATGGCTAGATTTGGTTGTTTTCTATTGTTGGGAATCAAAAACTGCAAACACTTCTGTTCAATGTGCAGAGATGTAAGATAACACTTCTTCATTATTATATTATATTATATTATATATAATAGCATTCCAACGAACTACTTTCCTAAGCAACTTTCAATCAAATTTCGCTTACATTTTTGAGCTGATTTTGTATTTTGTTTAGTTAAAAACTTTGTGAATATTAGTTATTAATATAAACAAAAAAATATTATCAAAACTTTGTTATTCATAACTATTTTTTTTTTATTAATATTCAAAACTAATCAAAATAAATATGAGTTACACCAATTAATATAGAATATTTAGTAATACAGCGTATTATTGTATAATCAATAACAATAAAAAATGAAAAATTTGCTTTTGCACGTTAGCAATTTATATTAATTTTAGTTCATAATTTGTTTTACAATTTTTGATTTATTAATTTTTTTATGCATTTCAAATTTAGTTATCAGCTTATCATTGTTAAAGGAATAAAAGAAATTGAAAATATAAAACAATATAATATAATACAAAAAATCAAATTATTTAACAAATAAATTATAATAAAAAATCCAAGAATTTGTTTTAAATTTTTTATTCCACAATTTTTGTTTTTATTTATACATTTTTTATGTTTATATTTTAAATTATATTATGTAGAGCACTTTTTAATTACTTATTATTAATGTTGAAGCTTACAAATTAAAATAAAAATGTAAAAAATATATGCGAAATATAGAATTAAAATTAAATAAAACAATAATAATAAATGAATTGAAATTGCAGTAAATCGAATGCGAATGCCTGATTCGAATCTAGAAAACTTGTAAATTCTTCTATTTAACTTTCCTTTTCAAATTGTTGTAAATTGCTGTAAATTGTTGTAAATGCTGTAAATGTTGTAAATGCTTGATTCGATTAGTTCCGTTATGATATTTGGCATTCGAAGCTGCTGTTGCCTGCTTGGCTATTGGTCGGAACGGAATGCAAAGTCTTAGGATTACAATACTCACCCGAAGAGGAGGCAGCGCGACTGAGATGGAGAGAGATAGAGAGAGTTCGCTGCGCGTTTCACTGTAATTTGTTTTTATTTATATTTTTATTTTGTATTCTCTTATTTTGGTTTAGCACTTAGCGAAAAGTTTATTCGGCCCGAAAAGAAATTAGGCAAAATGCTGTTGCTGCTGCTGCTGCTGCTGCTGCTGCTGCTGCTGCTGGTGATATTCGGGTTCGAGTTTGCCGTTTTAAATACTTTCGAAAGTCATTAGGCCGACCGGGCGCGGCTTCAATTAATTCGATCTATGGCGAGTGGCTTTGAAGTGCCTGTCAGAGGGCTGACAGTTGGAGAAAGAATAATCGAGAATTAATGCAATCATAAAGGCGGCCCGAGCGGGCCCAAGGAATGCGGCTAAATCTTGGCAAATTAGTTGCGAGTTCTCACAGAGCGCAGGAGGTGCCGGGGGTGGGGAGGGGGTTGATTTGTTTGCCAGCTTGCACCCACTCACCCACGACAACAACAACAATTCACACAAGCACCGTTTCAACAACAAAAAATAACAAACAAACAAACAGTGGACCAACCATTGGGCAAAGCGTGCACAGCAAAAAAATGTAGACTTGGCTCTGATCTTTTCGTTGGCCGCAACAAATTGATGTTTACGCGTCGCTGCGCCTAAGGAGCTCGCGCCTCCGATTCCGGCCGTGTGTAGCAAAACAACGGCAATCGCAACCACAATCACAATCGCAATCGCAATCGCAGTGGCAATCGCAGTCGCAATAGCACGTGGCACGAACTACGCTGACTAAACTAACTTCAACTGGCTGCGCTACAGTGAATACTCTTGCTGAAGGCTCTTGATGCGACTTGTCCGACCGCTTCATGCGAGACCACGACCTCGACTGAACGGCGTGCACGGCGCCAACGGCGCTAACAGCGCTAACAGCGTCGAGCCAAAACGAACGAACGAACGAACGACTACGTCAACAACAACAGCAAACGCAGCACGACCACGGACAATCAACTAGCTCGCTGGCTGACTCGAACGCTGGCTCGCTGGCTCGCTGGCTCGCTGGCTGTCTGCACTGTTTCGACTGAAGCGCAATTTTCAACTGAGCTGAACTGAATGGATGGCAGCCACGTGCAACGATTCCGAGTTGATGTTGATGCTGCGGCTGCTACGCGCTGCTCCAGGCGATTGCCGCACAGCCTCCTTCATGCACGAGCCGTAACAGCGGCGTGCTTCGGCCTCTGTTAGGCGCTCTGTTAGCTAACAGCAGCCGGAATGTTACGAAATATAAACAAATAAACGCAAGATTTACGTCGTTTGCTCCGCTGCTGCTGCTGCTGCTGCTGCTGCTATCGCTCCATCGCCTTTTCTCGCCTTTCTTTCGGCGTTTGTTTCATTTCATGCTGCGGCGGCCGCCACGTGCAGCTCCAGCGGCCCAACGGTTAGTAGGGGTGTTCCATTTCCCTGTGCCTTTATTTCATTTTTAATTTCAGCTAAACTTTGTAAATTATAAAATTAAAGCGCGCGCCCCACGCGCTCTATATCTAATCTATTGAGTCTCCTAAATATAGAAAGAGGCACAAGTCCTCGACCATGAGACGTGGCTTTGAGAAAGCAGCCGATCTCTGCATACCCTTACTTCTTTTCATTGTACTAAAATATATTTGCATTAAGTTTTCTAATACAAATTTAAATGAAATAGGCTCTTTCAATACAATTTTAGATAC
The DNA here is from genome assembly GCA_037075325.1 of Drosophila mayaguana. Lineage (NCBI taxonomy): Eukaryota > Metazoa > Arthropoda > Insecta > Diptera > Drosophilidae > Drosophila > Drosophila mayaguana. The sequence goes on along the minus strand of JBAMCG010000127.1, from coordinate 2,351,662 downwards.
TAAGCATAAATCTGTATTCAAAATAAATATCTGGTATTTGAATGTATTTTCGAGTACTGCATTTTCCAACACTGCATAACTTGTTAGTGAATCGTTAATTGACTTTTGGGCATTGTCATTAAGTCCATATATTCATTTTGGAGCATTTTCCAACACTATAAGTCAACATTATGGCTTGCAAACAAAATCAATTAAGCTGAAATTCCATCGATCATAAATTGCATTTAAATAGAAATTGTTTTTTGCATAGACCCAAAGTTTTAATGCGAAGGCATTTCGCAACACTGGAATCGCAGTTAAAAATTGTTTGCCGGGAAAAAGTTTCTTTGCTATAATTAAATGCTTAAAAGTTGGCAGCTTTTAATTGAACATCACGCGCAATCTTGAAGCGCGGAACAGGTTGGACGACACTTGGACGCACGGACGGACGGACGGACGGACGGACGGATGGATGGATGGGCAGGGTAGCAGGGGTAGAAAGGGCAGCATTGGTAGAAAGGGTAGAAAGGGCAGCAAGGAACCTAGGAAGGTTGAAAGGTTTGTAATCGATGGCTTCTCGGCGCTAACGTGCGCGACATACATTTCATTCTGGAATACCCTGTCTTATGACCAGACGGAAAGTTAGATTGGGCTTCCATAGGGAGCTTTGCATTAGGTTCATCGCACATCTCATGGCATAGCTATTTGCCAAGGGATCCCTCGCAGTGCGCAGCATCCTGCAGTCGAGCAGCTGCTAATAGCCGAGCATTATTTTTCTCCTTTTCTCTTTAATTAAGTTAATAAGCAATTAAGCGATATTTGGAAAAGCGGGAAGCCAAAGCAAATCCGTTGACAATGGCCACAGAGCGCTGCCGCGTGACGAGCTGAAGGGCTGGCGGGACATGGGGAAGAGAGCGAGAGGGTGAGCGAGAGAGGGGGAGAACGATAGAGGGGGCACACGAAATACACAAACAACAAGCTGAGAGCAAAGATTGCAAAGGTTGTCCCAACAACAACAGCCAAGCAAGTGAAATTAAAGAGCTAAAATATTTAAAATGACATAAATAAATATTTAACGTTATAAATTTCTTAATTTTATATAAGTTTCCCTTATTTTTTTTAAATATGGTGCACATATATGAATATAAATTTAAATTAAAAATAAATAAATAAAGAACAAAAACAAATTAATAAATCCGTTTAGTTAATTAAAATATAAATAATAAAAAAACAATTTCAAACACATTTAACGGGGTTCATGTCTATGCTTACGCAACTATTAACATTCTGTTAAATATAGCAGCATTTTCAACTTTAACAGTTGCTTATATTTCGTTAGCTTTTACAGTTCGTTAAGTGTGGAACGCATTAGACGCTTAGCACATACCACAACCGTTCAAAGTTATGGCAATGTTGCCATAAAAATATGATTGTCCCAAAAAGCTTCTCGCAAAATAGGTCTAATTTTTGGTGCTAACCTTAGCTTTAGCCAAGCTTCAAACAAACAATACACAGCTGTAGCAAAAGCTTTACGCGTGCCCTGGTTTATTGACCCCATTGACGAAAGCTTTTTGTTCTGTTTTTGCTGACCTCTAAATCCAAATAATTTCCAATAGATGGAATCAAAGTTGTTCCAGTTCTCTTAATACACAAACACAGACACACGCACACCCATGTATTTAGCGCGTAAACGAGGCCAACCTAAAACTTTGATTTGTGATTGACTAGAATATGCTCTGTAGCCGGAAAGAGATTCTCTCGATACGCCCACTCGGAGCGTGACTAATCAGAAAATGCCAAATTCTGCTTTATTGATGCCAGCGACTTGTAATTTGATAACTGTTATTGTGGTGTGACAACACAATATCAAAACGATATGCCAATGTACCTAAGCCCACTGGGGGCGTGGTCAGCCCCAAAGGCTTTTATTACCTACAGATTAAGAGCTAAATGCTTTAAAATGAAATACATAGTTGGGTTATCAATAATGTCCTTGTAACTTGCACTTTTATGGTTGAGCGTTTTGTTGATCACAAGAGAGAAAGAGATCGAAGAGAGAGGGAAAGAGGGAGCGGGAGAGAGAGAAAGAGAGAGAGAGAGAGCGTTTGAAGCTATTCCATTTCATTTTCGATACTTCCCTCGTCGTCTCTCTAACATTTTATGGCTAAGCCTTGTGCTTGTCGAGGTATCCCACTAGGAGATACCCAGTACCGTGCCAACACCTGATATTCCAATTACGTACATACATTTCGGCTAACACACATACACAGACACAGCAAACACATACATATGTATGTATATGTGTGTGTTTGAATGTTTGTGCATAAAAAATAAAAAACATACATTTTGAATATTTTATTAGCATAACTTAAAATATGCATGCATGTTTATTGTGATTGATTGCACAAAGAAATAAAACATATTAATGCTTGTATTCATAAACAGATGTTTGGCAATATTTCAATACAAATTTATGCTACGCATATTAATATTAATTACAATTAAATGAATAATTAATTATAATAATTACTTGAGCGCAAAATTAACACATGGGCCTTCAGCCTTCATTTATGTTTCATTTGATGTATTTTACATTCGCATTTGCATTTAATAACTGTTCAAGCATGAACATAAAAATATACGAAGATCGTATACATGCCTCATACGCACTTAACGGCTAGCAGGTAGTGCGATAGGAATAGATAAGTGCCCAATATGTGGACCCTAATAATATACTAATGAATTATGCCCCTTGCAACCCCGACGATAAGATGTAAGAGACGAGCGCTGAGCCCTACAAACTCAGCGATAGGATAAGAATTATAAATAGATCAACGCGGAGCCTTACACACTCAGCGATAAGATAAGAATATGTAATAGACCAATGCTGAGCCTTACACACTCAGCAATAGACACACTAGATTTAAAGGATGAAATTATGCATGAGCCTCGGTATAAATACCGGGGCTCAGAAGAATAAAGATCAATACGTAACTAAACACCATCATAGTCAAGTGTATTCGTTCAATAACAAAAAGCAAAAAATGCATAACTTAAGCTTTTAAATATTATGCATTATCAAATTGCTATTGGATTTACATATAATTTTATGACAGAGCGCAGAGCGGGAAAGTTCCCAAAGAGACAAGAAAAATACATTCAAATTATTTATTAACTGAATTAGTAACAACAACAACTACAGCAGCAACAACAAATGTTTATGAATTGCATTTCGTTAATTAGGCAAATTCACAAATCTCTTGATACATAAATAATGTTATATCTATCTAAAAAATATATATAAATAAAAAACTAAAAATTAAAACATGTGTTGAATAAGTAAGAGAGCTTTAGTCGAGGCTGCTCGACTACAAGATTCCCTTATACCACAGAAGAGCTGATAATGTTATTCCTATGTTTGTATTACATATACCAAATCACAAGTCTCTAGAACTTTAAATACGATTTTAGCAAATTTTTGAAGATATGTATAAAATAAACATGAGTCTTTATAACAAACTCTGAAGTTCTAGTTCTTAAGATGTAGGAGATGAAATTCCTGCACTGTATTTTTTTAGGTTTTTAATCGATAAAAATAAAACGAGATTAGTTATCGAGCTATACAGCTCTTATAGGTGCTGCAGTCAGACAGGGCTAAGTCAGCTCATTTTGTCGCCCTGGTCAAGAGCATATAAATAATAATAAATAAATATATATAAATAAATCAAAATAATTGGGTACTGACACGCCTTCTTCAGCATGTTACAAACATTTTAAGAGAACTTTTATACCCTGATTTCCCATTTTCAATGGCCTGAACCCAAATACAAAAAAAAAAATAACACGGCTTTAGTTTATGTATTTTATTTGAATTTTATTTACATTTTAAATGTTTTCTTTTTATTTTAATTTTTGTTTTGATTTTATTTTTTTGTTTAATTATTTGCATTATTTCTTTCACTTTGGCCCTTTTGTTGTTAGATGCGCTCTGACTTTAAATGGCCAACGGACATTTGCATAATTAAATTATTTAATGTGGTTTGCCAATTTGGCCCATCAAAGATTCAAACTGCGAAATTACCAGAAAAGTTAAAAGAATAGCTACCCGACTCACACATACCCTGTATGTGTCGTAAGTTTCAATTTTTTCAAACGAAATGCTATAAGAAGCTCAACTTTTATTATTATTTTTATATAAAAACATGAATATTTTGTGTCATCGATTGATCGACTTAAATATACCCTTTCATAGTCACTTAAAGTTGCATTGTTATTAAAATCTATAAACAGTTGATCAAAGATTCTTCTACGCAAATATATATTTCGTCACTGTCTCCTAATTTAAAATGCCTCGATAATATCCTGTAATAATCATTTAAGGTTACCGTGTCAGAAGCAAAATTTTACAAAGTTGTGCAAAGCTTTTAACATGTATATACATGTCTTGTGATTATCTGTTCCCGGCGTTGACCGACTCAAATATATCCTACAATCATCGTAGGAGTCTAATGTATAAAAAAAGCAGAGATATCTCAGCAAAGTTCCTTCTATTCCTAAGCATATTTCATGACTTCAAGATATTGATCGACTCGATTACACCCTACAATAACTATAATTTATTGAAAAACGCTTTTAGTATGCATGAGAGACAATTCTAGATGTTGATCGACTGAAGTATACCCTATAAATATACCCTGTTGCCATTTATGTCTGCGTGCAAAGAAAATGTCATAAGCGGATTGATTGAGTAAAGCTCAGAGCTAAGCCCTTAATACTCGCTTATCTCTTAATTTGAACACAGCTAAGCGCATTAATATTAATGTAATTTTAATGTTAATAACCAATATTAACCATACGCAAGACATATCAAACTCATTTTAGGTATACGCACAGACAAATATATCAACATTTATTTATATATGCAAAGGAGCATGTTGTAGTTATAATTTAGCAATGGGTATCTACTAAACCAATCTTCGTTTCGTGCACTGCTTCCATTTCAAATCCCATTAAGTTTTAAGCTGTGCGAAAATAAAACTGGTTCAGCGAAACTCAAAACTTCAACAAATTTGCGCAGCTCTCGGCATTGATAGAGCAGATCATCTGATCGACAGACCGCTGAGTGTCAGCTAATGGGCATTGGATCTGCTTGACTGCCGGCGACCCCCGGCAATATACACCCAATACTGCAGACTCTGGTCAGCTGCTGTTGCTGTGACTACTGCAGCTGCAGGCAGGGCGAGGCGAGACGCGGCGCGGCGAGGTGAGGCGTGATTAATTGCGCTGCTGATTGGAGGCACATTCGAAGCCATGGAATAGGAGCTACAAAATTACGACACATCAAACGTCTCCAGGGGCAGTTCAGTCACACTGGCCTTTCGAATATGCATATTTTCCACTTTGCTCACTAAGCTTGTGATTCACATTGGTTTTCTTTTTCTGTTGTTTTAGTTTTGCAACTTGAAATATATTAAAGTTAATGGAAAACAGTTTGTTGGATATATTGGCTTGCTCTTTATGTATTCTCCCCTCTGCTACCCACAATTGTCTTTGAATTTTGAAATTTTGTTGCGTTTCACTTGTCACAAATTGGCTAACCTTTGAGTTGTAGTTGTTGTAAATGAAACTCCACTCATTCAGAATGTCAAAATGAAAAGCGCAAATAAATATTTAGTCATATGAAAGTATACCGAAAAAGAAATTTGTAGAATCCCTGTCAATTGCGAATTGAGACAAATTTTTATTTTTAATATACATATATATTTTAAAATTTTTCACCTGAATTCGACCTTTAAAACTGCAATATGAATTAAATTCTCTTCAACAGTAAAGTGAGCGCATAAGGTGAAGGAATCCGATGTCTTTTGATTATTAACATAACTATTTCTGTTCCAGAAGTAAAAGAGAAGAAAAAATCAGAGAGTCAAAGCAAGTCAAAGTTAGTTACAATAAGTTAACAGGAGTCAAATCAAATCGAGTCAAAAGTAATCAAAGTGAGCAGGAATGACTGACAAGTGAGTCAAAGGGAGTCAAAATGAGTCAAAGTGAGGCAAAGTGAGCTAAATTAAATCTGTGCAAATTAGAGTGAGGCAAAGTATTTTTATATGAGTCAGAGTCAGAATAACGGGGAATGAAATAGAGTCCAATGTGGTTCAAAACGAGTCCACATAAATCCAAGTTAGTTAAAATGAATCAGAGTGAGTTAAATTTAATAAGAGTGAGTTAGAGTGATTCAAAGTGATTTTAAATGAGTGAGTCGGAATAAAGGAGTATGAATTGGAATCAAATGCGATTCAAAGCAAGTCAAAATGAGTAAACGTGAGTCAGAGTGAATATTGATTATGCTGAGCTGAGTCAATATTAATGAATGAAAGTGAATCAGAGTCAGTCAATATGAGTGGTGAGCAGTCAAAGGGACCTCAAAACTGAGTCAAGTGTGAATTAGACTCAAAACTAACTGAAGAGTGTATAAAAGATTGTCAAGACTAAATCAAATGGAGGCAATGGAGACAAAGTGAGATGACGAATATCGAATTGAGCCAAAGTGAGTCAAAAGTGTGAAAAGCACATTACTGAGTGTGTGATCCTCTCTCTCGCTCTCTCTTATTCTCCCTCCTAGCATGTATATATATCTAGTGGCTATACTAATAAAAGGGGTTTGTCTTTTCGATGTACACTAATAAAAATGAAATCAATCAGATATCCTTAACTTACACAACTGATCAAATGGCTTCTCCCATTAAGTAGGCGTGTTTTATGGTCGACCCATCTGCATCAACAAGCCACACAGAAACTAACTTAGCTTAGTTACTGATAAAGCAGCAGTTACAGTTAAAAATCATATATAGACGTCAAATATACACATATAGACATATGCCTATTTATGTGTGTTTGTATTCATATATGCAGCTCATAGATGTTACAAATTTCGTTTAACAAGTAGCCAAGATTATAATATTTGGCTGTTAGCCATTAAAAGATACATAAATTATTAATTTATAGATTTGTCTATTTTGGGTCGTGAGCTTGTTTCTGGGTTTAATGCAGCGCAGGTGATTGTTGTTGTTGTTGTTGCTATCATTTCTCTTTGGATATCAATTAACTTTTTCGTTCGGTTGTTTAGCTCTGGATGGACGTATAAATAGCAGCCAACGAGCATGGCATCAATATTAGTAACTGATTAAGCTTCCAGGCTTAACTTCGTCCAACAAGAGCTAAAGCTGAACCCAAGCAGAACCGACAACAAAATGAAGGTAACATCCTCAACTCGACAGCGAAAACATTTCATCTTCAATTTTCGACCTCAATTTGTGCCTCAGGTGTTCGTTTGCCTGTTCCTGTGCGTGAGCCTGACCCAAGCCGGCTTCATCGGTGGTGGCTACGGCGGTGGATATGGCGGTGGATATGGCGGTGGCTTTGGCGGTGGCTACGGCGGTGGCGCACCCACCATTGTTAAGGTCATCCATGAGGAAGAACATGGACATGGGCATGGACATGGACATTCACATGGTGGCGAGGTCAAAATTGTCAAGGTGATCCACGAGGAGGCACATGGACATGGTCATGGCGGTGGCTTCGAGCACGGTGCCGGCGAGGAAGTCAAGGTCATTAAGGTCATTCAGGAAGGCGGCTATGCGCATGGCGGCTTCAGTCACGGTATCGATCATGGCTACAGTCACGGCCACGGCCACGGTCACAGTCACGGCGGTGATGTGAACATCGTTAAAGTGATCCACGAAGGTGGCGGCGCCATCGAACACGGCCACGCCGGACACTTTGTCGCCGATCATGGACACCAGGTCGAGGATGTGAAAGTGGTGACGGTGCTGAGCGAGGGCAGCTATGGAGGCGGCGCCATTGGTGGTGCTGGCTGGACTGCCGGCGGTGGGAACGGCTGGGATTAAGTTCAGCCAGGCCAAAAGCCAGAGCAACAGTTAGCCATAGTCATAGTCCCGCACACGCACACATACGCACACATACGCACACATACGCACACATATACGCAACCATGTGATTGGCCAGGCACTCGACTCGCTTGTTTCTGTTGTCCGAGTTGAGCAACGGCATTAGCCTTGTAGATGTTGTTACTATATCTTTAAGATGGCACACAAAGTTTGTGCCTGTTGTTTTTTTTTTTAAGCTAATAGCTAATCTTTTTTTTCGTGTTAAATAGTTTATGAACTGTACAAAGCATATTCAACTGTGTTGAAAAATATAAAAACAAACAAACAGAAAACATTTAAAAATCATTATTCTTCGTGTGGCTGCCAGCGGGAGTCCCCCAGCCACGGACTAGATATCCCAGGGTCGCGTACCCAATTTGACGTCGGCAATTATGCACGGTAATGCTCTGATCTATCATTAACATGAACAGCAATTGGCCAGACGGCTAATTCGATCATTAGCTTCACATGCTGCACAGATCCGAACATATCGAGATGTGCCCCCAGACACAACTTAATAGAAAATTGCAGAAAATTGAAAGACGAACAACAAAAACATTTTAACACCTTGGATCAAACATTTTCCATCCATATGTACACATATATATACCTTATATGTATATATATTATATATCATATAATTCACATGCATAACTAATAGGTAAACAAGTTGGTTTCTGGGTCGGAAGCTCTGACTTAAATAAGCCCCATTAATATTTTTGGCATGCGGTGAAAGGCGTCTTCGCACAATCCACAAATGGACCGCCTTAATTTATGTATAGTTATAGCTATCATAGGCACACAGAGTGAGTATGAACGAGGGGGAGCAAGAGAGAGGGGCACTCTGAGAGAGCGAAAGAGAGTAGGTACCTTTATGGACATTAAGTAACTTTAATAAGCTCTACTTTTCTTTTCGCGCAGCTCTAAGATTTTATATGAACCACTCTACATTTCATGTGACTGCTGATTGCAGCTATATCAATTTATTTTGAGCAAAAAAAATAGAGAAGCAGAGTGTGTGTTTGCTCTAATTGTGCATAAAAAGTACCATAGAGATATCATTTGGACATAGATGAACTAAAACAAGCTAAGTTACACTTCTAGCTGGACGAAACTCAACCAATAGACAATGTTCATTAAATATGTACCTATATAATAATCAAAAAAAGAGGAGCATTTTGCTCAAGGTGTAGTTGAACTATATTGAAGAGTAGCTACACATATGATTAAGACTTAAGACCCAGATATATTGTAAGACATATTGAATTTGTGAATGTATGAGAATCACGTAGAAAGGATATACTACTCAACGTGGAATATAAGTAATATTCCCATCTGACTTATCTATTCGAAGAACTGAAAACTCTACAACTATATACTCTACATTTAAGTGTTTGTGAATTGCAGAGAAAGGCCTCACTTCACACCTATTGTTAATCACAGCTCAGCTTTGCTCAACAGACAACAAATGTGGATGTGACAAATGCTTTCATAATTTGCATTTATCCACTTGTAGCAGCTCATTTGAGTGGGCATCGAAAACACATTCATTAATCAAAAACATATTTGTCACAATGATTTTTTGTCACTATGATGATGATATGCCTGAAAGTCAATTCGACTGACACCATAAGAGGATTATTACTTCACGCTGCATTTGAATAACATTTAGTTATAACGATGTCAAGCTGGATCAATTTCAATTTAGGGGATGCCCGCAGGCAGACAGAGAGCGACTCTACCTGAGTGCTATTCATATTATATAATTGTATAAGAGTTACGAACTTTGGATAAGTTTTAGAGCAGTTTTGATGGTAATTCAAGCACTGGCAAAACAAAGTTTATGTTTTATTTTTCGGTGCTTCCTAGCCAGTTATTAGAAATAAGTTAAGTCAATGCCAATGATCATGGTAATAATTATTAAAAACTATGATAATTATTAATTAATATTTATAATATATTAACGTATCGAATCTTGAAATTACATAATTTAACGTTAATTATAGCAAATGAAGAAATTATAATGAAGCTTTATTCGTGTACTTATGTCGGAGATCAGGCGATATGATGTAAATTGGAAACCTGTTTAGCGGCTTAGACTGTCCGCACCGGCAGACGAACCCTCGTCAAAAATCGAAGACGGCAGCAGCCCTGAATTGAAGCTAAGCTAATAATACTAACTCGTAAATTTAACAAACTTACAACGGCAAAAAGATTTGAAAATATACAAATTGTAGAGATTTGTAAGCTTAATTTATTTCATTTGCAGCCCAACATAATTGCTGGCTCCGCCATGGACCCACAGAGCCAGTTGGACGAGCAGCCAGCCAGCCAGCGCTGGATGTCGTGACTGCGTGGGATTTGTGAGCTTCCGTGAAGTCCGCAAACAATGCTAATGCAATTAACGTGGAGCATAACTCAGTTAAATTATATTGGCCATCTATCAAGTGTCGATCCGAAGGCTTACCAATTTAATAAGGCCCATCGGCGCATTTCATATACGCATCGAAATCGAGACAACAGAGATGAAGCCCAGAGATGCCCATATTAAATGTACATCAAAAATTTGAATCCAACTAAGGCAAGATGTTGATCAATAAAGCTTTACGATTTCATGTTAAGATTAAATAAAGTTAAACTTAAATAAAGTGTAAGCTTGTATATAGATATCATACATAACTTGTATAACATGATCTCTAGATAGGAACCGATTAGCCATGGCGTCAACATCAGCACATGGATCTTCCTCTCGGTAAGTGCTGAACTGACTACCCAGAGTTTATGTTCTATTATATATATACCCTACAAAATATGACACAGACAGAGTACTAGCTATTCTGTGAATATAACCCATTTACTCTTTATCTCCTTTCAGGCATATTAGTTTTGTCGCGATCAAAGTAATCCTCATTCTTAATCTTATTTAGCTCCTTTCAAACCTTTAGCAGAGTATACTGCATATATACACCTCTAGCTTTAATCAGTCTCTTGTAATAATAAGTTTTCCTTAGCTTTTGATTTGTCTTAATATTTTCACTACTCTACTACAACAAAGTCTCATATATATGTATATTTATATACCATAACAAAATTGACCAAACATAAGTTAAATGTCATGAACTATATTAAGAAAGTTTCTTTCTAGAATAAAAGTAATTATCACTTACGTTGTAATAGCATTTTTTACTATGGGAAAGATAACCATAAGAGTAACCCATAAGCTGGGCAGTAAGCAAAGAGCGATATTATTTATAGGTGTGTGCGTATGTCTGTATGTAGATGTATGTGAAAGTGTATGTGTGAGCATACATGATTTGTTATGTATGCGTTCAAGAAGAGCGAAATGAGTATTCTTGGGTTGTGCTTAGGGTATCTGTCAGTCGCACACTCCCCACTAGAGCACTCTGGCTGTTTATCACCGAGCCGAGTTTATAATAAGAAAAGAGCAAAAAATTGGCAAATGTTGCCCCAGCAGCGTTATTAAAGTATTACAGTGTCCATTTTGCTAGGGCATCTTATGAAGACGGCGTTTGATTCGGAGCTGGGTTTTGGCTTAGCTGTTTGGGCTTAGCTGTTTGGGGTTTGGCGTTTGGAGTTTGGGGCTTAGAGTGTTAAAAAGCGCTACTTATTCGCATTTGGTTTTGTTTGGTTTATGTTTGGTTAATGCTCTTTGTGCAAGCGCTTTGATGAATTGCATAACGAGCCAATAAAGAGAGCCCAGAGCTGTGAGAGCTGTGAGCTCAACTCGCCAGCGAAGGCGTTGGGAGAGATGGCTTTGTGGTCTGGAATGGTTGAATGAAGGCTGCATGATGGCATAATCCGAGCAGAGCATCGCGTGGACAACCAATTAGAGTGTCATGCATTAGCATAGACTTGGCTAACGGGCTGTCCGGCAGTTGGCCGGCTAGCTTGGGGCAGGGTCGAGCTGGTTTTGTGGCTTTGGGCCCTGCTGGGCGCTTGGCCAGCTCTTGAGGGGGGGGCTCACGACACTCGGCCATAAAAGCCAGCGCTAGTGCGCTGCAACGGCACAGTTGAAGTTCAGCTCTCGTCGAAGTCGCATTTGCATACCCAACTCCTAGCTCCAAGCAAGACACAGGACCAACATGAAGGTGCGTCCTGCTTCCGAGTCGTTTCAGCTCGAAATATCGTCGTCGTCGGAATTAACGAAATTTCGAGCTAAACTTTTTTTTTTAATTGTTTTTTATTTTTTGTTTTGTGCCGTGCCGTGAAAATGCTTTATTGAAATTGATTTACTGTGCCTGTTTCTCTTCCAAGGTATTCGTTTGTCTGCTCGCTGTGTGCAGCATGGCCCACGCGGGCTTCCTTGGCGGCGGCAGCGCCCTCAGCTCCGGTGGCGGCGGCGGCTACGGCGGTGGTTATGGCGGCGGCTATAGCGGTGGTCATGGCGGTGGATACGGCGGTGGCTATGGCGGCGGCCATGGAGGTGGCCATGGAGGCGGCGGCGGCGGTGCCGTGAAAATCATCAAGGTCATCTCTGATGGTGGTGCTGGCGGCGGCTATGGCGGCGGTTATGGCGGCGGCTATGGCGGCGGCTATGGAGGCGGTCATGGCGGTGGCTTTGGAGGCGGCTATGGCGGCGGTGCCAGCACTGTCAAAATTGTCAAGGTCATCTCCGACGGCGGTGCAGGCGGCGGCTATGGCGGCGGTTATGGAGGCGGTGCAGGCGGCGGCTATGGCGGTGGCTATGGAGGCGGCCATGGCGGCAGCTCTGGCACCGTTCAAATCGTCAAGGTCATCTCCGATGCAGGCGGCATCAGCGGCGGCGGCGGTGGCGGTGGCGGTGGGTGGGCACCTCAGGGTGGCTGGGCCTCCAGTGGCTGGTAAACAGCGATCCACAATCCGCGTACATCCGATACCTTTGTGTCTGGGTCTCTGTGACATGTGTGCTGTGTTCGTTTGGCAGCTCGTGCAGCGGCCCTTTCACCTCTTTTTTTTGCATTAATTTTTTGTTGACCACTCGAATTGTAAATACTCATTACATTAATACAAATAATACAAGCGTGAAGAGCGAAGCCAAAATGTTTGCTTAATTCACAGCATTAATTATGCGAGGCCAGGTCGGATCCAGGCGCTAGCTGAAAGTCATTTCCGCTAGCGACAATCTCTGTGGAATCAGCGGTCGCACTTGTTTACACTGCACAACATGACTTGTGCTTTGATGGAAGCCTATAGACTATATTGGGGAGTAACACTTGACTAGAGAGCGCCTTGAGTGTGTATGAAAAGGTCTGGATTGAGTTATATAAAGCAAAAATTAGATCAAACTAAAGTTTAGAGAGTGAGCAGAGTGAGCAGAAGAGACTGTGAAAGAGAGAGGTGAATACTTTACTTTATATAGTTCACATTAGGTGGCTGCTGAGGTAGTAGGTAGCATACAGCATACAGCATACAGCATACAGCATACAGCATACAGCATACAGCATACAGCATACAGCATACAGCATACAGCATACAGCATACAGCATACAGCATACAGCATACAGCATACAGCATACAGCATACAGCATACAGCATACAGCATACAGCATACAGCATACAGCATACAGCATACAGCATACAGCATACAGCATACAGCATACAGCATACAGCATACAGCATACAGCATACAGCATACAGCATACAGCATACAGCATACAGCATACAGCATACAACATACAGCATACAGCATACAGCATACAGCATACAGCATACAGCATACAGCATACAGCATACAGCATACAGCATACAGCATACAGCATACAGCATACAGCATACAGCATACAGCATACAGCATACAGCATACAGCATACAGCATACAGCATACAGCATACAGCATACAGCATACAGCATACAGCATACAGCATACAGCATACAGCATACAGCATACAGCATACAGCATACAGCATACAGCATACAGCATACAGCATACAGCATACAGCATACAGCATACAGCATACAGCATACAGCATACAGCATACAGCATACAGCATACAGCATACAGCATACAGCATACAGCATACAGCATCATCTATGCAGCTAGATAGCTATCTATGCTGCTATCTATGCTGCACTAATCGTCGCTCTGAATGATATATTTGGAATTCTTATGAGCTGTCTATTCCTATTCCAATTGGCCATAGGGCACAAGTGCTTTTCAGCTGTTTCCATAGTGCATTGCAGACTCAATGTTCAGGCTTGTACACTTGTCCATGGCCACGTTAACGAAAGTCCACTGTGAGTACACAAAAGGGAATAGATAGCAAGTGCCTAACATCTCGTACGAACTACAACAACTTTTCGGTCTGCTCTTGCATAAGAATTGTTAAAATGAAAACGAAATTGTTGCATAGCTCAAGGTAACAGAGAATCCGTCGACAAGAGCTGAAATGAAAGGGAAAACGAGCTGGAGCTGACTGACCTATCTGGCTAATGAAAATGAAATCTGTGGAAAATTTCACACACAGCCATCGCTTCAATAAGATGAACAAATATGGACCGTTGCCAATGGCAGACAACGTGTGCAGCTGCAACATTTCAATTAACGTCTCGCTGCGTGCCAACCCCGCGCCCCTACGCCTAGCCTGCCCGCTGTTGTACCTGTCCAGCCTGTCGCCTCTGTCGACGTTCCATCAGAGCTTTGTTGAGCTCTGTGTCAATGGTGAAGCGCAAAAGCTTCGGCACACAAAGCTGCAGCCGAGGCCTGATTGGCCCAGTGCGTGCGAGCCAAGTTCAGGACAGGCGGGCATCGAGTCGGAAGTTTGGCTCCGTCTGGTCCTTGACGCCGATACATGGGTGCTGTCGGCACATGTCAAAGTCAGATAGTCAAAAGGTAAAAGTGCAGCTGCTCCAGTTCAAGCCATTCAATTAAACTTTTCAAACATGGCCAGAACACACCTCCGCCCCTCCTCCGTCCAGCGAAAGTTATCACAGAAATCCTGCAATCTTCGTGAACGACTTCTTCATAAGCACTTCAAGTGCAAAAGCAGCTCAAAAGCGGGTTAAACTCTCTGGCCAGCAGCTAGAAAGATGAACACAAATAACTAGATAAAACGAATAAAAGACAACAACAAAGGGAGGGGAAGGAGAGCGAAGAGGGTGAGGGTGAATAGAGAGCGAGTTTAATGGAGTGTTAAAAATAAATTAGTTTAGATTGGCAGAACAACTGAAACATCAAAGCATTATGGCCACTGGGGACTACTTCAATTCCTGAGAACCGCATGGAAAGGCAGTGCTTCAGAAAATATCGTTTGAATTTATTAACGGATAACTGTCCTGAAGACTGAATTCATGCATATATGTATATTTACTTGTATGACTGTGTGTAAGTGTTCAGGCATAGCCAGTTACATACATACACGTATTGTATATACATATAAGTATACCATGCATACAGCCAAACATACGGAAGTATTCGCAGACATATACATCCATATATGCATCATACTTATCATCGTATGCATCATCATGTGCATCATATGCATCATTCGTTCATCATACAACATACATTCACATAAGTATATATGTATATAAAAATATGTATATGTGTATATAGACAAATGTATTATATACATAGATACGTGTATTCACACATGAATTCACACATACATGCAGACCTTTTTCATACAGTTTCGCTGACATATATACAAATGTTACATACATATTTATTTACCTAAAAATAGTGTAAACCTACTATAGTTGCCTTAAACAAAATTAAATAATTTCATAAAAGAATCCAATCAGCCTCTGCCTTATATCGATTTTGAAATTATTTTCCTCTCCAATTGGAGCTAAAGAACAAGAGCAAAGCTGTTGATTGGCAAAGCGCTTGCCAAGATGAGGCAGTTCCGTTGAGTCATAAGACGCCAATCTTTTGAAGCCAGTCAGCTAGTCAGACAGCGACCTAAATTAACTGAAAAGAACAACTGGGCAGAGCAGCAAGGTGGCCAAGGGGAGGGGCAGCGCAACAGCTGTTATCGAATTTATTACGTATACTAGCGTATGGGAACAGAACCTTCAGTAAGCCGAACAATCAGCCATGCATCTAGTTGTTTTCTTTTCTAGTTGCTCCCCTTTCTCTTTCACTTTCCCTTTATATGGGCTGTGATTTGTATGGCAGGCGGCGCGAACAACAGATGAGCCAGCGACACGATATGGAGGCATTGTTTCAGCACTGCCATTGCCTATAAATAGTTACTGCGCTGCTGGGGCTACGCTTGCGACTCCACTCGATTGCCGATGGCGCGCTGCTGTAGTTTTGTGACCCTGCTGCAGTTGCTCTGGCTGGGCGCTCGCTTGAGCTGCGCCCAGAACTACTGCAATCCCGCACTCTGTCCGGGCGGATTGCAGCATGTTGTCTGCGGGAATAGTGGCGTAAGTAGTTGCACATCGGAGAAATAGGGAATGGAATGAGAGCATGAAACTGAATGATCTGTGCTTCTCAGCAATTCGCAAGCGGCTGTCGGGGCGAGTTTGTCTCGCTCGATGCTCACATTCCGCTCATCCTGAAGGAGCACAACGATCGACGCAATCTGGTGGCAGGCGGCGGACTGAGCGGCTTTCCGAGTGCCCTGCATATGGCGACGATGTCGTGGGACTCGACCCTCGCCCAGGTGGCCGCCTACAATACGCTGCAATGCCGCATGGCACACGACGAGTGCCGCAACACGAACACCTATCGCTACTCCGGCCAGAATCTGAGCATTCTCTTCACGCTCAACATTGACACGGCGACATTTCTGCGGGATCGCATCGCCGCCTGGTTCGAGGAGCATCAAGATGCTACCAGTGCCGATGTGGAGGTTCATGTGCCGCATGGCGGACCGTGCGTATGCCCATCACTTATCATCGCTTAGTTTTGGTTAGTTAATTCAGTTGGTATCTCTATTATCCACAGTGCCATCGGCCACTTTACGACCATGGTAAATGAGCGCAACAATCGTGTGGGCTGTGCCGTCGCCCGGTTCACGGACGCCAATGGCTTGGGCAACACGCTCCTCGCCTGCAACTATGCGGTCACAAATGTGGTAAACAATCCGATCTATCGGGCTGGACCACCGGCCTCCGAGTGCATCAAGGGACGCAATCCCAACTACACCAATCTCTGTGCGGAGAGTGAGGAATATAGTTATAATACGTGGGCCGGCTAATTTTCATTCCCCTTTGCATACAACTCAATTTCCCCTTCACAAAAATTATGTTCCTTTATTTCCTAGCCTAACTGTCCCAAGTAGGGGAAAGTCATTAGTGTGAAATTTCAATTAATGAAATTCCAAGCTTTATATACTGGGATAATCCCATATTAACCATTCATTTCTCCCCAACCTGTAAGCAGTGAGCACACGCAATCAATGTTCTGACTTAGCGGGAAATTGAAAAAAAAAACCTTTAACGGTATTATTATCTACACCTTTCCAATTTCCAATGCTAAAACCTAAGCTCACATGCAGTGGGATATATGAAATTGCTTTCTGTCATGTGCAATTCAATTTCCCTTTTTATTCACTATAAATAAAAGCCACAGCATAGGTTGGATTATGACTTAGCTATAAGCTATGCAAATATCCTATGTCATGTGCAATATCGTAAAAGCTCTCTCTATGTTCTCAAGTATATATTGATTTCCCTTTATGAAACATTTACTATAAAACAAAAGCCCAGTTGGTTTATGATTTGGCTAGAATATACCAAATTTCCTATGACATTTAATATAGTATAAGCGCAACGTTATCCGTGTATTTCCCTTTATGAAGCTTGTACTATAAACAAACGACTCACCTCAAGATGGTTTCTGACTTGGTTAAAAAGTACATAAAAATTTCCTGACAAATGCAATATCGTAAGTGCGCAACATTATCAACTATCCGTGTATTTCCCTTTATGAAGCTAGTACTATAAACAAAAGCCTCAGCTCAAACTGGTTGATGACTGGGCTAAAAATACACAAAAACTTCCTATGACAAGTACTATACCGTTTGAGAGCAAAGTTATTAACTATCCGTTGATTTCCCTTTTAGAAACTTGCTCCATAACTTAGCTAAAGTTGGTTTATAACTTGTCTAAAAATACGCATCAAATTTTTTGATACGTGTGTATGCGCTAAATGGACCAAGATTTCGCTAAGCAGCTTAAACAATTTATATTTATGATTTTTGTCTTAGATTGAAAAAGACAATACTGTTTTACAGTGATATTTTTATATCGTAAAATCATTTATTATCCATAAACTCAATTGGTTTTTGTCTTATCACAAACAATTTTCAGTGGGAATTTTGTAAATGCCGCTTGGTTTCTATATCGTAAATTGTACCTTCAGCCAATTGAATTTTGTATAAAAATAATAAAACCTGATATTTGATTTCATTTCTTCAATTGAGCTCAATGGGATCTTTTTTTTTTTATAATGTGCTTGTTGTCCAAAAATCGGTGTGTTCACACTTTTGAATGAAAATCGTAATACAAAAATTTAATGATCGGTCGGACTTGGAATCGTGGGTATATCTCCCACCTTAGTGTCACTGGTGATCGCATGGCTGAGCTCCTGGACACAATCGCCTATTTATGTATCTCGATGAAGTCCCCCTCGATAATGTCCAGCGATCCAGATTTAGTATAAAAGTAATAAAGTCTTATATATGTATTAATATTGTTGATTTTTGTTGATTTTTGATTGTAGTCTTTAAATAGGTTTATGTCCACACTTTCGATTGAAAACTATGGATCGCAGTGTAATTTGTTGATGTGAAAAAACTAATGATTAGTCGATTCGGCCTTAGACTCCTTTGACTCAACTATGCGAATTACGATGGGTATATCTTCCACCTTAGTGTCACTGATGGCCGAGTTTTTGAACTGCTCGACACAGTCGGCCTTGAACTGGGCCCATTTGCGTGTCTTGATGAAGTCCTCGTACAGTGTCTTCCTCGACGGTATCCAGCGATCTAGATAGAAGCGCATACGCTGCCACATGTGCCCCGGGTTCTGGTCCTCCTCCATCAGCCAGTAGCGTGGTATGAGCAGGCATTGGACAGTGGTACGGGCCATAACCACGCGATGATCGCATTTCTCGCCCACCCCAAAAAGTCCGCCAAATGTCATTGAGCCGACGTCCACGAAATGAGTGACATAATTATCTTCGCTCTAAACGTACGACCAAAAAGAGTCAAGAATAACGAATATATATTAAGCATTTGCAATATTTACTTTATCCTTCTTAGACTGAAACGATGAATCTGACAGCATGCTGTTGTGTGACAATGAGGCTGTGAATATCTCCAACTCCTCCTCATCGGCCGATTCTATGTCCAGCCCTTTGCTGTTCCTGCTAAGCTTGCTTAGCTTGCTGCTTTGCCGGCTCTGCCTGCTTTGTTTGCTTGATCTGCTCAGGCGACTTGATCGCATCGAGTCCCGTTTCAACGAGTAATCACTTTCCGACGAACAGAAATCCTCATTGTCCTCGCATATCGGAAAATCAAAGTCGTCATCCCACTGATGATCCAATACCGACTTGTGATGATGCGAATGGCGGACTAGACGCATCGGCGGACGCTCCTCGACAACCAGTGGCTTCTCATTCAGTAGCTTGCAGTTCGCCTCGATCTTGTCAAACTCCGCCTTGCGCTTCTGCATTGAAGAAAAAAAAGACAAAGAACAAATATATATATATCCCACAGGTTTAGCCCACAAACTTACAGCCTTCTTCTTGCTTTTCTCGGCTTCGTCCAACGAAGAGCTCGAGCGCAGCAGCTCCCGCACATCGAATGGCTCTGTCTTGTCGTCTTCTACTTCAATTTCGGAGTCGTCCTCGACCACGGGAATCAGTTCATAATGAAATTCGCCTTTTTCAAATGTTACCTATCAGGACATAAGAGCAGATAGAGAGAAGGTCATAGAGAGAGAGAGAGAGAGAGGGAGAGAAACTTGCCGTCATATACAAGCACTGCAATAGGACGCATTCGCCGCTTAGCACAAAATACACATGTTGTATATTATCTGAGCTATCCGGATAGATAGTGCTCAATGGATCATATTGTTTTAGGATACCAAACTTACAGGCGCTCACAATCTGAAAACGGAACATAGGGAGGGAAATCGAAATAAGTTCTAAGGGAATAGACGAATGAAATGTTTCATTAGATTGTTTAATACTATACTACAATTACTACTATACTATATTTACTATATCATATGGCGTCCTCAGGAATAACCGCTCCAAATTGTAGTTGAGGCTTACGCAGTCAGCAAAAATCTTACCTGTGAACTATTCATGTATTTGAGATAGCTTAGCGAGGCAATCGCCCTCTTCTTCTCAATCCAAACTTTTTTAACATATGGCATGAGCATAGCCCTGAAATCGAAATCGTCTAATGCCAGAATTTCGCAATTAGCTGAAGAAGTAAACTTATTAAAGCCAACAATTAATTCGCATTAGGTATTTGCAAATGATTTACTTGTAGCCTTGTATGTATTCATTCGCACATCGTCCTCGAGCAGCTCAATCTCGCCAATCCAATCGCCTGGCCCAAAAAATGCCTCAGGCTTCGATTCCACCTTGCGTGTTAGCTGCCAAATGAAATAATAGAGAGTGAAATATGTATATGAAATATTTGTATATACATGCACATGCACATATATTGAACATTACCTTATTCATTATTTGTCTAGACATCTCGACCTCGCCGCTCACAACAAAATAAACACAGGTGGGAATATCGCCCTCTTTCATTAAGGTGCGACCCGCACTGACGATCATAAAGTGCAGATAGGGCACCAAACGAGCTCGAATTTTCTGCCAGATAAATATAGTTATAGATGAATATAGTGGTATATGTAGACAGGATGTCCTACCGGTGGCACTTGGGTGAAACAGCCTAGGCCAGCGACAATGGTGCAAAGTTTCTTGCGCTCCGCTATAGAGCGGGTGGAATGCAAAGTGGCCAAAAGACCTTTTTGCTGCAATACAAAGGGAATACAGATGGTATAGGGGGTTATATAGAGGGCTATATAGAGTATATATTGAGGATGTACTCTTTAGGTAATCCATGGTGTACACAGAGTATATAGAGTATATAGAGAACAAAGAGTACGTAGAGTACATAGAGTACATACAGTTTATAGAGTATATGAAGTGTATAGAACGTATAGATCACATTGAGCATATGATACACAAGGTATATGTATATAACCATAATGCATGCAGAGTATATCGAATATGCATGTCGCCTGCTTACCGCCATAGTCAATATGCCCGTCTTATGCTTCTTGCGCACCAGCATCGCCACATTCTTCTTCACATTCAAGGTGATGTTCTGATCGTCCGACTCATTCACCCACTGATTATTGGCATAGGCGACGCGCACCACGCGCTTGAAGCGCAGCTTGGCTAGCTTCTTCCGCAGCGCATCATCCACGTCCTTGGTACGCTTATTCATTGCAGTCGACTTGAATAGTTTTCAATTTTAAAATATATATAGAGAGAGAGATTTTTTATATATTTTGTTAGCTTCAGTTGTGTTTTCTGTATTTTTGATCATACAGACTCGATGTCTCATCTATATATGAAAGGGATAGGTGAAATGCGCCTACTATGTTTGATTCGAATGGGTTTGCTGAAAGGAACAACCTACTGGGCTGTGTGAGTTGTGTGCGTTGAGCGAGCATGGCCAAGAGTTACCCAAGCCGGCTACCAGAGCATCGTATATACATATATATATATTGCCAAGACAAATTGATCTCCAAACTCTTCACCTCAAAGAAACATTTCAGAATTTCCCGGTTTCCCCTAATTAAAACGAGCTTTGAGTGCGAATCGAAGGCACTCAGACTCAGAGTAGAGGAGTAAACGTTGATTGAGTCGTTGAGGTGGAGCATCTGCTCAATTCAATTCAGCCCCTCAATCTGCACAAAGCTCCGGCCAAGCTTTTGGCACAGTTTAGCAGTGGTGCTGGCATCGTGGTGAACAGCGAGAGATTTGAGTGGACTGCATCGAGTGGCATTGGCTGGAGAGTTTTGAGTGTGTGCAGGGCGCGGAGCTTGCACTCAGAGCCAGCCGAGCTGTTCATTTGGATGCTTCGCCATGTGTCCGTAATTTTGCGAACGACAGTTCATTACGGTTTTCAAGGATAAGCGATGCCAACGTGCTGGCCCCGCACTGGCGGAACATCCAATTCAATTGTCGTCTTTTATTGTCGCCTTTCGCTGCTCGTCTAACGGAATGCGCGATTCAAAAAAAAGAAAAAAATACAATCAAATAAATAATTGATTACGAATAAAATAACAAAAAATTTTAAAGTTACGTGCGTTTCTTGACTTTTTTTAACAATTTTTTTTCTTCCATATATATATAGCCCTTATATATATATGTGAAATGCAAACAAGTGCCAAATGTGATGTGAAGTATAAAAATCTAAAGAATAACAGAAGGCAACAGCGAAATTGTTTTAATAACAATTTTTAGCCACGAGTCGCAAGTGAGCGCGAGTTCCATTCGTTTTATTCATATCAGGAATATAAATTATACAAACAATTTAACCGGGTGAGTGAAAAGTTTTACATATTGCCTACGCCGATATTATAATCCTGGGAAATTTGCAAAGCTTATTTTCCGGATGCATTTAATATACTTCACTCTTATTATGCCAGCTCCATTTGCTCCGCCAAAGCTGTTTGCAGTTCTCCCTCTTTTCTATTTATGTTTTTTATTTTACTTTTTTTGTCTATGAAAGATCTCGGCTGCTGCAATGGAACAAGAGTTCTTTGCATATTTCCATCTGTGAGAGTCGAGCGATGCATACTTGTTGGCTCCTATTTGCATTTTGTTATCGTTATTAGATACTTATCCAAATTTACTTAAAGACGTCAACGTACACCACAGAGCAGAGGAAGAACAAATCAACAAAATCAAATTATGTGAGGGCATCCTTGCCTTGTTTTCATCGTCTCAATACTTTTCTCTTTTTCTCGATGTTTTTACATATATATTGGTGGATATATATAATATGAAAAGATGAAGATAAATGCAGAGAATCTCTCTCTCCCTTTCTCTCCCACTCTATCTCTCTCACCTTAGCTACCTATATCTTTCTCCATCCCTCTCGCGATTCTCTCTCACTCTAGCTCTCCTCTTCTCTCTCTCTATTTCTTACTCTCCCTTTCTCTTTCGCTTTCTCTCTCTCTCTCTACTCCTCTGCTCATCTGTCTCCCTTTCTCATGCCCTCTCTTTCTCTATCTTTATCTATTACTTACTCAGCCTCGTTTTAGCCCCCCCCCCCCTTTTTTCTCCACATAGATCTCTCTCTCACTCATTGTCTGCTATTTTCGTCCCCTCCCTTCCTAACTTCTTTCTATTTCACCTCTCCCCTCCTTCCCATCCACCCCCTCTCGCTGTCTTGGTTTCTCTGATGTTTATACATTTTCTGTAATTTTCGCTTCTTGGAATTTCCTATTGGCAAACTTCTGTTTGTTCTTTTTTTTCTCAAAAGTCACAGAGGCTTGCCTTATTAGGATTTTTGCATTCAATAAAACAGATTTCTGACTTCTTTACATTTCAATTTATTCCCTTTCGATTCGCTTACCGTCTCTGCCTCAATCTTTCTTTTGTTCTCTAAATCTTCTCAATATCTGTATGTCTTTATCTCTCTGCCTCTCTCTGTTTTTGTATCTCTATCTCTCTCTGCCTATTTATCTCTGTATTGATCCTTTGTATGCCTCTCTCTCTCTCTCTCTCTCTCTCTCTCTCTCTCCATTTTCTGTTGTGTTTCTCATAATTGTTTATTAAAAACTTCCCAATTATTGTTTCTTTTTCCTTTGTCCGCTATATTCTTCTGTCGGAAATAAATTATGGCATTCCAATCTCTCTCACTCCATCTCTCTCACTCTCACTCGCACTCTCACTCGTGCGTTCACTCTTGAACTCTGCGTCTCTCCCTTTCTCATTTAGTTTTTTATACTTCATTTAACATTTTTTTAATTATGTGGCTGTTAGCCTGCAGCTCGTCAATCTTTGTATCTCGTTTGCCATCTCCCGCTCCCTCCCTCTCGAGCACCCCTTAAATTAACTAATTTTAAATAAAATTCAGTTGAGGTTGCTCATGAAATTGAGAGAAATATACATTTTTGATTAATGTGGTATGAATAATTTATTTGCTGCACATTAAAACAATTACTTTGGTTGCAAAAACATTAATGTTTAATGCAAAAGGGTAAAAGACACACACCAATACGTATACCATAATATATATAAATATATATGTAATACATGCAGATGTAAAGAAACTGATTTGATTTATGGGGAGCGCACAAGCGTAGGCCTTACTAATGTATTTGGACCCTCCTAAGGAAAACTCCTTCACAAAATTTAAATAAAATAATGTATTATTCAAAAAACATTCTAGCCGTGGCCATAGTGAGCCATAGAGAGAGCAAACACAATTTGCTTATATGTTAAAATAATGACTGGCACTCGTTATCCTTCAACTCTAATTCAATCAACAGAATTGACTGCCAAGAGCTGCCAGCCGCTCGGGTACATATCATTTGCCTAATCCGAATAGATGTTATTCAATATATGATATACTCGGTACGAGAACCTGATTTCGCTTGGAAAGAAGAAACAAGAGTGGTCTAGTCGAGGCTGCTCGACTAGCAGATGCCCTGAACCCAATGAGGACCTGCTATTCTAATCATTCCACGCTTCAGATTGACACGCCTCCTGCAGCCTGGAAGTGTACGTCCTTTCCCACTTTCAATGGGTTCAAGGCTATAAAACTTGAGTAAAGATTAGAAAAATAGTTGCACAGCTATCAAGACCAGTGGTAATAGAGTTTGCCTAATCAAATTCCTCTGAACGAGAAGTGAATCGTAAATAAATAAATTATACATATTTCTGTATTTCTGTTAAATATTTGGGCAACAGAAACCGCATTTCGCATTGCAAATCTAGCTTTGAATGTGCATAAAATTTGTTTATTAAACGAAATGCATAGAAAACAAATAGCAAATGCTGCAAAAACAAACATTTGTCATATGTAAATCAAGTGATTTTTTTTGTTGCTGCCTTGTGATTTTGTTTTTGTTTCTCATTTGGTTATGTTGCGATTTAAACAGTTTTTTGCAACAGCGTGAAATCTCATGATGATTTAGATATGAAAGAGACGGATGTTTTTTGGAGTTGAACAGAAAACTGGAAATAAAAAAAAAAACATTTGTAACGTATATTTTTATATAGATAAACATAAATATGTTTTGAAACTGTTGTCATTACAAGTTTTTCGTCACTTGTTCATCACGAGGTCTGCTTAAAAATAATTTGCTGTTTTTTTTAGCATAAATATATATTTTGTCACGCTTCTTAGTAAGCCCCATCAGATATGATATAATTGCCATAACATTTCATTTTTCTACTAATTCTCAAAATACATCCAAGTCGAGTTTATCTACTCCATCATAAGCGTCCTTCCAAGAACCTTTTCAGATCTGTGGCTTTTGCTGACTGCGATTGCATAATAATGTTTGGTTTTTCGCCAAATAATTTAGTTTGTAATTTTTATAAATCAAAATGGAAGACGAGCTCAGATCTGTACAAGCTAAAGAGCTGTTAGAACTTAGCTGAGCCGCAGCAAGGTTTTGTTAATGTATACAAATTTATATAAATTTATATATATTTATTTATATTTTAATATAATAATAATAATAATTGGAAAATGTACATATTTTATTTGTAAATGTATTGTTTGATATATTTTTTAAATATAATAAATTATACAATTTTAGTCAAAATAAATATTTATGGAAATGTATTACCTAAAAAATATATATAAAAATAATTTAACATTGTATTATTGTTAATATATTATATTATAATATGTATACACCATACTTTTGATGTGTATATAAAACGATTTCAAATTCAATTCAATTCAATTTTACTGCATGAACATTTGCAATATAAACATTTTGCTATTTGCATAAACACATTATGGCTATCAACTCTCTGCGACACATTTTAAATATTTTTGTTTCAATTTCCAATTTCAATCCGCTCAACATTTGGCTGACTGCAAAAGCTCCGCCTTAATGCGGTGCTCGAGTCTGATTGTTTAAACTGTTCAAAATTTGGCTTTTAATGAATGGGAGCAGTTCGTATAGATATACATATACATACATATATAAGTACGTCTGCATGTATTTACACGCAATTGCACACCAGTTTGTATCAGCATAATGATTAGATTATGACGTACACAAATATATATGCATATATACATATATATATATATATATATATATATATGTATATATATATATATATATGTGTGTGTGTGTGTGTGTGTGTATGTGAGTGGAACGAATCCATTAGCCTAAGACTATAGACAGCAGCCTATGCAACCAGTGTAACCAAAAACCGCAATCTTGTTATATTCAGTTAGCCCCAACAAACATGCCGCAATAACCTATACTTACTGCGTTAATGTATGAGTACAACTTTGTGTATATATGAGTGCGCGAGTGCGAATGTGCGTATGTGTGTGTGTGTATGACGAGTAGTCAACAAAGTTACAAAGCTGCGAGAGGGTAAGAAAAAGTCGTAATCCCAAGATGTCAACCCGGTTGTCGGGCGCCTAAAGAACTTTCTAATCTCAATATATATACCTATACCTACATATATATATATATATATATATGTATGTGTATGTGTATGTGTATGTGTATGGGTATGTGTATGTGCATGTGTATGTATTACCCAAAGAAGATGAAGAATTTGGTGTAATAAACAGGCTGTGGGTGGTTAGCTAAAATGTGTACAAGACTTACGCGTAATGCGTATGAAACAAAACAAAGCACGTTTTGCACTCAATGAGGCACAGCAGGTGCTCCACTGCAGACACACACACACACACACGCACACATATACATGTTTCAGCTAAGATTTTTTGCTGGGACTGAGCTGAACGCATATGCTAAGCGACGGAAAGCGTTAAGAGCTAGTTAGTCAAAGTCAGGTAAAGAAAGGCGAATGCTAACGATGGTCTACTATGTCTCGGCCAGGGTCGCAAGAAAGGAAAAAAAAGCGCCGCAAGCACGTGACACTGATGATGATGCTGCTGCTAATGATGCTCAGAGCTGAGAGCTGAGAGCTAAGAGCTGCGACCAAGAGAATTTCATAAAATGAAATTTTGCTATACAAGAGCCCCATTCGACTTTTATTGCTGCTATGTTATGAGAATATTCTGTCCGCCCAGCTGGCCCGGGTCGCCCATCAAGTGCAATTAGAATACGCAGGGCTTTAAGCCTTCCCAGTCTCTGCCGCCCGCCGTTGCCACCGAACCACCACCACCACCCCCCCCCCCCCCCCCCCCTACAACGAAGGCTTCGTTGTTATCGCTGCATAAGTAAATAGTTGCCAGCGAGTCGCCCTTTAAAAATATTTTGCAAATTCAAATGTCAACAACGTCAGTCGGTGGCAAAGCAAAACAACAAAAAAAAAAAAAAACACACACACACACACACACAAGAGAAACAAAAGGGATGCGCCTAAAACCAAACAATAGCGAACAATAACAGCGAACAACAAAAAAGGAGAGAAGGCAAAAAATGAAATGATAGGGGAAAGAGGATGAATAACAGGAAGCCAAATATGTGATACCCTTTCATATAATCGATAGTTGATCATTTTAATACGTAGAAAATCAAGTTTTTGTTTGGCGAAAGATTACAAATAAGATAATTCAATTGAGTGGGATTACTTATATAGAGCTATATGATATTGCCATTGTTAACAACATTATATATAGGAGCAAGAAGAGTTTATGGCATTATGTATTACTGTTCTCTATACTGAAACTGTCTGATATAGTAATCCGATATTATAGTTTCTAAATAAAAAGAATTCTTAAAATTTGAATTCTATTAGGAGCTTAAATTTCTGCAAGCTATAAGATATAATAATTACTTATTTTTGAAAATATCAACTTTCAACTTTAATGGAACTATATGAAACATTAATCTCAAAGAGAAACTTGGGCAAATGCCATGTTGATTTTTAACTTCCAACTGTACTCTATACTAGAAATTATTTATATGCACATATATGATATGGTAAAAGTGTTGATACAAATTCTTCTAATACGGAAAGTATTTACGAGGTATCCACTATAATACTTCCTTTTCAAATGAGACTCTATATTCGCTAGTTGCCAGATCTTCCTGGCCTAAGCGACACACTTCATGACCAAACTATAATGCCCGCTCGCAGACAACATGAAAAAAGGCACGAGATGAGAATGTCAGCAAGAACAAGATGAACAACAACGACAACAACAACAACAACTTCACTAATATAATATTTATTACGGTGATTATGTCTTGAGCCAAGGGCAAGTGCTAGCAACGCCCAACAGCCTGGCAGCCTCGCAGCCACACAGCCTCTGAAACATCCAGCCCCCAAGGCGGGTCCCCAACGGCCGATGGGAAAGTGGAAATGAAAGTTGAGAGAAATGTAATAAGCAAGCACTTTGTGGGCACAGGCAGCGGGTAGCAGGCAGCGGGCAGCGAGCTGGATATATATCAACTATGATGGACGCCGGCAATGACGACGGCGATGACGACGATGACGATGACTACGATGATGAAGAGACAACACAGCTGGCCAAGGTCCATTGCCGTAGGAACAAACTTTAATTCATTTTATGCACCTTCTCTCGCAGTCTTTCTCTCTCTATCTCGGTCTCTCTCTCTCTCTTGTCTCTCTGTATCCTAGGGCAGTGAAAAATCGCTTTGAAATCAGCTTTTCTGATACAAATCAGAAAACTTAACTAACTTCAATAGTCGCTCTGTCTATATAGCCCTCTAACTTGTGCTCCTGGTTCTCTCCTCCTCCCTCCCTATCCCCCATCTCCCTCTCTTTCTCTTTCTTTCTCGCCTCTCATCACTTGGCCTGCTTAATCAATAAGTTAACTGCAAATGATGAAACGCGTTTGACCGGAAAACATTTATTTCCAATACATTTTTAAACAAGTTTACCTCATCATTTCCGCTCTTGAATTGCAATTTTTTATTAATATTGTTGAGTTGACAGAAATGAACTTTCCGCTAACTGTTGTCCACGTCAAATGGGGAACGCTTGTGTAGTGTACCACACTATGCAAAAATAAATAAAATAAAAATCAAAAGCCAAAAGTTTAATCAAAATGGTTCTGCTGCTGCAGCAGCTTCATGCTATGAAATAATAGAGCGATGTTTTAGTAGAGCAAATTGAAGAAATGTTTGATATTAAAATATATATATATATATATATATTAAAATAGGTATGCCCTATGTATATTATATTAAAGCCAAATAGCCTTTCCACCTGTAAATATTACTCCTTGCTTTATCAGCATTGGGCGATAAGGTTGTACGTGTCCAAATGGCTGCAACTAAAGCTGAAGGCATCGAATTCCAAGTGTTTATAAATTGACTTTGCAGAATACCCAACTCACTTGTCTGATGGCTGATTAACTAAGTGCGGAACAAAATCACACCATTATATTTTGATTTCCCGTTTTGAGTTGGTTCGGAGTTGGGAGTCACCGACCAAGAGCTACCCTAAGTTCCGCTAAAAGCTGCTGCTGCAATCATTCGACGCTTCTGTGATACACACATATCAAACAACACATGCACACACACATGCACACACACACACACTCACACACATCAGCACGCGCAGCGGCTACGCTTCTGGGGCTTTACTGTGCGAACTTAATTGTTGAATAACTTTTCTTCTAGATGGACTTTCCCAATCAAACTTTCGGAGCATAATAATGACATTCACATCTGTACGGATGCTAAAGCACAAGTTGAGTCTAGTATGTGAAGTATTTGCTTGACGGGGTTAAGTGGGAAATATCCAATGTGTGAAGCAAACAACATATCTCTGTATGCATTGCAAAAAACTTCGCAGTGAATTTAAAGTCAACTTTTCTGGTACTCAAATTGGCGATAATAGGGAAAAATAATAATGAACTTGTACTGCGTATGGTACACTGGGATAAACATGTTTGTTTTGAACTCCCCAGTTTTTCAGATTTACGAGATCGGACGGACGGTCGGAGGAATGGAATGACGAGCAGCTTAATGGGCGGACAAAGGGATATTTAAACGAATGGACGAACGTATAGACGGATGGATGAGCAGCGGAGTAGGTGGAAAGACAAACAGACCATAAAAGCACGAAATTTTTACATAAACTGAAAAAATAAACCTATAAAATTGAAATTTTGGGTACACCTAAGGTTGACTAAATCAGAATATCTAAAACACTTGTAACTATTAATTGCATCGTGTGTACTTTAGAGGCAGTTAGACAGATTCAGCTCATCGCCATCAATAATATGAATCTATATTCTTTATGACGCCTCCTGCTCTCTGTTACGTGCAACATAAAAAAAAACTATTATACCCTGATCTGTCATTTCCAGTGTGCTCAGACTTTGAGCGACCTACCAATATTTGGAGACGTGTACATTTTTTGTGGGCTTCAGTCCACGCAGTAGCTAATTAACACTAATTGATAAATCAAGTTGGTTGAATGCACAAGAAGCGAGTAAATAGTTCGCATTGTTGTCACTGAATCATGATTCTTCGTGAGCTAAAAGGCGCATCTAGCCTAAAATTTTTCATATATGACGATATTTTGTGTGATATTCAATTAAGTGAACTTAACTTTCTATGCAATTGCAGCTGACCACGACGAGAGATTGCAGTGAACGAATCGTAGTCGAGGCTCGTCCGAGTTTTGGATGGACAGCTAATGCTGTGTGTGTGTTAGCGCCTGGAAACGTTGAGGGCAGCTACGTTTTGAGAATACAATGAAGGTTTCTGATTTCAACAGGGCCGTTTGTCAAAGTCACGTCATCCCGTGCAAAGGATGAGGCGTTTAAGAGTTAATAATGCATTATTAGCATCAGCATCAGCATCGACATCGGCCTTGGCATCGGCATCGGCATCAGCAGCCGCGGCCCACACAACCCAATCCAACTCTAGCCCGGCCATCAACCCGAGCCACAGTCAGAAGCGGAGTCCGTGGAGTCTGAGATGCTTTTGGCTGTTCGCCGTTTTCACAGTTATTGAATTTCATGTTCACTCCGTGCTGGGTAAGACAACACGAACAAATAAGAGATGGGGAAGGAGTAGGGGGAAGGGGGAAGGGGGAAGGGGGAGGGGAGGGTAGGGGATAATTGGAGCGAATCAGATGACAATTGTAATTGGAATAACTGCGATGCGGTTAATCCAGTTGACAGGGGAAACCTTTGTTGATGCACATCGATTTCATATACAATATTTATGTATATTTATCAAATATTTTTCAGGCACCACAGCAACATCCACAGCAACAACAACAACACCAACAGCAGCAGCAGCAGCAGCAACTGCGTCGATATCAACTGCAGTTAGCAAGCCGAACGACAGCAGCTCGGAGAATAATTTCTATTTTGATGAGAGTATTACGAGCAGAGCACTATCCCTCATTGCCGCTGACACAGCAGCGCCGCAGCTCCTTGACGTCTCCTCGATGCCCGGCGAGACGCAGCCAGCTGCAACAGCAACAACAACAGCAACTCGTACAACAAGAGCTCGAACAACAGCTCGCAGCCAAGCTGGACTCTTGGCCCCCAGCACGGCACGACTGCCTGGCCTTATTGCCAATAGCAGCACGGCCCGGACTCAATATCCTTTGGCTGCTTCAGCGGCGACAACCAAAAGCGCACGCAGCGCCACCGTGAAGCAGCCCATCGATGCGGCACGTTCCCGAAACCACTGGACAGCCGGCGGCGGTGCCGGTGGGTTCACAGATGCGGAACGTTCGCGCACATTTCGCAGCAAGTATCATCATGAGAACCACTATGGACCCTTCTTCGAGGAGCCGTCGAATCTAGTTGATCCCGGCAAAACACTCGTTGCTGCCGTGCACCTGTTCACGGAAGCTGTGCTCAATTGTCGCGTCGGCATGCTGAAGGATAAGACGGTAAGAATATTGAATATATGTCGAATGCCGATAAACACATACATATATCGAATAACGATAAATGTAGAAGCAAAATATGTTCTTCATTCTTTGATATACATATATATAGTTCTTCGATATTGGATCTCTAATCGAAAGTCGATACTATTTAAATAACTTTGGTAGTTCTTTTGGCACTCATGGTTTTCCAGTTTTCCAAATACACCTGCCCAGCATAGGCTTATTACTTAAAAGAAAATGTATTGATATATGTATATATCCAAAAATTCTAGTATATCTTAGAATTCTACGAAAGATTTCTAATCGAAATCCAAGTTTATCTAAATAAATTTGGTACTTTTGGCATATTTCATGTATTCCCTGAAAAGGTATTCCTAATTTTCAATAAGCTTCTATTGAGGGCGTGGCAAACTCCCATATATATGCTTGAGTAAAACAGAATGGCTTCATAGCCACACCCCTAGAAGCGTATAAAATTATTTGTACGCCTGTTACGATAGCTTTAGAGCCACAATCTTCATTTCGTACAGTTGGATCAACACTGTAGAGCTACTGCTCTCATACTTTGCAATAGACTGAGTATAAAAATATATACCAAATGCTTATTCGATGAGCCAAGGCTAATGAAAATTGATACAGTAAATGGCATATATCATAAATGAATCGTGTCGTAATTGCAGGTGATGTGGGTTAGGCGTACCACTGAGAAGGTCTCACTGCTCACCGTTGGCAATGTCACATATAGCGGTGATCCACGTATACGAGTCAAATTTCAATATCCGAACAACTGGCGCCTGATGATCAATCCAACACAGAGGGAAGATGCTGGCATATATATGTGCCAAGTTTCGACACATCCGCCGCGCGTCTTCACAACAAATCTCACCATTTTGGGTAAGTGGAGAGATGAGCGTAGATTCACATCTATGGATGTTAACTGCTTTTGGGTTTTCGCTGCAGAGCCGCCGCTGAGGATCATTGACGAGCACGAACGGGATGTGGGCGACAGATACTACAAGTCCGGCAGCACCGTCGATCTCCAGTGCCAGATCTCACGCAACTTCTACCAAAAGGAACGTCTGGCCATACTCAAGTCAACGGAGTTGGCCAGCTCGGCTGGCAAGCAACTGAATGATACGGCTAGCGAAATGAATCTAATCGGCGATGCGAATCATACTCACAATACATACTCCAGTCAGGAGCTAGAGAAATATTTTACTCATTTCATTACCTGGGCTAAGGACGACGAACCGCTGCAAGCACTGACCAATAGGCGTTCTAGGTAGGTTCTACTTCTACTTTTGAAGAACGCTTTGAAAATGGAAGTCGGCGTATATTGATTTTACGAACAGGCAGGAGACAGAAGGAGACGTGGCAGACCGCATAAAGTATATATATTCTTGATCAAGATGATGAGCTGAGTCGAAGAGTCCGTCTGTCTTTCAGTCCGTCTCGTGGAAGGAACTGCTTTCGTACGTCCATCCGCCCGAACCTACCCATTATAATGAGAGCTGAACGCAGGCCAGGAAAGCTTTGAGACTTCATATCTTAAACAAATATTCTAATATACCATAAGCAGTACAAGCTTATCATTTTTGTATAGCTTATCGATAGAAAGCGATAATTTGTTTCTCTTTGTTTAAGCGCAACTCAAATTCCACAAAACGCGGCAGTTTCAAATTCATTGTAGGAATTTCTGTAATGAATACACAAATTTTGCCTATATATATGTATGTATATATACATATATACACTCGTTCTGCACAAAATTCGCAAAGAACATATTTCAAATACTAGAGACTTGTGCTTTGGCATCTAGATGTCATTATCATGCTCCAAATTTGATTAAGAAAGTTCAGCTAGAAGAAAAGTTATTCGTCAATGGAACTCTCATTATAAGGCCCATAAGCACGACCCAAGCGCAGTCGCCGAGTCGCAGAGAGCGCGTGCCTATGTGTGTGTGTGTTTGTGTGTGTGTGTGTTCGTGTATACTTGCTGTGAATGTATAAGAGAAACACAGACTGATTCAGCTCAGGGTATTCTTTAGTTGGACACTCTCGAGTAAAGCTTTCTTTTTCTCAATTGTTCCTAACTTTGAAAGTTTAAAAATAAAATAAAATAAGTATTAAATTAATATAACTACATTTATTTTCTAGTAAATATTTACAATTACAATAAATTGTTTTTCCTTACTTTACAGCGTTTCAGACAAATGGCTCAATAGTCGAATTTCTATAGCCGATGCCAAACTCTCAGATAGTGGAAATTATTCCTGTTCCCTTGGTCGACTCTTCACTGTAATTGTACAAGTCCAAGTACTCACTGGTAATAGAAATAAATAAAGTTTGTAGTTCCTCCTGCGTTGCTTAATTGGTTTGTGCTTTTGCTTTTCCTTTTCAGGTGAATTGCCTGCTGCAGTTCAGCACAATTTGGCACGAAGATCCGGCAGCTGCTTGTCGCTCTCATGGAGTCTCTTCATTATTGTTATTTGTTTTTACATACTCAAGAGTCATTCATCACAATTTCATAGTATTAAAGCGACGAATGAATGAATGAATGTCTGACGTAAAGGAATTGTACTTAGCATTCGATCATTTATCTATATATTAATATATGGTATTTCAGACTATATACCAGGACATAGAATATTTCCGAGAAACAAAACAAAAAGAATTCCATATGTGTACGTATATGCTTCACGCTGTGTAACTGCTAAAACTGAACAATTTGTCCAAAAACAATGATTCGTCTATGTATGTATCTAAATCAATTACATCAAAATACATACATGAATTTTCGATATCAATTTACACGACTTTCATTGATATTCTTCTCAATAAGATAAAGTCAACAACTTGTTTAAAAACTTAACAAAAAAAAAACGAAAACAAAAAAAAAAAAGAAAATCGAAAACAATTCCGAATATCAGTTCAAGTAAACCCACAGGAACTTAGCCAAGATTACAAACAAATAAAAGTATGTTTTCTTACAAAAAAAAATATATATATATATATATATATATATATATATATATATATATATATATATATATATATATATATATATATATATTTATAAAATGGAAATTTGTATGCGAAAATGAAAAAGGGAAAATTCAAATCAAGTTTGTTATTATATTTTGTTTGACGTGTGAGTCCAAGTTCAACTTTCACTTACATAACTGAGTTGATTTAACATTTTAATTGTATGTTTCGGCAATTAGTATGTTTGTAAATATTGTAAAATGAGAGAAGTTAGGATTTTACCTCCTCAACTGCATACCGTGCATATATATTTTCTCAATTCTCATTCTGCTAGCTCAAAATTGTATAGTTAAACTATTTATTCGAATTGATTTATATATATATATATATATATATATATATATATATATATATATATATATATATATATATATATATAAATATATGTATTGATATCTTAGTTAATGGTAACCTACTTGGCTGGATTAACGAAACTCTATGATCCACCAATATTGTTAAATTCCGATAATCGTGCATTATCATGATTATCATGCTATATTACAAACTAAATCAAAATACATACTTTCAAATATAAAATCCAGACAAATACTTTGTTTTCCTCCCCATTTTCTTGGGCCAAAGTTTCTAGGCCCAAAGTTTGAGCAAATGAAGTGGCCAAAACTGGAAGTTCGAGTAGATGAAGATGATGAAGTAACTGAAACTGGCGGTGTGTGGTAAGCGTAACTGTGGCATTTCATGAGGTTGAAAACATAGTTTAAAACAAACTTTTTATTATAGCTTATTATAAATTATACTTTTTTTCTTATACTATATATATATATATATATATATATATATATATATATATATATATATATATATATATATATATATATATTGTTGAATCGGAATAATTTTGTTAATTAATTGTGGCTTTTATTTTAACTTATGTTCAATTTTTTGCATCAAACATTTATCTAATCATTTAATTTAAAATTTCAAACCAAGGAGCTTAAGAATGTGTGCCATTGCAGTTAGCTTATGTCTGCCAGCATTAAATATTACATTTATCAAGGCGCTCTATAATCGAAATTGGCGAACGCTTTTGGCGCCCAAAGCATATTGCTTTGACTGATATTTATTTAAACATAAAATATGGCAAAATATAATGCCAGCAACACACTTCTTGTAACTTTTGCTATATTAGCTAATAAAGCTTTGCAACATTGTGAGCTTTACGGCAAAAGTAAGCACATAACTATCGATGACATTCAGAAATCTATCGATTGCATCAGTTTGTCGATCGATGTTTTAAAAAGCAATCGCATACTTATTTATAGCACGAATTTTTATTTTCTTTTTGTTTAAATATATAACAACATCAACATTTGATTTAAAACATACACAACTTTTTTTTCATTAATTTTTTCCAACACATCCTGCAAGGCATAAAAAGTGGGTCTACATTTGACTATATAAAAACAAAGTGTGTGACATATTTTGCATTGCCCAGTGATAAGACACATCTATGTATATATAGAGAGATGTATTTACATATGTCTTTATGTACCAAAATGAACTGCATACAAAATTTGTTTGTGTGTATTCGACCTTTTGCATCAAATTTAGAGACTGGAATGCCTATCGCGTAAATTGGCTGAGATAAATGGACTGCGTGGGTGGGTGGGTGTTTGAGTGCAGAAATTATCGGTGGGAGAAAAAAAATGATTCCTTATGCCACTCGTTTGTCTGACTCTGACTTCACCTTGACTAAAGTACACGGGCGCAATGCAAAAACAAAAACGAAACGAAAGCAGAAACAAAAACAAAACGACTGGAATGATAACACTGTTGCAAAAATAACATGCAAGTGATTTCCCCCACAGGCACACTCGTCGGGGCAGAACATGTTGAAGCTACGTAACACCTGGTTGGCGGTGGGCTCCAATGCCGGCCCAATCGCAATTCGGTGAGTTGAAGTTGCCCAACATACATATGTACGATATCAGTACGATAAATGAACTCTAATATCGTCATTTCGATTGTCTTGCCAGCTGTTTGTCAACAACGGCCAGCTGCAAGGATTCTGAATCATGGTTCTCCAAGCTGCTGGTGCGCAAGATCGAGCCAACGAAGGAGTCGCACAGTCGCATGCTCAGTGATAAGGAAATCATATACGCGCTGCATACGCATAATGTACGCCCTGATTCCATGGGCGACTATCTAAACAATTAGTGAGTGGCAAATTGAATCAGATCAGATAACTCGCAGTTAATTAATTTTCTTCCTCTTATATGTGTTATTCTTTTAAAATAGTAAAAACACTGTGGGCCTAATTAATGAAAAGAAGACGAGCCTGTCATGCAAATTGGTTGCCTCATGGACTGTCCAAGTGGGCGATATGGATCAGTGTCTTCATTTGTGGAAATATACCGGCGGCTTCGAGAAAATCGACCAGGCCAAAGAGGATCTGTGGCACGATGAGGAGTATCTGAAGCTAATGAACGAGCGCTCGAAATTCTTGCGATCCCGTCACCTGCAATACCTGTTGGCCTTCAGCTACTGGCCACAGATCACCAGCCGAACCGGCAAAAACATCTACGAGATGCGGCAAGTATAAACAAATGATGCATTTTTAATATTATATATTTTATACATATATATCTATCTTTATATATAATTTCATATAGATCGTATCGGCTGACTCCTGGCACCATGATCGAGTGGGGTAACAACTGGGCGCGCGCCATCAACTTCCGCAAGCACAACAATGAGGCCTTTGCCGGCTTTTTCTCGCAAATTGGTCGACTCTATAATGTGCATCACATTTGGTGTAATTATAATAGATATCTTAATTATAACAGATATATGTATATATATATTTATATGCTTTCATTTTATTTAGGTTACAAATCACTGCAGGATCGCAAGGAGACCAGAGAGGCCGCCTGGCGTTCACCCGGCTGGGATGAGTGTGTGGCCTATACCGTGCCCCTCATACGCGAGATGCACTGCCGCGTCCTGGCACCCACCGAATTTTCACCCACACAGTAGTGCGGGTCTATCCAAGTACGAATAATTTCCACTGCAGAGCCTAATCTCTGTATCAGCAGCGATATTCCATTACGAATTGCTGCTGCGAAGACGAAAAACTGTTGTGACCCCAAACGCCAAGCCCCAACCAAACCCCAGCCAAGCCAAGCCTGCGCGACCTATATTTCTGTTGAGAACTTGTATATAATGCCAGCATTCGGCATTCGAATGCTTTCAATTCTTTCCTAGCTCTTAAGATCAAAGTGCATTTTTGTTGTCTACCACTATGACTCCTATTGCAAACTATGTGTAAACACATATATATATATATATATATATATATATATATATATATATATATATATATATATCAATCAGATCAGAGCACACAAAATATGAATATAAAATTGTTAACATAATTGTGTACACAACAAATAAACTGTGAATGAATCGCATTTAGTTGAAAAAAATGTTCTTTAAATTTTTACTTTCCGATTAGTTGCATTTCATATTGTTTTAAGAAAAACTCATATTGTAAAATTCGAATTTACATAAATAGAAGAGACTTCTCTCTTAGGCATCCTTCCAGCACATCAACTTCAGTTTAAACACTCGAAGTTGTATTTACCTTTGAGTAAATTCCAATGCCTTTACGCTTTTCCTTTTTTGTTATAAATATTTACAGTTGCTTAATAGTATTAAGTATATTTTTGGATCAGCTCAAGTCGTATAGATAGTGGAATTCAATAAAGTTGGCTAGATTGAGCTTATTTTAAACTAAAAAAAAACACTTGGTAATATTATCATAGGAAATCAATTCTTATGATTGATCTACTACTACTTAGCCGAGATTGCGAAGATTTTTCGCT
Source organism: Drosophila mayaguana (assembly GCA_037075325.1). Lineage (NCBI taxonomy): Eukaryota > Metazoa > Arthropoda > Insecta > Diptera > Drosophilidae > Drosophila > Drosophila mayaguana. The sequence continues at coordinate 2,312,856 of JBAMCG010000127.1, read as the reverse complement.
TAAAAATTTGGAATAAGTAATAATAAGATAAAATTTCTATGACCAAATGAAAGAGCAGAGCAAACTTTTCATATTGCGATTGCTATTGACATATTGATAAATATATGTGGTACATTAATATATATATGTGTGTGTGTATATATGTACATACATATATAGGAATATATGTATATATATGTGAATATATATATTTCTGAAATATATATAGATATATAGACAAGTGCATGTACACATATAACTATCTATATGTAGACATATATATGCACACATATACATCTATGTACATATACACATACACACATATTCACATATTATATACATTTACAATATGACATTTCATGAACAATTTTTAAATCACCCCTCGCAGAGGAATCGAAACTATTAACAAAATAACTGTTTTGTCTTCATCTAACCCATTGTGGATGCCACTTAAGTATTGACGGCGATAATCCAGCGGTGATTGTTGTTGATCTTGTTGTTTCCCGACAACTCCTTCAGGGTTTCCAGTTATCAAAATGAAATTCATTCAACGGACATCCGCCAATGGCCGATGCACTTAACAAAATTTTGTGAAGTCAATAAACTCTCAATTGAACTAAATAATATTGAATTCGCGTTGTTGGTGTTGGTGTTGGTGTTGGTGTTGGCGTTGCTCTCCTCCCTCTTCCTCTTCTTATTATTGTTCTTCCTCTTCTCTTGCTCCTTATCCTTCTTGTTTTTCTGCTGTATCATTTACAGCTTTGCTGCCATATAATCTTCTATATAGCCAGTCTGAACTTAATGCTTATTGGGGGGAGATCATCTCTTCGGCCTGCTGGCGCACAGTCTTGAGATGCTTTTTGCCTTGCAAGTGCTGCTGCAAAATGGATATATGATTCATAGCCTTGTTGCAGAGCTTGCAGTAATACGAGCCGGAAGGCGTACGATACATGGAGAGATCGCCATTTATGTCAATGATGCATGCGGCTGCTATCGACTGCTGCTGTTCCTTGAGCAGTTCCTGGGCGTTGGGATCCCCTTCGAGATTTTGAGCACGCAGTTTCTTCTGGTGTTTGGCTCCATCAAGATGCATCTGGATTTGGGATGCTGAAGTGACGCTTATGTTGCAAATTTTACAGGTAAGGCTCTCGTCGACAGCATTGAAATGGTGCTGCTGCTCCTCGGCGATGTCCATCATCTCACTGGAAATATCATGCATATCACCTCCACCGACGCCCCTCAAGAACATCTCGCCAATGCCGTAGCGTCCGTCATCAACCATGGCCTCTGCCTTGGTGCCAGTGCGTACCCAATTGCCGTCCGAATTGTAGTAGCCGGCGCCCGATGGCTTCGAGCGCTTCTGAACAACCAGCTGGTGCTTGCGGCCAGCATAGTGCTGGCGAGCATGGGTCATCGAGGTCAGCGGAAGATCGCACAGATTACAGTGGAATGCATTCGGCCCGGTGGGGCCCTGTTTAACGAGACGCTTAATGGGTGGTGTCTCCAGGCCCATTTCGGTGTAGTTCTTGGCCAGCCAGGCGCTAATGTGACGGTCGTGGGCCTTAGACTCATAATGGTCCTTGGCGCTTTTCATTGAGGTCATCTGTGACTTGCACAATTGACAGGACAACGGATGGATCAGCTTGTTTAGCTCGTCCGGATAGCTTTCGTCGCGGCCCTGGAACAGAACCAAATTATTGCCCTCGACCTCCACGGATTCGTACATTTTCCTCTTCAGTTTGCGCTGCTGTGATGCAATTGCCGACGAGTGCTCCATATTATTCATCATAACGGGCTGATCCCCATGCACTACTTTTGCGGCAGTGTAAAAACGATTTTGGGCCATTCTTGTGGCCGGGTGCGATGTGATCTTAACCGATACCGGCTCGCAAACGTGCTTAGGTTGCTTGTCTGTTGTTGTAATTAGCGGTATTTGATACGTACTCAAATATCCAGAAGTCATTTTCGTAAAATTTTTCTTTTTTGAGACAGAACGTAAGGTTACTTAAAATCTATTTAAAACAGCACTAGTGATGTGTTAAACTGTCGTGTGCCTCACAGCGCAGGCTCAAAAGTTATCGTCAAAGTAACCATCGCTAGATTTTTCAATGGGGTGTCAAATCATTCATATGAAGCACAGATATCGATTTAATTCAATCGCTCGGTGTGCACCACTGCCATTTCAAAAGCTACCAAAGTTAAACGGGTAACCACCGCGATTATTTTTAGGAAGAAAAAACAAATTACCGATATACAATTTCAGAGTTTTATTTAAATAAATGTCTGTTGGCTTTAAAGAATAAAACACTTTCTTTAATTGTCGGGCAATGAGCGAATAATGTCCGAATCTCCAGGATCGGTAATGGACATCGTGCATACACGGAAGTATTTACCGCAGGCGGTGCCCAGCTCAATGTTGGTTCCACTGTAGTGCTGGACTTCAGTTTTGGCCAACATGGCGTAGTATTCAATCTCCGACTTCCTGCAATTGTTACAAAATATCACATTTAACTACATGCACATAATTTTTTCAGTCGTTTGCTGGAATATGGCAAATCAGAAAGAGTCTCTAGTAATACAAATTCGTCAAGGCATTCGGAATTACAAAAAATCATCATATAAATAAGTTCGATTACTATTCATATCTATTGAGAAAGACTCCTTACCCCATTCACACATATGCATATGAGTGCGTGTGTCGTTACTGGAACCATTTGGAGCCATGCGGAACTAGTTCAATGTTACACATTGTCGACGACGAAGGCGGCAACTGCTGTTATACTACTCCATAGTTTCCATAAATATTATTCGATTGGAATCATATTTCTCAGTCAGCATAAAAGAAGACTCCATATGGTTCCAATAACAACAACAGCTACTTATCACTGTTCATACGCGGGCGTAATGGAAATCTACTTCTCAGTAGTATGTTTTGTTTGTAATCCAAAACGAGGAACATAATTTCAATTTCGTTTCTTTTACCTCAATGCGGGCGTGTTGCTGGCGATGAGCACCAGTTTGGCCTTGCCCTGACGCAGGGTCTTCAGCGTTTGCTTGTAACCCAGGCAGTATTTGCCGGATTTCATAACCAGCGCCAGACGCGCATTGGTGCTCTCTAAGGCCTTTTTCTGAAATTATCAAACAGTACGAAATAGTTAATTAAACACACACTAACCATTTGGTTTTCTTTTTAATATTTACCTGTTTCTTTACGGCAACCATATTGAATGTTTTAAGTCACACAATAACAACTAAAAGAAAGGAAATTAACTTTAGCAAATATTTCTACAAAAACGGAGCAATCCACCCACCTTGGTCGAGTGACGCTGTCAAAAAGGCAGATTTACCAGCAAAACGGAAACACGCTGACATTAGCAGGGCTGCAGCAGTATGCAGAGCAAAAATACGGTAGCCCTACGATGGTTACACACGACACGATTTATTGCATGACATAGATGATTATACGTCTCGATAGCTCTAAGAATTTCCAATAAAAATATTAAAATGTATTTGATATTTACTTTTTACTTTGACGATTGATGTCTCTTAAATATTTTAAATATTCATATTTTGCGCTTACCACTGTGAAGTGCAATATATTAGCCTTGCTTAATATTTTCTTGTAGAATTTAACATTAAAAATTAATAAATTGAATAATTGAATTTATATTCAGGTTTAAATTATATGTAATAACTTCTGATTAAATATATGTTTTATTAATTATTATATATATTGTACACTACCTTGAACTTTAAATTTGCTCAGTATTTTCATAACGAATTTAATATCGATATATTTTACTTATACAACAGAATCGGTTTTCAACACAGATGCTACCAAAATGGTGGCTCTAACAAGGCGCAAATACTTGAAAGACACATACACACACAGACACACAAGCCCCATATGATATGCCTTGACGTGTGTGTGTGAGCGAGAACATTTATTTTGATAAACCGCACATGTAGCGCACAGGCATACGTAAATATGCGACGAATGAAAACTGCAAAATCCATCAACAAACCGCCGCCAATACAAGCGGCAGCAAAGAAAACCAATTTTGATAGCGACAATGATATACAATTCGAAGTGGAACTTTGTTGGTGCGTGCAGCAGCTGCAGACGGCGCTCCAGAGCGGTAATCTGAGCCAGAAAGTTGGTAAGCCCGGTCAGGATTTGCAAATTATAAATGAAAACAAATTGTTTAATGCAAAACTACAGCTGAGGACACGACAAAGAATCTGAAGACTTTGACGAGCCAAACGGCGCCGCTCATCAAAAAGCGACAGGTCATGAAATTGGCGCTCGGCGATTACCGTTCGAAGATGCAACAGGAGGAGAAAAAAATGCTGCTGGGTAAGAGGAAGAAGAGCTGAATTATAGTGAGACCGAGAGAGAGTGATATGAAGATATTATTTAAGAATAATTAAGATATTATTAAGTATATAAATGCAGTTTTGTATGCAAATATTAATAGCTCGATTTACATGTTAGGCAGATGTAGGAGTACAAGCTGTAGAACGAAAGTGAGAACTTGATCACTTTAGATCCTCATATTAAGTGAAAGTGAAATATACCTATTGTTATATAGAAATAAAAATACTTCTTAACATTTAATATATAGTACACAGAAGAATATGTATACATATACATATATCTTAAACATTATTCTATATAACATTTAATATATATGTGAGTCTTTAGTGATCAACTGCTCTCCCTATTTATGTATACATATATATAATTATATTGACAATTGCAGTATGTGTGAATCTCAAGGAAGTAATTTCTTTCTCTTTGTACTCTTCGTCTAATATATATAAATATATTGTAGATATATAATATATATTTTATTACTATTATTTTAATCATAGTCTTTAAATTATAAAAAAAAAAAAAGAAAACTGAGTTGAATACTTTTTCAGTCTCTTAATCATCCAAAAGCAAGAAACTGTATTTAATATATCTATATACTATTTATATGCCTAGAATATACAATATGTAATCAATCAAATACGAAACTAATGAAAAACTATGACAAGACTTATAGACACAAACATGAAGGATCAAGTTGAAATAAGTGAATTGTAGATTATATCTTAAAGATTAATATATTATTTGATTCAGCGAAAGATCCATGCATGGTTTAAAATAGACCAGCATAAATAACTATATTTGTAAGCTAATGTATTCTTAAATTTTTATATTATCATATTTAGCTTAATTATCTGTTTAGCTAAGGAAAAAGATAATTGAAGTTTATTGTACATAATCTATGAAAGATATACATAGTATCTGATTCAGAGAACGATCTCGCATTAAAGGTCAATTAGTAAATCTATATATTATTGAACTTCTCTATTTATATTTTTAATTATCAGATGAAAATATTTGTTACATGCTATATCTCTCTCTCTCTCGCGCGCTACGTATGTCTCGTTTCAATTCATGCTTATCTCTGATATGTCTTAATTACAATATTCTCTTTCTTCAGCATCGAAACAAATTAAATTTACAACTGCTGATGAAAAGAAACCAAAATCGAGCTTTGTCAAGAAGTCGGCGCTGTTGACGTCCGGCAAGGACTTTCGCTTTAACTTTGCGCTGCCCAATGCCAACAACAACAATGAGAGCGAGGCAGCTGCAAGGCAGGCTCAAGACGTTGCCCAAACGACTGCAGCTGCCACAGGGATCAGCAGCAGCTTGCATCTGTCAGCTGGCAAGGAAGAGCCTTTCAGATTCAACTTTGAGATTGAGAATGCGCCAGAGGACATCAACTTCGATGGCCTAATGCTAAATAGTTAAACTAAATAATAAAAAATAGTTACTAAAGAAATCCATGTTGTTTAAGTCTAATTTAAAGGATGACAAAAGATGCTTTTTGTTTTTTTATTTTTATTTTTGTATACGTTTGGGCATAAATGTTAGCTAGTGCTCAACGAATGCATAAATACTCTTTATTTTGTTTTTGTTTGTTTACAACTAAGCAGCGTAACTGTACAAAAGCAAAAAAATGTTTACTGCATCGTCTACTGTCTGCGAAATTGATGTGTTTTGTTGTGAAAAATGAGTTCAAAATCATTTGACGTCGTCTTAATAATAGTATTGGAATTGTACTGAACAGCTGCTGATTCCTGCTGAGCCGCCAGTTTGCTGCTGATAGACCTCGATTGTGTCGCCCTCCTCCATTTCCAGGGAGGTGGGTGTATCGTTCTCATTGATCGGCTGTCCATCAAAACGAAATCGTACCACCTGCATAGACAGCCCCTAAAATGCACAGAGTGAGAGATTAAGTCCAGAACTTGATATTCCAATCTCGCTTTCTTTCACTTACGGCACGGTCGCAATAAGCGTTCATGAGCTTACGCAGCGGAGTGTGTTTCTTTATTTTGAACTGAACGACAGCATTGTCCTGGCCCAGCACCTTCAAGTTGATGTGCTCAGTTTCAGTCTAAGCGGCAAAGAGAAGAATCGGATATTTACACATTTATCATTTAAAAATAAATAAAATACATAAATGAGAAAACAATTCGCATCTCGAAGAAAAAAAATGTTAAACAAAATTTGATTTTGCCATGATTAATTTATAGAAACATGTTCAATTTTTTTTTTTTTTTTTTGGCGTTTGTATTCGCTTGCATGTGTTGGTGTGTATATGTATGTAGATTTACTACACGCCGGCTTTTTTCGCACTAGCCACAATATATTCGCGAACAATTATTACTTGGAAACAAACGAACTTCGCAAAATATTTACCTTTTTTTCCTCAGACATTGTTATAATTTTTTTTTTCCGACTATAAACAATGTGTACCGCAGTAGATATTTCACTAGAAGGAGCAAAACAACTCAACGTTGTCAGAGAAGTAAATTTGATACAACAACAAAAGTAGGGATGACCGATAACAACTATCGTATTGATGAGCTCACGCACGAATCAGTTTCATCGAAAGGCGTGCGGCTCTGATATTGTCAGTGTTAAAATATATTGAAAGAGCGCAGCGCTGTTGCGTTCCGGAACTAGTTTTAGATGCGACTCTACCTGAACTGGACTAGGTTTGAAATAAAATATTCTTTTTAAGACAAATATTTAAAACACAAGGCCATTTTTGTTCTTTTTTGAATAATACGATAATCTTTATTCTATTAAAGGTAATATGAAAAATACTCAATATGGAAGTTATTACTTTTCTATACATAATACATGCATATATGTATGTATATAAATCTATATTCGTTTATATCGATATATGTACATATATGTGTATATGTATATGTTACATTTGTAATATTAACTCTATTGGTTTATATACACAATTTTAGATTTGCATTCTGTTGTGTTAATTGATTGAATATTTTATTTACTAAATTGCGTACATACACAATCATTCATATGTACATCTATATAGCACTTTGAATTTCATATATGTATGTATGTATGCATGTGTGTATGTTTGTATGTTTGTTTGTATGTTTGTTTGTCGATTTCTCATTATTGTATTCACTGATATGCATTTATTTAATTATTAATTGTTGTACACAAACATATGTACATATGGATGTGTACACATGTTTGAGTATAAAAAAAAACACTCGTATAATCAAATATGTATGTATGCATGTGTATGTATAATTAGTTTCGTATTTTTTCTAAATATTTGTAGTTAAGCTTAACTATTTGAATTCAAAACACAACTGAAACTGGAACTGGAACTGTTTAAGGGATGGCAGAGCTCTTCATAGTGGGTATCGCATAGATCACACATACACGATTGCCTATGTGTATGTATCTGTCCATGGCTGAATTGGATGAGCATTGTAAATCATTGAAAAGGATTTCTAAAATTTCACACACACACATACATATGTATATAATTATAGCTGTAATGGACATTTAGATGTTTTTTTAAAGCTTAACAATTTAATTAATATAGGTAAAAAATATTTCTAATTTTAAATGAATTGCTTTCTAACTACCTAAATGTTACGATACACACATACATAAGAACTTTTTGCTTTGTTTTTTTTTTTAGCTACTTTAATTTGATGATATACATACATACACTAGCATGCACATACATATATTCACATAGAAACACATTTCGAGGTATAAAATAAAAAAATACTTATTTTCCGTTGACATGAAGATTCAGATAAAAATGTAAGTTTTCATAATTTTTTGTTTTTTGTTTTTTTTTTTGTTTTTTTTTTTTTTGTTATATATAAATTCTGTTAGTTTCGGCTGAATATATGTAAGTACATAACTGTTTTATTTATATATACATATATATGTATATATATACATGTATATTCCATATAGATAGTTGCTGGATTATCCGCACTAACTAAAGTTGAGCAATTCTGTTTCGGTTTTGTTTTTCTTTTCATAATTTATGTTCTATTTATAAGACTTCTTCATGAATACTTCACTATATATTTGTATATAGACTTCTTAATATTTACATAAATTATTATTATAATTTTTGTTAATTATTGTTGTAGCTTTCTTGTGTTTCTTGTTTGGTAGGTTTGTTATTCAATTTTAATATTGCTATAATTAATATACTTTCGTTCTGTGGGTCTAACGTACATACTTATATATATGTATATATACATATATAGGTCTGTACTAGGTACAGTCGTGGGCTATAACTTGTTAGTGGGGCATACAGAGGCATTTATGTATTTCTCCCGCTCATCCGATTTATATAGATTTATGTTTATTTTTATAAGGATGTATGTATGTATATATACATTTATCTACTCTATCACAATTGGAGAGTGCCTAATTTCAATTAGCAAACAACAAAAAAAGTCATTAGGGCTTAGCTTAGCTTATACACACATCGATCTAGAATATGTTTAGATATACTACATATTTAAATATGTATATAAAACTATTTCTTAACTAAATAGCTTTATAAACATTGAGAATTTTGCCTATACATTCAGAGAGAGATATATATATATATAGATATATATATATATATATATAGTATATATATATATAGATTTATATTATTCATATGTCTCTTTATCGTTTATATGTATACATACATATACATATATAAAAGTACAAAATTGTAGTTCAATTCTAGTTTGTCTAAAAGTTTTTCGTTCCCATTTTTTCTATTTTCTTCTTTTTTTTTGTTTTGTAGGTACTTTTCGTACTATCATGATCCAAACGTTGCATGTAAATGAGTTTTATATTTCATAAACAAATCATTTGCATCCCATGCACTCGCATCATAACAGTTAATTATTATACAGCTAGTATAGTTAGTTATAGTACAGTTAGTTAGAAGCTTTTTAAGGTACTTAAATGTTTCTTTAAATTTCTATATCAGTGGTAAGTTTTTAGGCGCACAGACACACACACACATGCATAGGATAGTGTCTGTGTATGTGCGAGCGTGTTCTTTTTGTGAGAGTGTCGCGTGCGTGTGCGTGTGTGTGTGTGTGTGTGTGTGTAGGTATAAACACAGATATATTTATCGAATATACATACATATACCAAACTAATTTTTGTAGCATTTTTCGCATTTGAAACTTAACAATTCAAGTTTTACATTATAACATAAAATTAATAAATAAAAATTAACAAATTTGTATATATATTTTCATATATATAATTATAATAAAAATAAAAATGTATTTGATATTTACATATATGTATATTTACTTTTTTTTTAATAATAAAAATAACAAAATAAATACAAAATTTATATATGCATATATGTATATATATACTTTGTAGATAGATATATTTTTATAAATTTCATATTTATGTGTTCGATCCACAGCTACGGCCATCTGAATTGATAACAATATATATTAAGCTTCAAATGGGTTTCAATATATTGAATTTATCACTAAGATTTTTTGTAGTACAGCTAACATTTTTTTGACCGCAGGTGTATATATACAACAAATATGAAAAATATATATATTCGTATTTATTTTAATATTTCAAAAAAAATAATATGTATATGAAATTAAAAAACAAATTTCATAATTTAAATACACATTTTCTCCCTATTGTTTTTATTATACATTATAACTTGAATGATTTATCTATTAGAATTATATAACTTATTTTGTTTTGCTATTTAGAAGGAATTTGTTGACCGCAGTTTCATATATGTATGTACATATACACACACACACATATATATATATATATATATATATATATATATATATATATAGACAATATGATATTTCTTAATTTCTCAATTTGTTTAGAATATTCTTTAAATTGGGCTTTTTGGTATATACATTGACATATGTTAGGTTAGATTCAATAGCTACACACACATACGCACGCACACATGCACTCACATACATATATACATATACATGTATATATATTTAGATTATTTAATTTGTATAAATAAAAATGCTTTTTTTTGCTTTTTTTTTTTTAAATTTTCAGTTTGTTTTTTTTTTTTCTGGAAATTAAAGTAAACATTTATATAGCACAAGGTATATTACGTAAGCCCGTATAAAAAGTGTAAAATTGTTTTTTTCTTTACGTTGTTTGTTTGTTTTTTTTTTTTTTTTATAAAAGTTACAAATGTTCATATAAAAATAGATATACATACATATAAAAAAAATAAAGTCAAATAGTAATACACGCATGCACCCACACACACACACGCACAAATACACACATCCTCGACATACCCGAGAAGAAAAAATAAAGAAAACACATAATGGGAGAATGATAGAAAAATGAGAAAACTTTGCAATTTATGGCAGTCCTACCAGCTATAAAAACTTGCAACTGAATATCAGATAAACACAAACTCTATATATGTATAAATACATAGAGAGAGAGAGAGAGAGAGAGAGTTGAGTTGTTAAGTGTTATGCTTCACAGGGTATGTCCATATCGATCATATATCGTTTTGCGTTACATTTTAGCTACGTTTTCTTCTTTCCATTTCATACAAAAAAACAGAACTTATAAACTAATTAAAAAACTTAATGTCAGAGGATTTTATCTAACTTATTTTTGACTTTCTTCTTTTTAAGGTTTTTTTTCCTTGTTTCTTTATATATAGCTATGTGTATAACAATTGGAAAACAATTAGTTTAGAAATTCTAAAAAGGATCTCGTCTCTAGTTGTTAATGTTCTTTAATGTCGTGCTTTAAATGTTAATATATAGATATATATATCTATATATCTATGCCTAAATAAACTTTCACAATTACCATATATATATATATAGATATAAATATAGGTAATATGTGAATAACAAAATAAATATGTCTACATACACCACACACATGCCCTATATAAATATATACATGCCCTATATATATATATATATATATATATATATATATATATATATATATATGCACATCAAATCAAGTACAGAGCACAGAGCATTACATATATCTATATACACTATCTATTCCATTTTGTATATTTTCTGCTTATTTGTTGCTTTTTTTCGGTTGGTTGTTTGGTAATACATGCTGGGGTTTTTGTTTAAGATGGGTTTACAGAAGGGTTACACCGACACTTGCGTCATATATACACGCATACAGTTGTATATACATTTATAAGATATACATCTGTCTGTTTATATATATGTATGTATCTCTCTAATGTCATTCATTTCGTTTCCCTTGTTGTTCCCAGCCTGCACACACTCCATTCCGACTTGCTTTATATATATATATATATATATATATATGTACATATATATGTATATATATACCTATATTTATATATACCTATATATATATATATATAAATATATATATCTTTCGCTTTTTAAACTTTTTGTATGGGCCAGTCTGCTGTTGACCCGTTTTACATTTATTTCTAGTTAAAGTTAAGATGACTTTGGCCGCTTGCTTTTCCTTTTGCTTTTTCGTTTGCTTTTGCTGTTGCTGTTGCTGTTGCTTTGAACACTTGTCGCCATCGTCTTTTTGTTTTTGTTTTTTATTGCATTTCCGGTTAGCGTCAATTTCTCGTCTATGATGATTTGTTGTCGCGGCGCTTTCAACTTCTAGTTAGCCACCAGCAGCTGCTGATAGGTGGAGCCGCTGCCATAGAACGAGCTGAGCCCATCGATCAGTTTGCTATTATTGCTATTGTTGCTAGTATTGCTGGCAGCTGTCGTATTGCTGTCCGGCTGATTGTTGGCCGCAGCTGAGGTGGCTGCTGTTGCTGCTAGACTGGCAGCCTGGGGCTGAGGGATGCCGCTGCCGTTGCCGATGCCGTTGCCGTTGCCGTTGCCGTTGCTGTTGCTGCTGTTGGTGTCGCTGCTGCTATTGGCCACGTTGCCGGCAATGCCAGCTGTGGGCGTGGCTATTGGACTATTGTCGGTGGACGATTCGCCAGTAGCGACGCCAACAGCTGAATTGGAGGACTCCTCGATGCCAACGATGACGCTGCAGTCCGCATCCAGGCCGAAGCAGCTATCGCTGCTGTTGGCATGCTCCAAATGCTGTTGTTGCTGCTGCTGTTGCTGTTGCTGTTGCTGAAGATGATGATGATGTTGCTGGTGGTGGTGCTGCTGCTGCTGATTGATCATAGTGGCGCCAGTGTTGGTGTTCACATTGACATGGCCATTGCTAAAGTAACACGGTTCCAGGTAAGTACTGAAGCTGTTGCTACCAGCAGCAGCTGCTCCACCATTGTTGACGACGGCTGCAGCCGCTGCTGCTGCGGCGGCTGCTGCTGCTGTTCCACCTGCAGCTCCGAACAGTCCGAGATTGCCCGCTTCCGCATTAAAATGATTCTCGTATAGACCACGCTGTCCATTGTATTGCGGATACAGGCCCATCGAAATGTTTGAGTAGTAAAACGGATCGGCTGCTGTTGGCGGTGCGACGTTTGGTCCATTACCCTGATTGCCAGCCAAGCTCAGAGGATTGGGCGAGAGGGAGCGAGCAGGCGATACGGCATCCAGGCCACCGAATGCCGATGCCGAGGAGCCGCCAACGGTGTGGCCATGGTGCAGCTGCTGCTGCATCGCGCGTTGTTTGATGTAGTTAGAGAACTCAGTGGGCGACATGCGATACGAGCTGCTATACGAAATGAATGAATCAATTGATGTACATGTATACTCGATTTATCAGTCTCTCCTACCTGTTGGTACGCTTGGAGCTAGTCTTCAGTTTGGTGCTGCCGAATTTCGTCTGGGCAAAGGTGGCCGTGGTGAATGTGAGCGGTGCCTGGGCGGCGCGCTGCACAAAGGCCGCGGCACCGGCGGTGGCTGTACCATTGGCTGTGGCTGCATTGCTGCTGCTGCCCGAGAGACTTCCGCCAGCGCTCGAGCCACCAGCACCGCCGCTGCTGCCGCCGCCACCATTGGGATTCGGACTGCCCTTGTAGGTGGGCGAGCCACTCGATGCGGCCGAATGCGGCGACGAGCCGGACGACGGCAATGGCAGCGGCAGCGGCAACGGCAATGGCAATGCCTTGGGACTTAAGCTCAGATTATTCATGGTCGTGTTGACCACATCGATGGGACGGAAGCATTGAGCCTCCGGATTGAACGTTTTGGTAACTTCACGATCGGCCGAATGGCTATCCTCGGGATTATCATTGTTCTCCGTATAGAGTATCTGGAAAGGAGATACCATTAGTTATTGAGCGAGAAAGATCTAGACAGGGGGACTCTCACCTTAACAGCGCCCTTTTCGCCTATGCGGTAGGACACCTCGCCGGGATCCACCCAGACGGACAGCTCGTTGGGCAAATTCTCAAGTATATCGGTTATGGGTACGCCGCTCTCGCGCGCCGCACGAGCCAGCACCGAATCAATGGGATCGCCAGTTTTGAGACAGCGGTACGCCGAGCCCTAGAAAGGAGAAATATGTGTGAATATTAGAAATATTAGTGAGATATGATATAGATGATGTAGATGATGTAGATGATGTAGATGATGCAGATGATGTAGATGATGTAGATGATATAGATGAAATAGATGATGTAGATGATGTAGATGATGTAGATGATATAGATGATATAGATGATGCAGATGATGTAGATGATGTAGATGATGTAGATGATATAGATGATGTAGATGATGTAGATGATATAGATGATATAGATTATATATATGGTATAGATGATATATGATAGATGATATATATGGTATAGATGATATATGATAGATGATATATATGGTATAGATGATATATGATAGATGATATATGATATATGATAGATAGATGATAGATGTTAATTATATATATTATTTATCCTTTTGAACGCACCTTGAAGGGCTTCTCTGGGTACCAGTGTCCTTGGAACTTATCGCGCAACGCCTTCTCCAGTTCCTCCCCGAATATGTTCACACGACGTCGCGGCAATTTGTTGTACAGATACGAAATGACAAAATTCAACGCCACTTGTATTTCAATATGCATTTTGATGGCCGCCCCCACTCCGCACGCTGTGTTACACGATCGACGCTTGATCTACTATATATATATATGCATTTATAAGTATATATACAGATATATATATATATATATATTTACAGGCTATATGTATGTATATAGTTGTATAACATATATATAGAGATATTTAATTAACTCTCTGTGCCTCTCTTCAGACCAAAATCACAAATTGCAAAAATTTGCAAAAAAAAAAATAATGAAAAAAATTTTGTTTAAAAATATTTTTTTTTGTCCTTATGCGGAGCAGTTAGCAAATTTAATTTCTGCAACGGTTCACTTATTAACTAAAATTTGGAATATTTTTATTTTGGCTTTATGCAATTTTTAGCTAATTTTTTTATTGTTTGTTTTGGTCGAATAACTTTTGGTTTTTGGCTTTCCGTTAATAATTTTTCTTTTTCTTGATCTGCTCTTATCTTCCGTTCTTGTTCTCTGGTTTGTGCCGTGTGTGTGTGTGTGTGAATGTCCAATGTATGTTTTCTGTTGTGTATTGCACGCTGTAGTGAATATATTTATCAAACTGTTTCTCTGTGTCAAATGAGAATTGTGTGCTTTCTTTCGGTTTACTAAGTGTTCCCCATTCAGTTGACGTATGGAGTATTGCTAACTAGATCTCAATATATATGTATTTATATATATATATATATATATATATATATATATATATATATATATATATATATATATATATATATATATATATATGTACACCTGTGTGTACGTATGTATGTGACTTCTGTGTACCTTAAATATACATATTTGCTTATATATCTCTATGCGTGAATAGTATATTTATCTATTTGTTATTATCTATATGTTTGAGTTGTCTATTGCTCTTGGTAGTCTATTGTCTTTGACTATATTCTCTCTCTCTCTCTGTGTGTGTTTACAGCGGTGTGCAGTGCTCATAAGAATTATATGGATTATATTTTATGTACCTGAAAAAAAAAGAAAAAAATATATATTAATTTTTATTAAATATATAAAAACTATTTAGAATTAGTGAAAAATATAGCGAAGCATCTGAAATGCATGAAAAGTACTTTTATGAATGTTACTGGAAGTATTACTCTAACCAAGATTTCAGCCATCAAATAGATTCCCTCTTTAAGCAAATGCAAAAGAGAAGAATTGGATATTTCCTTTTGCTTTCTTAAAAATTCGATTTACATCAAAGCAGTCGATTCTTTTGATGTTAATTTTAAATAATCCGTTGATTTGTTACACTGAAATCTTAAACAAAACACAAAATAAAAGAAAAATACACAAAAAAACGAATAAAAAAAAAATAGAAGAAAACACATTAAAACAATAAAAAAGACAAAAGCATAGACAAAACCCAGAAACATAAAAATTTCAGGAAGTTTACGTATCGTTCACAATGCAGTCTAAAAGACGCGATGCAGACGAAAAGCAACTGCGCAAGAAAAATTACCGATTGCGTTTCAAGAAATTGGTGCTAAATGTGATGCTTAATCAGCAATGGTTGGATGATACCGAGGAGCAGGGCTTTGTCATGAATGCTAAGAAGAATGTTGCCTTTCTGATCAGGCAGAAGCGCAAGACCGGAGTGCTGACAGTTGCGGTAAATATATTCTACTTACGATATTCGATTTACGATATTCGTTTTACGATATTCGTTTTACGAGAATCGTTTTACGATATATACTACATAAGATCTCTTAAAAAAAACTTGCTTTTATGATAGGAAAAAGCTTTACTGCGAACTCCTCATGCGAACCGCACCGTGGAGGAGCGTAAGAAACTCTGCTTAATTGTAGCTGCTATGCCGTGCTTCTCTAATTTACCTCCAGTAAGTGTTTGCCTAGTAGCATTTCGATTTACCAGTTACCAGTACAAATTGGGCCTGCAGAAACTACGAGTCCGACTAATACCGTATTTAAAGTTTGCCAACTATGGAGAAGATCGCCTGATAATACGACAAAATGATATACCGATTACGGTGTACTTCATGATATCTGGTGAGATTGAAATGAGGAAAAACATCTACGATAAGGTGTGTCCATAATAAGTATACTTGGAATAAATCTCAGCAATAAATTCTTATACATTTCCCCATATATTTCTATCTGCATATGTATCTATAAACATGTTCTAGTATAGGTATTTCTTTTCTCCCTCTTTCTATATACATAAATATCTGTCCTTTTCCTTTTTTTCTGTCCCTTCACCCTCTCTATCTCTCTTTCCCTCTTTTACCACTGTTTTGTTGAAATGTACGTAACAGGCAGAATGGGGCGTGGCAGACCCCACAAAGTATATATATTCAGAAGATATAAGAGCTAGAGATTTGATTTTTTTTTAAATTTCCGTATATATAGCACGGATATGAAGTCACCTTCCGTCTTATTTTCTTTTCTATCCTCTTGATTTCTGTACTCTTGTTTTCTATCCTCTCCCCATTCCTATGTTTGCTTCTTTGTCTCTGCATCTCCCTATCACCTTCTCATTTGTTCCACCGCCTTTTTCCTTCTTTTTCTTCTTCTTCCTCACTTTATCATATTGTTATCACTCCCACTATATGTTTCCTTCTCTCCTAATCGGACTCCACCAATATCATTACTTAAGAGAGAGAGAGAGAGAGAGAGAGACACAGAGGGGGAAAGCGAAGCAAGTGACATTTAAAGTAAAACCCTTGACCCGGCCCACATTCAGGGTCATACCACGATTTTCTTACTATAAATATCTTACGATAATTTACGTTTACTAGGCCACAAAGAAAGTGACCGTCGTCTCCGAGGCAATTGTGGGCGCAGGCGACGTCATAGGCGACGTGGCAATGCTCGAGGACTGCCTGCGACTGAACACTTATGTAACGCTAAGTAAGTGCTGAGACTCGGAAATGACGACAATGATAAAATCTCAGACTGAATGCCATTCTATTTCGTAGCGCCCTGTGAGGTTCTCTACATTACCGACGATGAGTTCAAAATGGTTTTGGGTAAATACATGAGAAAACAATGGCAGCAAAAGAAAACTGCATTGCACTCGTTAAACTATTTCAGTTTTTTCAGTGAAGCACAGGTTGTGAATATATAATATATATATTCAGATATATATGCATATATATGAATACCTGTTTCTGTGTTTCAGATCGTGCGCGCATGCGCCTATTGCCAGCTGGAGCAATACGATCCGCTGCACTCGATCTACTCAGAGGACAGGGGAGCTGTCAGCTGTGTCCACTTCATATTGAGCGGCGAGTGCGTTATCTTACAATGCCTCAAAATGCTCGTGAGTATAGATGCGACCATATATACTATATATATGTATTCACTATTCTCTATTTGGATATTGTTTTTATCGTGTCGCGTGGTTAGCGAGTGACTGAACCGGATGGCACGAAAACGTTTGAATTGATCTCTGTTAAAGAGAAGGATCATGCTATTTTTGTCAATCCAACTAAATCGGCACGATCATTCAATAGCTCTTTTGTCGACGAAGCCCAAAGGAAGGATAGACGATCTGATTCGCACTTTAATCTCACTGATCTACTGGCATCATCATCGGACCAAAGCGACGAGGAGTCAAAGCAGCAAAAAAAAGAGGTATTCATGTCTTATCTCGAGTTATTGAACTACATCCATCTTAAATATAAAATTTCAGAAGCGTAAAATTGGTCTACGAGAAATCGAACTGGCTTGTGGACTTATCCATAGCGCTTTTACGAAAATCGGCAAAAGCAAATTACGTAGCTCCTCCAGTCGAATGTCATCAATAAAAACCAAGCATCATTCAGAGAATAATATGTCTAAAGTGGATAACGAGGAGGATGGAGAGGATGAAGAGGATATGGACGCCTATATTGAAGAGGATTATGTGATCGATGATGATGAGTCACTGAAAGGCGAAACCGAATGCGAAACCGAAAGTGAAACCGAAAGCGACAGCCATACGAATGACGAACAGAATACCCTACTTCCGAATACCTCAACAACGAAATTTTCCAAACTTTCCACGAGAGTGAATAGACAGCCATCGAGCGAGTTGGAAGACGCTACAACTGTGATCGGTCCCAAACTGAGCAAGATCAAGAACGTAACTGTTGTCGCTGCAGATAAAGCTCCTGCTGGCGCTGCAGATGGTTTGTCCTCAGGTGAATCAGACGAAAGCTCAAGCTCAGTTCTGAAACTTCATGTCCACCATGAGAAGAAAAATTTGGGAAATCTGGTTAGTTAAACGAGATCTAATATAGCAGCTCAGCTTGTTAAATTTATTTAAAATTTGTCTTCTTTTGTAGCCATCAGAGACGCATTTCATAGACGTCGGCTCCTTGACCTATGGCGGTATCTTTGGCCTGGGCGAAAAAATCACCCATCGTGTCATAATGGCCCGTACCGTGGTGCAATGTCTGCTACTGCCTCGATATTGGCTCATGGCCGAGGAACAGAATCCGGGCCACATCTGGTTGCGACGCAGATTCGCGCTGGAAACGAATATACCGTCGCGCGAGGAGCTGTTCAGTCACTTCCTGAAGACACGCCGCTGGGAGAAATTCAAGCAAGATTATGTACAGAGCACATTGAATGAGAGTGGCGTGAATGGTACACATCCAGAAGATATACCCATTATCTGTCGCATTGTTGAGACCAGAGATGATATTTAAAGCGAATCGGATCGACATTGGCCGACCAAATTCTTTGTGTGTGTGCTCAGAAATCGGTTAAGTAAATCTCAGATAATCAGTTTAGTGCAAAATTATGCATAGTGCTCCATTTTGCAACACTAAGAAATTGACTGTAATATGTGAAATACAGTCCGATGCAATAAATGAACTAAATTTCCTGACAAAAGGACTTTTCCTAAGAGGAATTGGTATAAAGGCCTTAAGCCTCCATTATCGAGTCCGAGGCAAATGCATATAAGATGCCTAATGCAGGAATTAAACCAAATTTTCTCACTAAAGCCTTTTTCCTAAATGAAACCGTTATATAGTCCTGACGCCTCAAATTTCCTGACTGAATGCATTTTTGCTCTTAAGGGAAATCGTTATAAAGTCCTCACTTTATTTACTATAAATCCATACGAGTTCTGGATTCTACTTAAAGCAAATCAATTGACTAATTAGATGTTTGTTATTTCTCACGTTAATTGCCAGTCCCCGTTTTCTTCAATACCATGAATATTTTAAAAGCTCATGAAAAAAACGGCCTCTACTTGCACTTATGTATATATACACACACATACAGACATCTAGCTACGTCATTCCATTGCAGACAAGTGCCCAACACGCTGCACCTAAATGTCAGCCGCGAATATAGGTTAACCATGGCCATCCCAAAGAGAGCAGCTAAAAACTAGTCCAGGCGAGAGCGAAAGCCGAACTGCATGTTCGTAATTGGGGCAAAGACGCGAGCGAGCACCGAAAGAGCAAAGAACAAATAGCGAAATGTTTTTTTTTTATTGCTCGGCTGCAGTTCATAATTGAAGCAGCGACGTGTACGAACGAAAGAGCAAAGAGCAAAAGCTGCTGTTGTTGTCGTTGTTGTTGTTGTTCTTGTTGCTCTTACTTACTTACTTGTGCGTATGCGCAGTGACATTTAAAACGGTACACATACACAAGTGCACCGCTATGCATGGCTATACATATACAAGTGCATCTACAGCTTAATCGCGCTTTTGCAGCTGTGTTAAATGCATTGATGTCTGTATGTGTATATAGCAAGCACAGCTGTATGTATATACATGTATATACATATGTATGTGTGTTTGCAAGTCTGCGCTCTGGCTGAAGGCCGTACGACTCAAAGCTCAGCAATATTGGAAACTTAGCTTAATAATAGCCGCGCACACGCACACATGTACACAGACGAAGGCGAGCCAAAGACAAGAATTTAAGCACCGATGGGCGAATACTCTATAATATTTAATCATATGCAAAACGAAAATAAATTCAGTAAATTAAGAAATACAAAATAATTTGTATGAACTTTAGCCTGACTAATTTTTCCTTATCAATATTCGGCTATTGAAATATATGTATATACATGTATATATGTACATGTGGCATGTGTGATTTATATGTATGTATTATTTATAATAGCAATCACATACGTGATATCTTCTTAACGATAAGGGCCAATTATAATTACTAATAGATTACTCATTGTGAAAGTGGTGCTTCAAGAAATATTTTCAAATACATTTAGAAGCTATGTACATATGTACATACATATACTTTATATGATAACCAATTTTCAATTATATATATCATACCAATAGACATATGCATACTTATAATGTATAAATTGATATTATATACATATAATTAATATAAATACATTGTCTACTTCATGATCTAAATCTATAGTCTATGATTAAGCTGAAGAAAAGCTAGCGACATATTAATAGATGTTTGAAGTACTAGAAAACACATGCGACAATTTCTTCCAAGAGAGCTTAATTCCAGCTTAACATTTAGCTAGGACAGAAATAAAGTACAGCATACATATCTACGTATAAGTAGCACTTTGCACGTGTGTATGTATGTGTATCTACGAATAGGCATGTATGTTTCTGTATGTGTATGAATTTGTGTGAACTTGAAAAAGCTCAATTTTCACTTTTATGGACATGTAGGTATATGTCGCTACATAAGATGCAGACAAATCTCCTTGACGTAGTGCAATACAGAGAGTTGCCAGATGGTCGTAATTAATAAAGCCTCTCTGGGCAGGCAACATCCGGATGTTGACAGTTCATTATTGTTTATTTATATACTAAGGCACGCACACACACACACCTCCCTCAATGTATGATAAGGCTTGTCTGTGTGTGTATGTACTCTATGCATGTGTGCAGAGTTAGGTCAAAGTGGCATCGCCATACCTTTTAAATCAACCTTTAAAACTGGTGGCCCAGATTTTATTGATTTTTATTGTGTGGCAAAGAGCAGTCGACAACGGTAACGGCGACGGCGACAACGACTACGTCGACGACGACGACGACGTTGACGCCGCTGAAAGAGTGCGACATGGAAAGCGAGAGCGAGAGCAAAAACAAGAGCGACGGCGAGAGCTGAGCGAGCGAGGCGCAGATGTTGTTGTGTTTACTTTTACATGGCATTTAATGCTGGCTGGAAGCATGTTCATCACCAGCATCGTCAGCATCATCATCATCAATGGAGGGGTGGTTGCTGGGTGGGGGTGGGTGGCTTGCTTTTGGTTTGTTGATGATAATTATCTGCTTTGTTGCTGTGTGCATCAAATTGTCAAAATGCTTTTGAATGTCCAAATATACTTCAAGCGAAATGTATTTATAGAACCAACGGACTTCAAAGCTATGCATGTAACCATATACAGTGAAAGCTCTGTTGAGCGGACACCCAAACTACCATACACATACATAGGTACATATGTACATGCATGCAGTATATGCACATATGCATACATACATACAACATTTGTCTTCTATCTGTTAAATAGGAATGAGATTAAGCACAGCGACTTACAATTTGATATTTCCAATGCCAGCTCATTCCAGTATGTATGGATTTGTTGATTATTTCATTTTGCGAATTGGAAGGGAATTATTCTCGTTTGTTGATTTTTCCTGCCAATAATTGCATCAAATAAGAAAGTAACTAAAAAACAGATTGAAGATAAAAAGCAATATCCGTGTAACGGAACTTGTTCGTCAATTGAGCTTTCACTGTGTCTGCTTGCATAGCGAAAACCTTCCTCTTTGGTCATATGATGGGTTTTCAAGGAAAAGGTTCCCCATGAGGAAAATCAAAGCTTAAATAATTTTATCAGCTTATCTTTTCGATTAAATTGTTGATTTTTTGTATCACTTTAATCGCGGATTCATGTACCATAAAAAGGAATAAGATTATTATTAAAATTATTGTACAGCCTCACTCAATAGGTCCACCAACCATTCCAGTTAGCAAAATGGTAAAATACCTATGAGTGTATTTGGTTCGGAGGCTTACTCCAGGCAGCAAATAAAAAAATCAAAATCAAGACAGAAAATTTACGGCTATATAAGGCTGTTCTTAACCCAGCAAGGACCTACGCGTTGCAGCTTTGGGGAATAGCCAAAAAATAAAATATTGAAATAGCTCAGCCTTACCAGCCTAAAACCCTTAGAACAATAACAGGAGCCATACCAAATAGAGTGTAGATTTAGTGATTAATATGTAAATATATAGATTGATCGCATTGGAGTTCAAGCTATCCGGTTATTGTTAATAAATTTGCTTATTGTTTATTACAAGACAGATTACAAATAAAATTGTAATTAATGTAATTGAAAATAAATTCGTGTTTGTTTTATATTGGCTTTTAAGCTTCAATTTATTGACAGCCTTGAAAGGAAATTCCATTTAAAAATATTATTCCCTTGGCTTTCCCTTGTATGCTGTTATTTTTTATACCCTGTAAGCATTAATAATGTATAAGAAAGGCTATATTCATTTCGTTATATCGATATACACAAATGATTATACTGTATCAGACATTCGATATACATCTATAGTATTGGCTGGCTGATCATTGGCTTCGACTTTTGTTTGCGTAATTTGTTGGTGTTCTTGTTTGTGGTCTAGAAACTTTTACAGCATTACCGTTATGTGGCATAGAGCATATTGTGGTGTAGGGCACGACAAAGTGCGTTCAAATGGGTTGGCTTTGGAATTGCGTGATATTATGGCATTATGTTCGTGCAGTCAATTAAGAGTGTTAGAGTATTTGTTGTTGTCATTGTCATTGTGGCTGTTGTTGCTATTGCCATAGCCGTTGCCGTTGCCGTTGCTTTCTGGTTTCTTCAATTAGATAGCTTTAAGTTAATTAACTCTTAAGCCGTCGATTATGAATATGCCGTGATAATGGGAAGGTAAGGCAAGGCATATGCCACACTCCTATCGCTGGAGGTCTACGGATCTAAATATCTGAGTGGCCTTCGAATAGCTTGTTTGTCGATAATTAGAGCGTACGTAAAATCATATTTGTATATACATATACATTGTAGGTACATATGTACATATATGCACTATACGGACTAATGACTATGTATGTAGCATGCATATTTTGTTGTTGTTGCTTTTTCTGTTTTGCTATTCTTGTTTGTTTCTTTATGCTGCCAATAATATGTGTAATCCAGTTCACATGTCAGTGTCAGAAACAGTTGTTGTTGTTGTTACATCACGCTGACTATATACATGAGTGGGTGTGTGTTTGTACAGTTGTTATTGCAGTATTGAACAACTGTTCGAATTCCCTTGCTTGAACTGTTCTGCAGCTGACACAAAACTCTCAACAGAGAGCAATTGGCGATTACATAAATACAAATAAATGGCAAACGTGATGTACTAATACCTACATACATACATACATATGTACATATATCTGTATAATTGCATTTGCATATGTATGTGTACATTTGTGCAGCTGATTTTTCTGTTCATTTAGCTTGCCAATAAATTTCACTGTTTTTGTTTTTCAACCTTTTCGTTGTTTATCTTTAGCGTTGCACTTTCGCATTTACATATTTTACATGGGTTTTATACGCATGTGTAAGTATGTGTATGTGTGTGTTAATTTTCACTTACACCAAAGAAAAAGAAACAGTTAAGCGCAAGCCTTTTTTCTATTCATTGCATAATTCCTTTTAGGTTATTCGCTGTTTAGCACATCTTTAAAAATTAAGTGGACACAAAGCACATACACACACACACACACATACAGCTACATTCACACACACACGTGCGCGCACATAAGCACCTGATCGTGTGCTATTATAAAATCGTAAATACACTAAATTATTTTTCACTAGATATGACGGGAAATATTTTTCACTGACTCGTCTCAACATTGAGCAGCGTTTGCCTCTCATTTGCCCCCGAAGAGCATGTACCACACTAACACAAATGCAAAGACGGGCAGGCACGCAGGCACGCACACATACACCCTAAGAGAGGCGTAAGTAAAGACAGCAACACTCACGCTGCTCTGCTCCCACTTACGCATTCTCACAAACGGCTGTCGCTTATTTACGTTTTGCTGTATTTGCTGTAAAGCTCTCTTCCCCGCCACTCTCTCCTGCATCTGGCAGGAGTAACGGCAACATCGTCATCATCAGCAGGCAAGCAAAAAATTTGCTGAAGACAATTTGGCATAACAACACAAAACAGCTGACAGCCTTTGCATGTGTTTACATCTGCGTGCGTGCGTATAATATGGCAGTATCTGTGTGTGTCTGTGTGCGTATTCTGTATGTGCTTTTGAGCATATTTTGTTCAGAGCTTTATCACTGTGTCTCAGTATATTTCTATTAATTTGCCACAATTAAAATGGTTTTGCTCGTACAACTTTGTCATTATTATCGGAGCTTGTTATTGTCAATAACAAAATGCACGCAAGTTATTATTGGCAGATATCGTATTGGAAAACAGCTGATGTTATTCAACATTAAATACAATGGGAACTGTTCGCTGCTGCTAATTTTGTCTGCTTACATACATACAGACAATAAACATGCACACATACATATGAATATATGTGCATGTAGGTACCAATGTACCTACTATAAGTGACAGCAAAACTAAAGCACATGATTTTTTTATCTCTGCACACATGAAAATTGAAATGACAAATACGTAAATATGAACAACTGTAGATATGTATATATGTATATCTGTACGTACATATATATCGCATCTAACATTTGTAGAGATATTTATGCACAAGTCGCCTATGAATTTATGTACATAAGTACGCTGTGCATGCATACATGCATACATGCGTATATGTATGTGTGTATGCCAAATGACGTTGTACACACATATATATGTATGTACACTCAAGCTCACATGCATTCCGATACATGATTATCCCTGTACATATGTATGTCTGTATGTACACACATGTTTAAAGAATTTTTCAACACTGTCAAGCCACTAAAACGGATTTGTGGCTGATCGAAATCAAATTGAATACATAATAAGAGGAATATTTAGCATTTAGTTTTCTGGTGCAGAGACATGTGTAGGATATGTGCGCACGTACATATATGTATATTAACATATATATATCTATCTATGTACCTATTTACGTCTAGCTCGTCGAGTCTCGTAGCAGCTAACAGCTGAGTGCAGACTATGACGACAAATTGCTGCCAGAAACGAGAGCAGGCCATAGTGAGCGGGAGAGCATGAGAGGACGCACTTGTTTTATTCATTTGATTTTCAATATGTACATCTGCATGTGTGTGGGTGTAGGTACATGTAGATGTGTGTGTGTGTGTGTTTGTGTGCTGCTGCGCACGGGAAGCAAGTACGTAAAAAATAACTTAGAGGCAAAAACAGCACTTGGCTGATGGAACGTGTCCGCATTCATTTTGGCTCGAGGGGTTGCGCGGGATGACTTGATGCGACTAAGAGTTGAGTTGAGTTGCGGGGGAGTGGGGAAGCGACAGCCTCAACAGCTGGCCGAAGCACGAACACGAGCTCCACTGGCCTAGTGAGCGATAACGAAAACGAAATGGAGTCAAATCGGCAACTGATTCTGCTACAACGGGACCAGGGGCAAGGAGAGCGACAGGGACAGGGACATTCGGACTCGAAATTTGTGTACTCTATGTATCTCAATGCGTTTTGTTGTCGTTTTCTAGTTATCGCACACTGTCTATGTAGTGCACATGTACATGTACGTATGTATTTATATACAAGTATCTTTCACATTTACACACATCGTATGTGCATTTGTAATGCAAATTACAGTTACTTAAGAAAATATATATAAAAAAATATATGTAATATGTGTGAGAGAAGAACGATAAAACTAACATTTACATTTAGATTTGGATATCACAACACAATATTTGATGTATTTATTTGAGTATATACCAAACGTATTTATTATGTTGAATGACGGCTGTTGTTGTTGTTGTTGCTGTTGCTATTGTTGTTGTTGTTGTTGTTGTCGTCGTTGTTTATTACGATGGGCGAGAGCTGTCGAGTTGTGTAATACGGTTTAGTTATTACATTTGCATTGCTGTTGTCCTATGTATATTTAAGTTGACTTTTTTTCCTAAATTATATATCTACTTTGTTTTATTTTATTTATATATATTTTTTTGCGTGTGTTGTGTATTTTTTTATTGTAATTTTTGTAAAACGCTCTGTCCCGTTACTTAATTGCAGCGCGCGCTACCAACGCCGTGTAGAACGTCCGTAGGTCTTGAAATCGTTGTAGTAACTGAAATGAAACTGAATTGACGCGCGAACGCGAAACTCAGTCAGCCAGCAACAAACAAATACGCGCTTGTACAACACCCACACACTCATACTACGCACTCCCAACACACATACACACAGGCAAACACTGGCACAATTGCATTTCTAACGATGTGCACACGAGGTTCGTGCCTTTAACGAACCAGCCACACGAACGTTTGCAGTGCTCTAAGCTGTTCTCGTGCTCACACACTCTTCTCTCTCTCGTTCGCTCTCTCTCACTTATTGTGCTTTTTCCTGACATCTACGATGGCTAAATTTGTTTTATCATCATAATATTGTGTGCTTTTCTTGTACACGCACACACACACACACACACGCCTGCATGCATAATGCTGTGTATATGTGTATATTGAAAGCTTAGGGACGTAGTAAAAAAAAAAGACTGTAAGCGTAGGACAACCCCAACACAACGAAGGTTTTGTACCTAAGGAACTTTCTCACAGAAACGAAAGTGCATACATAACAGACACACGCATACACGTACATCTATACATACATATAGCTGACATACAAAAATGTCCTGAAAAGGGCAAACGCTTATGCTACTATATATGTGCATATATGTATATTTATATGTGTGTCACATAGTCCTGCCCCTCTATGCATATATAAATAGATTTTCACATTTTACATAATAAGATTGAAATTTAACTTCGTTTCGTGTGCTTTGGATAGGTTTATTTATTTATCATTGTCAGAAAGGTACATACATACACAAACACACATATATGTAGATCCATTTATATTTAATATATATGTATATATATTCTGTATAAGGAATTACATGCATACAAAAATATTTATATGAATTGGCTTCCAAGGAATATCTAGTATGGTACAATAATTTATTATTATATCCTAAGACAAAAAAAAAAAAATAATAATAAAAAAAAACATACACAATTATCATAGTAGTAGTGTGTAGGTATATATATCACAAATATGTATATTTTATTTTTAGCGAAAAAAAAAATTGTGTTGATTGATAAAGGAAGAGCCCAATTACATTCAATGTGGAATTAAATTAGGTCTACCTTAGAATCGAACTAGTATATCATAATATAACTCTTTTTTTCTGTTTCGGTTTCGTCTCGTTATTATTATTATTATAGTTAAGGTTCTTACATCAAATAGCGCATTTATAGTTTGTCATAGGATAAGAGACAAATACATACATACATACATACAATATACATATATAAATAAGCACATAGTACATTTGATGTCTGTCGATCGAGATATTCTATATAACGTCATAATAGTACTAGACAAAAATCCAATTACTTAATCTTATAGTTTTGGGATCATAATAAGCGAACAATCAGACAACCCCCCATACCCTGTCGTATACCCACTTTATGAGGGCAGCCCTGAAAACTTGACACACTAGCCAAAAATTGTCAACTTTTCGGACTACCCTCGCCCTTTGCCCTTCCCCCCATCAGCCCATGACTCTTGCCTTGCTTTAGCGTCGTGTCTCGCTGGAGCGGATCTGCTCGCGACTGCCGCCGCGCTCGATGAACCAATTGTTGTTGCGCTTCTGCTCGTGACGCTGGCGTGCGTGCTCACGGTGTTGCATCATGCGCTCGTGCCACTCACCGCTGGCGCTGTCATCGTCATCGTCGTAACGCTGCTTCCTGCCGTACTGCTGCTCCTTGGACTTGTCCAGATGCTTGCGATCGCGGCGTTCCTTCGAGTTGTACTTCTGCGCCTTGAAGTCCTGGCGCTTCGCATTGTTGTTGTATTTGGTCTTGTAGCGTTCCTTGGATGCACCTCCATTGGTATAGCGTTGTTTGATGCTCTCCAGGGGCGGTGTGCGCATTTTGCCGCCATGCACATGGAAATCTTTGGATGGATCGCTGGCATCGTCGTCCTTGCCAGCAAGTGTGCCTAGCCGCTCGGTGACCTTTTCAAAGTCGTGAAAAGCTTGAGATTGCTGCAGCACATCGTTGACCGCATCACCAATCTCATCGGCTAGAGATTCGGCATGCGGTTTCATTTCCATGCACATGGCGGCGATTTCCACATAGCTGCCATCGGGGCACTTGTACGGGCGCTTCAGGTCCGCCTTGGTAATGTCCACCGGATCCATAGAGTCGCCGTTGCCAGGCCAGGCCTTAAATGATTTTGGCTTGCGCGGCTGAGTCTGGCCCTGACCGTATCCATGACCCTGACCCTGGCCCGGGCCGTAACCCTGTTCAACGACGGAGCTGAGATATAGCAGCTGCTTGGATATGATATCAATCTCGGCGCGCATCAGATTATTCTGCAATTCCAGATCGAGCACACGCTGTTCCAGCTCCGGAGTGATCTCATCGTTGCAAAGCACCTTCCACTCGGAATTACGCAGCCGGCCAATAAGTGCCAGAACGGCCAAAGTGGTGCACACATAGAAGATGCCTGTCAATCCGCTACGCATCAGCGACGGCATACGATTGCGACGTTGTATAGCTGTTGACTCTGGTGCTGGATGAGCTGCATAACTAGCCGAAGGCTGCGGTGAAGCATTTAGGTTCAGGTCTGGAGCACAGCAACGTCGTTGACGCATCTCCTGGTCAGCATTCAGCTCGGGCATATTGCCCAGCACCGGCAGTTCATGGCCCGCATCGAACTTGAAGCTGAGCTCATTGAGATGTTCGCGCAGAAAGGGATGCGGCGAAATGCGTCCAGTGCTCTCACAGTCACTGATTATCGATATACCATCCGAGACGTCCTCGGCCTGGTTGTCTGCATCCTCGACGAGCTTGCATCTGTGTGCATGGAAAGTAATTACATATATACTTTGTATATCTATCTTGCTCTTTCGCCTAGCACTTACTCTGCATTGTTTTGCTCGTCCTCCTTTGCCTCCTCTGCTGCCTTTGCTTGCTGTTCTGCTGCTGCTTGAGCTTCGCCCAACTCCTCGCTGCTGCTGCTGCTGCTCGCCTCAAGTATCTCGATTTTATCTGATGGTAAGATAGTCCACGATGACGATGTACTAATGGGTAGCGTCTGCTCCGGGGCTTTGGTTATGTTGCTGTTGCTGCTTTTATTGCTGCCGCTGCCGTTGCTGTTGCCGCCGCTACTGTTGTTGCTCTGCTCCTCGTCCATGGTGATGCTGCTGCTGCTGCTAGTGCTCTTGCTTTGCTCCTCGTCCATGCTGCGTCGTCGTTGTCTGGTCTGTCTGGGCTGCTGGCCTCTTTGTCTGAAAAATGCATACAAGAAACAGAATAAGTCACAGATATTTTCGTATTGACCTTCGTGGCGCTCTAGAATTATAGCTAGCCAATGGCCAATGGCCAGTGGCGTCACTAGCCACGGCCAATGCTGAGCAGTGCTGGCAAACCTGAGAGTTTATAGCTAAATTTCGCTGTTTCTTAGGCAGATTATTTCTGCGTTTTTTGATTTGTTTATTTATTAAACAAATATTTGCAAATAACTTATTATTCTTGAAACAAATATTTGTTAAGTGAATTGCACTGTTTTTCGCGCGAGTATTTGTATTTGAATATGTTTTCTCTTTTTTGGTAATATATTTTTCACAAATTTTTGTCGACAATTTATATTTTCTGATTTGTGCTCAGTGTTGTTAAGCGCTTGATTCTACAGCTCCAACTGACTGACTAACTGTTCTTACAAAAGCCTACCTCCCTACGAGTTTTAGCTTTGCCTACTTTATATTTGTATTATATTTATTTATTTTATTTTTTCATGGTGGGCTGAGTTCGGCTTAAAATGTGTTTTAGCGGCAAGTCTGTTCTTCATTGTCATTATATATATATATTTGGTTTATGATTGACTGTTGACTGTTAAATGCGACGTTTTATAGCCAATTTTATTTTGTATTTATTGTTAGGTACGCGTCTTTAGAGCGTAAATGTGGTTAGTTAAATACCTATTTAATGACTTTAAAACACGCCGATTTATAGCTAAATTTTGTGCTGTCTGTTTCGGATAAAATATGCTCTTTAAGAGTTAATTCGCATTTTTTTTAAAATTATTTTTAAATATATTTTGATGAACTATTTTGAGCTAAGAATGCAGTTTTATAGCTAATTCTGTTTTCTAAATTGCAGAGTTAGCAAAGGCGTAATGGCTAATTAATACCCTTTTTAATAGATAGTTACATTCTTGTATTACAAATAAAAATAGCATTTTTAACTATTTAAGGCTGTCTATAATTTTGTATTTCCTAGAATAACTAGTTAATACCCTTTATTAACAGAAAATTATTTATTTTATATATTATCTATTTCCCTTCTAAATTTAATATACATACATATCTATTTTATATATATGAACAAATATATTCTTTTAAAATCCCATGTATTTTGCCCAAGGAATTGAGCTGCACTGTTGCTCATGCTAATGCATTCAAGCATGCATGTATGCATGTATGTATGTGTGTATTTGCATACGTATGTATGCACTGTTGGCACTTTCAGGTACGCGTGCATGAGTGTATGTGAATTTACTGTTGTTTTGTCCGGGCCTCGGACTATATAAATTTGTATGTGTGTATGTCTGTGCACATACGTATGTATATGTGTATATCTATCTTTACCTAGGAATATATTTATTGTGCTTTTGCGTGAAAGGTCTCGAATGTGTTTGACAGCTTAAGTTAAAATTTTAGCAATTCGCTTTGGTGTTTTGTTTTTCTTTTCGAATTAACAAAAAATTATAACAGCACTCCCTGTGCATGTGCGCGTGTGTGTTGTTATTACGCAAATTTCGGCATTTGTTGTGCAAATGCACGTACTGAACGTGCACGCACTGACACATGCACTCTCTCACACACATACACACACACACACATAGTAACTCGGTTTGTTTTGAACTCATACTCACCAAATTCGTTTAAAAACAATGCATATATATGTACACACAGTGCCTGTGTATGTGTGTAAATGCGTTCACATTTATAAGTTCACTTTTGTGCTTGCGTCGTTTGGTTGTCTCAATATTTAGATTTATCAAGCTGTCGCCTGATAAGTGAAGGACCTTGAATCTTCTGACAATTGTTGTTAACTCACAAATGTAGATAATAACTCTGTCTGCAGTTGGCCGCTGCTATAAATGTACGTCGCAATTTCCCACCAAACGCTTCAACCTTTGTGTTTGGACTACACGCACATATGTAGATACAATACACAATCAAGCAGATGTTTTCTGCGCTACTTGCCGATATATCGATAGCACTATTCGATACTGTAGTTTTGGGTATTTTTTAAGCCATTTTCTGTGTGTGTTGGTATATACGGGCTCACGTGAACTGTGATTAAGGCGCAATTTTTGAATTTGGCCAAAGTATTTGCTGTTTATGCTATGTTTTAACAAATACAGTTTGTTGTCTAACTTACCTTACAACTATTTATCTAGTATGCGCCGTATTTCGCCCGTCTCTGAACTGCAATCCCAATTGGACGCGTTCCTAGCCGATTGCTGCCTGTTCGCCTGATTTCTTGGCGCCGGCATAACTGTTGCATATGCTTGCCCATTGGCCAGGACATAACCCTGTGGCATGTGCAGCCTGGGCGCCGGCACTGGATACATGCGCGGTGTCTTCTGCAGCGTCAGCTGATTCACTTGATTCCCTTGATGCGTCTGCTGCAGCCGCTGATGCTGCGGCGTCCAATAGATTTGGCTTGTCTGCTGTCCGGCACGGTCTAAGATTAGGGGCGTGGCACGGCCATGCTGTTGTTGTTGTTGCTGCTGCTGCTGCAGCTGTTGTTGCTGCTGCAACTGTTGCTGCTGTGCCAGTGCCAGCTCTTCGATGCGCACGTAACCCTGTGGACTCGACCGTATATACTGCGGCTGCATATACAAGCCGCTATTGTGCTGATAGTCAGTGATCAGCTTGGCCGCCTGCAGTCCATCCTCCGTCTGGATGAGCACGTACTCCGTGGGCGTCAGCGTGACCAGCGATTGGCGCTGCAGCAGCTGCTGATTGGACACGTACTGCTCGGACTCGTTGGACAGGAGGCTGTTGCGCTTGTTCACGTGCGCATAGATGGGCGAAGCGGCGGCGGCGTAGCTGGAGCGCGGCAGACTCTGCACACGCAGCGGCACTTGGGGCCGGGCCAGACTCAGCTGGGAGGCGGGACGCTTGTGCGTCTCCACGGAGGCATACGACACGGGCGAAATGTCCGCCGGATGCTGTTGCTGGCCATTGTGACGCTCATAGATGGGCTGCATTTTGGTCGCCGGCGCCGGCGTGCGATTGATGGACTTGCGACAGAAGTCCTTCACCTTCTCCAGAATCTCGTCGCGCGTCAACAGGCCGCCGATGCGTCGCCCGGCATTGGACTCTTTGCGTCGCAGCACCACTGGCGTCTCGTTCTCGTTCTCGCTCTCGTAGCCGCGCCGCATGCCCCGCTCCGGCGGGCTAATCAGCTCATCCAGCACGCTCTGGCAGCGCACGGGCAACTGTTGCTGCTGCTGCTGTTGTAGCTGTTGCTGCTGTTGTAGCTGTTGCTGCTGCTGTTGCAGCATTTGGCGATTGCGTCCACTGACGCCAGCAAAGGTATTGCGCTGCAGGGAGCCGCGCACAAAAGCCGCCGGCGCCGCCAGCTGCTGCGACTGCAGATGTTCATAAATGTTCTCCTCGCTCTGTCGTTGTCGCTGGCGCTGCAATTGTTGTTGCTGTTGCTGCTGTTGCTGCTGCTGCATGACCTTGTTGTAGAGCTGTCTATCGGTTACCTCCTTGATCGCCCTCAGCTGCTCCCACTCATTGTGATTGCTCGACTGCGTCTCCAGAGCCTTGCGCACTGGCGTCGACGTGGCTATGGGATAGCTGCAACTGTTGCTGCTAGCAGTGCCATTGCTGTTACTGTTGCTGTTGCTGCTGCGCTCCTCGTTGGAGGCCACGGATCGGCGCTGACCCACGCTCTCCAGCCGGCTCATGGTGCGCTGGCCGTGCAGCTTGATCTGATTGCGATCCATGGAGGCGGATCGAGTGAAGCGATTCAAATTGTTCTCCGGCGGCGAGACACGGCGCGGGATTAGACTCTGGCGCTCTGCACTGCTGCGCTGTAACGGCGCCAGTTTGGCCTCCAGCGTGGGCTTGGATCGAGTTTGTGGCTGAGGCTGCCTCAGTTGGCCATTCGGCTGGCTCTCGAGCAGGATGCGGCGCATCTCCGCGGGCGTCTTCACTTGCTTCTGCTCCGCGCCGTCGCCGTAGACACTACGCGGCGCCGGCAGCACGGCCTTCGGCGTGGTTTTGCGGCGTGTGGCAAAGAGACTGTTGGAGAGGCGCTGCAGCACGGACAGCTTTTTGGTATTGCTCTTGCGCAATGCTGCCAAGGATTCGGCCACCTGCTGACGTCGTTCCTCGGCCGTAGCGCGCGTTGGCGTCACCGTCGGCGTTGACTTGGGCGTCGTTGTGGGCGTCGGACTGTTAATCTCCCGCTTGGGCATCAGCGCCAGGCCCTTGCGCTCCAGATACGCCTGGAACTCCTCGGAACTTATGGTGTTGGTGAAGGTGCCCGGAGCGGGTCCATTTCCATTTTCATTACCATTTCCATTGCCACTTCGATTTTCATTCGTTGCCATTGCGGCTGGATCGTCCTCGGCACTCGGTTGATTCAGCTCGTCGCTGGACTCGCTCTTGGTCAACGGACCGTCGATCTCGTCCAGATCGTCGTCGGAACTGATTTGTAGCTTCTTCACGCGCTCGTCGAACTTCTTGGCATTCTTGGTCACCTCGGCGGGATTGAAGTAGACGCCGTTGGTGTCGGTGCCGGTGCGGATTTTCAGATTGGCCAATTCCGGATAGTTGGGTTTGGAGCACTTCTTGAATGTAGCCGTCTTCGGTTTACCGTTAGCCTCTTGCTGCTTCGCTAGCTTCGTTGCCGGCGTCTTTGCCTCCCTGAGCCGATGCGCCGCCTGCTGCCCGCTCGTCCAGGTCTGCTTACGCTTGGGCGGCTTGCCCGATATCTCCCGCAGTTCCTCGAATTTCAGACGTGCCAGCACCGTGGGATCATAGACAAAATATGCATCCGGATTCTTGATATAGGTCTTCACATACTTCGATTGCTTAAGTACCTCCTCGGTGGTGATGAAATCGTCGCCCACGAGTTCCGCCTTCTTTCGATTGTTCGCTTCGTTCTTGAGCTGTTCGCGCTCCTTGTCCTTTAGGGACTTCTCCTCGAGCTCGCGCTCCTTGAGCTTTTCGCGTTCCTTCTCCTTTTCGCGTTCGCGTTCACGCAACTGTTGCGTCACCGTTTTCCTCACACTCAATGTGGATCGCTTGGTGGGCACCGGCGGCGGCGTCTTCTTCTTGCCACTGCTATCTATAAGACCATTCTTGAAGGGATTCTGCTGATCGACAATGGGCTCGCCCGTGGTAAACTTGCGTATCTTCTCATCATTCGGATTGAATGTGACGCACTTCTTCACTTTCTCTTTCTCCTTCTCCTGCACACTCTTCTCCAGCTTATCGCTCGGCTCCACAATCTTCAATGGCTCCTCCTGGACAATAAAATCGCTGAATACCTTCGATTTCGAATTCGATTTCGAATCAAGCAACAGCTGGGCATCCCCAATAGACTCTATCGTATCACTTAAAGTTCCATTTGCCGGGGCGTTACGCTCGCTGGCAACTGTGTCAGACATTTTAGGCCGTAGCGCTCGTCTAGGGGGGACAGGGCTGGGGAGTACGAAGGGATTTGGAGTGGAAGATAGTTGGAAGTCACTCGTGTATAACCGCCCACCATTGAGATTGTTGCCAAAGTCCCAGCAAGCAAGAAATTCTGCAACAGATTTACATTGTATTAAATGATATATATAGAGAGAGTGAGAGAGACAGATATCGAGAGATAGTGTTTAGCATAACATATCTTTGCTTACTTGCAATTTATATTCCTATGGCTGTATCAATCGGTAGGCGTTTTCATAACGCCTCGAGCTATACGGAATTTCTTCTATCTGCAAAGAAATAGAGGGGTTTATTACTTTAAAAACCATTTAAGATTATTATATATGATATTATTTTCCATTTTCCTTTTCAATTGATTATCTACAAATCTTAACTCTAGGTAAAGTCATGCTGGGTTCCAGAGATAAGCCCTACTCAGATGATAAGCCCTATTCTAAGGAGCTACAGACACTATATACATATGTTTATATTTAGAATATACGAAAACAAAACAAATGGCGATTTCTGTTTCTGTTTTATTTCGAAAATTATAAAAATTTGTATTTATTCAACAATATCAATTTATCAATCTAAGAATCTTGATCAGAAAAAGATAATCGTCTCAATATTATTCCAGGGAGTTTGGTATCATCAGTTAATGAACATTCTGTATATATATATATATATATATATATATATATATCTTTACTCTGAGTTCTACAACTGATTTCCAACTGAGTTTCTTTATGCTGCCTAGGCCCAGTTAAGGCTTTCCTTCACATCGCTTGTGAAATTGCATTTTTACGTGACATATGTGCTCGGGTTTTTGGCATAAGGCATATGGCAGTCAAGGGCAGAACTTTCTTATCTCAGGTAAAATGCGAAAGTCGAACAATATCTGGGGAAGCAAACGTTTGACCCTTCATGAATTGTATTGCAAATGGGAATTCCGCTTATAATTGGTTTTGCAAACAGACATTAAGACTGTATATATAGGCATATATACAAACGTAAATAATACTATGTATGTGTAGATATATATATATGTAAATATGGGAAAAAATATTTATACATACATATGTATGTATTTTTAGATCGAGCTTAAACAGACGTAACAAGCCGTCAGATGAACAAGGCTATCAAGACACGACACGAGCAGTCGTTTAGCCTGATCAAGACTATATCTATTGGTAGGTCTGTATGCATGTATGTAGATCAAGTATAGTATATATACATATATACCCATATGCCTTTCAAATTAGCATCAACAGCTTTTCTGTGCATTTACCGCGAGTCAAT
Organism: Drosophila mayaguana; assembly: GCA_037075325.1. Taxonomy (NCBI): domain Eukaryota; kingdom Metazoa; phylum Arthropoda; class Insecta; order Diptera; family Drosophilidae; genus Drosophila; species Drosophila mayaguana. The sequence continues at coordinate 2,276,271 of JBAMCG010000127.1, read as the reverse complement.
TCAAATCTTTATACAATTTTAACTAGAGTTTCTACGAAAGCATGTGTATATGCATATATAAACATATCCCATCTGGCAACCCTACAAGGTTGCCCATATTCGACGGACCCATGTTTTGTTTTTTTTTTTTTAAATTAATGAGAAATAGATTTCTGTTGTCGATAATAATCATATTATTTGGTTCAAGTAGAATTGTTGGCATCACTCTTTAAATATGATATCTCTCAAATGACCGCCTTGAGCCTCTACGGCGTATAATGCCCGTCTTTGTGAAAAGGTAGAGGGCTGCCAGATGGGTCACTCGAATATGGTGAACCCTGTATATATATATATATATATATATATATATATATATATATATATATATATATATATATATATATATATATATATATATATATATATATATATATATATATATATATATATATATATATATATATATAAATAATAGTAGTGCTCAGTTGTACTAGATGTTGGACATTTTTTTTTCTCTCTATTATCAACTTTGTGCCAGGCTAAGATTAATTACTGCTAATTTCAATGCTTACAAAACTCAGTGATAAACTAAACATTTCGAAAACAATGCGAAACGAATATTAAGCTCAACATATATTGTTATTTGAGTTTATCTATGAGGTTTTTTGTGCATCATTCAGTTTAGTATCAGATAGCTTATATCAGTCGAACTAGTATGATATTCATATACACATGGATAGATAGGTAGAGTGCTTACATCTCCATCCCCTATATCTCTATGGAGTCTCAAAAAGTCACATTGAGCTTAGTGAGGGTATATCCAAGTTTGGCATTTCTTTCTTCTCTTTTCTCCACTCTTCATTTTTTCGATTTCTGCTGCCAACTATTGCGAATTGCTGTTTTTCCTTTGCCACAAATTTGTTCAAATCATTTATTATTGTTCATTAGGGCATGGCCAGAGAATTGTGAAAAATGTGCATAAACAAAAAAAGCGAAAACAACAAAAACAACAAAAGGCAAAGCCAAAGCAATTTCTAAATAATTATTATTTCTTCCGGCTCATAGACATAAGTGAGCTGAATTGAGTATATGTAGATATGGCTATAGATATGTAGATAGTGGTTATGTGTGTGTGTGTATATATGTGTGTATAGGTGTGTAAGTGTGCCTCTGCATTTGGGTCACTTGATAGCTAATCTTTTGCGCGTACCTTTTGTGCGGTAATGAAATGCGCATATGGTTAAACATATGCAGAATTTCGATCTACATGTGTATGTAATGGCTATAAATACATACATATATACAACTATATACATATCTATATATATATATATATAGCTGTGTAGCATACATGGCTTTGCTTGCGCCTGCGTTTACCAATGTAATCAATATTTTTCACCCATATTTAACGCCAGAGTTGACAATTGTTTAACACGAAGATTGCCCCGTGCCTTGCCTTGGGGTTGACACACACACACACACACACACACACACGCACACGCACACATGCAGCTGGTCTGTTACAGCGGGTGGTGCAGGGGTTTGTCCATTGCATTGCATGCAGCTGTTAACCGGCTTGAGGCATTACAAAAAATAAGAATTTGCCTTGCTTCCAATTTGCATGCAAATCTGACCGACTTCTAGTTGAATTTTACCCCCGCTCTCTCTCTCTCTCTCTCTCTCTCTCTCTCTCTCTCTGCTTTTGTAAATATCTAGTGCACCTTGATACGACTAGCTGCGCAGTTAGTGTATGTCTCACAAAATCGCCAGCCGATTGCAAATTGAATGCTTCGCTCAAATCATTTTGCTGCCTTTGTGCTAATCCATTTCTATAGAGTACGAAAATTATCTGGAATTATGAGCTTACCTATAAGTGTTTTTGCTATACAAACACAGTCACACACACACACACACACAATTTATTTATTGTACCGCATTAAGATCTCGAAGTTAATTGAGTTCGTGAAAATTGCATAGAAGGGCGGTAATTAGAAAAATGCTGACATTGAGTTTGAAGAGATATTGGGAAGACGTGGAAGGGTCAGAGTGTCAAAAGGAGTGGAGAGGGGGGGGGGGGGAAGAGACTCAGGGGGGGGCAGGGAATTAGAGACAGAAATGAAGAGATACACAAAACATAGGAAGGGAGGCAGAGGGAGAGAGAAAGGGAGAGGGAGAAGAAGTTAGATAGATAGATAGATGTAGAAGGAGAAGGCGCCAATATCTGTCCATTGCTTGCCTCCATACGTTTTCTCTCTATCTCTCATCTCTCTCTAGATAGATAAGCAGAGATATAGATAGAGGGGACGAATAGGCTAGAATGATGGTAAGCGTCAGACACAGGCCAAGTGATAAATAGAGAGGGAGAGAAAATATAAAGAGGAAAGCAAAGGACAGATAGAGAGATGGATAAGGAGAGAGAGATGCGAGGGGAAACAGACGAATGCCGCAGAACAAATGACAGAAAGAGAATGGAAGAGAGAACATTAGCAAGCCATACACAGAGAAAACGATAGACAGAAAACGATAGACAGAGGCACAGAAATGGAGATTCATGGTCCGTAAGATAATCATAACAGATGTAAATCATACTTGAGATTAGGAAAATTGCAGAGAAAGGCCCACATTTGATTTAAAATTTCTTTCTTATTGCTTACAATATTTTCAGAAAAGAAGCTGAATATGCCCAGGATATGCTTTAATATTGAGTTGGATATATAAATACATGGGTAGACTTCTACATGTTTACAGATATGTACATCTCTGCTTTTATGCACGCTTTACTTTAATTCTAAGAGTTACGCCACTTTAAGGTAAGAACTCAATGAATTTTTCTTCAAATTGTAAATTTTCTCTATTCTACAAACCCCAAAAACAATAAAAACAAACAGGGACAGGTGTTCGCCCCAGACATATATATGTCTAACCTTCAGCCCAACTCAAAGAGACTTCATGCGTAAATATATATATATCCAGAAAAGAAGTCAAAAGAAAACTTAGTGAAATCATATAGAAGGGAATGCCACCCTTTGTCGCGTATTTCGCTGAAATGGAGAAATGTTATCGAGCATTTGCTGTGGGGTCAACATTCAGCAATCGCCACCCTTACCTTATACCCTGTACATGTGTGCCATCCACCCCTGCTCGACGTCTATTAACTAACATCCCCCGTGAAACTACTAGCAATATATATATTGTACATACATATATATAAATAACCATAGGCACGGCAAAAGTATTTTCTGAATTGGAAATGCAATTGGAAAATTTTTCTTGAAATTTTTGATTTTTGCTCTTTTTCGTTTCATTGCATGGGAGGTCTGATGGAACGCTCTATATACAGCTGTTCTAATTAAAAGAGTAGTGCGAATGAGCATTAAGTCGTTAAACAACTTAATATAGTGATAAAAACAATATTTTGAAAGCAATTCGAAACGAATAATAACATTAACATATTTCTGATTAATTAATGCTTCTCTTGCCTTATTTTTGTTGTACAGTGCAGCGCTACTATTTCCATGAGCACATCTGTAAATGTGGAATATTGTGAGTTTTCGGGGATGTTGAAGGAGGCTTATTAAACATGGATATATTTAGAAAACACAAGAATGTTAAGTGCAATCGTAAATAAATGTATATAAATAAAAAAAATAATTATTATTTCTTGTTTGCCCGCATTAAATATTTTATTATTGTCGAGCTTTGCCTAATTGGCATCGATTCCCTGTTAAAGGGCTGTAAGTGTTCTTTATGTGGCATTGTGCCTATATATAATTAATGCCATGTTCAAGACTTTTCTGGATAATAATATGAAAGAAGCAAAAGAAGAAAACAAATTTCACATTTCTCTGCAATTCTCACTAGCTCAAGTAAGGTATAAAGCTTTTAATAGATTTACATGGAAGGATTTATTTGTTCTCTCTCTCTCTCTCTCTTTCTCTCATGCAGTTTACATTAGATCATCCTTATCTCTATCATAGAACTGGCATACATCCTGTAAACATGTTTCTATGTGATTTCTATATTCACGTCAATGTTAAAAGCAATCCTATATTCTAGTATATAAAACACTGTGAACAAAAGGCGAATAATATATTAAGCTTTCTCTGCAATTCTCATAAATAAAATGATCCCAGATTTAATACTCACTTGAGCTGTCCCTCTCACTGTTTCTTTTTCCCCTCAGAATTTCTCTCTCTCTCTCTCTCTCTCTCTCTCGCATATGCACTTTAAGCAAGTTTTAAGTGCTCTTTATCTTGTATTCATATATGTGCTTCTACATATATTATATAAACAAACATGTGTTGCAAGCAGCTATCGATTCTTTGTATAGATAAAGAAATTTTTGTTCGAAGGCTGACGAATAAGTCAAGTAAATCGTTTCTTTGTGTCTACAAAATAAATACAATTCCCATAACTGAGACTGGGTGATCAACGAGAAGTCGCGCGACAAAATAAAAATGAGCTATAACTTAGCTAGATTCAATACCAATCTCTCCTATAAGGCGTTTGTTCTGAGTCACAAATATGATTATCTATTATATTATTATGATGAAATCATATATTCTCAAACATAGGCAATAATTACGTCTAATGATATTTGGTTTATGTAAACTTCAGTTTTTGTTTTACAGTTCAGTTTTTCATTTTTTTAGGGCTCTCAGCCAGAGTCTTTTATCTGCTTAAGCAGACGACAATTGGGAATGATTTATAGATTGAGACGCGGCGCCATAAAGTCAATGGGCTGCGGTCCAAAAAGATTTATGCGACAACTTGCAGATAAGATACGCACACACACATCACACACACACACAACCACACACACTCATGCACAGTTATATGGATTAGATACATATCTTAGCCAGACGCTGGCAATCAAACTGCAGCAAGAGTCCTGCCAAAAAAGGAAACTAAAGATAGACAAAAGCAACTATGGCAAGTCTAGACAAGCTTTATCGATTCAACTGCAGCTTCTCCCATATAATATATACATATAGCTGTCTGGGTGTTGGTCCAAACAAATATCTAACGCTAATTGCGTGTTTATCGTTGCCTGCAAATGGCAAAACTCCAGCTGTTTGTATTGAGAAACACCTAAATTACATTTTGTTCTTTCTTTTCGTTTCTGACTGGAGTCGCCCAGATCTCGTCCGGCTTACTGCTGGCTGCACTTGGCTCTTCTTCACTTGTAATATAAACGTCCCACCCCATGCCCCCCGACTCCATGTAAACAAAATAAAACAAAAAGAAAGAAGAAGAAACCGAAACACACGCAAGGGAATGTGTAAAGACAACAAAACACGCGCCAAGCCAGCCCAACTGATGACTGACATTGACGATAAATGAACAATCGACCTCAATAAAGGCAAACATATGCCCGCTCCCCCCACCCCGCAGGCCGTACAGTCCGTGCTGGCCATGCAGTACGTGTAGGCCATACGGTATGTACGGCCTATGTGGTTCGAATAGCCTATAGAGATTATCGCTTGAGTTGCCATTAAGCTAATATAGCATATGTAGGCTAAAGCCTGAAAGTACTTGTAGTTCCTAGAATCCTTACGACCTGAGGCTGCCCAGTCCTTAAGCTTATACAAGCTATATAGAATGAGAGTTTCTCAGGTTTATATATTCTATGTCGGCTATATAGTTGATATCCCATAGTCCTTCAAGTTTATATAATCTTTATAGCCTGTATGGTCGACATAGCCTCAGCACTTCCGTTACTTTGTCTAGGCAATATGATCTGTGTTTGAATGACCTCTATATAGTCTGTGTAATCAAGCTTATATAGTCTATATAGGCTATATAGTCTTTGTCGTCCTAGAGTCGCTACAACTCATACAGCCTGTACAGCCTACGTAGTCCGTACAGATCCTACAGTTCACTTAATTTCTATAATCTGTTAAGTACTTATAGCGTATAGCTTATAGAGCCTGTATTGTACGTGTGGACAAATAGTCTATAACGTCGTACAGGCTCCACAGCCTCGACAGCCTCGACAGCCTTTACCGCCCATAGACTCCTCTTAGTTCTAACGGACAGTTCTTATCAATATCTAACCTGCGGTTCATACAACCTCAAAAGCCAATGATAAAGCCCATACAGTCTATTTATTTCTCAAAGTTCTTATTCTTTTACTCTGTACAACCTTTACCATCCATTAAGCCCATATAAGCCCAATAGCTCATTAGTTCCATATACTCCCTAATAGCTCTATGCAATTGCTTCAATCCAATACAGTCAAATAGACATCGATTCTTTCCTACAGTTGAGTTGGCAAATTTCATATGGCTTGCATGAAGCTTGCAAAATGTGTGTGCGGGAAACCTTGTCGGGGCATTGAGCTGGCCATAAAACCCATATCTAGACATGGAGCGAGCGAGAGGGCGAAGCTTTGCTTCCAATCAATAATTATGTTTTCATGTGATTATTCGTTATTCGCCGTTGTTGTTGCAGCTGTTCGAAAGAGGTAAATCCCGGTTGGGTTAGACGATACATGATATTGCAGCTTTGTATGTGCTAAGCGCCCCAAAGGCAAAGGCAAAGATTGATCGGTTAGTACATACCCTGGGTATACAGGAAATAATAGAATATATATAAACGGAAAGATGTTTTCTTGAAGTGTATATGAAGAGTATAAAATCCATAAGAAACTATGTTAAAAACTATCGATAGTTAGAAATTATCGATTATTAACAACAATTTGTAAGCTTTAAGCTTAAAGTTGAAAGCTTCAATACATTTAAGACAAATATTTCATACTATTCTATAAAGGAGGATAAACTCTGCCCCCTAAATTTGATTGTAATCATCGATTGCCATTAGACAGTCAGTATACAGGGTATACCTAGACTTGTATCGATTGCAAAGACAAATAAGACAAATCATATAACTATTATAGAGATTCATAGTGCACTCCATTTATGGTAGCTTCTCCACAAATCAATTAGCCAGTCGTCTCCTAATTTATTTTATAGGGTATAATTAGTGATATAAATATTATAGAGACCAAGTCTCCAAACCTAATTGTACATGTGATTTCTTTTACACAGCTGAATGAGTTAGCCGCATTTCTTTTTGCTTCCACACATTTTACAGGGTATACTGAGTGTAGCATGTATTGCACAGACAAATGCAATCTATATATAACACAGATAAGGTCAAATACTGATTTTTTTGCACAATGACCTAGCCCATTTACTTCTTTCTCCCTTCTACAGGGTATAATCAGTGTTGCATTTATGCTCAAGTAAAAAAGTAAACTCTCCCAGCTTAATTATGATTGTGATTTAGTTTACTAGCCGCATTTCTCTTTTTCTTCTTCTTGTGCTCATTTTACAGGGTATAATTAGTGATGTATCTAATAGCCGATCACCGCAGTCGTCTTCTTTTTTTTTATATTTATATATTTTTTTGTCTGTGCTTTGCTGCCTTTTAAGAAATTGCTCAAGTGAACTTCAGAGTCAAGCACGAAGCGCATTTAGAAAACTGGTTTTCGTTTCCTCGAAATATTTAAAAGTTAGTTACTCGACGCGCTGATCCCATAAACTCAGTTGGCTTTACGGCAAGGCCAAGAGTTACTTAGAAGTGAGTGGAGTGGAGGGGAAGGCAAAAACCAATTCAAAAAAAAGCTATATAAAAAAAAAAAAAAAAAAAACACTTGTACAATTCTTTTAATATCTGCTCTGAGCGGCTCTGATTAGAACCGCTGCTCCGCTTGGCTGTGCTGAGCCCTCGTGACTTGTGTTCCAATTGGACTGGCAACGGGCATTCCAATTCGATGTGAAATTCAATTTCGAAGTCGGGCAAAAACTTCGTGTGCTACGCACAGTGCGTACTTTATCAACTCTCTATATATTATGTGTATGTATGTATGTATGTATGTATGCATATATCTGGTACGCACGCACAATAAATTGCGCAACACTTTCAAGTATCTCAGTATCTGTATCTTTGTATCTCCCGGACTGGCCGAATGTATCTTTGACTGCCCAAGTATCTTAGTCTCTCGCAGTTCCCGTCGCTTTGCGTGTTTTTTTCTTTTTCTTCTTCTTTTTTTTCTGTTTGATCTCCGTTCGCCTAGTACTCAGCGCTACTTAAAGCGCCCAGCCGGCTCAAGTGTTTGGTTTTTTTTATTTACGAGCATGCCTGAGAAATGCCCAAGATATTTTCCGAATTCAATTGACTAGATATGCCACGCTACGACGATACCCCATGATTCACTGCTATAGGTGTATATCTTTTCAAGTTGGCCGGAATCCAATTTAAAGCGTATCTTCTCATCGTATCTAACCATAAGCTGTGAGTCTATATCATATTTAAAGTAGATAATCATAATTTAAAGGGTATATTTAGTCGATGAAGTTTTCATCTTCACGATTAAATTGAAGTCTATTTCGTTTGCAGAAATCGAAAAAGTTCTTCCATTTCTTCATAAGCAACTAGAGATATACTCCAATTAGAGGGTATATTCTAGTCGTGCCATGGATTTGATGCTGTTTTGTATTTATAATGATATGCACATGTCTATGGCTCTGGGCGTCCCCGCTGCTCAATCTGTGCAGTGAGTCGAATGAATCTTTAATTGCGCATTGTGCATACGTCATCTATTGACCTTACTATCCAATATTCTAGCCGACTTATAAGCATAAATATATATGTATGTATATGACGATATACATACACATATGTATACCTCATGGCAATTGCAGTAAATTTAAGCCAATTGCGATTACTTAATTCTTGGCATCGATTAATTGTTAAAAGATGACGCCATTCCAATGCCTCATGGCCCCATCATCCCCCTCCCAGATTGACCCACTAAGACGCCATTGCACTCGCTTCGCACTCGCTAGGCACAGTGAAGACACGAACTGTTTGGTTGATTTGCAGTTATGAATGAAACCGTCTTCGATATTGTTTAAGGTAATTCGATTAGCCCCGACTCGCTCAAAGAAAATTGAGACCGAAATTGCGAAACCAAAAGCCAGACAAACAGACCTCATGAATTTATGCATGCCTCTAGAATGCCATTGCGAATGTGAATTCAATTCTCTCTATTGTTTACGAGCTCTCACATTACAAATCGTACAAATCGTACAAATAGCGGAAAAATTGATTATTATATACGAAATTAGCTGCAGATATAGGAGAGCTCAATGAAGTGTCTAGTGTAATGAGGAAGGGGTATACCCAGTGGGCAACTGAACTTATCGAATAAGTAATTAATAGAAACATCGGAACTTATCTGAATAGACAGTACGAAAAGACTATATTCAAATAAATTATTTTATCTTCTCTGAATGTAGACATTAGTATTGACAGATGTTGTCCACATATCTTAACTTATCTGAATGTCGAAATAGCTGAATTTATCTGAATGTGAACAGTAGTATAAATAGACTGAATACAAATATATAATAGCCTCTTAACTTATCTGAATGAAGACATTAGTACAGATAAACTTTATACACATATCTTAACTTATCTAAATGACGCCTGTAGTGCAGAGAGACTATATCAAAACTTCCTAAATTCTCGAAATATGGACTATTGCATGGATAGACTTTATCCGAATATAAGGTTGTATTATAGATAAGCTTCATCGAACTATCTTAGCTTATGTGAATATAGGTTGTGGTATAGATAAACTTTATCTAAATATCTGGAGCGTGTCGGAAAGTAGACTGAACTATAGTTTGACTTTATCCGAATATATCATGTGTATCTTATTTGAATGACTTTTCTCTCTGAATGTAAACTATACACTATAAATAGACTTTATCCAACCATCTTGGCTAACTACCCCTGTGTATAGACTCTATATGAAAACAGTTATTCTCAAGAAATACGTAGACAATTGCAGTGCCTACGATGCACTTTTAATTAAGTTCAATTGATAAATTATCTACGTCTATCTCAATTTGCATATAGAAAGAACTGAGCAAAATTGGAAATTGGGGAAAACTCTATATAAACTACAAAATAACAAAGATATAGTTGAGAGCATTGTATATGGAACCTACGTAATTTGGATTCGAGTTGCGAGAAACGTGTGGAATGCGGCATATAGCTGATAGTTCAGTTATGTGACGGGCCAGCTGGGCATTATGTATGTTTGAGTAATACATGGTGCTCTGAATATGGGGGTTACGCATACATTTCTTTGATTATATATGGATTTTATCTTTGAGCTCATTTCACTGTAGCTTTCTAACCACTGTGCCTGGCTTTACAACTCAACATGTTTCGCATTAATTGTGACTTTGAGAGATTCGTGACAATGTCACAGGCCCATCAAAAAGTTAGAATGGCTCGAACGTCTTTTCAATTTTTAGTGGCAACTTTTCAGTGGACTGTCGAGTGATGAGATATTGATTGATTTAACGGCCGCACCATAAATGGAGACATATCAGTGATTAGCTAGCAGCAAGTTGGTCACGTCATCGTGTGCCCACTGTACGATGTCTATAAGACCAGAGACATATATCGGTGACCATATGTGTAGGTCTACTAGATATATATATTAAATTACTTGATGTCTACTCATATATAGTATATATATATATATTGTATATATTTTCAAGATCAATTCCAATAGACGTCTGTAGGTCTCTGCGTTTGTAAGCGATGCTTATGAAATACAATATAGCATAATTATTTTGTAGATCGAAATTAGTTGAATCGAACAACTATATCGAATAGCTGTCAGAGCTATCATCGATCATCAGGTATACATACAAATGTATATACCAGACATTTAGTTAATTCATCAGATATTCATATTAAACTACTCTATCATAGGTACTTATATAGGATATTACGATAATGGAAATGTACTTTTTATATAGAAAGTTTAAAGGTATATCGAGCTATATAAAGTCGTATATGTATGTATATACTATCCAGCTGTAGTTATCTTATTTTACTCCACTGTGTCCGTGACGTCAGAGCCAACTTATAGCGCAGGTTAAAGTTAAGTAGTTTCGCTCTGTCTGTCGCCCTTCCTGCTGACCCATTCCCTCCCTCCTCTCCCTCTCTTCTTCCGTCTTGTTGTTACTACTTGTGCAATTGCAGTTGCAAAAGAGCCGTTAAATTGATAATTCACTGAGTTTCAGTGAATGTGTGTGTGTGTATATATCAAATTTCACTCACTGTGCGGTCGCGAGCAGCAATGCAATCAACAGGTGAACTACTAACCCAGCTTTGTGAAGTGCCTGAGCCCCCCCCTCCTTCCTGTGCGCGACACCGCCTCGCTTGCCATAGCCCCTATCCCTACCCCTACTTCATTTATATGGCTGAGCTCTGTCTGGCTTTTAGGTATCGCATAATGTATATGTATGTACATATGTATGCGTCTGTGTGTGTGTTTGTATATATTTATATCTGCATAGAAGGTAGCCAGATATCGCTGGCAATTGCGATTATACAGATGCGTGCACACAGCGTTTTGTATATCACTTAAATTATATATAATATAGTATATGCCTACGCTACATATGTATGTATGTATGTATGTGAGCCTGTAGCTGCCTATGGGCGCCGGCTTAAATGATTACGAACAATTACAGCAGCCGCCCATACACCAAATTCATATGAACTACATACACACGCACACATCATAGTTTCAAGCTGATTACACAAGTACGTACACACACATACACACACACACACACAAACGAAAGCTCACGGCTGGGTTATTATTTGATTTTTGTGTGCTCTCTCTCTCTCTCGCTCTCCCCACCCCACGCCGCGTACATATTATAATTATGATTTTTTATTTCATTTTTACCCACTGTGTGTACCTTTGTAGTTATGCAAGATTTTCAGAAGTAACAAAAAACTGAACAATGGACATAATAAAGAAAAAAGAAGCAGCTAAAGAGGTACAAACTTATATGCATATACATACATACATAAGGTGTGCATGTATATGTGTATATAAAATATGAAGAAAACGCTGTGTGTGACTTTTGCCGGCAATTTAGCGTTTTTAGTCAAATTTATGTGCACACTTCTATGTAACTGAAGTCTACAGTAAATTTAAGCACAAATATACAGACATGCCCATACATACATACATACATATGTATATAGCATATGATTGTTATAGCGAAGGTTGGCAATTGCCTTTGCTTTGCCCATAAATCATAATTTGTTGTATGCGGCATATCTATATCTACATACATACATACATACAGACATCAAGAAGTGTGAACCACTTAGATTACATATGTACATATGTATGTATAGCAGATTCACCTTGACAGTGTGATGATAAGGCGCTTTCGATTCGTAGTATTTGAACATTTTTGGAGCCAGTACGCAGCGCCCGCAGCACTCGCCCTGTACAGCTGCGTTCACAGCATTCTCATGTGACCGGGGCGAACTTTAATTTTGAAGCCTGAACTTTTAACTGTTTCGTGTGCATTGAGCCAGGCGAGTGAGTGCTCAGTGGTGCCAGCTTGGCTAAGCTAAATTAGCTATTTTAGCTCCTTTTTATTAGCCTTTTTAAGTTGAGTAACACATTTGGCTTGTTATTCATCACAAACAAAAAAAAAAAACAAAAACAAAGTTTATGCTGATAAAATGCTTGCACACATTCACTAGCTTCTTCTTCTTTACGTCATCTCTTATAGATGTATAATATGCATAAAATATTCGTTGCACTTTAGTTTAGCTATTTTCTGCAATGCAAACAGCTAAAAGTAGCTTTAAATGCGCTGACATTTGCACAATTAATCATTAATATACATATATAAATATAACCGATATCTTACTTATTTGGTTATCGTATATATTTATTTATATTTGTAGAATGATGTCAATTTCATAAGTAAATAAAGTCACTTTCGTTTCTTCGAATGCACCAACAATTGTTTAGCCTTTTATTTTGCATACGCTTAGCTTTGATTCGAGCAGCACTGAGCAGAGGCAGCAGAAGAAGCAGAAGGCGAAGACAAGCTGCTGGCAGAGGCGGTGCGAGCGGCAGAGTGAGAGAGAGAGAGAGAGAGAGAGAGCACCTTTTGGCGCACCCCGCTTTCTGCGAATCGAGCTGCGAATCCTTAAGACCTTAAACCGGTATCGGCTATCGGATATGGTACACGCAGACGAAAAAAAAAAGCTCTGAGTAATGCATGTAGCATGCAGCTATGTAAATCTACATACGTGTATATAACAGAAGTGTTATATACATGCATGTTATATATACATACATATGTATTGGAGTACATGGACAGCTTTAGTTAGTCAGTCAATTTCGAAGGCAGCTGTTTTGATGTTTTTTTTTGTATTGCGCGCAAATGTTGCCAGCAGATTGCAAAAGATTATAGCTGATAAGATAACAAGCAGGCATGTGTGTGTGTGCGTGTGAGTTCTAATTGGAGAGATAGAATGTAAATGATAATTGTTTGCTGCTGTTGCTATTGTTTTTGTTGCTATTGTTATTGTTGCTGTTAAACAACAAAAAGCAACTGTGAAAAAGACATTAAACAAAACGGCGGACGCTTTTGCTCGTTTGACTCTTTCTTACTTCCCTTTTGTTGTTGTTATTGTTGCTGTTGTTGTTTGAGGCTTTATGCCGTTGTGCACAGTTGGGTTAATATTTCGAGAAATGTTTAATGCTCTTCTACCTTCTACCACCATTTTGTGGTCTCACACACTCGCACACACACACGTACATAAACGTACGTCGCGTACGTTTGTTGTGCGTTTTTTTCGGTTGGGTTCATTCACCGGCAACGCAACAGCAACAGCCACAACAACAACAACAGCAGCAGCAACAGCGGCAGCGGCACCAACAACAACCACAACAATCCAATAAGAATCATCCAACTTGGTCTCGTTCAAAACTCTGCTTAAGCACAGCCGCTGCTGCGGATGCACGGCTGCAGATACAGCTACACTACACACTGCACACTACACACTCCACACATATGCACATAGATACAATAGCACACTGTCACACACATACACATATCACGTCTGGGCTGTGTTATTAATTTGGCGTGTCTTGTCGTCAATTTCTAATAGCATTTCATGACTACAACAACAACAGTAAAAAAAATATGATAGAAAAAAAGTACAATATGTACGAATATTACCGTAACGAAAATATACGTTGGTACAACAATACAGATGCAGTTGCAGATACAAACAAACCGTCACACACACGACCGCGAGCACCGATTCCAATTCATGACTGACTTAACTGTGTATGTGTGTGTATGGCAGGCAATTACCAAAACGCCAACAACAACAACAACAGCTTGCAGTACTCACAACAATAAACACAATCTACGACGCGCACTAAGCGGTGTACTCAAACGTCGAGTACTTGGGCAGAAGCAACAAAACCAACAATAATAAAAAAAACACGTCCGCTCACCACGAAAGTCGCATGTATTTTGAATCTGACAATTTGCCTCTTAACTAACAGCGGGCAGATTTCGTTCAGGTTTTTTTCAATTTTCGTTCAGTGTTCGTACGATTCGTTAAGTTCGAGTGATGTTCGTCGTTGTATGAGTAACTAGTTGCGTTCAGTGCGAGCACTGCGGTGTGTGTCTACGCCAATCCAGTGCTTTAAGCATGCGTGGTGTGAGCGTTGACTAAGTAGTAGTTGTGTGAGGATTGCAGTAGATGGCGCCAGCAAAGGTGTGTGTATGCGGTGTGATGAGGAGCTTAAAAGCTGCCTATTGGTTGTAGTATACGATTATGGTGGAAAAATAGGCTATTTTGAAGGCGTGACTTTTATGAGTTATAGATAAATGTAGATCTGATTTGCATGGGCATGTATATTATTTTTAATTAAACGTGATTTATACAAATATTTAGAAATATGCAAGTACTGCTATATAAAGGCACAATGGATTTCCAACTCAAAGTGGAGCTGACGAGGAGGAGAAGTCATAATTAGAAAGTGAGAGAGAGAGAGAGAGAGAGAGAGAGAGAGAGAGAGAGAGAGAGGGAATGAGGAATATTTGGTAGACTTCTGAATTTTAGTATGCTTAGTGGAGTGAAAGTGATATACCAAGTGAATATCAACATTAGCTGATATAATAAATGAAAGCGTTCTTTTGATCTTATGAGAATTTCGGCAATAGATAGTGCAGAGTCAACGTTTGATATATACACATATTATATATCATAAATATATATTTTGAACGCCATTTATTCATTTCTTATGAAGACTTTATATATGTATATCTAGCCTATCTAAACGTTTGTTTAGGTGAAGACAGTCTTTGATCGTCTATGTGGACTATAATTTGCCTGAAGCGCTTCAGCTGCAGGCGAATGCACTTATTAAGCTCGACGCGCTACTGCTCTATGCGCGCGTTGAGGGGTTCACTTATGATCTAAGTTATAAATTTGGTACCGCCTAGCCGCATTACTCCCTCCCTTCCCTCGCTCACCCTCTCTCTTCTCTCCTTTTCTCTTTCACACATGCGAAACTCGAGTTGCATTTTGTGGAGTCGTAGTGGTCAGCGTCGCTGGACATCGATTTCAATTCGTCTCTGGCTTTGGCTTCGGCTTTGGCTTTGAGTTTGGGTTTGGGTTTGAGCTTTGGCTTGGTGGTTCTCATCATCAGCTGCGGCCGCTTAATTCATGGGCTTAAGTTACGGTATTCGAATTGGGATTTTCGAAGCCGGGATCTGCCCATTTCATGGTTGCAGACCGTTTAAGTGCCGGACCAGCTCATATGCATATACGAATATGCTGATCACACACTCTCTCTCTCTACCTCTCTCTGTTGCGCACTCTCTTTGGTCTCGTCTCTGGGTTTCAATATATAATTGGTCTTTGGATCGGGCAGACACACACACACACACACACACGAGGGGGCCCCCAATTTGAGTGATAATGATTATGCGTTCCCTTCCACATCCACATACACTCACCTCACTTCATGTGTATATGTGTGTGTGTGTGTGTGGCATGGGTGTTATTGTGATTTGTGGTTAGTTGCAGCTTCTGTGCTACGTTTAAGCCATTGAAGCTGTCAGGTCTACGTTTGACTTAAAGGCTCATTACGTTCGAAATAAAAAAAAAAATTGCAAAAAAAAAAAACAACGCAAAATATCGTTAAACCTTTGGCAATCTGTGGGAAAATTTGCTTGTCCATAATTTTCATTGGGTTCAATTAAAGTTGCAATTGCTTGGGGCCTCTCAGCGCAATATGGACTGTATTCTCATGAAATCTCTCGCCGTTCTTGCTCTTGTTCTTGCTCCTCAGGCTCTGGCTCATTTCCATACGCAGCTGCAACAAACGCTGCTAATCAACCCGTATTCGCTTCATATAGTTGCGTAATTATTTAATTCATATTAAATGCCCTGTTCTACAATTGACCAAGGGTATATTAGCTACACCTACTGGGCAGCTGGAATTCACTTGTGGATAATTTGGCAGCTTCACAGAATGCAGGTCGACTGATTAGAGATAAAAAGTGTCTTAAGATTAAAAAATTTGTTTGCACAAATTTAGGTAGAGAAAAGGAAAGCTCTCTAGGCCTTCCATATTCAACTTTATCAATTTTACCGTAACTCAATATTATCTACCTTATAATAAGGTCTGTCTATCGGACATTGCTGAAGAGATAAACCTTTATATGCTATTATTAAGACTGCTAATGAAAATGGTAATATTTACTCTCTATTTATGTTCTCATTCAAAAAGTGATCATTCTCTCTCTTCATCTTTCTCTCACACACTTCCTCTCTCTCTCTCTCTCTCTCTTTCTTTCTCTCTTTCTGTCTTTCTGTCTTTCTAATCTGATTTTCTATATTTTTATCTGTATCTGTATCTATTCTCTATATTAATCTCTGTTTCCCTCACTATATCTTCATCTCATTTTCCATCATCTCTGTTTCCCTCACTATATCTATCTTCATCTCATTTTCCATATCGTTTTTTCTGTTTTTTTCCTATATATCTCTCTCTATACCGGAATATTTCCCTATCTTATTTTCATTCTTTCTCTGTCTCTCTCTCTCTCTTCCCTGCTCTTTATCTCACTATCTGTTTTCCTATATTTGTCGGCCTGCTTTCGTTTTTCTCGCACACTCTATCTTTCTCTCATTTCTTGATTCTCTCTTTCTGTGATTGCTAATAAAGCCTATATGATATAACTCTCTTCTCTCTCGCGAATTCCCTAATCTTCAAATTCTCCAATTCTCAATAACAAATTCTCTAAATTTCTTATTCTTGCTCTCTCTCTCTCTCTCTCTCTCTCTCTCTCTCTCTCTCTCTCTCTCTCTCTCTCTCTCTATTTCTATTGCTATGATTCTTTTTCATTCTTTTTATCACCGTTTATCTTTCTTTCCTCTTCTCTCTTTTCCTGTCCCTTTCTCTTTATCACATCACTCTCTTTCTCTGTCGCTTTCACTCCTTATATATGTACATATATCTTTCTACTCCCAATTCTTCTCCTCACTTCAATTTCTAATTATTTGTTTTTATTAATATTTTTTCCGCTCGCTTTTTCTCTATCCCTCGCTGAATTCTTCGTCCAACTTTGGCTCATCCACTCACCCTCATCTCTTTTTGTCGTATATGGACCTCCGTCCCGCAACTAGGTGTCAATAGAAGATGTTAAAAGAAGAGGAAATCGGTTGAATTCGTTAGCCCCATTAAGAACTAATCTTGACTACCACTAGGTTACTTGCAACAACTCATTTGGAATGCTCTTAAGCATAGTTCCACCTGTTTGGATCCATATCATATCGAGGTCCAAAAACTTTAGACAAGATAATGCGATGCCTCGATGCAAGTCGGCTGCTGTTTGTTTACCTAGATTTGGGCAGGGCACCGTCGCAGGTGCAGACGCAGCCGTCTGTGGCCTATTAATGGGGGCAGCGTTTCATTCATGCAGTTTGAGGGCGCGTTAAGGCGTCGTTCGAGGCGTTGCACATTGAATGGTGGCCACTGCGGGCGCTCGCACCTGGCTCCAACTAGGCTCAACTGGGCCCTCTGCAGTCGCATCCAAACTAATTAGCATAAAATTGAAAATGCGCTCATTGGGCCAAGGGATGCCTGCTTGATGCTGCATGCGCCGTGAGTCAAGTGCAACTTGCAACCATTTGATGGCAATGGCGTTGGAGTTGGAGTCGCACTTGGCGCAGGAGTCGACGGCGGAGTTGGAGTTGGAGTTGGAGTTGGCGTTGGCGTTGGCGTTGGCATTGCCATTGCGGTCGGCCAATTTAAAAGGCATGCTGCTTCTGGAACGAAGCCAAGCCCAGGCAATGCCAGCTTCCAGCTTGTGACTTCTCGCTCTCACTCACTCACTCACTCCCCTCTCCCGCTCCCCATCTCTCTCCCCCTCTCTCTATCTGTTGCACTGGCTGCTCGCCGTAGCGAAGCGCGCAACATAAAACAATTACGCCTACACTTGGCTCCGGCTTTGGGGTTGACTGCGGAGACGACGGCGCTTGCATAGGCGCAAGTGTGTCGTGCTCTGATCTGTTGATGGCGTGCACGACCTTCCACGGGCGTCAGCGGCTCTTTCGATCTAAAAGCATAAGCACAAGCTGCCACGAGATTGCATCGTTTCTCTCTTTCTCTCACTCGGCGTCTGTCTCTCTTTCTATTGAGCTGCAGCAGTCAACAAACGGATTCCAGTCGGAAGCTGTTAAAGGCTCGACTCGGCCTTCTGCTGCGGCTGCTGCTGCTGCTGCTGCTGCTGCTGCTGCTGCCTGGCTATGAAACACAATATTCATTAACTTGCAGCGCATTAATGTTGCAGTTGCAACTGCTTTATGCGGCTGCCGCTGCTGTTGCTGCCTCCGTTTGGGGCAAGGCAGCGCGAACGTGCTGCAGCCTCAGCCTCAGCCTCAACCACAGTCGCAGCTCTTTTTTTTTATGGTTTTTGCATGGATCTGTTTGGCTGTAATAATGCGGCTATTAAACTCTGCAATCACTAACTTGAACCAATCCATTGGTTACCTGAGAACTTTTGTTGCTCCTTTCTGTCTCTGTCTCTGTTTCTGTTTTTGTTTTTAATATCCATTGCTTCTCCTCTTCTTTTTGGTTTTAACGACTCTCTGTTTGCTATTGTTGTTGTTGTTGTTGTTGGTGTGTCATTTGGTGATGCCGTTTGTAGCTGCTGTCAGTTTGGCATTACGCAAGGTCACTGGATGAGCAGACCCCACAAAATGGTCCAAAAACACAGCTAATGCTAAGGTATTTATATGGCTAGATACCCAACAAAAGATACGTGTGAAGTGAGTAAAAAAGGGCGAATTTAATGGACTATGATTATATATTTATTCCTATATCTTTATATATAGGATTGTCCATAAAAAATAGAAAATACGGGCTACAAAAGGTATAGGGCTGCCAGATGGGTCACTCGAATATGGAGAGCCCTGTATATACAAATATAATGTACATCATAGATACAAACAAGTAAAGAAGCTCTAGTCGAGACTGCTCGACTAGGAGATACCCTGATCCCTACAAAGAGCTGATATTCACGCACGCATAAGCACGCGCTCTGCTAACTGCGCAGTAAGCAGCGACTGCGCTTGGGCTGCGTTGCAATGTGGGCAATATTATGAGAATTTTGTTGCTGAATAATTTCTCCTGTAGTAGGACTATCTTCATGAAACTTTCAGAACGTGATCACAATGTGCAAAGGTGTGTACATTCCAAAGCACAAGTCTCTAGTACTTAAAATTTGCAAATTGGGGGCGAAGGGGGCGTGGTATCCAAAATCTGTAAATGACGAAATCTGCGTATTGATCAGGTGTATATACACACCAAATATGAAGTATCCAGGTCTAAAAGTATTGAAATTACGGTGAATAAACAAAATCAGTTTATCGATTATTCGCGATAAAAAAGTAATCGGATGAGTTATCGAAAAAAAAAAGATAAACTTGTACTGCGTATGGTATACATGAGTATGCATACAAAATTTGAAGTCTCTAGCTCTTATATCTTCTGAGATCTAGGCGTTCATACGGACGGACGGACGGACGGACGGACGGACGGACGGACGGACGGACGGACGGACAGACGGACAGGGCTATATTGACTCAGCTCATCGCCCTGATCAAGAATATATATACTTTATGGGGTCTGCCACGCCTCCTTCTGCCTGTTACATACTTTTCACAAAACCATTATACCCTGATTTCCCATTTTTAATGGGATCAGGGTATAAAAACTTCTAGGTTCATAAATGAGTTCAATATACGAGTATTACAGAAGGGACCCAAATTTCTGAATAGGATCAAGATCTACCTACAGGTGTAGAGTAACATATAATAGTTAGCTATGCGATGAAGTTCAATTCTCAAATGGAGCAGGGATGAATGGGGATCAATCCTCTGTTAGCCTATTATGCATATCGCCTGGCCGATAGTTGGGCAATATTCGTTAACGATATTAATAGCTACAATGGCCAGTTAGCTCTCCAGTGACCAACTTTCTTCAAAATAAGTTTTGAGGTCAATTGCAAAACTATCTCTGTGGCAATGGCGATAAGCGACAGTTGCCTTCCTACAGTCGAGTCCTGTGGGCTCATTCAAGTGCGAAAGTCAAAGAAAACAAAGAAATAAATAAATAAAAGGGAAAATCATGGCCAAAACTTTTGCTCCAAAATGTGGGAATCGCAATGCTGTCGCTCTTCACGCAGCTGTCAGCTATATCGCAGCGACTTGGATTGGAATTGGGCTTGAGCTTGGGATTCGAGTTAAGAACTTGGCAGAGTCGAGGGCGCAGGCAATTGCCTGCTGGCTGGGGGTTTGGGCTGTTCGAGCTTGTTATTAAGCGCCTTGATTGCTGGTTTCGTGTCGCTGTCGACTTTATCTGCATCTGGATAAGCAGCACAGGCATTGCCACACACACACACAGAGAAAGAGAGAGAGAGAGAGAGATGAATGCGACTATATTGGTTTATAGTTTGTCTTACAATTCCAGTTCCATTTCCAGTTCCAGCTCCATTGCCAAGCTTTTTGTCAATCATAATTGAAATTTGAATGGCTTACTTACTTGGCCATGGCAATGCCATTTGGTATGTGGCTTAATGCCTTCTGCGCTTCTGCTGGCCACCGACTCGCCCGTTTGTCACAATATGCACTACTGTGCTTCTGCCTCTAAGTCACAACTAATTTTGATTGATTACACGACGACCCATTGTCCCGTAGTCGAGCGTCTGTCAACCGTGGACCAACGCGTTCTTGACAATAAATTGTTTGTGGCCAAGCAGCGAATACCCTATACACGGGCCACTCTGCAAGGGTGTGCTCAATTCAAGTGCGACTTGTTCCAGCCAGCATATAACATTAGCGATCTATATATGTATGTTAACTATTATTGTATTAAATAAAGAAGTAAATAATTAATTTTGTATTAAATAAAATTCTTTAAATAAATATATAAAGTACTTATAGCTTTTATGCACTTTGATCTCTGTCACATGAAGTTAAAAATATTATAAAATAATTATGTTATTTAATTGAAATGCATTTTACTTATATGCAGTGTATCTCTTCAGGATCATTTGGATTAAGTATGTGGAGTCCCGTGCCAAGAGAGCTTTCTGTGGAAGGCGATCAACACACAGAAAGCTTCGCGGCTCAAGCCACTGAATGAGCTTTTGTACACGAGCTTTCTTCTTATTCTTATTGTTACTTCTGCTGAACATATGAAAAGACGCGTGAATAATATAAAATATAATTTGTGAAGAAAGTAAGTAACTAATAATGACATTTATTTAAACTCGGGTTAAACAAGGGCTATTACAAAGTAAAAACTAAAATTATCGCTGGTTGGGCTATTTGGAAAAACATATTTTTTTTTAGGATTCTTTAACTATTTATTAATCAAAACACACAGAAATATGTTTAATAATTTGTTATTTATATATTTTTTTTTAGCCACTGCTAAGGAGTCTTATAAATTTTTGTACATACATTTTTAAATTATTTTTTAATGTATTTAAGAGTAATTTTAACAAATTTTTAAACATATAATATATATAACATAAACATATAAATTGAAAAAAAAACACTGTATTTCCTTTGGGCTAAAAACGGACTTTAAAATACACAAGAATTCTCTAGAATCAATCTAGTTATATATAGAGACTTTCACAGCGTATCTACTAGTCGCGCTCTACTCATTTGCTATATTTGTTGACAATAGCAAGAGCAACCACATCGGCATCAGCATCGACATCAGCATCAGCATCAGCATCAGCATCAGCATCAGCATCAGCATCAGCATCAGCTTAACGCTACTGACTCTAAGCCGATTAGGTTGCTCAGTTGTTGTGGCACGGTTTTTCGGTTCGCATTGGGTTAGATTGTAGATTGGAGATTGGGCTCAGGTAATTACCACATAAAACGTTTGACACATTTGAGCAGGACGTATGTGTGTGTGTGTGTCGTCGCTCTTTGGAGTGGCCCAAGAATTGTGGAATACAAGCAGTTGGGCAATTGACTAGATCGTTTCTGCTTTTCACACCATTTACCAGGACGGACAGGTTTATAGGCAGTGTCCAAGGGCCAGTAAAAATCTTTTCAGTTGCAGCATTATAAATGATTGATTCGAGTTGACAATTCGAGTTGTTAACAAAAGCAGACGTTTCATAGTCCTGATGGCACGGTAAGAAGAATTTAAGTATAAAGTATGATTTCGATATGAGTTTAAATCAATTTATAATAATATATAGAAATTGAGTTATTGCTTTACTGTCGTTAAGGAAGATTTATAGCACTTGAAAATATGTATGTATACTTTGGTATAGATATAATTGTATGATGATTGTATATATTTAAGATATATATGAGAAAAATATATAAGCTGACCCATTACAGCTTGTATACCCCTTTTCAAGGGAGAAAGCTATACGAATGTATGGCAAAAGTCCTTTAATTATGTATATTAGAGATCAGGAACCTGAACCTGTCATAGGATTCATTTGAATGTATAGATGGAAAGCCCCATAGTGTGCATATGTAAGTGTGGGCGAGTGTATGTGTGCCTAGGTATAACAGAAACTTAGGATAATTGATATAGAAGCTCTGCATTGGGCTTAGGTTATTTTCACTCATCCCAGCTGCCTTAGCTACATTCCTTTTAACTACAAACATAATATGTTTCCCTATCTGCTAAATTTGTACCAAATGTATAATCAATCGTTATATAAGTGGATAAAGATATCATATAATATAATATGTATAAACAAACTACAAAAATGCAGTATTCCAATGGAGTATTCTGGCACCATCCATGTAAGACAGAGTGCAAAATAATCCTACCTCGATCGGCTAAGCTCTTCATCTTAATCAATCATATATATGCCTAATCTCTGCCATTTTCTTATGCACATTTTCAATACCTTCAGGATACCGCAACGAATCGCAAGACAAGAAAATTGATTTGCATTGCAAACGTTTTTTATTTTTGTTTTGTTTTTTTCTTTTTCTTTTCGTTTTCCATTTTCGCTTAGGTAATTATGCAGATCTGATTGGATCATAATTGTATGCGAATATTAAGCATGCGGCGTCTGTAAATTCCAGAGACTCCTGTTCTATGTGCGGCAGCCAGTAAAGCGTGTGTGTGTGCGTATGTGTGTGTATGTGAATTGCTAGCTTGAGTGTGTGTGGCTGTTGCCTTAATTATTTTTATCATGTTACATTTTGAATGACATAGCTCAACATGCAGACAGAGACAGCGACAGAGACAGGGACAGAGACAGAGACAGAGACAGAGACAGAGGCAGCGACAGAGACAAAGTCAATCTCAGTCACAGTCACAGTCGCTGCCGCAGCCTCAAATCTCAATCTGAATCTCAGCCGCAGCCGCAGCGCACGCAGTCAAGAGATGAATTTGACATGCGTCTCTGATGATGATTTATTTTCATTTTCGTATTTTTAATTCACTCTGCGCCATTGTCGAGTCGAGAGAGCGTGAGTCTGTATGAGTATGTGTGTGTGTGTGCGTGTGTGTGTGTGGGGAGTCGAGGCCGCGACCGAGGGTCGGGGGCAGGGCAGGGCGGGGCAAGGCAGGTTGCTTTGGTGCTTTGGTAACGGGGGCGTTGCGGTACGCATGGCATGGGACTGGCCGGCACACGGGCATTATCGTCGATGGCAAAAAGTTAATGATAAAGATGATGACCATCAGAATTGGAATAATGTATGTGGCTCTGGCTCTGGCTCTGGCTCTGGTTCGGGCTCTGCTCGATGGATAGATGGATGGACAGACTGGCAGACGGGGCGCCCAGATGGACAGACCGACTAAACTAAACTGAGACGCAGACAAGCTGATACCAACAGAGACAGAGAGACGGAGAGAGCGAGAGAGCACGAAAGACTTCAGCAGATTGCAGACTGAGCTGAGCCAAACTGAGCTGAACTGAGCTGAGCTGAGCTGAGCTGAGCTGAGCTGAGCTGAACTGAACTGAACTGAGCTCAACTCAACTGTCCCGAGGTTTGAGGCCATTTTTATCGAACCACAACGCAACCATTGTTCAGTTCTAGTTTGGGGCTGAGTTCTGCTTCTTGCTGTGCTTTTCTCTCTCTTTCTCTCTCCCTGTCTCTCTCTCTTTTTTCATATTTCGCTCCTTGTGGCCATCGGCTTGGACAACGCCTGTCGCCCTCAGCTTCAGCTCCAGCTCCAACTCCAGCTCCAGCTTCAGCTTCAGATTCAGCTTCAGTTTGGGTTGCCTCCTTTAGCCATTAACCTGCTAAATTACGAATGAGGCAAAGTGGATTTAACTTTGCTCTTCACTCCACTTGCCTACACTTGATGCGATATGTGGCCCGGCTGAGGCCCCTGATCCTGGCAATGATTGCAGTCAGCAACAAAATTGTTTCACTGTTCTTGTCGCCCATATACAGCTGCCCTTTTGCTCTGTCTCGTCTGTCTGCCCGTCTCGTCTGTCTCGTCCGTCTGTCCCGTTCGTCTGTCGTCACAAATACGCAGGCAACAAAATCTGAACAGATAATGACCACTGTTCTCGCACTCAACTACAAGATGAGCGGCTGATATGACGATGACGAATGCGACGATTTTGAAAATGTTGCTCGACGACTGCCTGAGCCCTGCCCTGAGCCTGCTGCTGCTCTGGCTGAGGGTGGAGGCGGAGGCGGTGATGATGTTGAAGTCAGTAAGATAGACAGACGGATGGACGGGCAGACGGGCAGACGGACAACCGATGATGGTTATATGCGCCGCTGCACGTTGGCCGTTGCTCGTCGCCCGTTGGCCGAGAGTTCGTCTTGGCCGGGCTAAGGCTGAGAATGTGGCTTGCTGTGTCCTGTTATTGGAATAATGAGTTTTTAGTGATGCGCATCGATTTGTCAATTGATGATTTGTTGTTTTCAGTTTTCAGTTTTCAGTTTCGTTTTGTATGCCCTTTTCCTTTTCCCTGCCTTTCCCTTCTGTCTTCTCTCTTCTTCAGGCTCATGCCCCTTCGACAAGTGGAGTGGCATGTGGTATATACTCATGTATATCATTAATTCCACTTTTGTCATATTGAGAGCTTTACAAAATTTGATTAATTGCATAGTTTGCATCATGGGGAGTGAGAAATTGTCACAATTGTAAGTGTCCCTACGTGAGACGCTGCATGTAATATCGAAATATCGAGAAAGGACTCGCTGTCATTGATCTCTCGATTAATTGATGAATCGCTTTATCGCTGCCCATTTATTTACGGCCTCTCAATTAAGTTGAGTCTGCCAAGACTCTTATGTTGCAGGCCAGTTGGAATATATATATATATATATATATAAGATAAAGGCGATAGATCGATATATGTTAGGTGTAGCATTATGATCTGGGGCCTAGCTTTCTTATGCAAATTGTTTATTGAAGATTATTTATTTACACCTGGTATTCTTTAGTATTCTAGGATTGAATTGGCTATAATTTTGCTCTGCATTTCAATCTAAATCATTTTTGAATTTTCTACGAAAGATCATGAAAAGCTATAGATATAGCAATACCTATAAATATAAAATACATTATTATTATATAAATATTAGCACAAATTTTGAGCAAAAAATGTGTTTCTCGATTCATGTATTTCATTTAGTCTAAGAACTGTCAAGAGCTGAGATTGACAGAGCAGAGATTGACCATTAGAATGGCAACAGTCTAAGCTAAAGCAAAATGCTCCGTCCAAAATGATATGTTAAAAGAAAACTCCTTGAGCTCATAGGGGTATCAAATTAAAGGGAGTCACTTAAACACGTATTAATATGCACGAGAAGCCTGACTGTCGGAGTGAGTGAGGGAGGGAGAGAGAGAGAGAGGGAGAGGCGGACTGGCTGATTCATCATTGAGTTTATTGTGTGAAAGTGTTTCTTTATTTATTGCGCAATAGCAAAACAATCTAAAATGTTGAAGCAGCCACTTAAGAAATCAGCAACAATAACTTGCAGCGGGTCTAAGGTGAGACGGGGGCATCCCCTTGCTATCCAGGCTTAGATATATAGAATATACAATATAGTATATATATATATATATATATCTGTGTGTATATATAAAATTCACATGTGTGCATCTTTTACCCTTTTGTCTTTTTGGTAGCTGTTGAAAAACTCTGCTGCCAAGCTGCCACTCACCCACTCATTCGCCCATCCATCTATCCATCCATCCGACCATTCATCCATCTAACCATTCGCGTCCTAAACGTTCGTCCTTATCGCTTGAATTCCAACGGGCTAGAACGAATTAAATGCTTACATCAACAAAGGGTCCATCTAAACCTCTGGCACCCAATGTCAAAAGACTTTCAAACAGCTCCAACCGAAAGCTGAACGAACCTGAGATACCCTAACTAGTAGTTGAGATTGAGATATCGTCGGATTGATGAGATGTGGATAGCAATATGCTCTCTGGGATACCTCTGTGTGATGAGAATTGCGATTTTATGGCCTCAAATTATAGACTTTACTGCTAAATGTTTGCAAGATCATTTCTGAGATCAATCATGATGCTTCAGGAAATGTTTCCTTGTCAACATATGTCACTATAATAAAAGCTAGTCCAAAGTTCCCGCATCTCATTCAGCTTAGAGTATGAAAACTCAAGTATTAAAAAGTAAAAGAAAAGCCATAACAGTGGAAAATACATATACAATTATGTAGAACAGTGTGTGTGTGTTTGGCAGGAGGTGGGGGCGGCATCTGTGTGCTGGCTACACTCTGTCCCGCAGCAGTTGGAGTATGCTCATAAGCTGGGCCAGGTGTGTGAGCCTTAGCGGTTCAAATCGCATTGACGTGTGGGTCAAGAGAGCGTAAAACCTCAAACACGTTGCGTAACTTTCGTGCGTTACAGTTGAACCGGAAACGGAAATCTAATAGACCAAAGCATGCATAAGTGATGAAGCGAGAAACTCGCTACTCACCCCGCTATTAAGCAGCTTCTGACCAGGCGAAAACCCTTTTCAATGCTGCCCAAAGGGCCGCTCGTCGAATCTTATCAGAATGCTTCAACTTTCGCCCATCACGTTTGCCTTTTTTTCGCTTTCCCCCTCCGCTCTCTGCTCTTTTCCCTTTGCGTTTTCCGCTACCTCTTTTTTTTTTGTTTGCATCATTTTCATTCGCTTGCAGCATTAACTCGATGGGGTTTTTCTTTTGGCAAACTTTTGCAGCCGCAACCAGCTCTGTGAGTGTGTGTGTGTGTGTGTGTGTGTAGGGTGTGGGGTGTGTGTGTGTGTGTAGGGAGTGGGATGTGTGAGCGTGTGTGCGCGTCTGTATGTGGCTCGGCCTTGATATTGTGAACACATGTTTTCAGGAAGATTACCTTGTCAATCGGTTCGTTGAACGATTACTTTTCAAATGTTTTCGAAAACTAAAAACCCAACCGGCGTCATTCTCTCCAAAAAACCAAAGAACAACCAGAAACACCCTACTCCAAAAAAAAGCCAAAAATCCAAAAAAAAAAAAAATAAATAAGAAACAATCTTGGCTATACCAAAGCTGTCAGACGTGTGCTGCCCAAAAAGATTCACAACTTCCTTCCTGCTCGGCAAATAGAAGCAACACCAACAACACCATCAACAACAACAACACCATCGACAACAACAACAACTCAGATGGAGCTCAGCGACAACATTGTTTTATTTCTCATTTCACAGGCCAATGCAATAAAATCGCCTAAATATGCTACTCAGAAGGTAAATCGTTTCGGTTTTCCTTCTTTTTTTCACAAAAAAGGAGAAGAGAAGAAGCAGCAGAGATGTGCTTCATCTGCATCGAAAATGCGCCCCGCAGTGCAAACATTGGCGCCTTTGCTAACCGGCCCAGAACTGTGTGTATTAACAACAAAAACCACAGAAAGCAACAACAGTTCGACCTCAACGAAATAATTCTGACCTATATGCATATGTATGTGTATATCTCCATATGGTAGGGTCTTTCGTATCACCAGTCAAATCCGAAGCTAGTTTTCTTATAAATGATTTGCGCTTTGTTTGTGCTTACGATTGAAGCCATCAATTCTACTATTATCATTATTACTATGCCGATTAACATTCTCATTATTCTTACCGCTATTCAACTTTGTCGTATTATCATTATTCTAATCATCGCTGGTAGTATTATCATTGTTATTGTTATTATGTTATTATTATCATCAAAGCAATCTTATTATTGTATAATAAGCATAATGCATCATTTTCCGTATTTTCATTATTCATATCATCATTGGTACTAATATCACTGTAATCATTAGTACTACATTGTTAACCTATTTTACTTATTGTTACTATCATTATTATGGTTATCAGTGTTATTATTAGTGTTATTATCTTTATCCTTACCATAAGGATCATAATATCATCATTATCATTGTTCATTGGTATGGTTTATAATAGATATTAGACCTGGTCGTAGGAGCTCTGTGGCTAGAGCAGTGCCGTCACATTATTCATATATTTATTAAAGGGTATTATGATAGTTCCACATCTATATATATGTCTGATGGATTTAAACCGGATTCAATCTACCATCCAAACATATTATCTATCTAAGCTCGTTTAATATTTTTTAGAAATTTAGAGTAGTTTCATTTATTTTCTAATTTCAATATTTCTGAGTTTTTAATTATATTTAACGTATAATAATATAATAATATAATAATAATTATATATTAGTAGTCGATTTCGTCTTATTTTAAATATAAATAAGAACTAAAAAATATTTTTAAAATTTAGAAATTCATAGGAATTCTAAAATATTGTGTATAACTAGCATCGACAAGCCCTTTAGCTGCTTGCAACATTTATCTATACAAGCAATAAATGAATAATAAATTATTGAAAAACGCATAGAAACTCGTATAGGTTTGATCACTGTTTATATTTAGTTAGGACTAAATTGGCTTTAACTGCAAGTTTTCCACATTCGACTTACGGCTGTAGCTGATTTGCATAGTCGTTAGAGCACACGCTGAATGGCCGAAAGGGATGCCCATCTGGGCCAAGATCATTTGGCCGTGGCACAGCGCTTTAAACGAATGTGACGACAGGATGCTCAAGTATACGATGTCATTTATTTAGCAGGAAGTCAATTATGAATTCGGCTTAATTAGAGTTGTAATGAGATATGTATTACACACACATGTGTGTGTTTGTGTGTGTGTACAGTTGGTAGTTGGTCTATTGGCCATATTAGCTTGGCGTATTTCGTATTACATGTCATCAGCACATGGGCCGTCACAACATTTGTTGTCGTTAATAATTTAAGAACTGACTTTGTGGCATTTTTAATGGTTGCATATATAATTCTTGTTGTTGTCTTTCCTTTTTCATTTTTTTGTTGGATTGCTTTTTGCTTTTGTTTTTGTTTTGTTCCCCCCGACAAGTGGTCATAACGATTTAGACGATTGACAGCTGCGAAGTGGGTGTCCATTGGTTACCTTTAACCATGGCTCTCTTGGCCATGCCGACAGTTCTTTTGCTGCTGTTGTTGCTGCTGCTGTTGTTGTTGTTGTCTTTGCTGTTATGCAGTCCGTGCCGTTGTTAAGTTTGTCATATTTTATGGGCCGGTTACGTCCGGCTCCGGCTACGGCTCCAAGCTCCAAACTACAGCGCAAGCAACAGTCGCCGAGTCCATTTTGGCAGCTCGACTGCCTTGGTCTGGGGCCCCCTCTGTGGAGTGATATATATGACAGGCGGATTTTGTTTTTAGTGGCATGGGTGACAATCCCTTTAGAAACTTTTATTTATTCACGCATGTTGGCAAAATGTGCCCCTTACACGCAATTCAAGAAGAGCGGCTAGTCAACTTGCGACATGGCAGAGCCAACAAGGACGACGACAACAACAGCGACAACAACAGCGACAACCACAAAGACAATGAGACAGCATGAATTGGACCTGACTTTTGTACACATTGTATATTGAGAGGTATGCCTACATGTATGTATGTATGTATGCGTGTGTGTGTGCGTGTGTGTGCGTGTGTGCGTGTGTGTGTGTATTTGTTTCAAGCTATTACATTATTAATTATTGTTAATTAGCCGCATGCATTTCTTTGTGCTTTTGCAGACTAACAGACGGGCCGGCCTGTTGCCCAGAGGACGGACAGCCGGACGGACGGACGGACTGACTGACTGACACCTAGCACAGCAAATCGACTTGTAATTGTCTCAATTAATAAGGACGAAAATAATAGACAAGAAAACTAGTTTGCATTCGTTAGCATTTACGCACATGCTGTCAGTATTTATATAATGTTCGGGTCAAGGAGGACACACACACACACAGGGCAGAAGAAGAGGGCAGAAAGAGAGAGAGGTAGATAGTGAGGGCATGACTGGGTGAGAGACAGAGAGAGAGAAAGAAGAAACAGATTGAAAGAAAGAAAAGGCAAGAGGAGAAATGCAAATTGATAAAGAGAGACACAAATAAAAAGAGAGAGAAAGATAGAATGAAAGAAAAGGCAAGAAGAGAGATGCCAATTGATAAGGAGACATACTCATGAAAGGGGAGAGAGAAATCGAGAGATTACAGGCAGAAAAATCTCCATCTTTCAGATAGTAAGAGAAAAGAGAAGAGAAAAAAAAGAGAGAGAGAGAGAAAAAGAGAGATAGAAAAAGAGAGAGAAAGAGACATAACAACTGAGAGGTAGATAGACTGTGAAGGAGATGGTGTGAGAGGTAGAGACAAAGAGCGTCTGTCGTCGAGAGAGAGAGAGAGAGAACTAAATCGAGAGAGGAAGAGAGAAAGGGCGAGCGAATGACGAACGAAAAAAGAGACAAAGACAGCAGAGAGAGATAGAGAGAGAGAGAGAGAGAGAAACTTAAGTAGACTCACTTTTCCTTGGAGGTCTTAGAGTTTGCTTTAGGGGGAACCATGGACGCAACATACTCAGTCTAAAAAGTGGACACGGAGCCAGACACTTCAAAGTTACATTAATAAAAAAAATTTGTAAAATTCAGAGAAGAAATATTGAATGTATTAGGCACTGAAAACATGTTCTAAACATAGAAAGCTACTAACTACTAATAATCTTGGAAGAGTCAAGGATTTGTAAGCTGTAAAGGGACATTTGATAACATAAAAAGAACCTTGAAGTATTCAATGTAGCCATGGATGTTACCTCTATTACTTTTGTTATACAAAATATTGAGCACAGAGAACAAATAAACTGGAATAAAAAAAAAAATATGTTCCCAATGAGCTACAGACACGCAAATCGTGTTTTGACTAATTTAAAAAGTACTGTAAATAATTTAATTATGTTTATGATTAGCTGTCGAGTGCTGGTGCCTTGGGAAAGACAAAGTGCGGGCAGCCAAACAAAGGAAATCGAAAGGCGAAGACAACGTCTACAGGTAATACAAGAAAGCTAAAGAGCTCCCAGCATAAGAAATTGCCAAATGCAGCACGAAAAAACGAAGAATTCCTCGGATTCTGCTTTTTGGTAAGTCCAGTGGAGGCGGCGCCAGCGATCGTAACAGTAACAAGAGCAAAGAAAGAAAAGAAAAAACGGAGAAGAGGTAGAAGAAGAAGCAGTTGAAGGCAATTGCAAAAAGGTTTCAAGGCAATCAAATGGTTTATGGGGCTCCAGTTGCGAGTGGAGCAATGTGCAAAGATGAAAAACGATCGTCAGATTTAGCAGTTGACTCCAGGCAGGCAACAGGTTGGCCCAGTGTGACCAGAGCTGCGTGAAAATTGTCACAGCGAAAGTGAGTCGAAAGTCAACCTATTGACACTACCTTGGCAGCACTTAATCCTATTTACTGCCACTTATACGTGGTGTGACGTGATGAAATTGTAAGCTCTCGGCTCTGACTTAATTGCAGTTGATTCATAACCGAACCAGTTCCACGCTGACTTCAAACTCAGCTCATGAGGACCATGTCCAAGTCCAATGTGATTTGTCAATCATTGGGCGACAACTTTGTGAATGTGAACTGGCCTGGCACACTCAACACTGTGCAGTGGACACCCGACTCCTGACGCCTGGCACCTGACACCTGACACTGTGACACTATCACTTTTACTTAAGTCAATTTGTCAGCCGATCAATCAACAACTGGTTCAAGATATTCACAACTTATGGCCAACTTAACAGAGCTATGCGAGCTGGTTGAACTTTTACTGATTAGAGTACCCACATTGGCCATGATTAGTGTCCTCAGGGCTTGTTGGCTAAGAAATGTATGGCAAACAACTGAAAGTTTTCTAGTAGGTACTGCCTGATTAGGCCATAGTGCGGTCCAGGAGTGAGTTGATATTTAAATCAATCTACCATTCCTGAAGATAGTTGAAGATGAGTTGAGGGATGGACTGACGGGCGGGAGAATAAACGGGTTGACAGATGAACAGACGGATTAGTGGACGGATGAATGGATGGATGGATGGACGGACGGACAGATGGATGAGCGGACAGGCCGATGGATGGATGTACAGTTATACATAGCTAAATCGACCCAACTTATCGTCCTGCTATTTATACTTAAAGCTGTCTGTTACGCCTCCTCCTCTTACACTGTCAAAAAACCAATATACCCTTAAGAGCGATTCTGAATGCAGAATTCTATGCAATTTTGCGAGCTATAGCTACTTATTGCTTTATCCTAAATATTGTTCTTTTTTATACGTTTATATTTGCCATATGAACTATCAAATCTGAATCGTATTATCTGAATCTCCTGTATGGCAGGACACTCGTGAGTCTAAAGTTAGTAATAAATAATCAAAAAGTAATGCAAAAATAATCGATAAACGAAACAATCTGAACTGATCACTCCACTCCACTCTGCACTTTAATCCACCTCAACTCGAAGTCAAACATGATGCTCGCGCACACATCTCCTTAAGGCGCTCCACCTGACACCTGTATAAATCAGCAGCCGCAGATTATGTCTAAGCCGAAGCTACTTGAACTGATTCCTCTAGTCTCGAGTCTATACATATATGCAGTAGCCTGTTCTAGCCGCTGTCGGCTGAGGGCTGTCTGAGCATGTCCTTGTTGAGAAGGATACCTGGGCAGCAGCAGCGGCCAGGCCGACGTGCAAACTCTCATGCATAACATGATGTAATGTGTGACATGTACGCTCCCTTAATTGGTTGCATTATTTATGAGCCAGGAGCCGGAACTTGGGCCATGGTCCATGCTCCATGGCCATCCACTGACCAGCAATGACAACCCACAATAAAAGGGTTGACATATGTGTGTGTCTGTGTGTGTTTGTGTGGGGCGCTCTTCAATCAGAACGTCAAGAGAGCAAATTTGGCCTCTGTCCGGATTTGGTTGCGGGCGAAAACTATTGTATCGCTCGGCTGCATAAAATATTTACGAACTCAATTTAGCATAACGAAATGTTTTTCGTCTTTTTGTTTATTAGCTAACTGACTGAAGTATGAACATGTGTGCAGGACATGCTGGAGGATATGCTGGAGTACAGTCCGGTCCACTGATTGTTGAGTCAGTGGAGTTCTTTGAGTTATGTTCGTGCCATGCAGAAACCATTAATTAAATGCCATACCGATGGCCCCTAATCAGCCAGTGTCATTTGTCTGTGCGTTGCCAATCATTTGTCCCCAACGAAATTCCGGGCAATGCATCAATGTGGGCCGCCCAGGGGAGGCGCATTGCGCACATCTATTGGGAATTCTTTTCTGTTAGTTTCATAATGTGAGAGTATATATATACACATATTCACACATTATATATATATATATATATATATACATATGTATATATAATGAGCGTCACTGTGTAGCGCTCTGAATCTGAGCAAACATCCGGTTGACCGTGCAACGCTTATTGCTGTCCAGTGTTGGACATTCTACAGAGAATGTACAGCTACACTGTACAAAATCTTGGGAAAGTTTTTAAAATTCGAATTCTATTTGTGCAAGGAAATACAAATTTTGGGAAGACAGTTTCTTTGAACTATATTAAGAAGGAAAACCCTAGAGAAAACTACATATTTATAGTGCTCTTTTCAGTATTATCCAACTAAGAGATACCCTAAAAGCTGAGATGTGCTGATATTCCGAGCTGCGGGTTTGAGGACTGTCAGATGAACGGACGGGCTCTGATAGATTGATTCAACTTGTAGTCCTGCTCAACAATCTATATAATCTATGCCACGCCTCCTGCTGCCTGACAGGTACACTTTCACAAAAACATTACAGCCTGAAGTCCCACCTTCAAAAGCTTTAAGAAACGCAGTTGATTGAGGAATGAGTCCATATACGAAGTTTAGGATCCATATATGTGCAGGTTCTCCATATTCGAGTGACCCATTTGGCTGCTCAAGGTAGCTCAGAGGCTCAAGGCGGCCATTTTAGAGATATCATATTCAAAGAGTGATGTGAACAATTCTACTTGAACCAAATAATATGATTATTATCGACAACGTCAACAAAATTGTATATTTCATTGATTAAAAAAAAAAGAACATGGGTCTGTCGAATATGGGATATGGAAATATAAGCAGCTAAATTGATCAAGTGCAAAATATCTGAAATGATTTCATTTTTTAGCGTGTATCAAAATATATGTATGTATATATGTATATATATTATACTGCAGTTGTCTGTCTGTCTGTCTGTGTGTGCGTTTGGGAAAACAAGACGCGGATCGCGTCCTCGGCAAGGGTAAAAATAAATTACTTTAAACGGTTTCGAATAGCAAATTGCAGATTGTCATTTCAAAAGACATACCTTGCCACACATATCAGTGTCAATGGCTAGGGACTGTCTGTTCGCTGGGGCACGGGGAGCGGGTCGAGATCTTTCCGTCTCCCTCTCTCTGCATGGGTGTGCAGAACTTAAAATGACGAATGACCATAAAACAACACACACACACACATACACACACAGAGAGACTTATATAGGGATAAGGGTTCTGAAATCGGGATCAGACGAAGTAAAGCCACGAACGGCAATAATAAAAACTTCAAAACAGCATTTTCGCCAGAATTGAGATTGGGTTGAAATTTTTATAATTGAGTTTGAGTTTGAGAGCTGAGAGCAGATTTCGTATTCCGTTTTCGCATATATTTTCGTTAATCTCTTCTTTTGTCCCAAGCGACGGCGACTGCGGCCAGCAATCAGCAATCAGTTAGGAAGTAAGCAAATTAAAACGATCCAAAGTGGAACAAAGTGCGCGTTGCACATAAATATAGAGCTCAACTATTGTAGCAGAGAGAGAGAGAGAGAGAGAGACAAAAAAAAAAAAAAAACACCGCTATTGCTGCTGAATTATTGACATCTGTTGCTCAGACGCCAATCGCGGGCAACAGATTACGAGCAGCAGCAGCAACAAGCAACTGGGGGCATGCCACATGCAGCATGCAGCATACAGCTTCTCGTCATTATGCATGTTCGAACATTGTACACACTGTATGTGTGTGTGTTTGTGTGTGCACTGTGCACTTTACTCGATATCGTTATGGCCATGTAGAGCCGGCCAATAATAAGTACGAGTGCAGCACGGCCAACAACTCCCAACTCTCAGGTTCAGCTTCAGCTTCAGCCTCAGACAAATGCAATTTCGCTGTCCGATCATCGATCCCTTCTGTTTTTATGCTCGCATGTGGTGCACTATACCAATATATGTTGGCGGTGGTTCGGTGGGGCAGTTGATGTTGTCGTCGTCGTCAATCGTCGCATCGGCTCCAGGCTGAGGCTGTGGCTCAGTCTGAAGACCACTGGCACTGACGCCCTCTGCCTGCCCCAACCTCTTCTCAGCTTGGTTTGTGTTTTGGCCTAAGCTGCTGCCGCGACTGCTGCGACTGCTGCGACTGCTGCTGCTGCTGCTCCTGCCATAGTATCAAGAGCGTGTAGCAAAATTCGTGCCGTGACCGCCCCTTTCAATTCTGTATTATCAGATTAGCTCTTTTCATAAGCCATTTGTTGTTGTTGCTGTAACTGGCGTAATGCTATTGACCGCTAGCATTAAGTTACGAGCCAAAGTTAAGCCACTCAGCCAGCTAGCCCAGCCAAGCCAAGCCAGCAGCCATATGATGCTCTATGATGTTGTTGTCGATAATAATAATAGTAATAATAAAAATGAAAATAAAAATAAAAATTAAAATAAAAATAAAAATAACAGCAATAACAATAGTAATAACAATAATAATGATACTGATCATCATCACGACAGGTGTAGCTAAGAGCCAATGCTAAATATCATAAGAGCCCAGCTTAGACCACGATTTGACCATAATTATGCATAGCAGCAGCAGCAGCAACAGCAGCAGCAGCAGGAGCTCAATCCCCGCTTAGTTTAATTGAGCTTGATTTGTAAGCATTTTAACTAGCATTGAAGCTTGTAAGCTTGTAAAAGCATCAAGTGTTTTGTCAACTTAGTCCAACTGCTTTAAGACGCTTGTGGGAATGAGGATGATATATGCTTAAGAGGTGTTTTTTTTTTTTTTTTTCATGGAGACTCTAGTCGGGTGTGCTGACAGCGGTATAGTTAGTGAATTTAATATATATAATCTTGATTATTTTCAAAGGGTTGCCTTAAGCCCAATAAACTTCTGGCATTGCCTCATTTATACGATAGCCTTTTTGATATTATTATATCATATCATAGAGCTGTCATTGAAATTATCGATCAACCTTCTACGAATCATATACAAACTCACTTAAGATCTACCATCTTTAGTTAAGAAAAATTTGTATATATTATTAAATATTGGAACTCATGTTTGTTTTCCCTTTTTTTTTTTTTTTATTTGCATCAAAACTTTAGTACTAACTTAGGTATAAATATTATAAATTCAATATAAAAATATTAAAATATTAAAGATTATATCTATATAAACCTATGCACGATTATATCCAATTCTTTAAAGCTATTTCTATTACGTTTGTATTCAAATGATATCAAGTTATAGTATATCATATATGATGGGATCTTATCATATATTTAATATTCTTATTTATCATATTTTATATACCGATGTCATACCATTTCGTATAGATATATCACATTACCATATATCATATTCTACTGTTTCATATATCATATATCAAGTCTGAAAATATCTTAAAGTAAACGCGTTCTACGCCATGGCAGGTAACCTTTGCTGTTTGGTGTCAATCACAGCCAAAAAAAAAAAATATATATATATGAACCACACACACATACTCACACACCCATACTTATATACACATTTAGATTTTCTCGTACATCTATTAACGCCACAAACTTTCAATCGGCTGTCGCAGCCATTTGCTGTTGTAGGCTGATGCATAGTGCTCCTGTTGTTGCTGCACATAATAATTGTGTTGTTGTTCTTGTTGATAATGATGATGTTGGTGTTGGCGTTGGTGTTGGTGTTGGTGTTGGAATTGCTGCTGCTGGTGTTGCTGATGTCGTTGGTAGTAATTGTTGTTGTTGTACCGCTGTTGCTGTTGCTGTTGCTGCTGTTGGTGTTGCTGGGACTGAGACTGCGACTGGGACTGCGACTGAGTTTCAGTCTGTGTCTGATGGTAAGGCGCTGATAAGGTTCCCTGATGCTGTTGCTGATGCTGTTGCTGGTATCGTTGCGCTGCGGCCGTTGTCATAGCCAAAGTGCCCATGCTCATGCCCATACTCATGCCCATGCCCATGCCCATGCCTACGCCCATGCCAGCTCCAATCGCATGCTGGCCGCTCTGCATCATGATTGGATGCTGCGGCTGTGCTGGCTCTGGCACGATGGGAAAGTACGCAGCGTGCGGCTTGAAGAGCTGAGCATAGAGCACAGCCGCCGCAGCTGGATTGCCGGTCAGCTGCTGATAAGGATGCGCATAGGCATGACTCTTGCCATGAGCCGCTGCCTTGCTGCGGCCCAGCAGCGTGTTGTTGCTTCGACGCAACCGGCCCGTTGTCTCGCCAATGGTCAGATCCTCGGCATACGGATCCAGGGCCCAGTAATGACCACGTCCCGGATCATCGAGGGCGCGCGGCACACGTACAAAGCACGGATTGAGACTCAGATTGTGGCGTATGGAGTTCTGCCAGACACTCTTGTGATTCTGATAGTATGGAAAATTATCGGCTATCCACTTGCAGATGCCGCTCAGTGTCAATCGCTTCTCCGGACTCCTCCTTATGGCCATCACAATTAACGCGCTATACGTAAAGGCGGGCTTCACATCCGACATGCTGCTGCTGCTGCTGCTGCTGCTGGTGCTGGCTGTGGGCGAATTGGTGTTGCCATCTTCAGAGGATGCATCCTCGGAGCTGTTGCAGGAATCGCTTGGACTGGAACTAGTATAATATTTGTGCGCCTCTTCTTTGGCTTGTGCCTCGACCTCGACATCGATCTGATGCGCCGACTCCTCTTCCAGCTGCGTGCTGGAGAGCAGCGAGCGTATGGAGAAGCTGGACTGGAACACAGGCGCCGTATCCATGGACATGTTTGAAATGAATGCTCTTCCGATGTGATGTGTCCGCTGTAAATGCTCTCAATTGACTGTGCGGTAGATTCGTCTGGCAAGGTCTATTTATTCCAGCGACATTCGTACCGGGAATCGAGAGGGAATGTGCGCAAGCTGCGGGATTACGACTTAATATCCTGCGCCATAGATTAAATTCGATTTGGCCGGTCGCCCTTGTAATCGTCGCTGGGCCACAACTGCAGATCAATGAAAGCCAAAGCCATCGGATTCATTCATTGATCCCAGCTGAAACACACACAGCTACTTAGTTGACAAATTCGAACATTTTCGGGATTAGCCAACAGCTTTTTAAATTGGATTAATTCTACCTGCCCAACACTCCCATTCTCGGCGCCCGCACGGCTCAGATGCTCACGGCCGAGAAATCCTTTCGATCTGTTTGCTTCTCTGCCTGCCTTACCGTTAGTCAAAGATCTATCAAATCAGGAAATATTTGTAAATGTTCGTGATCTCTCGAGAGAGAGGAGAGTGTTGCACTTGAGCAAAAGAAACATCATTAGTGTTTCTAATAATCTAATCAGCCTAATATGTGTATTATATATGCATATATTTAATATTATGATTAATATTCTTTTAAGTACTATTGTTCTTGTTATTATTGTAAGTAGTAAGAATATTACAGTTATTTTGAATTATCATTATCTATATTATGATTATTATTATTCATATTAGTTTTCTTAGACAGACCCGTAAGATATATTTGAATATATTACAAAGCCTGGAATATTCTATCTTTTAAGCACTATTATTGCTGCTCTAATAGGCTTCATTATCATTATAATTGCCATTTTTCTATTCATAAGACTGTCACATGGCTACTTATATGCTATAAAGAAAACTTATTCCGACTGTACGGTCTTAGCCAATCACCAGTTCGTTCATTGAAAGTCATGTACAAATGTATATTTATTAGTTTTTTATATAATAATATTTGCATTGTATTACTCGAGAACAATACGCTAAAAATCAATAGTCGAGGTACACCTCGGCTATGGCTACGCTAATTAAAGCCGTTCGTATGCAAGTCTTCAGCCAAAAGGGTTATAATTGAGCGTAGTTATAAAGTAATATCTAGGAATGGCGTACTCTGAAACTATGCTCCACGATGTGTGTATTGTATATGAAATAGTTACGATGCGATTCAACGCCTCACTGACTGCAAGGTCCTCGGTAACAAATTAGTTTTGCAGTTGGCAGGAGTACATTATCAGTACTGTTTTTTTTTTTTTTGGCTGCCACATCTGTATGGCGGCGATTGTGCTGTGCAAAACACGGTCCCGGAACCGTAAACAGACCCAAACCGTGTAACACACCCAAAAGCCCAAACCGAGAGACCGAGACCACATTTCCACCCACTGCCACTGGCAGACCAAAATTTAACAATTGCACGTTAGGGGCTAGACATAGACTGCATTATCCGTGGCATCCAAGGTGTCTATATGGCGGCGTATGAGTACTGTATATGCATGCATCTATACATATGTGCGCTCGTGTGTGCCTACATACATACATGCATGCATGTGTGCACACATATGCATGCATGCACATACGAGCAAACTATACTGATATTTACCTGTCTACTTGCCCGGGCAATTCCTTTGTGTACTCTGCTAGAATTATGTAATACATTTTGTAGTTGTGTATGCCCCAATATATACACATACGCACACACACACGTGCGCACACAAGCACATACTTCTGGTATATACCCTGTAAAAACTGTTGTTACACAGTTGAGGTCTTTATCTGGTCATATGACTTCTAGACTGATATTTTTTCAGGGTATATGCACGTATGCCTTTAACATGTATAAAGACATTATTTTCCATTTTATTGAGAAAATGAACTTGTTAAAATAATATGTACATATATAGTTCTCATTTCATATATATCATAAAATCTATATTGATATATGTATATATATATTTATTATATGTGTATTTCTCTGTTCTATATTCAGCTTTCATATTTTAACCATTTTTACTGGGTATCCTTCGGTTGAGCAATTGCGTTGTCTGTGCTTTTGCTTGTTTGTCTCTACAGCGTTGCAGCTAGAGCCATAAAATACCAAACACGCTCATCAGTTCTTCACTGTGCATGTGTGTGTGTGTGTGTGAATGTATCTATGATTTGGGCCCAAAGAGCAGGATTACGTAGCTTCCACAAAGCGGGCTATAAACAAAAATTGAATTGCATCTAGAAGAACATTATCCATGTAAATTGTCATATCTCCTAGCTGTGTGTGTGAGTGTGAGTGTGCAGGTGTGTGCGTGGGGTAACTGTCGCCTATTATACATGTGTATAATTGCAATATGTATGAACATGTGCATGTGCATGTGCGTATGTATGTATAGATGTATATAGAAACTTGCACATATGAGTCGGAATAAAGTAGCAAATGAAATGCAGTCAGAAAAACTAAGTACGGTAAATATATACACACACATGGATGTGAGTGTCTGTGTGTGCGGCCATATGGTGGCATATGCCACTGTATGTGTGTGCATATGTAAGCTTAATGTAAGGGTATGTATGTAAGCGACAGGGAGGCGGCTCTGAACGTGCCGTAGTTACGGATATGGAGTTGGTGTTGCTGTTGTTGCTGCTGTTGTTGCTGCTGTTGTTGTTGTTGTTGTTGTTTCTGCGTGTCCTGCAGGCCTAACGATAACATTGTGGCAATTTTATTTGCCCACAATCTGTTGTTATGCCTCGAGTACGAATACGAATACATATACTGCAGCCGAGGCCCTATGCCCAGCGAGATAGCGAGACAGAAAGACAGAGCGACAGAAAGAGCAGAAGAAGGGTGTAAGCGAGAGAGGGAGAGAAAGAGAAAGACAGCGGGACTTTGCCAAACAGGAAGGAAGAGAACGAATTTCAGCGGAAGGAAACACTAAAATGTTACTTTAAATAAATTG
The DNA here is from genome assembly GCA_037075325.1 of Drosophila mayaguana. NCBI lineage: Eukaryota > Metazoa > Arthropoda > Insecta > Diptera > Drosophilidae > Drosophila > Drosophila mayaguana. The sequence goes on along the minus strand of JBAMCG010000127.1, from coordinate 2,234,501 downwards.
CACTACTCGTACACACCGTACACTCTATTATTTTCTCCTAAGGGAGGCCAATGCATTGCACTGGCAATGGCGACGGCGACGGCGACCCAGGGGTGACATGGACAACCACAAGCCCGGAGATACTTTTATTTATATATACATACACACATCTGTATGTATATATGTTTGTATGTGCACATGTGTATCTCTATAGATAGCGCTGGGTAGCAACAACTACCCACATGTGGGCCCAAGTGCGATTGCAAATTCAACCCATTCGATGCATTTATTTATTTGGACACTGAACGCCCACGCGGAGGCAGCTAAATTTACGAGCCATTTTAATCGATCTAAAATTAAAATCGCATGCATAGCAACCCCCTAAAATGTGCTAGCCACAAGTTTGCATTTTATCTATGGCATCCTAATAAGTAGCACTGCCAAACCTCTGACCTATGCCAAACTGGGCATTTATTTCGCATATCATTTGAAATTAAAACTCAATTTTGAACAACTCCAGTAGATTCGTAATATATGAAGAGTCCTCAGCGCCTTTAATAGAGGTTGATTGGTTTTATATCAAAAAAGATATTTGTATCTAGAGGTTGCCTTATCTACATTTCAATTATATGGAATATTTAGTATATACTGAAAGAAAATATACGAATTTAGTATTACATTGACCAAACCTGTCTATGGATAACTTTGCATGCACTTAGCATGCGAGCTGTTCATCTGCTTCTAAGCATGTCAAAGGCACTGCTAAACTAAGTCTAAGCTAAGGGTTTATAAGTGGTATTTTTTCCGGCACATATTAGCTCCGACCACAATTTGCTGTTCAAGCTAGAATTTAAGTCGGACTCTTCGTTATCTAGGTAGTTTATATAATCTACTCACATATAGTTAAAGTAACTAGACAACGGAAAGTCTGACTTAAATTCTGCCTTGAACTTAAACTTTGAATCACAAACAAAAACTCAGAAGAGCTCTTTATTCGAAGCAATTGAAAGTGCTCCAGTCCTGATTGAGGGGAACTGAGAGATACTCTGAGCTCTACGCATAGCTCCTATTCCAATCATCGTCAATACATTTATATGTAAATATGCAAGCCTCAGTCCGCGCTCCACTGCATTCTGGGCATTGGTCTGGGAAATTAGTTGTTCAATAAGATACTAGATACACTCTTTCTATCCATATGATGTGCCTTATTAATGTGCTCCTATAGATCGACTGATGGACGTGCAGACGGCTGACCAATGGGGTTGTCACGTCTTCTTCCTTTAAGCAGTGTATTCCCAATTCGAGTGGGCTTTTGGGGGATCCTAGTGTAATCCAATCCGTTTTGCTTGCCATATACCACCTTCAACTAGTCAACGAGCTTTTCGTTCTTCTTCTTTCAGACATGCTAACTTGGCAGGTAAATATTTCCACCTTAGCTGCCCCGATTCGCAAGAAATATAAAAATGCATTGATTGGTTTTCGTTTTGTTTTTATATTTTTATGATATTTTATTGCAAACATATATAGCTTAAATATGAGTTGAAGGTATTTGCCTGGTTACTGCTTCAGAACTATCCCACTATATGATACTCTAGGATTCTCGTAAAAGAAGACAACAGAAAAAAAAAAAAAAACATTTATATAAACTAGAAAGATAGATCATATCGATACAGTAATTGGTAATCAGTTTAGTTTGCCCCATTGAAAGCATTTTGTTCTTGATCATCATCATTATCATTGACTCGTTTTCAATTTGTTATCATACAATACATATTGGGATTCTCCACACAAATCAATCACTAAAAAAAAAAAAAAAAAAAAAAAAAAAAAAAATTCATAGTTGTAGTAGTCGACACCACCCACCCACACATATCTATGTTAAGTATGCGCTTAGAGGCTATGCTTACATAATCGAGTATCACTAACAATATATATCGTTATTAATTAATATATTTTATATTTGCTTTATTATTTGCTTTTCTCATCATTATCATTATAATACGTATTCTCATTATTGTTGTAATGATGATTATTATTATTATAATTATTATTATTATTATTACTCAATTCTCTACAATTTCATGCTTGTACACAAAACAACAGTTTTTTATAAATACAAGTTTAAAAAAAAATGGGGGTTTCATTATTTTATTTATATATATGTATATATATGTATATATATATATATATATATATATAGAAAAAAAAAATGCTAGTTGATCCATCTAATATTTTATATTAGCCTAGTAAAAGTATTGTTTATAATGAGCGCCGGTGAGCCAAGCTGCTGTTTGGATTGCGAATACTTCCTCCTCGTCCTTCGTCGATCGATAAGTCGACCAATCGATTAATCGATTATGATTATGAGCAATGCTGTGTAGTCCTAAGTGTTAGCCTGATATTGCATGAATGAATTGTTGCTGTCCGACGACGATCCTTCAGTGATAAAATGCCAGCGCCTTGGCATAGTACGAGGTACATGGTCATGATATGCGATCCGGCGACTGCCGCTGGCTCTGTCCGGCCTCCTCGCCGGCCGCCTGCATGTGCATGTGTGTGTGCGCATGCGCATGCGCATGATTTGCCTGCGCATCGTATTCGGGCGATCCAGATCCGGAGCCCGAACGCGGACGCAAGCCCATCAGCGAGACGCTATCGCAGCCGCGGGCACCAACGGGCGGTGTTATCGAGTGCTGGGAATTGGAATCGGAAGAGGTGCGACGGCAGAACGGACTGAGAGCACTGGCACCCGCCAGCATGTGGTGCGTCAAGGGTGGGAAGCGCGGCAGTCGCAGGCCGGGGAACAGCAGCGGATTACTGGCATGATTGAGTAGCAGACGTGGATCGGCCTGCATGAAGGCCGGATTCGGATTCGCATTGACATTGGCATTCGGATCTGGAAATCCGACCGGCACTTGGCCATGACCGTGGCCAGTATGGAAACGATGCTGCAGTGCCTCGAAGCATAGCGGCATACTTAGCCCATGCGCACCCGCACAGATGCGTGCCAAAATCTCGGCGTGAATGCTGCTGGGCATGCCGCCAGCTGCCGGAACGGGACCGCCAGCAGCTACGCCTGCACTACCGAAGGCCTTGTTGTTGTTGATGCTCATCAGCTCCAGCAGCGGATCGGGCGGCAGCAGCAGATTGTGCTCGTCGCTGGTGGAGAGCAGCTTGCGATGCAAGTTGAGGTTCGAGCTGTGGCGATCGCGGCTGCGCTTCGAGGGGAAGGCCGCGTTGCAGCCGTCGATGTTGCACTTGTGATGGAGCTTCAGGTGGACGCTTTGGTAGTGGGTCTTCAGGTGGAAGTGGTTCTGAAAGATGTCACCGCAGGCGGTGCACTTCAATGGATTCTCCTTGTCGATGGGTACCTCTGGCTCGGGTTCGGGCTCCGGCTCCGGCTCCGGTTCGGGCTCGGGTTCCGGCTCCAGCGCCACTTCCGGTTTTTGCCCGTGTGCGGGCTCTCGCTCACGCTCGGCTTCCGCCTTAATGCTGCCAATGGAGTCACGGCTCTTGTTCGTCATACTCTCAGTCAAAATAATGTTGTTGTTGTTGCTGCTCTTGCTTAAGCATTCCTCGACCGTAGTACGACCAAAGCTGGGCTCATCGTCGCCCAGCAGCTCCTGCTTGATGCGCATATAGCGATTCTCGTCCGCATCGGCGCCATAGCTCAAAGCCAGCTCATCCAAGGGCTCCTGCTTGATAATCGAGCCACTGGTCGTGCTCAGCGACAGATCGAGTGTGCCAACTGCTTCATCTGGGTGGCTGTATGAATTCCCTGCCATTGCCCCCTCCGGTCGTGGCACAGCCTTTGGCTGCGGCACACTCTCCATTGGCTGCTCCTCCTCCTCATCGTCGTCTTCTAGCTCCATTTTAATGTGCGACTTGGCCTCACTGGTATAGGGCGTTAGCGGGGGCGAGGGTATCGCCTTGGTGGACTCTGTGGGGCCGGTTAACACCTCGGCTTCTTTGGCTGTCGCGTCCAGTTGGGCGGCCGATGGCGCACCTGATCCTCTTACTGCTGCTGCGGCTGCTGCTGCTGCTGCCACTGCATCCACATCCTCATCCTTGAGCTTGATCTTCTTGATGGACAAGTCGGCGGCCACATCGTAGTTATCCAGTGAGTTGTCGCAAGAGTTTTCATCCGATTGCACGGTGCAGCGCACCGGATTTTGGCTTTTGCGTTTGCGTTTGCTCGCCGGCGTCTGGCCGAGGGCGTGCGAGGAGTCGGTGAGGCTCTGTGAGTCCTCGTGCTGTTCATCAGCCTCCGGGCAGGGCTCCGGCTCAGCTTTGCTCGGACAGGGGCTTGGCTGTTGCTGTTCTTTGGTTTGACTGTGACTGTGAATGTGGCTGTGACTGAGATTGTGACTCTGACTGAGATTGTGAGCGTGACTGTGACCGAGACTGTGACTGAGGCTGTGGCTGGAGATGGCCGAGGTGGAGCGCTCATCACTCTCGTTGCCATTGTCCAGCATATAATCATCGTGGCTGTGCTTGTCCTTGTCGGGAATGCTGTCCAGTTCATCGCCGACCACAACAATGCCATCCCCATCAGGATCTTCGTCATCATCGTCGCCATCTCCCTCGCCATCCGCCTCGTCATCATCATCGTCATCATCGGGCATATGAATGCCCACCTCGAGTATCTCATCATCGTCATCGTCCTCGTCGCCCGGCTCGAGCGCCGTCTTGCGACGCTGTCCCTCGTAGCGGCCGAGCATGCCATTGCTGTCCATGTAGGAGCGCCGCAGATACTCCTGGCCATGCTTCAGCTCCATGCCGCCCATCGCATGGTGTCGCAGATCGGGCGGCGGCGTCAGCAGCGGAAAACTGCCAAATGGACCCAGCCCTGCCATGATGCCGTTCGGCGCTTGCAGCAGCAGCGGATGCGGCTGCGCGCTGCGTCCGTCATGGGGCGAGATTTTGCGGCGCAAGTGCGGCGAATGTAGCTTCGGATTCGGATTTGCGCTGTGACGATTGCGCGAACGCCGCGAGCTGAACATCATGCTGCAGCCGTCCACCGTGCACTTGTGCATTTCGCGCAGATGCACCGCCGAGAAGTGGATCTTGAGGGCGCCCTTGTCGCAGAAGGTCTTCAGGCAGACATTGCACTGAACGCGCTTTTTGCCGGTCACCGGATTGATGAACTGCGTGCCCAGATTAGCCGGCATCGAGCCCCATTGGCGCTTGCTGCCCGGCGAGTGGCCCGATTTGCGGCTGGCGCGCATATTCGAGCCGGACCCGGTGCCGGAACCAGAGCCGGAGGCCAGGGCCAGGCGTGTCATGCGCTGCGATCCGCTAGCCGGCTGTGTGCCCGACGCACTGGACGAGGAGCAGCTGCTGTTCGATTTGTCCCCGGCTACGGCGGCGGCCAAGTGACGAGATTTGCTTGAGATGCTCGAATCCTCCGGCGAGGTGGGTTGTCCGGCCTTGTGATGATGCGAATGCGAGTGCTGGTGATACTGGCTGTGACTGTGGCCGTGACCATGGCCGTGACCGTGGCCGTGACTGTGGCCGTGACTGTGACTGTGACTGTGACTGTGATTCACCTGTGCGTGATTTGGCGAGTGCGGCCCGTGGCCGTGACTAAGTTCTGCGACGCTGCCGGCCAACGACACCTGATTGTTGTTCGATTGCTGCTGCTGCTGTTGTTGTTGCTGCTGCTGCTGTTGCTGCTGCTGCTGCGGCGGTGGCGGCGGTGGGGGTGGCGGTGGTGGCAAGTGATACGGCAACGGATGCCCGGCCATGGCCATTGCGCTAAAGAACTGATTGCTCTGGGCAGCAGCCGCAGCGGCTGCCGCCGCCGCTGCCACCGCCGCATTCTTCTCGCCCGCCGTGGTTGCCTCATTAATGCGGCGACGCGCCTGCGCCAGCACCGCCGCCTGCTGCTGCAGATGCACGGCCTGCTGGTGCTGGTGGTGCACGAAGTCCGTCGCGTTCGGCGGCGCACCGAACGAGTTCATTTTGCGAAAATCAAAGGGCTGCATATTCTGCAGATCGCTCAACGGGTTCAGATGCGCTGCGCTCATGCTCGTCGCCGGCGGCGATGTGCCGGACCCAGAGCCGGTGCTGCAAATGTTGCGCTCCCGTTCCCGCTCCCGATCACGCTCCCGTTCACGTTCACGTTCCGTTGGCGATGGCGAGGGCGGGTTGCGAAAGTAGCTGGCGGATAGCTTCTGATGCAGTTGCGACTGGAAGTGTAAAAAATGAGCGTTCATGCACTGCGTCTGGGACGGCGTCTGTGCATGAGCCTGAGCCTGAGCCTGAGCCTGTGCCTGTGCCTGTGCCTGGGTCTGGGACTGGGTCTGCTGGGCAGCTGGGCCAACGGAGCCAGCGCTTAGAGCATGGCGCGTCGGCAACGGCAGCGGCAACGGCGGCGGCGAGCTGCGTCGACTGGGTGTCATAACCATGGGACAGCCGTTAGGACTTCTCACTTGCCGCTCGCTCCCAGCGGAGCGCCTAAGGTGCTCGATGTGCAGGCGATGATCATGGCCGGGCGGCAGCGTATAGCGATAGCCAAGCAGGAGGCCGGGATAGTCAGATGGATCGGCTCCAGCAGCAACAGCACCCGAGCCACTGTGAGGATCTGTGTTGCGGCTGCGATTGCCGATCGGCTGCTGTTGCGGATGTGTATGTGAGTGCGAATGCGGATGCGGATGTGGATGCGTGTGCGACTGCTGCGACTGATGCGTATGCTTTTCCTGCCCAATATTCATCAAGAGCGTCTGCCTTACAAGCTACCGTTAATCTATATAGAGTTGTGACAATACGTTAGACTAGACACAGATATAGTATGTTTCCGTTGCAGATCCAGATTGATTCGTTGTTCTTGCTTCCAATATTGCGACAATTTCGAAGCTGCAATGAGAAAACGAAAAAATAATGTAGTTATCGAATTGATAAGTATTATAATGAGTGAGAGCGAGAGGGATTCGGTGAAAATGAGTGCGAGAGCGAGCCTACTGAGAAGAGATAAGGGGCGAGATAAAAAGAAATATATATATGTATATATATATATATATATATATATATATATATATATATATATAAGAGAGAGAGAGAGAGAGGACACAAAGTGAAGGTTACGGAAAGAGGAGAGCGACAGAGTTGGAGCCACTGAGAAAGAGAGAGAAGGCAACTGCTGAGAAAGTAAGAAAGAGGTACATAAAAATAGCGAAAAAAAGAAAGAGGGAGGTAGAGAGTAAGGAAAGAAGAAGAAAGAAGATAAGTGACAAACTCTCTGATGCTTTCTCTCTCATTCTCACTGATTGCTTATCCCTTTCTCTTTTGCTCTTTACCTCTCGCTCTCCCCTCCCTCTTTCCATATCTCGTTCTAAGTCTCCCCCTCGTTTCTTTCTCTCTCGCTCTCCCTTTCCTCCACTCGCTAGCTCAGGTATTAAGCTTTAGCCTTATAAATTCACTCAAACATCTAAATTCCCCTAATTATTATTTATTATTTTCCATTCGCAATATATAATTAATTGTCACATGATCTGTAAGTATAATAAATTATTTGTTTACGGCTTATTCGCCTGGCTCGCAAGCGCTCGATTCGAATTCGTGTCTTGTCATCGATGTGGTGCACAGCTCTCTCGGCCCTCGCCCCTACACCTTCACCCCGCCCCTTGGCCCTTCGTTGGGGGCAACACGCACCCGTCGCTGTCACTGTTGCTGTCTCCATGTGAAACATTGTCCACTGCTGATGCTCAAGGAGTTCCACCGAAACGGCCTAACGAAGTGGCCAAAAGACCTCCCAGGCGCACCACAGCCAACTGCCATGTATTTTGCGTGTGTGTGTGCGTGCGTGTAAATATGATTATTTAAAAGAAAAATAAGAATAATGATGTGACAAATTCTGAGTGGACACTTCACGTTTTTAAGAGCGATGGTAACGATGCCGCACAGACAGTCGCTGGACACACAGAGTGGACATTTGGCTGAACGAGCTGCGCTCTAGAGTTGCCCCGGCGTGACATGACAGTGTACACACACACACACACACACACACAGAGAGCCAGAGAGAGAGCGAGATAGAGAGGCAGAGGGAGAGACAAGTACCAGTGCCAATACGAGAAGAAGACGCTGACGCTCTGATGGTCTTCGTGCTGTCGACCATGGCCACTTCCACTTCAAATTCCCATGTCACATTCTTGTGCGCCGCACAAGAGGCGATCTCCATGTCGATGTCTAGCCAAAGACCGCCATGGCACCAGCCATAGAGCTAGCCAGACCCCCCCTCCAAGCCCGAGCCCCAGACCAAGTCGCACCACAGTCGCAGCTCGTGATCGAGATCGCGATCGCCATCGCCATCGTTGTGCGACTCGGATACGCAAATTATGATTGGGAACGGCCTCGTCATCGTTCAACATCGCTCCCAAATGGTAAGCAACATTAGCCGATCATTAAGCAACGAGGCGAGCACAAATTGCGCCTAATATCACCTAAATAGGTATATCGAATAGTAGTATGGGTAATGCCAACAACATCTTGTCGCAAATGCGTCAACATGAGCAGCGCTGCGGCAGAGTAAAACCATCAATGAGACAATTTAGTTTAATATTTATAAATGAATGAATGACAGCGCCTATTTTAACAGATTGCCAATTGCAAGAAATGAAAAAAAAACTAAAACTGATTGGAAATAAAGAAAAATATATGAAAACTGAAACTGCACTGCAACATACAGATGTTGTATGCTGTATGCTGTATGCTGTATGCTGTATGCTGTATGCTGTATGCTGTATGCTGTATGCTGTATGCTGTATGCTGTATGCTGTATGCTGTATGCTGTATGCTGTATGCTGTATGCTGTATGCTGTATGCTGTATGCTGTATGCTGTATGCTGTATGCTGTATGCTGTATGCTGTATGCTGTATGCTGTATGCTGTATGCTGTATGCTGTATGCTGTATGCTGTATGCTGTATGCTGTATGCTGTATGCTGTATGCTGTATGCTGTATGCTGTATGCTGTATGCTGTATGCTGTATGCTGTATGCTGTATGCTGTATGCTGTATGCTGTATGCTGTATGCTGTATGCTGTATGCTGTATGCTGTATGCTGTATGCTGTATGCTGTATGCTGTATGCTGTATGCTGTATGCTGTATGCTGTATGCTGTATGCTGTATGCTGTATGCTGTATGCTGTATGCTGTATGCTGTATGCTGTATGCTGTATGCTGTATGCTGTATGCTGTATGCTGTATGCTGTATGCTGTATGCTGTATGCTGTATGCTGTATGCTGTATGCTGTATGCTGTATGCTGTATGCTGTATGCTGTATGCTGTATGCTGTATGCTGTATGCTGTATGCTGTATGCTGTATGCTGTATGCTGTATGCTGTATGCTGTATGCTGTATGCTGTATGCTGTATGCTGTATGCTGTATGCTGTATGCTGTATGCTGTATGCTGTATGCTGTATGCTGTATGCTGTATGCTGTATGCTGTATGCTGTATGCTGTATGCTGTATGCTGTATGCTGTATGCTGTATGCTGTATGCTGTATGCTGTATGCTGTATGCTGTATGCTGTATGCTGTATGCTGTATGCTGTATGCTGTATGCTGTATGCTGTATGCTGTATGCTGTATGCTGTATGCTGTATGCTGTATGCTGTATGCTGTATGCTGTATGCTGTATGCTGTATGCTGTATGCTGTATGCTGTATGCTGTATGCTGTATGCTGTATGCTGTATGCTGTATGCTGTATGCCCGGTTGCGAAAGTTCTCATTGGAAGCTCTCGGATATACAACAGATTACTTAAGCATTGAAAAATGTCACTTTCAATAAATAATATTGTTTTTGACAATTGTGTCCATAAGTATACATATACACATATACATATATGTGTACATGTTTCAATTTTTATGTGTTTCTCATTGAAGCTCGTATTGTTTCGATATTATTGGTATTACGACAATCGCTTGTTGTTTGTCGTCTGTGGGCAGTTTGCATGACATATGTCATCTCGGGCAAGTCATTTAAATACTGCACAAATTGTATTTTAATTGCCACCTGTTCGTAAATGTTGTCGTTGTCGTTGTTGCTGTTGTTGTTGTAATGACATTTATTTCGTTTACGCCAAGCTCAAAGCCCAGTTTACTTGACGCTCTTAGCTCTGGCCACTTGCCTAGCAGAGATGAACGCTGGCCAAGTTTTAATTGCTTTCGACTGGGACATATATACATATATATACATATTGATATATGTATATGTATATGTGTATCGTTTGTCTGTTTCTCGATTTATTTAGTTTCATTTGTCGCTGTTGCCAAACAAGTTCTCAGCTGCGGCTGTGCCTGTTGTTGTTGCTTACTGAAATATTTGTGTAATTATTTCAGGCGTTGCCCATATTTAACAAAATTAAATGACATTTTTTAAAAATTATTTTCAACTACGTTTTAAAGTGTGAATCAATGGGCTTTCGCTATAGTAATTATTCAGCTAAAAAAGAATTTTTATAATAATAATTTCCGGTTTTTATACTCTCAATAAATAATATTTGACCTGAACAAATTCAATTATAAAACTTTTTGGCTTCCATTTGGTTATGTCAGCTGGTTCTAATAAAGCACCTTTACTTTCCCTAGAAACTCATTAAAATTTCATAATTCTGAAAAAGACCACCAGAAAATTAATACAGAAACATTCATCTCTCGGCTTAGCGCTACCAGGCCAGGCCAGACCAGACACCAATCATCTTTATTGGCTTTATAGATACACATATAAATATTATATATGTCTGTAAGTTTCTTTAAGGTAACACATTTCGAAAGCCATAAAGCAGAAGCCATAAATGCGTGTTAAAGTCGACCAACAAAAATTTCAAATGTCAACCATTAAACGAACCGAATGTCCCAAAAGATGCCATAAAGACAGGCTCAGCAGTTGGCTGAGAGAGAGAGAGAGGAAGAGAGAGCGAGAGGGAGCCCAGAAGCGATAGCGTGTCGTATTCTCTCTATTTTGTAAAACTTAATTTATTAAACACATAAAAAGTGTCAACACGGCTTGCTGCATATAAAATATGTGTATATACAAATACACATATGCACATATATATATACTCGTATGTATATATGTATGTGTTGGTCAAGCCGGCAGCCGGCAGCCGGCAGCTAACGCTCCAACGCTCCAATCTTCCCATGGTCTCCCTCCACCGTCTGTGGCCGAGTCAAAGCCGCCAGCAGCGTGACCACCGCATCACTTCAGTTTTGATTATGAACGCCTCTGATCGGCTCCGACTGCCGCCGAACAAAGCTTAACAAAGTGATTTCAACAAAAATTTTATTTTTTCTTTTTTTTTTATTTTAATATGCAAATGGCTTTAGGATCGTTGACGGACGCCGCTGTTGCATTGCCAACAGCAACAGCTACACCGCAACAACAACAACAACATCCAGAGGTGGGAAGCTAAGGCAACAACAGAGCGCCAACAGACGCTGGCATCCATGTGAGTACTCAATGGCAGGACATGGACACGAACATGGACACGAACAGGGACATGGGCATGAGGCATGGCTATATGCGCTAGGGGTAAGAGCTGGCGGTTTTTGGCATTGCCTCTGACACATTTTGGGCGACAAATGCATATTCATCTTCGGCGACGTAGACTGTGGCGCTACTTGTACCTCGGGTCCCCATGTCCCAGCCGATCAGTTGTGAATGTGTTGGCTCTTTTTTTCCACTTTGTTTCTTCTGCTTTTTGGGAGCACAGCAGGAGCTGGCATTCTCCGTATTGTTCACAGCTTTGTAAGACCCTTGGCTCAGTGAACGCAATTTAGAGCTGAGGCCTGTGTAATTGAATCAAGCACCAGAGATGCTCAGCCAAGCAAATCAACAGATAGCAAATGGAAAACGAACGTACGAACGAATGAACGAGCACGATCAGTAGGGAGGCAAGGTGTGAATTTGCCACTATGTCCTAAATATAGCCACCAAAAGGTAGACAAGTGGAGTTGAAGTGCATAAGATCGATGATGACAGTGCTTCTTCGCTTAATCGATAAAGCAGGGGGCAAGATTATTTCCCTAATTCATAGTTGGAGTCGTTAAACTTAGTTTTTAAGATACTTGATTGCTTGAAATCGATATTTATCGATAGAGAATAGATAGTAGCCTCACACAAGTACGACAAATTTACCGACACTTCACGTTTGCACTATCACATCTGATATTGATTAACGCTTGTGAGAGAACTAGTCACAAACCGATATTAATCGACGGCAATTCATAAAATTTTAATACTAATCTCCATTTGAGTAAAAATATTTTATAAGAATTCAGAATTTTAAGTTGCTTAAATCCTATTGAATAGTGCTTATGAGAAAGATATATCGATATATATCGATAAGAATACCAAATTCGACTTCAATAGCAATAATCTACAGACATTACGACTCAATTTGCGCATATTCAATAGTGATTGTTAGAGAACTGAATGAAAGTCGATAGATATATACATACATATATATCGATAAATGTCAATACCAATTGCTATCTGTGTACTTAAAATTCTCATGAGTCAAACACATACACTAAACCCCATCCGTTTCGATCGCAGATTGCTATTTAATACTTATAACTAAAACTTCGAGAACTGATCTAGAATCTAAAGGCAAATCTGATACTATTTCGTTATTTCATTTTCAAATTTTGTGCAATTGGAAAAACGTGTAAAGACGCCAAATGCCAAATAACCATTGTGGGGCAGCTGTTTACGTCCTCCCTCGCTGTGGCGTCATCAACCTGACGACAAATTTATGAGTTATGATACGCTCACTTGGCCACAGGTAAGCCAAAAGCCCTGAAGACAGCCGGACAGAAAAGTGGGGGACAGAGAGAGAGAGAGAGAGAGCGACGGACGGATGGACGGAAAGACTCGTAAATACATTGCCATATAAAAGGCATTTGGTGAAGAAGAGCCAAAAGCGAAAGAAACGATGCAATACGAGAGACACAAAACGATACGAAACGATACGAACTGAACCGAACTAAACTGAGCTGAACCGAACCAAAGACAAGAGCCCATTCTTATATCTTATTTGTAGCCGGGAGCGAAACAAACGATTGATTGAAGGCAAGGCGGCGGCTTTGTTCATGTGCTACAACCATCGCATTTAATGAGATTTATATCAGTTTTTAATAGCTTTGTGACTCTATTGTGTTGGCCCGGTATCTGAGGCGCATATCTCAGGGCATCTCGGTCCGCTTCAGATATGCTACGAAACAATAAAAATTAGTCTGTTGTAATATTGTCAAAAACGCCTATGAGTGACCGGCAGAAAGGTAACATGAATGCATAAAGCAGCCACACAACAGACATAATCTTTGCCACCAAAGCTTCAGATCAGTAAAAGGCTGCAGCAGCCATCGATACTTACATATTGAGAAAAGTGCATGGGCCTCCCAAATCAACATCTGTAAATAGAGATTTTAAGTGCAAATTAGTTAAGTGGAATATGAAGAGTTTGGTATCAAAAACTAAAAGAAAATAATTGTTAATGAGAAATGATTTGTTCGAAAATCGACTTTGTATCGAACTTTAAACGACATATTTATATTGATAGTCATATCGATAATAATGCTATCAATATTGTTGGATGTTTAAAGATCATATCTAGCTTTATTTCCAGACTTTGCATTAAAGATTAAGCTTATTCTCGATACCATATAAGAATCGACAATAAAGCTATCGATGATATATATGTCTATATATGTCACACAATGACCGTTCAAACGCTCATTTATATTTCCGACTAATCTAATATTTTAATATATGTAATTTAAACATGCATATATATCGAAAGATAAATATTGATACATACATATCGATAGATAACAGTTCTATCGCAAGTATAACTATAAGCAAAAATCAAAGAAATATTATTTATCAATATATGTATATTTCTGAGTGGGTGCACTTTTGATTACAAATGCCGTATATAATATACACCCATCTAGATGATGACAACGCTATCGATAGTCAGCGTACAGACGCACAAACCTTCAATGACAATCAAAAATGCTCCGTTTATTATATTCATATGAGAATATTTTTTGCCAACACATTTGTAATGCGGCATAAAGCGAATGCCACGAAATGGTGTTAATTCAAATCAAATGACAAAATATAATAAACGACCATAAAATTTAATCCGAGTCTTCTCTAATACGATACGGCAAAAACGTGCTAAGTGCCTTGTGCAAACACAAGATCCCACGACATTCGCTCGCCGACAGACAGTAAACTATTCGTGGATATTAGAGAGCTGTCAGTCGACTAGGTCCAGGAACGTTTGATGTAATAAATATGCGATAATTTGTGAAACATTTACGTTGGCTATCGATAAGTAAGTATCGATTTGTCATATTAAAAATATAAAACAGCACACACACACACACACGTAGCCAAGGCAAAGTCAGTTGACAGCGTTTGACACAAAGTGGAAAATAGAAAACCAATTAAACTGGCTAATCAAATATTATTGTCATTAGCACTACGAAAAAAATTTAAACGGCTTATTAGCAGTACCATTTAGGTATTATTGTCCGCTATCGAAACACTGCGCTGCCTGCCCGACTACATAGCTGATTTGATGATTTATGTGAAATGGGAAAGAGTTCGACATTGCTTGAAGAGATTTCGATTTCAGGGAATTCTGTTACACCTGATATAAATTCTAGTGTTTGCTATTATCTGTTATCACCCAACTTTTCTGTATAACAGCACTTATAATTATTATTATACTATTATTATTTAATCCATCAGTATACACTTCTCATTGCTGCATATGTTAAGGTCGTGCATACCCGGAGCTATTCACATAATATTTATTTTTTTATTCAGTGCTTCTTTTCACTGGCCTTTTCTCAAGTTTGTTGGGCCTTAAAACTTGGACAGTTAGCAGCTTAAATTCGTTTTTAACAATGCAAATATTGTATATAGCAATTAGCAGTATTATCAGATGTGTATTATATTTTTTGTAAAAAGGCACATGTCAACGTCGCAGAGACGTATAGATACATAGATACATACATGCATACATATGTATGTGAATGCATGAATACTCATAAACGATTCAAATGATCAAAATGAACGAAGCCGATGATGATGAAGAAGAAGAAGAAGAAGATGAGGAGGCAACACAATTGAATTGACAGTTGATAAGTTGATGGCAAAACTGTATGTGATTGGCAGTGGCGCACTTGACAATCCTGGCGACGACCATATGCGCCTCCTTTAGCATTGACGTTGTAATTGAATCAATAATAAAATCAAAAGGTACTCTCGCCGCACCCCCGCCTCACCTCATCTCACCTCAGACCCTTCTGCAATGACAACAACAACTGGAACTGCATATAGCAGCCAAGCGTGTCCGTGTCCGTGTCCGTGTCTGTGTCTGTGTCTGTGACGGCGCCGGTGTCCGTGTCATCGTCAGCGGCGGGAACGGGGCAGCAGCGCACTTGAGCAAGGCTGACTCGCTCGCACCCTCATTGTATGGAGTGAACTGTGGAAAAGTGTTGTTGGGGTTGTCCTGGGTCTCTGACATCGGTCGTCGGATCTGGGGCTGATCCATACGCCTTACACCTTCAATCGAATGTGTACGAACAATGAAGCTTGACTAACTGACTGACTGACTGAGTGACTAACTGACTGACGAACTGACTGGCCGTCGTCCCATGTGTCTGTGTGAGTGAGTGTCTCTTTTGCGTTTTAGAATTTGTTATAATGTGTATGTATATATTTCATTTTTTGAACTGTCTCCCTGACAGCCTACGAACATTTTGAGTGACGTACAAAATGATGTCGTGTTGTCGTTGCCGTTTGCCGTTTGCCGTTTGCCGTTGTGTCGTGCCACGTCCACATCCACATCCACATCCACGTCGTCGTCCACCAGGTTGACTCTTTCAGCTGTACCGCCGGCATTTCGCATTGCTACGAGGGCCCCGTCAGTTGGGTCCGACATGGCAGTAGTGACTTTGACTTGAATGTGCGACAAGAGAGTGCGCGCGATTTTCGAGTGCGACGTCAAATCAGCTAAGTTTTTAATACCCTGTTAACAATGCGTTGACTTTATGGGTAGTTATGGCAGAGAGCATCAAGTTGAGGCCCCTCAGATCTTCATAGATCTTCACTACTTGCGAATCCATTAGAATGCATTTAGGTCTTTAGCCACATTAAACATTAACGCTTGGGTGTGCTCGCTGAGACTGCCTAATATATGGGACCACAGATGATCCATTCCGCTGACTTTTTATGGCCTAGTTGGGACTAGTGAGCATCGTGACAATTGGGCATAAATCATAATGCATCCACATAGGGGTTAACGACGAAGTTTGGCGTCGTCAACTGCCTAAGGAACGTTCTGAAGTTGTTTGGCATTATAATCTTTGCTTTTCGCGCTCGCACGAGCTCTGACACTGCGATTGTGACTGGCGACTGAGACTGAGACTGCGACTGAGGCTGAACACTGAGACTGAGACTGAGACTGAGACTACAACTGAGCACTGAGAACTGCCAACTGAGAGCTCGGACCCGGACAGAGGACAGAGGACGGCGGACGGAGCACTGAGGACTGAGGACTGAGGACTGGCATTCGCCGGTTCGCGTTTGCATTTCTTTGAAAGGCACACGTCATGGCTGTGTCAGTGTTTATGCCGGCCGAGCGCCCGACCATGCATTATATACGTAGACAGGCGCTCAGTCAGTCAGTCAGTCAGTCAGTCAGCCAGCCAGTCAGGCAGTCAGCCAGTCAGTCACAAAGGAAGCACTTGAAAAGTGAACACGTTAACGGGGAAAAATAGTTCGTCGCCTCCTCCAAATGCCATTCTCAGAGACCGCTTCGGGGCGTATGAGTGGAAGATGGCAGAAGGTGAATTGTGTCGCCCGAAAACACTTGCGAATGCCTCTCGACTCTGTCAATCCAATCCAATTCAAACAAAAAAAAAAAAAAAAAAAAAGAAAAGAGAGAAAACGAAAAGAACTAACAAATTATGTAAACAACTGGTTGGTGAAGCGGTGCAATAAGTTCGAATTCGGTCGATATGCATTATGTCGAGGTGTTTAACGAAAAACTGACTGAATGTCGTCAATAATAACATTTGACTGCTCTCATTTTGTTCATGATCTATTGAGGTTGCATAGGGTGGTTTGGCGTTAAAAATTGATTAGATTGAGAGATAGGGAGAGACGGGTAGAGGTAAACAATTTACAGATCAAGAAACCCTTCGAAAGGACTCTAGTTTATAATTCCCATGTCTATTCATAAGACTTATTATTACTCCATATTTCCATGAGTCTAGATGATATTGGTGAAGTAATCTATGAATCATGATATTCTCTGTCGGCAGGAGAAGTGATGATCCACTTGAGGCACTTTCCTATAATCATAGGTGAACACTAATCAACAGGCGAAGTAGAGCACGTCTGCTCTACTCCCAAACCCAATTGAGTTAACCAAGATACCAAAACTTCTCTTTTTTTGGCCAGCTGAACTTGGCTTGCAAACTAAATTCAAATCGAAATCGACATAGCCTTAATTTAGTCATAAGTATTTAAATGTAAGTCAAGGACCGGGTCATGATCAGCTAGTAGATCTAATTTGTGCACACTCTCTGCTCGAGGTTAAGTTCAGTCAAGTTAAGGTTCGCCACTCGCCCCATTGAATGCTCGATTCAATGTGATGCTGAGCTGGCTAAGAGATTACTGGCTCCGGGCACTATATGTTTGGCGATGTGGTGGCTGCGACGTTTAGGCCGTAACTAAACCAGACACAGTTGATCGGGCTTATGCCGATCGGCTGCGGATCAGCAGCTTATGCTGGTTCCACTGCGTAACTAAGCGGAAAGACCAGAGAGAGGGGGAGAGAGAGATGGAGAGAGGGCGGAGGACGCGCGGCACTGTACAGGCGGTGGGCAGGTGGGCCTGGGCACCGTATGTGGTCGCTCTCTGAAGTCAATTCCTTGACCATGCCGCGCAAGCTGACCAGAGAAGCCTCTGGGGCAGCGGATAAAAAAAAAACAACAAAAAATAACGCAGTTTTGCGTCTGCAACGACGACAGCCTCCAGTTTCAGCTGCAGCGCAGCGGTCGATTTTTGCGCACTCAAATCGAAATAGGCCATGGATCTGCCTGCGGTTGTCAGTACTCGATGTTGTTGTTGTTGCTGTTGTTGTAGTAGCTGGTGTTGTTGCTGGTGTTGATACTGTCCGCGTCGGCGTCGCTTTTGGCCATCAGATCACACATTCCCAGGCACAAAACAGCCACAGTCGCAGCCGTAGTCCGCACCGATATCGTGCTGAACGATATGGACAACCGTTTGCTAGTTGTTCTTTTGCCTCCTTCCACTCTGGCAATGTGTCTGTGTGTGTGTGTGTGTGTGTGTTGATTCACAGTGATACTTTTACGAGCAAATGTTACCCAATCTGACGATTACAGACACCCATATCCATGGCAATTTGTTGCTATCTTATTTTCTCATCCTATCGGCGGCACGGCAGGACTCTTTGTTTTGATATTGCCGACGCGTTGATCGTCAACACCGATAAAAGCACAAAACAGAATCAAGCTCACATAAATGTGTGCGTGCGAGCCTGTGGGGGTGTGAGTGTGTGTGTAGGAGTATTTACGAAGACTCATTCACTCATCATATTTTGAGTGGTTTTCTTTCTGTTATGGCCAATCACTTATTGAACAAGCATACAGCATACAGCATACAGCATACAGCATACAGCATACAGCATACAGCATACAGCATACAGCATACAGCAAACAGCATACAGCATACAGCATACAGCATACAGCATACAGCATACAGCATACAGCATACAGCATACAGCATACAGCATACAGCATACAGCATACAGCATACAGCATACAGCATACAGCATACAGCATACAGCATACAGCATACAGCATACAGCATACAGCATACAGCATACAGCATACAGCATACAGCATACAGCATACAGCATACAGCATACAGCATACAGCATACAGCATACAGCATACAGCATACAGCATACAGCATACAGCATACAGCATACAGCATACAGCATACAGCATACAGCATACAGCATACAGCATACAGCATACAGCATACAGCATACAGCATACAACATACAGCATACAGCATACAGCATACAGCATACAGCATACAGCATACAGCATACAGCATATAGCATACAGCATACAGCATACAGCATACAGCATACAGCATACAGCATACAGCATACAGCATACAGCATACAGCATACAGCATACAGCATACAGCATACAGCATACAGCATACAGCATACAGCATACAGCATACAGCATACAGCATACAGCATACAGCATACAGCATACAGCATACAGCATACAGCATACAGCATACAGCATACAGCATACAGCATACAGCATACAGCATACAGCATACACTAATACACTATTAATCCTTAGATAAATAATCCTTAAGGCAATCCCAATATAAATTGAATTAAAGATTTATACAAGTTCTTTTGCTCAATTCTCAGTCAACTTCTGATCGTCCTCCAAATATTCCAAATATTTTCTTTTATTTTACAACACTTGGAATTTCAGCAGCTTTAAGTTGCCTCTAAGCACACACTGCAAGAAAACTGTTGACAATAAATTAGTTAGCTTAAGCTTGTTGCACTCTTTGCATGTCGATTGTTTGTGGTTAAGTGTTCTCACGTTTTTCGTTAGGTTCTTTATTTCCCATCGTTTTTTCATTTTAGCATTTTCTTCTGTCCTTTTTTGCGTGTTTTCCTTTAGCGCTAACCAAACGTACTTATTGAACAGGAAGGACATGGAACCACTCGAAACTCTTCAAGCTCAGCAGTCATCAATCAGTCAGCCATCTATATAGATATACTCTCTGTGACTGGGTATGCGGCGTTGCCTTTGCCTCACTTTTGGGCATTGTCTTTTGTAAGCCTGCTGGATGGCCCCTCGGACAGCCGCCCGCCGTTCGCTCCTCCGCCCCTCCGCCCCTCCACCCCCTGCGCCAGTGTGTGGGGTTTTTCGGTTGCGTCTGAAAGGTTTTATTTATTTATTTTTATGCGGCATTACATTTATTTTCCTTTTTATTCTCATGCCTGCTGTTGCGGCGGCTGCTGCCAGGTGAGATGTGAGCGATGCCGATGCCGATGCCATTGCTCCTTTGCCCCGCCTCCCGCTTGTCGCCTCTCGCCTCTCGCCTCTGCTCCTGTTCCTGATACTGTGGCTGTTCCGTTTGCTTATTGAGGCTGAGAAGAGATAAGTGGCTTCTCTTTTATTTTTTTCTCTCTTTTTATTTTATTTTATTTTTTTTATTTTGCTGCTTTTTGATGTTGGCTGATCTACGACGCGGATGCGAGTGCTGAGGCGGCAAATGGCGGGGCAAAGTTTTCTCGTTCGCACATTTTATGATGGCTGAGATTGCCATACTTTTTAGCTGCTCCTTGTCCCTGTCTCTCTGTGTGCGTGTGTGTGTGTGCTGTTGAGTGATTGGATTGGCTTGGTTCGCTTTGGATTGAGCCGAGTTAAGCTGAGCTCTTGGCCATATTGATGGCAGGTGTCTCTCGTCTAACTGTTTGGCTGCCGATTCAACTTCGACTTCGATTCGTTCTCTGTCGATTTGGTTGCCATTGTTTTTCATGTTTTCGCGTTTAGCATCATCATCCACATCTTCATCAGCATTATCATCATCAGCTTCGTTCCAACACCGTCAACCGTCGTTGTCGTCATTTTGCGCCATTGTGGCGAGCAGCGGCAACTGGTTTTCTGGACATCGTCGTCCCTCAATTCCCATTCCCATTCCCATACCCATACCGATACTCGTCCCCCGGCCCTCCCACACAACGCCCCCGCTAGCCAAGAAACTGTCCTCAATCGCAACTCCATTGCCTGCGTTTGTCTTTTAGCCAGAATTGCCAATCATTCGCAGCCGCAATAAAATTACATGAGTAAAATGTGTCCGCGAGCATTCGTGGTACTTGATCGTTTTCAAGAGTGCGGTAATCGGTTTCAATTTCATCTTTATAGTGTTATGAAACTTGGGGTCCGCAAAAAAGAGCTTTCGGCCAGCTGAACGCCGACACCGCCACCGCCACCGCCTCCAACACAAGTCACAAACTGCACTCAGCTCACTCCAGCAGACAGCAACAGTTGCACAGGCGCCGTTCCATATTAATTCAATGGGGATTAGATTCCATTTCTTAACATAATATCTTATAATAACTACATATAGAACACAAGAAGAATTGGACAGCAATACGTATTAATTAGTTGAAATATTCGTTTGCATTGCATGGCTTATCGATAGCTCCAAAATTCGAAAGCTATAGTTAATCGATAATAGGTATCTGAGAAAAATGTAAGTAAAAGTTTTAAGTTGTTATTGCTTATAGTATATCGATTTATCATCATAATGAAAAACGACTAGTCGATAGCTGTAACTTAAAAATTTATAGCTTGAGCGAAAATGTATCGATATTTTATTGCTCGATTTTAATAGATGGTTGATCGATATTTTATTTACGATATGTAAAAATATAAAAATTAAAATTACAGGATACACCGATATATTATCCTAATACTTCGATAATTTGTAGAATAATTTGTTAGGTAAAATATTAAAATATAAACACATCAAAACAGTTAGCTGTATTTATTGTTGTCGATAAATGTTTATGTCGATACTTAAAATCTGATTAATTAGCATACAGAAAAGGCTGCAGTAAACTAGCAATAGTTGCATCAGTATGTAAATAACTATCTTTGCTACTCAGCAGGAGCTTAGCCAACGCGAAGCCACACACTGGATTAGCCCCCTTTAGCAGTAAGCCCCATTGCATTGGCATTTGTGGATACTCAAGCATGGCTAATGCCATAACTGAGCTCACTGAGCTAAGCCGGCCAACGCCGCCACTGGTTGACCAGGTGCGATCAGCATTTTAGAGACGCAGCTGCCGCTCAACGTCGCCATCGTCGTCGTCGTCGTCGCCGTCGCCGTTGTCGTTGTCGACGCTCTCACACCCAACGCTTACATCCGCTGGTCAAAGATGGACGTTGCATGCCGCCAGGCGCTGCTGCTACAGCAACAGCAATAGCAACAGCTACAACTACAGCTCCTGCTGCTGCTGCTGCTCCTGCTCCACCATTTATTGTGGATTTTCCCGCCCTGCCCGCATTTAGCGGCATTGCCCTGAGTTTCAGTCGATCCTGTGCCGCAGCCAAAGCCGCAGCCGCAGCGGCAGCCACAGCCACAGCCAAAGCCGTAGCCGTAGCCGTAGCCTCCTTGCCTGTAGAAAGCAATTCACTGTAATTGCTTTGTGACTTATGGCCCGGCCCAACTTGTGCGCTCGCCGATCGTCAGTTGGCAGGTAGCCAGGGCCAGAGACTGCCAAAGCTATAGCCCAACCTGGAACGCTGTGCAGTCAGTCTGTCGAAATGGTAGTGGTAGTGGCGTCTTGACCTTGTCATGCCATTAAATAAATTCAAACAGAAACTAAACTCGGCATGTTCTACGACTCGCTCGCTCTTTCTCTCTCTCTCTCTCTCCCTCTCTCTTTCTCTCCCTCTGGGTGCGTTGTCGATGTCGACGGCCCAGGCCTAGTCGTGCGACATGACAAGTGTCCGCCTAGACCCCCACCCACAGCCCCCCACCCGTCACCCGCTGCACCGCTGCAGCTTTAGCTTAAAGCCCAATAACCGGCCCCACCCCCTTTGCGTGCTTCATCACGAGCCGCCGTCAACGGGCTGCCGTTTCTGGCATTCGCAACCGCAATCGTGATCCACTGGCCACCGGTCGCGGCCGACTCGCCCCACTCGCATCGCAGAGTCGACAGGCCCCACTAGCATTAGCTATATAACGAGTTGCCATATTTTGATGGATTCGTCTCTCAGAGGTGTAAATATTAACCAAAGGGCAGTGCGAAAACGTGCAGCCAACCACCGAACCACCAAGCCACCGAAGCCAAGCCCCATTCCCGGTTCTTCATCTTCGTTCCGCTGTCAATTGGGAAGCCTTGTGTGCGTGCTTAGTGTAGTTGTTGTTGCTCTTGTAATTGGTTAAAGCTGCTGCTGCTGCTGCTGCTGCTGCTGCTGCTCATCTTCTTCGGCTATCCCAAGCTCATCTGCTAGCTTCATTGCCTGAGCAATAGAGCGAAATTAGATGTCCATTAATGGCTGCCTCTTGATGTGCGCTGAGCACACACATCGAAATACCAAGTTCTTAGAACTAAATCAGTTCACAATGTGATAGTAACAAGTAGATGGATCCATTTACTCGTGTTCTCCATTGTAAGTTTAACATGTAAGTTAACATCCACTTGCAAGTGCTAAATTTCTTTTATGAACTGCTTTCCTGACGTCAAATTAATGGAATCATGTGCTTCTAACTCATGTTCATTGTTTAACATGTACTTTAACATGTTATTTACCATGTAGTTTGACATGCACTTGCAGGTATGGAATTTGTTTTAACTGTTTGTCTGAAATAGGATAAAACAATATGATATAAATTGTTTCTGACTCCTTCTCATGGCAAGTGTAACATGTAGTTTACCATTAGGTTAAAATTTAACATATCAATTGAAGTGCTTCGTAGACATTAGATCCATGTTAATGAAAGTAACATGTTTTCACGCGCCTTGTAAACTTTACATGTATTTTGACATGAGCTTGTTAAATTTCTGTCATCATTCCTTATAAAATTATCATGTACTTTAACATGCAGTTTGCTATCGATAGGCTTTTACTAGGTATTGCCAGCTTTATCATAACAAAAAGCAATTCTTTCATCTCGAATGTTTCCCTTGTCTTGTACAGTCAAGCTCCTTTAGCTTCACTGCACTTTGAACTGTGCTGGAGCATCATCTGCGGCTTTTTAGCAGTGTTTGGGCAAAATATCAACTAAAGCATAATCCCGATACTTTCGTTTGGCATGTCCGATCGAAGTCCGCATGCATTCAACTCTCACCAGTCCAAAAAGAGATGAAGAAGATGGAATAATAATAATAATGATCGAAAGCGCATTTGGAGAGATGTGGGATGAGGGGGAGACGGATGAGTGTGTAGGAATGCATTGTCATCCCGTTGTTAATGTTGTCTTCGGCTCTGCAGCACAGCGCCAACTGCTGCCAGTTATGACGAGTGCCCCCCACACCGAGCCGATCCAAATCGAGCCAAGTCGAGTCGAGTCGAGGCGACTCGAATCAAGTCGAGCAGAAGCCCGACTGCGCCACCAAGAACATTGACTAATCAACATATCAGCACGATGGCCATGGCCACAGAGAGAGAGAGAGAGAGAGAGAGAGAGAAGAGTGGGAGAGACAGTGCCAGCTGGAGGGCAGGGAGCAAGTTGGCGTTGCGTGTTTGCGACCAACCCATGCGGCGTGGCAATTGCAGCAGATAATGGTGCAAAGTGCCGGCCAGATCATGGCAAGTAAAAACGTTGCAGCCGGGCGTTACCGACTGCAGTATACGCATTCACATCACATTTTCTGATTTGCCACATCCCCAGTTGGTATATATATAAATATATATATTCTTTTTGTGGAAATTAATAGAGCATGCATTTTAGCCGTTAAGTTTTGAGTTTCTAGCTCTAATACTGTAGAAAATGCAGTTTCCAAATCCCGATTTGCCACGCCCCCTGTAGGCGTAGACACATACTTTTTGGCTAGTTCTTAGAACGAGATAAATGTAACGTAACTATAAATTTTGTACGCTTGCGCGTACATTGTACGGTATTTTTCGATAGAGGCGTAAAAATTATTTTTGTGCCATCGATAGGGGGCTGCGCTACCTCAACTATCAAAACTTCCTGCTAACACCTTATAAATTGAGGGTATATACGTGTAATGCTCCAAATTTCAAGTCTATAGCAATTGAGCAAAAAAAAAAAAAAAAAAAATTCTGCTCATACGCACAGAAGGAAAGACGGACGGACAGCAAGCCGGACATTGCACAAAACCAGTATACCTAGTTCACTTTCGTGAATGAGCATAAAAACCAAAGGGGATCCCGAAATGAATCGCATCGGCGCGACATGGCACGGCGGCAAGTTGGCGACTATCGACGCTGGATGCGTGCCCGCTCGGCTTGCTTGGACCGGGCTTGTCATTAGCTTACAGCTGCCAGCATGAGCTCAATTACAGGCGCTGCGAACAGCTCTGGAGCGCTGGCACTGGCACTGGCTTTGGCACTGGCCTGGGGGCCAGGAAATCGCTGGCTATTACAAAAATGTCCCAGTTCATCAATAAATACGAGTTTAATTGTGTAGCACTGGATGTCACTCGATGCTTATTAAAGCGGGCCCAACGCTTGACAACGCTTGACCTTGAGACTCGCTCACTCGCTATCTCGTTCTCTCACTATCTCGCTCTGCCGCTCTGCTCGCCCGGATCTATTTCCAGCGACTAATTGCAGGCCGGCAAAACCAATCGAAAATCTTATTTGGACCAAAACATAAACATAAAGTTTGCCCCGCGGCCATCATCAGCGCAGCTCGTTAAAAGTTAGGCGATGCCGAGACGAGAGGGACAGAGAGAGGTAGAGAGTGAGAGAGAAGCAGATGTTGTTGGCTTTCTTTAACAACATTTGCCCTGTTTGGCATGCGTGATAATTTGAATATAAAAGCATATTACTTAGTCCCCAGCTTGGGTTACTTGGAAAGCTGATGAGCGCGTACCATGACGACTACATCAAGCCAAACAAGAGAGAAGAAAACAACAAAAACAGAAAATCAGAAAAAACTGAAAAAAAACACATTTCTCAGACATCAAAAATGCATAATTAATTTACATTTGAACCCGGCTCATGTCTCTATCTACAGTTTCCCAGCCAGCCATCAGACGGCCGCCCAGAGAATTGTCAACGTCAGCCGGAGCTTGGCTGAGAGCCAAGAAGCAGCTGAAGTTGATTTGCTTTTTGTGGAGCAATTAAACGCAGTTTACGATGTGAAAAGAAGCCATTAAGGTCGCGCATGTCACAAATTAGCCAAAAACTTACAAAACATTTAAGCTTTCAAGACGCCGCAACAAAAGCTAAAAGCAACAAACAGTCAAAGCCAACATAACAAACAAAACAAGCAAGTAGAGAGGAAAAGATGTGAAAGAGAAGCAGGAGGCGAGGGAAAGATGTACCTGAAAAGCATCTATTGCAATGAGATCTATATATATATAGATATAGATATAGATATAGATATAGATATAGATATAGATATAGATATAGATATAGATATAGATATAGATATAGATATAGATATAGATATAGATATAGATATAGATATAGATATAGATATAGATATAGATATAGATATAGATATAGATATAGATATAGATATAGATATAGATATAGATATAGATATAGATATAGATATAGATATAGATATAGATATAGATATAGATATAGATATAGATATAGATATAGATATAGATATAGATATAGATATAGATATAGATATAGATATAGATATAGATATAGATATAGATATAGATATAGATATAGATATAGATATAGATATAGATATAGATATAGATATAGATATAGATATAGATATAGATATAGATATAGATATAGATATAGATATAGATATAGATATAGATATAGATATAGATATAGATATAGATATAGATATAGATATAGATATAGATATAGATATAGATATAGATATAGATATAGATATAGATATAGATATAGATATAGATATAGATATAGATATAGATATAGATATAGATATAGATATAGATATAGATATAGATATAGATATAGATATAGATATAGATATAGATATAGATATAGATATAGATATAGATATAGATATAGATATAGATATAGATATAGATATAGATATAGATATAGATATAGATATAGATATAGATATAGATATAGATATAGATATAGATATAGATATAGATATAGATATAGATATAGATATAGATATAGATATAGATATAGATATAGATATAGATATAGATATCGATATAGATATAGATATAGATATAGATATAGATATAGATATAGATATAGATATAGATATAGATATAGATATAGATATAGATATAGATATAGATATAGATATAGATATAGATATAGATAGGAATTTCATGGCTTCCGCCTGCAAATTGTTTCCCAATTTGTTCTGCACTTCCGATCGCTCAGTTTGTGGCAGTCTTTTGGTGCAAGCAATTGTTGCCACACGCCCAACAAGAGACGCGGACGCTGCCGAGCATTTGTGGAGTCATAACAGGCCATGCAAAAGCCAATTGCACATTCTGCACACACACATACACGCATTTGCATCTGTCTGTGTTGGCAGAGTGCCAAAAAAAAAAATAAATAAGAAGAAGAGCTGAAGAACATGTTAAGGCTGTTAATGCCAGCAAAGCTTTGATTAGCATTTCACATTTGGCAATTGAAAGTCTTCAGTTAATCGTTTGGCATGGCCAGAACAAACCGATTGCAGCACGCAGCTGCAGCGCAGCTAACGCATACCCTATAACTGCAAAAAGCTTGACTGATCGTTGGCATTCACAGGGTATTCGCTTAGAAAATCAAAAGCTTGAGCAAAAGATCTTCCATTGTAGTGGGGCTAAATGTTTATTAATAATTGTGATTGGGTAATTATATTTTTGGTTTCTAATTGACCTTGCCAGAGCTGAACTGCGTCGAAAGCCAATATGCATAGATAGAGATACAAATGGAGACAAAGATGGCGATGGCGATGGAGATGGAGATGGAGACTTTGCCAAGCTCTCACGGCCTCGTGACTTTAACTGTGACTCCGAATTGATTTTGTATGAAAAAATGCTGTGCATGAATTTTGTACGCACAGCCATGTGTGTGTGTGTGAGTGTATGTGTGTATATGCTGAAGCTGTGCGTTGCCCCCTCGCTGAAAAAGCGAGCAATTTTATGTTGCTTATTATTTCAGACCTGACGATTAAATACTGTGAGTGGCTCTAAAGCAAACGCAACAGCAGCAGCAAGAGCAACAGTAACTGTATCTGTATCTGTATCTGTGTCTGTATCTCTGCGTGTATCTGTGTATATATGTATTTGTATTTCTGCTTCTGCAATTGCATTCGTACTCGTTGCTTTGTGTACGCGGATCGACTACCTTGAACCGCGACCCCAGCTGGCTGCGCGAGGGGCAAGCTGGGGGAGCGGCGATCGGCGATAGCGTTTTGTGATTGCGATTTGACGAGATGCCAGAGCATTCAGGTCCGGGACACAGCGACGGCTAGACTCTGACAGCACACACACACACACACATACACACACATACACACACACATGCATTAATGCTGTAGGTTTTGTTTTTGTTTTGGTTGAGACATTGAGGCATTACGCATACGACACGCCGTACGAATCACAATCAATTGAGTGTTGCCAAAGGCGCAGCAGTGCCACTTCCGGCCAGCAGATGGCGCACGTGTTGGCCAGCAGAAGGGCCAACTGAAATTGTATGCCTGCTGCTGCTGATCCTTATTTTAGGCCAATTTAACGCATAGCGCTCTCCCTCTGCGACGCACACTCACTTGTTTATGGCTTGCAAAGCGCAAAGACTTTGAAATGGCGAATTGTGCACAGAGCTTTGCGGAAAAATTCAATTTAAAGCCAGCCACAACAAAGCAGCAACAGCAACAACAACAATAACAACAGCAACAGCAATAAATTGTTTCATTCGCGCACCTGACACATAAGCTCCGAATTGTCGTCTTCATCTGCAGTTGCGACCGTTCGACGGGATCGCATCGGATCGCATCGGCCAAGGTACAGGCAATAATAATAATAACAACAATAACAACAACAACAACAACAACATTGCCTGCTACATGGGATTGAACATCTGGTTGGTGACTTGCTGTGCCAACGCACCGTGGTGCGAAACCCTTGCAATTAGGGCCCAAAAACATATGCATGTTTCAGCAAATTATTCCAAAGTGAGTGTGTGGGTGTGCGGCAGGAGGCGGGGGACTCTGCTTCTGGCTATAAGCGTTGCCAGTGTAAGCACTCGCCCATTAAGTCTCTTAATTTGCCAACTCAATCTCGTGTCACAAATTGGCAGTTCGTGCGTTTGCCAACTTAAGAACTTGAAACAGAGCCTAGAAAATGTTCTTCAAAAATTTAAATAACAATAATTACAATAAAATAATAATAATACTTTATTATTCAAAATGTATTTAAATTGGAAAATGTGAACATGCTGTGCTCGAAGATAACTTAGCTGCGTTTCAGCTGACTTCTGTTGCTGTATATAGAAGCTTCAAGACTTTTGAAATATATACAGAAAATCTATTTATATTTTTATTTGATGCAGCTGAATTGAAGAGCATGAAATGATAAGTTAGTATATATATTGTTATATATATAAATTGTTTTGTTGAGCTTTTCTAATATTGATAATCACTACTAATCAATTGCTGACAATGTAAGCAGTTTGAATTTATAGCTATTTCAAGCCCTTTCTAGCTCTATCAACTTATCTAATGCTGCTTTGTCTGATTCTAGTTTTTGCATGTTTACTGATTATGGCTAAGGCATAATCTGATAATAGAGTTAATAGTATTTAAATATATATACGCACATATTATACGTATACTTCATATGTCATGCGTATACGTAATATATTTAAAACAAAAACAAATCATAATGAAATTTCACATTCACATTAATTTCTGAGTAAAATTAACAAGTAAAAACAAAACAAAGCAAAATTGCCTTTTTCTTCACCTTATACTTCTGCTCCTTCTATTTCTTTTTGTCCTACTTTTATTTCTTCTGCCCATATTTTATTTCATATATCTCTTCATTTACTTGTACTTCAATTTTGTCTTCTTCGACTATTTCCTTCGTTCTGCTAGTTCTTCTTTTATTTTTTCTTCTTGTTCTTTTTCACCTCGGTTTCTTCACCTTTTTCTTCTTTTTTTGTTTTCTATTTCTTCGACTGATTCTACTTTAAATTTCTCCTTCTTCATCTATTTCTTCTTATTTTATTTGTATTTCTTCGTATTCTTCTTCCTATATTATATTTAAAATTTATTGTTTCTTCTTTTTACAATTTTATCTTGTTCTATTTCTTCCACAGCTTCTTCTTGTTCCTTGCTCATTTATTATTAATTTCACTAACCAATTTGGTCCACATTCTGTGCATTTAACGCTTTCGTACCACTGTGCAGGGGCAACGGCGGCCACACTGCAATTATTGCAAAGGCAACGGATTATGAGAGCTGGCGCTGAGCAGCAGCAGCAGCAGCAGCGACAACAACGACGACGACGACGACATGTTGGCATGTGAATGTCCGTCCCCAGCGAGCGAGAAGAGCGGGGCGGGGCGGGGCGGAAGAAAAGGCGGCAAAGGAAGGGACTGCGCAACTGGAGAGCGTGCAAAACGATTATCGTCCTGGACAAGGACGAAGCCGAGGGCAATGGATAATATAGCAGATATCGCTTACATCCGAGCAAAAAGGCAATATCTCTTACTCTGTCTCTCTCTTTCTCTCTCTCTCTCTCTCTCTCTCTCTCTGTCTTCCTCTGTTGCACTCACTGGAACCGGAATTGCTTTCCACCTCATTATAACTCAACTGCTAATTCATGACGAAATATGTTAATTAATAGGCACAGGCAGCAGAACCAATGCAGCTGACTGAAGCTGAAACTTCAATGAGAATAAACGAGAGAGAGATAGAGAGATAGAGAGAGAGAGAGAGAGAGATCTGTCTAAGAATCTTAAATAGAATATATCGAAAACATATGAGAGGATATACTTAGAGTAGAAAATAGATGGAGATGTTCAAGTGCTTCAAATGGATTTAGATGTGAAGGAAGAGGAGGAAGGGAAAGATGAAGATGATGACAACGAAGATTAAAGAAGAAGAAAAGGGGAAGAAGATGACGGAGAAGAATGAGAAAAAGAAGAGAAAAGAAGAAAAAGGAGGAAGAACTAAGAGTAAAAGAAAAGAAGTTGGAGAATAAGCAAGAGAAGAAAAAAAGCTTTGGATTAAGATGATGAATAAAAAAGGATAAAGAAGAATGAGACGTAAAAGAAGCAACAATCTATAGAGAACTCTATAGAAATGGAACTATTACCATATTATCTATATTAAAATTGTTTAAGATTTATGATATCTTTGAATCCAACAAGCTTTTCCTCCTATGGGCAAATATAAGGTAAGTACAATACTTTGATTTGAAGATTAATTGAAATATATATATAAAATTATGAGCAATATTGTATATATGTATATATTTAGTCATCCCTTAAATATAATCATCATATATATTAAAGTCAAGATTTTATTTTAATCCAAAACATTTAAAGTTAGTGCTGAAGGAGCTGTAGTTAAACAACTGAACTGAAACTTTTATATCGAATTTCTAATCATGTAGAATTTAATATACAAAAATCTATAGAAAAACATAGTCTATATGTATGTCTAATACATATACCATATAGTAAGTATTACATGGTATATAATACTGATGAAGCTTAGATATTACCAGTTAGAGCAGTGGAAATTGTTGACAGAAATTAAGAATTTTGTGCTTTTAAATAATGTAATAAATAAAATATTTATGTAATACATGTATGTATTATTTAAATATATATTTATATATAAATATATAAAGACAAGATTCACAATATATTTAGTATATCTATGCATAAATTCAATCGTTTTTCTTTTTCTTCTTTTTTTTGTGCAAAAGTTCAGTTGGTTGAAGTCACGAATTATATGCACATATATATGTACATATATCTTTAAATGTATAGCTAAGAGACTAGAAAACGCGTTTGCTGCTCAAGCCGCTAGATGGCGGCACAATATAATAAATGATTTATCAGCAATTTGTCAATATTTATTTATTTTTTTGTGGCCACAACTCTGCGGTGGGGACAAAGCAAACTCTATTGTCAAAGCTGTAGTTGTTGTTGTAGTTGCTGTTGTTGTTGCTGCAGTTGGCTTGGCTGCAGCTGCAGGTGCACTGAGGCATTGAGGCATTGGTGGGCCCTGAAGTTGGCGTCAAGCGTCAACGCCTGAGCGACAATTATTGATGGCAATCAAGCATAGGCAAATCAGCGACTGCCAGCAGCCGTAACGAGAGACAGAGCCAAGAGAGTGTGTGAGAGAGAGATAGAGAGAGAGGGAGCTTAAGACAGACAGAGAGAGAGGGAGAAGTAAAGTCATACAGACTTTTTTTGTTAACACTTGAGCAGCAGCTGTGTGTGTGTGTGTGCGTACCTTATGAAGTTGCAGCATGAATATATATATATACATATATATATATATATAAATAGGGGTATATATATATACATATATATATCTAAACACAGCCATATATTCGCCTAACAATAGCAAATAATAAAAAAAAGTCAACTGCCTGTTCTGTTCTATAGCTAATTATAAGCATGGTGTAAATTTACAATGCCTGTGTATACAGCTCACGAACAGGCGATTATATATACCAATATACATATATATATATATATATATATAGGCATACCTATGCCAATTCACCATCTCTCTCTTTCTCTATCTCTTCTCCTTTTCACTATTTAGAGCTATGCGATTTGACAAAAGGCAAAGAGCGCGAGATGTTAATGTAAATATTAAGACAACTGGCAAATGTCGAAATTCTTGACAGCACACACAGACACACACACACACACACACACACATATATATATATATATATATATATATATATATATATATATATATATATATATATATATATATATATATATATACTATATAAATATAGATAAGCAGACCTAGACAAACGACCTTGCTGAGTTCATTATGTCCAGCGCAACTGGTCAAAAGTATTTCAAAGACTTTCTTTTACATAAACTCTGTGCTCACTCCAGAGCATCAGCAAGAGCTATATTCAATTTCTGTATGTTTACCAACCTCTGGAAATACAAGGTGTTAAGGATATTTGAGCACTGATCTTAGTGCTCAGCAGATTTCCAATTGTTTCCATAAACAGAATTTTCCAGATATAGAAGTTTGGCTCTTAAAGATATTTATAGATATATAGCAGAGATACATATATTGTATATATAGAAAGAGAGAGATTTATTGAGTGAAGAGTTATTAAATGACTCAACTAGAAGATAAACAAACGTTTTTATACATATACATATACATATATATTTATGCTATCAAGAGTCTGTACTCATTATAAAAAAACTAAATGTCGATGCTATAGAACAAGTAATTCGCAAGACCTGCTTAAGAAAGGCAGGGAAAATGGTGTTTAGGAAAGATATATATGATTTATAGATTATTAATATTATTAAATTCTATGATTTCATCAGCTTACAGGCAGATAAGCAAAACATACATGTAAAATTGAAATTGAAATGCACTTTAAATGCCCTCCAGAGCATACATACATGTAAGAGTTTACATACAACTTATTCTATATATATATATATATATATATATATATATATATATATATATATATATATATAGACCATTATATAAACTCTTGAACAGCTTCGACTACGCAATCATTAGTTCAGTTAGTTCTATTAGTAAATCAACTCAAACTACTATAATACGTTGATATAACTAAAGGTAACTACCAATATATTGTCTATAAGTGGTATCTAGCCATAACCCCATTAATATGCATCATATATTATCTTTCTATCTATTCTATCTATTACATATATTTGTGGATTATATTTTTTTCCATTTTAAGGAAATCGAAAATGACTCCTTGCAAGAAATAGTAATACTATAGCATGTATGTATGATCATTATACATTCTTATATAGATATGTATATATCAATTATCGATTATGTATGCTATGTGCATACGTACATTTCAGTATGTATATATCATAGTTACTTTAAAAACAGAGAGAAAAAGAGAAGGAGATTGCAAAGGAAGTCTTTATCGAGCATACGCCATGTAGCACTTAAAGTCTTTAAAAAAAATCTGTCGAAATCTATATATGTAAATCTAGAACATATATACCAAGTATTTACTTTATGATAGTTTCTTACTATCGCCAGATACTTCGTTTTAGCCATAATGTGAAAACTTACCTGAATTCAGAGTTTTGTTTTTTTTTTCTGCCTTTGTTAACTCCTTTCTTATTTAATACTCTTAGAATAGTTGTTGTTGTTTCAGTTGTAATTGGTGTTGTTGTGGTTGTTGTTGTTGTTATTGGTGGAGTTGAAGTTGCTGTTAGAGTTGTTTGCTGTTTGTGTTTTCGTTGTTGTTGTTGTTGTAGTTGTTGTTTTGATCAATTTGCTTGATGTGTTTGTTAAGTTAGTTAACTCGTTTAGTTGTTGAGCATCGTTACACACACTCATACTCACTCACACACACACACATACATGCACATGCCAAACACACACGCACACTGCTGGGCATATGTATGTGTGCGATCGTTGTTGTTGTTGTTGTTGCAAATGTTGAGCATTTTTTGTTTAGCTTCTGCTTCTTCTTCTTCTATATTAACTATTATTAGGTGTTTGTTTTTTTGTATTTCTTTAATACTTCGTTGTCAGCTCTGCTTCTTCTTGTACTTCTTTGTTGTTGTTGTTATTGTTAGCACCTTTTGTTGTAGTTGTTGTTGCTCAAATTCTGATCACATCATAATTATAATTATAATTACAATTATAGTTATGCTTCTTTTATGTTTGTGTTTATGATAATGTGCTTGTTGTTGTTTGCTTGTTGTGGTTGTTGTTGTTGGCTAACTGTAAAATTAATGTTGTTTTTTATTATTAGAATTTGTTTTTGTTTTTTTGGGTGCACCAAAACAAGTTCAAATATTAAGTTCTGTTTTCGTTAAGCACAGCTGCACCCACACACACACCCATGCACCCACACACACACACACACACGTATGTATGTATACACTGGAACAAAATGTTTTGTTGCATATTTAGGTTGAAAAGTATGTTTGCATCATTTATTCGATTTGAATTGATTTTGTTCTATATTAATTCGTTTTATTATTTTTTTTTTATTATTATTATTGTTGTGTTATTGTTGTTGCTGTATGTTTGTCCGTCCGCGTGCGATTTTTTTGTGCGACAGGCAGAAGCAGCAGCGCCGCCGCTTTTGAAAACGGTTATAAAATCGCACGACACAAAAATTTGCTGCGGCGACGGCGACGGCGACGACGACGACGTCGACGACGTTTGCTTCTGCTGCGGCTGCTGTCGTTGTCGTTGTCGTTGTCGCTGCTGTTGTCGCCATTTTTGCTTGGCAAAACTTTTGTGCACTTTGCACTCGCTCTCGTACACACACACAGAGGCACGTGCATGCATACATATATATATGCAGCTAATGCGTTCTCGCTCTCGCTCTCGCTCTCGCTCACGAACACACAAACACATACACACGCGGCGAGAGAGGACAACGACAACGACACAAATAACAAACACACACACACATACACAGTCACCCGCACCCGACGCCAACGACGACGACGACGACACACACAATCAAAAACTCATTCGGCTACTTGGGTGCACACGCCTCCTCGTGCTGCCAGCCCTCGGCCCTAAAGCACGCTCGGCCACCAGGCAGACCAAGCATTTCTATGTGCCACACCCCTACGCCCTTAGCATGGACTCTAATAAAAAGGCAGTCAGCCAGCCAGCCGCAGCAGCACCAGCAGCAAGCCGAAAGCCAATAAAAACAAAAAACAACTCGACGAAAACAAAAAATAAACGAGAAAAAACGTGCCGAGACGAAGGTTTTGCGACAATATGCGACGACGCTGACGCTGGCAGCGCTGCTTGCGTTTGCCTTCGACCAATGACACTCGACGACAATATTAAAGAACACACACACACACGCACACGCACACGCACACAAAAAGAGCTACGCACACAGCGACAGCATGTATATACGAAACATGCAAAAAGCGAATCTCAAAAAAACGAAATGTCGTCGTCGTTGCTCGGCAGGAATGGGGGCGAACAGATGCTGAGGGACAGCAAAATATGTATTAAAAATAAAGCAAAAAAAAATTACACAGCCACACAGAGTACCTCAAGCGAGGCAGGCGACAGCAGAGACGACGTCGGCAGCGACGACGACTACGACGACAACGACAACGACTATGTAATCCAATCGAATCGAGAACAAACACACACATACGCACGCACACAGCAGAATGAGAGGGGGAGGTAGAATAAAAAACGAACGCAATTGAAACGCCGAAACCAATCCAGAGGACGCACAAAATGACGAAGCAGAAGAGCAAAAGGCGACGGCAGCAGCAGCGACAAGCGACAAACGACGCGCGACACTTGTGTATGTGTGTGTGTGTGTGGCTGTGCTTGTGTTTATGTGCGAGTGGGAGCGAGAGCATGGCAATTGGAATGCAAGCCAAAAGCAAGCAGTGGAGGAATAGGAGTAACTGTCGAGTAGGTGGTGCAGGACAGCACCAGCACCAGCTGAACGGAGCAGAGCAGTGCAGAGCGAGAACGTTGTCGTCAAACGACGAGCGCGACCCCTACAACAACAGTTAGCTGGGCTCTGCCAGCCAGCCAGTGGCGACAATTGAGGGTAGTCATTTTTTTATGCTCGTCCAGTACATAGCCAGTCAAGGACTATATACAGTTATACATGTGACTCTGTTGGTGTGTGGGTGTGGGCGGAGGGTGTGTGTGTGTGTGTATGTGTGTATTAGGGGCAGTTTTTATGGCTTGTCCAAGTTTCACTTGCAGCACATTTTGTGCATTTGCATTTCGCATTTATCACAGTTTCCTTATTTCTCTCTCTCTGTTTTCTTCATTTTCTTTGCACATCAAAAACAAAAACACAAAAAAAAAATTATGTTATTATTATTTTTTTTTTGCTGCAATTGCAATCAACTAAAACTTTAAATTCTCGTTGATGAAGCACAGTAAAAAAAATAAATAAAATAAAATATACAAAATTATTGAATAAGCAATTTAAACAAAATGCTGGAAAACGAACGTGGAATTGTTTTTAAATCGTTTTTCGATTTTCGTTAATTTCGCTATTTATGTATTTATTTTTTGCAGTTGCTCTGCGCTTTGCCGTTTTAGCGACGGCAAAACAAGACGCGCGCGCGCAACAGCAGCAACAACAACAAAACAGAAACAGAACGCAACGCAACGGAATACAACAGAACAGAACAGAACAGAACAGAACAGAACAGAACACAACACAACGTACAGAGGAAACGTACACAACAAAACGACAACGAGGAGCGTCAACGACAGCGACAACGACAACGATAGCGACAGCGACAGCGACGGTGGCAGTGGCAGTGGCAGTGACTTGGCCTGGCTTGGCTTGGCTGGGCTATGGCAAAGTCGGCAGCGCAGCCAATGCCGGTGGGGGCGACAGTGCAGCCACAGCCACCACAGCTACAGCTACAGCTACAGCACAGCTACGGCTACGGCTACGGCAGCGGCGGCTATGGCCGCGACGATAAAAAATCGGTAAGCAGTTCAGTTCACACAAGAGAGCCTAAGACTGCGACGACAACGACGACGACGACGACAGCGGCGACGGCGACGGCAACGACGACGACGGCGACGACGATTGCGATGCGATTGCGATGGCGATGCGGCAGCGGCAACTCAACTTTACTGTTTGAAATCACATTCAACGCACGTCGCCGTCGCAGTTGCTGCTGCTGCTGTTGCTGCTGACGCTGACGCTGCTGCTGTCGTCGTCGTCGCCGTCGCATGGGCCTGGGCAGTGTTTGGCGCTCGTGCTTGGACTCGGAGACCCACCTAGCGGCGAGAAAAGACAGCATAAATACACACAGTCACACAGTCACACACACACACACACACTCACACCGCATCTCTCTCATATATTTCGCCGCATGCATAAGCTGAACGGCCACTGGTGGCGACCAGCACACAAACACACACACTCCCACACAAATGCACAAATACATATACTGGCGCCGCAAGTGTCCATTCGCTTCTGTGCGTATGTAGTGCTTGCTCCCTCACTCTCGCTCATGCCCAGCCCATAAGCAGCAAGCACACGCATACACACACCGAGCAAGACGAGGAAAAAAACATATTGGTACTGAATGGCAGAGAGAGGTAGAATGAGAGAGAGGTAGAGTGATAGAGAGAGAGAGAGCCAAAAAACGAGCAAGCAGTTCAAAATTGAATTCAAATGCTTATTTCCCATGTTCGCTCTTAAGAGCGAGCAGTGTGCTCTTTGGTGTTAACTTTGACTCTCTGCACTATGATTATGCACCCTACAATTCGGCCAACTGTGAGCTGTGATAAATGAACAAATAGTTGAGGTGGATTTTGTATAATTCTACATAGTTAGGTATGGTAATATAATAATTATTTTTTATAAAAATATTAGTAATTTTGTTGTATGACATAATTGTTCAGTTTAGTCTTTACTACTACTTAAAATAGATATTTGTAGGGCATTTAAAAGCTATGCTGGCCGCTTTGTTCACTGTCCAACTCATTGTGGGCGCTGGGCATGGCTTGAATCAAGTGTGCACTAATGAAATAATTAATTACGAGCACAAGCACAAAATTCAGCCGTTGCTCAACACACACACATATATATATATACATACATACGTATGTATAGTGAGAGATGGGTCTATACACACTTACATTTATTTACTTGTGTGTGTGTGGTGCTTGCTGGACATCTTAGCTTTAAGTGTCTCTCTGTGTGTGTGTGTGCGAGTGTGTGTGGTATCTATTATGTCCGTTTGTCTGTGTGTGTGTGTGGATGGGGTGTCGCCGTTTTTGATGCAGCCAAAAAAAAGCGAACACAACAAATCAAATCAAATTTAATTAAACCACTTTAAGCGATTTCTTGGCCACAAAATGCTATTTCCATACAAATACATGTACATGAGCATACATACATTGGCATATATATATTTACATATTGATATATTTATAAAATTTATATATTTATATTTGTTTACATATATATATGTAAATATATATAATATGATCATATTGAAGCTGTTTCAATTTATTATCGAGTGCCGTCGGCAAATTTCATTGATCATCAATTATTTTAATTGTTATTAAGCTTAGATATTCCATACCAAATACCAAACAAAAATAGAGAGAATGAAATAGAAAAAAAAGGAAATTATTTTATCACTTTTGTGTGTATAGAAATATTCATATTTTAGGCTATGAAAAAATAATAGTTAAGTTATAAGAAATTCAAAATAATTTAAAAAAAAATACATTTGAGCAAAAACTATCATTTTTTAAGTTAATTATTTTTTGCAATTTTTTAGATACATATACTAACAAAATTACAAAATAAAAGACAAATACTTTATACTAATTATAATCAAGTTTGTATTCCTATAATTAAAATTGTAAATCTAATACATTTTTTCATATTAATTGAATATTTAAAACATCATTATGTCAAACATGATGTATCTTAATTATCATTTAATTTACAATTTAAAATCTTTTGTTGGTTTTTAGCTTGTCAATCAGTTGATTTTATTTATTAATAATGCTTGTGGCATTATCTTTATGAAAAACTCATTTTCATTAAAGTAAACTATTTACATTATAAATATTTCCCCCCTTTTATTTAAATAAGTTATTCAAATGTTACTTTGAGTAATAATTTTTTTGTGATATTTGCTTATTTATTCGTTTATGCGTTATTTCTTTTTAATTTACAAGATTATATATATATGTATGTGAGTTAATTTTTATGTTAGTTTATACACATGAATATCTTTATATGTATTTATTTCTATATGAACATTAAAAATCATTTAAAAATATTTAACTTGAATTAAAGTTTTAAAGCAACATTTATTTTCTATCTTGTGGCATTTACTAAATAAATAAGTAGTTTTATATACAAATGCAGCCCATTGAATATTTCAATCTTATGCTGTTTCAAATTTTTAATTTAATTTTATATTTCGCGTTTCCAATATACCGTTTTTACAAATAAAATTTATGATTAATATTTTTGATTATCTAGTTCAGTTATAGCTTAAAGATTCAGTTAATAATTGATTTTTCTACCTAAACATGAATTAAATATGTATAGAAATAAATAATTTGCTTTATATGCTCATATACACATACATATATATATATATATCTACATGCACATATATCTATGTCTGTGTCCCATTTGAAGGTAAATCATTTGTTTATCTGAACTTCCTTCCTTTTTCCTCTATTCTTCTTTTCGGCATCTTCCTTCTGCTGCAGCTCAGCACTCAGGGTACCGTTAGCTGCTTAAGTCTGTTCGTAATCGTCAACGATTTATATATTTGCATACATAAGCATATATGTATATATATATATATATATATATATATATATATATATATATATACATATATGTGTGTGTGTGTGAGCATGTATGTGTATATAGAGCTCTCCTTTTCCCACACGCATTCACCAGCAGCAACAACAACAATAACAACAACAACAAATCGACGACAACTGCGACGTCAGCCAATGGAGCCAGTGAATGCGGTCGGCAATGCCACCCTATAGCCCCACCCCACACAAGCACCCACCCCCCTCGACCCTCGGCACCTACCACTACACCTCTAACGTCACCTCCACCTCTCACTCTAGCACACGCTGCCCACGCAACGAATGTCACACAGTGAAATGTGTCGCGCGTCGAACGTTGTCGTCGCGTCGGCAGCCGCGCCCCTCGCCGCGACGCCCTGCTGTGGCCCTACCCGTTCGAAAAAAGACAGCATTGGTCAAAGCCGAAACGGATGGCCGCGCATGGCTCTGAGCGAGAGCGAGAGACAGAGAGGGCGCGCGAGCGAGCGAGAGAGCGCTAGCGCAGAGGCGTGCGTGCGAGCGGGCTACAGCTAGAGCGTGCCTCTCGTCTCCACATACAAACACACGCACACACACACACTCGCACACAGCAACTGCCACTGTGCTCTCACTCTTATGACAATGTCGGCAAAGCAGTGCAAATGCCTTGTCCGCAGCTTTGCTGTAACTGCTGCTAGATCAAAGGGAAGGGGAAGGCAAAGGGGGCAGAGGGAATGTTTGAGAGAGGGATTGTGGCAGAGAGGAGGAGGGGAAAGACGAGTGTGTATGTGTCAGCTTAGGGCCAAGCATTAAAATCGCAACAAAATTGCGACAATTGCGACAACTTGACCCAATAGCCAAATAAATATTTATGTGCATCAAAATGCTTATGAATAGATCATAACTGTTATTTGGAGAGTGGCACTTCAATGGCTGTTGTTGCTGGCGTTGTTAACATTGCTGCTGTTGTTGTTGTTGTTGTCGGCTCAAACTCCAAATTGGAGTGTGGGAGCGTCGCGGTCTTTTGTTAGCCAGTCTGAAGGTCGTCAAGTCCAGGCCCCAAAGCCTCTCGCACTTAGCTGCTTCCTCTTTATCTATCTCACTCGCTCTCGCTATCGTTCTCGCTCTCGCTCTCGCTCTCTTTGTGCGCTTCCCAAGGATGGCTAAACCGGTTTATATTTTGTCTGCTGATTGCAATTGCGGTTTTAGCGCGCAGCATTTGAATTATCTCAACACTCGCAAATAGTTGCAAATTATCAAATGCTTTGGCTAAACGATCGTTGTTCCACCCGCAGCATCACTTCTTATGTTGTTTTCAATCTTTAACTCAGCAGGATAGCCGATCAAAGAGAGAGAGACAGAGAGACAGAGAGAGAGACTGATGGAACCAGCCTTAGATGTGTATGTGTGTCTATATGTCTGTATATGTACATACATATGTGCTTTATTTGATATTAAAATACTATATATCGATATCTTCATATCGACTAAGCTGATTGTACTAGGAAATCTAAGCAAGTGTTCATCTATTCCTATATAACTCTCTATTCCACTGAATATAATAGAAGTAATATAGATCGCTGCCAATCTATAATAGGGAGTAATATATTAAAGTGAAAAATGGACCACTTCTTTATATAGAAATTCCATAAAGACCCAATTGCATTGAGATCTCATTACTTCATATATATATATCGATATGGAAATGAAAACGATTTGGAGATTACATTTTACTACACTTGACTTTGAATTCGAAATATTTCCAAAATCATTTGCTTGATATTGAATAATAATAGTTATATAATAATTAAAAATCAGATCATAATACATATTCAATAACAATTATATAAAACTTATATATAAGACCAAAGTCCTTATTATACTTATGTGTATATGGAATTGGAATTTGAAATTTCTCATGAATGATATAATACTTGGTATATTTGATATCCCATTCGAAATCTTTTGGAATTACATATGGCATTTATAGCATATCGAATTCAAAGTCCATGAAAAATTACATAGGTAAACATATATTTGATTAATATCTTATCTTACAGAATTACATATTGTATATGCATATTGAATCGAAGAGAAGTCGAAACCGAAATCATTGTATATATGCATTTCAGTACCAGATTGAAGCGTTACATATTACTTATGTATATCAATTCGAATTGGATTTCGATTTCGATCTTGCAAGAGCTACATTACTGCATATGTATGTATATATGTATAACTCGAAATCTTCAGGAATCATTTATTATTTCATATATCAATTCGAATACGAATTTGATATTTCTCGCATATTACTTCAGATATGTGTATTAATATGTTTGAATTTGAATTCGAAATACTTTAGGTGAAACATATAACTTTTTTGTATCATTTCGAATTCGAATTCGAACTCTTTTAGCACCATATATTACCACAAATCTATGCACATCAATGTTATGCAGGGTTCGGTACTATCCAAGATCAATTTTAATCAATTTTCTGCTATATATATATATGTTATAACATAATTCGGAATGTTTGGGAAACTTCCTTTGTGTCTCTTAGTATTTCCGATTTTCGTGTGACAGCTGTGACTAGCTCTCAAAAAGGCAATTTGCTTGGGGATTTTGTTGGTTCATGTTCGAGAGCGTTAATTTGTGACAAGAAGATAAATGTGCTGGCTCTCTCCCCCCCGGCCGCGCGATCGCCACCGTCTGCTGCCGCACCTATTGCTGTTCTAACGCTGTCACACAGGGGGCGAGCTCTGCCCCTCTGCCCCTCTGCCCCTCTCCCTCACTCTCGTACTCCCGCACTCCCGGCTGCTTAGAGCCATGGCAAAGAGCATGATCAAAGACAAAGCCGAACACGTTGCCGTGCCATTGAAATCAAGCCAAGCCACCGAAACCACCGAAGCCACCAAAGCCGCGCCAGCCCAGGCCAGGCCGGGCCACAGACGAGGGAATTGACCGCAATTATGCGATAAAGATAAAAACAATGTGGTGTCATTTTTATGGTTCTTTTTCGATGTCCGATGTTCGGGCTTAGTCCGCGTTGCGGGCGGTGCGAGTGCGACAGAGATAGCGCGCACACTCTGCAAGCGGGATGGCAACAAGGTGATAATCTATAATTGCCCTTTGCTGCAACAATTGTTCCTTTAATTCCACCGCCGCCGACGACGACGACGACGATCCTACAAAATGTGTCCCTACTGTCGCTGCGGGTCGGGCAGGAGGTCAGCCCGAGCAGCGGCCCAGAGGCAGCGACATTTGGGTAAAACGTGAAACGAATGCGTTGACAGCTTGCGACTGTTTGCTTGATCCCTCTCTCTCTCTCTCTCTCTCTCTCTCACT
Organism: Drosophila mayaguana; assembly: GCA_037075325.1. Classification (NCBI taxonomy): domain Eukaryota; kingdom Metazoa; phylum Arthropoda; class Insecta; order Diptera; family Drosophilidae; genus Drosophila; species Drosophila mayaguana. The sequence continues at coordinate 2,190,895 of JBAMCG010000127.1, read as the reverse complement.
CTTATACTCGCTCTCCTTCTTCCTCCCTTCGCTCTTTGGGCAAGTGATTAGGGATCAAAATATCGTTTATAACTCATAATGACCATGACAAATATTGAATAGGACTTCTGTCTCTTCTTCTTCTTCACGTTGTGCCTCTTCTCTGCAGCTTGCCCTTCCTCTTCTTCTTCGTCTGTTGCCCGCTTTTGGGGTCCTTGCGTCATTGCGGTAAGCAGTTGTTGATTGTGTCGTAAAGGTCACGCCAACTGCATGGCCACATGTCGATCCCACTGTCCGCACTGTCCAGTCTGGGCAGCAGCATATGGCACTTCTACACACACACACACACACGCGAACAACTCTCACTCTTCTTCTTCTTCTTCAGTTGGTTCTTTTACGGCTGTTGTTGCTGCTAATGAAGCGCAGTGGAAATTGCGCGCGGCTGATAATCGCTTAATCGCTTATCAGAAATTGCGCCCATTGCGGCGAGTTGGGCTATCGGTTCCACATTAACCGCAATTAGAGTGACCATGGCACGGCAATTAATTTCACTTCAGTTAATGTTAATTGACATGGCCAGGCCCATGGCACAGTGGTGTCAAACACAACATTTCATCAAAATGTCTTTCATGCCATTCCGTGGATGTGGCAGCGGCAGCAGATGGAATGATAAGGATTCCCAGTGGTAGCGCCTAGTTAGTTGTCGTTGATTGTCAGTCAAGCTAGACAGTCAGGCGATTGGTCTGTGGTCAATCAGCCAGTCAGTCAATCAGTTCGATAACTCGCCAATTGTCAGTTACACAGACAGCTTGTCTCTAAATATGCGCAATCTATAACTTGATTAATCAGTCGGACAATCAGTAGCTCAATCAATCAGTCAATCTGCCAATCAATTAATCAGTCAGTCAATCAGTTGACTCATATATGTGATCAGTCAGCAGATTCTTCAATGGATCTGTTAGTGAATCAGGGAGTTATATAATTAATCAAGTAGTCTATCAGTCAAATCGAATCGGTCATACCATCAATCTATCAATCGACAAGTCTACTGACTTGAGAGTTAATCAATCAATACATCGAGTGGGCTACGTTATCAATCCCTCAGTCAAACTGTTTATCAATCAGTCAGCCATAAGTCATGAGTCATTCAATCAATCGAATAAGCGGTCAATCATTGGTCAGGTCCATCAGGTCGGTCAGGCCAATCAGGTCGGTCAGGTCAATCAGATCAGTCTAGCCAGTTAGTCCATTAGTTAGTCGTTCAATCACTTATTCCATCAGCTTTCAATCAGCACTTAGCTGTGTCCGCTATTCCATCAAGAAGAATAAACTTTCCACTTGCTTGAAAGATATCATTCCACAGATCGTCTTCCTCTGCTGTCTTCCGTTTTGCTGTCAGTTTTCACGGCTCCTCGAACCACTGTGCGAGTGCATGGCTATCGCAGTTTTCAATCAACATACTCGTAAATTTGCCAATCGCTGACGCAATTGAAACGCTCTCAAATTACGAATACCCTGCACTAGTCTGTAGATAACAAAAGCAACAAAAAAGAGACAAGAAAAAGCATTCCCAAAACAGATCGCGGACACGCACAGTGGCTGCCAGCTAAGTCAGCCTCATTGTTCACTTGTTTAATTTTCTCGTATTATTTTTGTTTTTTTGTATTTTCATTATTTTTTAGCGATGTCACCTTGTTGGCACAAGGTAGAGTCGCAGTCGCAGTCGCAGTCGTGGCTGAGGACGAAGGCGAAGGCAAGCCACACAAACAAGCAGCAGGAAAAAAGGATGCGCCAATGTGGCTGGCAAAACAATGAAATTGTGAAATTTTGGTTGGGTTCAAAGAATGTCATGAGCATTTTATGATTTAATCCCCTTTGTGTGAAGCCAAACATTTACCGGATCAGTCCGAAGTGTGGATCAGGACTCTCGAAACGTAAACACCCTCGAATACACACACACGCACATAGAGAGAGGGAGAGAGAGAAGAAAAGGGCCTGGGTTTGTTATTTGTCGCCGCAAAACTCTTGACTGCGACTGCGACTGCGGCTCAGACACCTGACATGCGATTAGTGCCGCGGCCAAGTGGCCAAGTGGACGAGTGGACAAGTGGACAAGTGGACAAGTGGCCTAGAAGGGCCCTTGGCCGGGCGTAGGCGATCGCAGTTCCAAGTCAATGTGATTTACTTTTGACATCAGCCTGCCTTGGGCTGCCTCCCTGCCTTGCGATGCTATCTGGCCGGGATCGGAAACACAAATGCCCCGAGTCATCAGCTGCAATGCAAAGGCAACAGCAACAACAACAACAACAACATCAGCAACAACAACAGCAAATGCAACTGCAACGGCAGACTTTTGGCTAGTCAGTTGGCTAGGGTTGTGCTGGGCTGGGTCGCGGCCAGGTTGGAGTTGGATGGGTTGATTGAGCTGGTCGATAGCTGGCCAGTTTGCAGCTGCCTAAATGGGCAGAGCATCCTAATCGAGTGCATTGATTCAGGGGCCAAGTAATAGTGGAAAGTACTTCCACAGCATATGTAAATCGATCTGTAAATGCGGTTTGTTCCGACTGATGGAGTTGGAGAAGGATTGAATGTATGAGTGAATGATTGACTCGGCGATTAAGCGAGTGCTTGACCGACTGGCTAGTTGGTTGGCGACTGAGATTGACTGAGACTTACTGACCATAGATTGACTGATTAACTGATTGATTGACTGACTGGCTTGTGTAGCGAATGACCGCTGTTTGACCGAGACGGACTGACCAAAGGTTGACTGATTAACTGACTGAATGGTTGACTGATTCTGCGACTGATGACTGATTGATAGTGGCTGACTGACGATTGAATTGACTGCAGAGCAGTCATATGAGTCAATTTGATTGATGACTGTTTCATAGAATGAGCTGCAACTGAATGATTGATGATCATTTGATGGACTCACTGACTGAACAGCTAAGTTTTCATTTGACTGGTTGACTAGAGTAATTGGGAATCGAATAATAAGCTAATTCATGAACTGATTGTATAATAGTTGCCTGATTGACCATCACATTGATGGACTGATTGACCGAGAGTGCGTTTCTCTCACATTTCATATCAAAGCGAGAAGCTCTAAAGTAAACAACAACTAACATTGCTGACATGTTTTGCGTTTGTTACTGTCGCTGGCTCAATGCGAATTGCATATTGAAAATGATTGATTTGAGCGGTGCGATGGATGAGAGCTTGAGCTGCATTCAGTACGCGGTATGCAGTAGCCTTAGTAGATCGTGAGAACTGCACTTAATTGATTTCCACATGCATGTGCCACAAATGAGTTTGCTTATAGTTCAAGCTCTACGCATGAGCGTCACAAATCCGATGTAATCTCCGAGCTGGGGATTGAGCTCTGGGGTTTGAGGTTCAGCTTCAGGTTCAGCTTCAGCTTCAGTTGCTGGCCAAGTTCAGTGCGATAGATAAATGCAGCGTCGAGAAAGTCTTTGTTGTGAAACGTCAAGCTAAAGTGTGTGTTTACGAGTATAGCGAATCGAATCTCTGGCCATCTGCCTCGTTCTACTGGCGACGCTAGTTCAATGGCGACCTGGGCTCAAAGCTTCCTGTGCCATGCCCTTTTGCTTTCAGATCTGGCTCTGTGTGTGTGTGTGTTATCTAAAAGACCAAGCTCTTGGCCTGCGGCATGTTGCTGCAATTTTTCATTATTCGTACTCTTTAAGTGATCGATCGAAATTAAATAAGAAAAGTAAGCAACGAGAAAGGAGGAAAATGCCCTGCCGATTGCCTGGCGTCCCACAATAAAAATATATATATATATATAAGGGAACCAGCGACTGGCCCCCAAACCGTCACAGCTCCAACTACAGCCACAGCCACAGCCACAGCCACAGCCACAGCCACAGTCAGAGACTCTGGCACTGACCAGAGTTCTGGCTGTGGCTGGGGAATGCGATGGTTAATGTGCGTTTAGATACGAAGACATGTAATTTTCCCAGCCCCATTGCGATCGGTCGCACAGCCAGCCAGCTGGACAGTCGGCCGGCCGTACAATTGTCTGACTCCAGCCTCGATGCTGAGCCAGCCACTCAGTCGCTGGCCGAGTGGAGGGGCTGTGCCAGCTTAGTTGCCCCCAAACCCGCCAGCTGCTCGCCAGCCGAACTCGAACTCTTTTTTTTTTTTTTGTTATTGTATTTCGTTTTTGGCCCCGGACAGTTGTCAATGGGGCAGATCACAACAGGAACGCCTGGGGAGCTGGCTTTGGCTGCAATCGTGCACTGACGGCCTTTGATTATGATGCCAACCAATGGCCCGGCTGGCTCTCTATATGTGCTCCATTCCCATATTGCAATATTGCTGAGGATTCGATCCTTATTACACGCTCGGCTACTGCACTGGGGACATAGCTTAGGCTGGGCCAGCTAACTGCCTGAATACCTATGAAGATGCACGCAAGCTGCATGCGCCTTCCACAACGTCATGATGATGACGATCATCGTGATCGTCATGATCATCATTATTATTAGTGCAGTCATAGCTGTGGCTTGCTGTTGCCACCTGCCAAGGCACCTGTGAAGTGCAACTTGAAGTTTTTGAACAAATTTTAATTGGGGTTTGACTGTCGGAAATATTTAAATTTGATAATGGGCGGCATTAGGAGTGGGCGTGGTGAAAGTGAAAGTCACTTGTAAGTGTTAGATATATTGTATATATATGATATGGGCTATAGAGTATGTAACATCAATTTCATTTTCATATATACGGTCTCACTGATTAGCTGACTTACGATTCTTACAATTTAGCAGTTTTTTAGCTACAGCTCTAATCCATAGCTAGACTTTATAGCTCGTTCTCTCAATATTTTCCCAGAGCTATCTAATGGACATTCTCCTTAAATGCAAACGGTCACACTGATCGACAGTTATCCAAGAACTATTTTCACTGTCCTATGACAGTTTGTACATCTTTTTTTTTTTTTTTTTTTTTTTTGTTATTTTTAATTTTTGTTGTATTTGCGATCGAGCCTCTGTTTAATTAACGAATGAATCAAGCGAGATCTGCACAGCATCGCCGCATGCTGGGCGCGATTCACACATTGGAGCTCGCTGGGATGGCCAAGTTTCCCATTGCGTTTGGCCAGCTGCGCGAGCGCAGCGACTCGCCTAGACCCAACTGCAGCGCAAATTGTTTACAATTCGAAAAACTGTTGCCGCCTCTGTTATCTGCGGGCACATCTTAACGAACACGCAGCTCTAGGGTAGCCCCAGCTCCGCTGCAGAGCAGAGCAGGAGGTCCCCCATGCCCATACCTAAACTGAAGCTGAATCTCAGCCGAACTGAACTGAACTGCTCGCAGCCAGCCTTGTGTTGTTCAGTGTTGGTTAATTTGGCATCATTCATCGTGGCCAAAGCCAAATGTCATGCAATGGCTAAGACCCCGCTTCGCTAATTACAGCCTCTTGTTTGTCCATGTGTGTGCGCCATTGTCAGCATGTGTGTGTGTGTGTGTGGCAAGTGCCGCAATAGAAGCTTCTGACTCCTCACGTGACACTACATCACGCAGCGTGCCAGATCGAATGCAATTGATCACCACAACCTGGGTGTCATTCTTATCGACTTTGTTGCCTGCTTCTTCAGCATCCTTGCCCCATGCCTCACTCTCCACCTCCCTCTCCCTCTCCCTCTCCCTCTCCCTCTCCCCTTCTGCTCTTTTGGCAGATCCAGCGAAATTCCATTTATATTTCAAGATTTGATGAATTATTTTTATGGATATCGAGCCGACCGTACTATGGTATAGGTCGAAATCATTTGAAAAATATGGATTGCGTCGAATATTATATGCTAATGCTAAGTCTAATGCTAAGTCTAATGCTAATGCTAATGCTAATGCTAATGCTAATGCTAATGACTATGATAATATGAACAAGTCATAATATAACTGACCAATATATGGATAATGATAATGAGAATAACAACAATAGGGATAGAGATGATGATAATGAAAATTTGAACAAGCATGTGTCTAATATGAATGCAAATCTCTTGAATTATGTCCCCTTCTTTTGATATATTCAGAGAAAAGATATCTCTGGTTTAATTGCCTTTTGTCTGAAGTGTTGTGCAGAAGTCAGAAACTAAAGCTGTTCAGGCTACGATCCATGCCGTCGAATCGTAAAGCATTCAGCTAAGCGGCAGGTCTCGCCAGAATTATGAAATTGCATGGGTGAATATTTTGCCTAGAAGGCTACAACTGTGGCGAGGCAAACGAGTTACGAATTTAATCATAGCTGGGAATCACTGACCCATTAAGTTGATGAGATCACCCGAACTGATCCACTTTGCATTTGGCCAACTGGCCAGCGTTGGCTCTGTTGACATTTCTTGACCAGTTTCTTGGCCCGTGGAGTGGCCATACAGTGTGTAGTGGTGTATAGTGTGTGCTGGAGTGGTCTCTGTAGAGTCGAGTGTAGAGCTAGACTCGACTCGCATAATATGCAATCGCCGGAGGTGGAAACAACAAAGAGATCTGTAAGCGACAACAATAACAACAACAACAACAACAACAACAACAACAACAACAGCAACAACAACGACGGGGCGATGTCGGTGACGGTTGTCGACGGTGGCGTTTGCGTGTCAAGCGACATCATTTGCATAACAATGCTGGGGACGATTCAAATTTTTGGTCTCCCAGAGCAATTTTCAGACACACACAGAGATACAGAGTGAGTGAGAGAGAGAGAGAGAGAGAGAGAGGCACCCTCTGGCACCTGCTCGTACACATTTAGATATCAACGAGTCACATTAATGATTTTTCAGCTGAAGTCGTCGTCGTCGTCGTCGGCGTCACAAATCGCTGGCAAATACCTGCACACACGCGTATGCATATGACATTATCCAAGACACTAGCCAAGCTGAAGATCAGCAGAGGTAGGTAAGATGGGGTGGGAGAGGGAGAGAGAGAGAGAGGAGGGGCGGGGGTGCCTCCCTCAGCTGCGTTGCGATTGCGTCGCCAATGCGGAACGGAACGGAACGGAACGCAGCGAAGCGGGCGTCTTGGAATATCGCGATCCGCGCTGAATGCGCGGCGCTCTGAGCGGCGGCTCTGAGGTATCGGGTCTCGGCCAGCCCACAGCTGTTGAATAATTTATGCGCCACTGTTGTCAGCGGCACCTCCTCCGAGTCGAGCTACGGCCGTAGCTGCGGCGGCAATGTCGCGCTGTTGCGTCGACTTTTCACGTAGCCCCGCTGCCGCTGCTTGGGGGAGAATTATTTGCGTTCGCCTCCTTGCGTTTCTAATTAAGCGAGAGAAATATTCAAAACCTTTGCCATTGTTTCAGCGATTTTCAAGTTCAATTTACATAACATTCCTAGCCGCCCCGTCGCATCGTGTCGCCCCATTTTCTATATGTTGGCTTATTTTTTTTCCATCTCAAGTCACAGCAACTGCTATACTATGTAGATATTTCTCTTCATGTTGTCGCTGCTATTAAAGTCACAGCCTTGAATTGTAAATCTGCTCGGCAATGCGAAGGGTTCAAGGCCAGCGGCGCGTCGCCCCCGGTGAAAGGTCACAAGCGGCGTGCAGATCTTGTGGATCTAATCTAGCTTCGCAGTTAACTTTTGTAATCTTTTGCTGCAGGAAATCACGCATCGATTTCATAATCTTGCTGCATAATAATAACAACTGCAGACGCAGCAGAAATCCATTGATTCGTAATCCTGCAGTGCATCCGATTTCCGCGCCAGCTGCTGCTGTCATTGGCTCGGAGTGAGGCAGAGGCATCCCTTCTTTCCTATTATCGACTGCTGAACGCCATTTTGTATAAGACAAATATGATATTACATAACGCTAGACTAGATTTCCATGCCATTGTTCGATTGGCATTTGCGTCCAGAAAGAAATTTCATGGGACTGTGAAGAGCTCTGCCTGCTAGGCATCGCATATATCCATAATATGATCCATAAATATGGTTAGTATATTGAAATTGAATTAAGAAAATCATATGTATGCCTGGCTAAGCAAAATATAAGCTTCATATGTTTAGCTGCTAGAAAGTTTGTGAAGAGCTCTCTCTATAATATCCATGATATCAGCCTTGGTATATTGAATTTAAATATATAATCGAAATATCTTGCTGATTTGTTTTGTCATATCTTATGTCTCTGGGAAAAACTCCGTTAGGCAAGCAGCTGTATAGATTGTCAACAGTATGATCCATAGGCATCTTAGGCGAAATTCTAAAAATCAGTCAATGTCTTTAGCGTATCTGATGCCTACCTAAGTCTGCAATCTATAAGCTATAGCTATAGGTTATTAACTATATCAAGTCAAGTATTTTCTGATATTAGATCTACTTGGTGATCTTCCTGGCAACGAGTTTCCGCTGCTTACTCAAAGGCCAATAGATCACAGACTATTAGATTCGACAGTTTGTTTCACAATAGATACGCTAGGTAAATTGTCAGATATTATAAATCTTCATTAAGATGAGGTAAGTGCGCATAGAGATGTCAGGGCGTGCATGAGTCGCATTTGGATGCCCCAAATTGAGTGGCCTTAAGTACTTGGCAATTGTCTGTTGTGTGTCAGCCGTATTCGCTATATCCTCTGCCTGACTGTGGCTGTGGCTCAAGCATGGAAGCAACTGTCTCGATTCCCAAATGAGGGGCTAAGTAGCGGGCCCGATGAGCCAGCGCGATGATAGGATGTGAATAGATGTGCCAGGCTAAACCAGCCCAGGCCAGGCCAGGCCAGGCCTGGCGGGTATCATAAATGATAATAATTTCTGTAAATAAATATTGTGTAATCATCGCCAGACGCCATTATCAAGGCGCACACGCCTCGACCCCTATAAGGAAGCTCTGCTGCAGCATTATTATGCTGTCAGTTGTTGTTGTTGTTTTCAAATAGAAATCCCAATTCTGGCGATCCGCTGCGACAGGCCAAATGACGAGCATGATATTGAAGACATGGCCAGGGCCATCTGCTTGGCTCAGACAGCATGGAGGACTCGCTGTCGTCCTTTCCACAACGTATATTTGTATAGCAGCGAGCTGCGAGCATTGTGTCTACGCACTTTTGCCCATTGTCTGCCCTGGCATTGGCCTCCATTGTTTAGACACTTACGCAACATATTGTACATGGTCCTGGGCTTGAGCGTGGCGGTTGAAGGGCTGAGATCTCACTCACCCCCACACACACACACACACCACTCTCCTCTCTCACACACTCTTCCACTGTGTCTCAGGTAAGGGTAGTCTAAATCTAGTTCACAACATATCCTCCATATATGCTGTATATACATATTTTGCTTCTCATAATCCAGGCGGCAGAGTTCCCACAATGAAATACTTATAGGGTAATTGCCAGGCAAAGCGCATCTTTTCAAGTTCAGCACTTACCTAAGTAAATACGTGGGTATATAACGGACCTTGTGTGCGTGTGCGTGTGTGTGCGTGTGTGTGCGTGTGTGGGGGTGTGTGTGAAAACGTTGCCATTGCCTTATATTGATAGTGAATTTGTTTTACAGGCCAGGCATATTATTGTTATCAAATAGTGAAATGCTTAAGCAACTTATAGATTCATAATTATTATTAATAACTTGTGAAAAGATTATTTTGGCTTTGTGCAATCTGTATGTCCATCCGGCGTGCTAAATAGATAAATAATACAATAACAGAACAAATATTATCTAAAGTACTAGAGAGAGTTGAAGCTTTAAATACATTTGCTCGCTTACTTATAAAATATCCTAGATATGTCTACGCCCACTGGGAGCTTTGCGAATCGGATAAAGCTATAGCCCCAACATTCGTTATGGGAATTACTGGTAATATTCTCTAAAAAAAGTTATTTTAGCAAATTCGGTTATATTTTGAGACGTGAAATTTGGAATATGTAGGCCAAGCTCGTATAAAAATATATAATATATATGTACATAAGTCCAGAAGAATCTATATTTACTATGGAATTATAGCGTAACAAGCGAAAAATGTCTTCAAAAGAGCTCAAAAAATTGACATTTTTTGCTGGAATTCTGCAAAGGCTTAAAAAAATAATTAAAATTGTTTTTGGATCATAGTCTATATCATTTTAAACATAAATAAATTTGTTTTTCAACCAAATGTTATTTCTATTGATATTCAAAACGAAGCATGGATAGTTTCATATTTGATACATTTTTCTCTTAAATGTATTTTTGCTAAATTACGATCCGTTGATCTCGCAGCTAAACTAGCTTGATGTAAAGTTTCGGATAACAAATTAAAAACACCTGCAGACTTTAGATCTATTTTAGCTGTTTTGGCTTACTTTTGGCTCAAGTATAACCCTATATCTGCTTAGTTTCTTCAGCATTTTATTCATACGTCTATATTCAAGCTAAAATATTTCAATTTACAAACTGTTGAAAGATGCGCTTATGGAATTTGATGCAGCTTCGAAAGCAGAGGCCCCTTGCAGCTATTAAATAGAGAGGGAAGAGAGAGTCAGACAGAGAGAGAGCGAGAGCGAGGGAGAGTTAGAGTTGGATATAGAGCTAGAGCAGAGGAGATGGGGTGGGAGATAACGATGTCATAGTCAATTTTCCTGTGGATAGCGACACGGCATGCGAGTGATAGCGTTACTTGGAACTACATTTACACATCTTTGGGGTACGTATTCGTCTTCGTATCTCTAATTAAGTCCAAATTTATGCGCGTGTTCAGTGAGGACGATGAAACAAACGGCAAACGGCGAACGGCAAACTGCACAGCCAAAGACGTTACCTTTATTTTTTCCACTTTCAAGCATTAATTGCGAGTGGACTGAGTAATAACTGCTACTACGAAATCGTAGCTAGCCAAGTGGCAGTCCCTAGAGATGGGCGCGTGTCGATTATAATTAAAATAAAATGAATTCACTCTTGGCATGCTTCATTTGTATATATGAACTGAACTATATGTCTGTGAAAAGTATTACTAAGAATATGATGTGGAAAATGATTGAGCTGAGTAGAGAGAGAGAGAGAGAGAGAGAGAGAGAGAGAGAGAGAGAGAGAAAGAGAGAGAGGAGAGAGAGCAAGAGACAGATAAAGAGATAAGGAGACAGATAGAGAGAGAAAGATAGGCAAAGAAAGAACAAGCGTGCAGAGGAGGGAGAGAGAGAGAGAAAGAGAGAGAGGAAAGGACAGATTACTGATTCTCTATTAATACATTAACACAGATTGATAGATAGAGACAAAAAGAGACAGAACGACAGAGAAGTACATATATAGAGGTAGATAGAGAAATAGATACAAATAGAGATAAATATATGAAAAATATATTATATATAAATCGAAATATATGTAGAAATATATTAAATTAAATATAGTAAAAGTATATAAAAAGAAAGACAGCCAGATGGAGAGCAGGATATGTTTGCTTATGGTTGCTTATGACATATGTTCCAATGCAAACTGAAGATCGTGTCACGCGGCCATCTCTACTTGACTGAGCCTCCCACAGATGAGTGACGCACGACGACAGCGACAACGAATCTTCGTGGCCAGCCATCGGCCATTGGCCATTGGCTGGCTTGGTTGGGCTATATGGGCATCGTGTAACATAGTATGCATGGCATCGAGTGTATTTGGTAGTTGTGAATGAGAGTGGCGTACACACACACACACACACGCGCGCGCACACACATGTAGTTTGTTACATGCTCGATAGCTGCGCTGCGGCCGTGCAGAGGCGCAATATCTTGGCATAATAAATCCATTTAATATATTGTATTTAAACCGTTCGTTATGATCTCCGCGCTCGCTTCTGCAACGCCCTGATTGCTTCGCTATTAATGCAACGGCCAGCGACCAGCGACCAGCGACCATGTTGCAGCTCTTTCAAATGTGTAAGACAGAGCCACTCCATACGACTGTACGATTGAACGAGTGGCCATAGTCTTAGTCCGTACTCGTAGTCGTACTTAGTCACGCTCAGGCGCTCAGCGCTGCGCTGCGCTGTGATTAGAGGACGAATGCTTTTGGGGCCCGTCTCCAAGTACGTCTCCACCTGCGGCTTACTGTCGTGTACTCGTAAACCGTGCCCCCGTACCGTAACAGCTGCCCGCCTAAATATACATATGTACCATGCGGCCATATATACATACATATGCATAATGCTTAGAAATGAGTGTGGCACGTTCGTTCGAGCTACTTGCGATGGATTGTTGCCAGTTGCCAATTGCCAGTTGTTATTGCTATTGCTATTGATGTTGCTGTTGCTGTTGCTGTTGTTGGTGTTGGTGTTGGCTGTCGTTTCACTTGGCACCGATCGCTGAAAGCTAAAATAATGATCGCAGTGGCGATGTCCATATCCATGTCGATGTCGCTGTCCATGTCGTTGCCGATGTTTGGTTGATGAAGCACCCATAGCCATGGATGGATATAGATAGATACCACATACATATATGTATACCCCTGAAACCCATTCACAATTTACGACCATGCGGCCGGGTTTCATGTGCAGTAGCCCAGACGCGCTAGCACTCACACACACACACACACACACACGCACACAGACATATGCAGTACCAGCTCAATCTATTGGAATCGCTTTTGGCCATCGCATAAACGATTGCAAATCACAACTGGCAAACGATTTTTTTTTGCTGTTGTTTGAGTTTTCGGTTTTCTGGGCCCTCAACTGTACAAAAGCGAAGAAAACACCGTCTTTTTCTTAACCGATATACGAAAGAATTTCGGAATGAAAGCTCGTTATTGAGAAGAATTATGATTTCGTAGTTAATATTGAGATTCATTACAAATTAGGTCCAGGAGAGTAGGTATAGATCAGCTGTCCTTACTATTACTGATCCGCTTTACCTCAATAAACTTCAGTTTACAATTTTGAAATGCAAATTGTGTTGTAGAAGATTTTGCTGATTAACTGACTGACCGGAGAACTATTAGCAAATCTCTAATAAAATGTTAAATGGGAAGCCACCAAATATTTCTTTTGTAAGGATGTACGTAACAGAAGGGGGCGTGGCTGACCCATAGAGCTCATCAATTTTTCTTATCAAGATCGATAGCCTAGTTGACGATCTATGTTAATCTGTCTGTCCGTTCATCAGTGCATCGATTCGTGCTTCAGTGTTTGCGTCTTTCTGTCTTTATTTATGAAGCATTTATGATCGACAGGTTAAGTCTTCTTCTTTTTCCAAAAAATTCTTTTTCCAATAATTCCCATGTCAAGTTCATTAATTAATTTTTTTTTTTTAATTTTAATCTAATAATTAATATAGTTTTCGATTGATCATTTAACAGTGTGACTGGGTCGATGTGCAGCTCTTTATATGATCTGCTATAATGTGACTAGAGATTGATCTTTGTAAGCTTTATGTACTTCAAGTGAGCCGAAAATTGCAAGTGCCATACATATAACTGAGCTTTACGAGTGCGTCTCTGTATTTGTGTGTGTGTGTGTGTGTGTTTGTTTTGTGGCTAAGGAGAGCCATTACCATTAGCACGACCCACGACCATGACAATGAGTTTAGCTTTAGCTTTAACTGCACGTTGCAGTTCTGCGGGGACCCCAAGCATTGGGACTCCGACCCCACACTCCAGACCGATGCGCCGCAGCTGATGGCAATGCGGATTCTGTTGCCGGGCCGAGCCGCGGGCCGCAGGCAACGCTGCTTAACGAGAGAGGGCAGTTCCTGATGCAGTTTATGCAGATACGTTTCAATTAGCTCAATCCGAACGTGAAAGTGTGAATATGTGTTATTTATAAACAGACTGCTGCACCGCTCTCTACGCGCTGAGGTACGGGTGCTCGCTAGCAGCTACTTAGCACTGGCTATATGATGGTGGTGGGCTCAGCCCAGCCCATTCCATAACCATTCCATGCCATCCCAGCCCATCGCATCGCATCGCATCGCATCTCTGTATGCTGACTTCACCATTTCGAAAAGTCTCCTGTCTCCTGCCTACAGTCTCTTACTCTCTAGTCGCCGGTTCGCGTCATCTCAAACAACCCGAAACAAGTATGATTGCTAGAGTCGGCTGTGATTGACTGATCGATGCCCTGCACTGTGTATGGAGAGGGATGGAAAAGGAGTCAGCGATAGGCTGAATCCATACCTATTGATCTATTAATCAGCTTGACTCGGAAGTGATCAACTAATTAGTGCATACAAATTAGTGAATTACATGTCGATATTTATCGATTTATGGAACTAGTGATCACTTTATGTAGATATTTTGATCAGTACATGCTTTTTCTGTCTGTTACACATGTTGCTACATAATTCTCAAATACCCCTTTATCGTTTGCCGAAAGGGTACAGGGTATAACAAGCAGACAACCAGATGCTGTGGGCCTGTTGGCTCTGTTGCCTGCCTGATGCGAAAAGCCTCAACTGAACTGAAGACGAGGCCGGGTTTTGGGAACTTGAGAATAACAAAAACATAAACAACAACAACAGCAGCAGCAGCAGCAGCAGCAGCAATAACAAGAAAGGAGAAGGTAGTACGAGTAAGTAATAAGTAAGAAAAACTGCCTGGCGTTGAGTTAAGAGTTGGCAGTGTGAAATGTGTAATATGCAATGCAAATAGTCATAATTGCAGGCGGGCAGGCAGCGGCAATTGTTGTTGCTGCTGCTGCTGTTGCTGCTGCTGCTGCTGCTGCTGCTGCTGTTGTGATCATTAAGCGCAGTTGTTCACTTAACGCTTGAAGGGATAAACAAATGCACGCGCGAGAAATTCTCAAAATCAATTTACCATATGAGTACAAGTGATTTTGCTCAGTTTTTTTTTTTTTTTCATTTGTTTTTGTTTTTGCTGCGTTTGCTGATGATTCGCGAATGCATGTGAATGTCATTGAATGGGGAAGCGCAAGTGGACAAATGTGATTTTAGCAGAATTCTGAAGAAAACCCATAAAAACTGGCTCAAAATGCCACGCACCATTGTCCTAACCAAAGACAACACAAAGGAGAGAGCAGGAGTTTTGGGCTAGTAGCAGGGCTCATTAGACAGACGCACACAGGAGGGAATGGAATCTGAGAAATGGTGTTTTGGGAATATACATATGAATGAAATGCATTCATATCTATTGCTGGCATACTAATCCAAATGGTAGGAGTAAGGAATACCCTATGATAGGACGAGAACTAAGCGAGTCTAAATTATGTAGGTTTTAGGAGGGATCGATCCATATAAACTATACTTGTATACTATCACATACAGTTATTGTTATAAAATGATCATTATAGAGTTCTCTCAAAGATCTCATGGCTCTATAAAGCGTATATCTGATATAAATCGGAATGCCTGTCAATTAATCTGAGTGAAAAGATATTCCTGATTTGCCCCATGGTCTAACCCTTCTGATGCTGAGTGACTTCTAGGGTTAATTGACTTTATATCACTGCAGCTTCGATCACTCCAGAAACTGCGAGTATTACGAACATGGCTGGCTATGGGCATATGGCTGGCTGCATCTTACACACATGCAGAGTTCGAGTATCTAAGCATAATTGTGCTGCATGTCCGATTATTCCCCTATGCTACGCGTGCTTGTTTGTCCGGAATGTGCATGTTTCATTGTGCACACACAGATGGGGAAGGGCGGCGGTCGGTGGGCTATGTGGCGGCTGCATTAACATGTAGCCAAACGCATATTGGAATCATCAGCAATATGGCACGACTGCGGCTGCTTCTGTTTCGCGAGATGACTGCGAGGAGCCGAGCAACGGACGTTGGACGTCGGACATCGAGCGCCGAACGCATGTGGCCTACGAAGCGTGCAGCATTAAACATCATTAATTTGGAATTGTTTCCAGGAAAAATTGACAACGATGGGCTTAACCGCAACAAGGAGAGCCACAATAGCAACAACAACAGCAGCCAGCAACAAAGAGGCGGCAGCAAGCGAGTGAGCGTGAGAGAGAGAGAGAGCGAGAGAGGTAGATCGGCTATTGTCTACAAGCTTCCAATCAGCAAGATGTCCGCCCCTCAAATGTTCCAGCCAATGCAGTTCAGACTGTCAGAGACGGTCCTCAGTTGCTATACAATGCTCATGATGCTGGATCCTTAAGCTGTTTGCTGCCAATTGTAAGATTATTGCAAAGTTTAGCTCTTGAATGGTCATTTGTTTAATGGGTCCCTTAATTGGGCATTGCCAGAACAATCTGGCTGAGCTGGGGGTACGCTCTTTAAGTGGGCTGCAGCAGCAGCCGTGGCCGACGCACGTGCGACACTTGAAGCGACTCATTAGCCCCCCACACCAAAAACAAAAAAAAAAGAAGAACTTCCGAAAAGCCAGAACTTCCAACCAGGCGCTGAGCTTGCGCCGCAGCAGACGCCACAGCAGCAGCAGCAGCAGCAGCAGCCGTGGGTCGTGCCCCGGCTCCTGTCCTCGTTCTAATAATAATACTCGCATTAGTTTCATTTTGATGCGATTAAAAACAAGGTCCAAAGTTTCAGCGCATGCCCCACCAGAAGCCAAGTGAAAAAAGAAAACAATCAAGAAAATATAAAAAAGAAACGAATGGGAAATGCGCTCAAAGACTTACAGACAGATACATATAGGCAAAGTAAATCTATATAATATTTGGAGCCAGAGCTGATAGGCCTCTCGCTCGGTTAGGGCACGGGTGCAGGGAAACTAACAGCACATTGAAATACTTTCCGTATAAGTGGTTTATGGCGATAAGCGAGTTTGCCGAGAGCACTCACCGTGCGCGCGTTTCAATTACCATTGTCAATTTCGCTGGCGGCCCCGGCGATGCCGCTGACGATTCCACTAACCGTGGGGCTGCTGGTGGTGCATTCTGCGTGGCGGATGTCTGCGGCTCTCTCTCTCTGGCTCGCTCTCCCTCTCGCGCCAGAGTCGGACTCGGAGTCAGACTTGGAGTTGGAGTGCAGCTCGTCAAGTGCCATCGCTTGCTCCCAACATGTGAGATTATTGCCATGATTGTGCCAGCCGCAAGGATTACAAAAACAAGCCAACAGCAGCAACGAAAAATAACACAACAAAGAAAACAAGCGCAAGTGCTCTAGCCGAGAGGGAGTGTCCGACTAGCAGATACCCTCGCCTATGCCACATTTTGGCTTATAGTATTTGAATCTGTATAGCTATGCTGCATGCAAAAGTCTAAGGATGAGCACTGAGAATGCTTGAAACTTCTATAGCTGAGTTATATCGAGATATAATCAAGATAAAGTCCATCAATATAAACATTAATTCATTTCGTGGTAGCTCAAGCTGCACACACGCAAATTCATAGCCTCGACTTGTGATTCATGACATCAGAAATACTTACAGTCTGTCATAAAGATGCTCTAAAAACCAGCATACCCTTCTATGTTATCCCATGGCCATAGATTTGGGTTGGCATACGAAAAAATGGACCAGAATAAAAGAAAAACATTTGATTGGGTCCCAAGTGTTGGGCTCTACATTTTGTAGCATATATTTGGTTGCTTTCTTTTTTCAAAAGGCATTCGTTTCGAGAGTTATCACAAACACTAATCCACACAGCTTCCGATTGCAACACCCTCTTCAACAAAAGAGAAGGCGGGCACACACACACACACACACAGAAAGATATTTGAGTGTGCTGAAAGGACAATTTGCGTTTCCGCATTCATATGCAGCTCAAATGAAATACATCTAAAAAGTATCTAATATTTCAATTAATATATTCAAATAATTTATTTAATCATAGTGAATTAAATATTTTGTAAATACTTGATTTAATCATATAAATAACCCTTACGACTTATGATAGTCGCACTGCCCAGTCGGTTGCTGGCAGGAGCCTGCAGGCATCCTTTCACCTGAATGTCCTTAATCAGGCTCATGCCGACTCGTGTATATTTCGGCAGTTGTTATTATTGCATTACATTAGCAGGCATTAGACATTACCTGATGCCGCTGCCCCCCGTCTGTCTGGCCCGCGATTGGTCTCGACCTCGGCGGCGACCTCGGCCCTTAACTCTTGGCTCCCAGCCCTAGCCAAGGAGCATTTCGTGGCCCTGGTCGAGTTCTGTTCGGCTTGTTCCATGTTTGTTTTGAGCATCATGGCAATGGTTTTGATGTTGGGCCGCATGTAGTCAAATTGGTTTGCCTTTGTTTGGTCCACGGTCGACACACACACACACACGCACAAAATTGAAATAAAATGGGGAGAAAAAAACTGAAAAAAGGTAAAAATTCACAAATTACTCTCATTTCGTTAAAACGGCACAAAGGCATCAGGCAGAGCGGCAGCAATAACAAAACGACATAATCATCGTCGCCGTCATCTTATCCGTGGTTAAAAAATTAATAATTTAAATTTATGGAAAACGGAAAGAGAATGAAGCGACGAAGTCATCGCCAAAACAACTTCAAAGCCTTAGTCTATTATAAAACAACATGACTCGAAGCAAGCACACAGACACACAGAGAGATGCAGAGCATATGAAGCAAAGGCCATGCCGGGCCGGACATACATGAAACGCGTCTGCGTCTGCGTCTGCGTCTGGCTCTGGGCCTGGGCCTGGGTCTGCGATGGTCACCGCGTTGTCTGGATGGACACACGTACATATATACAGGTATATGCATACGCACATACATATGGGCATGGTCATTCACATAGATATGGATTGATTTTGTCCGTGTGAATGTGCACATAGGAAGCGCTTTCAATATAGCGCATACAGGGTGCCCTGAGGGAACAGCCTGGGATCATCCTTCCCTCATCTGTGCATTTTAGTGATAATCATATTCGCATTCACATGAAACTTGAGAATTGGAGCAAAAATAAACAGCAGGCAATGCTGTTCAAAAGTGCACCCTGTATGGGGCGCGATAATTCATTGTATGGAAAGCGATATACAGATTACCGAAAAAGCTGATCGAACGTACGTACATAATTTAGAGCGTAAAATCAAAAATTTGTTCATCCGTCATTGTGTGGCTGGCCGAAACCCATTAAGGTTTTCATTCTATGTATAAATCTAATTCCAAGCGCCCCACGAAGACGCCATCAACATCGACATCGACATCGGAATCGAGATCGAGATCGGCAGTGCCGTCAGGGCCATGACCAGAGAATGTTTTGACTTGTTGTAAGCCTTTTGTTGCCATTGGGTTAATTGTTGCTTTAGACGAAGAAATAGGTAGTTAATACCCGCAAGTACAACGGCAATTCCGATATGTTTGAAAATTTTGAAAGTCATATCGACACAGGGCTAAAAGCGAGGCAGAGAGTGGGGGAGACAGAGGCGGGGCTAGAGACAGATCAATTGAGAGATATTGTAATGAAATTAATAGAAATATCAGGGATGACTTCGATCAAGTTGGCGCTGTGTATACCCTGTAAATATGCTTAAATGGCATATGACCAAACTGGGTGAAAATGTTCATATCTAAGGCAAGGATCTTTCAGGACTATGAGCTAGCTATTCAAGTAGTTCTTACGAGTAAAATCAATAAAATTTTCCGATTCAATTATCAACAGTGATCGAGTTTAATCAACTCTGACAATGAAACTGTCTGCCACCATTGTCAAAGCGAAAAGTTAAATGCAACAAAAGTAAGTTCCTTGCCCTCTACATTGTTGCGATCCGACTGACCTTTGATAAGAATTAAAGTCCGCCCACTGTGAATAAACAATAAACGGAAAGCACTATTGCAAAAAAGTTGATTAATATTTTTCCAGCGAATCCAGCAGCTATCCAATTGTATATCATTCTTAGCGAGAGGCTCACGGCTCGCGGCTCAAGTAAGTTTGTATTCTTGAATGGGCAGTTTGAGAGGCTTAAGGCGCATGCATAATGGAAAATTGGGGGAGCTCTAGACTCATTTTCGGCAGAACATCATAATAAATTAGCAAATAAAAGTCGAGCTACCAAATGGATTTACTATACACAATCAAATAAAGGCAAATTTGTTGCCATTCTCTTGACTCGAGTCTTTCTTTAAGGCGCAGACGTGGCATGGGAAGCCAAAGGGTCAACGCATAAGCCCAAGCATATATGCTGTACCCTAGTCTCATTCACATGCTCATTCCCAGTCTCATCCTCGTGGTCCTCGCGTTGATTGTCGTAGATGGGTTTTTTCTTTCCTTTTTTTTGCTCTTGTCTCCTGCAAGTGGTACTCGCGTTTGGGCTTAGGGAATCCATTAAAATGAGTGCTTAATTTAATTTCTTTTTTTGACTTGCTGTCAAGTTATAACTTAAGTTACGAAGTCGGCGAGAAATGGATGCGTTAACGTCAAATCCCATCGAAATACCCACAAAAACATAAACAAGATCACAAAAAAAAAATTAATAAAGAAGAAAAAAAGAGAACGCACATCCGTCTGCAGATCCTGTCCAGACTTGAAAAAAAGGCCACCAAAAATATATTTATCGATACACAAAAAGCTGTCTTCGTGCCCTGCCGGCCCTCATAGAATGAATCTTAATGAATTTCGATTTGGAATATGCAGGAATCGGCAAGTGGGTGTTACCTTCTGGCTGTAAAGTCAAAAAATGGCATCTAAACTCCAGACAGATAGGTGGACAGCGAGCTTTTTTCGTTGCTGTTCCTGTTGTTCGTTTCTTTTATTTTCTTTTGTTGTCGCTGTTATTGTTATTGTTGGTTTTTAAGGGCAGTTCGGCTGCTCGGCCGGCCAAGCAGCGCTGGGGCTGGGACTGGGACTGGGACTGGGGCACAGCACCGGACTGAACTGGACCAGAGTGGACCCAGTTTACGGGCAAGCGCCTCCGATCGATGATGGTTCACACAGCCAACAAAATAAAAATTAAAAAAAAAAAAAAAAAAAACCAGCCAAAACAGAAAAAAAATCTAGAGCACAAAAAGCACGCAAAGCGAGAGGATATGTCTGGGCTGTGGCTAAGGTCCGTCCAGCTTCAAGTTCAGGGCGCGGCCTGTTTTGGACAAAACGAAAATGAAAACGAAGACGACAACAAAAACAAAAACAATACAAGCCGGAGACAGCACGCAACGTTTGCAAAGAGTTAGCCAAAAAGCGGAACGCCCGATCTAAAACGATCAGACGACGCATCAAATTGCGAGCAATTTTGGATCGCAGGATTTCTTACCTCGAAAGCAAGAGTTTGGCGACTTGACAAAATGCTAATGATTAAATACAAGAAAGCTGAAGGCCATTTCGTTTAAGCCAAATGTGGTTCATTTCTTTACAGAGCTAACCCATAGATTTCATATGATCTGTGTACCAAACTATCCTGATTTAGTCTGAGCAGGAGTCTAGACCCATAGACAGTTGATCTGAATTAGACATCTATAATATCCAAGCTGCCTACATTGATCAACATGTTCATGTAATACAGTAGAGACAACATAGTTATTCCAAGATATGAAACGTATCATAGACATAACGTGTTATAGATATAATAAGGGTTTTTAGGCAGTTAGATCGACACCCTGACCATTGTTTCGAAATACATTACTACAAAATTCTACTACCTCTAAAATGTTCGACTAGGAGTTATTCCGTTTTAGCCTTCAAGGGGAACCTTTTCAATATGCTAAAATAAATATCGCCCTATTTAAGGATCAAGCTTTGAAGATCTGTAATTTGGTTATGGTATAACAAAACCCAGATATACTTCAATATATATTGGAAAGCTGTGAGGATCTCCAAACTAGAAAGGACCATGAATTTGAATGGGAATAGATGAGTTGGTGAGAAATGGTTCTATATGCTCAACTCCTATATAAAGGATATGAGGATTGGCAGGTTAGATCAATTGAAATATGAAGTGAGAGGTGAGATGAGCTGATATAAAATGCTTAATCTATATGTAATTTTCGTTTCATACTTGGGAAGACACGAATATATCTATGAGGGTGGGCAAGCTAGAGTAGGTCGTGAATTTTAAATGAAGGAAATCGCAATTATTCCTTATAAATCTTCGAGAATCTGCAGACTAGAGAAGATCATGAATTCTAAATGGAATAGGCCCTGGTGAGCTGATGAGAAAAACTTTCGATCTATCACAATTAATTTTGGATTTTTCTTCTATCTGGAGGCCATGATGGGGTAACACTTTGTCCTAAATTGTCGATACGTACAGAGATCTTCACGACAGTTGTAACATTTCCATGTACACATCTGTGCCATGCGCGTTCTCTATGGGTCGTATAATATGTGTATGTGCACATTTGAAGTGTTAATGGCGCATGAGTCAACTTATTCCTTAAATCAACAAACAGAAACATACAAACGTAAACGTATGTATATATGAAGACGTGGAAAAAAAGAGAGAAAACGAAACTTAAAGAAATGAAAAACAAAATGATCATTTGCGTTTCCTACAATCGAACAGAAGAAACCAAACGCAACGAATAGAAACAAATTGTGAACCGATACGATCCGATGGGATCCGATGCGTTGCCGTGCGAACTGATCCAAATGGAATGTCTACTTTTGGGCACAAGTACCGACTACCGAAAATACCTTTTAAGTGTCTTGTATTTGTTTACTTCTGGCTAAATGTTTACCCAAGTTAGAAATAAAAAAATTTGTAGTACGCATTAAAGTCTTGGACCGCTATTTTTCACGTGGCATAAACCAAATAGAACGCTTCATCTTCAGCTGGCACATGCGGCCAGCTACCGCCACAGCTAGGCCCCCAACTCACCGTGGGGTGGGAGGGAGGCCGAGGTGATTAGATCAGATTTTGAGGAGCTGCTGCTAACATGCAGAGGAATGAGCATGACCAGATAGCTTTTCACACTGCCTACACTGTTAGTGTACACCTAGCTATGATTATACACTAAACAACATGCCCCATGCCCCATGTCCCATGCCCCATGTCCCAACCTATGCCCATGCCACTGCTCCAACCTATGCCCAATTTCATAATTTCTCGTTTAGCGCCGGAGTTGGAGCTAAAGAAACTTTTAACGGGCAAAAGAGGATCAATTGTTCGTGTCATTTTATGGAGTTTTACATTCGGGGATATGTTAGAGGAGGCTTGAAATATTCGCATAAGCAGGAATATCAACTTGAGGATTAGTTTGAGGATCTGTTTGACGATCGATTGAAGGTTCTGTTTTGGGAATGGGTTTGAGGATCTGTCTGAGAATCTGTCCCATTGAGTAGCAATTTGAGGATCTTTTTGGTGATCTGTTTGACAATCCGTTTGGGGATTTGCTTGGAGATGGGTTTGAGGCTTTGTTTCAGGATGTGCTAGAGAAATCTGTTGGGGATCTATTTGAGATCACTTTGAGGACCGATTAGAGGATCGATTTGATTCTATTTGTGAATCTGAGGATGAGTTCGAGCATCCGTTTGGGGACAATTGAAATCTCTACATGAGCAATGAGTTGTATCGGTTTGAGGATTTTATTTAAGACGCTTGAGATCTTCGGCTAAACAATGATTTTAGCGTTCTCTTCTTCTTTATGGCAATGTAGCAATGAATTAGCCCGAGTTATTTGTGTGTGTGTTTTTCTTTCATTTGAAATAGGATAATGTGCTTCTGAGGAAGCTGTTTCTGGGCACTGCAGTGGAGCAGGGGTGACCAGGCACAAATATAAACATATTGGAGCAAACGGATAGATACAATTGTGTATTGTATTTGTTGTATGTATAATTAAATTTCATTGGCAATGACTTGAGGTGAAATCTGTTGTTCATGGTGGGGTGTGTGTGCGAGGGTGTCCGTGTGTGTGTGCGTTCGTGTGTGATTTGCTTGGGCTACATACTACGTATTTTGTGGCGTTTGGTTGAGTTAGAATTTTGTTTGCTTTTTCATTATTGTTATTAGAGCACATTTTTCATCGTAATTTCTTTCACGCGAAATAGTAAAAAAATCTCGACTACTAAAAAGTTCCCCCATACCGAGTGTGTTCGTGTGCGAGTGTGTGTGTGTGTGTGTGTGCATGTGTCCAACTCTTCTACGTGCACCTACAGCTCCTGCTTCCTCTGGCTGCTCAGATGATTCGACTTTTTCCGTCACTAACGTTGCTCCAGCTGCCTCTGGCTTGTTATTCTTGGTGTGCTTTGGTGAGTGTGCGGCATTTGGTTGCAACGGCCCATTAAAAAGATTGGTCGGGTTCGCGGCTGATCGCCTCTATGATTCCCGGATTTGCAGTGTGCCACTTCGACCTCGACCATTTATAATTGTAATTCAAGTTTTGCCATTTACGATCCAATATTAATAATTACTATAAACCCATAAAGGCCGAAATGGCAATAATTAGTGCAGATCTCGAGCAAGTTGAATGCGGAAAATTTATTAGTAATTTGTTGCTGCCATATGTATATATGTATATATGTATATGAAGAATAGAAATACATATATGTACGTGCGTCTGTAGGTACACAATATGTACAGAAGACAGAAGTAGCAGCAGCAGCAGCAGCAGAATACTTAATTGTTAAGTATCAACAAAATATAAATCTAAGATGCAAAGCAAGAGGAGCGATTAAATTATTTGAAATCCCCACAAACTCGCATCGCAAATGTTGCCCCGAAACAAAAGCAAAATAGACAAAAAACATTCGAAAACCAAAATGTATACAAAAACTTAGAAATTACCATTAATATAGGGCAACGCGCCGACAGAAACCAAGTGCGAATGATGTGCAACAGATGGCCCCCGCCCGAATTCTTGTTGCCGCTGCTGCTACCAAAGCGATCCAAAGCTGCCAATGCTGATGCTGATGCTGATGCTGATGCTGATGCTGATGGCGACGACCAAACTGGCGACGGTATTAGCCGACGCCAATGCCATACACTGGAAAAAAGTGGAATAAACTTATTAGCCAATTGGTCGAAGAGCAGCAGATTCTAGAAAGTGTTGCAATAGATCCAATGCATAAACTTTCCTAACAGCTCTCTTTGAGTTACTCTCAGCAGAGAGGAGAGTTTTTGTTGCCTCCGTTTTGTGGTGACATTCGTCAACGTAAATGAAACATGGCTTGAGAGTAGATTGATTAAAGTTGATGAATATTAGATATATTATGTATAGGGGCAAGTTGAGATAGATCAATTTGGTATCTATATTATATCTAAAATACGAATACAAATACAATCCTTTTCTTAAACAGACTGGACAGAGTTATATATATATCCATATTATATATAGTATATATGTATATTGTTTATGGCATGCACTGAAAGGTGAGTTGCTGGATTGTTGTGTTGAGTGGAGTGCGCATAGTACTCGTATAGGGTAGAACATTTGAATGTTTGGATTTGGCTGTGGCAGCGCCTCGTTCGATGGCAGCGGCGTCAAAGTCAGCAACGGAATCGTATCCGAAATCGGCGTCGAATCCGGCCAGCACTTAGACACTTGAGTTGTCCAAAATAAAATGAAGAGCAGAAACAACAACAGCAACAACAACAACAACAACAGCAGCAACAACAACAACAAGTAGTGCACTATGCATGTGTGGAGAAATGGATCAGGACTGTTTCATCTTGAGGCGTTCAAAGCACAGCAGGTTGTCTCCACCATCAGCAGCCCACGGCCCACAATCCGAATCCAAATCCGAATGATGATATAAACATTCGCTGACGTTTTGCTGTTTGTACTCGCTTGCAGCAATAGACAAATAAACGTGAATTGGAGTTTCAAAGTGCATTCGCATGCCACAGCCAGAGCATGGAATGCCTGGTGATGTCGGCACACGAATCGATGGAAATCGACAAACTAACTAAGAGGAAACAGAGCGTGAGCTGATGCAGGCTACAAAGAAATACTGCTTCGCAATTGTATTGTAGTACGGGCAGATAAACAATTTTGAATGGCAGTTAATGAACGATTAGTCAATATTCATTGGACTATATCCAATGATGTTTGATGCGGCAGGACCTGAACTGTATTAGCTTCAAAAGAGAAAAACACGAGTTCGTCTATGAGATACAGCTGCATATACAATCCTATTACAACCAGCCCGGTTGCCCGCTTGTTCTCCGGCCGGTAGCTTAAATTAGTGGGTCACTTAGACACATTATCTATCGAAGCTCATACTTACATATGTACGTACATATATGCTAAGTTTTGCAGCCATTTTCATCAAGGGGGTAACATTGTACACGGTAGTTAGGCAACACAATAAAAATGACGTTGTTCCGCATAGACCACTCCTTCAATTATCTTTCACTGATTTATGGCACGACCCTCCCACGGAAAGTGGTGCCAAGCCTAAACGGAGACAAGCCATTCTAGCCGGCTGTATGTACGTACATGCTACGTACGGCTTTCACCCCTAGTCCGATACGAACACGCCCTACTGGCTGCGGTGCACGCGAATTGCGACCCGTAATGCAGACGCGACGGCAGCAAGAAAAGTAAAAACGAATATGACAGCAGGCGAAATGAGAACTTTTAACAGTTCGATAGGGTAAGAGAGAGGGTGAGGGAGGCAGAGAGGTAGAGCGAGGTAGAAAGTGCAATAAATTAAAGTAAATTTGAATGGGTGACGAATGGTACGTAAGACAGACTTGAGCAGGATGAGAAGCTAATAGGACCAGGATCATAATATATCAGTCTATAAGTACTGAAGTGCGACAATATTCTCATATATTTATATTATCCCATCTCTATTTGACTCCACTTCTTATCTAGCTCTGTCAGCTCGTGACAATTTCTTTATTTTCTTTACCTCGCATTTCTCAGCTAAGCAACAATTATCCATCAATTACACGAGCAAAACTAAGTATACCAAAAAAAAAAGAAACAATAGCTAGACAAATGATCAATCAAAACAATGGTTGTATCAACTGGATTTGGTTTTCCGATTTGTTTTCTTGTCACGCTGGGATCCTGTGATCGTTGATTATCTAAAATGGCTGCGGCTCATCCCTAAGCGAGAGCCGAGAAATGGTAATTAATTACTCTCGCTCGCTCTCCGCTCCATGTTGTACATGTGTTGCATTTGGATGCGGTAATTACCTCTTGTGGCACTAATTTTTCCGCGGTTCTCATAGATGGACGCCGTGACAGCCATAACCAGCTATGAAAATGCCGTCGCCGTCGCCGTTGCCCAATGCCGATGACGATTCCCAATGCCGATGCTGATCTTTGGGGCGGCCCTTTGCTCGAATCGGCTGATCGGCTTTAGCTTCGACTTCGGCCTCAGCATCAACTTCAGCTTCGAGCCGAACTGGCTCTAATAATTTGTACACAGAGCTGGGGCTGGGTCAACAAATTGAGTTGATTGATCGCAGTAGAAAGCAGTATGAAAAGCAGCGGTAACAAGCGGTAATTACAAATAGTTTCCACTGATTTTGAGTTATGGGAAATTTTAAATATCTCAAACGAAATTACGGTCCAAATGCCATTAACAATGTTTTGGCCATGACTAAAAACCCACCATACCACTACACTACCAACGCACACACACACACACACACACACACACACAGATGAAGAGCAAGAGCAACAATCAAAGATTACGACTATTTCGTTTCCTATGGGCATCATTTCGTATGCTAACAGAGCGAACCAACTGAATAGTTTATGCTGGATGCTGCACATAGTTGGCAACCAACAAAACAGGCGGGTGCTCTCGCACTACTCGTACACTCGTTTCGGACAGGCCATTAAATGTAATGACAAAATATGAAGTGTTCTCCCCCAACCGAAAGCTGTACACCCGGCTAAGTGAGCAACCATATCATTTCGATATTCCATCTTTCGCTTTCGCTCTCTCTCTATTTCTATCTCTCTATCTTGCTCTTTCTCTTACGAGATGATGATGATGACCATGGGGCAGGGACACTCATTTGTTATCGCCATCCACGCTGCATAGCTGAATTTGTCAAAGTCGCCGACTCAGGAATACCTTGTAATAATCATAATTAATGACTGCGCTCTGATTTTGCGGGAATTCACCCCAAAAATCCATTGTACACATGCATTGATTTTGTTATTTATAATTAAGAAAGGGAAACACTAGAGAGTTTGCTTTGGCCCACATATAGTATTTCTATTCATAAGAAATGTTCATCGACCTAGCTAGAATGTCCTGTTACTTTGGAGCTAGACTTACTTTCCTGAGCTAGAGTATGCTGTATGCTGTATGCTGTATGCTGTATGCTGTATGCTGTATGCTGTATGCTGTATGCTGTATGCTGTATGCTGTATGCTGTATGCTGTATGCTGTATGCTGTATGCTGTATGCTGTATGCTGTATGCTGTATGCTGTATGCTGTATGCTGTATGCTGTATGCTGTATGCTGTATGCTGTATGCTGTATGCTGTATGCTGTATGCTGTATGCTGTATGCTGTATGCTGTATGCTGTATGCTGTATGCTGTATGCTGTATGCTGTATGCTGTATGCTGTATGCTGTATGCTGTATGCTGTATGCTGTATGCTGTATGCTGTATGCTGTATGCTGTATGCTGTATGCTGTATGCTGTATGCTGTATGCTGTATGCTGTATGCTGTATGCTGTATGCTGTATGCTGTATGCTGTATGCTGTATGCTGTATGCTGTATGCTGTATGCTGTATGCTGTATGCTGTATGCTGTATGCTGTATGCTGTATGCTGTATGCTGTATGCTGTATGCTGTATGCTGTATGCTGTATGCTGTATGCTGTATGCTGTATGCTGTATGCTGTATGCTGTATGCTGTATGCTGTATGCTGTATGCTGTATGCTGTATGCTGTATGCTGTATGCTGTATGCTGTATGCTGTATGCTGTATGCTGTATGCTGTATGCTGTATGCTGTATGCTGTATGCTGTATGCTGTATGCTGAATGTCTTATAGCAAAATTTTCAATTTTGGGCTAGGCTTGTTTGCTAATGTTGCTAATGATATCATGGTCTAATGTTATCATGGGCTAGGCATATGAGTGTCCTGACTCCTCCCTCTCCTCCCCATTGAATGTTTTCTAGATTGATTATTTTTTTAATGCACCTTTCAAGCCGCCAAAACCTTCAATAGATTTCCACAATTTAGCATTCAACCCTAGACTGATATCATAACGAAATCCCAGTTAATATTCTCAACTCTCTTAGATATTTTTCAGTCTTAACCTGTTGGTTAAAAGTCAAATTGAATTGAAACATGTGTAAGCCCGTGAATAACACCTGCTTCATCCTTGTCGCATTTCTCATACTTAACATGGGCTGTATCTCAATCTGGTTGCAAGAAGTGGCTGAAGAGGCGTAAGTAAGTGCATGACTGACCGATTTTGAATCGGGCCCCGTCCCATATCCAGGCGAGGCATCTTCTGGAAGCCATCTGATGTTGAGCACTCAACGTTTTGTCGCCTTATTTTCCAAATTCACTGTGACGTCGGGCTTAAAAATGGGTTTTAATTATTTTGTCACTTGCTTATCGACGGCCGGCATCGACAAATCTTGACAATAACATGACATGGAACAATTTGTTCCATTGCCGCGATTGTGACAAATTATTGACAACAATATCAGAGCCACGGCAGCGACAGCGGCAGTTGCCGTCGCTTTAGACCTGGCCCAAACCCATACCCATGCCCAAACCCAAAACAGAAAAGCCAAAACCCATGACCGAACTCAAAACAAGGCAGCGACAGAACGCTGGCGCCAGTTACCAGTACCGAATGCGAAGGCTGGGACAAAGGCCGGGACTTCGGTCCGTGTATGAGTATGAGCCATCAATCTCAATCTAGTAATGACGACGCCGAAGCGCCAGAGTGCCAGATTGGCAGACACACGGCGCTCGAATCAAAAATCAGTGACTGGCCACTGTCACGGACACACACACACATACATAGTCGAAGTCATGTGTAGAGAAGTAACCACTGTATTGATTCCCAAGCCGATTTAGCCACAGTTTCAATTCCAGCCAAAGAACTCCAGACTCAACCTCAACCTCAGCTTCGGGTTTCGGTATTGGTTTTGGTTTTGGTTTTGATTTCGGCGGCTTCAAGTAAAAGCTACTGTACGCAAAAGGCGCATGATTCCTTATATAATTATTACGTTTTGCTCCATCGACAAGAAAAAAGTGCTCGCTCATAGCGCTCATAGGAGGATAAATGACGAACCCTGACACAATGGCACTGGCCGTGGCACTGGCCCTGCTGGTTACCTCTGCCGGCCAGGCCAAGCCAGGCGTCGACTGTGCGCCAAATGTAGAAAGTTGAAAATGTCGATGACTTTGGACTAATCTCAGAAATGACGGGAAAATGTCAGTCACTATCACAGATCAAGCGTAGAAAAAATCATTAATTTAAATTGTGACCATCTACTCGACCTGACGCGGCCTCCAATATATATGGCCCAGAACACATCGACAATCAACATCCACATCGACATCGACTACAACTACGACTTCGACAAGAGGAAAAGCAAAAGCAAAGCCATAAGCAAAGGCCAAGCAGCCACTGATTGCCATATTGCTCAAGTCAAATTGGCCGCTGAGGTTGTGGTCTACGGCACAGACTGAGACAGCACTAGACGCCAAGACACTTCAGTTAGAAGGAGAGAGAGGAAGAGGGTAGCGAGTGCGACTGGGAGAAAGGCGAACGCTGGTGCGTATACTTATGCAACTGAGTGTGTTTTGTGAACTGAAACTACCATAGTCTGGCTGTGCGGCTCAAGCTGTGTTCGCATTTCGCACAAATCAACCGAATCGATGTCACAAGTCCGACGATTCTCGAATTGAGTCAATCTCATGAGAGTTCAGATTAATTACTATATAGATCAAGGCATGGTGCTAAAGTATATTCATAGAAGAAACGTTTGCTGCTCGAGTGGCTATGCTTCTTCTTTATCATTTCACTTTAATGAAGTGACAAAAATTGTATGCAAAATATAAAAATAAATTGAACTGATTTAACAAATCGATATGACCAGTTACAGTAGATATTATTCCATTTCAGATATAACTCTTCCAATTCTTAAGCTGTGCCTTTTATACCTTCCGTGCCTGTCTCTTTGTTCGTCTGATCTCCTGCTCGAGTAACCGTCAACCAATTCTGCCCTATTGAAGCTTGATATCTCATGAATTGGAGCATATAACCGTAGGTGCCCACGTCTTATATATAGAGCCTTAAGATACACCTGGGGTGGTGAATCGGGCCATACTCTATATGGTATAGGTGAAAATCTATTCATTTAAATCTCGTGAAATATTGAATACACAATTCAAGGCTTTGAACAATACTACATATATAATATATATAATCTGTGCCTATTAGAGGCAGGGCAAATGGAACACCAAATCTTTACAGAAGAGTTGCTGTTGATTTTTCTATTAATATACCAAAATATATATGTCTTTCAGACATCTCTGTCGCATATAATCTAAGACCTTATCTTCCAGAAATCTTATATTATTCTAGTTCTAGAGTAAATGCTCCAAATTCTTTTTGAAATTCATAAAAAATCAGAAGCAACTCTTCTTGACCCATTAACGAGTATGATACGGGTGACGATTCTTATGTATTTGTTGCAATTGCAGATTAATTTTTGCTAACAGCAATCTAAATATCAAAATCCTATTTACAATTAAATATACACAATTTTGTATTAAGTATAAGCCGAACTTCTTCAATTCAAATTCAACTCCCAATTTTATTCCCAGATACACCATTTTCTTTGATTTATGGCATTTTTGTCAATATTAAATTGAGAGCAGAGCCAAAGGGTTAATTGATCTTTGAACTATGCGAAAATTGAATATTTTCATAAAAACTATATTTAAATAAAATATGTAAATAATTGAACAAATCTTGAACGGTGATTAAATCTGGCGATAATAGGGCTAGATGTGCGTATATGTATATGTATACATATAGATATATTTAGGTATTCACATACGCCATTCACCTCATCATCATTATCATTGTCATTATTATCATAGGCTGGCACATGAGTTGGCAAATGAGCGGCTGAGTCAAGAGCTGACCGACAATGCCAAAAGTTCGCATGGACATAAACATGTATATAGCCGACATATGTGTGTACATACATTTAGTTGTTCGAATGTGCGTGTAAGTGTGTATGTGCGTGCGTGCGTGTATGTATGAGGGACTTTGTGGCGATAAAACATCAAACAAAATTCCGAAACAAACGATTAATCTTTTGGTCATTTTCATTTTGATTGACGGATGGGAAGTAAATGCGCGCCTGTAACCGATTGAGCGGCCAGAGCGAGAGGGCGAGAGTAAGAGAGTGAGGGTGGGAGGAAGGGCGGTATAGCCATACACTAAGATTTAAATGAGATACAACAGATTTCAAGTGTTTTTCGAGATTATGCACAGTTGCATAATACCACAAAAATATATAGAGCCCACAACAACAACAACAACAACAACAACAATAGAAATCGAGTGCAAATTATATACTTGCATATCGCACGGATTTCGAAGTCTACCTGAGCCAGAGGGGTAAAAAGGTGTTGTTGTCCATAAAAGAGCAATCAGTTGGACTGGTTCTATGCGGCTCAAATGGCTCTTTAAAGTGCTGTCTGACAGCGAGTGTGTGTGCGTGTGCGTGTGCGTGTGTGTATGTGTGTGAGCCGAAAGAGGACAAGCAACTAAAACAAATTCAAGTCAAAGAGCAAAGAAAAGAAAAAAACGAAAAAAAGAACGCCTACCGCGGAAGCAGACGTTTGACTGCCCAAACCGGCAATTATCAAAATATGTGCATTAATAATGCGTAGCGGAATGAATCAGCTGCCGACGCCGCTGCCAATGGGGTGAATGTGAATGTATGTGAGTGTCTGAGTGTGTGAGTGTAGTGAATGCGAAAGACACCAGCCGCCAAGACAGACAACAATCGAGAGCTCGACTAGCGCACAGGGTCAGGGCAGTTGTAGCCGTAGCCGTAGCCACGGTTGACGCCCAATGCAGATTGATATCCAAACAGGCAAAGGGCAAAAGGGAGCACCAACAATAACAACAACAACAACAAGAAAGTAAGCAGACGAAGCACACAGAGTCCACACACTATGCACAGCCACAAGCGCTTCATGAGGGCGTTTATGGCCCCTGAAACAGCGCATTTCAATCTAAAAGAACACGCTTTGTGTCCGCTAATTAAAAATGTCCTTCGACGAAGTTAATACCTTTGCCGAAGACAGAGAGTGAGATGAATGTGAGATAAGGATCGGCAAAAAGAAAACAAAAGAAAAAACTGCAATATGAATATTAAAATATTGTTAGGGAATCTTACGAAAAAAAAAGGTTCCCATATGGAGCAAACTTTTTAATTTTTAATTTAATTCCCATTGAAGAGGAAGGACTTCCACAAATAAATACATATGTATTAGAGCACTAGAGTATCCTGCAGTGGGCTGTATGCTGTATGCTGTATGCTGTATGCTGTATGCTGTATGCTGTATGCTGTATGCTGTATGCTGTATGCTGTATGCTGTATGCTGTATGCTGTATGCTGTATGCTGTATGCTGTATGCTGTATGCTGTATGCTGTATGCTGTATGCTGTATGCTGTATGCTGTATGCTGTATGCTGTATGCTGTATGCTGTATGCTGTATGCTGTATGCTGTATGCTGTATGCTGTATGCTGTATGCTGTATGCTGTATGCTGTATGCTGTATGCTGTATGCTGTATGCTGTATGCTGTATGCTGTATGCTGTATGATGTATGCTGTATGCTGTATGCTGTATGCTGTATGCTGTATGCTGTATGCTGTATGCTGTATGCTGTATGCTGTATGCTGTATGCTGTATGCTGTATGCTGTATGCTGTATGCTGTATGCTGTATGCTGTATGCTGTATGCTGTATGCTGTATGCTGTATGCTGTATGCTGTATGCTGTATGCTGTATGCTGTATGCTGTATGCTGTATGCTGTATGCTGTATGCTGTATGCTGTATGCTGTATGCTGTATGCTGTATGCTGTATGCTGTATGCTGTATGCTGTATGCTGTATGCTGTATGCTGTATGCTGTATGCTGTATGCTGTATGCTGTATGCTGTATGCTGTATGCTGTATGCTGTATGCTGTATGCTGTATGCTGTATGCTGTATGCTGTATGCTGTATGCTGTATGCTGTATGCTGTATGCTGTATGCTGTATGCTGTATGCTGTATGCTGTATGCTGTATGCTGTATGCTGTATGCTGTATGCTGTATGCTGTATGCTGTATGCTGTATGCTGTATGCTGTATGCTGTATGCTGTATGCTGTATGCTGTATACTGTTCCTCTTTAGTGATCATATGAATGCAGCATTTCTTAGAGTCATGCGGGCATCGACTTGAGTTCGATAATGCGTTAACGAACCAAATGATTAATTTCTTCAACAATTTGAGATCCCAAGAGAAAAAGTAATGAGAACAAATTTGATGGCAACATCAACTGTAGCGGCACACACCTTGCACGTGAGCATGGGTCAAAGGGAGCGGGTTAGAGATCAACTGGCAGCTAATGGCTAAGGCGCTGCTTGCTGTGCTCTTTGATGGCCAGCAATCATCTTCAGCAGTTCATGAATATATACTGCATACATATACATTCATGTATGTGTGTATATATATATATATATTTATTTGTATATTCATAAATAGCTGGAATTACTTGATATTTGCATTTATTGAGCGTGACCAGGGGCCAAATACTGCTGCACCTGCCACAACAAACAGTAAACTGTAAACTATAAACTATAAACCGTAAACTGTAAACTGTAAACTCTGACTGCGACTGCGACTGTGACTGCAACTGGGTTGACAAAAGTTGTGGCAAGTGCTTGGGCCTGCGGCTGCGGCTGTGGCTGGGGCTGGGGTCATTAGCCAGGGTTAACACTGTACGAGATGCATTTATGCATTTACCCAGGGGTTGACAACATTAGTGGCTGCTTCTCTCGCATTGTCCACAGCCACTTGCACATTCAATTCCACTGATTACGTATTCATGAATAAGTTAATATGCTGCTAGCTGCGCGCTGCCCCCTCTCGCTGCAAGTGCATGTGGTTTAAATAATTCGAGAAAAAAAAAACAGAAAACAACAACAACACAAAGACTAAGACCAAGACCAAGTCGAAGTCGAAGACGTTGCCCGCCCCGTCGCCGTTTAGTTGGAAATGTTGCGGCGTAAAACGAATGCGCGAACTACTGCGGCATGAAATTAAATCCAACTTCATATCTGAGACGAGTCGAACGGCGAGGAGGCGACGAGCGGCGGGGATCTGCTGCTGGCTGCTATCTTGCATATCCAAGTGCTGGTGAAATGCAGCGGCAAAAGCCCCACAGATATTCAACAGATGCACATGCATGTGGCCATGTCCGAAACAAAGAAAACTCTTCTCTGCGGCTCAGGCTCAGGCGGTTGTCCAACCGTGCCATGTCCATGTCCATAGAGGCGAGTATGTGTGTGTGCATAGAGAGGGCACTTGTTCAGTGCCCCAGAAACGTAACAGAAAACGGCAAACAGCAAACGAGGCAGCGATGATCGCCACATTTTCTTCATTTTTTTTTTTGCCTTCGCCTTATTAATGAGCATCGTGAAAAGTGCGACCAAATGTGACGTTTAAATATTCATGAATCACCAACTATAACGCAGTTCCAGTTCCATCCGCAGACACGTGCAACAACTAGTCGTATGAATGTGTGTGTGTGTGTGTGTGTGTCTGCCATCCACTTCCGTCCCCAGACTTTCATTTACATACCTATTAGTCTTGGCCCGAACGACCCAAGGGCCTTAGGGTCTCGCTTACAGATTTGTTGGCTTTCTCTGCTTTTGTCAACCGACCTCAATTAGCTGCAGCTTAATTGTTTTCAAAATGAACACATTTTAATTATGATTCCACAGCAGATTAGCAATCTTTTAATTTTCAAAATATTCCCACAGTCAGCAGAGTAACCCACTTGACAAGGATTAATATTATGAATCGTTATATAATATTTGAACTATATTGAAGATGAAAGTGAAGTCCATAGGCACGAAAGGTCTTAAGCCCTTTGTGTCGTTGCATAGATGAATTAAAATCCCAGCTGTAGTTGATATTCTGTCCTGATACTTATGTAGTATCAGTCTATCAAATATAATGCTTATCTCTGCTGATTTCTATGATTAGTCATAGCTCATAGAGCAGCAATACCAAAGAAGGTTTGAGTGATTCGCAGTCATAGTAGCTGCAATGAATCAGTTCATACTCCCATATGTCTACTTGAATGAATTAATTATTAACTTGAATGAAACGATTAGATTACCTGCAATAAATTTGTTGATATTCCGAGGGATTTATCTATCTCTATCTCCAGAAACTATCAAGGATCAACCAGAGTTCTAAAAGATTACTCAAAATTTCCAACAAATCTGCTTATATACGTCTATAGATCTCAACTAATATAACTGTCATTATTTCAATTATCAATCCCAATTCAAAGCAATACCAAAGTTGTTAGCTACACTGACTGCAATAGGTCAATGTCAAACAGGTATGCAATATGGACCGACAGATAGAGACCACTTGAGCTTCATTGAACCAGCTAAGCCCTGCAGACGGACAGACGGGCAGGCACACTTGTGTATGTGTGTGTGTGTGTGAGTGTGTGTCGATTTAAGGGCTGCAACTGCACTTTCCCTTTTCGAATGGGCCTGGGGTCGTCACATTAGTCGCATCACGGACATTACAAAAACAAACATTGCATTACGCATTATGCATTGATGCCCCCCGGACGCGCAAGATGGGGCTGGAGCCAGGCTAATGACTGCGGTTTCTGCTAGCGTCCAAATTAAACCATCATAATTTGAGTAATGATTGAAAACCCAAGGGTATTTGCGTATCTGTAAGGGTATTTTCGAGACTCAAAACTGATATTGCAACTGGAACTGGAACTGGAACTGAAACTGGGCGTCCAGGTGTCCGGGTGTCGTGTATTGGGAGGAGGAAAGAGGAAGGGAGAAAGGGGGAAGAAGCAGCCGTGACTTCCTGATTTGCATATGTAAATGTGTTAGCTCTGGCTGCTGGTCCTTGCCCGGTCCTCGCCCGGTCCTCGCCCGGTCCTCGCCCGGTTCTCGCGTGCATTTGCTTTTGGGCTCCTGCCCGGACTTTTCCCTAACTGAATATCGCAATTTGCATGGCGCAAGTGTTAAATAAGTCGTTTATTGCATATTAAGAGACAGCCAATTTTCATTAAATTATGACCATGTGCATGATAAGTATATCAGTAGCTAACGAGACACTGATCGATCAAGCAGCTGCCGATCAAAGGACTGAAGATAAGCAAAGGCTCGCCTCGCGTATGCGAATACCCATAAATCGAGTGGGACACACTCTAGCACGCCTAGCACGCTGGCTTTGATTTGTTAAGTCTTACTTAACTTGTGATCTATATCAAGATCGCACTAATTGGCAAATATCATTAGCAACAGATTGGCACATCGATTGCATTTGACTCTTTCGTCTAGCGGTTGCCCCATCATACGGTGCACAGCTCACATGTTGCATGTGGCATGTTGTATGCTGCATGTTGCCATTGCCGTTACTCGGCTTGACTGGACTCAACTAACCGCCAACAACAGCAGCAACAGCAGCAGCAGCAGCAACAGCAGCAATCATTGCCGCAATACCCATGGTGGTCAGTATTTGGCTATATGACTATGCCGATCATTTTGCCGTTCTCGTTGAGCTGCAATCGTGTTGGCGCCGTCGCCGTCACCGTCACCGTCACCGTCACCAGCACGCTGACACGGACACTCGGAATTGGATGCGGACTCCCTTGAGACACCTCATAGCGGGCAGCGCTCGCTCAAGCGTTAACTTTAACTGCGCGTACTCGTGTGCAACTGCGAGAGAAAAAACAATACTTACCTTGCTTGCCCCCCTCTTCTACGAAGCAGCACGGGCCGCTGCCGACGCCAGCCACAGTGCCAGCTCGAGCAATTGTAGTGAGAGTACCGTTTTAGCGGCCCCAACACTTGATGCTTTCAAGTGCCAGTTAAACTGATGCAAACACACGCACACACAGGCACACACTCACACGCACACACACAAATGTTTGGCCATGCATCAAATAGCTCAGCCGAAACCTTTCAGCTAGGTTTCAGCATCATATTCATTTAGCTTTAGCTCTAAGCGAGGCACCAAGGACTCAAATTATGGCCTTGCTCTAGTTGACATTACAGCACTTAGCCTACATTTTGGGATATGGAACATAGAAACGATTTTTGGTTGAGATTTACTATCTATATCACTTAAGGTTTGGGTTAGAAGTAATCTATTGATTGGAAAGCGCTATAGCTTTTGTCAGTTCAGTTCCGACTTTTGTGAAGTAAGACAACTCGTGAATCGGCTTACCCCGCGGAATATTGAGTGAGGGAAGCAGCATTTCCCTATCGCTTTACCTCTTGGCTGGATCAGCTGATTTAAACGTTCTAAAGCTTCGAGACAGCCTCAGATTCTAGAGGCCATATAAAGAATATTTGCTGTCGCCCCTAATTTCAGCATGGTAAATGGCATAAGACCAGGCCTGCATGGCCATCATATCTAGCTGGATGGATGAATGATCAATAAGTTATAATGGATTAAATTCGCAGTTTTCACAAGTTAAAGCAAAGTCGATCATATCATCAGGAAAACAACATCGGGCATCTGTTGACTGTATTCATATTCGTATATTTATATTTTAGGACTTGGGCTGATTGTCTCCGCCCTTAGATATACATGCAAGTATAGCTAATTCTTAAATTTAAATTCCTATTAAAAATCTTATAGACTCTGCACTCGTTTTGATTAGGTTGCTCAAAATCGAGCTCTAGACATGAGTTCATTTATCTGTTGAGTAAAAGGAGTAATTTCTTATACCAAAGACGGCTC
Source organism: Drosophila mayaguana (assembly GCA_037075325.1). NCBI lineage: Eukaryota > Metazoa > Arthropoda > Insecta > Diptera > Drosophilidae > Drosophila > Drosophila mayaguana. The sequence continues at coordinate 2,152,208 of JBAMCG010000127.1, read as the reverse complement.
AAGACAAATTTTCATTGAATTTCCTGCACTAGGGTAAACTGAACCAATTTCTTTTCTGATTCAAATATAACAACAACAACAATTATATAAACTTATATATATATATATAGTTGCATAGTTTGGCGGTGAAGGAGCGAAAAATTAATCATGCTCGTGATTCAGCTACGTCTGTCAAACGCAAATGTCACATTGATGAATGATTATCGTAATTAAGCGGATAACGACGTCAGGGACTTAAATAGGACTCACACACGCACTGCCCACTCCTCACTCTTCGTCTCTGACCAGGCCGCTGTCTGGACGGTGACATTGCGACATGTGCGACTCAATGAGTTTGTCTTCAATCAAAAGTCGGCTGACTCGCAAAATCTGAAACAACACAACACACGCTTAATATTTCGAAAGTCTAGCAACATTTGCTCGTATATAATATAGTTCGTCATGTGCTTGGGGGCTGGGCGAGAGAATGCTGCAGAGTGATTGCCCGAGTCGATTTCCATTTATTGCCCATAAAGCTGGTCAAAATCTGAGTGCTTAAGGTCAAAGTGCGCTCTTAACTAATTTAATCTACATTCTCGCATATGAATGAGCTGCACACACACACACACACACACACACACAGACAGAGCGAGGCAGATACAGAGGCAGCCAGCGAATAGGCACCGGAACGGGGAATGTCTTCAAAAGTCAAAACACAGACGGAATAAGTCAACTCGATGCCATTACGGCAGCCGAGTCGAGCCATCTGCAAAATTAAATTGTAAATTTTCAAAGCTCCTGGGACAAATTTCTATCTTTTATATGTTTTTACGTCTGCGACGATGAAGAGGTAACGAATTATGGCAACGACTACGCCGTGAGCCTTAAGGGCGCGTGCTGGGCTCGCCTGGCCTGAGTTGAGCTGAGTTGGGTTGTCGTTTTCGTTGTCGTTGTCGTTGTCGCTGCTTGTCTCACAATATCTAGCCACGCTCTGGGTGGGGCACCCACATTTATGCGTGCGTGTGGCCACATTGTCTTCTTCCGCCTGTGGCAGTGGCTCACCTCGGCGAGACGGAAACTAAAAAGTAGCTACTAACGGCATGTCTGGCAACCAAGCACGAGACACGGTGCATGGTACAGCATAACAACAACAACAACAATAAAATACCCAAACTCATATTCATATATATAAACTGAGACATTTTGGGTGCCAACTGGATATGGTCTCATCTATAGCCTAGTTGGGTCTCCTGCTCAGTTGAATTAATTACCCTAAACTCCTGAGCTGCACTGGGCAGCTATTTAATAGGCGCCAACCAGCACACAAACTCACTAGGAAGAGCGTAGAGAAAGACAGTGAGAGAGTGGGAGGCTGGCTGCGAACAAGTCACATGAGTTGAGAGGAGCAGAGAAGCAGAAGAGAGCATCGGGGGTTGGGCGTCGCAGATCGGTAATCGGAGGGACAGATGTTTATGAAACGTCTTGACATTTGACAGTTTGTTTATTTTATTTCGTCACATTTTCGTGATGATTTGTAGGCGGTTTAGCGCCAATTACTCCACAACTTTTACAATGCAGACTGTAAACGAGTCTTTAAAAAGAACATGTTGGCGCCAATTCCATAATAGATGCAGTCGCATATGTATATTTTGGTAATACTCTAACTAGCGCAGAATCGAAGGGAGTATATGGGTCGAACGAGAGAGGGCGAGAAGCTCTTAGAGGAAAATTTTGGAAATAAAAAAGAAATTAGTTCTGTTTTTCTTAATATATATACATTTTTACATTAATCAGAAACTTGTCTTTAATTTTTTTATTTTTTATTATTGTTTCTATATGACGTCACATGAACATCAAGTAAAAAGTGGAAGATTTTCGATAATATTTGAAATTTGTTCTTCCTCAAGTTCTCATCATTTCTAGATCAGAGCGGAATCCTCTCTGCAGCTATAGGGTATTTGAGCTGTGGCATGTCAAATATATTTTGTGTTTCTCCTCTCTCTTTTTCTTTCTATACATAAACATTCGATTGTATACACATACGGCATACATCCCAAATGCCGCACAACGTGCAACGTGCGAGCGACTTAGAGCATGGGCCTGTGCCCGGCCATTTGCGAGCGTGCAGGCCGGGACACATGTGCCCACTGCCAAGTGTTAAGCTTCGTGTTAAATGTGTCGGTCAGTCAGTCTGGCTGTCGCTTGGTGGGTAGTAATGAGTATAGCAAAGCTGCTAATGCCGCAGTTATTGGCATTTGCCAGCTCTGATTGTTGGGGATTAGGGCAATGACAAGACAAGGCAAGGGGCTTTGGGGGACGATGCTTTGACAATAAGTAAATTGTTGACATTCAATTAGAAGCGAACGCGTTTGACAAGCCGTTTTTAATGGGCAATCGGAATTCGTGAAAGCCGGCCTATAACTGAGACCCGGATCGAGACAGCGACGACGACGACGACGACGAGGCAGACGAAGAAGTTGCCATTTTACTTAATCCAACTTAATGGTCATGTATTGTGTGGCAAGGGGCGCACTTGATCGTGTCAATTTAACTGTCAAACGCGTAGTCGTTTAATTTCTGTGACAGAAACGCGATTTGTAACGTTCCATTGTGCCAGCAGCAGCAGCAGCAACAATAACAACAACAGCAACATCAGGTGAGAAGAAACAGCTTCAACAATCACAAATTGTTGCGCTGGCGTTGACGAGCCAGTGCGAGTGAAGGAGTCAGGTGTCAAACCAGCCAGCCAGCCAGACAAAACAACATGGCCAAAATGCCACAGCGATGCCTGCTTCAGCATCGCCGTTCAAGGCTAATTCTGTCAGCTGTCAGCGCTGTCAAGAGTTGTTCGGCGATTCTCCAAATTGTCACCGCTGCAATCGTTTGACACAGCTGCTGCACCTCCCCGCAGCCCGCAGCCCGCAGCCCGCAGCCCGCAGCCCACAATCCGCACTCCGCAGAAACGAGTCTGACTCGACCATGGCCAACTGACAACAATGGCAACAGCGACAGCTATAACGGTGTCGATTCAGCCGAGCACAGGTGTCAATAGTAAGGTAAGCCACAGCTCAAGCTATAGCCACACCCCCAATGCATAGCTGCGCTCGACTGTAATCGACTCTGTCATACTTGCAGCTTAAGCTAAAAGCAAAGCAAGCGAGTCGGAAGTCTGTGACTAGTAGATACCCTGCACATTTCGAAGTGCGCATGAAAAAACTAAATCAAATTATCAATTATTGTCGATGGGGAAATCGAAAAAGTCTATGTGTATAGCGAATTGCAATTGTCTAACCTTTGGGCGGTTCAATGGCTTCTGGCAAGCCCACTTGCACCTGTTACCTATATACATATTTGCACAGCCATTGTAAAATTCCCTTTTTAATGGGCTCTACGTATAAACATAAATTTCCTTCTTTATTTCACCGTTTTGGCCGTATGACAAAATTGTATTAAAAAATAATTTCATTCGGCTGGGTTTCAGTTGATTTCTGCTGGCCAACGTGAAATTGCCTTAAATGGCAGCTGCTGCCGCTCGGAAAATTTAAAATAGCCCAATAAAACATTTTGGTGTGTTTTATATGCGTCTCTGCTGGCAATCTGTGGTCACTCCAAACAATCCAATAAGATGGAAAGCCAAAACAACAAAAAAAAAAAAAGGAAAAAGAAATACATAGAAATAGACCGTAACCACGAAAAGGAATAATCGCTGGAGTCGGTAGCGGGAGCAGGAGCAGGAGCAGGAGCTGAAGAGCCTCTGCTGGCTAACTATGCATGAACCCAAGCATTTCGTCCATACTTACGACACCCATGGGAGCAGCCAATAATTTCAAATCGGACACAGCGAGAGCGAGAGAGTGATAGGGAGAGAGAGAGAGAGAGATAGACAGGGCGAGAGCGGGAGAGGCACTCCCACACGCAAACCCACTGCTGGTGGCCACACCCATGCACTCATGAATCAATGGCACATATATGAGTATCCTTGGAAGCATTCGCATTCGCATTCGTATCCGCATCCGCATCCGCATCCTTGAATGCCTTCCCGCAATAACAAAATAACAACTTTGCGCCCCAGCCTGAATTCTAGATTCTTTTCTTCTTCCTCTACTTTTTTTCCACGTCACGTACCTCTACTAGAAAGTCGACAGCAGAGCTCCGCTTTTCAGTTTACCCATTTATATATATGTATATACATATACATATACATATATGTATATACATGCGACGCCTTTATATACAGGGCATATGTGTGCTTATATACGTATGCATCAGTTATATATAAATTTGTTGAATGTGCAACTCTCGAGTTGCAACGCTTTCCGAGCTGAGCAGAAGAAGACACCACTTGACATCCAATCCTCTCTCAGTCCGAATAATTTATCTCTCGAACTTCGTTGAAAATGCCAAATTTTCGTATGTCTAAAAGTTTGTGCTTGGAGCCTTCTAGAGCAAAAAGTTGTAGGTGAATAAGATATATATGATATTTAACAAGAGATTATAGAAAACTCCTACGAGCTCCGCTCAAAAATATCACGAATTTTTCATTTTTGTGTTTTATTTTGAATTTAATTACAACTTTTTATGTACATATATTTTTAAATATTTATTTATTTGTTAAAATACCAAATACACCAAAGTTCTCAACAGTTTTTCCTATTAATTCGAAATTTATTGGCATAAATGAGAATCTTATGAGATGAGAATATATTATGAATATATTATATTTGATAGCCTATCAAAACTCTCTAACTCACTTGGCAGTATGAAATTGTTGCCTTCTCTGCAAATGAATTTCAAGTTATATGATTCAATTTACTTTGTACTTTTGAAATAAGTTCAATATCCGCAATATAGTTAATAGAATAAGTTCTATATTCCATTTGATGTCATACGATTTGCAATATAAAATCAAATATATTGAATCCTAGCACATAAAACTCTTTTGTGCTGATTGATTGACTGACAGATTGATCGTAATAAAAGAAGATAAAAATCTTAGCACGAGCTTCCTTTAGGGTCGACCCGCTATATACAATGTATGTGCACAGTCCAAATATGTATTCTAAGCAAGTATTCTTTCTGTATGAGATGCAAAGCTGATGCTGCCACTGTCTGCGGCTGCCTCTTTCTCTGTGTCGTTACACCTTTTTCTCCTCTTGTGAAAACTGAAGCGAAATAAAATGAAATATTTGAAATGACCACGTCTTGGCTATTTGCCGTTACATTATGGTAAAATATTACTGTGGCATACGCTCTCGACTGGCCATAACATGCTCTCGTGTCCATTGGCAGTCCCACAGCCGAACGGTCCAACAATCCAACCGTCCAACGGTCCAACCGTCCAACGGTCCAACGGTCCAGTGTTCCGTGCAGCGGCCTCTTGTTGGGGAAAGCGTGAAGCGTATAAAGTCATAAGGGTTTATGCATGAATTGATTGCAGCAGCCACAGCAGCAGCGGCAGCAGCGGCAGCAGCAGCAGCAGCACATGCCATAGACACAGTAACAACAGCAGCAGCACCACCACCACCACCAACGCCAAAAACGGCACCACCAAACATTCGGACACTTGCTGGCAATATACTCGTAATAAAAGAATAAGAATTATATGCTTTTGTGTAACATTTCGCTTTAATAATCTATGAAGTGGCTACAGCGGCAGCTTCTTGGCTGCGACCAGCTCGAGCTTGGCCAAAGTTGAAGCGGCGCAACCGCAGCTGGACGGCTTGGCGTGGCTTGGCGTGGCGTGGCGTGGCGTGGCGTGGCTTCACTTGGCCCAGCTCAATTGCCTGTGGCTGCACATTGTCTGGCTGCATGCTGGACACAACACTGCGGCAATTGGAGGGAGGCATTGGCGCTCATGCCCAGCAGCTGCATTGACAAGTGAAATATTTGACATAATTAAATTTTGATACAAGTCCATAACTATTAGGCATTCCTATTCCGGTCATCTCGTTAGCTCCCACACCCCGCCAGGCAAGCACAATGGCCAAGTTCGTAATTTCTGCGTGGCTGTGGGCTCATGTGTGCGCAGAGTCAGTCAAGGCATCCTTCATCCTTCATCCTTCGGGCTGGGCCAGTCCTGTGGCGTGTCAGGACGAGTGACATTGGGTGCGTTATTTGTTTACTTCGTGACTGACCAGCGGTCGTCTTGAGACGACGACAATAGCCAAAGACTTCCATGTCTCACGTACATCACTCTGACGACCAGCCAGTCGTGGTCCAGCTATTGCCGCTGCCCCTGTTTCAGCCCCTCCTCCTGCCGCTGCTGCTGCTGCTGCTGCTACCAGTTGTTTGTGCTGGCATTGCGGCTGTCTGCGGGCATTCCACTTGTCATTAACCTTGTTATTAAAACACTTTTGTTTATGGCCATAACATCTGATGCGCCCAACAAAGGGGACAAACTGTACAAATAACTTACGTGCCGCTCATTTGTCTCTTTTGGTTCCGCAAAACTACATGGGCCATTGTAAATGTGTTTGGTTAGTCTTAGGGGCTTGACCATTGCCACAGTGCCTGGACTGGACTGGGACTTGGCGCCAACGACAGATAAAAGACACCTTGCCCGACGCCCTCCACACCACTCCACACCATTCCACTCCAGTCAACTCGATTCGGACTCGACTCGGACTAGACTTCCTTGTTTCAGTCCTTTGTGCTGCGCCGTTAAAGCTTCCGCTGGCTGCCACTTGGCGGCCATTTGTTTTCCGGTGATCATCGCAATGTAAACGAAATGAGTTCAATTTGTTAACGCTGCAGACACACGTATTAAACACACTAATTTGCGGCATCGCTTCTGGACATATCAGCAATTTGTTTCAAGCAGCTGTCCCCAGGACTCACACACTCACACACACGCACACTTTCATAGCTGTAAATGCCGACAAGTCCAGTCCAGTGGTTGCTTGATCCGTCAACAATATTTCATACTCTCCACACTCGGCCAAATGCCAAATTGACAAACCCCATAAAAAAGACGAAAAACAATTTGGGTCGAGCTGTCAGCCAGCACCAGCAATTGCTTTTTAAGCCGTTCTAAATTATAACGAATTAGGACGCCGAGTCCTTTTGCAGGGTATCTAGAAATTAAATAATAAATAAGCAAGAATATAGTTTTATCTGATTTGCCACGTTCCCTGTTTAAGTGGACATGTTATTTTTGGTCAATCTTGAGAAAGAGTCTAAGGTAAAGCAACTGAGACAATTTGCAGGGTATTTCTGATATGACACTTCCACGTCTTCAATAGATCAAACGTTCACGTACTTTCGCCAAATTTCTTTTCAGTTACAAGCCAAACAAAGTTCATATCTACTACCGTATGTTGGTAAATAAGTATAAATCATGTGAAAACGAAATCTGGAAATCTTCAAGGTATCTCAATGCAAATACCCAGCCACAAACCTAGCCTTATTAGCAGTTATTAAGCAAAGAAACGCAGTTCATCAAGTTCATTTGGACGAATTCTTGGCCATTGTTGTCGTTTTGTCGCAATCTACAAGCGACATGACATCTTGGGTCGTTATGAAATCTGAGACGCAGCACGATTAAAAACCGCATCACAAAGCCCAGGAGCTGCCCACAAAAACTGTGGTAGCTGCAGCCACATGATTAAGGCACCCAGGACCAATGCTCATGCCTTCTGGTCCCCGCTCAATCCCCATGCCAGATCTCACAGCCAGCTGACGATCAACAAAGCAAATCAAATAAAGAAGAAGAAGAAGATGAGGAATATGAAGAAGAAGTGCAGCGCAGCGCAGGTACGAATACACGATGCCCTGTCGGATAGCAAATTTGTGTATTTGAATAAATGTAGAGCTCACGCATATCTGGAGCCGGCACAAAGGGCAACTAAAAGGGTAGCAATGAGACATAATCACCGCAAACTGCATACAAACTCATTACACATTTTGATGGACCTGAACTTAGGATTGTCTCGCTCCGAAAACCGCATTCATGAAATCGTGCCCGGGAGCAAATATTTAAACGCAAGCAAAAACCAACAGGCAGAGCTCAAGGCAAAGCAACGAATATGAAATACTCTAACGGAACTGGGAACCTTTGCTAAAAGATGGGCAAACAAATGGATAGCCTGGGAGGGTTAAGTTTTAACCCTATCGGAATATACTCTGGAACTATGGTAAGGGCGAACGATTCTCGAATACATTATCAAGAGAATATAATAAAATAATGTTATACCAGGAGTTATGCTTAAGTATGGAACTTATTCCAAGTCCGATGTCTTCTGTGTTACAAACAACCGTATTTCGTTGGGTTACCCTTGGGGCAAGTGTATTTAAGCTGTTGCCCTCGATCTAATCTTTGCATGCAACAGCTCCACTTGGACGGTGGTCTCATTTGCCACGGCAGCTGTAGCAGCATCTACAAGTTGTTGCTACCGGCCGGTGACCCTCGGCACCAGGTGTAATATGATGCGCCTTTTGATGCCAAATGACAAATCAGATACAAGTCGCGGCTCACGAATCGAGCACTGGTTATTGCATTGACAATTCGCCACTCCTGGTCTAGTCTTACCGGATTTGCTGTTAAGCCATGCAATGAGGGACAGATGAAAGGGGTTGGGCTGGACAAGCATGCATATTATATGAGTTGTTGCCTTAGCTGTTGTATCGTATCTGCTCTGAGCTGCATAATAATTTGGTGGGGTCTTTAATAATTCTTGCTAACGAAATTGCGTAGAAACTCATTAACGAGCTCAAAGGGCCCAGTTCCGAGTTGTGTGGGAGGAGGAGGAGGAAGACGAGAGAGAAGGAGGAGGAGGAGGCTCAAATTGAATTCCATGTTTCAAGTGCGAGCATGTTTTACCCGAGTTGTTGTTGTTGGGTGTTGTTTATGTAAGAACTGCTTTGGAATTATTTATGAACCCGATGGGAAAAGCTTTGAATGTGTCGCAATGCTTGCCACGGGCCCTGCCTGAATACCTAATTCCGGGTGTGTCCCCCTTTCGCAGCACCAGCGGCAGCATCAGCACAACGACGAGCACCAGGTCCTGGGGCCGCACAAGTGGGAATACATTTGCTGGCAAAGTGGCGCATCGTGCAATAAACGAAAGTGTTTTCCAATATAAGGAGCGCTTTATCCTATAATGTGGTAATCGCTCGCGTAAAAGGCGACAAATCATTTAAACCCTTTCCCACCCACTGACCGGCGCAGCCAGAAGTCGACTGGCCCGACCGACCGACTCGTCCGTCCGCCTGTGGCTGTAGCCTAACGATGTAACGCTATGTAACCAGCTAGTACAAGGGTGACAACAATAACAGCAGCAGCCCTCGCTTCCTGTGCTCTGTCTCTCTTTCATCTCTCTCCCCGTGCCCCCTTGCCGGGAGAAACTGTGCCATGCATCAGAGCCCAGGGCGGAGGCGAATCACACACCCCATTCCCACCCCCACTCCCACTCGCAGTCCCAGTCCCAATCCGTTTGGGGCCCCCTCTTAAAGAGCTGAAAAATGTATGCACACGTTAACCCTTTGAGCATTGGGCCTGAGTAGTCAGAATTTGGACGCAGCCAGGGCCCGTAGGCAGCTAATGCTAATGCCTCCTGCAGTCGCTCGTCCTTTTCAAATTGGGCATCAGCGTTAGCATCATTTGAGTATATGCTATATGCTATATGGCAACTGGTAGCTGGTATCTGGTAGCTGGTGGCTGAACTGCTGAGCTACTGGGCTGGCACCCCACCAAAAATGTGTTCGATTCCCTTACCGCGAATGTTAAAGGCCAATTCGAATGGGCCATGAATCTCTTCCGCTCTGGCCGTGCCAAAACATAAAAGTGAAATTTGTTTTTTATGACATCTTTATTCAGGCTAAATAAATACAAAGTATTATAGTGCCAGGGGACATTTGTGAGTGACCGCTTGCCTTCCATTCCATTTACCCCTTTTCTCGCCACCGTCCACCGCCACTGCCCCGCCCATATTGATTAGCCAGCCATTCATGATAAATAGACCATTATGCAGTTATCGTAATTGCGTGGACCGAGCATATAAGCACGGCGTAAAATTCACTCGCCTCAATAATGTTGCCAACGAATGCGAGTAACATATCAAAAATGCAAATGATATACAATTCATTACCTCAAGCATCGTCAAAGTCCCCGGAGTACCATAAGCGTCCAAGAGATGATCTAAGAAAAATCTATAAGTCGAAACGAAAGCGTTTCCTATTGACTCTAACTAATGTCAGTTAAGGCTAGGTAGAGTCAGTTCCTGTTGACTCTGGAATGAATGAATGAAAATTCGTTTAGTTAAGGCTAGCTAGAGTCAGTTCCTGTCGACTCTGGAATGAATGAGCGAAACTACGTTAAGTTAAGGCTAAGTAGAGTCAGTTCCTGTCGTCTCTGGAATGAATGAGCGAAACTACGTTTAGTTAAGGCTAGGTAGAGTCGGTTCCTGTCGATTCTGGGATGCTAGTTAAGGCTAGGTAGAGTCGATTCTTGTAGTTTCTGGAATGAATGAGTGAAACTGGGTTTAGTCAAGGCTAGGTAGAGTCAGTTCCTAACGCCTCTGGAATGAAGAGCGAAACTACGTTTAGTTAAGGCTAGATAGAGTCAGTTCCTAACGCCTCTAGGTTAATGACTGAAGCTACTGTTTGTTAAAGCTAAGTAGAGTAGAGGGAAATCGCTGTCAATGAAGACTAGGTAGAGTTAGTTAGTTAGTTAGTTAGTTAGTTAGTTAGTTAGTTAGTTATATGTAGATTGAAGCTACGTTTAGTTAAGGTTAGTTCCTAACGACTCTTGGACGCATGACTGAAACTACCGCAATCAAGTGTAGGTAGAGTCAGATAGTAAGTGACTATTAGCGAACTTTCAGTAGAGCTCAGTTAGACTGAATTTTGGGGCGAGCAATGATCGACTATGTTTAGGAATTTCAAATTTACACTTAATGTATTTTGTTTCCCTCTAAGACTCTTAACTAAACTAAGCTCGGGCTGCTATCGGTTATCGACACAGCTGCCATCATTATGAGCTCGATGCGCCCACTGCCGCTAACCTCTAGAGTCTGTTCAATTGGCAAACGGGAAGTATCCGAAAATAAACTCAAGAATAGACAGCGCCAGTGCCGCTGAGGTCCATTACAGAGCACAAAACTTCTGTGTGTTTGCTTGTGAAATATCTACAGATATTCGTGTTAAGATATTTAATGGAATTTTCTGTTAGAGCACTTCCTCTCCCTCTCCCTCTCGCCACCTTCCTCTCTCCGTGTGGCATTCGGGCTGTGTGTGTTTATGAATTTTCGATTAATCAACGCTTGACTTTCATTTGCTCCGAGTTGTGATGACATATCTGACAGAATGAAAGATTGTGCAATGGGACGAGACGACGGCTGGCTGTTCCAGGGTTTTCGACAATTTCATTTATGGTAATTTGCATGTTCAACAAAGGTCGTGAAATAAATAGGGACAACAAATCAGAACGGGCCGGGCCGGGCCGTAAGCGTCATGTAAATTGTATCTGCCGCCCTCTGGTAATTGAGCAGGTTGGCTAAAAGGTAGTGGCAAGGGGCCGCAGCCGGGGACACGCCCGAACATGTCGTCGAGGACGTTGCCGTTTAGCCAAGCAAAGTAATCCAGTAACAGTAACAGCAACAGCAACAGCAACAGCAACAGCAGTGTCAGTGGCAACACCAGTGCCAGAGCGTCAAGTCCCATGTGAGCAGTGAAGTTTTTTAATCAAGCCGCCTGTCAAGTGTTTGCAAAACAAATACCGCGCTTATCCATCAATCAAAACACGCAATATGGCAGCGTGACTTTCCACAACTAAGCACCCGTAGCAGCAGCAATAGCAACAGCAACAGCAGCAGCAACAGCAGCAGCAAGTGGTTCTTGGCACTTGGCTGCTTGGCGAGTGCTAAACCATATGGAACGAAGCGGAACAATAAAGCGACACTGTCAAACATTTGCATACACGACACCCGGCGACGGCAGAGCGAGCCACGCACTTCATGCCCCACCCACCCACACCCCGCACACACAGACGCGAGCCGCACGCAGGCCCAAGTGAGTGGGCTGTGGATCATTTTTAATTGCAGCTAATCAGGCTGACAACTTTGTTACGCTTGACATTCTTTATAAGCAGCTTGATGTTGCTTTTGGTTGTTTCTTTTTTATATTCATATTCCAATTCGGATGGAGCTGTCTATAGTTGGAATGGAAAAGTAGAGCCAAGGTCGCAAAGGGCTCCAAAATCAACTGCGTGGAGAACAACCTACAGACATCAGCTGGAGCCGTCACATCGACAGAGCTTCACAAATTAATCCAATGGCATTTGCATGCCGGGGACAAAGCCCCTGGGTAAATACAAGTAGAGATGGGGAGACGGTGTTTTTTGTTACTTGTTACTTGTCGAGCGTATTGTGTTGAAATTGATTCTTAAACGTTTTGAAGAATGATGCGAACTTGACTTCAGCTGCCAGCCAGAGAGCCAACCACTCAGCCACCCTCTCTAACCAACCCCCAGCTAGCTGGATGGACGGCTGCCAGCGGAACGGAATCGCGATGCGGATAGAGCGGGGCCCGGGGGCCACAGGAACAACACATTAAACAACAGTTCCTGGTGTAAAACATGCACAGCACACAAAAAAAAAAAAAAAAAAAAAAGAACAGAAAAAAAAATGTAAATGCCATTGTAAAGATGTAACAGAAAAAAAGGATACAGATATGGCAACACCTACAGTAACAGATACAGCACACAGGATACAACATATTGGCAAAACAATGAGTGTGAACCACACACTCGCACACACACACGCACAGACACACACACACATAGGCAACAACAACCCCAATGAATGGCGAACGCAAATGGTGAAAAATATGCGCACAGATATGAGTACAGATGTCGAGAGTTTTAAATTGCATTAACTCATTTAATGATGCTCAAATTGAGGCTGACAAATAATGGGGAGTATGTCAGGCGGTGGCGCCTCATACCCAAATCTCACGCCACTTTGTGACACCAGCCACTGCCCCGCTCCTCCCCTCCCCCCTGGCACCCAGTGGAGGCCTAGGCTAGACCCAGTCACTGCCATCACTTTAAATTGCTGCTGTCAAAGCGACGGCGTGTGTGTGCGTACTGGTGTTGGCAGAGGCTGAGCTAAACTATTTGTCATGTCTGTCACATTCTCGTACATCTTTGTCAACACTATTTAGAAGTTTAATAAATTTTCACTTTGTTGAAACGCCAGTCAAATATTTAATATCCACGCGCTACAACTCAACGTCAGCAGCAAAAGCAGAGACAGCCAGCGACAGCTAACCCCACACGCTATGTGCCTCCCCCACCACCGCCCATTGCTCCCATTGTCCCATTCAAATAAGTGCAATGTCCACTGGCAGCCTTGAATCTAACTTGATTTTGATTTGAAGTAGAGCTTAGATAGTTATAGATATAGATATAGATATAGATATAGATATAGATATAGATATAGATATAGATATAGATATAGATATAGATATAGATATAGATATAGATATAGATATAGATATAGATATAGATATAGATATAGATATAGATATAGATATAGATATAGATATAGATATAGATATAGATATAGATATAGATATAGATATAGATATAGATATAGATATAGATATAGATATAGATATAGATATAGATATAGATATAGATATAGATATAGATATAGATATAGATATAGATATAGATATAGATATAGATATAGATATAGATATAGATATAGATATAGATATAGATATAGATATAGATATAGATATAGATATAGATATAGATATAGATATAGATATAGATATAGATATAGATATAGATATAGATATAGATATAGATATAGATATAGATATAGATATAGATATAGATATAGATATAGATATAGATATAGATATAGATATAGATATAGATATAGATATAGATATAGATATAGATATAGATATAGATATAGATATAGATATAGATATAGATATAGATATAGATATAGATATAGATATAGATATAGATATAGATATAGATATAGATATAGATATAGATATAGATATAGATATAGATATAGATATAGATATAGATATAGATATAGATATAGATATAGATATAGATATAGATATAGATATAGATATAGATATAGATATAGATATAGATATAGATATAGATATAGATATAGATATAGATATAGATATAGATATAGATATAGATATAGATATAGATATAGATATAGATATAGATATAGATATAGATATAGATATAGATATAGATATAGATATAGATATAGATATAGATATAGATATAGATATAGATATAGATATAGATATAGATATAGATATAGATATAGATATAGATATAGATATAGATATAGATATAGATATAGATATAGATATAGATATAGATATAGATATAGATATAGATATAGATATAGATATAGATATAGATATAGATATAGATATAGATATAGATATAGATATAGATATAGATATAGATATAGATATAGATATAGATATAGATATAGATATAGATATAGATATAGATATAGATATAGATATAGATATAGATATAGATATAGATATAGATATAGATATAGATATAGATATAGATATAGATATAGATATAGATATAGATATAGATATAGATATAGATATAGATATAGATATAGATATAGATATAGATATAGATATAGATATAGATATAGATATAGATATAGATATAGATATAGATATAGATATAGATATAGATATAGATATAGATATAGATATAGATATAGATATAGATATAGATATAGATATAGATATAGATATAGATATAGATATAGATATAGATATAGATATAGATATAGATATAGATATAGATATAGATATAGATATAGATATAGATATAGATATAGATATAGATATAGATATAGATATAGATATAGATATAGATATAGATATAGATATAGATATAGATATAGATATAGATATAGATATAGATATAGATATAGATATAGATATAGATATAGATATAGATATAGATATAGATATAGATATAGATATAGATATAGATATAGATATAGATATAGATATAGATATAGATATAGATATAGATATAGATATAGATATAGATATAGATATAGATATAGATATAGATATAGATATAGATATAGATATAGATATAGATATAGATATAGATATAGATATAGATATAGATATAGATATAGATATAGATATAGATATAGATATAGATATAGATATAGATATAGATATAGATATAGATATAGATATAGATATAGATATAGATATAGATATAGATATAGATATAGATATAGATATAGATATAGATATAGATATAGATATAGATATAGATATAGATATAGATATAGATATAGATATAGATATAGATATAGATATAGATATAGATATAGATATAGATATAGATATAGATATAGATATAGATATAGATATAGATATAGATATAGATATAGATATAGATATAGATATAGATATAGATATAGATATAGATATAGATATAGATATAGATATAGATATAGATATAGATATAGATATAGATATAGATATAGATATAGATATAGATATAGATATAGATATAGATATAGATATAGATATAGATATAGATATAGATATAGGTATAGATATAGATATAGATATAGATATAGATATAGATATAGATATAGATATAGATATAGATATAGATATAGATATAGATATAGATATAGATATAGATATAGATATAGATATAGATATAGATATAGATATAGATATAGATATAGATATAGATATAGATATAGATATAGATATAGATATAGATATAGATATAGATATAGATATAGATATAGATATAGATATAGATATAGATATAGATATAGATATAGATATAGATATAGATATAGAGTTTGTGTGAAGCGGAATGCAGCCTACTCGAAAGTCTCGTATTCTGAAGATCTATAAATAGTGCATCAATATGTTGTTGGGGTTCGTGACTAGTTGTGAACACATATCGACAGTGGTTAATATGACGCCCATATGCTGCAAGAGTCACGCTCCGGAGTGTTTAATTCGCTGAAATAATGCCGTGATTGGGAGACTGCGGCGACCCACTTGCCAGATGCGGCCGGCGTCCAGTTGAATGGTAAACCGAATCGTTCAATCGGGCCAAAGAGACCACCGTGCAAAGGAAATGCAATGTGGAATCCGAGACGTACACGCAGACATAGTTCGCGTCAAAGATGTAGATCGAGATGCAGATACCCCGAACTATTTCGATTCCTAATAGAGAAGTGCAGTCGACCGCAGATCGGCCACTGTTCGAGCGTGTGTGTGTGTGTGTCGGGGATATAAAAGTCAAAACCGCACGCATTTCTGATTGACCATACACAGAAATATATGCATATGTTTGTACACACATGTGTGTGTGGGTGTGTGTGTGTATTTATTTATTTAAGCAGTCGTGCGAACGCAACTCCGCAATTGGTGGTCCCCATGAATACTTTTAAAGTTCGAGTACATAGTCAAAACTCCGGCACATGTACAGCTCGAAATGCTCGGAAATGCTCGAATGCAGTGCAGTGGAAATGTGTTGCACCCGTTCCAGACCAAAACCAGAGGCTGGGCCGGCGAGCGGAGGGTGGGGGGCGGGCCGAGCTGTGAGCTGTTATAAAAACGACGCGTCTAAAATCGGGGAATGCGACTAATGGAAAAATTCATATTAAATCGATTATATTGACAAGGGGGGCACACGAAGACCACGACCACGAATGCGACCGCCTGTGCCTGCTGCTGCTGCTGCTGCTGTCGCCAGCGCCGTCATCAAGAAGAGGCCAATACAGTGGGCCATGTGCGACGTCAAGACGAAAATATACAACAAAAACAAAAAATCGAAGAAAAATAAAACAAGAAGAGAAATATAATGAAATACATTACGCGCAGCTCGAGTCAAATCATAAATTTGTAAGTTATTAACAAGAACAAATACATTTTTGTCAAATTTTAATGATTCAGCGCATCAACAGGGAGTGGGATAGGGACTGGGACAGGGCGAGGAACGGCGACAGAGAAGCGACAGCGACAGCAGCAATAATCGACGTGGCGACACTCTCACTTTTACACTCCGGTAAAAGCCGTCTGTCACACAAATTGCTGAAAAGCCATTTGACAACTAATTTTTCGAGGTGGCGACGACAACGGCGACACCTTGCACGGCTAGCAATGGGAAGATGTGACCAGAAACGTGCCCCCACCCTCCCACACTCCTCCCACTCTCTCTCTCCCTCTCTTTCTCCTACGCGCACATATCGCCTCGCACTCGCACTAGCCTAAACGTACCGCAATCTAATTGCTGTTGGCAGCATCCGCGGTTCTTTAATTGAAGACATCAACACTAGCTAAAAATACGATATATATACATATATATATACACATATATCTATGTGTGTGTGTGTGTGCGTAATCGATGAGGGGCGAAATTGGTAATGGAAGCGCGGAGTTTCAGGCATTGAGAAGGTGGCGAGGCGCAACTTGTAACTGCAATTGAATTAGAGATGAGAGAAATGATGCGATAGTTGGGGTATATAAATACAGATAGTCAATAAATATTAATAGTATTGAAAGTTCTCAGCAAAAACAGCTTCCCAGTCGAGAAGGTCGCCAGGCGCGACTTGTAGCTGCAGTTGACTTAGAGATGGAACAGGCATAAGCGATAGTTGAAACAGATAGCTCCAGATAGCTGCCCAATGATAAAGCTCAGCATCTACTTTTTGTATTTAAGTTGTCAACAAAATAAGTTTCGCCTGGTCCATTTCCATTCCATTCCATACCATTCGAAAGGAACTCACGATTCGGTCACGCGATCACCTTTAACTGCTCGCAATAGTCTCTAAATTGTGCACGAGCGCAGAGCATAAGGAAATGTGTGGCAGTGGCATGCTGTGGTGCTGTGGTGCTGTGCACTGTGGTGTAATGCCATAAACTGTTATTTGATGTGGGTTTGTATGTGAGCGAGCATGCGAGGCTTGCCTGCTGCTGAGCGAAGTTCCACAGTCCCCAGATGCTTGGCGTTTCGGCTGCTAAGCAGCCAACACACAATTATTGGCTCTGCCAGCCTCTGATATCGCATACGAACTGCAGCCGGAGCCGAGCCGAGCCGAAAGCAGGTGACTGAGCGGGCGACGCGATCTGCCAAACGACAAACGCCAAAGGGAACTGGCTATGACGACGACGACGACGACGACAAGATCGACGACAGCGACAGCGACATGACGCATGGTGACTGCCGCTTGGCGGCTGGAGGGGAGACGCGCGGATGGGAGTCCCGTCTGCCACTGGGAATGTGACTGGGTATTTGTTTTCTTTGTTTGCGATGTGTTTACATCGTGGGCGACAATAGTTTACATTTGCTGCCATCTAAAAATTAAAAGGTGACAAATCATAACAACAGCCGATGTCGAATACTACAATACGCAACGGCTGCTGGGGCTCAACACGAACAGCTAAATGACACAGGAGCAATGCCCTCGGACTGATCGCAGTTCACTTGCTAAGGGAACGAGCCGGATGCTAGATAGCTCAAGCTAGAATTTATACAAATTCATCTCCCATCGTTCACGGCTATCCACATTTAGCTATATGCTTTCAAATTTAACATTCACTTAACATGGGTTTGACCAGCTCGTTGTTCAACTTTTGGACAAAATTAAAGCTAATGTTAATGACAACTCATAGATTTGAGCCTTGAAATAAGTAAAGCTCTCCAAGGCAAATCATTCGTCTTACACATTTGCTTAAGCTAAGCCTGTCATATGGACAGAACAGACGGAAGGAAGAATAGACAGACTGGCGGGCAGACAGACGAATGGACGGAACGACGACGATAATCAGACGAACAAGGCATGATCGACGCAGCTCATTGTTCTGATCAGGACCGTATTATTCTGTTTGCGTGGTCTGCCACGCCTCCTACTGTCTGTTGCCCACTTTAAATGCCCATTATCCATAAGTTTAGATTATAATAACAGAAGTCAACAATACAAGATGAAACCTACGAAACTGAGACCCGAACAGCTCATCAAGTTTTTCATGGAACATAGCTTCGATAGAAGAGGAAATAGATTTTCAAATGTACTTTAGGCCCTGTAATATTACGATAAAGTGTTTCTTTACATCTGAATATTATTACAGAGAAATCTAACTTGATATTGATATCTGATACCGATCAAATGCCTATTCAAACAAGCCTAATCTTAGTTCAATCAATTGCCTGTTTTTGTTGGCCTGTGTAACTATCACAATGCATGGTTATATAATAATAGACTCATATAAAATTCCAAATAGTCTCAATGTCTAGAGGAATAGGGCTTCTTTGCTGCAGCCCAATTTGACAGCTTACTTCAGCTATAGAACATATTTATGCACTTTTGCTGCCTATGTACTGAATGTATTTGTCTCCCTGTTGATATCAGTGGTCTATATTTGCTACTCGGGGAGGACTAGTGTCACAATCTGCTGCTGTCTCTGTTGGCTGTTGGTCCGTCTTTGGCTGGAGCTGGAGCCGGAGCTGGAGCTGAAGCTGGAGAGCATGTTTAGCCGATAATCGCTGAATAATAAATGGCATCACTGTCCCATCCGAAAGATCATTATCGCCATAAAACTACCACTAAACGTCACTTCTTTTAAGATCAAAGTGTTGTATGCGCGATTTAAGTATGCGCGCACGCATCTTCAATTAAAGGCATATGCTGAATACGAGAGATGGACCTCGAAGAGATCTGCATCTCGGCAGCTGGAGATGGGCTACAACTTGAAGCTGAAACTGAAGCTGGAGCTGAAGCTGCAACAGTTGCTGCAACACAATTACCAGTTTGACATCTTTCGAGCTGATGAAGTCAGCAGAAAGAGAGAGAAAGAGAGAGAGAGAGAGAGAGAGAATGCAGACCACCAGACTCGATGGCAAAGATTTTGGCGGAGTGCGGCTGACGACAAATTAATTTGGCACAGTCTGCTCATTGGGCAAACAATGGACAGAGCAATTGGAATCCAAAACAACAAAAGAAGAATAAGGAGAGAGCAGGCATGAAACTCTATCGAGTCGAGGGGGCCGACGAGCGCGGGTAGAGCGCTTTGGTGTATTGTATGTGTTATCTTAATATTGTCATTGTCACAAATTTGCAAAAAGTTACGCTAATGGATTACACGATTTTCGCATTATCGCTTTGTTACCGCGCCGATCGCAATCGCATGCGATCAGCAACAGCAACTGCTGCCCAGGCTTTAGCTGCAACACCCAGTCGCAGTCGCAGTCGCAATCCCAGTCCCAGTCCCAGTCCCAGTCCCAGTCCCTGTGCCAGGCCCAGTTCGAGTCGCACTCTCTGTTAATTCTCCAATCCCAGTCTCAGCCTCAGTCCCAGTCGCTGGCGGTAGCCGCATGGCATTGTATGTAAAACTACTGCAAAGCATTGCGACCGCCAACATATCGCGTCGGCTGCTCGATACGTGCCGAAAGCGAGATTAAGGGGCCAGCTTTACAAGCAGGAAACGCTGCTGCCCCCAACGGCTGCCGTGGCTCCATGCCCCATGCTCCACTCCCACTCTCCACTCCCCACTCTCCACTCTCCATTTGCCATTCTCCATTCTGCATTCGCGTACTCGTTTCAGCATTCAAAGTGCCCATGAGCATTATGCCAGACACTTTGTCTTTGACAACACACAGCATTGCCCAGCAGCGTCCGTTCGCTTCGGCCTAAGCCCAGCTCCAGCTCCAAGTCCAGCTCCAGGTCCGGTCCGGTCCAGTGCGACGTTTATCCAGAGCGAAGATGCTCTTATCAGCAGCGAACACAGCACGTTCCATTGTCGCTTCGCGTCGATCTAATCTGAGCATTGCCGATGCTCCGATGCTCCGATGCTCAGATCCTTTCTCTCAGCTGCGTTGCCTTGGCTTGCGCATTGTTGTTGTTCCGATGGCCTCGGCCAGTCCCAAGTGTCATACAGCTGCAACTTCACTCAGCTTAATGGCAATAAGCATTTGAAATATCTAAACAATTGGCTAAAAGGGCAGCTGACATACTATTCGAATACCACTTAGTGCCAGCTGTGCGTACGGCATGCCCATTTGATGGGTCTGCAGGAGCCCAGGGACTTTACAGTTGAGGTCTAGAGGAGCTACGGTATCTAACATCGTATATGCTGGTAATCAGCTGTGATATTTACTATTCAGCTTGAATTCACAATTACAAATTTTGCCCTTTCCTGGGGCCGTTTTCCTTTACAGGGTATCTTTGGGTAAAGCTGACTCTTCAAGTTGAGCCCTCACTTATCTTCGGCTACTTTGGACATATGGAGCCTGCATATTTTGGACACTGGCAATGGGCTTTGAGTGTTGTCAAATATTGCCGTTTTATGCTAATGAAGTGGTATGGGAAATCACGAAAGGGTTAATGTTCCCGACTGATCAGGTGGTTAGAGCAAATGGTTGCAATGGGGTAGAGCTGGTAACTGTGCTGCTAATCGGTTAAAAGCCAATTGAAAGGCACTGAAATGAATCAATTGCTGGTTGGGGGAAACTGTTTAGGATGATTAAATTTGTTATAGAAATGATTTCGCATAGGCCGGCTTTGTCGTCTGCTCGCCCCATCGCCCCCTCCGCACGCCACACGGCCCAGTGCCCTCTGACTTTAATGTTGCCACATCCATATACAAAAAAAAGAAGAGACAAACCAAGAAAAAAAACATGAAATGAAAAAAGAAAAAGCAAAGGAAAAACACTCGCACAAAAAGCAAACATTCAGATGGGGCAGACCAGGGCAGTCCGAGGCAGGGCAGGGCAGAGCTGGGCAGGGGTAAAGACACCAGTAATCAAGTGTATGCATACAAGGGATGCACGGGCCGGCGTTGGTCCTTGGACTGGGGGTGGGCATGGTTGACGCCCACACACATACATATGTACACAAATGGGCATAGGATGCCCAACAGTTGGCCGTTGTACATTTGTTTCTTTTTTGTGGTCAAATACTTTTGCATGTAAATGTTAATTCATTGATTTTTATAATGCGCGCACGTCAAAAGGGATAATGCCGCCTGCCAATCTGGCCCAGCCCCAGCACCAGACCCAGACCCAGGCCCAGGCCCATGCCCAGGCCCTCACTTGTCGCATTCGTCGCAGGACTTAGCAAGGGCTGATGCTGAAGCGAAACATCGGCCCGGGGTTGGGCTGCGTCAACATTGGAAACAACCAAAAACCAAACAACCGGCTGCTGAGCAGGAGTAGCGAAATGAATGCGCCAAGGCGAGTGAAAGGAGCGAGTATTTGGCTTTGATGTTGCTTACATTTCATCACTGGAAGTCGTCGTTGTCAATAAAAGCAAGTTAATGGGTAAACAGCCCCCGCTGCCTCCGCCCCCGTCGCCGTCGCCGTAGCCGTTGCCGTTGCCGTTGCCGCCGCCATGGCCGGGGTCAGCTGCCCAAAGATCCACTCCCGAATGCCACAAAACTAAAAACATAACTTCTGGCTAGAAAAACATTGTTTGCGCGGTCGCCCATTCAAATATTTGTGGCCCGAGCATTTACTTTGCCCAGGCAGCAGCTGACTCGGAACAAACCGATTGCCACTAACCACCTCCAGACAGCTCCAGCCACTGACACCGCCACCGACACCGCCACCACCACCACCACCACCACCACCATCACACCCACCGCACGCACCACAGCGCGGCACGCAGAAGTCGCTGATTTGAGCCCCAGACAATTGCCATACTTAAGTGCATATAAATGGAAATCATTTACAAGTGTATACAAACATTTGTCGAGAGTCTTAAGAAGGTATAAATAGTACGATCTAGACAATTAAAGTCCATACTTTCGTATCGCTTTTCAATCCGCCCCAGTACGAACAGGCGGTGCTGATTGCGAGAGAGAGCGAGAGAGAGTACAAAAGTCGAAATATTTCAAAGTTGATCCGATAAGAAAGCAATAAATAGGCGATAGTTGTATTTTAGCATAGAAATGTTAAATGGACTTGTAATAATATATATAGGATATAGATCTGAAGGTCAGCTCTGCATCGGTCTATAGATCTTAAGGATAGGCTGTCGTTCTAAAGGACAAATCCATAGATCTGAAAGATGTGTCAATATATCAGATCAGCATAAGCCTATATGTAGATCCAAAAAACAGACCTCTATAAAAGATAGGAAAAGTCAATAGGTAAATCTAACGATAGATGTGAAGCATACATCTGTAGACCTATAGGCCTCTCATTTAGATCTATCTATCTATCTATCTATCTATCTATCTATCTATCTATCTATCTATCTATCTATCTATCTATCTATCTATCTATCTATCTATCTATCTATCTATCTATCTATCTATCTATCTATCTATCTATCTATCTATCTATCTATCTATCTATCTATCTATCTATCATCTATCTATCATCTAAGCGCACATTCGGCTAATCGCCTATCTATGTACACATTAATATATGAAGATACTTGAAGAAAAAAACTGCATAAGGTTTTTGCCCCTGAGCTATGATTTTTGGTGATTTCTCAATTGTCAGTGAAGTCCGCCTACGATTAGGAGTATAAGGCGCGCTGATGCTAGGCCAATTAGGCTGCCAGTTGAAGTTTGTATTTATAATTTGCATGAGTCTCTAAGGATTTCTTCGTGTGCTTATGTGTGTGTGTAGACATCAAACTTTACAACTGGCATCAATCACTTAAATTAAGACATTGCCGCGGGCTTTCGGCCAATGCAGCCGTTGGAGCGCAGGAACCGTGCCGTTGACATATGCCTATAGACCCCTGGGCGGCTCAATCAGTTGAGACAATATCAGAGTTCAGGTCAAAGTTAATGTCGAAGTGGCAGTCCAAGTCGGAGCTAAAGTTCAACTATGAGCTGAAGTTTTTCCTTTTATTTCTCTTCTGTGTTGACTGGTGTGTTTTGTGGTTGAGCAGGAGCTGCAGGGGCAACGCGGAGGACGTATGGCCATGGGCCTTTTTCATCATACGCCGTTTACCGGACGCATTTGCCATTCAGCTTGCGGGCGCTGCCCAAACAAACATACACGGGTGACCTTACCGACCTGACGACCACACACACACACACACGGAGAGAGGAAGAGAGGGGGAGAGAGCTGGAGTCCACCCACACCCATACACCTTCACATGGAAGCTTAATGAAGCTTGTGTAATTGATTTTATGTTTGTTAAAAACGGCAGAAAAAGAAGCAACGTTCCAGGCACTCGACTGGCCATTCGTTGATGTCGATTTGCCTCGATATTCATGGCATTCAATTTCAATTGAATCGCAAAAAATCAAGCAGCCACAACAACAACAACAATAACTGCTGCAGCAGCAGTTGAATGGATAAAAAAAAAAAAAAAAAAAACTAATTTTGCTGGCCTGCAGCAACTAAAGTGCATAAAGTGGCCGCTAACAGGAAAAACACAACTTGAGCTTCAACCAGCAATCGGGCTACCCCCATGCCCCATGCCACATCTCCGCCATTCTATACGCAGTCAGGCAGCAGTAGCACTGGCTGTGGCAGCTCTTGATGGGTTCATTTTGGCTGGGCTGTACAGTAGCCGTCAGGGTGCTGTAGGGTGTCCATTACAAGAGCCCAGCTGACTGCAGCCCTTTCGTTCTGGCAAACCCAATTAGCACTTATCTATGAGTTAGCTAGGCACGAATTTGTAGTTGTCTTTGCGTGCTGTTTATGTTGATACAACACACAACAATAGAACGGAAGGGAGAGAGGAACAGCAGAGAGAGAGAGAGGGAACGAAATAAAAATCCTTCAAGTGCCGCGCCGCTTGTCAATTTGGGAAAATCCGAAACGAGGAACGACATCTAGAAACGACACCGCCAGCAGTCACAGATCACAGTTCACAGTTCACAGTTCGCAGTTCACAGTTCATAGTTCACAATTCACATTATCATTATCAATATGTTTACTTTGGTCGATGGCTGGCCGTACCCGGGCCATAGCCCCGGATCTCGCAACACATTTGTTGCCGCGATGTGTTAATTGCACTTGGCGATGTTTTCCTTGAAAACTGATCCTTTTGCCCGTACCGTACCGTGCCGTGCCGTGCCGTGCTGTGCCCGTCTCTGCCCTGCCGTACGCTAGCAGAGGTACCAACTACTGCACCGCGCGCTCAGCCACTGCGATAACGATATGTGCTATGGGATATCAGATTAAACAACATTGCCGACACGCACGACCTTGGCCAGATCCCAAAACGTAGACTCTGCAAACAAAAACAGTAAACGCTCAGCTCGGAGCAGAGAGCATTTCGAATTTGTTGTTGCTGTTGTTGTTGTTGTTGTTGTTGGTGGTGTCGCATGTTTGTGAACTGCAATTCGGTAGCATGTTTTCACAACATGTCGCCCAATTTACCCTTTCACGGTTATCCTTCTGCTGCTTCTTCACTTCTATTTATCTATATCCCTATTTACTCTAACCCAACATCGGCTCGGCTCCTTCTCAGTCGCTGTCGCTGTCGCTATCGATGTGTGTGCGTGCCATATGAGACTTCACTTCTGTATCCAATTAGCATCGTTTGATGTCGTTTAACTTGAAATAATAGAACGAGAGATAAGACAAACCCTGCATACGATATCTCTGTATTTGGCTGCTTGTACTACCTGTTTGTAGCGTCTTATATCATATGGGATGGCTGTCTACATTTTGTCACACTTCAATCCTCGCTTTGGTTGTTTGCTTTGAGCTGCGTATGTTTTAGTTCTTCTTCTTCTTCCTCTTATGCTGGCCACTTATCTCCGGGTCGGTCGAGATCAGAGCGCTACAGCCATATATATTTGGGCATCGTGTTTTTATGGAACTGCTAATTACGTAGGAGAGAAATAAGATTGGGCAACTGGTCGCCGTTCCTTGAACTGTTTCCGAGGAATAATCATGGGCATATAAAAAAGAGACAGCACTTACTATGCTTACAAATCACTTTGAACTTGCGTTATGGAATCATGTTCTTGTCTTGATATCGATTAGTAAAAATTGATGGTTCAATCCTGCCCTAAGAACTATTTTAATATGAAAAATAAAGAAAACCGTAAGCCTAGATCTCCTTGAAATACAATGATTTGTGCTATTTTATACCATATGTTTATTAATAATAATTTACACTAAAACTTGTACCCTTATGGAACGTTGTGGCATTATCGAATCATTATCTTGGCTTGATATCGGGCGTTAAGTGTTGATGGCTCAACTTCACATATAAGCTGATAGCTAAAGACCTCTTTGACTATTCAAATAGAGTTCTGCGCTCACGAACACTATCAAAACAGAACTCTATCAGTTCAGACCCCATTGGGATAATTAATATTTGATATACCTGGGGGCAGGTCTCCCGTCCTTAAAGCAGCTTTAATTGGAGTACATTTATGATTAAAATGCGTACGATAAAGTTATTATATTACGCCGCCCCACAAACCGAATTGAGTGCGGGGTATGGCCTCGGTCCATGCCAGATAGACACCCTTTGCCCCTTTGATATGGCTTGGCACACAAGTCAGCAGCAGGCGGCCGGCAGGTGGCAGGTGGCAGGAGGCGCCATCAAAAGGCATTTTGAGTGATGCGACTGTAACAGATCCAACAATAAGTAAGCCATGCGTGCGATAGCTGCTGCTGTGCAGGCGAATGGAAATGGAGTATTGGAGTATCGGGGTATCGGGGTATCGGGGTATCGGAATATCGTAGTATGGGGATCGTGTGTGGGTTTCGGTATTGGTTTTGCTTTTCGTTTCGCTGCGAAGCAATCAGACAGTAATATTCTACCGTTATTGTTAGCAAGTGCCCACCTGGAATGAGCGGGGTCTGTGGCGGAGGAGGCGGCCTGCGGTATGCCGATCTCACTGCAATTTGCGCAATGTAATTTAATTAATGACAAAGAAAAAAACACATGTATGCGTGTGTGTGTGTGCGTATGCAAATCGTATGTCGAACGGGATGATAGCTCAGGCTCCCATCCATGTCCGAGTGCCCAGTCCCGTTTAGACTCTGGTGGGGCGCCATTGGCTGCTGTACAAGCTGCCTCTGTGTGCGTGTGTGTGTGTGTGTGTGTGTGTGTGTGTGTGTGTGTATGTGAGTGGCACAGTTGTTGTTGATTATGTTGTTGACAACAGGCGTTACGCATTTTACGTATATTACGTAAATATTTATATAATGCAGCTGGTAAATTTATGCTGCCCGCTTGCAGGTGTGCGTGTGTGTGTGTGTGTGTGTGTGTGTGCGATTACATATACACATTTATGCATATGCACACACGCCCACGGGCATTCGCAGGCACAGAGGCCGCTGCCGTGCTGCCGCATGGAAGAACAACACCAACAACAACAACAACAGCAACAACAACAGGAGCAGGATCTGAGAGAACGGGCGACGGCGTTGTTTAAATGGTTGTTCGCAAAATATTTATTTTGGCTGGCAAGCAAATAGCCATTTAAGTAATTACTGCACTTAATTTTTAATATTGATTTTGCAAATTTATTAAAACTTAATCAATTGTTTAATCACATAATGATTAAGCCTCACCTGCCAACCGGACAACAGGTGTTAAAGGCAGGAGGCTACGTTTGGCCCACGCCACCTGCAGCTAAATGCTTTATTAATCAATCCGACTTCAAGCCGCGTGCCACAAATATTCTGAGGCTCTCAATTAACCTTCGTTAAGCAGAGAAAGGCAATGAGTAAATCTTTGTATAACAAACTCTTCCACATTTTGGTCTTCATTCGAAGGTAAATAAGAGTTCGTGAATTATACAAATTTAAAATACGGCGACCAGCTAAGCAAATTGCTTTAAATAGATACGGTGCGAGCTACTGCATTGTTCATGATTCCACCTTGAAGCGAGAATCGTGCTATTATCTACTAAAGGGCGGCCCGGGGCACAGCTGCGCAGCTCAAGCTCGCATGTTAACCTCGAGCTCGGCCAGAATGTTGGGCCCTAATGAATATTTGAACAGCATTATGTTATAGATATGTTGCTTCAAGAGCTGCTGCTAAATATCTAACGGAAATAGAGAATCACTCTCACTTGGTCTCACTTATGCTCGTATATGCAATTTAATAGACTTCTTAATCTTAATCTTAATCTTAATTTAATGTTAACTTTTATTAATGTCAATGTTGTTGAAGTTAATGTTAATGTTAATGTGCATGCTAATGTTAACTCTACAGCTTCTAGAATTGCATGCAAATGACAAATCTTAATGAATCTCGTAGAATATTTCAATAGAAATAATATAAATAATAAAATGAAGCATTTCAATATTATCGATAGCTTTAAGAGCTGAACAAGTTTGTAAATTATTATTATATGAAGTGTTGCATCCTACATCCTATTCCAGCGGCTACACTTTATAGGCCGCAAACCGTTTTAAGAGCTTTCTTCAAACCCTTTTTAGTCGGACTCTCTTAACTAGTTTCACTTTTAGTTGCTCAGATCAAACGAGCTGCTCAGAGTGCAGTGAAAAGTAGCGCAAATCTCATATGAAATCTTTGTAATTTAAGCGGTCATTAAAGAACAAAGTATTTTATAGATATACATAGATTTATATGGAGTAAATACAAAAAAAAAAAACCAAAATGAATACAATTCCGTCAGAATAATATTGTATGCGTCATATTTAACCTTGATATTGACAGAAAGAGGCAGAGAGAGGGGGCAGAGAGAGGTGCCACGAGGGGGGATATAGAGAGATAGATCTTTGATTCGGCTTTTGTAAACTTCAACAGAATTCCGAGTTCGCCTATTGCCCATGCAGATTGTGTTTGGCAGCTGGTAAATGAGCAACTGTCGATGTCTTCTTGCTGCTGCCACTTGTCCAAAAGTTGTTCGTTTACTTCGGGCTGCACACACACACACACACACCACACACACACGCACACGCACGCACGCACACACGCTCACAGAGCGTATTAGACACAGTCACCTGTATCTGATTCATGTTCCCATGAAATGTAAATTAAAATGTCGAATTAATTGCCCAAGTACTGAGAGCGAGCCGAGGCCGCTTCTTGGTATTCTCCCAGCCTCCGACACGAGCAACTAACGAGATTCAATCAGCGAGCACTTTACCAGCAATTTCTATGTCATTAAAATTAAGTATATTTATTTACTTGGAATCGAAGTTGTCTCTTCGTCTGCTGTTGCCTGTCGTCGTTGTTGTTGCCTGTTGCCTGTTGCCTGTCGCTGCTGCTCTTGACTGCCTCTTGGCTACGACAATTACCCAAATTTGAATGCATTTTACGATGATTGCATCTGCAGCTCCACTAAACAGAAGCTTATCAGTTGCGTCGGCCAACCGGTTGATCGAGTGACCGACCCCAAAGCCAGGCCATATGACAAACTAGATATATAAATGGGAAGATATATATGTATATATATGCTACCAGTTGAGAGTGAAGAATTTGTGGCACGAAATTCGCATCGATTCGAGGCCTTTCAAATTGAACTTTCTGGATATAGTGGGAAAAGTTCTTTCTCTTGGCTGATTTATAGATTTATGCGAAATGCTTGCCAGGGAAATGACAAGCGTGTCGCTGGCCATTTGACAATGGTTTTCAAATTATCAATTGTCGCTTTGATCCCTTCACAAATTTCCTCCCTCTGCCCACCGCAGCCCATGCTCTTGGTCCAGCTTGAATAGCAACTTTTTTCTTTTCTTTTTTTTCTGGCAGTGTCATTCGCCTGTCAAGTGCCGCACTTGATGTGGCATTGGACAGTGCTACGATGTATCTGCAAGCAGCATGCAAATGTATCTGCAGCTAACTGACTCACACACACACACACACACGCACACGCAGAAGCACATGTGTGTGTATATTTATATCTAAGTTTTTTAGCTGTTGCCAAATGAATTCGCGCTGGCCAAAAATTGTAAGCAGTTGATCCTATTTCAAACGTCAAGTTAACTCGACATTGCGAATCAGCTTTATTCCTCTCTCCCTCTCTCACTCTCTCACTCGCTCTCTCTCCCTGTCTCTGTCTCGCCTTAGCTGCTCCATCTTCGTCTATGTCTGTGTGCCTGCGTCTCCGACCTCTTGTCTGTCACGTCTCAATAACCCTCGAGTGGTTTTCAATTGTCTCCAAAAATAAACGCATTTGCATCCCCCCAGCGACGAGAGGCAGACACACACACACACACGCACGCACACACATCCCAATCGCAATCCCATTTGAAATGTTAATTTTTAACGCTTTGTAAATTTTTCTAATATTTCATAAAGGCCAAAAGAAAAGAGAGAAAGAAATAAAATAAAAAAAAAATGCGCCGCACGAAGCGAAACCTTTTCCTTTGCTTCCGTCGCATTGCCAAACCACTTGAATACAAAAGTCACCCACTCGCACTCGCACTCGCACTCGCAGTCGCAGCACAGCACACCGCACCGCACCGCCGCCCCCCGTTGATGGCTCCCGCCTCGTGACATCATCCAATTCAGAAAAACTTAAAAGTAAATAGATCCCCAGAGATGAGAGCAGCCATTTCACAGAGCCACGTTGTCGTTGTCATTGTGGTTGCCATATGCATGTGTGTGTGCTGGTGTGCTGGTGTGTGTATTGGTGTCTCAAGTGACAACGCTGCCAAGGATCATCTCATAATGTGGCAAGCATTTAGCTGTCTGACTGACGCACATACACACTGACGGATTGCCCGACTCGCTGTGCCTGGCCCCCTCCATCTCTCTCTCTCTCTCTCTCTCTCTCTCTGTCAGTCTTATATCCTTTTCGTTTTCTGCTTCTTTTTTGTCTTGCTCGCCCTCGCGCGACGGCACTTGACATTTTCTTCAGAGTCTACACGCATTCATGTCAATTTTGCGGTTTCGGTTTCGGTTTCACGCAACTATGCTCCAGCTCCAGCTTCAGCTCCAGCTCCAGCTTCAGTTGGGAATCTTAAGCTGAAACTCCATTGAATTGTGTTTTATGTGCCGAATTTAGAATTCGGCATTTGGAGCCACGCAATGTTCTATTCATATGGCATTCGAGTGCCTGCCTGCCTGCATGCCGGCGTGTAATCTATTCATAAGTGGCCTCTGCCTAGCATATGCAATAATGATTATGATAATGATGATGACGATGATGATGGTAATGTGGTTGATAATGCGGCTGCCATCCGACCAGTCAGACAGACCCAAAAGTAGCCTGGATATAAATGTCACGCCTCCTCAAGAAATGCCACAAATCTGAATATGAGTACGTTCAGATGAGTTAGATATATTATTGCAGTATATACTCATATGTAGATAGAGAGAGAGAGACAGAGAGAGAGAGAGAGAGAGAGAGAGGGGGGGGCGAGGGAGTGTTGGTTTTCCTCTACTCGAATACCAGATTTAGTTAACAAAATTAGTTGCATTTCCTCTCGCAGTGAGATCGACAATAAACATCTTATTCATGTCTCTCTCCCTCTCTCGCTCTCTCTGTCTCTCTCTCTTTCTCTCTCTCGCTCTTTCTCTCTCTATCTATCTCTCTGACTATGTATGTAACTAGCTCCAAAACATATGTTTCACAAATAATTTTCTCATCTTCCTCCATGTCTCTCTTGCACTCTCTCACTCTCTAAGTACTATAGCCAGCATCGTTCTAATATAGTTCCAATACAATTCCAATATAGCTTGCAAATATGTATTTCCTATATATTCCCTATATATTCAAGAATTATATTTAAGATCATTTCATAAAATACTTTAGAAATATTCCTATGCCTCTATATAAGATACTATTAATTCCCCTTTCTTTAATAAATGATAATATCTATCTACACATCATCTACGTGAACTTTAGAATTCCCAAAACCTCTTCGCTAAATATCTAATATAATAGAGTTGAGTTCATCTTCAGTTTAGTTGCATCCCGCCACAGATGAAAGACATTTGTTTTTTTTTTCAATTTTTGTTAAATTTTGTTTGGTTTTTATTGTTCAAATGAAATATCATTACTAAATACACAATAAAACTCTTAAGGAGCAAATTTTCAATTTTACAATATTTCAATATTTCGATTCTCGATAGAGCAATAACATTTCTACTAAACAGTCATGGATCTGATCTATTCGGGTAGATGCACAGAGCAAATATTTTAGACTTAGCCATGTTCGTTGCAGGACTTTGTAGAATTCGTTTAGTAATCTATGAACTAAAGTGGGGAGCATAAACACACGAGATATGTTGTTGTTGTTGTTGTGCTTTTCTTTTAATTTTCTTTCTTTTTTTAATAATAGTATTTATGTATAGCGGTATATGCTTATATAAAGTTAGTCACAAATACAAATAGTTATTGGCTATGAAAAAAAATTGTTGCACTTAAAATTACATAATATATTACTTGCTTTTAGTTAATATATATATATATATATATATATATATATATATATATATATATATATGTATGTATGTATATGTGTGGATACATATAAATATGAATACTTCGTTGTACGCCGTACAGTGGATCGAAAGAGTTGCACACACACACGCACACACATACACACACACACACACATACAGTCACACACACAGACAAACTCTTTGGACCACACTGGGTGCACTTGCACTGAGGAACGGATTGAATACTATACACTTAGATGTCGCATATCTTAGAATATAAAAAAAAAAGTTTATATTTATTTATAGAGATAGCAATAGATTTGTTAAAAAAAAAAATGAATAATAATAATAAATTTGTTTTTATATATAACACAAGTACGAGTAGAAAAGCTAAGTGCGGCACGGCACCAATATAATCATTTAATCAAGATCAAGATTCAGTTTCAATCAACTTCAATTTCAATTTCAGCTTCAATTTCAACTTCAATTTTTGAGATACACTAAAAACCATTTCATGGCTGCACACAAAAAAAATGGGGGGTGAGGGGAGCGATTGGGGATTGCTGCTCATCAATTGAGAACTGTTTCTACGTTTGGCTCTCCTATAATTACTTGATCTATCTGCGCCTCTGTCCATCCTCCGCCGTATTCGCCTAGACGGAAATGGCGGCATTGGTGGGCGGCATGTCGCTGTACTGCGCCGACTGCGGCGTCGTTGGCGCCGCTTGGGGCGCCTTCAGGTTGCTGCCGGCAATGCCGGCGATGCTGCCGCTGACGCCGTTGCTGCTGAGCAGCATCGAGCGATAGACCTCGGAGAGCAGATTCCAGGGCGCAGCGGCTGCGGCGCCGGGCGACTGGGCAACACTGTTGCTGGCGGCGGCTGCTGCGGCGGCCGCAAACATCTGCGTCTGCAGCAGCCGCAGATGATGCTGCTCCTCCAGATCCATGCCGAAGAGCAGCGAGGGCGGCGACGGCGCCAGCGCATGGCCCGAGACGGCGAGCGCATTGCCGCTGCCCGCCAACGGCAACGGCAACGGCAACGGCAACGGCAATGGCTGAGGACTGTGCGCTGCGGCTGGGGGCGCGTGGGCGGCATGGGGGGAGCCGCTGCCGCTGGCGCTGCCACTGGACAGGTGCTTGCGGGCCAGAGGCGTGGACAGATCGTGGGCATGGTCGGTGGGTAGATGCACTGCATCGGCACTGTCGCTGTCCAGCTCCAGTTCCATCTTGATGGCCGTCGTCGTCGACTCCTGGGAGCTGGAGGCGCAGCTGTCGTGCCGGCGTCGCTTGCCCAGCAGACGCTCCATGGAGAAGCCGCTGCCGCCGCAGGGACTGGGCGAACGTTTGATGCGACGCTCGCACAGCTCCTGCTCTGGCTCGGCAGCAGCTGGACGTGGCTGTGGCTGTTCCTGTTCCCGTTCCCGTTCCCGTTCTCTCTCCCTCTCCCTTTCCCTTTCCCTCTCCTTCTCCCGTTCCGCTTCGGGCTCGCGTCGCTTGTGCAAACTGAAATCGAGCGGCTGTTCCGTGCGATCCTCCTCATCGAAGCTGGTGTGACTGTTGGTATTGCTGGCCAGGCTCAGGCTGCAGTGCAGCTCTGCCTCGGCCTCGGTATCCGCATCCGCATCCGCATCTGCATCGCTGTGGCAATCCTGACTAGCTGGACTGGAGCTATTGGCATGCATGTCCACATACACATAGACGCCCTCATCCTCCGCATCAGCATCCGCATCTGCATCTGCATCGCCATCTACATCCGCATCCGCATCCGCATCGATGTCCGCCTCTGCGAAGAGCCGTTCGTGCTGCGTGCGGCCAGCGAGCAGGCCGAGACTGTGCAGACCCGACTGTCCGCCAAACATGACGTGAGCCGCCGCAGCCGCCGGGCCATAGCCCACGGCCGGATGATGAGGGTGGTGCGAGTGGTGCGGGTGATGTGGCGGCGGCGGCAGGAGGCCCGGAAATGCAGCGGCCGCGGCCGCAGCCGCCGGAAACACGGGAAACTGCTGAGCGGTGCGTCCATCGTGTGGCGAAATCTTGCGGCGAATATGCGGTGAATGCAGCTTCGGATTCGGATTGGCGCTGTGACGATTACGCGAACGCCGCGAGCTGAACACCATGTTGCAGCCGTCCACCGTGCACTTGTGCATCTCGCGCAGATGCACCGCCGAGAAGTGGATCTTGAGGGCGCCCTTGTCGCAGAAGGTCTTGTAGCAGATGGAGCACTGGACGCGCTTCTTGCCCGTCGCCGGATTGATGAACTGCCCGGCCAGATTGATTGGCGGCGAGCCCCAGCGCTTGGGCTTTGAGCTGGCGTGTGAGCTGGATTTGTTGCTGTGGTGGTTGCTGTGGTTGCTGTGGCTGTTGCTGCCGATGCTGTTGCCGTTGCAGCCGGCGGTGCCCGTGGCGCCCGCTGTGCCCGGCGAACTGGCTGGCGATTTGGCGCCCATGTGCGAGAGTGAATGGGGATGGGGATGCGAATGGGGATGGGCATGCGGGTGTCCCAGCAGATAAGCGGACGACATGAATGGATTCATAATGTGCTCCATTGTTCCTTCTGTTTGGGCGTTTGGCTCTCGCTGCAAGCAGAAGAAGTTGAAGAGAAAAGTTGCGGATTAGATTGGATTGACATTTGTGTCTGTGTGCAAGAGATACAAATGTAGCTAAAAGTCATTTTGAGATAGATGAGCGAAATCTTAGTGCGAGATTAAATGCAGCCGAAAGTAACTTAACGAGGCCAAAGATCTGTAAGTCTATCATCATATCTACAAGCAACAAAAGTATCTTATGAAGCCTTTTACTCTAACAAATCATTTGAAGATACAAAAGTATATTTCACAAGGCAAGCTCAAGTCAAGATACAAAAGTATCTTTGGCTAGGTAAGGCCCAGATACAAAAGAGTTGAGATACAAAAGTACCTTTTGCCAAAGAACCTCAAACAAATCCGTTCAAGATGCAAAACTTTCTTTCGCAGTGACGCAGCTTGAGCTGAAAGTCCATTTAAGATACAAAAGTATCTTTGAGTGGGCCAATCACTACAAGATACAAAAGTATCTATGTATAGAGCAACAAACTTGAAGATATAAAGGCACCTTTTAGCCAGGAAACTCCAGAAAGTCACTGCAAGATGCAAAAGTATCTTTAAGGCATATCTTAGTTGAGATAAAAAGTATCTTCAAGGCATATCTTGGTAGCTGAGTTCTCTCGAGATACGAAAATATCTTTTGTAGTTACATAAGTATCTTTTACTAAACAAACTCGAGCAAACACCAGATACATATACAAACATCATATCTCTATACTGAAATTGAGATAAAAAAGTAACTTTTCCTAAGCGAATCCCTGCAAGATGTATAAAAGTATCTGATACTAAAGAAGAAACGCATTTTGCCGTCGGATCTTGAGCTGATTTTGTCGTCAATCGCCAGGCAGAGGCTCCCGACTCGACTCGACTCGCAGCTCAGTTGTCAACGGGCAACGGGCAACGGGCGAGTCCAAAGTGTCGCGGATGTCAATCAAATGTGGCTGAAAGTCACTCGGTCAGTGCGACAGCGGCAGCCGGAAGGGACGTGGACGGGGGCGAGGGCCTGGCAGCGGGGGTAGTTCAAGGCGCTGGCAAAAACCTAATCAGAAAATAATGAGAGAAATGGGCGTAGGTTGAGTGGGCAGCGCAGGGTGTCGCTGTTGGAGCTGCGAAAATTGCGCAACTTTTTGCGACTTTTTGTGTTATCATCGTTGCACGTTTACAGCGCTGCCTGCAGCCCCCTCCTGCCCCAGCGACTTGAGATGACAGCAGCAGCAGCAGCAGCAGCAGCATCAAGCCATGCCAATTACAGATTTGAAATTTGCTGCGCAATTAAATCGTGGAGACACTGCGACACACGCACAGTGGAGCCAATGCGGAAAATTTTGCAAGTCAAATATGCTGATATATATATATGTATATATGTATCTAACAGATATCGCAGTGTATTTTGCATGATAGCTGTAAATCAGACTGGGATTAGCGAAGAGTTGGCACTCAGCTGTGGCTACTCGTGTTGCTGGCCGTGAATCACTGTGCTGGCCAGTCGCTAGAGATCTGTATTAAACGTCAGCGGGCGCTGGTCAGCAGCATTTGCTCATTTGCTTGGCCAAAATCTTTTACGGCCTTTTCGGCCGCTCGTCTGTTCGGGGGCCCCATTAAAGCCGCAAAGACGACGACAACACGCGGCGATCGGCAGCTAGTCCAAGTGGCTTTTTTTTTTCAGTTTTCTGTGTTTTTTTTTTTTTTTTTTTTTTGTTTTCTGTTTGGTTTATATTGTTGCCGTGTTTCGCTGTAATTGTGACTGACGAGCGGCGCAGAATTGATGGCCAAAGTGTGGCGCGAGGGGCGCGGCGAGCCGCGCAGCCAGCGGACAACGATGGGGACAATTGTTAAAGCGACGATGGGGATCGCGGCCACATCGCAGCCACATGTCGAGCGATCAGCGCTGCTGTTAGCCGCCTTTGGGTGCCCCGCTATTGCGCTATCACTTGGAATCAATCTCAAATGTTCAACAAACACATGCGCCAATGTCAGCCATATAAACATACATAAATGAATCTCTCTGTCTCTATGTGTGCGTGTGTGTGTGAGCGGCGATGTACTTGATGTGGCAATTCTCTAATCCGGCCAACTTGGCAGGTGAACGGGCCTCGGCATGAGATCTGCATGGGAATGCATTGGCTTGTGGCGTCTGATATGGTTTAAGGACTTGTACGATCTAATACCAAGCTCAAGATACACAAGTATCTGCGAGATACTAATCTGTGAGATTACATTATGACTGGCAGAACACTAGAACAGCTATGAGACATTTTCCTGCAACTAAAATGCTATATTTTTAGCAAAAGATATAAAAGTATCTGTGAGAACAACAGTAGCTGCCACTCGGCATCTTATGTGAGACATTTTCCTACCATAAAATACAATTTTGCTGATAAAAGATACAAAAGCTATCTATAAAATACAAAAGTATCTATGAATTTACGAAACATTTACGAGTTACAAAGGTGGAAAAACATTTACCAAACACTTTGCTGCTCCAAAACACAGAGTTATTAGCAGGAGACACAATAGTATCTATCAGATACAAAAGTAGCTAACGTCAACTTATTAGCAAAAGATGAACAAATATCCAGCAGATACGAAAACTAACAAATCTGAATAAAATGCAATATTCTTAGCAAAAGACAAAAAAGTATCTGTGAGATACAAAAGTACACTTGCCTAAATTTACAGTAATGAAGCGCTTGCAAATACACGCAAAAATGCTATAAAATACCATCAAGATATTCATAAGATACAAATGTATCTTTTGATGTAAAAGAGCATATCTGAAAATAGAAGTGTATCTTTTGAGAGACACAAGAACATTTGCTATGCTTACAGTAAACTGAGATCAAGTATGGGCTAAAATATTTTCGAGATACAAGAGTATCTGCATTGACATTGATGGCATTGATTCGCAAGGATCAATCGCATCTACAGCCAGCTGCACAGTGGGGCAAGGCACTCGAGCAATTCCCAAAGCCAATTTCCCCAATAATCCATCGAAATTGGTTCAAAACTACTCTCTTGTTCTTCACGATTTTATGGCTTCAAGTCATTAGAAACGTTGGTAACAAAACGAAATGTGTAATGGCAGTGGCCGGCGTGTGTGCGTGTGTGTGTGTGTGTGTGTGTGTGTGTGGCTGTTCGTGTGGTAATTATTTTTGTCAAACGCTTTAAATGTCTTAAGAGACGAAAGCAACAGCAGCAACAACAACAGCAAAAAACCAATCACAAGTTTTGATGGCCAGCGTCGAATGTGTTTGTTGTTAGTTGTTTACTGTTGTTGCTGTTGCTGTAGTTGTATATTTTTTTATTATCGGCATGTTGAAAGTCACAAATTCCAAGAGCTGACGAGAGACGACAACAAACTCCTGTTTATCGTTGTTGCTGTTGTTGTTGTTGGTTGGTTGTTGCTGTTAGTACACATTATAATAACAACAACAGCAGCAACAATAAATTGGAGGAGCAACGAACGGGCAAGAGAGCGACAGGGAGAGAGAGCGAGCGATAGAGAGGGAGATGATAATGATGATGATGATGCCAAAGCCGAGGCTGAGGCTCAAACGGAGGCTGCAGACTAGGTCTAGTGCCCAGCTCTGGGCGCTGCGCATTTGTATCTCAATTTGTATCTCAAGCAACATTTAAGAAGACAAAAATCTTAATTACAAATTTCGTATCTTTTCTTTTTTGGAAATATTTTCGCCCGAAATTTGTTCAACACTTTTTAATTTTTGTTTGTTTTTTTTTTTTTGGCCGACGGCAAAACACTTTAAAAAAAATTGTTTAACTAACAAAATAAATGATTTTTTTTGTATACTTACAATTTCGATTGTCCGTTAGAATTTACATTCAATTTTTCGTTGTTTTGTTTCTTTAATTTGTTTTTGTCACCATAAAAAATTTCACATATTTTGCATATTTTATTTAGTTTTTGTTTTTGTTTCTTTTCTTTTTTTTTTTAATTTTTATTGTTTTTATTTAAATTGTTTTACTATTATTTTTTTTTTTTTTATTATTTATTTGTTGTCCGATCGCGACGGCGACGGCAACGGCGACGGTAGCTACTTGCAACGTTGTTGTCTCACGGGGCACACAAACAAAACACAGAGACGAAGAACGTAGTAGGCAAACGAAACAGTTATTGTTGTGGCTGTGGCTGTAACTGTGACTGTGACTGTGACGATGACTGTGACTGCGACAGAAGCAGAAGCGGCAGAAGCAGCGGCAGCAGAAGAGATCCACTCCTTCGAAAGTCGTGGGTGACACTGATTGTCGTGCCGCTGCGAGCAGAAAAAATGTAACGACGACGACGACGACGACAAATGCGACAGCGACAGCGACAACAGCAGAGACAGCGGCAGCACAGACACTCACACACACACGCACACACACAGGCGCGCACACGAGCACGTACACAGAGAGACGAGACAAACGCACGCATACGCAGCGGCAGTGGGGTGGGTGACACTTTGCTCTCGCAGCGACGAGCGACGGCAAAGAGCAGAGCACAGCAGAGACGACAGCAGCAGCGGACAAGTTCAACGTAACTGCCCCACAAATGTCTACCTGAAACGCAGCACAGGCCCAGCCAGCCAACGAGCGAGTGAGCACTGTCCATGTATGTGTATGTGTGTGTGTGTGTGCAGCGAAGAGAGCGAGAGTATGAGAGCAGCGACGTCGCTTGCGCTATTGGAATTGGTCTGCAGTTGTAGTTGTTATTGTAGGTGTATTCGTGCGGTCTTTGTGATGCCTTTTGCTGCCGCTGCTGCTGCTGCTGCTGCTTCTGCTGCTCTTGCTGCTTGTTTAGGCTATGTCACATTGTCGTCGTTGGGTCAGCACACTTACACAGGCTCACACAGCACACATTTATACATGCATGCACACACACACATAGACGAAAGCGATAGCGCTATTGGCAGTTGGCTCTCTCTCGGTCGCACCACTGACGCTGGCGCGCAGCTGTCGGCTAAGCAGTGCACTTCGAAGAGAAAAACGGCTCTCTTTGGCTAGCTGTTTGATTGCATTTTCAATAAATTTCAAATATTCACCGGTAGAAAACTTAAATGCAGTTTATGATGGCATCAAATTTAAAGTAATCCTCAAGAACGAGATTCGTCCGCCCCTGGCAATGGCTTCTGCTGGGGGTGGCAAAAGGCGAAGCCAAAAGCGTAGGCGACTCTAATGTCCCACGCATACGCATGGTCAACGCTGTATATGTGCGTGTGTGCGCGTGTGTGTATAGGGAAAAAATAATTCGTGGGACATTCGACCACGACCACAGTCAAATATGTGTGTGCGAGCAGGCCACGAAGCATTTTGGGCTGTTGCTATCTCGCTTGCACACTGTCGTCTGAGTGGACGAGTGGTTGACATGCGACGTATTTGTGTTTGCTGACCGAGCGAGTGAGCGGCAACAGCAACAGCAGCATACATACACACACACACGCGCACAGACAGGGACACACACACCAGCACACCTGCCCGCTCACGCACCTTTGCTCACTCTCCCTCGCTCTGCTGCTCTCTCGTAGCCGGCCACAGCGTCACACAGTGTCATTTGCTCGCCAACCAAAGAGCGCCAGTGTGCTCTCTCATGGGGCTTGGTGTGTGCGCTTGTGTGTATGTATATACAGATCTGTGTATGTGTGTGTGTGTGAGTGTGAGTGTGTCGTCCCATTAGCCAGCCCGCGTGTGACAGAGCTAAAACGAGTTGGCCCCTTCATTTGTTCGAATGAAATGGCAATGGCCAGCCAATTCGTCGTTGTCGCTGCTTATTGTCGCTGTTGCCGTTGCCGCCGGCAGCGGCGTCGGCCGCAACAGCGCTGCTCGATGTGCATGTGCCGTAGCTTACTTGAAATTGCCGTCGTTTTGTCTTCGTCTCATTATGGGCTATGGCAGTGTTGTTGCTGCTGCTGTTCTTGTTGTTGTTGTTGTCGCCTTCGCCTGCTCTTCGTAAACGTCACACGCTGCTGCTTCGTTCGTTTTTTTTTTCGTTTTGCTTTTTCTCTTTTAGTTCGGATTTTTTTTTTTATAATTTTTGTCATTTGATTTCTTGTCCACTGCGCTCCGGCGACGGGGCGGCGGCAGCGACCGAGAGCTGAGAGTGTGTGTCCGTCTCTTTTTAGTAAACACCAATGAGTGCCCGTGCCAGTGCGACTGTGTGCGTGTGTAAATGTGTATGTGTGAGTTGTCTCTCCAAGTATTCGTGAGCACACCTCTCGCTTGCTGCAAACAGCGACGGCAGCGACGACTTTGCTTTACTGGCTATGCGATTGCGCCACAAATTTATATAGCTGTATGCATGTGTGTGTGTGTGTGTGTGTGTGTGTGTGTGTGTATGTGTATATGTTCCATTGGTGTCACACGAAGCGACACTTTAGCATGGGGGCGATTTTTCCTGTCTCCTGCACCAATAGTAATCGAGCACCGCTCTGGTGACAACGGCACCCGACCCCGAACCCAGGCACGAACCGAGGCAGCTATTGCGCTGCTGCTGCTGCTGCTGCTGCTTCTTCTTTATCTTTTGAAATGCTTTCATTTTGTTCATCGCATTTCTTTGCTGCCTATGTAAAGCGTAAACATAAGTACATATGTATGTATGTATGTATAAATGTAAATATGTATATCTTTTTGGTTGTATTTATGTATCTGCGCATCTTCAAGTGTTGAGATACTTTTTGCCAGAGATATAGAAACATTATGCTCTCATCAACTATGCTTACATATAAATTTATATATTTCTGTATATGTACATACATACTTGTTCGTATATGCATATAAACATACTTTCATACACCTATGTATAGTTATCTGCTCTTCATTTGGCCAGCTTAAGCTTTAACCTTAAGCTCAAGTCTCGAACAAATGACGCTTTAAATTCTTCAAGTTGACTTAAAGAATTTAGATAGCTAAATTGCGAAACAAAAATAGAAATTTAACATGATTTAAAGACTCGTATATACCAAAGTCATATGGCTACTTAGCTCCAAGTATCTTAATTACCTTAAGCTTGTTCAAGTAGTAAAATATATCAAATTTTCATAAATCTCAATATAACTAGGAGTAATGAAAACGAACCTCATTGACTTCGATAATAAATTATTTCTTGCGCCTTTTAAGATTCCTTTAAAATATTTGTACAGAAATTATCTTACAACAGAAATTATCTTATCTTTGTTTGTTTTTTTTTTTTTGTTGTTGTTTATTTATGAAATTAAATATGTACGTTCTTAGGAGGAAAACTAAAATCCCTTTTTTCTGCAATTTTAAGCAGCTTTACTTTTTCAGTTCTATGTGAACTGTATAAATTATATAATTGCAATAAAATTGCAAAGCTGATTAAATTCACAGAAGAGGTATTGAACGAGGTTTGCCGCATTTAAAGCAATCTGGAAATGGAAGAAAAATTTTATTTTATATAACATATCAGAGTTTTTGTTGCAAATGAATAGAAAAAAACTTTTTTAGCACTCAAAGCTACGTAGAAAAAAGAGAATGTCTGGTACGAATCAATTCTTTGATTAGAACATCTGTATAAAACTTACGAACACGCATCGATAATCGATATCGATAAGTCTATACTTACAGCAATAAAAGTAGAGCAGGAGGAGTGTTTTCATGCGTCGTTCAATATCGAATTTAGAAGCTAACTCAATCTCGAATCATTAAGGACAATCAGAGCTCTGTAGCTTGAGATCCGATCACACTTGACCTTAATTAGATTTCGATCAATTAACTATATTTCTATTCGAAATGCGCTTTGAACTCTGGGTGACCCAGGTGAAAATTCGTTGTGCTCTTGGTCGCTCAAGTGGAATCTGACTTGTTGGTGTGTTTGCACAATCAAAAGGTCGTCAGCGGCGAGTCCCAGAGGTGAGACGAATGGTGAAATGGAGTTGGCTATTAGGGGACAAATGGAAATATCTTCTATTGCCAGTCAACACTTTCGTTTCACTTCCTTTCACTTCATTTAGAAATACACGCGCTTGAATCTTTTATATTTTTGATTTTCTTGCTGCTTTCATTAATCAAAAATTGCCTTTATTCAGCTGAGATAAATAATTGCTATCTTATTATGCCGATTGTCGTTGCTGTCGCCGCCATCGACCCTCGGCCCCGCTGCCCCGCTCCCTCGCCCTTAGCCACTCGCCTCTCGCCTTTGGCCGCTGTCGAAGTTCTTTATAAACAGCACGGCGCCCTTTGTGAGTGCTGCACGAATCGAAATCGAAATCGATCAATCATTTTTCACACTTGGCCCAGCATCCAGCGTCAAGTGAGAAAGGCCGGCGAGCCCTGTGGAGTGCACAGATACAGCACTAAACATGTGTCTGTATCTCTATACAGGTACATAGATACAGATACACATACAGATACAGATACAGATACAGATACAGATACAGATACAGATACAGATACAGATACAGATACAGATACAGATACAGATACAGATACAGATACAGATACAGATACAGATACAGATACAGATACAGATACAGATACAGATACAGATACAGATACAGATACAGATACAGATACAGATACAGATACAGATACAGATACAGATACAGATACAGATACAGATACAGATACAGATACAGATACAGATACAGATACAGATACAGATACAGATACAGATACAGATACAGATACAGATACAGATACAGATACAGATACAGATACAGATACAGATACAGATACAGATACAGATACAGATACAGATACAGATACAGATACAGATACAGATACAGATACAGATACAGATACAGATACAGATACAGATACAGATACAGATACAGATACAGATACAGATACAGATACAGATACAGATACAGATA
Source organism: Drosophila mayaguana (assembly GCA_037075325.1). Classification (NCBI taxonomy): domain Eukaryota; kingdom Metazoa; phylum Arthropoda; class Insecta; order Diptera; family Drosophilidae; genus Drosophila; species Drosophila mayaguana. The sequence continues at coordinate 2,108,522 of JBAMCG010000127.1, read as the reverse complement.
CAGATACAGATACAGATACAGATACAGATACAGATACAGATACAGATACAGATACAGATACAGATACAGATACAGATACAGATACAGATACAGATACAGATACAGATACAGATACAGATACAGATACAGATACAGATACAGATACAGATACAGATACAGATACAGATACAGATACAGATACAGATACAGATACAGATACAGATACAGATACAGATACAGATACAGATACAGATACAGATACAGATACAGATACAGATACAGATACAGATACAGATACAGATACAGATACAGATACAGATACAGATACAGATACAGATACAGATACAGATACAGATACAGATACAGATACAGATACAGATACAGATACAGATACAGATACAGATACAGATACAGATACAGATACAGATACAGATACAGATACAGATACAGATACAGATACAGATACAGATACAGATACAGATACAGATACAGATACAGATACAGATACAGATACAGATACAGATACAGATACAGATACAGATACAGATACAGATACAGATACAGATACAGATACAGATACAGATACAGATACAGATACAGATACAGATACAGATACAGATACAGATACAGATACAGATACAGATACAGATACAGATACAGATACAGATACAGATACAGATACAGATACAGATACAGATACAGATACAGATACAGATACAGATACAGATACAGATACAGATACAGATACAGATACAGATACAGATACAGATACAGATACAGATACAGATACAGATACAGATACAGATACAGATACAGATACAGATACAGATACAGATACAGATACAGATACAGATACAGATACAGATACAGATACAGATACAGATACAGATACAGATACAGATACAGATACAGATACAGATACAGATACAGATACAGATACAGATACAGATACAGATACAGATACAGATACAGATACAGATACAGATACAGATACAGATACAGATACAGATACAGATACAGATACAGATACAGATACAGATACAGATACAGATACAGATACAGATACAGATACAGATACAGATACAGATACAGATACAGATACAGATACAGATACAGATACAGATACAGATACAGATACAGATACAGATACAGATACAGATACAGATACAGATACAGATACAGATACAGATACAGATACAGATACAGATACAGATACAGATACAGATACAGATACAGATACAGATACAGATACAGATACAGATACAGATACAGATACAGATACAGATACAGATACAGATACAGATACAGATACAGATACAGATACAGATACAGATACAGATACAGATACAGATACAGATACAGATACAGATACAGATACAGATACAGATACAGATACACATACAGATACACATACAGATACAGATACAGATACAGATACAGATACAGATACAGATACAGATACAGATACAGATACAGATACAGATACAGATACAGATACAGATACAGATACAGATACAGATACAGATACAGATACAGATACAGATACAGATACAGATACAGATACAGATACAGATACAGATACAGATACAGATACAGATACAGATACAGATACAGATACAGATACAGATACAGATACAGATACAGATACAGATACAGATACAGATACAGATACAGATACAGATACAGATACAGATACAGATACAGATACAGATACAGATAAGATACAGATACGATACAGATACGATACAGATACAGATACAGATACGATACAGATACAGATACAGATACAGATACAGATACAGATACAGATACAGATACAATACAGATACAGATACAGATACAGATACAGATACAGATACAGATACAGATACAGATACAGATACAGATACAGATACAGATACAGATACAGATACAGATACGATACAGATACGATAGAACAGATACGATAAGATACAGATAGATACAGAACAGATACAGATACAGAACAGATACAGATACAGATACAGATACAGATACAGATACAGATACAGATACAGATACGATACAGATACAGATACAGATACAGATACAGATACAGATACAGATACAGATACAGATACAGAACAGATACAGATACAGATACAGATACAGATACAGTAAGATACGATACAGATACAGATACGATACAGATACAGATACAGATACAGATACAGATACAGATACAGATACGATACAGATACGATACAGATACAGATACAGATACAGAACAGATACAGATACAGATACAGATAAGATACAGTACGATACAGATACAGAACAGTACAGATACAGATAAGATACAGATACAGATACAGATACAGATGCAGATACAAACAGAACAGATACAGAACAAACAGAACGAACAGATAAGAACAAACGAACAAACAGATACGATACAGATACAGATAGATACGATAAGATACGCGAAGATAGAAGAACGAAGATCGATACAGATACAGATAAACGACGAACGTACAGATACAGATACGATACGATACGAAGAAGAAGATAAGAACAACGATACGTAAGACGACGAAAGATCAGAACAAAACAGAAAGATAGACAGAACGAACGACGAGACGAGACGACGAGGTACGACGGAACGAACGAGATGAAGAGCGGGACGAACGGAAGAACGATAATCGGTAGTACGACGCCGACGGTCGATCGAAGAAGACGGATCGATAGATAGAAATCTGGAGGGATCGTCGAAAGATACAGAAGAAGGGAGAGGGACGATCGAACGGACGGAGGGACGGGCGTCGAAAAACGAACGACACGGAGGGGGAGAGCGAAACGGGAAGGAGCGCGGAGACGGAGGGAGACGGGCGAGGGGAGGGGGGAGCGGGGGGGGGGTGGCGGGCGGAGAACGAGAGAATCGATGAAGGAAAATACAATAAATACAGATACGATAAGACAAAAGCGATAGGTACGATAGAGATCGAACGTGCGTCGATACGAAAGATACGATACGATAAATCGATCGAACAGATACGAAGATGATGATGATACGATAGATCGATACAGATACGATAAATACAGATACGAACAGATAAGATACGATACAGATACGATACAGATAGATAGATACAGAACAGATACGATACAGATACAGAACAGAAGATCGATAACGAGATAAGACGAGATAGATAGACGAAAAAGTACGAAAGATAGAGATGATAGATAGTCGGATAGATAGATAGTGATGAAGATAGACGAGATGAGAGATACAAAAAGATACAGATAAAAGAACGAACGATACGAACAGATAAGATAAATACGATAGAAGAAAGAAAAAGATCGATACGATCAGAAAGATACGAACGACGAAAAACAGATACAAAGGAAGTAGATACGAAAAACAAAGAACGAACGAGAAGAAGAAAGAAACAGATCGATAGAACGATCGGAAAATAAAATCATAATAAATAGATCTACGAAAATACAGATACAAAACAGAAAAACAGAAGAACAGATACAGAAAGATACAGAACAGATAGAACAGAACAGAACAGAAAGAAAGAACAGATACAGAACGAAAGAACGATAAGAACAGAAAGAACGAACGATACAGAACGATAAGAACAACGAACGAAGAACGAACAGAAAGAAGATACAGAACGATACAGAAAGAACAGATACAGATAAGTAGAACAGATAGACGAAAGATACACAGATAGAAATACAATACGTACACGAAAAACATCGAACAGATAAAACGAATCGAACGAAGAAAAACGAGAGAGACAGAGATGATAAAAAAAAACGATAAGTACGGATGATGATGAAGAAGAAGAACGTAGGGAGGAAATAGAGAAGAATACATAATAGAAATGAGAACGAAGTCAAAGATAGAGAAGAAAAACGAATCGAAAAAGAGAAAAGGAGGAAAAAAATAATCCAGAAAATAAAAGAACGAAGTAAAAAATCAGAATGAGAAAATAAGAAGAACAGATAAGGAAGAGAAGAGAAGAGAAAAATAGACAGAAGAGACGAACGACAACGAAACGATAGAAGATGAGAACAATCGAAATGACGAGAGAACAATACAAAATAAATACGACGACAGAAAATAAATATAATACGAACGACGAAGAAAAACGAGAGAAAGCAAAGTCAAAAAACGATAAACAACGAAAGTCGAACAAATAAATAGTACAGCAAAACGAACAGATAAACAAAACAAAAAAACAACAACAACAACAAACAAACAAACAAACAAACAAACAACAAACAGAACAGAAGAACAAACAAACGCAGAAAGAACGATAAATACGTCACAAAAACGTACAAAGATACAAAGACAAAAAACAAACAGTACAAGTCACAGATACAGATACAGATACAGATACAGATACAGATACAGATACAGATACAGATACAGATACAGATACAGATACAGATACAGATACAGATACAGATACAGATACAGATACAGATACAGATACAGATACAGATACAGATACAGATACAGATACAGATACAGATACAGATACAGATACAGATACAGATACAGATACAGATACAGATACAGATACAGATACAGATACAGATACAGATACAGATACAGATACAGATACAGATACAGATACAGATACAGATACAGATACAGATACAGATACAGATACAGATACAGATACAGATACAGATACAGATACAGATACAGATACAGATACAGATACAGATACAGATACAGATACAGATACAGATACAGATACAGATACAGATACAGATACAGATACAGATACAGATACAGATACAGATACAGATACAGATACAGATACAGATACAGATACAGATACAGATACAGATACAGATACAGATACAGATACAGATACAGATACAGATACAGATACAGATACAGATACAGATACAGATACAGATACAGATACAGATACAGATACAGATACAGATACAGATACAGATACAGATACAGATACAGATACAGATACAGATACAGATACAGATACAGATACAGATACAGATACAGATACAGATACAGATACAGATACAGATACAGATACAGATACAGATACAGATACAGATACAGATACAGATACAGATACAGATACAGATACAGATACAGATACAGATACAGATACAGATACAGATACAGATACAGATACAGATACAGATACAGATGCAGATGCAGATGCAGATGCAGATGCAGATGCAGATGCAGATGCAGATGCAGATGCAGATACAGATACAGATACAGATACAGATACAGATACAGATACAGATACAGATACAGATACAGATACAGATACAGATACAGATACAGATACAGATACAGATACAGATACAGATACAGATACAGATACAGATACAGATACAGATACAGATACAGATACAGATACAGATACAGATACAGATACAGATACAGATACAGATACAGATACAGATACAGATACAGATACAGATACAGATACAGATACAGATACAGATACAGATACAGATACAGATACAGATACAGATACATATACAGATACAGATACAGATACACATCTATTTCTGTCCGGCTTCGACTTCGATTTCGATTTCGAATCCGAACTCGACTTCGAATTGTCGATTGTACTTGACTTCGTTTCAATAAATCGTTTCAGTTCTTTTTTTAAATACAATTTACGCCGACACAAATGATATTAAAAATCCATTAATAATCCACAGCGACGCATCGATTGCGTCTGATTCTTTTTACCTATGTGTGTGTGTGCCCACTCGGTCCGGTAACCGCCCTCGCCCCGAGCTCTCGTCTAGCTGAAAGGCACAGCGACAAAGGCCATGGGAAACCTCAGCCACAGCCGCTGCCTCGATCTCCGCTCCAGAAAGCCGCCCCAGACAAAGGCGTCACAAACATCTCACATTTAATTACATTTGCCGTACAGTCGCTGGCCGGCTCTGGCCAGCTCTGGCCACGCCCCTTTTGTAGCAGTGCCCGCCAAGGAGCTGATATTTGTTTACTTATCGAATTTAATTATATCATAAAAATAATAATTTGTATAACAGTTAGCCCCAAGGCTAAACACACAAAACTTTTCCCTAAGCCCCAATCATGAGAAAATTCTTAAAGCTGCATGATAAGAAGATGCTTGACTGCGCTTAGCTAATGATCTGCTGCGAATCCGATATAGATGAAAGTTGATATCTTATGTTTTATATAGATTTTGAATATATATAGAATGTGTATGTAAACTTACATGAGAAGCTCTTTCGAGGCAAACAGCGGGCAGCACTGATAAGCGGAGAAAAGTATGAGAAGATCATTGATAAAGCAAGACACTTACACTTGTGATTAACAGCCGTACATGAAGTCGCCTGAAGTTGTTTTAGTTAAATTCAATCAACATATTCTCAATATTTAATTTCATTACTACTATTTAATAAAATATTATCTATCTATATATCAACTGCATTTTTCATTTGCTTCCATTTAATTGCTCATATTTAAAGTATTATTTTCATATATTATTTAATTTATTTTAAAACTAGTTTCATTTAGTTAGTGCTCAACATAAATAAATACTTGATTGTAACTTAATTTTAGGCCTAAATGCAAATGAAATTTTTTGAATGAATCAATTACAGTTGATTGTCAGATCTAAAGTAATTGCAGAATATAATCTAATCTATTATATATATATATATATATGTACTATTGTATGTATATATGTATTTGCTTGGGCAATATTGTTAATCAATTAGGATTGCACAGGCCGAGGCAAAATATTGATTTAGCAACTGGTTCTCGGTCTCCTTGAGGTGCGTTTGGAAATTCCAAATTCTTGTTAGTGCCAAGAGGTTGTGCATCGTTGTCAATGATGCCAGCCCGATCTGCCCCAGCCTGGCCCTTGGCTCTGTCTCTATCTCTGTCCCTGTCTCTGCGAATCCAAAATGGAAGAGATTTGTTTACACTTCGCCGTCTGCGCCGGGCGCCTGGACGCACGGGCTGCCAAATATGCGAAATAAGCAGGAGACGGGCCCAGCTCAAAATGGAAATTCCGCCCTGCATTGGTCGCTGGGTCACGCACATGGCTATGAGCATTGGTAATGGGTAGACACACACACACGCACAGTGAACCGCTGCCTTTGGGATTGGTGGTGCAATTATCGCTCAGCGCCCTTCAAATATTTTCTCAATGAATGCGTGAAATCTGCGCGAGTCTCTGCAACTGAAGCTGAGGCTGAGGCTGATGCTGATGCTGAGACGGGGCGGCTGGTTGGTAAGAGTTTTTGTTTTTGTTGTTTTTTTTTTTTCTTTTTTTTTGGCTATTGCACAACATTCGCTCGCTGCCAGGTAGCTAGTTTCCATTGTTGCGTCGCGTTGCCATGAATATGTGGCACATAATGTGCCCAATAATTAAGTGAAAGGGTTACAATCGGGCTTCATGAGAACTTCGCCCGGCAACCGGGTGATAAAATGTTGCTCGAGAAAAAGGGTTTACGAACCAACATGTCGCCGAAAATTTCATAATGGCCGCGACCCATAAAAATTGCCAGCTTCGCGAATGGATGGATGGCTGGCTGGCTATACAGCTGAGTAATCAGGTAAGGACCACAGAACGGATGCAGCATGCACGATTGTCCGGGCTGGCTACACACGCACACACACACGTACATAGGTGCGTATATATGTAGGTAGTTCAATGACTATGCCGCGCGCACACGTCCATCAAGGAAGCTCAATAAAAGTAAGCACCCAAGGCGAACTAAGTACGAAACGCGAGCACAATAAAAACTATGCTGCAGCGCACGCTTCATACAAAGTACAAACAGGATCTCGATAATGCGCTGCATTGTACAGATACTTAGCAGTATCACAGACACACATACACCTAGACGTGTGTGCGAGCGTGTGTGTATTTATTAATTTATGAGCCTATCATCAGCAGCATAAACTCAACAATGAACCTTTGCGCTTTCCTCCTGAGCCTGCTTTGTTTGCCTTGTTTTTTGCGGATATCTTCTTTAATTCAAAATATCCAAGCTTAAATGTGAACAGCATACAGCATACAGCATACAGCATACAGCATACAGCATACAGCATACAGCATACAGCATACAGCATACAGCATACAGCATACAGCATACAGCATACAGCATACAGCATACAGCATACAGCATACAGCATACAGCATACAGCATACAGCATACAGCATACAGCATACAGCATACAGCATACAACATACAGCATACAGCATACAGCATACAGCATACAGCATACAGCATACAGCATACAGCATACAGCATACAGCATACAGCATACAGCATACAGCATACAGCATGCAGCATGCAACATACAGCATACAGCATACAGCATACAGCATACAGCATACAGCATACAGCATACAGCATACAGCATACAGCATACAGCATACAGCATACAGCATACAGCATACAGCATACAGCATACAGCATACAGCATACAGCATACAGCATACAGCATACAGCATACAGCATACAGCATACAGCATACAGCATACAGCATACAGCATACAGCATACAGCATACAGCATACAGCATACAGCATACAGCATACAGCATACAGCATACAGCATACAGGATACAGCATACAGCATACAGCATACAGCATACAGCATACAGCATACAGCATACAGCATACAGCATACAGCATACAGCATACAGCATACAGCATACAGCATACATCCAAAAAGATACGAATAACATCATATTACAATCATTTTGAATTGAGAAATTAATTCAATTCAATTCCCAATCAGATTAGGCTTACATAATCAAATGTCAAATATAATTTTCTGTAATAATTAAATTAAGTTCAATTTGATATTCTTTTGTCATGTGGGTGGGCTAGATTTAAAAGGAAAACAAAACGAAAAGAAAATCTATTATCTATATATTTTATCTAGCTCTTGGTACGCTATCTGCGGGCATCTATTATTGCATTTGAGAGCGGAAATGCAGCAAACATAGTTTGCGCTCTTTCTCAATTTTAATCTGGATGGAAACATCTGCAGCAAATATGAAATCATATAATATTTGTCCAGATTGAACAACTGCACAGTAACAACAACAACAACAACAACAACTGAGAGATTTTATAGCAATGGAGGGAGAGAAAGGCCCAGTTACAGATATCTAAACAAGCAGCAAAATGTTCCATTGTTGCTGTTGTTGTTGTTAGCCATTGTTGTTGTTGTTGTTGTTGTTATTATTATTGCTGCTGTTGTTGCTGTTGTAGGCATTGTCTGGCCGTCAGTTGTAATTATGGCGTAATTGCGCATTGTTAGCAATGGATAATCCTTGAACAATATCGACTTTCGATCTCCATCTTGGGTTTCGCACAGCCATTGACGCTATCTAAGCCAAAGGCTGCCAGCGACCACGCCCATTTTGAAATCATTTATAGTTTTCTTTCTCCTATTTTTTATTATTGTGTTATTTAAATATATATTTATCTGGCTCTGGATAGAACTTTTTAGTTTATTTTATATTTATTTCTTTTTTCAGAATTACTATATGATTATTCTTAATTTTCATACAAATCTTTAAATTCATCAATATTTCACAGTATTAATAAACTATTATAAGCAAAATTAGTTTCAGAATTCGAATGAATTCGCGAGATTCAGTCCAAATATCGTCATTGATTGCTACACTCATTGTGCGGTCGGGCGTAACCGATTGCCTAATGCTCGTTCATAATATTTATGTTTATACCAACAAAAAGTCGTAAGAAATTTACAATTTATTTTATATTCCAACAGTTAGGCAAAAAGAAGCCCAGGCAAAGAAATCGAAAGTTATAGAATAGAATGAAATGAAATTTACTATATATACATATATATAATATCTAATATATAATATATAATATATAATATCTAATATATAATATATAATATATAATATATAATATATAATATATAATATATAATATATAATATATAATATATAATATATAATATATAATATATAATATATAATATATAATATATAATATATAATATATAATATATAATATATAATATATAATATATAATATATAATATATAATATATAACATATAATATATAAGTAATGCATGATGCATTTCTTGTGGATTAAATCTTGCTATGGACGCAAATTGGCCAATCTGTAATCTATGCTTATATAAGTGCAATATCGTAGCACTCTCTATCTATATAAAGCTGCATCTGGCAACTAAATTAAAAGTTTCTAGATCAGAATGGGTTGCAGCAGCTGCAAGTCGAGTTGAGTGAACGGCTTGTCGCTTAGATTGATGGAGAGCTCTGACAGGCAGTGTGTTTGAGTCGGATTAGGAATTACAAGCATGCATATAAATATATTATATATATATATATATATATATATATATATATATATATATATATATATATATGAATATACAACTTTATATATGTATTAATATGTGCTTTAAATATCACAAGCCAGCAGTCAAGAGCGAGCACAGAAGTTTACAAAAATTTGTAGTTAGCAAAGCGTCCTTCATTTTGTGAGCACATAAATACATACATATATACATACAGTATATACATATATATGCATTTATATATGTCTCTGTGTGTGTACATTTACTGTACTGTGTTGAATGATGAATGCATTGCATTTCATGCCGCAATTCGCCCCGTTTGCCTGTATGTGTGTGTGTGTGTGCCACCACTTGAGTTCACCCCTAAAAATGTTTTTCATCTTCTGTGGCACTCATCTCTGCTCTGCATCCATGTCGCGGTGCATAATTAAAAACTGTAAACCACACAAATAATCCCTTGATAGTAGCATAGACAACAACAACAACAACAACAACAACAACAACAACAACAACAACAACAACAACCACAACAACAACAGCAACAGCAACACGTTGTCCGCGAACAATGGGCATGCATCTGGGGTTGTTCCATCATTATCAAATGTGAGCGTAGCTGAAAGCTGTGCGATCCGCCATTAGATGGTCTTGTGACTACATTTAATGTCAGCCACGTATCTATCAAGAAGACTCTACACACACATACACACACACACTTACACACAGATATGAGTAGAGTTGCTTCGAATGTGAGGGGGTGCAGCCTTCTAATGTTTTTTGATAGTTCTGCCGACCTATGGGCAATTATATTACGCCCCTGTCGAAAAACCTACCCCAAAGAATTCATAATTATTACTTGATGTGTGCGTTGCTCCTCAACATTCAGCTTTACATATGTGTGTGTGTGCCTGTGTGTGTTCACGAGTACTAAGTAAATAAAATCCAGTCCACTTTAAGGGATTAAAATCTGTTGTCATTAGCGTTCATATTGAATATATAAAATGGAGTTTTCGATTTGATTATTAAAAAGGCAAAGTAAACTCCATGAGTTTGAGTATGATGCTGTATCTGTATACAGCATACAGCATACAGCATACAGCATACAGCATACAGCATACAGCATACAGCATACAGCATACAGCATACAGCATACAGCATACAGCATACAGCATACAGCATACAGCATACAGCATACAGCATACAGCATACAGCATACAGCATACAGCATACAGCATACAGCATACAGCATACAGCATACAGCATACAGCATACAGCATACAGCATACAGCATACAGCATACAGCATACAGCATACAGCATACAGCATACAGCATACAGCATACAGCATACAGCATACAGCATACAGCATACAGCATACAGCATACAGCATACAGCATACAGCATACAGCATACAGCATACAGCATACAGCATACAGCATACAGCATACAGCATACAGCATACAGCATACAGCATACAGCATACAGCATACAGCATACAGCATACAGCATACAGCATACAGCATACAGCATACAGCATACAGCATACAGCATACAGCATACAGCATACAGCATACAGCATACAGCATACAGCATACAGCATACAGCATACAGCATACAGCATACAGCATACAGCATACAGCATACAGCATACAGCATACAGCATACAGCATACAGCATACAGCATACAGCATACAGCATACAGCATACAGCATACAGCATACAGCATACAGCATACAGCATACAGCATACAGCATACAGCATACAGCATACAGCATACAGCATACAGCATACAGCATACAGCATACAGCATACAGCATACAGCATACAGCATACAGCATACAGCATACAGCATACAGCATACAGCATACAGCATACAGCATACAGCATACAGCATACAGCATACAGCATACAGCATACAGCATACAGGTCTTTCAGAATCAAAACTGTAAAGATGTAAGAGCGTACAGACAGACTGCGGGACGGAAGGATGGGTATAACGTGAACGGACAACGTGACGAATGGAAATAGAGTGACATTGCACAAAACCAATATTCTCTTTTCACTTCCTATTTTATTAGAAAACTTTCACGAAGAACCATCCAAATATCGATAATATCTGCTAAAATTGAAATTAGTAAAAATTTAATTTGGTTTCAAAATACTTTCAGACTAAAACTAAATCTTATTTTAAAGTCTTCGAGCTGAACTATGCAGAGCTGAATGAGGAAGAACAGTGCTTGACCAACGGGGAAAACTTTTGCAAGTTTTTCAATGCTATGGGTTTTGCAGTAGCTAAATTTTCACCGAGGACATGGCCTAAGCCTATTTCGTTAGGGCAGGAGACGCGGCTAAGTGTATGAGCAAAAAAACAGAAGATATATATATAGAGAGAAAGAGAGAGAGATACATTAAGAGTGGGTGAGAGTATATGGGAGGGAGGTGGGCAGCGACAAGAAAAAGTATTAAAATTTGTAAGCGAATTCATGAAAATTTCCTTCTGGGAATTCATTAGCGAATGGAAGGAGGCAACCGACAGCAGCAAGGACGCAAGGACACAATGCTGGGCAGGGCCGGACCGGGGAAGGGGTCGTGGAGTTGTCTTCTATTATGTTATTCTATGACCGTGCCGCCCGCTGTATCTAATTTGGCCATATTATGAATTTAACCCTTTCGTGTTTGCTGGATATTTAAACAACTGTTTGCACAAAAGTTTAGCCAGAAGGTCGGCCAAAATTGAAGCTGCTGCTGCTCCTGATGCTGATGCTGCTGATGCCGATGCTGCCACTGCTGCTCATAATTTCTCCACCTTCGAAATTGATTCCCCGTAATGCGTATACCCCGGAGCACTGCTTCTGCTCCTGCTCTTGCTCCTGGTCCTGTTGCTACTGCTGCTGCCCCAAAACAGGCCGCCTTAGACGCCTTGTCTACGTTGTCTGCAAAAGTCTGGCGTTGTGTTTGTCTGCCTGAAAGTGAACTTTGCTCTGAGTTTCTCTCTCTCTCTCTCTCTCTCTATCGGTCTCTCTCTTTCTCTCTCGCCTGTCTCTGCGTCGTGGACCATTCGGTTGGCCTAGCCTTGGCGCTTGTTCCGTTTCATTAATGGGCGACCCATTACCGTGGGGTATTCCAGCGATGTTTTTCATTTACTTTGCCCTCGTAGTTTTCTTTGTTCTCCGACTACTGCAGCAGCCAGTTGCGAGGCTTTTGCCGATTCTTAAGGCTTTCAAGTGAACACTCCGCCAGGATTTGGCACTGCGACTTCTGCTTACGGCCTGCTAATTATGCCTTTTCCAGCAATTTAATTGTTAAACAATGAAAACGCTTTTGATTACAAGAAAAACAATCGTCGCACCGCAATTTTTGTTGTTGAAGGCGAACGAACTTCGTCTGCGACGCCAACTGAGCTTTGTTGAAGGAGAAGTTTCTTCGACTTCTACTTCATCTTCTTCTTCTTGGTGTTGTTGTTGTTGTTGTTGCTTCGGTTTGGCTCTTCTTGGCCGCAGGGAACGGCAGGATGTTTATTAATTTTTACCTGAGGTTATCTATTTGTCGCGCTATGTTTTTATTCAGCCCTTTTTCTTTTTTTTTCTTGTTCTTGTTTTGGGGTTGAACCAGGTTCAGTTCGCTGCTTTTCCTCCTCTTCCCCCTTCTTCCTCTTCTGCATCTACCTTATCATTCGCTGTTGTTTTTTTGGCTGCGCCGCAATTTTCATGCTCATTAAATAATTTCAGCGCATCAAAGTTTTTAGCTCCTTCCGCACGAGCATCTGCCCGTAGCTGGAGCTGAGTCTTGGGCATAGGCTGGGACGTCAGAAAAGGCGGGCGTTAAAAAGTTTTTATTGAAAGTTGTAATTTAAATTTATTAGGTTTCACATTTTAATTAATGCGCACTTCTTGCTTGCTCTCTCATACTCCCTCTCTCTCTCTCTCTTCATTTAGCTGCTACCTTCAATTTGCCATTTCCTGTTCCTATTTCTCTTCCTGTTCCTGTTCCTGCTCCTATTACTGCTCCCATTCTGGTTGTTGGTCATATGCCCCCTCCTAAATCAATTTCAAATTTAATTCCACTTATTGTTGCTACGACAACGCAATTATCTCTGGACATTCCCCAATTGAACTCTGCGAATCACATTTTGCCGTTTCCCTTGTCACATTTCAAGCATTGGCGATCATGAAAACTTATCCAAGTCATATACAGCATACAGCATACAGCATACAGCATACAGCATACAGCATACAGCATACAGCATACAGCATACAGCATACAGCATACAGCATACAGCATACAGCATACAGCATACAGCATACAGCATACAGCATACAGCATACAGCATACAGCATACAGCATACAGCATACAGCATACAGCATACAGCACACAGCATACAGCATACAGCATACAGCATACAGCATACAGCATACAGCATACAGCATACAGCATACAGCATACAGCATACAGCATACAGCATACAGCATACAGCATACAGCATACAGCATACAGCATACAGCATACAGCATACAGCATACAGCATACAGCATACAGCATACAGCATACAGCATACAGCATACAGCATACAGCATACAGCATACAGCATACAGCATACAGCATACAGCATACAGCATACAGCATACAGCATACAGCATACAGCATACAGCATACAGCATACAGCATACAGCATACAGCATACAGCATACAGCATACAGCATACAGCATACAGCATACAGCATACAGCATACAGCATACAGCATACAGCATACAGCATACAGCATACAGCATACAGCATACAGCATACAGCATACAGCATACAGCATACAGCATACAGCATACAGCATACAGCATACAGCATACTGCATACTTTTACACTTTTAACTAAAATTTGAAAGCCTGTTAACTACCTTAGAGCAATACATTTGAATGGCACAAAGTGGACATTAAAAGCGCAACTGCTTTTGGAGAGGGTGTGGCTCTGGTGGGCGTAACTCGGGCAAGCAGCTGTACGCAGCTGGAAAGAAATGTTATTCCAATTCTTATTCACGGCCAGTCACGATTATATTTTAACAACCAAGAAACAAACCAATTTAGTATCGCTTACAATGGACGCTCTCGTGTCAAAAGCACATTTTTTTCTCTCTTTCTCTCTGTCTTCGCTGCTAACGTCACGCACCTTCTCATACACACACACATATAAGTGAATAATATATAAACACATTTTATATATAAATATATAATAGATATGTTGCAGAGAATGCTGCTAAGTAAACTACTATTGTCTCTATTTTTATCGTAAGAAAGTTTTGTACTGCACTTTTTTATATTTTTCAAACAAGTTGCATTAACTGAACAATTCTCGTTTATGGGGAAAAATCGGCTAAATCAGCTTTTGACAAATCTCAGGGAAATCAAATAGACTCTTCTCGTATACGAATATAGAAATACTTTTGCCATAAAGCAGATCTTATTTAAGAACTGCGGAATTCATTCTGAAACAAAAAAATTTATAATTCTATGAAAATACTTGAATGAATATTGGAGGCAGTCGAATTCATTGTTTATCTACATTGTCAGCAATGATCCAACTTCAGATTTCTTAAATCTAGCACTTAAATTAGGAAGCAAATCGTTTTGTTGCCTCTGATTGTCAAGTTTCTAATGAATATATATATGACTTCCAATGCTTATCAATCATTTGAGCACGATATTCCTGCTAAAGCGACTACAGTCTAGTGAGGCTAACAATATCTGAGCCACAATCATGCAAAACTTTGAGCTAATTAATTTCTGCATCGCTCAGAGAGAATCAGTGCAAAATTTATACTATCCCAAAGATCCCAGGAAATATTCTACTGAGAGATTATAAGATGAAAGATTATATGACAATAGAATATGATTATATGATATAATCAATATTCTTCCCGTAGTTTCTTGTCATATAATCTAGTATGATTTAATTATATGATGTCAGATTATAGGCAGAGTCTTGTCTGTTATTTTCATATTTTACACCAATCCAAATATACTCCTATTATTTGTTTGTGAGCGAGCATAAAAGAGCTTAGTTTAAACATGATTAAAAATATTAATATTAATTATTAAGGCTAGCGCAGGATTTTTCGCTTAACAAAATCCGATCTGTTCATCATTTTTTCGTTGGGTTTTCCCAAAGGAAACTCGTTCGACCCAGATGCAGTCGGGTGGGTACTTCTCATTGGTTGCGAGGCGCACAATATTATGCCTATATGCCTGTATTCCAACACACGCACGCATACGCACACACGTTTTGCATGTGTTTGTGCTGTGATATGACATAATGGCATATGGGGTTAAATTACGTTTATAGCGCCGAGTGGTTGTTGTTGCCGCCCTTACCGCCATTGAAGGCAACCTCAAATCGCAATTGGAATTTCAATCAGTGTACGTATGTATGCCTCTCGCCCTCTCCCTCTCCCTCTCTGTATAACTCTCTCTCTCTCTCCCTCTGTCTCTCACTCTGTCTCTACTAATATCAGAATCATTTGACTAGCGACAATTGATGAATCGAGAGAGACAATCCAGCTTTGTTGGCCCCTTTTGTGTGTTGCAGGTGCGCAGCAGCAATGTGATGTGTGTGTGTGTGTGTGTCCTTGTTGTTATCAAAAGCAGCCACAGCTGGAGCTCCCGTTGGCTGCCCTTTTGCCACCCGCCCAGCTGCAAGCGCACTCCACACCCCCGCCCTTCTTCGAGCCGCAGTCACTTAGTCAGTTAACTGTTTTGTGGTATTATAGCCGTTACATTTGTTGCTGTTGTTGTTGCCAGATTGCGTTGCGATTGTTTTTTCCACAACAACAAAAATGAAATAAAGATGGTGTCGACGATAGCCAGCGCCTGGTGACGGAAGTGACGCTGAGGCTGCCACCCGGCCTTGCCAGCCTCCTGCTCCGCTTCTCCGCCAACAAAAGCCGTAAAAATTGCGGATTACAATCGCGGATTTCCAGCGCACAATTGTTTATTATTGCTGCCTTCCTCCAGACCCCGGCCCCACTCATTCACTGATTTGCTTCCTTTTTTTCTCTCGTTTTTATTTTTTATTATTTCTTCTGCCTTTTGGGGCACTTAGACCTGCCTGTTGTCGGTCATCAAGCGCGCCCCCAGTGACAGCCGCAACGACGACGACGACGACGACGACGTTTCAATTCTTACTCCATTTTTTATTTATTTTCACGTAAAAGAAAAAAAAACATTTGTGTTTGTGCGCGCCTTTTGCATGTCCTTATTATTGTGGCCCACTCCCGTTTCGTCTCCCACGGCTGCTCCCACTCTAAAGGCCACTTTACTCTCCCTCACTCTCTCTCTCGCTCGCTCGCTTTCATTTTGTCTTATTTGTGTTTGTTTTCCTTTGTGTGCTGCTTCTTTTTTCCTTCTTGTTGTTGCTTTTGATGCTCTTTCCTTTCAGAGTCTCGAATTTGCTAATTTGTGAACTTTCGCGTTCGCATTACAATTCGCTCTTCTGCTGCTCTGCTTCTTCCCAGTTCATTTCGGTTCTCCAGAGTTGAGTTCAGTTCAGTTCAGCTCGCTCCGTTCTGGTTTGGTTCGCATTTTTGGTGTTTGGCATTGGGAATTCGAGCAGTCTCGTCCTTTGCGTGAATCCTTGTGCTTTTTTATATTTGTTTTGTTTTTTTTTTTCCTTTTCTGCTGCGTGGCGTCCCTTGACTACATTAAGCTGCTCAATTTTGTTGCTATTGCTGTTGTTGTTGTTGTTGCTCTGGGCGAAAGGGGGCGACGCTCGGCTCAATTCAATTTAAGACGATAACATCTTAATTTGTATTAATAAATACTTGGTCCGTCGCTTTCGCAGCTACCTTGTCAGCATAATTTCGTTAATCATGGACATGCCAACCTTGAGCACTTGGCGGCTGTCGCCCCCCTCAAGCAATTACTCAAAATGGAGCCCTCTTCTAGCCAAAAACACTCTAATCAGAGATCCGCTGTATATCGAATATCTAATCGTTGTTTGTATTATCATAATGGAATATCACAATCTCGGCCAACAGAAGAAAGTTCGAGCTCGAAGTGGGCTCGTTTTATGATCGCGAAAATCGCATAGAACTTCCCTGATAGAAGCGATTTATTTAATGAGACAAGAAAGAGTCAACAATGACTCCGAATTGCTGTTTATATCGGTGTTAAGTATATCGTACGTATTATTCGCTTTTGTACACAAATGGAAGTATTTGTTCACGTGAGTGCCAGATTTTCACTAACGACAAGGCCAAGTTGATTGGCCTGCAAAAAACATGCAAAAAGGGAAAAGAGAAGTAGCTGTAAACGCTGTATGCTGTATGCTGTATGCTGTATGCTGTATGCTGTATGCTGTATGCTGTATGCTGTATGCTGTATGCTGTATGCTGTATGCTGTATGCTGTATGCTGTATGCTGTATGCTGTATGCTGTATGCTGTATGCTGTATGCTGTATGCTGTATGCTGTATGCTGTATGCTGTATGCTGTATGCTGTATGCTGTATGCTGTATGCTGTATGCTGTATGCTGTATGCTGTATGCTGTATGCTGTATGCTGTATGCTGTATGCTGTATGCTGTATGCTGTATGCTGTATGCTGTATGCTGTATGCTGTATGCTGTATGCTGTATGCTGTATGCTGTATGCTGTATGCTGTATGCTGTATGCTGTATGCTGTATGCTGTATGCTGTATGCTGTATGCTGTATGCTGTATGCTGTATGCTGTATGCTGTATGCTGTATGCTGTATGCTGTATGCTGTATGCTGTATGCTGTATGCTGTATGCTGTATGCTGTATGCTGTATGCTGTATGCTGTATGCTGTATGCTGTATGCTGTATGCTGTATGCTGTATGCTGTATGCTGTATGCTGTATGCTGTATGCTGTATGCTGTATGCTGTATGCTGTATGCTGTATGCTGTATGCTGTATGCTGTATGCTGTATGCTGTATGCTGTATGCTGTATGCTGTATGCTGTATGCCGTTAGGACAATAGGACAACTAAATTGCAGTCAGAAGACGCAGTTGAGAGCAACCCTTCGGTAGATGCTGGGAGATTGGGAATTGCTTATAGTCGAATGCGTAATGCTCGCTCTGCACATGCCAGACTCATTTGCATTCACATGCGGAGTCGCACTCGCACTTGAACCAATTCAAATTGCACAATGATGGAACATCCTGCTCAATCTGAAAGGACCTGGAACTGGAACTGGACTTGGGCTCGCTCTCGGGCTGGGGTATGAATGTTAAGGGGGTGCAGGCACCCCTAGCGCGCTCATTGGTGAGTCAACTGCGGATTAATTAAATACTCATATACAAAATGTTTGGTCGTGTGGCATAAAAGGACGAGCGACGAAGGCCACCAGTCAGCTCTCCATGAATAAAAGAAAAGTGTGTGGGCCCGTTGAGCAGGACGTGGCCAATGCCATTGTTTTTTTTTTTTCTCTCTCTCGTTTTTTTATATCAATGTACAGTACAATAGCCAGGCAGCACAAATACATGCATACATATATATGTACAAGCCACATAGAGAGTCTCCACAATATAGTAGGTCCAGTCTACACACATACACTCAGATATATGTACATATATATATATATATATAGATATATATATACACACATACATACATACATATATACACATGAATTCCAATTATGTGTATGATTTGCAGAGTTGGCAAATATTTGCATGCTTTTACCTTTCAGATGCAATTTTGTCGGCTTCTTTTATATGGACATTGGCAGCGAGCGCCGTGGAGTGGGTGCCATGAATGCGAGCACCCATACTTGTGACCCAGACACAGAGCCGAACACGCACACAAATACGTGGATGCATACTTAGGAGCTGCATCGACTTGAGTCTTGCCAAATTTAATTATCTTACTCGAACTCCTCGTTCAGTTGATTCGAATTCGTTAGCTTTAATTCGTTTGCTGCTTACTTGGTTTCATTGACATTGACAGTAGTAAATCAACTTTGCTTTAAGTGAAGCTCTGCATAGTTGGACTAGATGTCATGCAGAATAGGTGTAAGCTCACTGGAGCTGACTCGCTCGTTTTTATTCCTTTGTTTCAAGTAAGATGTCCAGCAGTTGTGGTTTTACTTAGGTGTCATATAGAAAAAGACAAGTTTCGTTAGAGCTTACTCGCTGGAATTTAGTTCCATTAGCTAGACTAGATATCATACTCAAAAGGTCCACTTAGTAAACTCGATCGAACATATTCGCTGCAATGGACTCTCTACTCATTACTTCTCTAACTCAACCTCTCTCTTTCAGTCTGTATCCTTAGTCCTAAGTGTCATATTCAAAATTCCTCTCTAATTAACTAGCTCAAAATCACTCTGTATCTAGATAGATCTAGATCATTATAAAACATCTATAAATTCACTCTTTATCCAGTACAAAGTTTTTTTTTTTCAATATTAAACTCAACTTACTATTTGATTAGTCTAAGCTTTGACATGCTCCGGTTCTTTAAGCATCACACACATTGTCGTCACACTTTAATTAGTATAAGAGATAGAGGAAGTCCATTGTCTAGCAGAACTCTGATGAGCTTTCTTAGCCGCAAAGTCAAATCAGTCAAACAAATGACAAAGACTAAGAAATGAAATGAAAACCCAAGACGAAGCTGCTCACATTGCAATTGCTCAGGCGACGTTTCGAAAAGGTCTCAAATGTAATGACATTCCGTGTCGGCGTGGTAAAAATCTTTTATAGCGACCGCTCTGATTCGGACCAAACCTGCGATTAGCGGTCTTCCGATGACACACAAACAGACGCGTATATCTATGTGCGTGCGTGTGTGTGTGTGTGTGTGTGTGTGTGTGTGTATTTGGGTACGTGCTCTAAACCAATTACGGCAAAAGACTGACACGAGTTCCAAAGACCCATATGAGCGACTTGTGGGCTTTTATTGTCTACATTAGTTACCCCAAGCAGATCGTGCGCTTGACTCCATGCTCCATGATGATCGCACTGATAATGACAGCTTCAGAGCTACACACGAACTGAGTTAACTATAAGATATTTTAATACTCTGCCCCAGTCAAGAGGCTTCACTGAGATCTTCTATATAAATAGACTAAAGATATGATCTGGTTTTCTTATAATAATATATATCCATATATATTAATATATATATATATATATCTCCATCTCTCTCTCTCTTCCTTCCTCGCTCTCTCCATCTCCATTCCCCAACTTTAGTTAGTGTATTTCGTTGGATGTCATTCTTTTTATAGCGCTTCTTTATAGCGCCTACTGGACCTTCGCTGATGATCATGATCAACTCTTTCCCTATGAGTTTTCATCTCTTTTGTCGCTGGTTTTGTCGTTGGCTTTTCGACTTGATTAATTGGAGAATGCTGGCTCAGCTGGCTCTGCTTTGTGTTTTTAAGTCTATGGCCTGTTTACCTAATGCCTGCCAGGTGGCACTCATCGTCATCTTCGGTTTACCGCTTCCCTCCCGCCTCCAGTCTCCGCTGAGCACTTTTCATTGATGTGTACCTTAATTATAACGCCATCGAGTTGCGTCATCATTTACAAGCGCCGCCACAAATCTGGCAAGCGCATTAAACACAGTACCTACATAGATATATATGGTATATATATAAAGGGCATGTGCATTAGGGCCTGCATATACCTACATATGTATGTCGGAAAGCCTAAAATATAATATGGCAGGTAATGTTAACTCGAGAGCTCTCCTGCATTGACCCAATTCAGGGTATATAAGTTTAGAGAATATGTATGCAACGGGCAGATGGAGGCATGGTGGGGTCCGCAAGCTATATAATCTGGATATGGATGAAGAGTTGAGTCGGTTCATTCTTAAGTCCGTTCGAGTGTTTATCCATCGCTCCGTCATCTTGACAATTTCATTTCCTTGCTATCGACTTATAGATATTTTCCTGTCAGGCACTCCCGACTAGAGTAGTCAATCTAGATTTCGTTATCTTGTCAGTTATCTTAGATTACATTAGTATTTTAGTTAATAAAACTTTTTCTCGCATATCACATCGATTTTCCCTGTGACTCAAAGTCCATATAGATAGTTAGTTTTGTCTTCGCATCTTGAAGGAATGCTCTGGACAACGTAAGCCTAAGACAATTATAATTTCTCTAAAGGCAAAGTAGCATAAATAAAGCGCTGGGCGGGCAATAAAACAAAACGAGAATGCACAATGCAAATCCCATCAAAATGGCAAAAAGAAACGCCGGGATTAGCCAAAGCTGAAATCAAGACGCAAAAGCAGGGCGCAAAGCAAACCCGAGCTGAGCTGAGCTGAGAATTGGGAATTGAGGAATTGAGAAATGAGAAAGGCTAACGCCGGATTTTGGATACGGCTGCTTAACAGCAAGGTAAACACAACAGCCGAACACAATGTGGCCAACAATGGCACAGTGTTGCGAATGAATAATTAAAATAATAGGTTAAGGCAGGTTGAACAAAGGCGCGCACAATGGCTCAGGATCTGCATTGATCCTCGCCTGGCTGCGATGCCCACTGCCTGAGCCTAGCGCCATGCGCTTCGCCTTAGCGCACACAACAAAGCAACTCTCTGTGAATGTGTGTGTATGCGCGTGTGTGTGTGTGGAAGGGCAACAGCGCAGCAGGCAAAAACAATGCAGCAAAGCGTTAAATACTCTGAAAAGCGAAATGGCAAATGGCAAGCGCAAAAGAGCATTCCCGGGCCCCTTTTCTCAGTTGTTGGCCGGGCCAAGTCGATCCGTATCCGTGCCGAGCCGCGCTGAGCCGGGCCGGGCAACGCGAACAGGACTACGGACCACGGTAGCAGGCGGCAACAAAAGGCACAAAGGGCAAACACACAACTAATTATCCTATTCATATCAAGTGTGTGTAATTACTCTCGCTCGCTCTCTCTCTCGCTCTCTCTCTTTCTCTCTCTCACTTACTCCCTGCTTTCTCTCTCTTTGCTTTGTCGGTGATATATGCGTGATCCTGACATGTCCTGCCAAGTGGCCAGTCTATCCCTTTGCCTGCTGTTTTAATTTGCCGCTGCTGCTGCTCCTCCTGCTGCTGCTGCTGCTCCTGCTGCTGTTGGTACCGAAAGCCAATTACCGATTATATCTGCTGGCAACTGTAAACGCCGTCTCATCATTTTTGCAGTTGGCAGTTGTCAGTTGTCAGTTGTTAACTGTTTGCTGTTAGCTGCTAGTGACACACTCACACACACGCACACACACACAGACAGACAGCGGACTGGCATCATCAAGCAACTGTCGCTGACCAGTCCGTCAGTTAGTCAGCCGAAATGGCCATCGGAACATAAGGTAATCATCAATCAAAATCATAGCAGCACCTCTACCTGTCTAAATTCAAAATCCCAATCGAAAACCCAATACCAATGCCAATATCGAAGACATCGGCCCACTTGTAAGCGCACTTTGACATGGTCCATGGGGCACATTGGGTGATCTGGCATGATTTTGGACTCAAGATGAATCGGCCGGTTTGTTCGCACCCCGTCGATAAGCAGTTAATTATATTTATTCTCATCCTGTTTCTGTTTCTGTTTCTGTTTCTGTTTTCTTCTCTCTTACCTTTGGGCGTTTCTGTTCGGGCGGCTTCGCTTTGTGCCGCATTATTTCCAAGTACGCGTGTCTAGTTGCACTTTCCAGCTAGAGCGATATATATATATATATACACGAGTTTTGTTCCCCGATGTTGCGGCGCCAGCAATGATTAATCAATGGTAGTCAATATCCCCTACATACACACACACACACACGCACGCATACATGCGCATCTCATTGAAACAGTTATTGTCTCTCGACATACACGGAATAGGTGTACGCGCTGTACTTTAAGGAACACCGTATAAATCATAATTTCATTTCCAAATTGTAAATCGTCAATCAACATAATGAAATACATTTCGTGCCCTCAAAACTATTCAAGTCATCTACTGGAAATGAGCCAGCATTTTTGATCGATCAAAGCCCAAAGACCATAGCCTCATACACTCCATATCTCTGTCTCTCTCTCTCTCTCTCTTTCTTTCTCGCTAGCTCTCCCGTTCTCCCTTTGCCTGTCTTGGCACTAAATAAATTTGTTTATCTTTGGCAGATCAGCAAAGCTAACGAAAGCTATTGTCTATAAAATGAGATCATCTAAAGTATATATACAGTATATTTATAATAAATAAATCTATATATATTCCTGTACCATATATATTAAATGCATCTATTCCTTCATTAAATTATATATATTACAATGCTACTCTGAAATGGACTTAAAAATTGGATGAAATGTGATTACCAGACCAGTATTCAATCTTTAGTTCAGCACAAACAGCTTAAAGTTTTCACACATTTAAGATCTTTTTAAGCCGTTTTTGCCTAAATTGGTCCTTTACTGTTCCTAAGACGTTCCCAACGTTTTGTCGGTTAGATTTATTCTGAATTTATATATATTTTTTTAATAAGATATAATTTAAGGGATAAAGGCTTGCGCTTTCAGATAAATTTTCTATATCTATATAAATCTTAGAAATTCTAGAACAAGGCTATGTCGGAATTTCATACTGGGCTGTTGGTTGTAAGAAATGGAGCTACATATATACTGTCCACAACTAATTGCTAAAGTACATATATATATATATATATATATATATATATCTACCTAAAGCTGCATTTAGCTATGTATATCATATAAAAATCCTATGCCCATCTGGATTATATGCACATTATGTTTAAAGCGAACACAAAAAATGAAAAAAAAAAACCCTTAATGAGCCAGGGCCTGTAACCCCTTAGTCGAATCCGGCTCTCTTTAAATGGGTTACACCAGGCTATCAACCCAGCAATTTTCATGGTTTTATTAATAAATATTTTTCATTCGCAAGCGAAAAGGGGTGGACAGAGCCACACCCCTTTTGCAAACGAGCCTAACTCGTATTCAAATCAGTCAGCGTTTCAATGCAATGCAAAAAGGGTTCAGTTTCACAACGAGAGCAGCACAAATCCATGCTCGAATCACATCAAATGTTAACAGAACATGAATCTAGGTTAGATGTACAAATCAAAGCATCAATTCAATATTTTTCTATATATGTGTTCCATTTAAAATACCTTTAGATATTAATTATTTTTATTTTTGTTAAATATTTAGCTCTGTAATATCTCTTCGCTCGGTGAATCCTTCTGCCTGCGCAAATTATGCGAATACCTGCTGACAAAATATCTCAATAGATGGCGCTATAATGCTGATCTTCGGGTTTGTGGCATTGATAATTCAAGCGAGAAGAACAGTGTGACCAAATCACAAAATTTATGTGTTGAACTCGCATATCCTAGCGAAGGATATTATGGGGAAGTGTTGCATAATTTTATGGTCATGATTTATAAGTAATAAAATCAGTTTCAGAGCGTACTTTTATTATTACAAGACGTGAATAGTTTTAGACCTCATTCAATCGAATCACAATTTCTAAATTAACTCAATTAATTATGTAAAGTATTCATTATTAATTATGTAAAATATATCCCATATGTAATGCATGGCAAGTATGTAAAGAGTCTAAGGTATGTTAATTGTGAAAAGTATATAAAAACTGTAACGTTAAGTAGCAATAAAATATAAATAGAGTTCGTGGAGTATGTATATTGTTTATGCTCAGCTTGGAAAGTATTTACTGAGTCAAAGGTATGTAAATTATGTAAACTAAAATATGTAACGCCTATAATACATGGAAACTATGTAAGCTATGTGAAGTATTTATTATATATAAAATTTATAAAATACAATTATAAGGCTTGACAGCTCATGAGTGAGCATATATATATATATATAGATATGAGCATATATATATAGGATATAGAGTATAGTATTAACAAATCAGCAATTTATTTCCTAATGAAAACTAAGTAAATAAAAATGATTTTGAAATTCTTGTGAAGCAAATTTTCAGCAAAAGCAATCTTAAACCGCCTTTGATAAGCTGCATTCCGAGGTAAGTGATGAAGTCCTATCCAATATTGATTAAAAGCAAATCCCAAATCCTTGGGCTCGCTTTTGGCGTTAATTTTGCATGCTCTTGCAGGATTTGGCTTTCAGTGCCTGAACAGGTCTGACCTTTCCGCTGGGATAGTGACCAGAGCGCAGACCATTGTGAAATAACAATATTATGATGGCATACAATGTCCACATGAGCAACATCAAAGCCACGACTGATGCTGATGTTGATGCTGATGCTGATGCTGATGTTGTTTATCTAAGGATAATGGATAATGTGTTTGCGTCTCTGGAATGTCAAAATAAAAAGTGTTTCAAACGCAATCAATTGAAATTAATTTGCATAAAGGAATGTCCGCATAGGCTAGCAACAATTTGCGACTCTTTCCGCAGCTGGTGGCTCAGTAGTACCCTGGGGGGGTTGGCTGGTTGTGTGCGTGGCCTGCCTGGGGTTAACTTTGCTCTTTGTTTGCTTGATTTGTGGCTGCCTCTTTACAATTAGATTTTAATTTGTGCATAATGAGAGGCGGAGTGGGCGTGCGCAAACAGTGAAACAGACTCCAAAAAGCTGGCTACCAATATTCGCCTCCATTTCCAGCCACACCCAACAGTGACAAACCCATTTTTCGTACACATGCTTTCTGTTCAGCATAATGGGTATAAATGGGCATTTTTTACTGGGCGTAGATTACGGTGCTGAACCTATGAAGTACTCATGCATAAATATATATAAGCAGGTTGAAATGTTTTAAAGGATTTTGATAGCTTATTTCATATCCTCATTATTGATAATAGTCAATGTTTAACACCTTGTTTTTTGCTTTTCAATAACTCATTTAAATTTATTGATAATAATCGACATTTTATCTTCGTTTTTCAGGAACTATTTGAACAACATTTATACTATTACTTCTCAATACCTCCTCACATTTCCCAATTATCGATAATAATCTACGCTTGACTTGTTCTTTGGAACCTTTTTTCCCAATTAAAGAAAATCCTAGCTAGAGTCCCTTAAGTCAGGATAGCTTTAAGTCGTATACCCCCGATTAGAGTACTTTCACTTGTTTATTCCTTTCTTTTTATGTTGCATAAACAACATATTCATTGAGCTGAAGTTCATCGTTCGGTCTCCGGCTTCAGCTATGGTTACGGCTTCTGCCACGGCTGCTGCACACATCCTCGGATGGCCCAGGGGCATTTTCGGCTCGCAGCGTAAGCGTCTGTTGGCACAGCTGAATTTAGGGTTTAAAATTAATTAAGCGGAAGTAAGCAAGTACGTTTGATTGTTTTAGACAGTTCCTGGTTTTTATAAAATTCATTCTCATTTAATTTAATATCCGGCATTTAAGGACTGGGATCTGACTCTGCGCGCAAATAATCTTCATAAGCATTAAAGTTCATATTTGGGACAAGTTGTACTTGGAATTATGGTATGTTATGAATAGAAATCGAAATTGTATCACAGGCTCGACTGTTAGCTAACGAGAGGTGGCTTAAGACTTTATAAGACCTTGACTAACTTGGAAGAATTTTATATATATATATATATATTTTTTTTTTATATTATATTTGGTAAGAATTTAATTAATATTAAATACTTTATATTTATATATATATGTATATTTAATATTTTAGTATATTTACTTTTGTATAGAGCATTTTCTTTTGGCTAGACATTTCGATTAGCAACGTCTGTCGATGAGTTGACAAAATCGTGCGCAAATTTAAATCAGGTTTAATTAATGAGAGTGACTTGTGCTATGACGCTGCCATATTGTATAATGCTCTCGTTTTTAGCGAATCATCCTGTTCTGTGCAGCTAGCACCTTTATATATCCATATAGGTTTGGGTTTTTCCGGGTGTGCTGTGCCGTGTTTACTGTCACTTAGGGATTGGGATTTCTGTGCTTATTTTATGCGCAAATGACAGACTGTCCCCGTGCAAACACATGGATGAAACAAAGCAAATCACGCAACCTATTGCGATATGGCATGTTGAACCAATAATTGAAAAGTACAAGCAAACAGCACACACACACACACATAGAATGGAATAACCCCTGGGCCAACGCCTATGACAATCATCAATCATTTAGCTGTTCCTCCTGCTACTGCTGCTGTTGCGTGTTGTTTTCGCTGTCGTATCGAACCGCTGAGCCACTCGCAAGGCCGTAGCTCCACACCCCACTTTGGGCATCGGAAGAAGCGCTAATTTGTTATACTCTGTGTGTGTGTGTGTGAAATCATAACAATATTGTCTTTAATTTTGATTGTAGAAATGTTTAAGTAAGATATAAAAAGAGAGAAGGGGGGAGGGGGGGGGGGAGAAAGTTGGCGAGTGAGAGAGAAGAAGATAAATACAGAACGGGCCACCCACGAGGAGAGAGTCGCTCTATGAGTGATACCTTGTCTGCAATTATCGCGTTTGTATGCAATTCTCATTCAGTTTTCTCAGCTCAGTTTCATCACCTTATACTTTCACTACCACCTTTCCATGCAATTCTCATTGTGTCCTCTTCACTTTCCCCGCTCTGATTGTAAGCCACTTAAAGCGCCTGCAATCGCATTTGAAGCAACTTTGCTGCTTGACTTTAATAATCATGAACATTAGCTAACGCTCACAGTTCTTAGAGTTTCGGTTTTGTTTTATGGGGCTCTCGACTTTTGGCCTTCTAATTGGAAAGAGGTTGAACAAATAAACACAAATCGTAATAAAAGTTTATATGCAATAAATATTTTTTCGGCTAAAGTCGAGAGGAGTTGCTTTTGAATTTTTTATTCGCACAAAAAATAAAAAAAATATATATAAAACGAAAAAAACACAAAATAAAATTGAAAATTCAATTTCGCAATCATTTTGGCACCCCAGACACCGACACCAGCTACTATATACCAGCTGCCCTCGCAGCCCCACCCCCGCCAGCTGTGCTACCCTTGCTGGAGATTAAAAACGACAAACTCCGAGCGCGACGACAGGACGAGCATGTAGCCAGGGCCAAACCAGACCAAGCCGGGCCACGCCAGGCCTTACCATGCCGAGGACATTCGGAGTCACGTGACGACGGGATGAATATTGTTGCTGTTGGGTGGTTGTGGATCCGGATCTGGTACCGGCTCTGGCCTCGGAACGGGCGGCTTCATTAAGAGCAGCCAGCCAGCTCGGGAAGGCGGATAGTAATTGCCAGGACTTGAAAGTTTACCCGGCTAGATTTGGATATAGCATGGAGCGCTGCATGACAATCCGGAGCCTTCTCGTAATAATAATTAAAATATTAAAAAAAAAGTTTGCCAGCCTCGAGAAAAAAATATCTATATACACACACATTTAAGAAGGGGGGTGAAGGGTGTCAGCACTGGGAGTTGAAGACAAACCCTTTTAAAGAGTTGCCATTTGGCGAATGGATTCCCAAATAAGTACAGGTTAGACTTTCGGGTCGGAGCATTATTAATTAACCCGTTGTTAGCCCATAGCGGGCTCATTTGTTCTAGCTTTTTTTAAATTATGCACCTATTAATGTTTAAAATGCACAGAGCCCAAAGAGCTGCGTTGAGCTGGAATAGCCGTCCATAAACTTTTATGGGAGCACAAACCGTTGTCAAGGAATTATGGCCACTTCGTAAATATGCAGCCAAAGGGTCACGCCCATGTACCTATATACCTAAATACATAAATATTTGCATAATTATGTTGTCATAAAAACAGGCATAAGAACAAGAACAGAGTAAGAACAATCAGCGACCTAGAAATTGTTGGCTGAAAGGAATCTAAGCTTGGTGCAAGGAAGTAAGGAAAAGCAAATAGAATGGAAGGAAACTTAAACTAGCTGAAACTAGTCGGAATATCTCTATATATAGAAACTCTCTACTATATTCTAGCAACTCTCAACTGTGTTTATGTAATCATAACGGAAGAAAAGTTGCGTTAATTCCGGTTTGTGTCTTCGTGCCTAGGATGCTTCCCTTCTAGATATATGTGCTTTGATTTGGGATACTTCCTGTTCTTGCCTAGGATGCTATCCTTCTAGATCTATGTGCATTCGCCTCTGAGTAATTTTTGTTGTTAGCTCATTGAATTAGTCTTATCCAAATCAGTTAGTCTAACGCAAGGTAATCTCTGCCATCAACAGGCCTTAAGATTAAAGTCAACTCTAAATGCTTTGTCCTTGAGCTCATAAATCCATATTGCTGCCACTGTTCCTGTTCCTTCTCTTGTTCTGGATATGTGGTACATAAACGTCCACGCATCAAGTTTATTTGTAATACAAATGCTCTATTGAGTTCATCACAATGAATACTAAAATACCGAAATGCTGGAGTTAAGTTTTGGAGCACTCAACCACAAAGACAACCACCGCAGCAGGCATTTAAGGAAACGTTTTCAATTAAGCGCAAATACCTTAAGGTAATGTTGAAATCACTTAAAGAAAATGATAATCACTTTGTACACACACAGACACACGCACACACACACACAGAGAGAGAGAGAGAGACACACGTTTGAGTCCTCGGGGCTGCTTGCTCACTTGCTTAGCTCGCTTAGCTGGCTGCTCTAACAGAATGTGAGTAAAGTTCGGGTCCTTGAGCTCCCCGTCCGACTTGGCGGCAGTTCAGTTCACTTGTTTCTGTAGTGGATTAACCCGAGCAAAAGAAATAAATTCACCTGCAGATGCTGCTGACGAGTACCTTAGCGAGTGGATAGCGCTAAGCCCCTTCCCACACACTTACACACCCACACAGACACACTGGAACGCATATGGAGGCAATGGGCTCGGAAATGGCAATACCATTGTGCTTTATCAGGGTTAATGGCGGGGCGGGGATGGCGGGTGTTGGCAGGGTCTGATGTTTGCTCGAGCCGGCGGGTAGGGGTAGCTCTTGCCAAAAGGAAAAGGTAATTTAGTAAATAATAGGGTCAAAGACAAATATTGTTGTGGGTTCGCCCAATGAGCAACGCTTTCGGCGTGTTTTGTGCGTGAAAAGCGTGTATAAGTTACTTTGAAGCAATTGAGTCCGATTAACTGGCAGCAGGCAGTGAGCATCAGACAGCGGGCAGCAAGTATGTAACTACTGGCTGTTGGCTAGAATATTGACCATCGCCTCCCCTTCAAGAACTGCACACATCCCACGTATCCCACGCATACCATGCATCCCACACGCCCAGCACCCCAATGACGGCCCTAACATATGTGTGGGCACATATACAGTAACAGCAACTCGAAAATTGGGTCTACTTCAATTTATTTCAGCTATTTGTAAATAGTTTAGCTAAATGCAATAGGATATTTTTTAATGGGTCTAATATTATTGTGTATTGCTTCAGTTCTATTATCATTATAATTGTCATTGTCATTGTCATTGTCATTGTCATTGTCATTGTCATTGTCATTGTCATTGTCATTGTCATTGTCATTGTCATTGTCATTGTCATTGTCATTGTCATTGTCATTGTCATTGTCATTGTCATTGTCATTGTCATTGTCATTGTCATTGTCATTGTCATTGTCATTGTCATTGTCATTGTCATTGTCATTGTCATTGTCATTGTCATTGTCATTGTCATTGTCATTGTCATTGTCATTGTCATTGTCATTGTCATTGTCATTGTCATTGTCATTGTCATTGTCATTGTCATTGTCATTGTCATTGTCATTGTCATTGTCATTGTCATTGTCATTGTCATTGTCATTGTCATTGTCATTGTCATTGTCATTGTCATTGTCATTGTCATTGTCATTGTCATTGTCATTGTCATTGTCATTGTCATTGTCATTGTCATTGTCATTGTCATTGTCATTGTCATTGTCATTGTCATTGTCATTGTCATTGTCATTGTCATTGTCATTGTCATTGTCATTGTCATTGTCATTGTCATTGTCATTGTCATTGTCATTGTCATTGTCATTGTCATTGTCATTGTCATTGTCATTGTCATTGTCATTGTCATTGTCATTGTCATTGTCATTGTCATTGTCATTGTCATTGTCATTGTCATTGTCATTGTCATTGTCATTGTCATTGTCATTGTCATTGTCATTGTCATTGTCATTGTCATTGTCATTGTCATTGTCATTGTCATTGTCATTGTCATTGTCATTGTCATTGTCATTGTCATTGTCATTGTCATTGTCATTGTCATTGTCATTGTCATTGTCATTGTCATTGTCATTGTCATTGTCATTGTCATTGTCATTGTCATTGTCATTGTCATTGTCATTGTCATTGTCATTGTCATTGTCATTGTCATTGTCATTGTCATTGTCATTGTCATTGTCATTGTCATTGTCATTGTCATTGTCATTGTCATTGTCATTGTCATTGTCATTGTCATTGTCATTGTCATTGTCATTGTCATTGTCATTGTCATTGTCATTGTCATTGTCATTGTCATTGTCATTGTCATTGTCATTGTCATTGTCATTGTCATTGTCATTGTCATTGTCATTGTCATTGTCATTGTCATTGTCATTGTCATTGTCATTGTCATTGTCATTGTCATTGTCATTGTCATTGTCATTGTCATTGTCATTGTCATTGTCATTGTCATTGTCATTGTCATTGTCATTGTCATTGTCATTGTCATTGTCATTGTCATTGTCATTGTCATTGTCATTGTCATTGTCATTGTCATTGTCATTGTCATTGTCATTGTCATTGTCATTGTCATTGTCATTGTCATTGTCATTGTCATTGTCATTGTCATTGTCATTGTCATTGTCATTGTCATTGTCATTGTCATTGTCATTGTCATTGTCATTGTCATTGTCATTGTCATTGTCATTGTCATTGTCATTGTCATTGTCATTGTCATTGTCATTGTCATTGTCATTGTCATTGTCATTGTCATTGTCATTGTCATTGTCATTGTCATTGTCATTGTCATTGTCATTGTCATTGTCATTGTCATTGTCATTGTCATTGTCATTGTCATTGTCATTGTCATTGTCATTGTCATTGTCATTGTCATTGTCATTGTCATTGTCATTGTCATTGTCATTGTCATTGTCATTGTCATTGTCATTGTCATTGTCATTGTCATTGTCATTGTCATTGTCATTGTCATTGTCATTGTCATTGTCATTGTCATTGTCATTGTCATTGTCATTGTCATTGTCATTGTCATTGTCATTGTCATTGTCATTGTCATTGTCATTGTCATTGTCATTGTCATTGTCATTGTCATTGTCATTGTCATTGTCATTGTCATTGTCATTGTCATTGTCATTGTCATTGTCATTGTCATTGTCATTGTCATTGTCATTGTCATTGTCATTGTCATTGTCATTGTCATTGTCATTGTCATTGTCATTGTCATTGTCATTGTCATTGTCATTGTCATTGTCATTGTCATTGTCATTGTCATTGTCATTGTCATTGTCATTGTCATTGTCATTGTCATTGTCATTGTCATTGTCATTGTCATTGTCATTGTCATTGTCATTGTCATTGTCATTGTCATTGTCATTGTCATTGTCATTGTCATTGTCATTGTCATTGTCATTGTCATTGTCATTGTCATTGTCATTGTCATTGTCATTGTCATTGTCATTGTCATTGTCATTGTCATTGTCATTGTCATTGTCATTGTCATTGTCATTGTCATTGTCATTGTCATTGTCATTGTCATTGTCATTGTCATTGTCATTGTCATTGTCATTGTCATTGTCATTGTCATTGTCATTGTCATTGTCATTGTCATTGTCATTGTCATTGTCATTGTCATTGTCATTGTCATTGTCATTGTCATTGTCATTGTCATTGTCATTGTCATTGTCATTGTCATTGTCATTGTCATTGTCATTGTCATTGTCATTGTCATTGTCATTGTCATTGTCATTGTCATTGTCATTGTCATTGTCATTGTCATTGTCATTGTCATTGTCATTGTCATTGTCATTGTCATTGTCATTGTCATTGTCATTGTCATTGTCATTGTCATTGTCATTGTCATTGTCATTGTCATTATCATTGTCATTGTCATTGTCATTGTCATTGTCATTGTCATTGTCATTGTCATTGTCATTGTCATTGTCATTGTCATTGTCATTGTCATTGTCATTGTCATTGTCATTGTCATTGTCATTGTCATTGTCATTGTCATTGTCATTGTCATTGTCATTGTCATTGTCATTGTCATTGTCATTGTCATTGTCATTGTCATTGTCATTGTCATTGTCATTGTCATTGTCATTGTCATTGTCATTGTCATTGTCATTGTCATTGTCATTGTCATTGTCATTGTCATTGCCATTGTCATTGTCATGTACATACATTTATATGTATATCCTTCCATTTCATACATTGGCTTAAATCATTGGAAAACAGTACGATTTTTTAAAAGTGGCTCAGACGCTCTTTCGCAAGAAAGCAAGTGATTTAAGGTGTTCTACCAAATATGCGTAATTTGGATGTATGTACATACATCCCAGTGAATCACAGTATTTTCTAATCAAAGCAAGTCAAAAGTAGGTAAATGCAAATGGATATTTTAAAAGTAATATTTTGTTCCTCACTTACTTTCTCTCTTATTTTGTTAATGTAAGATTTTGTGGCTTTTAGACAGTTCGCCGCGGAGGGCCGGGAGGAAGGTATGGACAAAACTTGTTCTTTGATGCAATATTTTTGTTATTTTTTCATTCTAGTTTTTTTTTGTTCGCGAGCTATGGCCAGGCGGGGGCATGGCGTAACAGCCAACGGGAATGGTGCGACGGACATTAAGTAGTAGAATGTTGTCTTTATAACACTGTGAACACAAACAAAGGAAAGGTCACAGCATGCCTTCGGCATAACAACAACAACAACAACATCAACTACAACAACAACGACAACAGCAATAAGGACAACAAGTCAAGAAGACTCACCCCGAGCAACAATTTTTCAATAAATTAGGTTTCTTTACAGATTCCGGCGTCGACGTCGACGTCGTCTCCGGATCCATTTAAGTCGCCGCGACGGCATGCGGCAAAGCAATTCACCCCATATTTGTTTTGGCTTTTGTGTACGCAAACGAGGGCGAAACTTTTAGCGGACCTCCCCCACCCACCCAGCCGACTCGAGGTCCAGAAGCCTGGAAGCTGGTTGCGAGGGCCGCGAGCCAAATATGCTTTCGGCTGCAGTAGTCGCTGATTTATGTTCTTTTTAATGTGGCCAAAGTAAATGTCATTTAATTACACCCGATTTAATGGAATTTTACGCATTATCGGTAAGTTTTTTTTTCCGGAAGAAAAAAGCGAGAAAGCTGAACAGAACAACTTGCTCCTTGCCCACTTTGCCTAGCCCCTGGCCCTTTTTCAAAACTCAACTGCGGTCTGCACTCACTTCAAAGAAATGCCCATCATTTTTTCCCAAAAGCAAATATTTCTTAACTTTTTTAGTTTACAGATTTCATTATGCATTAGGCAAACGAAACTTTAGATCAGCATGGAAATTTGTCTTTATGGGATAAATGTGTACCACGTTTATAAATAATATTATATTTAATTACATATATCATTCTCAAATCTGTTTAATTTTATTACTGATTTCAGTTATAACGAATGTTGAGCTAATCATAAACTAATGACATAGCATCCAAGATAGAAACAGTATTAGGGGTCTTGAAAATTTAAATCTTAAATTATTTATACTATATGCGGTAGTAGAGCAATAAAATACGAATTATGATTGAGTTACTTTGCTTATTATGGGCCTGGGCAAAGATTTGAGCTTTCGTAGGATGTCAAGTCGTATTGAACGCTACTTTAGCATTGCTTTTTATGGTGCTGAAAACTCTATATGTAAGGCATGATTGCAATTAAATGAAGATCATGTTAAGTATTCCACCAACTAGAGGCTATGGATTAAATGCAAATAGTATGACTTTTGCTGAATCAGCCTCCATAGCCGGGATCTGCTAAACCAAACCGTAACTGTAGCTATAAACTTTTACAATTAAAGTTAGCTTTATTTCATTATTATCAATTAGCAAAATTCTCTACTTTCTAGCCAACTTAATAGTTGAATCTAATCAGAATTGCAAACATTTTTCAAACTAGATCTTTAGATCCTCAGATTAGATGTAAGGGCAATCTTATGCATTAAATGACATCTATATCAACTTCAAAATGTTCCCAAAGTTAACTTGAAAATAAAAGAAATTGCCGGACCAAACAGTCAATCTCAATTTGAAGAAAAAAGAAATCTGCCATTTGTCTTGGCTCTTATCTAAAGTAAGTGACCTTCAGCGCTTAAGGACGCCAAACTCCCACGACAAACAAACAGGAAATGAAGGAGAAGCAGTAAAAGATGCAAGAAGGGAAAAACGTTTTACCAAGGGCTAATTATAGCTGACAGTAGGTGACTAATCTGTAATATTACGAAAATCGGTGTAAAAGCATAGAGAAGGAAGTAAATGGCTGAAACGCAAATATTTCACAGCACATGGCATGGTCACATCTGTCCCAGAGCCAAGCCAAAATTACTTTCGACTCGAGCGGGGACTGGGAGAGGCGGGGAGACGGGCAGACGAGGGCTGAGTTGCATATTTCAACAGACTCCAGTTTCGTTGATTGGACATCGAAGAGGTGGGCAGGGCTGGGGCTGGGGCTGGCCTTTGTTGGTAGAGTAGGGGATTTTGGGTGTGGTTTGCCCTAAACAGCATTAAAAAGCCCTGTCCCAAGCTGTTAGAAGAAGGTAATTGCTATAAAATTGCTTTGTAATTGCTTACTAGAAACAAATAGCCGTCACATTAATAAAAACACAACACAGAGAGAAAAAAAATCAACGAAACAGAGTAAAAATGCGGTCTTTTAAAGTAAAGCAACGACCAGCGACCGCCCTCTCCCTAGCCACTCGAGGTGGTGACGCTGATGTGGGTCTAACACGTCGACCCCTCGGCTAGCGGGCGTGCCAATTCACCACCCACTTGCCCGCTCTGAGAGAGCCGAGCAGCGAACCGCTTTATTTAATTAGACGCTCACAAACCAATTAATCAATTTTTGGGGTTCCAGCACCGCCTCACTCCCATTACCCACGCCTGTGCCCAGTGACTCTGTTCCCATTACTCGATCAACCCTGCACCGCTGTCCGCTATCCGCTGTCCGTTGTCTTTCTCTATTGTCAATGTCAAATTATGTACACTTTTATGCTAAAATTAAGTAAGGCCGCGGTGCATCGCCTTTTGGGGCCCACAGCAATTCTAATGGAGAGCATCTACTCGCACAATGTAAATGAATGTGAAGGAGATGGGGAGCGGAGCAACAACAAAAAATACGTCGAAATAAAATCCCGTTTAAGACCATTTATCACCCGACAATTTGTGTGTTGGGCCCAATTTTGTTTTGTTGTTGACGTGATATTATTTACAGAGGACTGATTTCACCCTCATGGATTGTTAACCGCATTTACGTAAAGTTCAACTAAGTGTTAGACGGCCTAAAATATTTACAGAGGCGCAGGTCAACAACCAAATCACTTGCAGACAGCTTCGCAATTTCAATTTTCAATCGAAAAGCCAATTAATTTACACAAATGTCTGCAATTGAAGAGCAACAGGTACAGGTAATCAATACCGCAATGAACACACACGCACATATGTATATGTATATGAAAATTATTTTATAAACTAAAGAAGACGAGTGAGTCTTGATATTTATTTGCCTATTTCTGTATTTCAAGAATTATTTCAAGCAAATTAACTGTATTATAAATAAATATTATACAAAACTGAAATCGAAATTAATTCAAGGTTTGATATGTGATTCAGGAGAAGCTGAAATATAGCTCATATCTGAAATAAAAAATGTAAACTAAACCGAATTCTGCTCCTGAATTTGGAATATTCTTCTTTTGGAATAAACTTGATTCAGCTTTGGAAAAAATAGTGTAGAAGCCAAACTGAGCTGATTGAACTAGCTCAATTCGATTTCTTACTCACAACAGAATCCTAAACGCAGATCAAAGAACTTGTTCAAAAGTCTTCAGCACAAAGTCTGCCATGTACTGAAGCGTCTCACTATTTGTAATAGAAGCTCTAAATCAAACTTGAATCAGGTTTTAGGATTAAGCATAGCTCATTAAAATCTCTTCAAATCAAAGTCTGCCCAGAATTGAACCGATTGGCAGTGAGAATCGGAACTTCTTCCATATTATAAACCAAGCCCTAAATTAATCTACATTCAGGATTAGAACAAAAATGTAAAGAAGCTTAAGCAAAGTTCATTGAACCAGTTCAAATCAGAAATATTAAATATACTAGGGAGAAAGAGATAGAGAGAGACAGAGAGAGAGAGAGAGAGAGAGAGAGAGAGAGAGAGAGAGAGAGAGAGAGAGAGAGAGAGAGAGAGAGGGAGAGAGAGGAAGAGAGTGGAGAAGCAATAGTGAAATCAAATCGCTTTTGCAAATCACTGAAATAAGTGAAAATGAAATCGAGCTCAGCCGATTGTGGGAACCATATGGGAATATTTCGCCTCCCTTCCCCATGTCGTGCATTACAATGCGAAAGCAAAATTGTGGCGAAAATTAAATCTTATTGTTTATTAAAGTGCCAAGCGAAAAGTCCTCAAGAAGGAGGCGCAACGAGCACTCCAGCCAAATGGCAATGGGGGGTCGGGGGCCCCAAGTGTTATATTCAAACTTAATATGTAACTGGCCATTTGTGTAGAGACGCAGAGACAAGAGACAATAAAATATGCAGCACAAGTGTAAATGAAATGGCAAAGGTGAGCGGGAAGCAAACAGCGAAATTTGCATATTAAAAATTTAGCACATGCACTTGAGGGCTGGATGGCATGGAGGGTGCCATATAATAGCCATAAACGCGTGTAGTCAATGCTAATGTGGCCATTACCATCGTGTGAAATTCATGATCTCATGCAAATCCACACAATCCGCATGCCGCGCACACATCCGGCCGATAAAATTTGCAACTTTTTGGTGACAAGCGATGGGCGCGCAGCAATCAAAATGTAGATGGCGATGGGGCAGGCAACTGGAGCCATCTGATGGCAAGTGTAGGGGGACGGTGTCGGTGGTAGCGCCGTTGGCGTTGCCAGCCGCAGTGAAGGTGTCATAAAAATCCTATTATGCACATTACAATATCAAAAGAACATCGCAATGGATGCCACGGAATCCCAGGAGGAAATGCGTAACATGCGAAATGCGACGGCGGCGACGTCGACCACACAAAGGGGCTCACACAGCCCACACAGCCCACAAGCAGGAAGGCAACTGGCAATCGAAAAACCGGAACGGGAATACCAATTTTTGGAGTGGGCTTCGAAACGGGAACAGCAACCAGGCAACCAGAAAGGTGGCTCTGGCCCAGCAGCCAGTGGGTTGCCTTTAACGATTGCAGAAATTTCGACGGCATCTAGCTATACCTATTAGGAAGAAACGAAAATTGAAATTTTAAATTAAACATCTCATTAGGAAGGAATCAATACTGATTTGAATAAGTAAACAGAATGATAGATAGATGGACAGCTCAGTTGGATATACTAGCTAAATATATAGAGTAGTTAGGGTATACAGATGGATATGATACATAAGTAATATATGTAGAGGGTGCAATATATATAAAATAGATGGGATGTATAGAAAATATAAAAACAGATACTATAGATGGATTGGTGTAATAGATAAGATGGATAGACATATTGATCTGATAGATAGGATAGATGTAGTAGATATAGTAGTTGACATGAGTTAATGGTAAAGATCTATGTATAGATAAAGTGGATAGATGCATAGACATGATAGTTAGATAAGCAGATGTTAAAAATAGTAGGTAGAGTAAACACTATAGTTCCATTTAGGTATCCATGCATCTAGCTCTTTTAGCTATGATTTCTACTTGACTCAGATAGATATCGCCCTAGGAAGAATATTCGTCAAATTAATTCAATACTAAAATATAGAATAAAAACTCCAGCCAATTTCCATCAGACTCTTCACTTTCGCACCCTCTTGCTGTACTGCTGTGACAGCCCTCGGATGAGCTGAAAATCGCGTTCGCAGTGTCTTCTGACGGATATGCCCTAATAAAATGAAGCAACCAGAAGATTTTTAATAAATTTGCAAGCAAATCAACCACTGCTGAACAAAAAAAATAAAATAAAAGGTGTCCTGGCTGCGGCTGCGGTGCCTGCGCCGGTAGTGCCAATGCCGCAGAAACCGAGACGGGGCGGAGGCTGGTGCTGTGGCCTGATGGCAAAGTTAAGGCCGAGGCATCAGCAACAACACCCAAAGCGACATAAATTATGACAAAATATGAACCATTGACGACGCCACCGGGCAAGGGGCCAAGGATCACGGGGTCCTGGCTGCCGCGACTGTTTCCGTATGGTTGGAACGACGGAAGGACGCGACAGGATGGGCGGATGGGCGGATGGGTCGTCAACGTGGACGCGCAGGAGGAGAATGGGAACGCGTACGCGTACGCTTATGCGTATGCAGAGGGTGCGTATTTTATGCTCTGGGTGCCGAGAAAAAGTGGCAAAACATAAAAGCGAGCAGCATGAAGCGCATAATAAGCAAATTATAGAACGTTTAGAAAGGACAAACCCACCTAGGCCTACGTCTATGCCGACCCCAGAGTTCAAGGCAAACATCGCAGTCGCTCCGTCATTATGGCCAGAAGGAAAACTGCTTCTGTTTCTGAATCGAGCAAATTTACATTTATTTAAGCAGCAGCAGCAGCCGGATGGCCATCATGGAATGGCAGGGGGGAGCTGGCGCCGGAGTGGGAGGTGGCGTACAATAAATTGTTTCTATTACTTATATATACATGGCAATGAAGCGGTAAACACACAAATTTTATAACCCAACGCAATTTTCAAATTACTGGCTGGCTGGTCCACCTAGCTATATAATTCCCGAATTTAAGTATTTTTGGGGAGATGCCGAGCAGTAGCTGTCAAACCACATCTGAATTGCTAACTAAGTGAGCTTTATGGTATATTTGATATAGTTGCAATATTTGGAGTTAGCTATGGAAGCTATGGAATATACTGAGTATACTCGATAGGCTAGCTTGGTCTATGCATGGCATATTTGATAGAATTAAAGTATCTGTAGGAATATTAGGGTTAGTAATGTACACATCGAGATATACTATGTATACTTGATATAGTCAGCATAAGTATACTCATAGCTATAAATATAACTTGAGATTATATATATATTATATTGTAGTTTAAGATATATAGAGATATATCACTTACTAGATATAGTCAGTATAAGTATACTTATAACCATTAATATAACTTGAGATTATATATTTATAGTTTAAGAGATATACATCACTTTTGGGGAAGTTGTATTTGCATTAAAAACTCAAGGGTGAATAAGAGTAAGCAAACTCTAAAACTAGCCCATACTAACCTTTAATTTATTTAATTATTTTTATCTTCTTTCCTTTTTCTTCTTTCATAGCATCATGTTATCCAACAGCTCTTTAAACTAATTTAATGCTAAAATTGAAAGTATATCAAATAAATCTCTGACAAATAAATATGTAAATGTTATACATTTAAATGTATCTAAATGCTATCGTTTTAAGCTTCAACAGTTTGCAGCTGTTCAATGTGTAATACCGATAAAATGTAACAAAATGCTTATATAGTACAATAAAAATATCTAACGTCTGTATGTAACTGGTGCATTGAACAATGGAACAAAATACAAATGCTGCCAGCAGCATTCACAGTTCGGAATGAAAGCAACCCATAAACCATGAACTAGAATAAATTCATATGCACAAATGCGAGATATTTGTAAATGAAATGTGTTTTGCGAAAGGGTAACAGCCGAGCAAAGCCAACCAACCACCCAACACAGCTGAGGCCAACATCATTTTCGCCGAAATTCCTGCTATTGTGAAGTTGTGAAAAACCTTCAAAAATTCCGGTGAAACGAGCAGAGAAATAATTTCCAATTTAGATTTGCTAATTTCGTATTTACCATTGCGAACTTTTGCATGATAGACGAGAGAATCTCGTAATTAAACAGACATAAGTTGAATCTAACTTGATTCCCCTTCAAATTACAGCCAATTCTATGAGTTAACCCGAAAAGTATGCTAAGCAAAAATGAATACGAAATTAAAGTTGGATTAGTAACATATTTATAAAAGTACTATTGCTTTTTAATAGAGTACTTCATAGTATTAGAGTAGTAGTAGTAGTTGCGGAATAGTAGTAGCTTCATAGTTGTGGTACTAGTGTAATAAAATAATAATAAATACAATAATAATAGAATAGTGGTATAACAGTAGTAGAATAGTAGTAGTAGTAGTCGTAGTAATATCTTAGAATAACAGTAATTGAATAGTAATAGTAGGAGTATTATAGTAGTATTTGACAGTAAGTATGGTGGTATAACAGTTGTAGAATAGTATTCTTTGTAGTAGTATAACAGTAGTAGAATAATAGTAGTAGTATTATAGTGGTATAACAGTAGTAGTATTAGTAGTAGTATGGTAGTATCACAGTAGTAGAATAGTAGTAGTAGAAGAGATATTTACTATGTAGAGCATCTACAGAGATATATATAATATGTAACTTAATAGAGTATCTGCCTATATTCTATAGTCCAGCATTTTTTCATCGCATTTTATTTATTTAAACTTTTATTATCGTGCTTGCATATAAATTCATAAAGCCGACTTGATTGGGCCCCAACTATGTATAATAAATTGAAAAGAATCCCTTAAAAATCGAATATAATTTTTACTTTTTTACGAGCTTACATATGCGTGTTTGCGAGCGCGTGTGTGTGCGGGTGTGGGTGGGCGTGGGCGGGTGTGTGTGGGTGTGGTTGCTAACCACATCAGGGGCTCAAATGTCGTAGCTCTTACCTAGGCATCATTGGCATTGGCCATACTCACCAATATCCCATCGATGCGGCATGTGATGCGCATACTAAACATTTCGGTTTTCGCCTCTGATTCGGATTCTGGCCAAGATTTATACTTAACGGCAAAGTGGCATTTCAAAGAACCAAAAAAAAGAGGGCCGCATAGAATGGAACGGGCGGGGGACGGGTACGGTCGCACGGCTGTCCAAGTGACCAACACCCGCTTCCCCAGGGTGTCGTAATTTCCGAGATATGAATGTAAAACAATTTTTGCGCTACGCATACTGTCGAATGTGCGTTACTTTTTAATTTGTTAGTCTCTCGATATTTGGCGCACAGAAATCGATATCCATAAGTGTATCCACGTACAGCTGCTATATAGGAATACACATTACCAATACACACACACACACACACACACACAGACACTCAGATGATGTATGCTAATGTTTGTGCAGTGTAACAAATTGTTTCTCTATCGC
Source organism: Drosophila mayaguana (assembly GCA_037075325.1). Taxonomy (NCBI): domain Eukaryota; kingdom Metazoa; phylum Arthropoda; class Insecta; order Diptera; family Drosophilidae; genus Drosophila; species Drosophila mayaguana. The sequence goes on along the minus strand of JBAMCG010000127.1, from coordinate 2,064,932 downwards.
TGGCATGAATCAAATGAAAAAACAATTACAAAAAATGAAAGGGAAGCGGCTGGGCAGCCATAGCGCCCTGTAGGCATTCCACAACAACAAGTCACGTGACCCAAAAATCACAATAAATCCGTTAAAACTCCATGAAAATACTTTGCCTAAATTTCAATAAGCAACATGCGAATGAGTCGCAAGCCAAGCGACCCCACTTACCCAGCCATTTGCTTCGCCTTTCGTCCAACGGTGGCGAAGGAGACGGCAGACGGCAGACGGCAGACGGCAGAAGGCGGCTCAGCGCCTGGGTTGGCACATTATTAACTTGTCATACAAAGATAAAAATTTATCAGCGTAGATGCGTGTGCCGCGTTACTTCACAGCATGAGATCAACATCAACGTCGACAACATTCCAGCAAGCAACCCACGTTCAAACCAAAACCCAAACTCCAACCCAACCCGAAACGAAACCCAAGCAAAAACCATCCCAGTTGCCTTCGCGTCCTTCCGCTACGCGACGCACCGCGACGCAACGGACGAGCCGGTGAAAATATGAATAATTACTATAAAACGTTTTGTGGCATTTTAATGTCCACAAAATACGCTTTGCGCTTCGTTATGAAAAATTCAAAAGAAAATAAAAACAAACAAAAAATGAGACGGACACAGCCCAAGCAGCGCATAAAACGAAGGGAAAATCTATTATGTTTAGGCATTAACTAGCTTTACTTCTACTTAGATTTCTAAATTTATAGCAGATGACACTTATGAGCAGGAAATCTGGAAATCCTGAAAAACAAATATTTGTTTATATAATTTAATGGAATGCAAACGGGGGCGGCAAACATCTAACATACCTGACATACTGTCTCTATAAGAGAGAGAAGGAGTAATCGTGTTGTATGTGCTCAACTGAGCACGACGAGCTCCATAATTCTAAATATTAGATAAATAGATTAGAATTCATATTCCGATGACAGATTTCATTGAATAATTGGACATGTTATCGATAACAGCAGCTACCCAAGTATAGCTACCGAAGACCTCTTTTGGAATACAAACTGGGGCAGCAAATGCCTAACATACCCAACATTCTGTCTATAGAAACAGAGAGAGGGAAAGAGAGAGAGAGGGATATATAGTGTTGTATGTGCTCAACTGAACACGACGAGCTCCATAATTCTAGATATTTCGATGACAGATCTCATTGAAAATTTGGACATGTTATCGATAACAACAGCTACCCAAGTATAACTATCGAAGGCTTCTACGGATGAGATCTCAAGAACAGCTCTGCCTTCATGCCTTCCAAGCATGGGAGTAAAGCCTCAACATCTAGAGTCTCTAGTCTATATCCACTCTATTAGATATTAATGTATAAAGGTTTAGATATGATATGACGTTCTTAGGCATACCAAATCAAACTTATTGAACTTTCTTCGGGCATTTTCCCATTCGCTATCAATATTCATAGCGTTCGATAGAGTTAAGAGACGGCGCAGCATTATCTATATATTACACACGACCTTATGAGTTATAAAATCCATTATGAATCACGTCTGATTTCATTGCATTGCTCGAGCATAGACAATTAACCATTGTCCCTTTATTGGCTTGTTGGCTCGTTTTGCATTGCAATTAACCGGACTGACCATATGTTATACTTAGCAGATGTTGAAGTGGCCTAAAAAGGTGGACCAAAGCGCCTTTTGGCGTCTGGCTCATTGGTATGGATGGCAGCAGGGCGCTTTTGCTGGGGTCAGGCATTATTCATTTGCCGCTGCCATTCAATGGAAGTTCAATAGTTTTCTCGGCCCGGAGTTCATTTAAAGAGCTGAGCATTTGCTACATTTTGATTGAATCCTCGGCTTGGTTGCTTGGTTAATTGAGAGCCACAGATAAAACTGTGGGAAAACTAATTTCATAGGCGGGGCGTGTGGGCGTGCTGGGCGTACTGGGCGTGGGCGTCGGCTTGAGTGAGTGGCGCACAAACGGCTGTTAAAAGTTGGACATGGGCTTGGGTACAGACTTGAGCATGGGCTTGGGCCTGTGCCAGCTGATAAGCATTTCATGTCACATCCTTAAGAGCCTCACAGGAGGACGACACATACATCAGAGCTCACATGCAGTCCCCCTTCAATTGCTGCTCCTGCTGCCGCTTCTGCTCCTGCTCCTGCTCCTGCCTCTGTCATCGTTACTGTCACCGTCAGCCAGCGCTTAAGATTGCTTTCAACGTCCTTAATTGCTTTTTTTTGTGCTCTGCCTTGCGTGTGTGTATGTGTGAGTGTATTGCCATTCTTTTGATGTGCCTGTGTGTGTTTGGGGGGCTCGGCTAGTCAAGCTTTTGTCATGGGACGTGAACGTGAACATGGACATACGAATTGTAGGTTGCGACTGCTGACTCTTTGGACGTGCTGCTGCTCGCTTGTGCGTCGTCCTTATTTTCGCAGGAAGCGTTATTTCAATTTCCGCCTTTCCGCTTTTCCTTTTCCTTTCCTTGTGCGCCAAACAGCCAGACACGCCATTATTGTTTGACGTGTCAGTGTTAATGAGTCATTGTCCATTAAGTTTGCTCATTTCAAACGGGCAATTAAATTCGACTTTATTGCACTTCAACAATATCGAAACGAACGAACGAACGAGCGAGCCAACTTCGACACACAGATGGACACCAAAGCCGACATTGAGACCGCATCGAATCTAGGCAGCACATGAACAACACAACACACACATACACACATACCTCTAACCCAAACTCGAATAGAGGAGGCGTGGCAGGCGATTCTTAACTAAGTAGAGCAATAAATCAGCATCTATGTACAACTAAATTATAGAGCATCGCCTAGCTGACGATTCTTAGGTTCATCAATGAAATGCACACAATTTCAAATGAATTCATATAAAAAATAAAATAAGGAATTTGCAAAAAACAATGAGTGACAATTTTGACTGATAATTTGGTAATACTTACGGCGTATTACTTAGTAAAATTGGGGGTTCATAATTTCCCGGAATTGTGGGTAACGAGTAGATGTTGGAATGGTATAGAGGGCTCTCCATATTCGAATGACCCATCTGGCAATCCTACAAGGTTGCCCATATTCGACGGACCCATGTTTTTCTTTATTTAAATCAACGAAAAATACAATTTTGTTGATGTTGTCGATCACTTGTTCACATCACTTTTTGAATTTGATATCTCTCAAATGGCCGCCTTGAGCCTTTACGGCGTATAGTGTCCGTCTCTGTCAAAAGGAATAGGGCGGCCAGATAGGTCACTCAAACATGGAGAACCCTGTATATTGTTAAACATTATGACGAGCTCAGTCAATTTGGCCAAGTGCAACCATTTGACTGTTCATCTGTCCATCCGTTCGTAAATATCCGTTAACCAATCCTTCTATCTTTGTGCACATCCCTCCGTTCGTCTGCCCTCCATTCTTCTGTGCCTCCATTCAAGCGTATGTCATCCGCCTATCCAGCAGACCGCCCGTCTAACTGTACGCCTGATCGTCTGTATCAACTCATCCCATTGCTCGATTATCGATAAAAATCGACAGCTGTGTTAGGTCCAAATCATATCACCTAGTCCTGTAGAAAAGTTGCTGTTGCCCCATTTCATTATTCTGAACTTATTCAACTAAATATTACGAATATAAGATGTGAGCAAATTAAATTCGAGATTAATTTTAGTCATTTTTCGCAGCAGCAAAGCCAAAAATCAAATTAAGAGCCGCAGTTCAATGATAACATATCTAAGTAAAACTTTCAAGTCCCCAAGGAGACGCAATGTCACATGTCAGACAATCTGATACATCTAATATATATATATATATATATAAATTTTAGATATATTCATATATATATATTTAGTTATGTGGACATATTTGTGGGAGGATGTCTCCGTTGCCATAAATCAGCTGCAGCGGGCAGCAAAATATGAAACATGGCAGCATAAATAATTAACAAACTTGGCTCAAATGATAAATTTTTTCGCAAACAAAGACGAAAGAGATAAGTTCGTTTAATATTTATGACAAAAGAGCAGAGCAGAGCAACGCAGATACGCCACTGGCCGACTTCATCAGCCTACATCATGTACGAGATATACATATATATATGTGTATATTCGGAATGCCCTTGGCACTTGACACCAGTGTGCTGGGCCGGAGAGGAGTTTGACTTGTAGTGCTCTAATCAGAGCCAGAGGGGTGTTTGCTCAGCTCGGCTCGTTTGGCCTATTGTCAGTGATTTACGAGCGCCCCAATCATACGGGACAACAGTGGGACAGCGTTGTACTCAAAAGCAACACACCAACACACACGCACACTCATACTCACACACACACACGCACACTCACATTGTATCATAATTCGTCATTGCATATGATTTTATTTCGGCGTTATTTATTTGAATTATTTATTTATCCTATTATGCGCACTGGGGCCCCCGTCTCGCCGGCCTCTGCCTCTGCCTCTGCCTCTGCCTCTGCCTCTGCCTCTGCCTCTGCCTCTGCCTCTGCCTCTGCCTCTGCCTCTGCCTCTGCCTCTGCCTCTGCCTCTGCCTCTGCCTCTGCCTCTGCCTCTGCCTCTGCCCTTTCATATCTTTTGACAATAATACAACTAGCCAAGCACTGCCCATCCATATGCATAATATGTTTGTCCATATGTCCAGTTGCGTGTATTCCACGTTTCACGTCCCCACAGCCATACAATGTCTAGCGCCAATCAATAATGTGTGCTGTATCAAGATTTATAGGTTTTGCATTTGCTAACACACACACACGCACACACACACACACGTAGACACACCCACACTCATTCGCATGCCACACCCCCTTTGCTGTGCGCACGCAAACTAAGGCTTCCAAGAGGGTAATTGACACGTGTTCTTCTTATCAAACTCTCATATTACTTAACAACACTAGTTTGCAGTGCTCTTTAAGGGTTACCAAATTCAAAAGTCAACGAAGCTACAACTTGAAGCCTAAACTTAGCCAAAAGCCTTAATATGACCAATAATGCATATATATTATACAATAATTTGTTATTATTGTTAAACTGTTTTTCTTTCATTGCCAGCTGAGAAAATTAACTATAATTTAGGTGGGCGTGTACGAATACTCTTTGTAATTTAATTTTGGATTATTGAGAAAGTATTTGTATATTGTGAACCCATTGAAAATGTTCAAAATGCGGTAGATTCCATAAAGTATAAAAATTCTTGATCAGGGCAAGCAGCTCAATCGATCTAATCCTGTCCGCCTATCAGTCTTATGCACAAAATACTGCCACAAGTGAACATTAATGTTTCCTGTTCCCTGTTTGCAATACTTTTTGAACAGACCTCGCACAAAGCCGCTTAAAAAAATAATGAACTTTTTGTGAACAAAACATTTAAGCGAAAAAACATTTACATTTGCAGTTACTAATTACTTGTAGCTTATAGCTAAATAAATATGCATATATATATTTGTATGTGTGTGTGTGTGTGTGTGTGTGAGTGTGTGTCTGTGTGTGTATGTGTGTGAGTTAACTGTTTGCATCGGACAAATAAATTTGCGGTGATTTGTAGAGTTGCGTTGGCGAAAGCGCATTAAGCTGGCTGCAACCCACATAAATACAACTCAACAGCATTTAACTACTCAGCGATTACACACACACGCAAACACACACATATACACACACATACACACATACATATATATGTACATAAACAACGCAAATACTTCATGTGCGCAAACAAAGGACATCTTTGTATGTGTGCGTGTTTAATGTATGTCCCCGCCGAAATGCGCCCACAGATAAAGGTAAGCACTTCACTAGAGATGTGAGCGTGACACGAACACGAAATAAACATTGCATACTTATCAGATCAAAGTCAAATTATTAGAAAATGTAAATTGGTTTTGGATTTATGATGCAAAATGTTGCATGTGCTCTAGAAATAAGATTGCGGAAAATAATAATTATTTTTATAATATATAATATATAAGCATATTAATCAATACAAGAAAAAGGTTTACAGCAGCTATATTTAAAAATAAATAATAATAACATGTATATTATATATGTATGTGTATATGTATATGCATAAAAAATAAAATAATATTTTAATTTTTAATATTTTTGTATTCATATATATATTTTTTTAAAATTAATTTTAATATTAGTAGTATCAAAATATATACTTAAAAAAAAAAGCCAACAGCTCTAGATATCTGAAAATATCTCTAATTGTGCCACGCCCATCTCTAGTCTCAGCCGGAGCAGCTGAACGGAGCGGACGAAACCATAAAAAAAACGAACTTCATTTATTCGCAAAGAAATAAATCTTTTAATGCACATCGGAGAGTCGTTATTCGGGCATTGTTTTCTCATTTGCCACAACACCTACACACACACACACACACACTCGATTGGAGGGCATATGTCGTGCGGCGCGGCCATCGAATGGACACTTTTGTCCCGTGCTGCCTCACTGAGCAAATGAACTTTGAATGGTTCCATGTATTTCAATGATTCTAATTATGGCGACGCCCCGCCCCGCACCGCCCACAGCCCCACGCCCTGTTGCTGGGGCACAAAACTTTCTTAAGTATCGCGTGCATCATTGTTATTGTTTTTGTCCTTGGACGAGCAGACCAAATTGCTTTGTTGTATTCCTCGCCGCCCAGTGCCATGTCCTACCTATAGACACACACACACACAAACACACACACATATATATATATATATATATATATGTGGGTAACTGTTTCAGTGCGTGGGCGGTACGCTCATTAGGTTTCCTGTGCCGCCATCGCTTCGCTTCGGCTCGGTTATGGCCCATGCAAAATGTCCCACAAGGGGCAGCCAGTTGTCGCGTTTCTCCTGTTCCAACTTGATGTTATGTGTTTATGTGTCCATTTCCCTGCGAGTGTGCGTGTGTGTGCGTGTGTGTGCGTGTGTGTGCGTGTGTGTGCGTGTGTGTGTGACCTGCGAAAATGTCTGTGTCAAGTTGTGAGTAATAATGCGGAAATGCCAAAGAATAGAACAACCAAAATAAGCTCGTAAATAGTCAAGTAAGATGAAGCTGATTTCTTGATAACCGAATACAAAATACTCTGACATTGAATGCGACAATTATATATATATGTAAGTTATATGTATATATTCTCATAGAAAAGTTGTTGTACTTCTTATAGTTAATTTCATTCAACAAAAGCTTTTAAAATAAAACCAAAGTGTATCCAAATCAATGTATTTAAATAAATATATACACATATGTATAATACAGCATAAACTTTTCATGGAAATTTATCAAATAATTTTGAAATGAACTTCAATCTTAGCTTTACAATAAATTGTAAATATATGAAAGAACTACAGAAAAGAAAGAACTAAACTATACAATAATTTGTAACATCAACTATACAAGGATCTTTAACATAAACTTTACCACAAGGTTCTTCTTTATCTAGTACTTTATTTAACATTAACATTAGCTTGAGCATGCAGGTTACAATGAGCTTACGGACGGGCGTTTTTTGGCAATTTTCATAGGTATGCCAAACTCCTTAGTGCTCCAAATTCATAGAGCACACATAATATTCCCTAATACGTCATGGTGCTTTTGCCAGCTGGCACGTAATACAGCATATTTACCAGCTGACATGTGTCGCAAAGTGGATGACATATGCGATTAGATCGCATAATTCGCAGCTGACAAATGTGGTGGGAATGAAAGGCACATTAATTAGCTGTACGTGTCCATGCATTACAGAAGCATTTGTTGTCCTTTTTGTTGCCATTGTTGTTGTCGTTGTTGTTGTTGTTGGTGTTTATGCTGCGGGTTTGTCAAGCCGAACCAAACGACTAAAAGCTGTGACCCAAGCGCGGCGAGGCGAACGCTCTCTTATGCCTCTCAGATGGATGTGTCCATGGACCACGTACATAAGCACATAATTACGAATCTTTCTTGTTCTCTTCATTTATTTTATTTCGTTTGCTTTTTTTTTTTTTTTTTTTTTGTCTTGTGTTTTGGTAGCGGGAAAGTTAAATTGCAGAAATCGCAAACTTTACTATCTGCAAGCAGAAAAATAATGGAATTGTGTAATTAACGAGACTCCAGGGTAAAGACTTGATGAAATGCCTTTGCCAAGAGTTATGCTCGTTGGCCAACTTGGGCCATTCTCTATGTGTGCGTGTGCAGAAATTGTCGCCATTCAATCTTTAGCTTAACTTTAGCCAAAATGCCAAAACAGAATTTGCAAAGGGCATATAGCTGGGAGAAGGAGCAGGAGGAGAGAGAGGCAGAAGGAGAAGAGCGAGAAGAGTGGGATGGAAGGGAGAGCCAAAGATACAGCATACAGCATACAGCATACAGCATACAGCATACAGCATACAGCATACAGCATACAGCATACAGCATACAGCATACAGCATACAGCATACAGCATACAGCATACAGCATACAGCATACAGCATACAGCATACAGCATACAGCATACAGCATACAGCGTACAGCATACAGCATACAGCATACAGCATACAGCATACAGCATACAGCATACAGCATACAGCATACAGCATACAGCATACAGCATACAGCATACAGCATACAGCATACAGCATACAGCATACAGCATACAGCATACAGCATACAGCATACAGCATACAGCATACAGCATACAGCATACAGCATACAGCATACAGCATACAGCATACAGCATACAGCATACAGCATACAGCATACAGCATACAGCATACAGCATACAGCATACAGCATACAGCATACAGCATACAGCATACAGCATACAGCATACAGCATACAGCATACAGCATACAGCATACAGCATACAGCATACAGCATACAGCATACAGCATACAGCATACAGCATACAGCATACAGCATACAGCATACAGCATACAGCATACAGCATACAGCATACAGCATACAGCATACAGCATACAAGACAAGCCAAAGCATTCAAATATTTATTTGTTTATAAATATATTTTCGATATATTTTTCTGATAATGAAAAGTTAGGAAGAACAAATTAATTTATAAAAAATTACAAAAAAAAAACACTATTATAATTTAGGTTAAAAATTGTCTTAAGTAATCTCGGCAAAAAAAAAATGCTTGGACATTAAAAAAAAATCTTGATAAATTGAAGTACAATTAAATAAAATATAGAAAACTCTAATATATATATATATAAAAAATATTTAGAGTAGATTAGAGGTATCTATTAGCAAAAACAATTCCATTGAACAATATTCGTGGGAAAGAGCATAAGTCAGTTAGAAGATCTGCTTATAGTTGGTCGAATTGTCGCTTCGTTGCAGCGTCTTCAATTTCTTCTTGTTGGGCTTAAAGCCCGCGGGCTGTGCGACGAGCGCTGCGGCTGCGGCGGCGGCTGCATTGCGATCCTTACGGGTGACGGGCATGTCGTACGGTGTTCGCACGATTTCTGGCAAATGGGCATAGTAGACGACGCGCTCGTTGCGGTTGCGGGGCGACGACAGCTGCTGCGGCATCTTGGGCGAGACATACTTGTTGCTGTAGGAGTCGAGCACGGGCATGGCCATGGGATCATCGATATAGCCACGACGTGACTTGATGTAGTCTGCCGGCGGCGGGGTGTCCAGATGGCGATCGGGATACATGAGATAAGGTTCCGGATATTGGGGCACTCGCGGACTGTAGCTATCGTACGGATCGAAGCGCTGCCGATGCACGTACATGTCCTCATAGTACGGCGGATAAGCGCGGTGATATTGCTCATCAAATCTGGATAGGAAGGGAAAATGCCAAATTAAGGAAATGCTGTAAGGCCCACCTGTACTCACCTGTCGTAGCGTCTGATGTACGGGTCGTACGACCTGGACGGATACATGGCAATCGATTTGCCCGTATACTGCCCATACCAGGGCAATGGATTGGCCATCCTCTCATCCCCGGGCTTCCGCATGTAGCCCAAGTTCTGGTCTCGGCCAGGTATACGTATCGCTGCAGCGCCACTCAGATCATTCTCACCTGGCGCAGTGTCCACAGTGCGCCGACCCGTTGTATAGTAATCATAGTCCGCATATCTGGCCGAGGATTTGCCAGCTACTCTTAGCTGTTTGCCCGTTGATCCATGCTCCACAGACTCAGCTGTCTCGACATCTAAAATGCTGTCCGGACTCTCGAGCTCACCATTCCGATTGCTATGCTCGTAGCCAGGCTCCGCACTCACGGCTAGCATCTGCAACGAGCACAATATGAACAGACTTTTCAGCTCCATCTCGATGCGATGCCAACTGCAGCTGCCAGTTGGCCAAAATAGACTGATGCCAACCTGCGGCCACTGGCCAAATAGACGAAGTCACGCAAACGGTTAACAATAATCCGGCGACATGGTAAGTTAAACTTCAATAGGCAATTGTATTATTTGATTTGGCTCGTTCGTTTTTTTGGTTCTATGGTCAGTCTATTGAATCAGTCATTCCGTGAAGCGCAAGACTGCACAATTCAAGTCAACCAGCAAACTACCCACTCGAATACCCACTAAAAAAGAGCGAACTATGCGCTGAGAGAGCTAGTGCTGGAAATATCAGGTCAAAATTATTAGAAAAGGATTTGCAATATAAACGACTGGGAGTGACTGAATAATAATGGTTCACACGCCAAAAACAGTTAGGAGCAGGAGCTCAGCCTTGTTTCTACTGCCAAACGTAACTCTAAGATTAAGACATTTTCACGCTCCAATGGGCGGTACGGTACACGACGCCCTAATGGTTGAGCTCCATAATAAATAGGCCCAGCTAGACAGGAGCTCTACATTGATTCTCCTGCAAAACTGTACCTTAATAATCTTAACTGCTAAGACCATATTTATGGGTCCATTACGAATCCATTACGGATCTAATGAGTATTAATATGGAAAGGTTGTCTTGACTTTTTAACGACCCCCCCGCACCTATGAACCGTCCATATCATTTATAGTTCTAGACAGACGGACGAACGTTGCAGGATACGAATAACCAAATAAATTTTATATATATATATATATATATATATATATATATATATATATATATATATATATAAATTAAACATCCAACCATTACCTTAACTCAAATTATTTACAGAGTAACTCAAATCAGTACGCTCATTGAAGTACCGATGCTCCACCTAAATTTGATAGCATTTTGTACATATTTAATACACACACACACACACACACACACACAGACATACACTCACACTCATACACACATATATACACACACACACACTCTTCAACACACCCACAGCCATCCACACAACATAAAACTGCATTCTCTTTGAAGTTCAGAACAATAGCAGCTCGAACTTGTAAAAGTTACGCTCCGTTGGCTGCGACAAAATGCATTTTGTGATTTGCATTTGAAAACAAAGAGAGTGAGAGAGCTAGAGAGAGAGAGCAGGGAAGGACACGGGCTCGAACTAACGGCATTTCTAAGTGATTAACAATATGGTCAGGGCCTTTAGCTCAGCAATTCAACAAGAATTCAATTAATTGTGATTTTAATTATTATGAAATTTGTAATACAAATATATATTTCATAAAATTTCATAAATTTAAATGATCAAGTCTTAAATTTAAAAATGATATAAATTAGTTTTGAATAACAAATATAATATATATATATATATATATGTAGTATGTATGTAAATCATTTGTAATGCTGGACAATTGTTTTGCTTCTTTTCTTTTTTCTTTTTTGCTTGTTAAAAAATAATCATGTTTTGTAGCTGTGACAGCGTTGACCCGAAATGTATCGATTCGGGCAGATTTTTGATTTGCAACAGCCACCTTTGGCATTCTAGACACTTTCGCTGGCGATCCTCGCGTGTCACATCGACGCCCAGCCCGTTGGCAAGACCCCAAGAGTCCAAATTTTCTTGGATCATTGGCAAGAAGTTTGATAATATGATGCGCAGCGTATCGCAGGCTCTTGTGAAATGACTGCAAATGATGATATATTAATATTTATGATCAAAACTATATATATACAATTTACTTACAATTTGTGTTGACTTTGCAACAGCTCATACAGTTCTGGTAATACAAATGTACAGAAATCCAAATTCAGTGAAGACCTAAATGAAAGGAAACATTGAAAACATAGAGAAAAACGCTAACATCAATATTTAACTTACGGCTTCTCTAGTATTGCACCTAAAAGATCTATAAAGATGGAGCGTCCAGCTGACTTGGCCAACCTAAGTGCACTTAGAACATCATTAACACTATAAAAGGGGTAAATAAATCTATAAGTATTTCTGTTAAATATATAAATCTTACAATACTCACCGTGTAGAATTGCGTAGCAAATCGAGACTGGCTTGACGATTGCTCAATTCCTGGAGCACAGCTTCGTGTGATCTCGAGAGCATATCAAAATCGTATTGTTCATCAATGAAATTACGATTCATATTCTTGCCTGAGGTTGGTATCAAATCTGGACGGTAATTCATTGGTGGCTATAATTCAAGATTTATCTTATAATAACTGAAATTTGTATTCTATTCAATTCAATAATACGTACATGCGTAGGCTTCTCCTGCACCTTTGTCTGATGCGCTGGGGTACGCATATCGAGAGTCGTACGGGATCTTATTGGTGGCTTCGTAATAATCTCCACACTTATATTCTTCTGTTGAGCATTCTCTTTGTAGAATTGACTCTGCGAACCCATCATCGTTCGCTTGTTCTTGTTGACAACAGTTGAGGACGTTGACTTCTTGAGTACCATATTATCGTCGAGCTTGTGCAGCTCCATTGAACTAACTGAAGACGTCTGGCTCAGCTTATTATTGCCAAATATTGACGTCGGAGTTTGTTTGGTATTGCCCATCGCTGTGCTACGTTTGTGCAAAGTTGTCGTTGTCTTTTTAATTGATTTCGATGAGGCGTTAATTGTTGATGCAGGTACTGTCTTGTAGTTACTAGCTGTGTAGTTCTGATTGACTGGAAAGTCTTCGGCCATCTCACAATTATCATAGTTATTGAGTATTGGCGGATTGCTGTCATTGGGGCTATACTCGACATCTTTTGCAATTACAGCCTTATCCAATGGGTAGGGGTTATAATCGTCTGGCACGTGCAATGAGCTCGGCTGATAAACGTTCAGTACACGGCTGGAGCCCATATCTAGGCCATAGCTATAAGGCAGATTATGTAATGATGACATTGACGATGATTCGATATGTTCCAGTGCAGCCTCATTGACAACTTCCAGACTCAAGTTTGGTGACGATTGCTCGTCATAAGTTTGACTTTTAGTGTCCTCCTGCTCCTCCTCCACTTTGGCCGGCTTGGCTCCGCCCATCGATATTCTAAACTTTTGGGTACCGCGTGAGAAGCTCTTGCGATTAGTTGAGTTATGCTTGAAATTGGGCTCAGCATTTGCCGGCTGATAGAACGGTATCACACAATCAAGGCTAACTGTATTAATTGACACTGTATCAATTTCATGGCAGCCACAGATCTGTAAATCAATCAAATATGAATTAATGCTGCTTTAATATTACTAACTAGTTAGATAGCTTACAATCTTATTCTTGATCACTTTCATGTCATCCAATGAGACCCAGTTACCTTTGATGTGATCTAATTCACGGTCTGGTTCCCATCCAATCACAGATATTCCGGCAGCGCTGCCCACAAACAGACACTCGCCATTCTCGCTAATGGTAGAATTGTTATTATTGAATATTATAGTAGATAGTCGCTCCCAATGGCTTACCTAAATGTAATGCATCTAACAGCCTGACCATAGAAATGAGTTGTTTGGGAAACAAGCTGCTGATGCTCCAAATCATAGATAGATACAGTGCCATCCACTCGGCCCGCTGCTAGCAGAAACTCAAATGGATGGAATTGTATGCAAGTGATGGCCGTAACGGGTGGCTCGGCTATAAACTCCATTATCTGCTTGCTCTTGCGTATATCCCATATTAAAATTGATCCTTCCAGGCCAGCGGAAGCAATCCAAAGTCCATCAGGTGAAAATTTCACGGAATTCACATGTGATATGTGTCCTTTGCAAACTTTAATGCATTTATTTTCGTTTTGAACATCCCAAAGTCTAAAAATTTAGCAAAATTAGCACAAAAGTAAATTTAACAAGAAAAAAGCAGGTCAAAGTTAGTGCTGTTGTAGTCTACTAATGTAATTTGCAGACAAAAACAACCAGTTAAAAGTCAGCGCCTTATCGATATCGATATACACACAGCAGCCCTGTATTCATGCGATAGTATCGACTAAGAAAATAAGCAACAGAGTGAACGGCAATCGGCTGACATTCCATCACTTTCAACTGTCTGGCAATATAAAAATTGCTGTGAACCTCTGTCCATAATCCAGTTTTTGTTTTAATTTTGCAATAGGCTTATCGATAATTTAAAGTGCCCTTTGTACCGGCGATACAAAGATAATTCCTCACTTAAACAGCCAATATATGAGATAAAAGCAAAAGATTCTTGCATTGACATTATTAATATATGTTTTGTAGATGAGTGTGTGTTTGCCGTACTCTTATGTATATATATGTATGTGTATCTGAATAAAATCTAAACAAAAAGGTATGTCGAATTTATTTGGAATATACGAGATTGTTTACTTGTATGCGACAACATCGAGCCATAGGACTTCGATCAAACATTAAACAATTTAAATTCAGACACGTAATCAATGTTTTCATAATAGAAAGTAATACTAATCTTTGACTACATTAACTAACACACATGCACACACATACATATATGCAAACAGTTGTGTGTATGCTAATCTAATCTAACGCTGATATCCTATCAGTAACTGTATTCCCATATGTATCTGTGACAGGTTGAAAGTTCATCGGCCATTGAGAGCTAAGCTAAAATTTTTCATTTATAGACATCTCACAGCCGAATTGACAGTTGATTGCTTCGGTATCCGAATTGCAGAGAACAAGTTTATACCACAGACAAGTCTCTAACCATATATACAGACAATGCCTTCAGCTGCTAAATTGCGTTTTGATGGCCGTGTGGCGATTGTTACCGGCGCTGGAGCTGGCCTCGGACGGGAGTATGCATTGCTGCTGGCATCGCGCGGCGCCAAGGTGGTGGTCAACGATCTGGGCGGCAGCCATGTGGGCGAGGGCGCCTCTCAGCGGGCAGCCGATGTGGTTGTCGAGGAGATTCGCAAGAACGGCGGTGAAGCAGTAGCCGATTACAATTCAGTTATTGATGGAGCAAAGGTCGTCGATACGGCCATCAAGGCATTCGGACGTGTTGACATTTTGATTAACAATGCGGGCATATTACGTGATCGCAGCATTGTTAAGACGACGGAGCAAGATTGGAATCTTGTGCTCGATGTGCATCTCAAGGGCAGCTTCAAATGCACACAGGCCGCCTTTCCGTACATGAAGGCCCAGAACTATGGACGCATCATTATGACGGCGTCTAACTCGGGCATTTACGGAAACTTTGGCCAGGCTAACTACTCGGCGGCCAAGATGGGCCTGGTTGGACTGGCCAACACTGTGGCCATTGAGGGCCAGAAGAACAACATTCATTGCAACGTTATCATTCCAACAGCAGCCAGTCGCATGACTGAAGGCATCTTGCCCGACATACTCTTCCAGGAGCTGAAGCCCAGCCTAATTGCGCCCGTTGTTGTCTATCTGTGCCACGAATCCTGCGAGGATAATGGTGTGTACGGCGCAATGGTCATCATAGAAATATATTTCCCTATTCTGATTTTCTATATCTTCATTAACAGGCAGTTACATTGAAAGCGCTGCCGGCTGGGCGACCAAGGTGCATACCGTGCGTGGCAAGGGAGCTGTCGTGCGACCATCAATAGATGAGCCCTCAACGCTTGAGTACGTGCAGAGTGCATGGAACAAGGTGACAGACATGTCGCAAGCGACACACATTAATTCCATTGCCGAAGCCTCGGGTTCCCTGCTGCAGGTGCTGGAGAACCTGAAGGCCGGCGATAAGGATGCCGTCGAGGATAGCTTTTCATTCGGCAACAAGGAGCTGATCCTCTACGCCCTGGGCATTGGCGCCTCAACCAAAAACCCAAACGATATTCGCTTCTTGTATGAGAACGATGTTGACTTTTCCCCAATCCCATCATTCTTCGTGCTGCCTGGCTTGCTGCTGACCATGAGCAGTCCGCTGGTGTCCATTGCGCTGCCCAATAGCAACGCGGATTTGACCAACATTCTGCATGGTGAGCAATATTTGGAAATTGTTGACGACTTGCCCACCAGTGGCACATTGCTGACCAAGGGCAAGGTGTTCGATGTCATGGACAAGGGCTCCGGCGCCGTAGTTGTGACCAACTGTGAGTCGTTCGATGAGAACGGTCGTCTTCTGGTGAAGAATCAAAGCGCCATCTTTGTGGTTGGCGCTGGCAAGTTTGGCGGCAAAAAGGATCCCATTGCCGGTGTTGTGCCCCTGGCGAGTGCCCCCAAACGGTCACCAGACGCTTCCATAGAGTACAAGACCAGCGAGGATCAAGCTGCCCTGTATCGACTCTCCGGTGATCTGAACCCATTGCACATCGATTCGAACTTTGCACGCTTATCTGGCTTCAAGACACCCATTCTACACGGACTTTGCTCTCTGGGCTACTCGGTTCGTGCGGTGCTCAGCAAATACGCTAATAACAACAGCGAGCTCTTCAAGGCGGTGAAAGTGCGCTTCTCGGGCCCCGTGCTGCCCGGACAAACCCTAAAAATTGAGATGTGGAAGGAGGGGGCACGCATCCACCTGCGCACTTTAGTCGTGGAGACGGGCAAGGAGATTATCTCGGGCGCCTATGTCGACCTGAAGGACTCAAAAGCTAAATTGTAAATTCAGTTTCAAGGCTAGCTGAAGCGAGGCAATCATCACTTATACATACATACAGACATATATATATATATATATATAAATATATATACATAATAATAGACAACATAACCAGGCGGTGGTATAAAAATATTGCAATCAACACATTTATAACTCTACTAGATGTAACTGTTCTTTTGTCTAATTTTAATAAAAAAAAAAAACGACGACGTTAAACTACTTTACATAAGAGTCTAGAACAGAAAGTGCAAATCATGATCACAGCTCCGTAATTTCTACGGCGGGGTTAAATGAATAGACAATTGATATGCGCGGGGCAGATAACAAATGATTAAGAACCGGATAGGAGCTGAAAATTGCGAAGTGGAGAAAAAAGTAGATTGTAGGATATATGATATATGCATTATATACATTTAGATAGACTTTCCTAGTTGCTATGTGCAGTCTAACTTTGAACCCTATTCAAATTTGTCTTGGGTACAAACTCTATAAAACAAACGAATATATACGTATACACATACGCATTCTTGTATAATGGCATAATGAAATGCAATGTACGATATCAATTTAACCATATACAAAGATTTTGCTAAACAATTAAATGAATGACAGTGAGACGGAACATGTTGTTGTCGCACTTCAAACCAATTCTCGGCTCGTATAACAATTGGTGAATCGAAATGATATTATTGTAGAATACACATATGGTGCCAGATGTAAAACGATCTATGTTTTAATAAGAACTGCAACTTTCAGTCACTGCTGTGCACTTACCTAACCGTTGTATCATTGCTACCCGATACTACGTACTCCCCGGATGGATTAAAGTCCAGAGTTCGGACACTCTTCATATGTCCATTCAGTGTTGAATAGATTTTCTGGGCGTTCAAGTCCCATCGCCGTATGATGCCAATATCATCGGCTGAATATACAAAATTATCCTTATATGCAAAGCGAACGCATTCAATCGAACGATTGTGGCCAGTCAGCGACTATTTAGGAGGAAAAGTTATATATATGTTAATGAAATGTACATTTGATTTTCATTATAGCTCTTCATATACAAACCATAAAGCATTCATCTTGGCCAATCGCCCATAGATTAACATTGCGATCTTCGCCTCCAGTGACCAGCACTCGACCCGTTTCACCCAAATCGAGGCTCGTGACTTTGCCATCGTGTGCCTTAATGTCATCTGCATATAAAAAAAAATAAATATATATATTGATTACAAGAAATGCTTGGATTATTGCTCGAATGCTGTTCGTTTCGATTTCCTTACTCAGAAAACATATACATGTATGCACGGAATCGAGGCTAGGCTGACTTAATAAGAAATTGAAAGATATATTGTTTATTTCTTAACCGGAAACTGTCTGACAATCATATTACTCTTCTAGTGATTTATTGATGAGTAAGTGGAAACTAAAATCAAAATTAAATTTCTTTCAATTTATGAAGTAAAATAGTACCTATCAAAAGATAATAAATTATAGATTCATATGAGATCCATCAGCACAAATATATATGCATTAAAATTAATTCAATCTAATAGATAAAAAAATTGAAATACATCATAAAATATGATAAAAGAAGTTATAGATTTATATGAGGGGAAATATTCATATTTTAAGATCGGCTCTATCTATTAGTAAAAATAATTGAAATAAAATTACCTATAGATTTTAATGACATCTACTCGTAGAAATATTTCTATTCTTAAATCTATTCTATCAATAATCCATTCAATTCATTAAGTAAAATTATTGAAATACATTTCAAATAGCTCCAATTTATCATTCTATATATATCCATCAATGAAAATATATATTTTTGAAAAGTACAGTGATTTAAATGTATTTTGAAAGGAATTCTAGATTTATATGTACATTCCTGGATATAAACAAATGTTCCATATATGCGCATACACACACACTTACATGTGTATCAGTGTATTATATGCAACAGATACGACATGCTGTAATGTTTTGCCGATATTTAGGAAGTTGTTTATATTAATATATACAATAGTGGAATGTTTATTTTAGCTTTTTATGGATGTTTGATGTCGTGACCTCATCTTAACCTAACTCCAATGCTTTTACACATTTTAACGCACGCACATTACACACGACGCACGCACACACATACTCACACACACAGCGGTACACATGTGTAACCGCACAGCTCCTTACAAGGGCTGCATCCCACATGCAATTATTTGCATGTTATTGGCCAAAACGGTCTGACACACAAAACACAAACACACACACATGCTCGCACACACAGATACACCGCTGAGTGTGCATGTGTGTCGGCCAATAAGTATGAGAACTACTTTCATAGAGTTGAAATTCTATTTTACTTACATATCTTTGCCATAAGATTTCTCGGCAGCGCCATTTCCAAGAAAATTACCGTTACAGGTGTATGCTTAGTTTGAGCCTAATATTATATGTTGAAAGCGACAATATAATGAATATTTTATTTATTTTGTCGCAGGTGTGATAATTTTTTGTGGGTTGAGTTAAGTCGGATCAGCTGTCCGCTATCTCTTTTGTGAGCCTTACAGACAATTTTTTTAAAAAACACAAGAAATCATAAACGCATATGAACAGACGTAACTAAACCGTTTTACATGATTAATACCGTATTAATAGTATACAACCGACACATCAAATAACGATAAATTTTACAAAATTCATAGACTAAACAAATGCACATCATATATGTATGTAAATACACACATATATGTATATATATATATACAAGACTACCAGGGCTGGACAACCATTTTTTTACTCATATGCAGTTGCCACCTCGTTTTTAGTACGATTACTGGAGGCAAATGTTTTAAAATGTGGCCAGTCATTATCAACAGTGCAAAAAATGTTATCGATACTTTGGTGAGCCTAACAACTCTGTGGTTCTGTCAGGCTTTTCTCAAAAAAGCATCATCATTGCCCTGTCGAAAATTTGCCGACTGCATTAGTTGAAAGTTTTAATAAGTTACTTTACGCTGCGTGTTTAAAAGGAATTAATTAAAGATGTCTTCACGTTACGATCGTGCTGTTACTATTTTTTCTCCCGATGGTCATTTACTTCAGGTTGAATATGCTCAGGAAGCGGTTCGCAAAGGCTCCACAGCGGTATGTTAACATTTCGTTATTTTTTTTTGAGACTGCTCAAATTTATTCATCAATTTCTGCAAAAGGTTGGCGTGCGTGGTGCCAACTGCGTTGTCCTAGGCGTTGAGAAAAAGTCAATCGGCAAACTGCAGGAAGATCGCACAGTGCGCAAAATTTGCGTTCTCGACCATCACGTCCTAATGGCATTTGCTGGCCTTACTGCCGATGCACGCATCCTTATAAATCGTGCCCAAGTCGAATGCCAGAGCCATCGTCTCAATGTTGAGGATCCCGTTACACTTGAATATATAACCAGGTAACAGAAGCACGATGTTCAACCATTTAGGATTCAATACTGAAATGATTTGTTTTGCTTTGCTTTGCTTTGCAGATACATCGCACAACTGAAACAGAAGTACACTCAAAGTAATGGACGACGTCCATTTGGTATATCATGTCTAATTGGAGGCTTCGATGCTGATGGTTCGGCTCACTTGTTTCAAACCGAACCATCGGGTATATTCTACGAGTACAAAGCTAATGCCACCGGACGTTCGGCAAAAACAGTTCGTGAGTTTTTCGAGAAAAACTATCGTGAGGAGGATGTCAGCACTGAGCATGGCACCGTGAAGCTGGCCATTCGCGCCTTACTCGAGGTTGCTCAATCTGGTCAAAATAATTTGGAGGTGGCCATCATGGAGAATGGGAAACCGCTTAAAATGCTGGATCGTGAAGTCATATTAGAATATGTGGCTATAATTGAAAAGGAGAAGGAAGAGGAGCTGGAAAAGAAGAAGCAGAAAAAGTAATACCAAATCCAATTTCATGTTAAGTCATTGGTATTGGTATTATCCTGTGTTATTCTTTAACTACAATAAAACAAAAAAAAAATCTTTTTAATTTCATATTTTTATAAAATATAAAAAGGTGTACAATGGAACACGAATATTTAAAAGATATGTATCAAATACATGGTCCTCAAAACAAAAACTCGGTTTATATTCTTAATAAGCAGTCATGGATTGAACGGTTCTACCGGCTGTGAATTAATAATAAATTAACAATAACTATACTTGGGGCCATATACGCGTTGTACTTGAAATCTAGTTGCAATTTATGTGCTAAGGTTGACGGGCTATTTATAACATGTGTGCAAAAAAAAAGTCTTACATAAAAATCTTCCCTTGAATAAATATAAATTCAAAATACCTTGAAGGCATTTAATTTAGGCTCTAAAGAATTTAAAAGGCAAAGTTGATTCAGTGTTGACAGTGGCGATATTTGGTGAGCTGCGGGCAACGATAACTGAAGCTTTGCGCAAAGTTCATATTGAACGATATTATTTAAACCCATCCCTAAGGCAAACAAGTGCTTTAGAACACTGGCAGCAACAGTGCTGCAGTTGCACGCCTAAATTCATATGAGAATTTCGCTTAGTTTACTACTACCACTGTACGGAGTCGGAAGTTGCGCCGAAGAAAAAACCAAAGCAATAATACAAAAAATACAACAAAAAAGAAACAATTGAATTGAATTGTATAAAGCGAATATCGAGAACAAGAATATTAAACACTTCTGTTGCTATACGACAACATAAAAAGAACAAAAATTAACAAATCGCCAGCACTGTTTCGCTTTTCATTCCCTTTGCCTGTCATTCCAAACCAAGCAACACCATCAGACTAAAATCAATAATTTAGTTGTGTGGTTTTCGCGGCTTTTTGTGTTTTCTTTAAAAAACAATCAATACCCGAAGGTAACGTGTGTAGTAAAATAACAATTCACCTCAGTGTGCGTTTGCATTCGTTGACGCTTGACATATTGGTACACAATTTATTTATTTATTTAGTTTTTCTATGAATCATTTTTGTTCTATTTTTTTATTGTTTGTTTTATAAATCATACGAATAACATAAACATTATGAACAAGATAATTTTTGGCATCCTTCAAATCTCGAGCACTTAACACCATGTTAAAAGGCTGCCAACCCTTTCTCCCCCTCCTCACACACACAAACACACATACACGCATTAAGTATAAGAAAATCACGTACTATTTATGAAATGTACATAAATACATATGGACATGTCTCTATGTACATACATGCATACTAGCCTGCACACACACAGACACGCACGCATTAACTTTAAAGTTTTTATTTGCGTTTCCGCATATATTGGTAGAATGTGCTAAACAGAAACAACTACAAAACAGAATTCAAATCGGAACGAATCGAATCCAATATATAACTGCATACAAATATCTTACATATATTAAATATACACAAATATATATATATATATATATATATATATATATATATATATATATATATGTGTAGAGATAATGAACACACATATATTTTGTTCACTTCGAATATAATTTGTTTATACGCTCGTTACATACATATGTACATATATGACTTTTATAATGCACCTAATTATGTATATGCATATATATGTGTGCGTATATACATATGTATCTATATACACACACTGACGCTCCAATCTTATCTTTGGCATAAGTGGTCCGCGCCGTTTGGAAAAGGCCTGTCCTCTTATCTCTGTTCAGTTCAGACTGTCACAATCATCCAATACACCGTATTACGAACAGAGTTATATACATACGTACTAACAGATACGTTGGTTGAATTCCATTAGGATTTACACTTGTTAATCGAAACTCTTTTTTTCAGTCTTATGCACCTCCCCTCCATTAGATATCAAGATCTGAATATATCAAGCAAGTGCATCAAATATATCAAGACTATAATCAAATGAATATCTTGTAAATATATAAATATCTATTGTATATAAGATAAAATTAAAGATTGTATATAGAACTGTATAATGTATTATATGTACTATTGATCTGTAGATTTTCTCATTTCGTTTTTCATACCACGAACCATATTCGGTTCGCCGAATAGCAAACCATTTCCCATTTTCTGCCTTTTCCTTATATTTACTGTCTGTGTGTGTGTATGTGCGTGTGTTGACCCGACCTGACACTCTCCGTATTTCACATATAATACAATAGAATGGGCACAGAAACGAAGAGCAACAGTTATACAGGACAGATTTCAACAAGTGGCGGCAACCCTAAAGTGATGAAAGATTCTTTATCTTTAGTTCGTCAAGCGGTCAAACAGCAGCAATCGAATCAAATCAATTTGAATTTAAATTCGAACACCAATCCGAATCCGAACTCCAATTCCACAAACACCAACACCAACACCAACTCCAATTCGATAACATATTCAAACGAACAGCAACAGAACAGCACGGGTGATATTGATAGACGACCAGCCAAGCAGGAGGATAATAACACACGAAGCATTGCGAAAGATACGGTTGTGCCATTCGTGCCGATATTTGTGGAAGAAGCCGATGTTATACAAGGTGCTAAGGATATACTGAAAGTAATACGACCTAACTGGGACCTCAATCACGTTGACTTTAAGGTAATTTCTATATATACATATATATGTATATGTATCATTTCTATATATAACTAATTTGAAATAACCCTGTACGACTGTTCGTATGCGCGAACGAGTCGATCTCAGAATCTGTTATTAGTTCTTCGAAAGCTTGGGGGGATCTTGTACTCGAGTAGTTTCGACTAACGCACTGTTAAATGTTTTAATTTGATTTGTATACAAAAAAGAATTAAATGAAAAAAAAAACAATGTAAAATTATGATATATATAGATACAGCCCAGCCGTTTCGTTGTTCTTTCAATCATTTGTAACACGTCTTTATGTACATATGTATACATATATGTATGTACATATGTATACATGTATGTATCCACTTAGAGCTGCGCCTATTGGTAAATACTACATTTGACATTCACAAAATATCAGCGACTTATCCCAAAATATTGCAAAATATAACAAGCTATATATCATATGTTATAGATCTGTAAACAGTTGTGGTCATGTAAATAGAATCTAGTATTAAATACAAGAAACCAATATTGAAACACATATAAAGGAAACCGATTTCTATTACACTATCTCTTTATCGTCTTAAAGTAAACCAAAACCCAGATTTCCCATTTTCAATGGGTTCAGGGTATACAAAAAATGGACTTTAACTTTCGAAATTCTTCTGCTTTGCCTTCTACAACAATCAGAAAGTGGGAAATTGAACATGTTCCAATAGGAAAATTGCCCTTTAAATTGGATTATATTTGCTGTGTAGTGCAGCACTATTATTTTCATGAAGACAACTGTTTAGGTAATATATATATCATGCCATATAATATATATATATATACCTATACATATAAATATACACAGCTGTAATTTGTAAAGTTGTTTATGTGCAGTAATTATAATGCATAGCACGAGGTTTCAATAACTCATTAGTTAGTTATTATTTGCTCGTTAAATCGCGACTGAATAACAACTTCCCACACGTATTGTGTATATATATATATATATATATATATATATATATATATATATATATATATATATATATATATATATATATATATATATATATATATATATATATATATATATATATATATACATATATATATACATATATATATACAAGTATATATGCATATGTAGAGGTACACATATATAAATATCTTTGTTTATAATAAATTTAAAATGCGTGACAGCTCGACTGTTGTTTAACAAAATTGCCTGAAACGTTGAACTATTATTTGTGCATAAATATAAATTAGTTTCTAGCTTCTCGCCTCGTGCTTAATGGTTTTCCATTTATTTATTCAGTAATTGAAGGAAACCAGTTTAACTTTTATTATTCGCTATTTTTGCTTTTTTACTAATTGCGTTGCTGTAAATTAGATTTAATTTAATGCGAATCTCAAAATACGTATACGTCTGCGTATACGCAATATATATAAGGCTTAGCCTGGCTATAAAGCATATCAGTTTATAAATTTATTGATGTTGATAAGAAACTATATGATGATAGCTCACACACACACACAGCTGGCACTTAAATCACAAGAATTTCATTAGAAATTGTTCGCTTTTGACTGTAGGCTTATCAAAACGATTACGTCTGGACCCCCATAAGCATATGGCGTATTTGGTCTCTTTGTGTAAGTGTGTGTCCGTGTATGTATGTATGTATATTATATAGTTTTAATGAGCAACTGCAGAAGTATTTGTGTGAGTCCGCGCGCTCCATAATTTCAAAAGTCACAAAGTTTATCAAGTTTGATTACCAATACAGTAGCACCCTCGTGTGTGTGTGTGTGAGAGAGTGTCTTAAAATCTGTTTTAAGCATTCAAAAACATGGCTGATGCTCAGCTAGATTAACTGTAAATATAATACAAATTGAATTCAGACTTTGAGCATCAATAACTGGACGACCTATAAAATAAAATACCCCATATACACGGTCATGCACTCAGAAACACATATATACACATACACGAATACATACACACACAGCTATATATATATATAACTTGCTATATATGACTTTAGCTTAAGCATTTTTTAATCTATTTGTAAATCAATTAACAGCTCTGGTAGTTAGCAAGTTCGTATTACTTTTCTTTAGAGTATATTAGGTTAAATGTAAAAATTACAGCGAACAGTTTGAGACCATGTCAAAATATACATATGTATATATAAATATGTGATGTATATCTTTATATGTGAATATAGTTCACAACTTTTCGCAGAAGTGAAGACATTCTCAGTCGGGCATAAGCAACTGTCTAATACTCGTTCCTGTGGCTAAATTTGGATTCGCCACGCCCATGTGGGGGGCGTTTTATACAATTTGAAAGCAGGTCAAACTTGGCATTTGTAGTACTGAAGCTGTGCGAGATATGCCCAAGGCGCAACGCTATATATACTAATTATTTTTAGCTAAAATAGGTGTAGCAGAGTGCATAAATATATATATTTAAACTCTATTATTTAAGGTGCTAGACAGTTGAAATATGAAAAATAGAATATAGGATTTTATTTAAAATAAATATAACTATATAACTATATAACATGTTATATATACCAACTGTCTAATGTCAAGAACACTTTAAGTAATAGAGTTTGCGGTACCTAAATTTAGTAATACCTAATATACGAGGCCGTCACGCGTGAGACTCCTGCTGTCTAGCTCGATTGCTCTAGTTTCAATAGAATTCTCCTTACCCAAGAGATAAGCTATATATATTGAGCACATATAATATAAGTCGAATCTGAAGTACACAACCCTTGAAATACTTTCACAGTCATAAAGATGGATAGACATAAGCACATGACACAAAACAAATATACTTTGCTGAGTAAACGAGAATAACTATCCTTATATATCATGGCAGTAGTAAAGCTTTGGCACAATAAGATTCAATGTATCAAATGTGAACCATATAGAAAGATATAGGATATAGAAAGAAATGTTGAGCTCGTCGTAACGCAATTTCTCATCAATCAAGCTCCCAATATAGCAATTCGTATTGCTGCTGATATATTAATATATATCAGATATCATAACTAGAGCGATATGCTCTAGCTAATATGCTCTATATAAACAGTAATAATAATTATGATCTGTAAACCCAATCAAAGGCCAAATTTTGGATATAGAAAGAAAATCAATATATACAATATATGTAATCTATACCTATAAAGTTGTAAGCTAATATAAATATAATATAAACTTATATGTGTGTATATTTATAGGAATACATAATATATAAACATTCTTTCGAAGGTACAAAATATGAATTTGGCATGGATTCAATAGTTAACATTAAACTTAAAATAAAAATCATATTATTACAATTATTATTAGTGAACATATTATTTCACTCTTGATAATCTTGATATTGATAACTACAATGTATTGAATAGAAATAGGTTAATTACTGAACCTTTTCCACATTCATATTATATTAATACAGACATAAATTTTAAAAGGGGAAAACATATACAAGAAGAACAACCTCCATGAAAGAGATTATATAGGTTAAGTATATATATTGTATACTTACTTGTACTATACATACCTGCATAAGATATACTTAGGACTGCAGCTCAGTTTAGAGCGACTTCCCTCCCGCACAATTATAATACACCCATTAATCCTCGACTAACTACGCCCCAAAAAGTTAGATCAATATTTTTGCAATTACACTGTAATCTTTAGTATCTTTAGTATACACATATATAGTATAAGCACTCGTTTAGATTATTTACTCATTTGTTGTATATTCCATAATGTCTTTCCAGAAATTTACAGATGGCATAACAAATAAGCTAGTCGGCTGTTTTCACAATTGCTCCAAATTGGGCAACGACAATGACGAATCCTATTTATCAATCAATAATGCGACGAGAATTTTGCCAGTACAATCGGAGGATCCGGTTATCCTATCCGATGAATTTACGACAATTGATAGCGAGACAACGGAACAACAGAATGATCTACAATTACCTATACAATACTCCGATAACGTAGTGCTTGTCCGTGTATATGGTAATAAAACGGACCTACTGATCGATCGGAAAGCTGAAACGCAAAATTTTCAATTACTGCACACGTACGGCTTGGCGCCATCCCTCTATGCGACATTCAAAAATGGGCTCGTCTACGAATATGTACCTGGCATTACCTTAAATACAGAAAGTGTGCTATGCCCAGATATTTGGCCATTGGTCGCTCGCCGCATGGCCGAAATGCATCGTGTGGTTAGGAAGACGAATGTGGATGGCAAACCGACGCCAATGATATGGAAGAAGACGCAAAGCTTTCTGGACTTAGTACCTGAACGATTTAGTGATGCTGAAAAACACAAAAGGTACGAATGAAATGCGATACGACATAATATTATATTATCCCTGTATTTCTATATTAAATCTATTTTCTATCTTTGCCTTGCCAGAGTGAAAGGAACATTTTTACCTATCGGACGACTGCGTGAGGAGTTTAATAACTTGTACAAATACTTGGAGGCACTAGAGAGTCCAATTGTTTTCTCACACAACGACCTGCTATTGGGCAATGTCGTCTATACGAAATCAAAGAATGCTGTTAACTTTATCGACTACGAGTACGCCGACTACAATTTCCAAGCCTTCGATATTGGCAATCATTTTGCGGAAATGTGCGGCGTCGATGAGGTCGACTATACGCGTTATCCGAAACGCGAATTTCAGCTCGAATGGCTGCGCGTCTATCTCGAGTGCTATCTGCAGCGGAATAATATCCAAAATGAGGAGGTTGATCGACTATTTGTCCAAGTGAATCAATTCGCCTTGGCTGCCCACATTTTCTGGACAGTTTGGTCTCTACTACAAGCTGAGCATTCCACAATTGACTTTGATTATGTTGGGTAAGACTGATGATGCATCTATATATATATACATATAATAATCCTTTTCTTTATCCTTATCCAGCTATGCATTTCTTCGTTACAATGAATATTTGGCTCGCAAGGATGAGTTCTTATCGTTGACTGCATCAAAGAACAATAAATGATTTTCTCCCAGCAATATGCAAATAATAATATTGAAACGAAATACACACAATTTTGTGTCCAACCCCAGTGATGTACTTATATATATTGATATATATGTATATGTGTATGTGTATATGTATGTGTGTGTGTATATATATACATGTAACGATTCTATTGTATAAACTATGGCTAGCATTGATGTACTATATATGTACAATTATACATAGTATATACATATATACCTATATGCATGCGTATTTGATGTATACAGATGTATATAGAGAAAATGATGTGTTCACAAAACTTCATTAATTAGTGCCGGGTCCATGCCAGCCGTAGTCTATGCATATATACATATACATATACATATATATAATGAATTTGTATATGTTCTTTAATTTGTATATTGATATTTTGTAGTCATAAATAAATAAACATAAATATTTAGTTTTCATATTGATGCATGTATACCCTACAAGTTCTCTCATTCTCTATCTATATAGTGCAATGTATATATATATATATATATATATATATATATATATATATATATATATATATATATACTATATCAAATTCAAACTTAAAATCACCTGTACATAAATGCATCGTTGCAGTGGAGAGATGTACAAGGTGCACACTACAGGGTACATTCTAGTCTAATCCCGCTTGTCAATTAGACAATATCCCTTTTCCAATATTTCGTTCTATATAATTAGAGCTCAGCGTGAAGTGTGGGCTCTTTAGGCACATGATGTGGAAAGGGACGGAAGATGATATTGCCTGCCTGCTCACTCCGCTGGCAACAAGTGCGCATTAATATTAAAGCCTTTAAATAAGAATGATGGCAACGTTTTATAAACTCTTTGAACTTGTTCAATTACGACTGTCTTTCGGTTTATTATATTTATGATTGTGAAAGTTTAGCAAAAAAAAAAAAAATATATATATATATATATATGTAATTTATACGCATACCATAATAAATACTTAAGAATATATATGTATATATATTTGGGCCTTTAACAGAAGGTTTTACACAACAACGAATTTATTTAATTTATACAAAATTATTGTATAATTTCAAATACTTCCTAAGGTTTAATTTTATACAGTTGTCCGATTCCCATCGCCACCAAGTTTTTGAACAATCTGAAATATAAATAAAAATACAATAATCAGATGCTTTTCATAATTTGCAATAATTGCTCAATTTAACGATATTTTTTCATTTGAATTGCTGCTGAGCGCAATTTGATTCTGACAATTTAGTTGGCTGTACAGCACTGACACTTGAGTGCTTCGATTGTAAGGCAAAGCATATCGATATATTTTTTTTTTTAGGTGATTGCCATCACCAGTTTGTCAGCTGTCATACCTAAAATAAAAGGAAACTAGAGAGCGAACGACTTCCTAAAATTACGATTAATTTTTAATCATGAGCAGCTATATTGCTAGGAAGGGACCTTTGGTTTTCTGTAAGTATACCTTCATTCTACTAACCACTATATTGCGAAATCATAAAAAGCTCAACCTTAACCGCTGCACATTTGGCTGATTACGTAAATTTGTAACAAAAACTTTGCAATTCTACATTCCAGCTAACTTGGGAAAATGGGCCTACAATCTGTCCGGATTCAACCAATACGGTAAGCGCTAATTGGACTGTACAACTTAATTGAATGTTTCATGAATAATGCCATTTAAGGTCTGCACCGTGACGATTGTCTCTATGAGAACGAAGATGTTGCGGAAGCAATCCGCCGCCTTCCACGCAAACTGTACGATGAGCGCAACTATCGCATAATTCGTGCCTTGCACTTGTCCATGACCAAGACCATTTTGCCTAAGGAGCAGTGGACAAAGTACGAGGAAGATGTCAAGTACTTGGAGCCCTATCTGAAGGAGGTGCAAAAGGAGCGCGAGGAGCGTGAGGATTGGAACAAGAATCATTAAAATTCTTCTCATTGTGCGGATTTGTAAATGTTGGAAAATACATAGATTAGACTCAAATTAAAGCTGTTCTGAGAAGAATTCATTCATTCATTGAGAGCTATGGGCAAATTTGATGAAATGTGTAACTATAATTTATTTATAGGTATTAAGTAAAATGTAATTTGAATGCAGGAGTGGGGCATCAGAGCGATTAGATTGCTAACGCTTATAGCGAATTTGTTTCCTATATAATACTGGCGAGTTCGTTCCGGCCGCACTTGGAACTGTGCTTGGAATGTTAACTTATGTTTCGTTAGTCCGGTTTATCTTACCTTTTGCATAAACGGTAGATTTAATAATGATCCTAATATGGGCACACGGCCAAGGAAATTTATGGCTACGGGGAAGAAGCCACTGAAAGAGGGAAAAATTAAATTAGCACGTGCTTCGGCAGAGTTTCTTTAGCTTTTCGTGTACGAACCTGAATAGTGCAAAAAATCCATAGGATTCAATGATCATGCCAATTATGGGGAATCCAAGCAACACAATCACAATTCCACCAAAAAAAGCTGTTGTCCCTTTGACTTTGTGGCGCTGAAAGAAAAAGCGAAGAGTCCGCTCAACGCCAATGACGCAGCCAAGGCCGGATATAAAGAGAATCTGTAATAGAAATGCAATTGCTTTAATATTCATGCCATAGACTTCTTATATGCCATATAGCCATCTCACGCACATTCCCAATGGCAAGCAAGCCCTTGTCAAATAAAAGCAACATGCCAAGAAATAAAAACGATATGCCGAAGCCAGCCAAGCCGATTCCAATTTCTGCAAATAGTGTGCAATAATTAATATGAGCTGTGTTAATATGCCAATAACATATATAACTTATTGTCTAACATACTTTGGAGATCTGTTATTTCAATCATTCTGCTTTAGTTTGGGAAATTTATGCTTAAAAGGATAAGAAAGTGCATTGGGTGTATTCCACGTAAACACCAAATCTTTCATTATTATGAATATAAACAATCATCGCAGGGTTGCATTATCAAAAGCAGTGTTGAAAAGTACGCAAAAAGAATGTCATACATACCCCGAATTCAATATTTAGACAATATTTATATCTATGTATTCAGAAAAATAAACTATTTAGAGACTATATTATGCAATTGAAAGAACTTTATCAAAAGATATCTTAAAATCCAGTTAGATAAAAAAGTATATCTAATTTTAAGATTTTTTCTTTTTGTACAATAATCGTCCTAGGCATACAGCAAAATAAAAGTTTAATTTGATCTAAATTTTGTTTCCACGTCCAAGAAATCGCCGCTATCTTGCTTCCCAGCTAATCGCCTAGGTACTCATTTCGTTTTCGATTGCTTGACATATGTGCGATAAATACATTTCTTACATCCCTAGATTCACACGCCATTTTTACAATAAAAGTCAAGTCGAATTTTCGACTAACGCTTGTGTTGGGGAAAAAGGAATTCAAGGAGTGAAAGAATTTTTAAAAAAGTTAACTTTTTTTTTCCCACAAAGAAAACAATAAACTTGTTGTGTTTGAGTTATGGATCGTAAGTGGGCTATAGCAAAATACGCTGCTGAAGTTGAAGGAAAATATTGAATGTGCAATTTTTCAGGTGGCGGTTATGGTGGTGGTGGCGGCGGTGGCGGCGGCGGCGGCGCCGGGCAGTATAATAATTTTGCTGTTCCTCCGCCAAATTACCAGCAAATGCCAAATAAATCTGGTAACTATAACGAGCCCCCTCCAAACTATAACAAGCCAGGCGGAGGTAAGTTATATTCTGAAATTCAATCCAAATAGCTTGCAGCAAAACAACAATATTTTTCTTTAAGGTTATGATTCAGGCCATCGTGGCGGTGGTGGCAGCAGCGGCGGCGGCGGTGGCGGTGGATCATGGAACGATAGAGGCAATTCTTATGGGTATGTTATTATTATTATGATTCTACTAAAATACAATGGGGACAGTGTACAATGTGGCTACGAGTATTACAAATTCAGAGTGTGTTGCCAAATAAGAATTCCATAAGAGCAAGAAATAAATAAAACCAAAAATAAAAAAGATAAAAAAAAAAAAAAAAAAAAACGAGCATACATACAAATACTGTACTGTATTTAAATATCGTAAAAAAGAAAAAAGAATCGAACAACATTTTGAAAATATAAAATTTTTTTCACAAATTGGACTTTGATAAATTTACCAAGAAGAAACACAGAGAGAAAATAATATCCTTATGAGTTTATCGTAATAAAGTAGAGCAAACATTATTATTTATATATTATAAAGTCCATATCGCATACAAAAATTAAAAACTCGTATCATCGTGTTAAACAAGATTATGCAAGGACATTAGAATCAAGCTGGTATTTCACATGTAAAGATGATTATTTTTATGTTCGAACGCACATTGAACTATAATGATGTGGATTTGGTCTTCAATAATGAAATGAATTATGTGTCCAAATTAAAACTAAAATTACTCAGTCGTACAAATATAATGACAACGAATCAAAGTGGGTTTCCATATATATATATATAGATATATAATAATTGTATAGATGTATATCCAAGATGTTCCAAAGCTTAATTACAGAGTAATGAGGAGAGTAATTTACAAATCTGAACTGATATTCGAGTGGTCTATCTGAATATATACGTACTACTGATATATACTAACATTTAATGAGATTATCTGTATAAAATGCTTTGATTTTAAGCTAAATTAAATAGTGAACGAAATGGTTAATTTGCTCGATGCGATTTACAACATGATTTATCTCTCTCTCTCCCGAATTGTTGAGACGGATGCGTATTGACTAAGATCGATTTTACTCTCGCTCTCTCTCTATCACATATGTTCTGAAATTGCCTCTCTCTCGCTCTCCCTTCTGAATCCAGCAAATAATTCGTTATTTGAGCACACATTCTGCATATTTTGTATAGATCATCCATATAAAATGCTCTACACTTTAAGCTTATAAACAAATAATTAAGGAATTAATCATTGGCATTTGTAATAGTTGAAGCCGTTTAAACCACAACTGTTATACACAAAGGGGTGTTTGTATAACACTTGGCATGTTGAGTACTCTTTTAAACTTAGTCGTACTCGCAGCAATCAATTGTTGATCTACCGATTGTCACATTCAAATTAGATAGTAACTGGAAAGTTGTGTCATATTTGCGCGCTTTTTGGATTATACAAAATAGATTTAAAGTAGCTTATATCCAATGCTTACATGATTTATGATGCAATTTGTTTAACAAATACAATGTGTAGATATATATATATATATATATATATATATATATATATATATATATATATATATATATATATATATATATATATATATATATATATATTTATGCACTTGTAATCAATATCGAAGTCTCAGTCACAGTCACTGACCATATAGTTATACTAAATGAATGTACATGTCACTAATAGTATGTTAAATGTATGTTAATGAAATTAAAGATAAGTAGCAAAATTAATTATTGTAAATGTATGTGCTTTTACTTACTATGATTCTGCAAATCCTATAAAAGAGAAAGCAAAAGTCGAGCATAATTTTGTGAACGTGCAATATATTTAAGCTGCTTTAGTAAATTTGAATGATATATAAAAGTTCGGGCTATGTGTGTATGTATAATATTAAAGAAAGCAATTTCGTATTTTGGTTATTATGAAATGGAAATATATGTAGTATGTTTCGAAATATGTTTCATATATATAGATATAATTATGCAAATTTGTATGTTCATCATAACTTGAAATATTTACAACTGAATGAAAAATGTATCCATGCAGACCCAACTATAGATTATTTGACGACGATTTGCATATGAAAGAGAAACAACAAATCAAAACAAAATATATAAAATTATGATTTTTACAAAGTTGATCATATTATCTATAAGAACTATGTTAAAATTACATATATTTTTTTTTAATATTTGATGCGTGAGGTATCAACTGTGTCTGCATGGTTACAGGGAAGCCTCGGTGCACCGATAAAGCTATATGCCTTAAATACGTTTTCTTTGATAAAATCCAGGCAAACGCCGCTCACTTAATTGTAATATGTATTGTATGTATATTTGAGCGTGGCACAGACGGATTCAACATTTAAGTACAAATAATTAAGTAGCTTTTAAAAGTTGTAAGCATTTCTGTTCAAACCAAATCCAATGGAAGATTATTTACCAGATCACTTCGAATGTCGCTCGACCGTAGATATATCGAATGGGCATCAAAGTGCGCTGGTGAAGATCTTGGAAACCCTTTTATTATATGTTTAAATAATTGATTTAGTTAACAGTACGCACATACATACTTGTATGTATGTGTATATGTACGTATGTATGTATATAGTCACATATTGTTGTACGATGATACTAGCGGAGACGTTCGTGGGCGTTAACTTCCATCATAATGCATTGCAATCCAAAAACAAAACAAAAACAACCATCAAAATCCAAAAACATTAAATAAGTTATTCAATATCCTCTTTTAGAAATGGAGGCGCCAGCAAGGACAACTACAACAAAGGTAAAATAATGCAAAACAATTTGCAACCATATCGAGTAATGTATAACATTAATTTACTACAAATCAAACAACAAATTAATAATAATTATACAACAAACTAGAGAGAAGAAGAGTAAAGATATTTCGCTCGAAATTTCTGGTACTTAAGTCTTAAAAAAAAAGAAAAAAAAAACGAAAGAAACCAAATAACAACAGGATAATACAAAAAAAAAAAAAACCAAAAATAACAAAAGTAAAATGAGTTCAAAGCTTCGTCATTTCGAGTTGTTTAGCTTCTATGCCAAGCTGAGTGTTTAAGTGTGTATATTCGAAGTTCGAACGTTAAACAATTAAGTTCAATATGTGGCCCTGGGTCATTGGGTCATGGGTTACGTTTATCTTGGTTCTGGTCACTGATCACGTTTATCCTGGTTTGAAATACGTAGGGCTATTGGTTTAATGAGTGTAAGAGTGTGCGTGTGTGTGTGCGAGTGAGTGTGCGTATATATTTATATAATATTCCTACTTATCACATCTGTTTGAGACAGCAGCTCAACCTTAAGTAATATCCTTAGGTAATACGAGTAAAAGTAAAGGTATACAATTAAAAATCGGTATTTATATATCTATTTACAGTCCTAGAGGTGTTTTTGTTGAAATTCTGATTTCAAGTGCGAAAATACCTTATAAGATTATCTATCGATCTATCATCTAGATGAAGAGCAAAGAGAAGCAAGAGTTGTCCTCCATATTTGTATATATATATATATATATTCACATTTATATATATACTCTTAACTAGATATATATATATAGAGTTTAAGCGAGTGTATGCACAGAGCACAGAGCTGTCGCTGCCCTAAAATTGATATGATGCGTGTATTGTTGATACGAGTGTCCAGCAGTTCCACACTTCGATCGATCTAAGGGTTTTTCATCCGTTACTCAACTTCTAGACTTGTCTATCGTTAGGCGGCCTTTCTAATGTGATATTTCGTTTTGTAGGAGGATATGGTGGTAACAATAACAGCGGCGGTGGCGGTGGTGGCGGCAACGATATGATCACACAGGAGGATACCATCTTTGTATCGGGCATGGATCCATCCACCACTGAGCAGGACATTGAAACTCATTTCGGAGCCATTGGCATCATAAAGGCAAGTGAAGACAGCATATGCTTAGCATTGTAAATAACTAATCATTGTTGGTTACCGCTTGCAGAAGGATAAGCGCACCATGAAGCCAAAGATTTGGCTGTACAAGAACAAGGAGACAGGCACCTCAAAGGGCGAGGCCACGGTCACATACGACGATGTGAATGCGGCTCAGTCGGCCATTCAGTGGTTCGATGGCAACGATTTCAATGGTGCCCAAATCAAAGTTTCGCTGGCCCAACGTCAGAACAACTGGAACAAAGGCGGGGGCGGCGGTGGTCGCGGCGGTTTCGGTGGACGCAATCGTGGCGGCGGCGGCGGTGGACGTTTTGATCGCGGTGGAGGCGGCGGTGGCGGCGATTTCGATCGTGGAGGCGGCGGCGGCGGTGGTCGTGGTGGTGGTCGTTTTGGAGGCGGCGGTGGTGGTGGCGGCGGTGCCGGTGGTAATGTCCAGCCTCGTGACGGGGATTGGAAATGCAGTAGCTGCAACAACACAAACTTTGCTTGGCGCAACGAGTGCAATCGGTAAGACGACCTAAATCGTGGCGAATTGCATCATAGACTCAATGAAACTCCTTTATTTTAGCTGCAAAACACCAAAGGGTGATGATGACGGCAACTCTGGTGCCAATAGTGGCTATGGAGCCGGCGGCGGCGGCGGTGGTGGTGGTGGCGGCTATGGCAATATGAATGACCGTGGCAATGATCGCGGGTCCGGCGGTGGCTACCAAAACAGAGATAGAGGCAGCGGTGGCGGTGGCGGTGGATACTCACGTTACGGCAATGATAATGGTGGCGGCGGCGGCGGCGGTGGACGTGGTCGTGGAGGTGGCGGCGGCGGTGGTCGTCGTGATGGTGGCGCCATGCGTAATGACGGTGGCATGCGCTCTAGACCATATTAAGGATGCTGCATGCCATGCAAAACTATTTTTTCTAACTTACGTATTAATTTTACTACATAGCAAGTACTCAATTTTAAATGTACTTTTATATTACGCCCCACTCTCTTCCCTGCCCCCCTCCCCTCACCAGTCAAAACAACAACTACAACAACAAACAAACAAACAAACAAGAGAAGAAACAACCACAATGCAGATCATGCATTCAAGTCATTTATCCATTGATTTTCGATTTCAGAACTTGTTACAAACTGTAGCATTTTATCACTCGTTTTGACTCTAGCATATTATAATATGTATATGTAATCTAATTTTACAAACAAAAAACAAAAACATAACATACAAATAAAATGTAATGAAAAAAAAAACATGATATATATGATTTACAATATGGGTTGAGTGTTTCGGTTTCTGAAGCTGGATTTAAGCAGAGCTAAGCGGATTTTAGGGCAATCCGCTCAATGTCAAGCATGTTCTAGAGTGAGATGGGTATACTTAGAGCGAGGGATATACTAGAGGATAGAGAGAGAGTGTAAAGGAGCGATATACTTATAGAGAAAGCATATACTAGAGAGCGAGAGGGAAGCATATACTTAGAGATAGCGAGAGGGAGGCATATATGTATAGAGGGTGACAGAGCGAGAGGAAGGCATATACTTATAGAGAGAGCGAGAGGAAGGGATATACTTATAGAGCGAGCGGAAAGCACGCACAAGATGGAGAGAGAGGAAGCTATTGCACCTAAGTTGCTAGGTCTAAAAAGTCTGCGATGTTCCTGTTCTGCAAATTAATCATATAAATATATCAAAGTCATCTCCGTATATATATGTATATATATACTGACTGCCATATAAAAATTAAAGCAATAAAAAATAAAATGTATGTACATTTATCATTTCAAAGTTCAATTTTAATGGGACATTTAATATACTATTATTTCTGATGAGCTGGCTCTCGATTAATATGTATTTATTTATAGCTAAACGGTGCCACTAACTGGCACACACACTGAGAGAAATTGGATTTGGAGTGTTAGCTGCGTCATAAAACAGACGATTAACATTTGACTTGAATTTTATAAAATTTTAATAATTATATTTAAGTGAATATACATTTGTAATATTACAGTTCATCTTTTTCCAGCAAGGTATAACGGTGTTTCGATGGGCCCAGCTCTTTAAATTTAGACTCGGGCGGCGATGTACCTTTACCATTGTCCGACTGGATTTCATTACTTGTGGGATCCGGCCCATAATGAAACTCTCTGCAATCAAGAAGTTATTAGACATATCTATATATGTATACGGTTCTTTAATTATTGCATACCTGTGTAGTTTCCCACTGTAAAGATCCTGCAGGAATTGCTTTAGCTTGCCGGGCGTATACATATCATTGAAGTGGGGGAAGAGGTACATGTGCTTGAACGAGTCGATAGCTATGACCGGTAGATCATCTTCGGATTTGCCCAAGTGGTGTAGCGGATGCGCAAACCGTTTGCCGTCCGCAGTTAGGAAATTGACATTCTCTGCATACAAAAAACAAATACAGATATTAATTTATATAGGAGATCATATCAAACGTCGAGCAAACGTACGCTTCTCATCCATCAACTGTTGCTCGATGATCGCTTTGTAATCTTTGATGGAATTCAGATCATCGGGTTTATAGAACAAAATCAGGAACGGCAGTCCTTCCTCCGTTAGCTCCTCAGCGGTCTCGAATGTGATTTCCCTGACGAGGGGCACACATTTCTCCTGTATCCAGACCTTTACCTCATCGAAATTGGACAGGCTGCCTGTATAGGTTTCATCATTTTCGTGCGACAAGGCCACATCTGGTCTGAAGACGATAATGGGTGTGCCTGAAAGTGTTAAATTGTATCAATTGTTAATTGAATGAATACAATCAAGTATTTCCGACACTTACCAGGTGGATGCATGGCCTGCGATGCTTCACCGAATCCAACATGAAATTGGCAATCCTCCTTGAGATTGGTGGCCACCTTGCGGAATATATTATACTCGGCTTGATCGCGCCTATCGAAATAGCCTATAATACTACGCTTCTTGGAATCCAGATTCTCCAGGTCTTTCAGCGATTTGAACTCCTTGATGGGATCCTCCAGCTGCTTCTTGACAAACTCCAAAAACGCCTCGGCTGTTCGCTGGCCCCGATACTCCCGCTTGCTCAGCTGTCCATTGCGTACGATCTTCAGTGTGGGATATTTGCTAATGTGGAAGCGGGAGGCAATGGCCGTCTCACGATCACAATCCACTTTGCCTAGCACCACCTTCCCAGCTTCCGGGAATTCCTCTTTAATCTGTAATTTATTCGATTTCACAAATATGAAATTAACAACAAACAACAAGAATTCTACAATTTTCGTTAGTTTATACAGCTTGAATGGAGATAACATGCGCGTAATTTAAACAAAACACGAAAATTCGAAGAAAAGACAAAAATGTTTTGTGCTCCACATATTTTTGTTCATATTTTTCTTGTGGTTTTTTTCCTCCAGCTGTTTCATTGTTTATGTCCAAACATGTGTAAGCCAGTCAGGCAGGTAACAGATATATTTCAATTCACTTAATATTCACGAATAACCGCATTTGCGAAACTTTTTGAGTAGACCTCGCTTGCAGCCACAACTATTGCTTAGAATATTTCCATTGCATTTTCATTTTCATTTAGTTATATGACTTTTTCTTTATATCTATGGCTTAATATGTGTTATAAAATAAAATATACATTTACATATATATAATTGGGTTTTGGCTTACCTTATCTGCCGCTGCATTGAAAATTGGCGCTAAAATATTACTAAACCGACACCATTCCGCATAAAAATTAAGGAAAACCAATTCGTTAGACGCTGAAAAAAAAAAAAAAAAATTATTATTAAATATATTAAATAAAGTATCTGCATATTTATATAAATACGAAACTGTAAAAAAATATAAAATGTATATTATTCAACAATCTTTTGACTACAAATCATATTTATTCACAAATCAAGAATTGTTTAATTTTCTGTAAAACGATTTTTTTCTCATAACAATTTGTTATGAGGTGACAGAGCTATCTCTATCTATATATTGGTGAAACAGTTTCTCTAGACTGGGACCCTGATCTCCGTTTATCGCGTTCCCCCAGCAGGATTCTTCTAATCGATCTTTCATCATTAATCAATTGTAGAACAATTCTGGGATTGTTTTCCTACAATATTTGATTAATGGCGATATAGATTCACCGTCCTCATTTTTCCCATCCCGTTGTTTGTATTTACTTTACTGTACATAGAATTATTATATTTATCACATATTCTATTTTTTCTTTTCTATTATTATTAAAATTTTTTTTTACTCTTATAATTTCTCTATTTTATATAATAATAATACACAAGATTCATTAATAAATACTTTTTAAGTTTCCATTAGCACTCTGAAAGTTATCTGATGACGGTTTTATTGATAACACTTCTAACTGTACAATAATATAAAATTGCCAAAACAAAATATAAATATACATATATGTATGTATGTATTTGAACAATATTTTTACTAATACAAAAATGAAGTCAATAATTGTATCTTCTTTGACAAGTTGCTTTCCTTAAAAATGCTTGGAAAGCCATCAGGTGACAGTTTTATCTAAAAGATAATGACAATGAGAACATAGGACAGATACCTATACATAGATACATATGTATATAATATTCTGTCTGAATTGTAACACATTAATAGAGTAGCAGCGGCGCTGGACCAACAGCAATTAATCTTATCAGCCCGTGGCAGGGCGTGTAATTGTGCTATCGGACTTTTCTATGCTGATTAAATGATAAGAATTACTATTAGCAATATTAATAGGTGGGAAATCGTTAGGCTTTTCCCTATTTATCGCGAAATATTGACAAACACAGATTTGAAAGGACATCGGATTGCAGCTGATCATGATCATTAATGCTCTAATTCTATATTTACATACATTTTGTATGCTGTTTACCTGTGCTCAATAGTTGTTCGCTCGAATGCGACATTAACTATGACTAATTACAGTTGTTTATTGCGTTTTGTGAGCGTAACGAATATATTTCTGGAACAGCGTACCACGCTGGCAAATTCTGTGAAATTTATCGAGCTTCAGATTTTCAATTTGTGACACGTCAAGCGACACTCACACACGCACGCACAGAAGCTTGCGCACAAATGGAGGTGTGTGTGTGAGTGCGTGTGCGTGAGCCTGTATGCATGCGTATTGGTGCACCAGCTGAGATATTAAGTAAATATGCTTGGATGTGTGTATGTGTGTATGTATGTATGTAATCCATGCGGCTTTAAATGCATTTGCTCTAGCTATGTTTATGTTGCAGCAGGTGCTATCATTATGGGCTTACCTAATGTCATATCAATATTTTCACTGGTCAGGGGCAACGCACCACCAGTCGCATCTGTTGGCTGGTA
Source organism: Drosophila mayaguana (assembly GCA_037075325.1). NCBI lineage: Eukaryota > Metazoa > Arthropoda > Insecta > Diptera > Drosophilidae > Drosophila > Drosophila mayaguana. The sequence continues at coordinate 2,023,476 of JBAMCG010000127.1, read as the reverse complement.
AAGGACATGCAGAACCTGTAATTAGCATAAGGTAGAAAACAATACCCATTCATTCATTAGTTGATCTTGTTCTAGTGTGCTCGAATCGTTATTGATTCACAGGTAATTTGTCACATGTCGCTTTGATTATTGGCCAATGATCATTGACCAAACAAGCTTGGGATATTTCCACGTCTTAGCCGGCCGACTCACAGTCGCTCTGATTCGAGCGGGTACGGGTAGAACACGTCGACTTACCGCAACAATGGCTAAGCACGAGCCCAGCAATGGCTTTGTGGAGTCGGTCATGTTGGTGCTGTGGGCGGCAGGCTGGGCCAATATTTATAAACTACTGAAAACTAATTTATTTAATTTTAATTCACTTTTACATTAGGTGGAATGAAAACGCAGTCACGACGTATCTATATATATATAATAATTATAACAACTTCGTTGATTATCGTATAGTGTTGGTTAATGTCAGAAAATAGAAGTACCCATGCAGACAAGTATTCGTTTTGTGTAACGATTATTCTCAATCATGACGATACGAGCTAATTGATTTTTTATTTTTATTCCAATCAAATAAATACAATATATAATTAATAAAAGTTCGTGATTTACTTTCAAGCTAAATAAAAATAAACTATCATAAAACATATTACTCGATTCACATATTACAACATATATATAATTTCAGAGAACACATATAAAAAGCAATAACGCATAAATATATCTAAATAAGTGCCTTCTAGTGAAATAATTACTTATTGATCATTTTAATGGTCTTATTGACATACAAAACCCAATTGGGAATTTGAGAGGCAAATTTAGAAGTAAGCCAACTAATTCAAACTGCCAATGTGAGTACGATAACGATTAAAAAATATTCGATTTTTGTAAGTGACAAAAGTCGGTTTGATAACGAATACCTATTTATATGTACGTGAATTATTGTACATCTACATATGTATAAGCAACAATATCTACGAATCTTTGTTTATAATAGCTGACGTTTATGGAGTTTATGGTGCTAAATAAAGAGGAAAACCGCAGAACGGGTCATTTAATTTTAGTGCAAATATCAGGAAACTAACCACAATTATTATCTAAAGGTGTTCATCGCAGCAATGTATGTATGTTTGTTTTGGTGTTTTAGTTTTATAAATATTGTGGAATCGTATGCATATATGTATGTATACTCAAGCGCAAGTTTAAGTGTTAGTGTGTTGGTGCCTAATTACTTTGTTTATAAAACATATTTATTTTTTTTCTTTCTTTTTTTTGTTTGACATACATCCAACGGCAAAGATTCAGCGAAAATCCAAATAATTTTGTTTAAAAAAGTTCACCCATATGCACTGCACATATACATATATATGCATGTATGTGCATAATAGAACTCTGCGTATTATACGCAATTGTATTAAAATGTATGAGTATGTATTTGTACGCAAGTACATACATATGTATGTATGTATATATACATACCTACATATATACTTATTATCTACACTGGCAACCACCACACACAAAATTTGTATTTGTTCATATCTAGTATAACTGCTAATAAGGTGTTTGGATGTTTGAAACATTTTGCATTTAATTGCTTTGCCTTGAGTTCTCGTTTCGAGATATATATATGTGCACACATGTGTATGTACAATTGTGTGTGCGTATGCATATATATAGACGCATGTTTATATGTATGCGACGTCCTGTTTAACTGGTGTCATAAACGCATAAACAATTTATGTACGAAATTTTTCCATTGCTGCTTTGCAACCATTAATTTAAATAGTTACCCTGCGAGGATCTCAGGTGTTCGAACTCGCGCTATATGCATATATATGTATATACATAAGTATTTGTCTTATGAGTAAAATCTATAAGTAATTTGGATTTTCATACATACATATGCATGTTTTTGACTGTGTGTGTGGGCTTACGTGATTGTGTATGTGCACTAATTGAATCTTTTTATTGCAGTCGCAACACATGATGTCAGATGGATCGCCGCCCCCATCGATTTGTTTCATTCGAGCCGCGGAATCATATCCAAAATCACAAATGGAGAAGGAAGACTCACAGCTGTCGGTTCCCTTTCAAGAGCGTAAGCTGGTTAAATATATATAATTGTTGCATGAATAAATAATATAGAATTTCCGATACAATAGTTTCCGGCGAGTCAACCAAATACCTGGGCCGCACCGATGATGGTGTGTTAGCTTTGTCCAATTACCGCATATGCCTCTCAAAGAAATCAACGAATGAAACGTATGTGCCGCTGGGATTGATTGAGTCGGTGCAGGTGCGTGATCCCTTCCAGCTGATTGTCAATTGTAAAGATGCCAGCACCGTCCGCTGTTCATTTCCCACGGCGGAGCAATGCCTGGAGTGGCAACGCCGCATTCAGATGCTAATTGGTGTGCCCGAAACGCTTGAGACAATGTTCGCATTTCCATTTTACTCCTGGACGTGCGACATTATTGGGAACAAAGAGCGTGCTGCTCTGACCAACGGCCACTTCAGCTTCAACAAATCGACACCAGCGCCTGATAGTTCAAGTCTGCAGACGGCAAGCGAACATTTACATCGCTTGCAGCGGGAAATCCGGTATGAGAGTGACTTCAAGAATGAGGTTGCACGACTGGGATTCGATTTGAAGGGATCGTGGCGCATCTCGACGGCGAATGCAGACTTCAAGCTCTGTCCATCGTATCCGCAAAAGCTACTTGTTCCGTGCTGCATTACCGACGAAATGCTCCACAATGTTGCCAATTTTCGGGGATCGCGCCGATTGCCGGCCGTCGTCTGGCGCCATCAGAAATCTGGCGCAATTCTGGCCCGTTGCAGTCAGCCCGAGGTCGGCTGGCTGGGCTGGCGGAACTACAAGGATGAGCAGCTGCTGAAAGCGCTTGCCGATGCTTGTGCCTTCGATCGAGGTGAACATGCGCGACGACAGGCCAAGGATACCAATGGAGAGGCTGGATCCTCGGGAAAGAGCTCTCCCTCACTGGAGGATTCCTCGCACGAGGAGCTTGCCTTAGATGAAATCAGGGTAAGTTCAAGTTAAATTTCACCATCATGCCATCCCAAGTGAAGAATTCGAAATTATATATACATATATATATTGTTACTGCCACATAATCAACCATTAATCAGCACTTTCAATTATATATTTAGAAAATTCTTATCGTCGATGCACGCAGCTATACGTCGGCGGTCACAAATCGAGCACGCGGCGGCGGCTGTGAATGTATTGAATACTATCCATGCGCCGAAATCGAATTCATGAATCTGGGCAACATACATGCCATACGAAAGAGTTTTCATGCCGTTCGCCAGCTATGTGCATCGCCACCCGACGATCCAAAGTAATTATACACATACTATATCAATAGCAATTGTTCACAGCGTACTTAACAAACTTTTGCTTGACAGTTGGTTTGGGCAATTGGAGAAAACGATGTGGATGCAGCACCTGTCAGGTCTGTTGGGCGCCACAATGACTGTCGTGCATACGATTGAGAAGAACGGTCGTCCAGTTCTGGTTCACTGCTCCGATGGCTGGGATCGTACGCCGCAAATTGTGGCAACAGCGCAACTTTGCCTGGATCCATTTTATAGAACAGTTGAAGTAGGTTAAAACTTTAATATATTGCCCAAAGGTTGCACTAAATGTCCATAATTGTAGGGTTTCCGTGTTCTGGTGGAGCGCGAATGGCTTAATTTTGGGCACAAGTTTGCGGATCGATCCGGTAATGGTCCCAATTCGGATGAGGTGAATGAACGTTGTCCAGTGTTTCTGCAGTGGCTCGATCTGGTGCACCAAATACACAAACAATATCCGTGCAGCTTTGAGTTCAGCACGGGTTATTTGGTAAGCCGATTGAATTCGCTATGACAGAGCAATTGACTAATAGAGCTATAATTCATATTTCAGATAAAACTCGCCCAGCACTCGCTGTCCTGCCTGTTTGGCACTTTCCTATGCAATTCACTGAAAGAACGAATTGAGAATTCTGTTTTCGACCGAACATTCTCTGTCTGGCCATTCTTAGCCGAGACGATGTATAGAAATCCGCTCTATAAACACGAGACTGAAAAGGTGAAATCAACTGCAATTAATTGTCGAAGAGCTTTATTTTTAATTCGTGCATTTCAGGTACTTTGGCCAGCGCACAATGTGCGCTATTTGCACTTCTGGTCCGATGTATATCTTGGTAACTTGGGCAATAAAAACGGCACCGATCTTCCCTTACAAAGCAATGAACGGCAAAGTGTTCACAGCGTGAATGGTAAATGAAGACAATGGCTGAATATTATTACATTTAAATTTGATATATAATTGTTTACTTTAGGAGCGACAGTGAAAACTCGATCGACAGAAAACATTGCAACAAATGAGCTGTCACAGAGCACGATATCGAGAAGATCAAGTGATCCCAATCTGACCGTGGATTCAATGTACATATATAGCCGATATACTATTACTGAACAATTAATAATCAAACTCAATATTTGCAGTGTAACGGAGGGAATCAATTTGAATGCGAGCAGCAATTCCATGTTTGACATTCGGCTGGAGCCAAAGGAATGCATAATTGATACGAAATCAGATGTCAAATTGGATAGCGATTCAGTTGATAGTCCAAAGCTGGCGGAGCATGCACAAAATGGTTCCGCAAAATCGTTAACTGAATTAAAAAACAATGACCAAAGCACTTCAGCAGTTCAACGTGATACATTGAGCGAGGGTTCTGCATCCATAAATGGCAAGATCACCATTCAGCGCATGGACTCCAAGCCCATTGACTTAGCAATACATACCCCTTGTGATTCCCCAAATGGTTTGTTAATTAGCTGAAATTCAGTTGCCTTATCTATTAATGACGAATTGAAATTTTCAAATATTTAGATTATGCTCCCTCCATCTGTGAAAGCTTTAGTGATAAGAGCCAGACTCTGTGTCAGAGTCGTGGCCAAATCGATACTAGTACGGATACCTTAATTCCTATAGAAGCGACACAGCAAGAGACGCTTGTGGTGTCGAACGATCCAATTAAAGACAGCGACGTGCCTTCAGAACAAGATGCCGATGTCATACCTCATGAAAAAAAGACCGAAGCAACGACCGTTGCGCATACCAATAAAATTAGTCAAAGTTATAGCAATTTGCCTCGAGTTCACGTCAAGCCCAACAATCTGAGATACTTTCAACAGAACGCCAGCGCAACAACTTTGGAGAAAGGCAATGCACTCGAGCAGCCGTTGGAACTCCAGAAGACACCGAACGAGGAGAGTAGCAAGGAGACGAATGCAACAAAAGATATTTTAAATGGAACAGTGACCTTAAACTATGGCGGCAACACCAGCGAATCCCTGCCTCTATCACCTGAGCATCCCCGATGCAATTCTCAAACGCATAATATGTTTGCGCCCTTTGATGAGTCGGCGGCAAGTAGAAGAAACACGCTCTGGTCGAATCTCAATCGGGAGCATACGCATTTGAAATATGCAGAAAACGTTAGGTAAATATTGGAAATGGAAACTCGTTAAGCTTTGAGAATTAATGCATCAAAATCTATCAAATATAGTGCACTTAACGTCCCGGCGTCTGGACTTATATCATTGCCTCCGACACCACAGGGCTTGCAAGAGCGAACACAGTTTACAATATCCTGCCCAGATGGCTTGTCCCATTGCCTAAGTGAACAGAACATACGCCTACATCAGATCGTTCAAGAGCACAAGGTTCTCATACATATTTCAACGACATTTGAATGTAATGCAAGTTGCTAATATAAATATTCTTTCCATTGCTCCAGCTACGCGAGGAAGTACTTTTGCGCGAAATTCACGGAATGCGTTTGGCGCTGCTACAAAAAGGTTGTCCAAGCTGCAACAGTGTCGTATCGACAAATGTGGAGCATGTAATTATGTCATTAAATGTTATATAAATTCTATATGAATTACACACGCAACAAATTTGCAAGCATAAAAACATTATGGATTGTTAAATGTTTGTAAATTTGTTAATACGTTTATTCTAAAGTGAACACAAAATGAGATGAATATATCCAGCCATATCTGCTCACTTACCACATGTCATGTCAACAGTTCAACTCTGGCTGGATAGTTTCGAGAAATAATACTATATTTAATTGCATAAGTCTAGGCTAAACACTTTAGATTTAAATGTTTAAGTCGGGACAACGAAATTGTGATCTAAATGGTTTGTGTTGTTTTTCGTTGTTTGGTCTAATTATTTACATTTCTTTAGGAAAACGGATCGGATATTGTTGAAAATGCATCAACATGTTCATGGGAAGCCGTAGAAGAGCGTAGTGGTCCATCATCGTATACCACATCCACGATACAAGAGAAAAAGGCTTCCAGTGTCCTCTGGGTGCCCGATCATGCCGTTTCGCGTTGCTCGAATTGTCAAATTGAGTTCTGGCTTGGACGAAGAAAACATCATTGTCGGTGCGCATTTCAACATATTCTTTTTAATTTGTCCTGTACCTGTATCTGTACCTTGTATATGTATTATGTTCCTAACATGCCTAAGTTACCTTAGCCACACACACACGCACACATACACTTGTTCTTACTCTATGGGCCACCAGCCTTTCCTGAGCAATCAATCTGGCAGCAGTTCGTAACTAATATATTATCTTATCTTATCTTATCTATGTAGTAGATTATTATTATTATTATTATATTTTTATCACACTTTAGTTTCATCATCAGCAAAGCTTTTCGCTCGATTATTAGTTTGCTATCATTAGGTCCTTTATTTGTGCTTTATTGTTCCAGCATTGGTTCGCAACAAGACGACGATGCCAGATTTGAGGATAGTGAAAGAAATTCCAAATGAATACTGAACTAATGTCAGATTGGCTGTGATAAATATTTGCTCATTTTGTAACAAACTCAGATTAATATATCGTATTCAATGCTAAATATGGTTGTGTTCAATTTGCGGTTGTTTTTTTGATCAAACAACAGCATTAACACGTCTGTTTCAACTAGTATATTAACAATTTCAATTAAGATCAATATCAAATGAAAATTCTCTATTTATCTCTCTTTTCAGATCATGTGGCGAAATTTTCTGTGCTGACTGCTCTGAATTCTGGGCTCCATTGCCATACGAAAAGCTTTTCAATCCAGTAAGACTCTGCGGCTCCTGTTATACGACCGTTACGGCACAAGTGCATGAATGTAGCGTTCCTTCCACGACAAATTCAAATGCAAGTTCAAACTTAAATACAAATTCGATGGCAATTGCAATTGCAAGCGATGGGGCTACGCTGAAGCCGGCTGCAAGCTCTCAAGAGTAGTTTTCCATTAGCTTTAGGATTCTGACGTTGAAACAATATGTAAATATAATATACTCAAATATTTATTGCATATATATAAATGTTAACACTATTATAGCAGAAAGAAATATATAAAATAAACAAATTGTGCGTACTTGTAGAAGAAACACACATGAAATTATACAAAACAAATTTTGTTAGACATCTATGTGGATATATATGTATATATATATTCATATGTTATATGGACACAATTGTAAATTCAAATACCAAACTAAAACAATTATAACAATAACAACAACAAAAATTATGTCTTTGACTTATGATTAAAACTGAGAATTGTATAGAAGAGCAAGCTTTATGTAAGGAGAGATTCAGATAAAGAGAGAGAGACAGGTATATCAATTAACATGTTTTCTATTTACTCTTTTTTTTTTTAATTAAAATAACACTTTGTTTATGTACATTAATTATATTAACACATTCAACAACAACAAAAATATTAGACGAGCTTTCCGTTTTGAGTATTTTCGAGTATTCCCGCTCGTAGGCTACTCGTTCACTCTCTAGCTTCAACGTGATGATGAGGTAGCTTTGGTGGAAATTTATAGGGTCGTATATATTTAATATTCGTCTTGAGCGTTTGGGGCATTGCATTGGACAGCAGGCAACGCAGAAAGAAATATGTCAAGTAGCCCGTGACTCCCCAGATGCGCAGTTCGTCCACCACAAAGACGGGATTACTGTAGCCGCTGCGAAATTGCGTGTGTCGTGCGACTGCTGGAGAGATGAGCGTGTTGATCGGTATACTGAAAGCCTCCTCCACTTCGTCCAGGTTGAGCTTCAGCTCAGACACATGAAAATCGGGGACCACGCCCACAACTGGTGTGATGGCGGCGGTGCGTGGTAATATTATGGGATTAGCTTCTCCCCAGATGTGAATGCGTTCTCGTGGCAAACCGATCTCTTCCTCCGTTTCGCGCAGTGCGCAATCAACAAAGCTCTGGTCAGTCTCATCTCGTTTGCCACCCGGGAATGATATCTGCAGGCTGTGGCTACGCAAGTGCCGTGAGCGGCGTGTATACAACAGTGAAATTTCATTCCTAAGTAACTACACTTTATTAAATGCCTAAGAAAGCAAGCGTAAATATGTCCACTTACGTGTCGCGCTCCTGGCATAAGGCAATTAGTACCGAGGCTGAGCTTTTCTCATTCCTGTTGTGAAGTAGCATTTTAGGACGAGGAAAGACCGGCGACTTGCGTAGCAAATCCATACAGCGCTGTCGCTGCTCATCGCCAAGAAGTACCGAAAAATCGTCCGCGGTTAAAACTTTGACGTTGGCAGCTGTTGCATTGCTACTCTTGTATCTCGTTTGAGTAAATATTAATTGCTGCAGCCGGCGACTTCGTGTCAGAGCGCTCAAGGCGTGAGCTTTGGTCAGGCATATTTCCGTGAGAATCATTAACTAATAGGTTAACGAGGGAAAATGATGTAAACAAAAACGAAAGGGATTTGAACTTTGGATTGCCATCTGCACGATCAGCTGTTTTTTGTTCAATCTGTGCTGAGCGCAATGCAAAAATATATCGGATAAAACAGCTATCGATTCTTGTCTGCCTATATTTTTTGTTTACTGTATCGATATATCGTTAAAGCTTACATCTCTAATCGGCAAGGCTTTTGCATAAGCGTAAGTTAATAACAACATAGAATTCGGCAATTTTTTAACAAAGCTCATTGAGGCCATTAGGAAACTAATACGCACTTGACGCGCGTGCATGCAGAGTAAGCTATTGTTTTCATCGTACATAGCTAAATGAGATTGGCAGTGGTGTTTCATGCATTCCCATTACGTAACCCAAGAAAATAAATAATAAAATCGCAGACTTCTAATACGTTCTTGTTGTTGCACTCATTACTTGTCTGTTTACAGTTTCATTCACATTGACCAAGACACATACATATGGGCAGTAGCATCATCTCGCATCTGGCGCGAAAGTACGGTGCAGTGATATTCTTTCCAACTGTTACAGTCGTCTCCATTTACGCCGATTGGTCCCATACGCGCGAGTGGAAACGCCAACAAAATTTAGCAGCACAAAGCGCGGCGCTGAAGAGTCAAAGCTAAAGGCATAAACACATCATCAACACTAAAGATGGTTCTCGGCCTGGACAAACGTGCCTTGTGGGCAGCACTGCCTCTGCTTGGATTTGCGATCGGTCACTTCTTGGACAAGAAGGAAACGGAACGCATGACCATGTTCCGGGACAAGAGCGCCCTCTATGGCCGCCCTGGCAGCGAGGACAGGCCACCGTCTTGGTGATTACGCATTAGAATCACAACTAATTTTTTTTTCTCACTGTCGTTAAAATAAACTATAATATGGCTATGTGAAATGCTCGAAAATGTGATCTATGGCTTATTAAGTGGAATTTTTTTTTTGTTACGCGTGTGTGTACCTGCGCCTCTGGCAGTGAAGGTTCAGAAACCCAGAAATCATTACAAACCACCAATCTGACTGACCTAACATATTGCGGTGGCTTCCACCAGTGCTGACAACTTTTTAGCCGCAGCAGGATAGCAGTTGCAGCTATGGTAGGCTTGCCTAGAATAGTTGAAATTCATGCTAGACTTTTTAGAATGAGTTAAGAAAAACCGCTAAAATTGGTTCAAATAACCGCAATCTGGCTTTTTTCAAATATGCACACTTCTGCTGCAAGCCAATGGTCGGCTCTTACGGCAAGCTAAAGGTTTTAGCAACACTGGTCTGTGCGCAAACAATGGTAAGCAATAAACAAAAACCGCGGACCGTGGGCCAGTCGTAGAGAGATTTGTTTGTTAAGGATTACGTCGCTGCCTGTTTCTTTTGGCCATTGTTTGTTTTAGACATGAAAAGCCATAAAACCATCAACACACGGGCCAACGATAAGCCCACAGATAACTCGTTTACTTAGTCTTCTACCTGGTACTGACACACACACACACACGCACAGGCATTCACACGTACGCATGGAAACGAAAATCACAGCTAGCATAAATATTGCAGCTTGTGTGCAAACGAGACAGCGCGAGCATGGTGTTTTTATGCGCAAAATCCGTTAGGATTCAAAGCGGCTCGAGTTTTGCTGAATGAAAAATATCATATTGAAATTCATAATAACTAGGCTCACAAACAAAAATCCGCCTATGTGTGTGTGGCTGTGTAACATAATCCGCTTGAGCGGCGCAAACGCAGACACCGAGCGAAACAACAGACGCACAAATTGAAATACCAATGCAACAAAACTAATTTATTTTTATGGTCACCAAGCATAGACAATTGTCAAAATTGCGGGCGTGCTGTGCCAAAGGACCCATGTCCTTAGACATAGCCGTCAATGCACATCCAACGGTTTTTATTTTGTACACAGGCTCAAGGCAACGGAGCGACGGCGCAGCGTGCAAGATTTGCAAAGTTCCTACTATTGTATCAGTCGGTCCCTTCTCTCTACGTGTGTGTGTGTATGCATGAGTGTGACAGCGATAGCGACAGCCTTCTAGGAACGTAACAAGATATGCAACTAGGGATGAGCAGCGCTGTGATTTTTGAAGGTTCACCACGATACGTGACTGTTGCTGTGACTATTGTATACGTATGTGTATGTATGTGTTTAAGTGAATTTTAAATACAGTTAAACTCGGATAGAGCGGTATTCTACATTTACATACATTATTAATATTAGTACTTATTAGTGTACTTATACATTATACTACTTATTTCCATTTATAGGAGTGATATTTTTTGTATCTGTGTTTCCTCCGGTCACAGTAACATGTTCACGTCTTCCGCTCATCTCTAACGTGTAGGCAATATGCAACACTTGTTTGGTATACGTGCTGTTGTTGTTTTTCGCAGGTAAAATTGTGTGTGTGGGTGCGCATGCGCTCTGCCAGTGTGTGTGTGCGTGATTTTGCCGAAAAACTTGTTTGCAGGAGCAAAGCCATGAAATCAGTTAGTTTTCGGTATTCAAAGCAAACAGAACGGGAGCGCGGAGCAGTAGAAACTGTAGAGTGGAAATAGTATTTGGAAATAAATAAATAGTCATTGCTCCTCTATTGGAAATCACAGCCCCAAAATGAGCAAAGAGCAACAGGTCGAAGGTGGCGACTCGGCAATGAAATCCACCTCAGAGTTTGCAAACAAGACTCTGCAGGATTACGAGGTGCTGGCCGTGATGGGCAACGGAGCCTTCGGCACCTGTTACAAGGTGAAGGATAAGGCCACTGGCGTCCTCTACGCCTGGAAGGGCATGAACTATGATGAGCTGGACGATGAGAAATGTGAATCTCTTATATCCGAGATAACCGTGCTCCGACAGCTACAGCATCCCAATATTGTGCAGTACTATCATCACCTGGTCAATCGTGAGGCCAAGTCCATTTACATTGTGATGGAGTGCTGTGACGGCGGTGATCTCGCCCAGCTCATACAGCGCGCCCGCTCGCAGCAACAGCGCTTCGAGGAGCCGTACATCTGGCGCGTGCTCTTCCAGCTGTGCCGTGCACTGCAGGTGTGCCACAACAAGATACCCAGTGGAACGATTCTGCATCGGGACATCAAGCCGGCGAACATCTTTCTGGATGCCTGTGGGAATGTGAAGCTAGGGGATTTTGGCTTGGCGCGTGTCCTACGGCGCGATCAAAGCTTTGCGGCCAGTTTTGTGGGCACGCCGCACTACATGAGCCCGGAACTGGTCAAGGGCAGACAATACGATCGCAAGAGTGACGTCTGGGCTGTGGGATGTTTGATCTATGAGCTGTGCGCATTGCGCCCGCCATTCCGGGGACGCGCATTTGAGCAGCTCTCAGAGAATATCGCCCATGGCCAGTTTAGTTGCATTCCGGCGGTCTACAGTGCTGATCTGCAGTCGATCATTGGCTTTATGTTGGCCGTGGATCATGAGCAGCGACCGGGCATTGAGGTAATCACACGACATCCACTGTTGGTGCGGAACATCAACCAATTGCCAGCTGAATTTCCGCGTCTCGTAGACGCTGGTGAGGATTTCCAGTTGCCCGGTGCGGGCAAGCTATTTCCCGACTCGCCCGAGCTGTCCAGCACGCTCTTCACAGAGCAATATAGCTTCAATGAGGGCTATGGCCAGCGGCGTCTGAGCGTTACGGGCGTCTTTACGCCCGATCTGCGCAACGAGCTCTTCTACTCGGCGAAGCGTCGCATCTTCGGTAGCAGACAGCTGCTCAAGTCGGATCCATCGCTCTACGAGAGCATCAAGCGCGAGCATAGTCCGCAACGCATTACCCAGAACATATTCGATGAGGCGCTGCAAAAGCGTATGCATGCCATACGGGCTCAGGAGTCGCTACTCGAGCAGCGTGCGAATGAGCTGGCGGCGGCCGAGCAGCGCGTGCAGGCAATGGAACGCGAGCTGCGCCTTAAGTTGGAGCAGGTGGAGCAGCAGGCGCAGGCGCACGCACAGTCACAAAAACTGTGCAGTTGTCAGATGGTGCCGCCCGTACCGCCCCGGAAGCCGATGCCCAAGCGCCACGATGACACCTACTGCAGCATCGAACTGAACGAGACGTCACCAACGGTGGCCAAAATGAATCTGGCCTTGATGACGGCGCCCAAACAGCTGCAGCTGCAGAGCCAAAGCAGCACGTTGCGCAAGGTCACATTTCAATCACCGCCCAAGTGCACCAAGTTTGGGGCGGAGCAGTCAGCTAGTGTTCCTCCTGCTCCCCCTGTGCTGCCCATGCAAACGAGTGTCTCCAGCAATGAGTCTGCCGAGAGTCAGGCCTCTAGCACGCGTCGCAAGTCCATTTTGTCTCTATTCGGGCTGAGTCGGGTAAGCAAGGCGCCTGCCAAATCTGCAGCAGCAGCAGCTCCAACTCCAGCTGCCACCACTCAGCAGCTGCGACGCCCACCGTTGGCTGTGAAGCTGCCAGCTACGCAGCAACTGCCATCCCAACAACAGCAACAGCAGCAGCAGCAGCAGCATCAGTTCAACAACATGTGGACTAAGGAGCAAAAGCGCGCAGCCTTCGATCTGCTGGCGGCCATGAATGCTGCGGAGAAGGATTCAGCCAGCGTGGTGGCAGCGCGTCGTCAGCATCTGCGGCAATCGGTGCGCGAGCGCAACAGCAGCATGCAGCGCAACCGTGCAATGCGGCGCTCCCTCGTCCTGACAGCGGGCGGAGCACAGCCGAAGCCATTGGTGCTTGGCTCGCGTGAGCAAATGTTGATTTAAGTTGCAATTGGGGAATCCGTTTCGAGTGGCTGAAGGGGGCACTCAAAGTGGCCCGCCTTGTGATGTGGACTAAGTACCAATTTTTTTGTCAATCTTTTTTTTTTTAACCACAGTTTTGTTCCTACTTCATGTTTATATCGTGTATTTTTTAGTTGTAAGCAAATATATGCAATCTACAATTTAATAAGAAATAAATTAGCCGTTAGAATTCAATTCTTTGGCTGGTCAGATCGATATATGTACATATATCAGAAGTATGCGCAGCGAATAATATATGCGATTGCATTCTTTGGTAAACGTGCATATTAGTGAATTGAAACAAATTTGATTTGGTGAAATGATTAAATTAACAATTGAGTAAGTGAATAAATTGTGCAGCAGCCATAATTGAATTATTGCAATAACAGTGATGGCTAATGACTGACCAGTGATGGGTAAATGTCGAAGTAAATATGATTTGCTCTGCTCATCTCTAGCACACAATTTCTAGCGGGCTTTAGTTACTTTTCCCACTTACAAATTATAGACTGATCTGCGATTAATTGGTAAATATCGATATAAGTTGCGGTGAATATCATTTGCACTGCTCATCTCTAGCACATCACATTTAGCGGGTTTTTGTTTTTGTTATTTGTTTGTTTGTTTACATTTAAAATGTTTCCGCTTGTCGTAGAGGATGTGCCCGAATTTCTCTTACAACGTAATACAGTCGCCTACTGCAGTCAGCTGCATGTCCAGAAATCCAAATCTAGCCTTGTGCTGGGACGCAATCTTAAGTTCTATGAATTCCGCAAAAAAGAGTTGTTGCACCACATTGATCTTAAGGAATCGAGCCTACAACAGCTGGCCACGGAGCTTAATTCGTACAATGGACCGCTCAGTAGATTTCTCATACGTGACGATGTGGCCAACATCAGCGGCGATGCAACCAGTTACAACATGCTGCACGCCCCCGAGGAGCTGCCCCTGAGCATAGGCAAATACGTTTGGTTGGGAGAGCACATTTACGTGCTGCTCCAGTGCTGGCAGAAGTTGCTCGTGCTGCATCGACCGGCCGAGCAGGGCGCCAGCTTTAAGCTAATAGCGCAACACGACAACCTGCAGGAGTACCGGCTGGTCAGAGGCCCTATCAAGTATCAGGCCTATGTGGAGCTCGAGTTCACCAATGGCAAGCGATTGCGCACAAATTTTCAAGGTAGTGAAGCGTCAGAGAGTCCTCCGACTAGTAGCGCCAGCACTATTGGTGGTCTTAAGCGTCTGATGCAGCGCGTCCACTGCGCACGCGCCGAGCTGCATTCGCAGCGCAGCCAAACTCAGCTGGACTTTGTGCAGTTACGCGAGCTGCAGGCCTTCGGCGTACCAGGACAGCGGTCGTTATTGCTGGAGGAGAAGCAGCTGCTGCGACGCTGTGGCGATATATGGACGCGCATCTGTGGCGACTCTCTGGTGCTGGGCATCCTCCTGACCAATGCGGCGGGCAGCAATTGCTCCAGCACGCTGCACGCTCTGCGCCCGCTGCTGCACCTGCCTCAGGGACCTGGCTTAAGCTATGTGTATCGTCTGTACGAGCTGCCGTTGCAGGCTGATGGCCAGCCGCCGGAGGATTACGATCAGCTGGCCCAGTTCTTGTCCCTGCAGGATCAACAGTCGAGCCACTCGGGCTTACGCTGGCAGCCCGTGGCCCGTGTTGACCAGCTGCCACCTGAGCGCAGCGTCGTGCTGCTGGTGCGCCTGCAGCTAGAGGATTTGGTAATGCTGGACAACATACAACTACTTGTCTTGTACGAGCTGCGGGGTGAATGCCAGCGGCAGCTGCAGCTGTATTTAGCCAGCATTGATGTGGCCGCCTTGCTGCAGCAGCAGGAGCTACATGTGCCGCGCTTTGCGCCGCAGACGTTGCATCAGGACTTTCTCGCCGTGATCATGACTCAGGCCGCTCACTGCACTTTGCGACTAGTGTTCCAGAGCGTCGACCAGCAAACCCAATTCGAGCAGCTGCTGCTGACCAAACTGAATTTTGTGAGCTCAGCTGTGCCGCAGGAGAAGCAGCAACGCCAGCAGAGAGATTGTGAGTAGCGCAACCAATTCCTTTATACATAGAAGTGAAGCTCTAAAGAATCTTTCTCTTCTACAGCTGTGCAACTGTTGGATGACTCTGGTGGAGAGCAGAAGTTTGCCTTTGGCCTCACCAATATGAATAGCAGCAGCAGCTCCATTGCATCTACCCAGCGCATCTTCTATAATGGCCCGAAGCAGCTTCTGCTGCTGCCCAACGATTCTGGCCAGCACTGGCAGCTCTACGCCAGCACAGAGACGCAGCTCTGCCTCCTGCTGCGCCGTCTGCTGCGGGATCTCTTGCAGCTGCACTGCAATATCTCGCTGCTCGAGCTGCAGGAGGAGGCATGCAGTGTGCCCTCAAATGCATCGCTGCTCCTGGAATCCGCGCTGCGCGACGAGCTGCAAGCCAGAGCCGAGCTGATGCAGCTGCAACCAAAGCGAGCGCAGCTTCAAGCCAACAGCTCAAAGCGTCTCCATCAACTGGAAATGGCCAGCGATTTGCTGATAACTGTGATAAAGACCCAAATGCAATTGGATACTAGCTAGCTGCTTAGGGCAACATTTAATACTCAGTGTTCATTAGAAGATATTTTTGATTGATCTTTAATTAAAAAATCCAAAAAATCATGTTATATGCAATATATGCGGGCATTTATTTTATTTTTTATACAGTAAAATATTTCGTGTGTAGTTATTGATATAAGTATATATATATAAAACAAAAATAAAACTTTTAGCTTGGACGGACAGTTTTATACATAAATAGCTTATCCTGAATATACATATATATATATATATAGGATATATATATATATATATAGGATTTTTAGGATTACACTTGCCTCTTAAACAATTTGCAGAATTACCCAAATTGTTAAGAAACATTTACAATCTTATATACAACACAATTTAAAACTAATTTAAAGCATTTCAAATGAATTTTGTTATGGAAAACGTGGAATGTATAAAACTATATCTACTTATCGCAAGTTCAGAGTTTTTCCGAAAAGTTTCGTGAGCTCCGAGCACTGCAAATGCTGCGCCGTTGCTGCTCCTCGCCTTTGATGATATTGTCAAGGACATTCTCCAGATTTTGTGTAGCCGCCGAGAGCTCGGCATTGTCGCTGTACGAGTCCTCGACAATCTCTTTGACCTTGTTCAGCAGCAGTTTAAAGTTAACCATTTCCGTATCACGCATATCCACATTGACCGACTGCTCCAGCAATGCGCCCAGTGGCAGCTGCTGTTGCTGCTGCTGCTGCATGTTGTTGGCAGCCGAGGGCAACAAGCTGGAGCGTCGCTGATCGAACCACAAACTAATATCGCTCAGTGAGTAATCCGATTTGTTGGCCTCCAAGTAGCTGCGATTCAGCTCAGCGCCATTGACTAAGGGAGAGTAGTTTGCAGTTATAATTTGCAAGATGTTACAATATATTATAATTGTTACTTGAATGCGTTAAATTGGCGCCCACCGGTGCGTACATATCGTATGCAGTTTTTGCTGCAGGTGGCGACGAACGTTGCGGCGTGCTTGCGTTGAGGAAAGTGGAGCTGATCAGCGGTGCAGCAGACGAGGCGCGCTGCAAGCATAAGAAATAATTAGCTATATATTATCAGATGTACATATATATATATATATATATATATATAGCTCACCGACAACTGTCGCATATCTTCAATTATTTGCAGCAAGAAACTCTGGTGAGCGCTCAGAAAATCACATATTTGAGCGCTCGATGAGCTCGAAAGCTTTTTCAGTTGCATCTCCAGTTTGCTGCGAGAAGTAACGAAAGAAATGAGTCTAACAAGCTATTGCAACGGTAATTCGCGTTCTATTACTCACGCATTCTGCAGTAGAACACGATCGATAATGGATTGTAAGCGCTCCGAGGCGTTGCTTGCCAGGCCAGTTAAGGAACCTGCAATGTGTTGATAGTATGAGATGAGTTATCCAACGAAAATTAATTTAAATACTTTTCCAAGGACATACAGAGTTCCTGTTGTGGTTGCTGCGGCTGCGCCTGGGGTTGCGGCTGTGGCTTCTCATTTGGCGATGTTTTGAGACGCAGCGTTGAGTTGCTGCGAATGCTGCGTGATTCGGCCGGAATGGGCGCCAATTCGGTTGCATTGCTAGGCTGGCCGATGCCAGCGCAGCTTTCCTGTGAATTGCAGAAACCGCGTCGCTCCTCCTCCTCAGCATCAGCGCGCTGGCCTTTCCGTGCATAGGGAAACCAGCTGCAAAGGCGTGCCAAATGTTGGGTCCAGCGCTTCGGCTGCGGCTGATCCTCGACAAAGACTTCGCACATGCGATGCGACGGCTCATGCTTGCCACTGACATGCACGGCCGAGGCGAAGCAGGGCAGGCACAGCGACAGATCGCGACACACTTGGCACTTGAAGCGTATGCCAATGATGTGCTCCATGCGACAGCCGGCGCACTGATTGCTGTGTATCAAGTGCTCCGTGTCCTCGATGCGTTTGATCAGAGCCAACAGATTGCCATAGATTAGAAAACGGGTCTGTGTGTGCGTCCACAAATTGTGAAACTGCTGCTCGCTGAGGCCGGCGAGGCCGTGCGGACAGCGCGCAAAGGACTGCTCCAGCATCGACTGCAAATTGTGCGGTCCATAGGCCTTCGATTCACCTAGATAGCTGAGCAGCTTGCTGAGGGTAAGCAGAAGCTGTTCAAATGCATAGCGCGAAACACAGCGAAATTTAGCATCTGCCAGCATGCTATAGAAGTCGCCAACCATGTGCTCGCTGCTGTAAAGCTTGCAGAGCAGTAAAAATGTCACCTTGATCTCCAGCAGCGAAATGGAGTGACGACGTTGCCTGCAAAGAGAGAGAGAGAGAGAGCCATAGAGATATATGGATAAATACATCTATCAATAGCACGGGCATAGGCAACTCTTACGGATCGTAGATATTCCAAAAGAAGTTGGCCAATAGTGCTGTGGCCGTATCTAGCTGATAGTCTTGCGTTTTCGTAAAATGTCCCAGTTTCTCGCAGGCGAAGTAGATGTCGTGCAGCAGCGAGGTTAGCTGAAATGGCGGCACCATCAAATTCAAATTGCAATTGCTGCTGCTCACGGGCATGCCATGGCGCTGCAATATGGCCATCACGAGTTTATAGGGTATTTTGCTAGCTGCAAATGGCACAAAATACGAAATCAGAAAGAAGTCAAATGCAATGCGAATATACTAAAATTTGAGCATACTGTGAAATATCTTTTGCAGGGCGACAAATTTGCTGGCGCAGCGATAGACGGTGTATTTGTAATTTCCATAGTCCAATTGCAGTTTGGTTATAATCTCAGTCAGATTCGCGGCAACTTGTTGCGGCACCTGTTGCTGCTGGTTGCTTTCGAGTTGTTGTCCTGTGTTGTGCGCCAAGGACGCGACGGCGGCGGCGGCGCCTGTGCGCAGCGTTGTCAATGGTGTGTTTTTTGCAGTAGTCAGCATATTGCACAGTTATTCTATTATACCTGCTGTGATTTTGTAATAGTATTGTATTTATATTTCTTATATAGTTTTCAGCGTCGTTTTCTCTTGATTCTGGCGTTCTCCACGACGTTCGTTAGCGCAAAAGTCAAATTTGAAATGAATGTGTGGCAACGCTGTTGCGCATGCGCTTAACAACACTGCAATGCTGCCAGCTGATGCAACATTTCAGTCGTTGCGCTTTGAAATGTATTTTAATCGAGTTGGCGTGTTGCATTAAACTGTCTTGAAAAACAAAAGATGTATGTATATAAATCATATAAATATTATTGTGCTACTTCTTTAAGCAGCACGAATGATTATGAACCATATAACAAAGTGATTAACCGCCTTTGGATGAGTATGCAAATAATAAATCATTTTCGGGGGGCGCTATCGATACTTATATCGATTATTTTAAATTAAGTCAATGGGTGCAATTTATTTAAGTAATTGAAACGGGGCTCAGAGGCAAATGGATGCATGCAAATTAGTTCAAAACATAAAATGAAATTAAAATATGTATAAGTTGTACAACTGCTTATAATGTGCACCAGACTTAACAGCACACACGACATTCTAAACACTATCTTTGATCAGCATACCTTCCGTACTAAGTAGCTATTCTCACATAATATTAACCGTTTCTTCAAGAACTTACATGTGTGCCTGTACGATAATCTAAACTAAGTACATACATATGTGAGACTTACTCTCAAGTCGCTGATTGACTAGCTGACAAATTGTTGCAGTCATGTCGTTGCCCCACCCATTTCCCACCTGTGCAAAATGGTTCAAATGTCTTAACAAGATGGAGCACACATGTCATGCCAACACAAAGCTCATACATGGATGCATACATATGTACATACATACATATGTATGCATGTTGTATACAAACACAGGCACAGCCGTAGACACTTGACAAGCTCACCTACAAACACATATACAATTGCAATTGCATTTGCATGCACAACGTGCAATGACGGACAGAGAAATGGGTCTGGGAACAATGAAAAGCATGTTGGGCATCGTTGGCGTCCAACTGCCTGCACCAGGCAATAATAATTCGCCAGTGCCAGGCCATTGACAATGTCGGTGCCATAATGGCTCTCCACTGACTGACTGACTGACTGCTGCAGAAATTCTTATACCCTGTGCTGATAGTTGTGCCAAGGGATGTATACATAAATAAAAAGCTGTTACTTATGTGTGTTGTCGATGTCTGCAAGACGTCCCACTGAATCATGAAAATAATGGATTGAAAGAGAGCCTTAATTTATTGAATTTCGTAATATTATTTAATTTATTTTGTTTCAATGTTTTTTTTTTTTCTGAGACTATTATTTTAACCGTGTAATTATGTAAAAAACATCGATTTCTCTTATTTATTTTATTTTAATTTCATTTATTTCTTAGACCATTTCTTTAGACAACATATCATCATATGCTCTAATTACACGGTATTGTGTAGTGACATATGCAGCAAATGCTGCTTTTGTTGTCAATGCTGCCGACAGAGGGCGCTACACCTCCAATTGTGGGAGTCGTCTAAATGAATGAATTAAGTCAGCCATCTGACATAACTGGAATGACCGCCCAGCTGCTGCCGCTGTTACTGCTGCTGCTGCCGCTGCTGCTGCTGCCGCTGCTGCTGCTGCCGCTGCTGCTACTGCTGCTGCTGCGGCTGATGCCCAAAGTCCCAGTCTCAGTCGCTGGCTTACGTTAAGTCCCTTAGTCCCCTGGCTAGAGTTGCAGCCGAGGCAACTGCTGCCAACGCTTCACGTTGAATATTTGCCACATTGTTTTGTTGCTGTCATTCCTGACGCCTTCTCTGCTACAGCTGTTGCCGTTGTTGTTCTTGTTGTTGTGATTACGTATTTGTTGGCCGTTGCCAAAGTTATATGGCGCACACGTACAACAGCGGCTCCTGCTGCAGGACAATCGCAAATGCCAGAATGCAAATGGCGTGTGGACGTGAACGAATCGCGCACACGGCGCAAAATGTTGGCCTGCCCTCTTCAATTACATATGCAGGCCGTGGGAGGCTGAACTCATCACATTGCACTTAGCGATGAGCGTGACGCGTGACACGAACAACAATTAAAATATGATATACAGTGAAGTGTACGTGTATGCAAATATACGTACATATTAAAAAAATACTAATATGTAAAAAGTAGCCATAAATGTAATTAAATTAATCAACTAATTATTTATTAAATTATTATTATTTGCATAATGGATTTGAATAATTAAATGAATATGCATCGACAGTCGTTTGCTTTGTGCCAGATGCATCCAAGGCTCATCTCTAAATCGAATAACCAGTTACTCTGGCCTAGTGTTACGGGTCTGCCGTCCAGTGCGCCAATTAAGCAACAAAAGGCTGGCCGCTTTGGGGTGGGGCTGCGCGTCTGCCATTACCGTTACCGTTACTGTTGGCATCGTCGGCGCGGCGAAGTTGATGACTTGGCCGCCATTAAAACGAAGCGACGTTGTGAAATGTTTTGATGAAGCCAATGCCCCGCCTCCCGCCCACAAACGAGCTGTCTCTGCGCAACTTTTAAAGCGATTGTTTTTTTTCTGCTCCTGTTTGTTGCACATTTTGCAACAAAGTTTCCTCTGAGATGCCTTTGCTCTGGCGCACCGGCCAATACGTTTGCCAAATGGCTGCAGCGCCCAGCGTCCGACTTCTATGGCCTCGGGCATTCAATTTCTCTTAACATTTTCTAGTTGTTGTTTTCCGTTTATTCTTTCCCTCTTTCTTTTTTTTTTATTATTGTTTAAAGAGGGAAGCAGGAAACAACGACATAAATGGGGGAGGGGGAGGCAGAGCTTGAAGTCGGTGCGCACAACAAGTGGACATGGAGTAAGAGCCAAGATGGCTGCCTTTGCTTGGCTGGCTTTGCGTGGTAGGCTGCCTGGCTGCTAGTTCGTATGTTGCTCGTTAACGGTAATGGGAGCACAGGCTGGTCTATTACGGGTCACGTGGATGGTTTAATTATGACTTTCAGTGCTTGCACTATTATCACATAATAAAAAATGCATTTGCTGCTAATGATGTGAATTTCATGAAATGTGCACTAGTTCATTTCATTAGACGCATTGAAAATTAAATAATTTCTGCAAAATTCTAACTTTAATTTAACCTCAAATTGACATTGAAGCTGATTGGCCAAAATTGCTCAACGTGCTGTGCGTCAAGCACGTCAACTAAAGCACATTGTGATCACGTACATAATTACTAGATTAAAATCGTTTGTCATTTTAATCGAAAGCGAGCAATGGAAATGAATGCATATGTATGTATGTATGTATGTTTTCCTTTTTTTGTCATTTAAATGCTTGCTGCTCTTTGCACTGCCAGCGCGGGTGCAAACAGACACACACACACACACACATCGAATATTTATTTATCCGCGAAATGCACACCTCAGCAATATGGCCGCCATTTATTTATTTATGTGACAATAAAGCACACAATGTTTGCGCCGTTATGTCACTTCCATTTATTGAGACTGAAAATGAAATGGAATGTAAAAAAAAAAGAAAAATTCATTGCGTGGACCATTGAAAATACCATTCGTACACGAATAATATCGATAGGCGATCTCCTAACACGCGCTCATCTCTGCAGCTGATCGGCTTCTCTTCGGAAACAAAATGGCGGCTGCTGAACAAATTTTAATGGCTACTTTTCGCATGTGTGGAAGGGAGAGAGTAAATATTAAAACGCCTGGTGATTGGCGTTCGTTGCTGAATGGACGACGTCAATCCAATTAGTTGCGGACAGTGCAAACACAACAAGCAGCGTCCGGCATCCTCTACTCAGTTTCACTTCGAATGTGGCTGCCGGGCAATAAAAATGAAAAAAAAGAAAACAACAACAAACAACAATATCAGCAACAGCAAGAACAGCAACAACAGTAGCAGCCAGCAACAGCAGCCAGCAGCAGCAGCAGCAGCACCAGCAGCAGCAGCAGTAGCTGCAACAATAACAACAGTTGCCCAAGTGGTATGAAGAAGCAAGCGAATGGACATGGATCCATGCCGAACGGGGACACATTCACACGCATTGGCACGTGGACAGCCAACGTGTGTGTGTTGTTGTTGCTATTGTTGCTGTTGCTATTGTTGTTCTGCATTGGTAAGTTGATGCGGGTGATGGACGCGCACGAAGAGAAGCTCATAAATACCTCGCATTGTTGCAGATGCAGTAGGGCATGCTAAGCATATTGAGATCTTACTTTTTCATATTTGCTTATATCTCGAAGAGGAAGAACTCTTCCTAACTAGGAATACTATTATATGGAATAAAATAATATATTTTTGTGATATAGAATGTTTATCAATATTGCGTTAAATTTGAATTTTACAAAAAGCATATTTAGCTTGCAATTTAATTAATAAGGGTGTAAGATAAATAAGACTTGTAAAGATATGTAGATAAAAATCGATACTTATCGATTAAAACATTTTATATTGCATGTTCCATTTGAACATACAGAATACTCATCTTTTACAGGGTATTGCATCGTCCATTTCTACACAGCTCTTCACTCACACGTCCATTTTTTTCTTGGGCTTTCAACTATTTATGAGGTTGAGCTGTTTGCTTAGTTTTTATTATATTGCAAAAGGACTTCTGACTTCTGACTTGTGCCATAATTCAATTTTGTTCGAGGGCTTTCACTGAAATCATTGTGCAAATTTAATAGTCGTTTAATTTTAATTGGATTTCAAATCGAAATGGGAAATTGCTTAGAAATTTTTATTTCCCCAGACCTAAAATAAAAATAGCTTTTAGGCTTAAGATCAAAATATTGGATCAATGGTTGTATAGAACTATTTCATCTTTACCATAAAGTCAGTTAAAGCTCTCTTTTACTCACCTCTTGACCAATTCAGCCGGCATTCCACTATAAATTCCATGTCCTTTGTACTAATTAGCAGCTAATTTGTTTTATCGTATGCAATTTCGTTGCTTTCTGATAGAAATTCCATTTGCGCAAAATATTTTCAATAAATTTATTTCAAATTGAGATGCAAATTTTTGGCCCAACCAGCTTTACGCAGTTTAAGCCAACTAGTTAATCAATTATATGGCAAACAAATGAGTGATTGAGCTAAAGATACCCTGTAGAACTTTGCATTCTGGGACAGCTTGCAGTTAAGGTAATTTTTGATTGTTATATTATATTAAACAGATTCTAATCAATGAGAATGTTCAATTTAAAATGCATATTTGTTATCGATTCTAGTAATCGATAACTCGCAACAGATATTTAGGCAAATATTTATGCAGAATATATGAATAGGAGATGAGAATGAGATTATAAATTTGGCAAGACAAAATACCCCTCATTCGAGCATTCTTGAAAGGGTATATACAATAAATGGATATGGGTATATATATATATTTGAATATATATTTGTATTTAGAATTTCAATAAACTAATCAAGTATATGAAAATGCATGGAAATGGAGGAATGCAATTTAACAAACGAAGCATTTTGGCTAAACCGCACTCTCGAGTCCAACAACATTCAAATGGCCAACAACAGACAACTGACTGACTGTTGATGAAGATTGGAGGAGTCGATAGAGTCGCTGGAGTGGGCTGGGGATTGGGCGTGGCGTGGCGTGGGGTGGCGAAGGTGTCTTCATTGGCATCAGCTTTAATTAAAAAGTTACCTGCAAAAATGTACTGCTATTTCTGCCCGCCAGTCATTGCAAATGTTTGCCCGAGCAGAGCAGAGGAGAGCGGCGCAGGACGATGGCAACGAGGCTGAGCGACGAGAGGCCAGCCCCAAGCAAAGCAACCCAAGCAAACCGACCCATCGAAGTTGCCAGTCAATGGAATTTTGCAGGTTTTGCGGTGCCAGCTAAACTTTCTATTAGATTGTGCCAACACTCGATGGCCTTGCACCCGCTGCTCAGAGCCAAGAACGAGTCCGAGCCCAAAACACGTTTTCATTCCCAATTGCATCTGCACTGGCTAGTCCCCTCTCCCTCCCTCTGGCGCTCTTTCTCTCTCCCTCTCTCTCTTTGCCTTTGTCTTTGGGTTTTAGTTGTATCCGTCTCCATGTTCCGTTCAACTAGGTTAGCATAGCCAGGAGGCATTTCAGGCGAACCCTCTGCCATTCGCTGCCCACTGCCCACTGCTGGCAGGGCACTTCCTCCTGGTTAGCCATTTGCCACATATTTCTTTATCAATTTGCGATTACATATTGCATTTTAATGAATTTTCTGCTACCATTTAAAATTGCTTTAAGCCTTTCCGCTTCCAATTCGAATCCATTCAAAGTGTGCGCACTGAGCAACCCATTGCCACTCCCCACTCTCAACTGCCTCTGCCTCTGCCTCTGCCTCTGCTGCATCTCTCTGCTTTAATGCTACGCAAAGCTCTTCGATGTGCAATTTTCCAGAATTCCATCAAATTTTCTACTTTTGCATTTTGATAGTCAAAGTCTTGGGCTAAATGGAATTTGCATTGGTTTAATTCGAGGCAGAGAGTTCAATTTCAATTCGCATATTAGCCAAAGCAGGAGTCCTTTTCATTTTCATAGTTGATCGAAATAAGAACTCAATTACCGACAAGTTAAATATTTTGTCTATAGTCCATGGAAATTTGCCTCACATAAATTAACTTGCATTTGAAAGTATTGCTTAATAGGACTCGATACATTTTACCTGTCATATGCTCAAGTGTCCATGGTGGGGTATGCTTGACGGATGAATACTTCTTCAGCTCCAGTTAATGCATTTATCTATAGTTAAGTTTGGCGAACTGTTGAAAATGTAATTGAATGTATTATATATTATATGAATATACTTTATTCCTATTGAAGATAAATCAAATTTAAATATATTATGCATATCTAAATCTGCTTAGGGTATACAATCAAGTAGAGTATCTTTCAATGCATCGGTTCCGCTGTGTCATTTCGCATAACAACAATACTTAATCTTAAGCAAGAGGATAACTCTTTCAAACTCTCGCCACCTCATTTCTCACTGAGTGTCTCCATCTATCTCTGTCGCTTGCGCTGCCCTTAGCTCTTTTCGTTTTCTCAGAAAGACATTCACTTAAAACATATTGCACTTTTATTTAGAGCGAATTCAATGGAAGTGAACATAATTTGAATACAAATCGTTGCATATTTGTTTTGATGGTCATTGCACACTTTTTTTTTGTGGGTGGAGTACCCCAGGCAGATGAGCAGAGTGGACAGCAAACTGCTTGGCAAGTGGCGTCATCCCTATCTGCGTCAGAGTCAGCGTCAGCGTCAGCTTCAGGAATCCTTTTCGTTGTGGTTGCGGTTGTTATGCATACCCTGTGTACCTACAGTAACCATTTACGGGTAGATAGTTATTTGTAATTAAATATGTTAAAAAAGACAACAATCGATAAGTATCGATGTGCGATATCGATTGCAATGTAACAGCTTAAGACTTTTGAGTGGGCGTAAGAGCTAAAGGCGTTGATTTCGAGTTGATTCGTTTTCATTATCGAAACCCTTATGCATTTCACCCAAATCGATATTTATCAATGCACAGAATTACTTTTAATTGAATTACTGAGGAAGTCATATCTGTCGCTCGTCTTGAATGTGATTTATATTCGAAATCAAGGTATCTGTCAGTCGTATACACCTTTTATAAGTAGTTTTCTTTATTGATTTGTAATATTTAGACAGCTCGCAGCTAGTTCAGTTGCATATTCAAAGTATACAGGGTATCTGCCAGTCGTATAATTATGTGCTAAGCTCGCTTACTTGTTCTATTAGTTGCCTCAACGCTTTTATCTGCTTCTGACATTTCAAAGGTATTTCAGCAATGCAAAGAAAA
The DNA here is from genome assembly GCA_037075325.1 of Drosophila mayaguana. Classification (NCBI taxonomy): domain Eukaryota; kingdom Metazoa; phylum Arthropoda; class Insecta; order Diptera; family Drosophilidae; genus Drosophila; species Drosophila mayaguana. The sequence continues at coordinate 1,996,526 of JBAMCG010000127.1, read as the reverse complement.
CTCTTAACTTCAGACTGGGTATCTCATAGTCGCACACATTTTGCTACGAGCTCGCTAAAGTCTTGAGCTATTCTAAAAGCTTTTTGCAGGACTGTTTGCTCGCAAGTTGTACTCTAAGGTATGCCATAGTCGGGCATGCTCAACTAGTTGTTGTTGCTGTTACTGGTGCTTGATGTATTTCATGAATTCTTTATCTAGTTGGTTGCCAGTTGCCATTTGGCAAGTTGCGAAAGTGAAATGCGAGTCGCACCGCACGACAGGATGCAGCTCCACTTGCCCCGTCCACAGAGCCACGCCCAGCAGCGCCCGCGCGTTGGCATCTGCAAATGTGCAACATTATGACGGCTCGAACTTGGTTTATGGCTTGAGTAAAATGAGGAGCAGCAAGAGCAGGAGCAGCAGGAGCAGCAGGAGCAGCCACATTGGTAGAATTCATCAGCTGTGGGCGGTCGGTGCAATTGTCAAGTGCAGCAAATGTTGCAAGTGCGGCATGCGGCATGCGGCATGTGGCATGCGGCATGCGGCATGTGGCATGCAGCAAATGTAGTCAACGGTTATTTGTGGCAACAGTGAAACCTGTGTCAGGCACAACATGCGCAAATATTTAACGCAGCCAGCTGCGTGTTGCATGTTGCATGCTGCATGCTGCATGGGCGCCATGTTGCAAGTCGTTAATGCGGCGTCAAAACGTTTGGCAAGTATCGCCGCGTTGCGGCTTTACATAAACATTGATCAATCTCAAGCACGCTCATGGGAGTGCACACGCCCTCTCTCTCTCTCCCCCTCTCTCTCTCTCTCTCTCGCTCTCTCTCTCTCTCTCTCTCTCTCTATGTGTGCACACTCATTACAATGATGATTGAGCAGCTGACAAATACCGTTACGCGCGCAACTCATGCATAATTAAAGCTAATGCTTCATTTCACGCACAGTTCTGCACGCTAGCATATCGTTTATCGTTATCGATTAATTACAAAACTTAGTTTCATTGCCTTGTCAATGTGTGCACCATTTGCATAGATGCATTTACATTTATCTAATACATTATATCATAGTATTTATCACGTCTCCCGTAAATACGCCCATTTCCATTTCCATTTCAATTTCAATTTCAGTTCACTTGACCGCAATACTTGCCGTAAAACCAGCAGCGGGCCGGAATAATGCCATGGATTATGTTGACATATGCCGAATGTGGGGCAAATGGGCTTTGCAGTAGTATATTTTATATATGCATTATACATATATATATACAAATACATATATGCACATACATATGTAAACCTCTCTATGGCTGGCCTGTGTGAGGTGCAATAGAAATTCATAGAAAAATTTATTTATTGTAAAGCTTTAAATGTCAAAGGCAGCTCGAGTTTCTGGAGTGCGAATGCTCGTTAAAGCTTAGGGGTAGCTTTGTCATGCGAGAGAATAGTATACTTCTAACAACTTTTGCTCATGAAATGTTTGTTCAAATTGAATAAATATTCGATTTAATTGGATATACCATTATACATATGATTTATTATATTGATATTCCGATACAACGCAGGCAATTGATAAGCCACTATATGATCTTACGTGATTTATCGATAACTAGTTGCAGTCAACGAATAACACATCGATTTTCTGATACATCTTAGCTTAAGCAGTCCAGCCCAAACATTGAAATACCGATAGAACGAATATGTTCTCGTAAAATAGCTACAGATGAGTTACAAGTCTCAGTAAATTTATAATGGACAACGCATTATCGTTTATCGATTGTTGATTATAGTTTAGAAGAAGAAGTCTAATTTATATCGAAAAAAGATGAAGTGAGATAAGTGAGAGGCCACAGTATATCGTTTATCGGGATTAGTTATCAACTAGTTCCAGTTATTTTACTATAGATATCGCATTCGTTTTATCGATTGTTAATAATAATAATAATCAGTCAAATGTTATTAAGAAAATGATACCAAAATATAAGCCGCAGTATATCAATTATCGATAACTAGCTGTTCTTAACATATTATATTAGAATTTGAATCTTTCTATGGATTATCGATTATTTGTTACATTTTGGTTGATTTATCGTTTATCGATTATAACTCATATCGATTGCTCATAGACAATTTTATTAGTTACTTTTGCGCCCTCTAGCTTAGATGCCTTTCAAGAAATAGCTTCATTAATTAATTTGTCAATTCAGAGCACTCACCTGGCTCAGCAGGTGAAAGGTGTTGCAGCTGCTAATTCTCAATTTTCATTTTTCATTATGCAATGTCGAAATTTTGTGCTGTTCCAATTCGTTTGTCTACAATTCGCCTTGAAAATCATTTATTAAAATCCATTTGCATCTCGAAGAGAAAAGGTCGAACTGGACTGGAAAATGACAGTCGGAAAATTAAGTGTGGAAACTCTGTTATCATATGCATAAGCGAAATATCTGAATAAAAAGTTGTTTGATGTTGAAGATACTGCAGGAATGCAGTTAGTTTTTTTTTTAAATATTCATGCTAAAAATAGAAAGTTTAAAGAAAACTGAAAATGAAGTTAGAGAAAAACTAAAAATAATATATCATACTTTTATGGGCTTTTGAGAAAAATAATATTACTAGGGCCGGCACCATCGTCAGCCTTACCAATTAGAGCTGAAATTTCCTGGGCAGTGCTCTTGAACCAGCGCTGTGCAATGTGTCCACCGCCGGTGTGTCAATACCTCGGCTCGATGTGGCAACTGCGACCTGTGGAACGGAGTGGAATGCCTGCAGCCGACCATACGCAGGTGACATCGACATGCTCTGCATGACTGCAGACATACCTGCATTGCTTCGGGTGTTGGCTCAAAATGCTGGTGCGTTCACCGTTAATGCATACACGACTCGGCGCGCATGGGTCACTGGGAGCCCGAATTCCGAATGGCACTAGAATCAAATAGCTTGGCGTTGCCTCCGACCGAAGGTTGACTTTTGAAACACGCCAGGTGAGCCATAGCCAGGTGAGCGGAACTTGCACAACATAATTAAAAATCTGTATTGCTTGCCGAGAGCATGTTTAAACAGTGCACGCATCATCCACCAGGCTGAGGTTGCTCCAACCAATAACTCATTGGGGCTATGCTAATGAAAGCGCTACATAGATCAACTGGAGCCGAGTAGTTTGTGAGGAGCTCGGTGCTATACCTGGGCTAAGCAATCCGTGCAGATGGAGTGCATCACTTTATGGGGTCTGCCGCGCCTCCTTCTGCCCCTTATATACATTTTATCAAAACCGTTATACTCTAATCTCCCATTTTCGAGACGTTCTGGGTATAAAAACCAATTATCCAGCTTATAAATTTTTAAAATTTATTTCCAATGAATTAAATTCGACCAATTATTTAAAAGAAAGATATTATTTTATTTAAATTATTAACTTATCTAGGCCTAATAAGACAAAATGTAGTAAAAAAAAAATAATAATAATAATAAAACTATTCTAGAGGAAATGTAAATGAAAAATATTGTAGCATACTTTTGCGGGCTTCATATATCATACATTGCTTATCCAATTATCTTAAGTATTTAAAAATTTAATTATGAATTTAACTGTATAAAACCCAGTTTAAAGTGAACGGAAAAAGTCAGATTTTATCTTTGATTATTACAGTTATTAGGGTATTTGCTGTGTGGTTAATCATGCGCTTAATGCTACATAATTAATTGCTGCATTGTTGTTGTTGTTGTTGTTGTTTTTTTTTTGTAAATAAATTATTTCATTTAGCTGACACACACACGCTCATATACATATTTACAGGTGTTACGCACAATTGACATTGGTTAAATAATATTCAACATATGCAATTGCAATTGCATTTTCCGTAATTACCGGAATAATCGTAATTACGCGTATAAAAGACAGCTACACACACACACACACACACACGCACACACGCACGCACACACGTGCACATGCAGACAGAGTTCGGCCGGACAGCTAGTTAATTGAGCTGTTGCAGGCTTACAATTGTTCTTGTTGCCGTTATTTGTAATTGCTCTTGTCTTCTCCTCTTCTTCTTTTGCTTTTTCTCATCGTTGCTGTTGTTGTATTTGTTGTTATTAATGCGAGTGTTGGCACTTTCGCACGCAGCAAGCAGCTTTTTGTCACCCCACCCTCTACTTACTTCTCACCTCACCTCATCGGCATCGGCATCGCATCACAAAATTCACCTCACTCCAGACGCCGTCCGGCGCCCATTTGCTCGCTTACACCCCAGCAGCCAGCATTGTGCGGAAAAGTTTGCTGGTAAACACATTCATAAAGCAAATATGCAGGCCACCAACCAAGCAGCCAGCCAGCCAGCCCCAGCCAACCAACCAGTCAGTGCTGCCAGAGCATCGCTGCCGGCGTCGCTGCCAATACGAACATATGCTAAACGCCCAGCAGAACAACAGACAAGTGTCGGGCTGCCGTCAGTTAAAGCGAGCCGAGTCGAAACGATTTGTTGCGTAGCAGCCGAAGCCATGCCGACATAGTCCACGGCGTCTTGGTATAAAAGCCGCTGGCAGCAACAATCTCGTTCAGCATTCTACGTGCGGCAGGCGTAGAGCGCACAACATACATTGAGCTTTCGAGCGGCAGAGCGGAGCGAAGCTAAGCAAAGCAGCGCTAAGCGGACCAAAGCACTTTCAAAAGACACAGGCGCGTTTTTCTCAAAAGCGCGCGCAAAAGTATTTGCTTCAACGGTAAATGTGAAAAAAGTAAAAAAAAGAAAGAAAGATATATGTATAAAAACGGTAAAAACGAGAGGCAGAAGAGTCGCGCGCGAATTGAGCGCTGTTTACTTTGCCATTATAAATCCGGCGAACGCTTTGTTTGTGTTTGTGTTGATGTTGGCTAAACAAAAAAAAAAAAAAAAAAAAAAAAAACGAAAAAAACGAAAAAAAAAAACAAGCAAAATAAAAACAAAAGAAAAGAAATCACAAAAAAAAGAGCACATTATTTTCTTATCTTCCTTGCACTCTGTGTGCCTGCTTCTTGTTGTTGCTGCCTTTTTTTTGTATTTTTGTTGTGGTTGTTGTTTGTGTGCAAAGTGCATAGCTGAAAGAAATAACAGGCCAAAAATTGCAAACGGAAAAGGAAAACGGAAAGTGTTGCATTTCCGTGTCGCCTGCAGTTCGCTGCTGCCGTTATTGTTGTTGTTGCAGTCATTGTTGTTGCCATTACTGTTTACCGTTACCTGCGGCAATCTCTTTTGGCGCCGCATAAAATGGCCGCAAGTGCTGCCGACAAGTCGCATTGGCCATAAACAAATTCTCGCCAATATCCGTTGACCTTTTTCAAAATGGCCCGAGACTGAAAGGGAAAACAAATTGCAAATTGCATCGTAAAATCATTTAATTCATGATTTACAGCCAATTCGTGATATCAATATAATATATACATATATCTATACGCATAAAATCAAGACCAAAATTGTGCTCCATACACTGTGCAAAATTTGTTAAATTGATTCAATTGATTCAATCAATTTAAAATATTTCAAATATTTGATACAAAATCCATTAAGTAAAATATGATTAACTTAATTTGTAAATACATTTTGTTTTGTTTACATATATATTTCTTTTAAAATTCATTTTAAAATATAATATTTTCAAAGTTTCCGAAGGTTTCCTTTTGATGAATTCATAAATATAAAATTGTTTAGCATATCAATTTTTTTGTTGTTACTATTTTTATTATTTTTTTTGTTATCAGTTTATCGATATTTATCGTGTCATACAAAAAATCTGCAGCAGCTTTTGCTATTATATTTGTTTATATAGTCTATATATTTATATTTTTGTCTATATAGTTTTTCTTTTGTCATGTTTTGAATGTAAAATTCGTCTAGGTATTATATCATCTTTCGTATACGTAATATTTAGAAGTGCAAACTTTCGTTTACGTAAAACTTGATATTCATTAAACGTATGTTTATCAAAACTTCAAAATACCTAAGTTTTGTGGAGATTTAAATAGGTAATACGTAAGCTTTTGAAAAACTTTATATAAGTAATAGGCAAAGTTTATATATGTAATTTGAGAAGAAGAATAGAGAATTGATATTGCTCATAGTTAACTTCAAACTTAAATTCACTGAATTTATTTGAATATTCAAATCTAGAGATTTCTCTAGAGGAGAGAGCAGGATGCTGAGAATAATCAACATTTCTGGCACTGTGTTCCTTAAGCAGATTTGGCTCTTAATTTATATGGCTGCTGCTGCGGCAGCCTAATTACATGAGGAACGTGTATACTTTACAAAGAATTTCCACTTTTGCGGTTGCAAAAAATATAAACAAGCAGGAGAAGATAAGAAGAGAAGGGAAATGAATGAATATATATATATATAAAGCACCGACCACAGAGTAGAAGAGCAATTGAATTGAAGTCCTCTTTAAGCCGGGCCAGCAGCAGACGGCGTTGGCAAGGCTGAGCCGCATTACTGCACAATGTCTGAATTTGTCACATTCGCTGGCAAATCTTCCTGCTTCAAAATGGAAATTGCATTCTCAGCAGCACGCACAGAAAGTTGCCAAGTTTTGCCTCAAATTTAAGCACTTTCCAAAGTATTTCGTTTTGGCCCTCGCCACTTCGGCCAAAACAAAAGTTGGGCCAAGTAGCGGCAGAATAAAAAATGCCGAAAGAGAAAAAAAAAAAATTAAATACGTTAGAAATTGCATTTTAATTTGCTTTCAATTTCGTTCACTGTATACACGCTTAAAAGTAACGGAAAAGTAACGAACAAAGAAGAAGCAGCAGCAAAAGTAAGTTAGTCACATTAAGCCATGAATGGCCTATATCGAATTGAGCAGGTGGGCATTTAGACCAAACTAATTGTGCGGCCAGAATGGCAAAAGTTGTTCAAGTGTAACTTAATGTGAAACTTTACAACAAATTTTATCGACTGGTTTTTTCAACGATTTTTAACCGACTGTGCTTTGATGGTTCAAAGTGTAAATAGTTTCGGAAACCGATTCACTACAACTCCGGCTATGATTCGGTCTTCAATCAAACCATTAGTGAGCGACTGTGAATACAGATTAGTCATTTATTCAATTATATAAGCAGTTTATATTCCAATTAATATATATTAAGCAACAGAAATGATTTGTATATAACTATAGAAAAACTCTAATGGGTGAAAATCTACAAATATATATATATATATATATGTGTGCAAATATATAGATGCTTAATTTCTATAGCTTTAGATTAGCAGTGTAATTAATGCAGTCAATCATTAAGTCAATCAATCAATTAGTCAGTCAGTCAGTCACTCAGTCCAACTCAGTCAATGAGTCAGTCAGTCATTCAGCCAGTCAGTCAATCAATCAGTCAGACACTTAGTCAGGACGTAAATCCGTCAGCCACTCATTCAGTCCCTCAGTCACATTCAATCAATGAGTCAGTCAGACATTCAGCCAGTTAGACAATCCATCAGTCAGACAGTCAAGCATTAAATCAGTCAGTCATACATTCATTCAGCCAGTCAGTCACACAGTCAATCAGTCATTCTATATATTGTGTATTTCTTAATGCATAGTATTAATATATCTTAGCCCAACTTTTACCAATTATTTAGAATTTTTGCAATTATATAGCTACAGCATGTAGTTTACATAAGTCTTGACCCAATCAATCAATGAATCCCAACGCATTCAATCCCATTGATTGATTATGTTTCAGTCTTGCATGCAAAATGTGCAGTTCAAATGCGAAGCGATAAATTGAAAGTCATTTTAATCAAGCTCATGTTCTATTGCTATGGCAATAACAGATAAATGTAAACCCACACACACACACAATTGTATTTATATGTGTGTGTGTGTGTATTTGTGTGGCTGCACTTGATTAGCAAAATTTAGTCATGATAAATGTATCGCTACACTCGACATGGCCATTCAGTTGAAACTTTTGGGTTCATCATACGCCCAAATGCATCTACCCAAAAAAGAGACGGCGAGAGAGAGAGAGAGAGGGGGAGGAGGAGAGTTGGTGAGCGAGATAGTGAGATGGAGAGGCTGCTTTCCGTGGTTATTTTGGTCACAAAATGAGTTTCACGTAGCTTTGGCACGTTCAAAACTTTTTAAATAAGTTCAAGTTAAAGTTCGAACGGGAGTTCAAATTCGGGCTCGTAAAGTTGCGGGCGCTGCAAAGTATGCTGCACAAATTGTGCTTGCAATGTTGCCAATTGCTGAGCTATAAAAAGTGTGTCGCAACAACAATCAGACAAACAACTGCAGCAGCAGCGTTAGCGACAGCGACAACAACTTCGTATAATGTTAAATTTGATTGCAAATATTTGAGTGCTTACAGAAGGAATAACAACAATAACAACTTCCCTAGGCAGTCAACGATAACGGAACAATACACGATTAACGGTCCACGCAACAGTGAGAGTAATGTCGCTGCAGCCAAGCGTTCAATCAGGCAAATGCCCAATGGATGTCGGCACGGGACAGCAGCACAAAGAGAAGCAGCAACTGCCGCAGTCGCAGCTGCAGTCGCCGCCGCCGCCGCAGCCGCAGTCGCCACAGCAAATGCAACTGCTGCCGGTCATGTTGATGTTGCTGCTGCTGACGCTGCTCACGCGACCGCTGAGCGTTCACTCAAATCGTAAGTACAACAAAGACAAAGAGTTGGAGAGAGAGAGAGAGAGAGGGTATGTGAAGAGAGCGCAGTAGTTGATCGACTGACAGTGACATTAGTGAAACCAACAAAATTTTCTTTGCCTGTGCAGCTGATTATTGCTCTCTCTTTTCTGCCTTCATTACATTAAGCCAAGTTTATTTATCTTTGCGTTTTGTTTGCTATTTGCTCTTAAATTGCAAAGGATACACAGTTATAATTAAATTCTTAATTTTAAATTTGTGCATTGTCAGCACAATTTTTGAAAGCACAATGTAAACAATTTGTCTTAAAAGTAAAGCAAATTTATATAACGGTAACAGTGCAAATACATTGTGTGCTGTGCAGTCAACAATTCCTTTTTCAATTAGCTTCTCGTAAATTTCATTAGCTTCAAACTCACCATAAGCTTAGCGCAGAGAGACAAAGAGACAGAGATAGAGAGACGTTAACATACATAACATATGTACATGCATACATGAATACGTATATATGTATGTACACTCTCCTTAGTTGCGAGCAGAGCCTCGCACTGTGTGACTTCGTAGTACCGCTATATTTAACTCAACATTTACAGCTAAAATTAACTAACTGTTCAATTGCGCCAGCACAATAGCACAAGCAAGGCGAACGAAGCATGGAGAGCGTGAGATTGAATGGCAGAACTGCTAACTAAGTGAGCGCTAGACAAATTCGCTAATTCACCATACGAGCGAGCTGGGATCTCTTTTTAGCACTTACTCAACAAACATAAATAAGAGCGCATCTCATGTGCACACAGCTTAGTGGGGAGCAGACCAGAGCACAGCCGGTAGTCTAAATTGAAAATTACCGTTACGAGCTAGTATACTCTTAACTGTTACCACTATAATGACATATGCAAAGCTAAATAGTGTATGAAATAGAGTGAAAAAGAGAGGCTGACAAAGAGAGAGAGAGAGCTCGCCAAACAGAGATTAGCTGCGTAATAAGTGAGCTCTAGACAAATTCACCATTCTAACGAGTGGGCTCGAGTGGGATCGTCTTAGCACTTACTCAACAAACATAAATAAGAGCGCAGCTCATGTGCACCTACAGCTTAGTTGCGAGCAGCGCAGACCCGAGTGCTGTTTGGCTTACTTTGAACTCTGTTGCGCTTCTTCCTTTCTTGTTGTTCCGTGTTTATGGGGGCTGCCACTTTACGATAGCTGCAAAAAAGGAAGTAACGCATACGCCGCATTCATATGCAAAAGCATGCGTTTGGCATTAAGTTATCACAAGGCAATGGCAATGCTGAAAGGGACCAGCCCGACTGCTTGTGTCTTCTCTCCATGTTCGTGTTCGTGTGTGTGTGCGTATGTTTGTGACACGTTTGCTTGTTTGTTTGTTTGTACATTACTTTTTTTACAAGCACTAAAAGACAGATTCCCACACACACACACACCCACACGCATATACGCGCGCAAGCAGTGCTACTGAAGGAGCTGCATGACAGCTTCCACAGCAGGAGAAGTTCAAAGTAGTTGGCTCCGGTTTGCCCAGCGGCCCAATGTCGACGCGATGGCTTGCTTGCCAGCAAGGCGCGTATTAAAAATCAATAGAACCTACAAATGTATCCTTTCTTCGGCTGCAAAGGACAACATGGCTACAACAGCAACAACAACAAGAGACACTTACATGGCGCCGTCTTTGGCTGGCTGCGCAGCAAGCAAATGTAATGAAGCTGTACAGGTGCGGCTATATACATACACGTGTGTGTGTGTGTGTGTATGCGTGTGTGTGGCCTTTGACATTGATCGATAACGATTATAGAGCGATGCAGTTGCATTGCTCCCTGTAAACTCCTCTTCAAGTGTTGGGTAATGGAAATTTCATTCAGTTACGTTTGTAGCGCTGTAAGTACTAGTAGATCTTTAACAAACAGCTGTGTTATCGATAACGATACTAATACTGTTTTTATGGCTTATCGATAAACGCATTTTGAAGTAGATTAATAGCTGATATCGATAGATACTAAGCGATATAATCATATTTATATAGTTAGTTGATTATGGATTGGATATAAGTGTGTGTTATATGTTATCGATAGCTTTTAGCTGCTAATATGATTAGAGATCTAATATAGATAATAATGATGTTGACCACCATAGTAAATATTATGTTTGCTGATATAAAATATACACACAAAATATATGTGTTATCGATAACTTAAGGCTATTTAAGATTGAGGTTGGAATACCGCTTTAAGAGAGTTAAACTAGTGTGATTTATTGGCGATAAACATGCACGTATTTGAAGCAATTTCTTTTAGGGTCGTTCACCTTTGAAACATATTTATTGATAACTATTCCAACCGAATTTTTTTTATATCCTTTGAAGGATTATAAATGCAACAAGTCTTTATTTGCCCTCTCAATAAGCCATTAATCTGAAATGCTGAGCATATGCGTGATTGGCTGATTGACAAACTGAAATAGAGTATATATATGTATATATACATATATCACATATGCTTCGCTGCTTCATGCATCGATTTATGAGCACATCAATTTAATGTCTAAATGTAAATCGAATGGATGTATATATATATATATATATATATATGCTCAATTCCGTTCGCTATCTCTGCTTGTGTCTGTCTCTGTGTGTGGCTGCCCTCACGACAAATTTTTATAGGTTCGCAAGCTGGGAGGGAGGGACATCGCTAATGTCCACTAGTTGAGAGCGAGCGACTGATTAGTGTCGACCGACGGCCGTGCGGAGTGTTTGTCAAGCCAGCAAAGTGCTTCATAAACACAATAACATGGTCCTTCAGCTAAAACAAAATCACAGACTCTTCGTCATGTGGCTTTGCCTTGCTGTCTTGATGTCTCGCCGTCCTGTTGTCCTGGCGTCCTTTGCCAGTTGTCCTTCCCGCACCGTTTTCTTGTGCCATTTTATTTGCCTGTTTTCGTTTCGTTTCATTCTTTTTTTCGGTTTTATATACCCTATAAATACGCATACACCAAATGGGCGGTGTGGGTATCATAAAGTTTCGCTAATGTCCTAGCATTCCAGTCTATAAACTACAAGGACTTTAGTTCTTGGCTAGCATTACCCAGCGACTCTGCGTAGCCAAAAATGAGAAGATTCTATTTTAAAATGGAAATGGAATTGATTGCAGAACAGTTTTATGGAAATTACTCGTAGCTCTTCCAACACTTTTTGTAGTCTTTCTTTCTACTTGATTTCTTAAAGATCTCATCTTATCTATAGCACCAAATATGTTCAGGTGAGAGCAAAAGTGCTTTGGAAAATCATAGAAAATCGTTGCACAATACTTAAAAAGTCCAACAAATGAAGATTTCGATTCAAATATTTAGATATATGCAAATGTAATCGATATGCATGCATATTAATTGATAACAGTTATCGATGCATGAAATAACAAACGATTATAAATAAAAGGGACAAGAAATGATCATATTTAAATTTAATAATTATAAATATTTGGGTTTGGTTGGTTGATTAATTGAGTCATATTTCACTAAGCTTATCGATAAGCCTTAAGCTTAAGCCCACACCAAACAGTTAAAAGAAGTTGAAATATTTCATTTGTAGGGTATTGCTTAGCAGTACATCTTATTCTTAATCACTCTTAGCTGCGATTCAGTGTCACTTGAAGGAGTCTTCCAGTTTTGTTAGTCAATGTGTAACGCATAGAGACGGATGTTTGAATGATTTATAGCATCCTTATGGTATACATAAGACTCAATTTTCAGTAGCATATATATATAGAATTACATATATATATATAGAATTACAATTAAGAACTAGCCAACATTTATTAGTAAAATTTTTTTTTTTTATATTTTTTTTTATACATTTACATTTAATTAAATTCATTTAAAGACTACCCCCTATATTTACTGAAAGGATTGTGAAAGCAGTTTGTCCTACATATTTAAAATTATTTTGGCAGAGATTTGTTGCTTAAGCGGCCTTGATGGATGGGCAGGAGGCAGTCCATTCAAATGCTAGCTTTAAAATAACATTAATTTTTCTTAAGAGAGCGAAAAATATCGATATCAAACTGAAATCTCAGGTGAAAGAACTATATATATTCGAGTGACCTAACTGCCAGATGGGCCACTCGAATATGGAGAACCCTTTATATATATGTATATATGGTATATCTAGTATCAAGCCAAGCTCTCCTGTTGCTAGGGTATTCTTGTTCGGCTCGTCCTTGTTAATCCAGCTTACTTGTTGGTTTTACTTTACTTTTCCTTTATTTTTTTTTTCGGTTTTCTTTGTTTTATTGACTTGTTTGCTAGCTTCGCTTCGGCTGCTTCTTGTTCTCAGCGAAATTTTTTCTTTTCTTTCCATGTGCATCGTCGATTGCCCTGGCTTAACTTGGCTTTGTTTTTCTTGCTGCCAAAGCCAAGAACGCGCAGCCAACAGCGCTAGATGGGCGTGTGTTGGTGTGTGTAGGTGTGTGTAGGTGTGCGTGTGTAGCAGTTTAATGGTTGGGCCCACATTGTGCCAAACAATTCAATTTATTTTAGCCTGTCGCTGTTCATGTTAATATGCTCAGCAGAGCTATGTATATATAATTATATATATACATATATATATATATATATATATATATACATTTAAGTCAGTCGAATGGTGCGCTTCAAACAGCCACGCCCACCTGCCCTGTGTTTATTTAATTCGCGTAAATTTTTATTAATTTTAATTGAAAGCTTTACGAGCGCCGCGTCGTGCTGCGCCTTTGTTTATGCTTTAGTTGTGGCTTTAGGTTTTGTTGTTGTTATAGTTGTTGTTGCTGTTGTTGTTGTTGTTGTTGTGCTTGCTCGCTTAGAGCGCGCCCAGCTGCAGTATGTGCATGGCTACTACTAGTATAGCCACCCCAGCCCCAGCTGGGCTCCTGTTGTTGTTGTTATTTTTGTTTGCAAAGTGTTTTTGTTTGGACTGACGCTAAGCTTGCTGGGCGCAAATCCCCGTTAAAGTTCGTTGCTACCCAACTTTGGGCCAACAGCAGTGGAGCTTACTCTGAATACGCCAGCACCTCCACCCCCACTCCCAGAGCCAGCGCCTTAACGCCCCTGCCCTCATGGGCTAGCTGCGACAGCTGAGGCTGCTCAACTGGCTGCCAAGATTTACGACTGATTGAACTGTGTTCTCTATGCATCTACTTGCTTTTAGCTTGCTGTTGTTTTCCTTTTGTTATCGTTGTTTTTTTCTTTGTTTTTTGTTTGTTTTATAGACAACTAGTGTAATAAAAAGCACATTTCAATTGTATTTTAGTTTCGGTTTTGGTTTTAGTTTTAGTTTAGATTCAAGTTCATAACAATAAAGTAGCTAAATGGATTTACAGCTAAGCGAATTGAGCTACATCAAATCGCAGAGCATAGTTGGTTTGGGAATTGAAGAAGCAATAAAAATAATTGATATTTATAAATATATATACACACATATGTGTGTATATTTATATATAATATTGTCTGATGACATCATGAAATATGCCACAAAGCCTCTAAGCACTCATCTCATGCAAATCCACTTGCACCTTTGATTGTCCTCAAGCTAAGCGGACGCTGCTTCCAGCGCGAGCTTTAATTTCTATAATTCTTGGCTCATTTGTGCTTTGTTATTGCCGCATTGGCGTCGCGAGTCCTGGCCAAAATGGACAAGACCATAATAAACGAGGCTCGTCCTGGGCTGACTGAGTCATCCAATGGCTCCCACGCTTATTGCAGCCTTGCATCGCTCGTCTGGCATTTAGAAGTTGAGCCAAAATAATTATTCTCATTTATCATTTTAAAATTTATATTATTTAAAATACAATACTTTAATCGAATCGAATATTTGATCAATAATTAGATAACAATATCAATGTTATCGATAGCCCAAACGGCTGCTGAAGTATAGTTATTGAAAATAGTATCGATTTTGCCTGGTCAGTTAGCATAGCAGAAATCAGATATGGTATCAAAACAAAAGTTGTTTCATTGCCATTTCGCCTATATTCACTTTACCTGTTTCAATTCCACTGTTTCAATGAGCATATATTACTTTTTGTCTCGTTTTGTGATCTTAGGTTAACTATACTGTTCCATTTGCATCGTTACTGCAATTCCACTGTTTCAGCATTTTCTTAGTTCTCTGTTCTCTGTTCCAATTTCACTGTTTCAATAAGGCAAAGCTAATGTGCAATGCATATATTATATAATGTGCTAATGCATATATTACTTTCCATCTCGTCTTTTGACAACTTTAAGAGTAGTTGTACTGCACTTCAGTTGTTTCGTTTCCATCGCTCCTGCAATTCTTGCTGTTTCAGCATTTTCTTAGTGTGCTTTCAATAACAAGGTTCATCAAATAAAAATTGTTATATTGCCATTTGATTTCCATATTGAACTTCTCTGTTTCAATTCTGCTGTTTCAATGAGACAAAGCTAATGTACTTATAAATTGCTTTTTGTCCATTTTTGTGAAAGTTTTTACCTTAACTATACTGCATTTCAGTTGTTCCGTTTCCATCGTTGCTGCAACTCCACTGTTCTATTGCCATTTGATTTCCATACTGAACATCTCCGATTCAATTCCCCTGTTTCAATGAGCGATAGCTGATGATAGCTATTACATATGCATATATTTTCCTTCACCTCTTACTTTTGCATTAACTTGGCTTCAATTTGGCCGTTTCATTTCCATTGTTTCAATGCTACTATTTAAATGCTAGCCAGCTGAGCGTAAGTTTTTTCATGTTTCCTTTAAAATCCATTTCCTGTTTTCATTCGACCTACTTTTGAGCCATTTCTTTCATTGATTGCTCACAACTTTCTAGTTTCAATTCCATTGTTTTTGCCAAGTTGATTGTTGTTTCAGTTTCTTCGTCCTGAGTTTGATCAACTCAGTAGATGGGAAGTATTTATGGGCCAAGACTTATCATGCCGTGACCTTTCCTTTCTATTTATCTGCTGTAAATAAAGGTCTCGGGCCAGTGACGAGTATGGCACGAGCATTATGTCAAATGATTTTCACAAAATATAGGCAAACACTGGGATACTGGGACACCGAGACACCTAAAACTTGCGCCCATTTGTTTGGGCGGCTGGGTGCGCAAGGGGCGACGGCAGCCCGCAGCGACTTTAAAAGTTATTGCCGTTCTTATCGTTCGCATCGGCTGTGTTTGCCTGTCAAAGCCAAATCCCCTGACAGTCGACCAAATAAAATAAAAGTATTTTTTGCTTGCTCATAACAAGTTTTGAAAAGAGCCTCACCACGCTGAGCCAAGCAGCGAAAGAGATGGACAACGAAAGAGAAAGAGAGAGAGAAAGAGAGAGTGAAAGGGAGTGAGAGAGGGTCCCAACTTCACGTGACATCGGTAAATACTGTCTAATAATCATGTCCCATAATCTTTGGGGACTCCCACAGTCCGCTGCCCGCTGTCCGCTGTCCACAGTCCGTGGCCCATGGCCCATGGCCCGAAAGTATGCAAAAGTATTTGCTGTGCGCCTGCAATCAGCCGACAATCAAGCGAATTACACGCAAAATGAGCCGCCGCATTTTGGCTAATGAGCCGACCGGGCCGACCGGGCCGAACCCTGCCGAGCCAAACCCCAAAGATGCCCACAATCAATGGGGCCCGGCCAAATAGACCAAATAGTCCGCACAGCTAATACATACAAATCTATTTGGATATGTGAGAATGCGAATTCAAATGACTGTGTGGGTGAGCGTGTGAGCGAGGGGGAGAAGGAGGGAGATACAGACAGAGACATAGAGCACCATGTTGCAGTGATAGTGGGAGAGAAAGATGTAGACACAGGGTTTAAAAGTACTCTCATTTTGATAGATTTGTTTGCTTTCGTCTTGTTTTCACCATAGATAATTTGTTATAGGGATACTTCGTTCTCCAGAGTTGTAGACTGCTTTCTTCTCTCTCCGTTCTTCCTTTCCGTATGTTGATTTTTCCTGCTCTAAGTTCTTGCATCACCAGACTCTCTTACAGACTCTCTTTTCATCACTGTTTCCTCCCTATAGAATTTTTTTTCCTTTATAGACTCTTCCTGCAATGTAAGGCCTCTTCCGTCTGTAATATCTTGTTTGCCTATCCTATCAATTTTTCCCTCTATAGACTTTTCGGGCTATACTCTTCTACTCTTTCTTTCAATGTAGACCTGACCGTTTACCTTCTATAGATTCTTCTTTCTTTCCATCTGCAGATCCCTTCTTCGATAGGCTCCTTCTCCCACATGCTCATCCCTCTGGAGGCCCTCACTTCACATCGTCTTCTTCTACAGCTTCTTCCGTCTTTCTTCTTTCCCTGTAGACTCCACTTTCCAAATGCTCATTTCAATTATACTTTTCTGTTCTCTCCTTCATTGACTAGTCCCACAGACTCTACCCCCCACTGTAAGCCCTTCACTGTTAACACTTAATTTGTTAGCAAGCAAGCTACATTTCGCTCCACTGTGCCAAGTGAAAAGTTGACTAAATAAATAATATACTTAAACATGGGTCCGCGTTGCTTGACAACATTTCGTTTATTTCGTGCTCCATATTTCTTTGCTGCTCGTTGGATAAGTAGCATTTGGGTTAAAGTCTTGTGGATCTCGTGTCGACAGAGCCATTTTGATTTAGTAGAACGTGTTCGGTAGCATTTCGTGCCCCAGATTCCGAGTGTTGAACGTGTCAGTTGCCCTGATGATGTGCATGTGGAACGTGGCGCTCCAATAGAGGCCAATAATGTCCATTTTGCGACGTTTGCCAATTTCGAGTCGATTTATTTAGTGGAAACCAATAAATAACCAATGATGCACAAGTACGAATACGAATTTGTGTGTTTCTCTCTCTGTGTGTGTGTGAGTGTGTGAGTGTGTGAATGTGTGTACCCGCAGCTCGTTCAGCACCTTGTACCATATCTCTTAATACATGTATATATGTATATCCACATGAGTTTATATCGTATCTAGCGTCGTTCATCCCACTCGCACGCTTTTCGCATTGGTATTCACGTCCGTCGGGGGATTCCCCAGAGTGCATCGCTGACTGCTGCAGCCAGCCCATGCCCATTTCTCGATTTTCATTCGATTTGATTCCATTCCCTTCCATTTTCATGTTCCCCCCCTTCTTTTTTTTTCTTCTTATCTCTTTTTACACGTTTTGTGCTTTGTACTCTGGCAGCGCGCAGTGGCAAATTGTCACCGTTTGTGTTTCATGAAGTCGCATAAAATGTTTCTTAATAACGAAAATATGCTTTAGGTGAATTTCTATATATGTATATAAAGCGTTTAGGTATAGTTAATATCATACAGTCAGTGCCATATATAAAAAAAATATTGAATTCATTTGAAATTTTTAGTTAATTAGAATAATAAAAACTAAAACTGGCTTTAGTGTTGATCATTTTTCATGGATAGCTCTCTCTGCTTTGGTTCAACATTTATATAAATTGTTAGAAAACACCAATTAGTACTTCCTCTGTCGTATATATTCTCTATATAATATGGCTTAAGCTGTTTATGTCGGGTATTTTGCAGTCGCGCAACCGCAACTACATAAATTCTACTTATTTTGTTGACGTTTTTCTATACACAAAAAAACCATTAAAAATGTTTTCTAAGGGGTATTCTTGTTTTAAGTGTATAGAAAACATGCAGGAGGTCACACCTCCTGCAATTCTGGTGCTGCTATATGCATAGATATAATAATTTGGAATACTTTTGCTTTTATATTTAATTATTATTTCCAAATATTTGTTATATATTTATATGCTTTATTTTTACTGTTCTTCAATATCTGATTTTTTAAGCATAACTCGAAGACTATTACAGCTGGAAGCTGGAAGATATGGCTACACACATATAAAAGTATTGGAAGAGAAAGAAAGAGAGAGAGGGCGAGGGAGACAGAGAAGGAGAGAAATCGCATAAGAGAGACAGTTGGAGGGTTAGATAAAGACAGAGTTGGACAGAGAGAGTCCCCCTCGTTGCAGGGTAGCTCTTAGTCAGTCACATGGTCACTAGCCGCGCCATGAGACACGTTTTTTTAGCCGTACTTTCATTTAGTGCCAGAGACAAGCGCGCTCGCTCGCTACACAATTTAACACTTTGCTCTTGCTCTGGGGTATTTTAGAATAAGCCAAGCCAATTTCAATTTCAGCTGGCAGCAGCAATACCCAGCCCAAGCCACCCATCGTGTGGTATGGCACTCAGATATATGTATATGTATTCATATGTGTGCGTGTAGAGATTGCATGTTGCATGTTGGATGCTGCATTGCGTTGTCTGCTCCGTGCTGTTCGTGCAACGGATTCTCGTTTCGGCAAGATGGCGTCGTTGAATGCATTTCCGTTAACATTACATGCTCATTTCCGCTTCGTGTGGCTTTATTAATCGCAAGTCACTTTTTCCCAGGCCAGCCACACACATACACACACACACACAGTTATAAGCCCCATCTATGTGCGTGTGTGTGTATGTGTGTGTGTGCCAACATGTGCCGTGTCTGTCACTTAAAGTGCGCTGAAGCAAACGCTGTCCAAAAAGATTTCCCTCTTTGAATTTTGTCTTTGCTCTTGGCAATCGATGCGCAGTTGGGCAGGTGGCAGAGAGGTGTGTATGTGTGTGTGTGTGTGTGTGAGCTTGGAGGAAACCACTTAGCTGGCAGAGCCAGGTGACATGTTACATATGTATCTAATGCTCACCTTCATGGCATTATCCTGCTTATTTGATGTTTCCTTTTCGCCCGACAGGCAGCGCCGCCTGGGGCGAGCAGGGCCAGCTACAAATTGAGATTTGTTTAATGTGGCGCAAGACTTTTCATCGGACTGGTCACACTTGCCAGTTATGTCGGCTTTACGCTGCCTGTATGACTGGGCGTTTTGTATGGGTATTACGTGTGCTTTACGCAACGGCTCATCTAACTGTCAAAGTGCGTAGGTCTTCAAATCGAATCAGATGGCACAGGTGGCAGCACTCTTTGTCGCTGGCGTTGCCACACAGTTACGAGCTTTATTAATTAGTATTTTACGGCACATTACTGAAGGCCCAACAGCTGCACCAACTGGCTGTCAAAAATATTAAGTGCGCTTAAAGCCAAATTTCCTTATTCAGCCAGATGTGCCACAAATACAACCAACTGGCAATGCTTGCAGGACATTAGCTTGAAAGGGGCTAATTGGGCACTTTATCAGCAAACTGAACACGAGAATATGCTAAAGCCCTGCTCAAGATACGAAAGTTTGTATTATAAGACTACGAATGATTGATTTTTTCAATGCCTTCAATCATGTCTGCCATGTATTTTTATATCGAAGGCACACACTCACAAACATGTCGTCAATCATGGCTTCAATCATGTCTTCAATTATGGTTTGACTTATTGCTTTAATATGATACAAATAATAGTGTAATATTTAATAGCTTGATCGAATCATGCTTGAGCTTAATTTATATTATTTATCAGTGCAATTTGTAATCTAATTTCAATCATATGCATTAAATCATGGCTTCCATCATGAGTTCAATCATACCTTGTAGCGAGCCTTACACGTTATAACGTATCATCAATCATAGTTTCAATTTTCAATCATTATTTAAGCTATGATTTCAATCATACATTCCTGTTTCAATCATGGCCTCATTTATTCTCTCATATATGCTTTCAATCATGGCCTCATTTATACTCTTATATATGCTTTCAATCATGGCCTCATTTATACTCTCATATATGCTTTCAATCATGGCCTCATTTATACTCTTATATATGATTTCAATCATTGCCTCATTTATTCTCTCATATATGCTTTCAATCATGGCCTCATTTATACTCTCATATATGCTTTCAATCATGGCTTCATTTATACTCTTATATATGCTTTCAATCAGGTCTTTTTCACAATTTCATCACATTTACTTCTCAAATTACTCTATCAATCAATCCATCAATCAATGAAACGTTAATACAAAACAGAATATGACATAAATCATGATCAAATAATTGTCTTAGCAAAGAGATATCAGCAGGAGCTCAAGTGAATTCTCTTCGAATTTCAAATGATGTACGAAATGTGATACATCAAAATTGGTCAGGTTTGGTTAACGTGGACTGTCCGACGTGCTCAACTTATTAACGCATGCTAAGCACTACTCCGGAAAGTCGAGTTGAGTGTATTTGTTGTCTTTAATTATAACTATTTATCTTATATTATGCTCGACGGCGTGCGGCAGAGGCTGGCAATGAAATTTGCGCAGTGTTGTAATAAACTAGTTGTTGTTGTTGTTGTTGCTGGTGTTACGTTTAGAGGACCATCAAAGGATCCAAGGAGAGCCGCTGGGCAAAGTGTCAAAACGTTGTTGCCAAGCAATTTGCTTATGCTCGACAAAATGTCTTAACGAAAACATTTAAAGCCCTTCGTGAGTGAGCCGAAAAGTGTTTAATTAGCTGCTTTTTCTGCTTCTGTTGGCTGTTGGCTGTTGGCAAATATTTGTTAATTAGCCGGCGGCACATCAATTAGCGGCCAAAATGAATCTATTTTAAATTGATTTTGGCTTGATTAAATTCGCAGCACCAACAGCTCATTAAATGCCCTGCCAGGCACATTCATAATTTCATAAGCTGCGGCCATGCACGACTTGAGAAGCACTGAGTCTTTAGCTATAAAGGTTCTTCATCTTATTCAGATGATAAGGCAAAGAAATAGAGTTATATATGGGAATTAAACAAAATTTAAAATGGAGTAATTTTATATAGATATTTAACGTATAGTTTTACTCTTGATATGATAAACATTTACATTTTTAGTCAATCTCTATATATATTATGCATTTACAAAAAACTTCTCAATATCTAAATATTAATTGTAGTCCATCAATATTTATCAAAACTCTTTAAAAGTGTCAGTCCATTTCCATATATATATTATATTTAATGCTTGTTTAGATATCTACTCTGGGCATATCAAGTCAAGCACACATTTTACAAGATATATCAAAGTCTATAATTTGGAGTGCTTAAGCAAAATTTGGGTAAATTTTCTTATATTTTATATATATTAAAGTAAGAAATCCTCATATAGGATATATATCCTTCTGTTATATCCACTTTCAAGCATAAGCTTTACAGGGTGTATTTCAGCTTATCAAGCCTCATAACAATTTTTGCAATTATATGATACAGAATGTGTATTGTGTATATATTTCCTACTTAGATATAATCTTTTCAGATAAACATACACAAACTTACAGGGTATATTATAGTCAATCAATGTTTAAGCAACTTTTAAATTACTCCCTCTTTACAACAATACAGTTTCATACATCCACAAGAAGTATTTACTCTCTCGCTCTTTCTACAGGGTATTTGCTAGTCTAAGCATTGCCTAAGAGCTTAAAGCTGTACTTCCACATAGTTTATTTCTATTCAAATATTCTTAGCTCTAACACCATTCTCGAGAGTTTTATGCCTTACAGAGCATTTGTCAGTTTTTAATAAATTCATATATATATATATATATATAAATATATATACTATATATATATTTCATTTGGCCACATTGTGGCATAATTTAATTTGATTTTCACTTTCACTTTCATTTTCGTTTTCATCATGATTCTCATTTCATTCTTGCCTGCCAGCCAATTATGAAAGGCGCTGTGGGGCTTTTCTATTCAATTCTCATAAAAATGACATTCACACAAAAATAAAAAGAGCGAGAGAGTGAGAGTGAAAGAGAGAGAGAGAGCGAGATTGAGTGCGAAGCAGTGAAATGTGCACAACTCATTAGCTGCGGCTTACCACAGTTGTTTGGCTTTAGGACACTCCTTTGTTCTGCGTAGGTGCTTAGCTTCTCCGGCCGTCGTGGCCATCCAGAGCATGAATAATGATTCTGTGTGAATGCCAAAAAAAAAAAAAAAACGAATAATTTACTCTCTCGTTCTGTCTTTCTTTCTGCCCTGCTCAAAATTTTGCATTTAAATTTTGGATGATTGCTAAAAAAGTTTTGAGCATTTCAAATTTTTCTATTGAAGTTGAGGGAAGAGATAAGAGAGCTCAGCTTAATCTGCGCTTCAGTTGAGTTGGCAGAGCTGTATGGTGAGCTTGGCCTGAGGTGAGGTGAGTTGAGTTGAGTTGAGGGTAGACTCTAGCTAGCTAGGTGTGTAGGGCTTTATGGTGGCTTAGGTGAGTTAATTTGAGCTGCAATTGGAAGAGCGAGACTTTGGCTGAGCGTGGTGAGTTTTAGGTTTGTCGAGGTGATTTTACTGAACAGCTTAAGCTACACTTACGTATGGAGAGTTGTGTGGGACCAAGCTTAGTGGGTAAAGTCAGTTTGAATCCGCTTAACTTCTTGGTATGAATAGATGTCTAAAGTGGTTGGATTAGCTTAGATCTAGCTTAATGCTTTGAATTCTAATCAATTTTGGGGCACATATCTCACTTCTACCCTCTTTGCATATATCAAAAGGGGATTTGCTAAATCGTACCACTTCGATTGTGAGTTCCTTTCATTTGGAACTTGCTCTCGACATATTTAAATTTGAATTTATCGCTTGGCGCCTGGTGCCGTTACATACATTAACCAAAAAATATCGACGAATTGGGTCAACGAGCCGCTGCATTAGAAGTGAAAATGAAGAGAGATAAAAAAATTCAAATACAATAATACAAAAAAATGCTAGAAATGGAAAGCTCTTCAGATTCAGTGCTGAAGTGCAATGCATCAAGTGCCAAGTGGGGAAGAGCCTCAAGTGGGGCGAGAGCGTCAAGTCCTTTTCACATTTCAAACTCATTAGTGAAAACTCAGTTAGTGTGTGTGCAGGTGTGTGTTGGTGTGTGTGTTGGTGTGTGTGTTGGTGTGTGTTGGTGTGTGTTGGTGTGTGTGTGTCTGCCATCGTCTTAGGCTTGACTGTCGTGTGAGTGATAAAAACTTGAACCAAATTGAATCAAAGTGCGGCATAGACGATTTGTATTTACATATAGAATATTTACACATGTGCGCCAGTCTGGGTGTGTGTGTTTGTATATGTATTTGTATATATGTACACAAGCTATGCTAATGTTAAGCCATTATTAAGGTACTAACGCGCACTTGGATCGCAGCATTGGAAACACAATGCTGTCCACGTCTATAGATCAATGTGGGAAATGAAGCATCAAACCGATCGATAGTAATGGAAAAACAATGGAATAAATAGAAGATAAAAGTTAGAAGAAGCTAACAAAGAGAGAAGAGAGGAGACAGGACAGGGAATTCAGGATAGAGAATAAAGAAGATAGATGGCATAGGAAAGAGGAACGATGATGTATGACCGATCATAGATAACAGATGATAGCTTATAAATGATAATATATGCTAGATGGCAGCTCACAAATTATAGATGCCAGCTGATCATAACGGAATAGTTTACGCTCTCGTTCTGGCTTTCTTTCTGCCCTACTCAAACTTTTACATTTAAATTTTGGATGATTGCTAAAAAGTGTTGAGCATCTAAAATTTCTCTTTTCAAGATGGGGAAAGAGACAAGAGAGCTCGGCTTGAGCTGCGCTTCAGTTGAGTTGGCAGAGCTGTATGGTGAGCTTGGCCTGAGGTGAGGTGAGGTGAGTTGAGTTGAGGGTAGCTACTAGCTAGAGCTTAGGTGTGTTGGGTTTTATGGCTGATCATGGATGCCAAAGCATAGCAACTACAAGAATTTCGGGAGCATTATGCCCTTCTTCTCTTCATTTTGCTTTTTAAGCGAAACGTGTCAATTGAAGCGGCAGAAATTTGCGATTCAAATGAGGCTGGTGGGACGTTTATTTCGACAGCGAGTGTATGCAAATGTGTAAAAGCAAGCTGTCAGACACTAAATACACACACACACACGTTGAGAGCGCTGTGTGTGTGTGGGCGTGTGTGTACCTCACCCACACATACACAGAGACAGACACACATGTAGCACACACCGCAGCCGCCAGTTGTGGCAATAGCAACATATCATTTCATTTAATTTAGTTACATTTCCACAATTTAATTTGTATTTTTTTTTTCATTTTTAATTTAAAAAATTTATATTTCATTATATTTGTATTTTTTCGTTGTGCGGCTGCTGCTCCAAGTGCTTGCAGGCACATGCGGCTGGCGAGGGGGCGTGTGGGGCATGCCACATGCGGCATTAGCACAAAAGCCGGCTGGCGCTCAGTCTGCGGCTAAAATAATTCAAGCAAAACGCGCAAACGGCCAGCTGCAAGCGCAATGCACAAAACAACAGTTAGCCGGCGAGGTGTGCGTGTGTGTGTGTTGAGTGGGCATGGCCAGGGGTTGGCTGTGCACACTTGACAGCCCGTGCAGCAGAAGAAAAAAAAAATAGAAGGAAAACTAAAGTTTATGGGCGAGCTATGCAAAAGTATCTTACAGATACTTGCCGCGTCTAGCTGCTGTATCTGTGTGTGTGTGTGTGTGTGGTGTGTGTGTTTGTGTGTCTGTGTGAGTGTGTGTGTAACTTTTGCCGCAGCGGCCACCACACAATGTCATTAACCAAATGAATGGCTGACGCTGCAGATTTGGTTGAGCTATAGGGCCTGGGGAGGGGGTGTGGGGAAGGCGTAGAGGGGACAGAGACGTCGTTTACTTGTGATTAAGTCGGTAGCCCGCAGAAGCTAAGCGCCCGGCTCAGCCCACTCTAACTAGGCCTAGATTACCTAGCTTGGCTTGTGGCCCAACAACATTTCAACAGCTAAGCCAGAGAGCGAGAGAGAGAGAGAGAAAGAGAGAGAGAGGGAGCGACAGAGAGTGAGAGGGAGATGAAGCGAGCGAGTGGTAGATGAGACTCAAAGGAATGTCAGAGTGATGACAACAACTTAATGGAAATAACTGCACATTTATAAGTGACAACTTTGTTGTTGCCAGAGCTATCTCTCCCTCTCCCTCTCTCTCTCTCTTTCTCTGTCTGTCCCGTGCACTCGCGTGTGCGGGCGTGTGTGTGTGGGTATCTTTGGGCATCTTGCCGTGTTTTCATTGCCTGGGCCAAGAGCGTATAATTTATGGCCAAGGCGTGGCAGACAAATGGCCGGCATATGCAGGAGCTGCCTTTTGGGTTTGGGATCCGACCAGATAGAAACATATATAAATATATATATATATATATATATACCTATATATGAATGTGTATGTGTGTGTGTGTGTGGGTGTGGCTGTGAGTGTGAGTGTGTGTATGCACGCACACAATCGCAATAACTAACGGTAAATTAGTTTGCAAACAGAGTGAAAAAGGCAACTGGCAGATGAAACCTAATTTGGACCCGGCACACCATAAGCACGCACACACACAAAGAGCGAGGAGAGAGAGAGAGAGGGAGGGAGAGAGAGAGGGAGAGAGAGACACCCGCACACATGCTGCGCTAGCCACAAGCGAAACTGATTGAGGGGCAGCAAAAATGGCAACAGCCTGCAACAATAGCAAACCAAACCAAGCCAAATCAAACGAAACCAAACCCAAAAACCAAGCTCAACTAAGCGTCGCATCAGTTCACAATTGCAGCTGTTCACAGTGCACAGCGTACCGCACACAGTTCATAGGCGGCAAAAGTGTGGCCCAGCTAATGCAATTTAATATTTATCGATATGTGGATTTAGAGTCGAAAATCACCCAAAACGCTGCAATGAAATGTTTCGGCATAATGGTAAAAGCATGTCACTAAGCCAGCGAGGCATGCGAATAAAGCTAGAAGCAATCGATCCACACAAAAGTTATCGATAGCTCGGATTATGGTTTGAAACATCTCTGTGTCGATAGATTGGACTCTAATATCTCTCTTATTTTGCATTAATGGTACCAGAAGTCAACTTAATTCTTGCCTTTCTTATATTAGTCATCGATTTTAGAATAAACAATATCGATATTTATTTGTGTAAAGCAAAGAATGACACATCTTAAATCGATAAAACCAGAAGAAATCTTAAACTACATATCAGTCCTAGACTTTAAGTGCATTTAGAATCGACTATCGATAATATGTTTGTTAGTTCTCTTTATTTTATTTTATCGATACATTTCATACATACATTATCGATACATATCATACAGTTTATTGCATTACCTAAGCAAAGTTACTCCTGCCAGCTTTTTGCTGACCATGATTTTAAATCAAATCAAATTTCATTGTGAATCCACAAACGCGGCTTGCCATCGATATATCAGCATATCGATATTTATTTGCATTTAAGCCGGACTCATCTTGCTCCAGCTTGTTACGCCAATATGAAATTCCAGCGCACATGACGTCGACTTCTCATCGAACAATAAACGTTCCGTAGCCCTATCTCTATAGTGTTTCGCTCTGAATTGAACCAGCCCGTCACACCTCCTTCGGCCACGGCTACGGCAACAGCTACGGCTACGGCTCTCTGAAGTCGAGTTCTCTTCTTTTTTTTTTTTTTATCAATTTGGTTTTGGGCTATGTGGCTCACATTGGGCTGGCTCGTTTCCACAGTTTCGGGTGGGAGCGTGGCCACAAAAACCGCTGGATTTCATTTTTATACTCATTAGCAAGGTGCGAAGCGGGTATATATGGTGCTTGCCCATGGCCAATGGGCCAGTCTCCAGAGTGTTACGCCTAGATTAATGCGAACATTTTGAATCATGAATTTCTCACGATGCCCTTTTAAATCACCTACCTTTGAGTCGCAATGAGTCATGTGCATTGGGCAGTCGGTGAGGCTCGACTGGGTTGCTGTGCCGTGCTGTGTGTTTTTTCTTTTCGGTACGCATTCGCACACGTGTGCGCGACGGCCCAGCTGCCGTCACATGGCGTGCTGTGCTGCTGCTGCGTGGTCAGGGAATGGTCAGGGCATGGTCAGAGTCTGGTCAGGCCCTGGCCAGTCTTTATTAGGCTGCGTTTTCAGTTTGCCTTTTTTTTTGGGGGGGCTTCCTGCTGTTTCGCGTGCGCCTTTTAATTTATTTATCACTGGAGCCGAAGCTGGAGCCGAGCTGTAGCTGGCCATAGCCACAGCCGGCGCACCGCAACTGGCGGATATTTTTTTGGCCAGGGTCAGGGATTGCAATCGGAGTCGGGGCTGCCAATTTTCGTTGGTTTCTTTTTGTCTTGTATGGCTGTTGTTTATGCAGCCGAGTGATGTTAATGGCGGCTCGCATGGCTTGCAAATGACCATACGCACGACCTACACACACACCCACACCCACACCCACACACAGACACGGTTCGAGCATATTAATGTGTGCATGTCCCCTGCGTGTGCAGCATTCATTGCACGGCTCTTGGCACGAATCACAGCTGTCCAAAATGCGAGCAATTTAACTTGATTTATATGCGAGCATACGCTAATGTGTTACTCATGTCCGCCAGATAGTAGACATACATGTGCAATAATCAATTAAAATTTTGCCATGCTGTAATAGGTTTTTCATGTTGGCTTAACGCTTATTGAATAATTGAAGAGAGAAGCGTTCGCTGTTCGATTTTAGATGACATAGGCAGTCAGAGATGACATTGCACAGAGAGAATTTTCAATTTATCAATGTTTCTCTCTGCCTCTTCAATTAAAGCAGGAGTATTTTATTAAAGAAGTTTCCTGCTTTTCTATTCCTTAATTAAGATCTTAATTTATGATTGCTTCTCTCTGTCACTTTAATTATGGCAGGAGTATTTTATCAAAGCAGTTTCATGCTGTTCTACTCTCTAATTATGAACATTTAGTTATGACTTTCTCCATTTCTGTTAGCTTGTTACATTATTTTTGCATACTTCTCCACTTCTCGCTTCATTTTGCTCACATTACTTCTCATGCTTTCGTCTTTTTAGCTTTTTGACTCTCTGCCGGCATCCATTTTCTTGCTTTATTTCACCAATCAAACACTTCGGATATGTGAATTTCATTCCGGTTTCGCTGCTCTCTTTTTCCTTTCTTTTTTTTTTTTTTTTTTTTGACAATTGAGCTCATCAGTTGCTTTTCACTTTTTGTTTAGCTTCTCTTTTTGCTGGGCTTCTTGCTTGATAAAGTTGTTTTTCGTCTATTATCCACAATTGAACTTCATCTCTTGTTTTGCATCTCAGTTTTAGCTAGTTAACTTAGTTTTTACTCAAGTGCAAAGCAAAGCTTCTCGCTTTAGTTTTTGCTTTGCTTTTTCAAGATTCTAACTTTCATCTTCTCGTAATATTTAACTTGTAGGAACTTTTTGCTTGGCGCAGTTAATTGCTTCTCTCTTTGCTTCTTTCTGCTGAATTTTTTGTTCCTACTTTCAGTAATTTGGTTGATTGACTAAGATGTAATAGCGTTTATCCCATAACTTATCGTAGCGCTTCTCGGTTTTCTTCCCCCTCTTTCTAGCTTTACTGTTAGCTTTTTCCAGCTAGGTTTTCCTTAGCCAATTCCTCTCTTGTATTTGATTGACAAGGATGTAACAATGCATATCCCATAACTTATCTCAGCTCTTCTCGCTTCTCTCGCCTCCTGCATTGTCTTCGCTTCAGTGTCTCTTCGCTCCTTCTGCTGAGCTTTCTCTTCCCAATTCTTCAAATAAAAGATTGACACGGATGTAACAATGCTTATCTCATAACTTTTCTTCTCGCTTTTCTCGCCTCCTGCATTGTCTGCGCCTTTGTGTAGGCATTGCAAGCTGCATCGACTGACAGTGTCGAGCGCTTCAATATATTTTCCTGAGCTCTTCAGCTAAGACCTGTCGACTCGAGGGCCCATTACTCAAAAATGTCAAAACCAAGTGGAAAGTGTCAGGGGAAGCGGCGAAGCACTTGGCGCAGCAATTATATTAACCTGCCCATGAAACGTGAGCTCGTTTAAGGCAGTCCATCAAAGGGGCCAAGAGCTTCAATGCCAATGTATGAAGATCTATATAGATATATATGTATGTATATAGATGTAGATATATATGTATGTATACAGCAGCTGATTTATGTAACCATCGGCCATAATAAATCCTCAATAATTTATAGAGTTGGGCGACCGCAACATTGACCCGAACGAAAAGCAAAATTTTGTACAAATATTTGTCTCAATCAAGCGAAAAACCACGCCAAAAGTGTGGGAACAATTTACGCCATGCCACGCCCCCTCACCGACTCCTTTCATAGCTCAATGTGACAAGAACCGGACAACAGGGCAGTCAATTTATATTAAGAGACTTTCTGCGTAGCCCTCGC
Organism: Drosophila mayaguana; assembly: GCA_037075325.1. NCBI lineage: Eukaryota > Metazoa > Arthropoda > Insecta > Diptera > Drosophilidae > Drosophila > Drosophila mayaguana. The sequence goes on along the minus strand of JBAMCG010000127.1, from coordinate 1,966,763 downwards.
CCGCAGGAGTCGGTCGACAAGGCAATCGGAATGGAGCAAAGCGCTAAAAAGGCAATTCAATAAAACATTCAGCGAATGGACGGAGTGAAGTGAGATAGAGAGAGAGAGAGAAGGGGTGGAGGATGTGGGGGCACGTTAAGGGCAGCTCAGTGCTGAACTTACGCTGCTCCCCAGATGCCAGCACTTGAGCAGAAAGCAAAGAGGGCGAAGGAAGTAGAGCGAGGCAGAGAGAGAGAGAATGAGAGAAAACAGCTGAAGGCATCGAGAGCGATTGGGCTTAAGCAATTGCAGATTTGTGTAGCCAAGTTAGAATAATTCCATTCTGGATGGGATTATGCACGGCGTCTATACAAATACTCGAAATATTTTCTAAAGCATTTCGGCTCAATCCGAGGCCGTTAGAGAAAGAGAGAGTGAGAGCGAGAGAGAGAGAGAGAGAGAGAGCAAAAAATATTTGTACTCGCATGCAGCGCATAATAAGAAAATTCCTGTACGCCTTGGCATGCCAAATGCTCATCATCCAGCCAAGCTGTAGTCCATGAGTCGACCGTCTCTTTCTTCCTCTCTCCCGCTCTCTCTGTCTGCCACACTCATTCACTTTCTCGAAATGGCAAAAACGCTCAACTATGCAGCCAACAACTCTGCTTCGCATTCACATACTGAGTAACCGCCAACACTACAAACAACGCGGAATGTCATAAACTCGTACTCTTATAGCCAGCAGGACACACGCACACACATGTACATATACATGCTGACACACACACACACTCCTATACACCTCAGAGCCAAACGTCAGAGGCCAACTTTCAAGTTCAACGTCAAAAAAAAGGACGGAAACTTTTTCATGTTCTCAAATAGGCAGGCATAGCATAGGCTATATATATGACTATAGGGTGTTCTTTTTTTGTAACTAACTAGTATAGGGTGCTCTTGGAATACTCTAGAGCTACGATGACTAAATATTAATGAGCTAACTGAACTTAGTTTCCACACTTGCCGCAAAGAAAACATAAAACACTTTCGACCTGACTCTTAACACGAAATATATACTATGAGTTATATAAATGATGTATAAATATAGTATATATATAATCTATATAGTATCTATATAATCTATATAGTACATGTAGTATCTGGAACTAAAGAAAAATTGGCAAAGTATATTTTATACACAAGTTTATGTATGTATAGTAACTTTGATCGATATCTTTATAGTATGTTTTATAGATATATGTATATACATCTATGTACACTCAGCGCATATCTAAGATCTACTTCCCATCATTATATATATTTCACAAATGCATACATACAGACTTATATCTTAAAAGTATACATACATAATAACTCTTTTCAAATCTAATACAATTGAATTTCTCGGCTTTCTAACCATTCTCATTGAACTGTTCATCCATTTTTCTTTAGCTAACAGTTCCAGTTACTGCATATTTTGTAGCTAACCTCGATTAATAATAAGGATTTTCAATTAAAGCAAATTTATTTCACACATTTCCTTGATGTTTGGTAAGGTAACTGAAATTCGATGCCACAAAGATCATAAACTATTTCAGCTTGGCTTTTGTGCTCTGCCAGCATTGAAATTATGATGGGGTATATTTGCTTAGGTGAAGGCATGTTACAGGTAGAGAAAGAGAGTGAAGAGTGAGAGAGTGTGAGAGAGAGAGAGAGAGAGAGAGTGATTTAGTAGCTCAGACTCAATAGAAGTGAGAGAGTGTGAGAGAGAGAGAGAAAGATTTAGTAGCTCAGACTCAATAGAAATACACGTTGGCATCATTTATACTAAATGATATAGGACATATGCTGATTTATCTGTGTATCTATCTATTCCTAGAGTCATAGATGTATATAGATGAAATGCTATGGCCACCAGCTCCTTACATCTTGGCGAGTATTTATGGGCTGGGCATGCTCCATCAAAACATATATATATATATATACATCTTTTCTTTTTGTTTATTGGTAGTGCGAGCTTAGGGCCAAGGAGCAGTCAAGCAAATGCAATAAACTCGGAACCAGTTTATTAAATTTACAGTTATGTGTGCAATGTACGGCTGCTTTTGTTGTTGTTGTTGCAGTTGTTGCTGTTGTAGCTTAAATTGCCAACGGGATAAAAGCTGTTAAGTGTGAATGAAAATGCAATTGAAAAGTTAAGACAAAGCAATCGAGAACAAAGCAATTGAAAAGTGAGTACAAAAAATAAGTAAAAGTAAAAAGGAAAAGAAGTTGGAAAATCGAGTAGGTGTTTAGCAAACGTTTTTTCTGATAGTTTTTCTTTCTTCTTTGCGACTTCAGCTGAAAAGTAGGCAACACACAAATCGAATTTTCAGAAAATTAAAACTTTTTGCACTGCATCTTCCATGTGGGGAATGTCAGCTAAATGTGTGTGAGGGCGTGTACATATATGTGTGCGTGTATGTATCTCCCTCTCCCTCTCCCTCTCTGAGTTGAGATTAAGCATCTGAATTGCTTAGATTTCATTTAAAAGATACTCACTTGCGCTTATTGGACTGTCACACAGAAGCTCAGCTCAAAAGTAGGCTACAGAGAGGGAGTCGAGTCACTTAATAATGAATGAATACACATGTTGGAGCGTATATGAGTGCACATGAAGATATATATGGCCCATATATATTTGGCCTAGATATAGATCTAGACATTAGCCAAATTAAGCAATTTAAATATGCAAAAGCTGAGAGAAAACTGCATTTAATTTCATTATTAAAAGCTAATTTGTTTTTGACATATTTATATATAACATACAAATAGCCCTGCTGGACAGATACCTCATGAATTATAATTAAATTTCTGTGTTCTCAACAAAAAAATTATAAAAAACAAGTAAGAAAGTAGCAGACGGGTGCTACTGACTGCAGAATACATTGCATTATTATTATTATTATTATTAGCACGTGCTAGTGCAGACGTACAGAGAACAAGACGGACAAAACCAATATGCTAAATTCACTCTCGTGAATGAGCATAGCTTGAATGATATACAGAAAACCTGCACTATCCTGATGCAGCGCAATACCCAAGAGCTCAGCTCAACTATAAATTTCTGCATATTATGTATATTAAGCTCCCTTGCTTTCAGTCTCTTGGCTCCCCTTTCCCTCTAACATATATACATTATCCAGCCATTGATTGGAATTGTTATGCATAGCAAAATCCGAGAATATTCCAGTTGAGCTATCTCCAATAATTATGTAGATTCAGTTAATATGCTCGTCATTTGCATAATACAAACTCAACTCGAATGTATTATATCGAGAGCCAATGCAATCATATGTGATGACAAATTGTGAATATTTTTCAGTTATTCGAAAGTTAAGCGAATAATAAATTGAACAGATAAAGAGGAGAGCGGAGATGGAGATGGAGATGGCAATGGACGCAGAGGAAGCTGAACAATGAGCACAATTTGTTGTCTATAAGCGTTGCTATTTCCACTTGAGTGAGACGACAATGCCAATGAGTAGAAGGAAAAGAAGAAGAAGAAGAAGAAGCATTTGCCAAATGGAAATTCAGTGTGAGAGCCCGTTTCACTCTGCTCACATTTTCCCTCTAGTTTTTGCTACTTTTTCCCCATTTTTTGTTCGCTTTTTTTTTGTTGCGGTTGTAAAACAAACAGAAACGAGTTGGCGCGGACACCGTTTGGCAAATGATATATGTGAGTGCTTCTGTTGTGCGTGTCTGTGTGTATGTGTGCGAGACATATGTAGGATAACAAATCAATTTTAGTGCCAGACATTGCACAGCAAAGGCAAAACACTCACTCGAACTACACCTCAGCGCTGGACTTCAGCTCTTTTGGGCGCACAAATTACTTCCGCTGTGCCAGACTCTAGAGATGGCAAACTCTGAATTGACAGCTAACAAAATTGTTTCAGATATTGTAATTTATATATCATAGATAGCTGGAGCTGTTCAGCGCTGGATTTGCAAATTATTTTGTAAACTATGAAATTGGCTGGCCAGAGCGAAAAGCCAAGAGGTAGAAAACCAGTTGAAGTGACTCCTTTGAGCACTTTTCGAGCTGCGAACTCTAGAGCCTACAGACTCTTTATGTGAATGTGGCCATTTCTTGGGCAAACTTAAAGGGAGACTTCAGAATTAGTTTATATTTATGCTGCTTTGGTAATGCAAAAGCTGATTTGCCCTTAGACTTGGGTTTCAAACTTAGAAGCCAAATATTAAGCAGCTTCCCAATTTAAAAGTCCATCTTCCAGCGGAAAGACCTCCTTATTTTTAAATTTGAAGAACCTATTAGTCATTTCAATCTTCAAGCTTATTCTATCTATTCTATCTAATATATAGATAGTCTATATAGTCTATGTGGTCTATCTAGTCTATCTACTCTATCTAATATATATAATCTACCTAGTCTATCTGGTCTATTTAGTCTATCTATTATATCTACTCTATTTAGTCCAATCTACTCTATCTTGACTAGATAGTTTATATAGTCTATATAGTCTATGTAGTCTATCTAGTCATCTACTCTAGAGCTAGAAGTCTCTACTATATCTAGTCTATCTAGTCTATATAGTCTATCTAGTCTATCCAGTCTATCTACTTTATTTAATATATATAATCTACCTAGTCTATCTGGTCTACCTAGTTTATTTCTTCTATCTACTCTATCTAATCCAATCTACTCTATCGAGACTAGGTAGTCTATCTAGATAGTCTATCTAGTCTATCTAGTCTATCAATTCTATCTACTCTATCTAGTCCAATCTAAACTGTCTTGACTAGATAGTCTATCTAGTCATCTACTCTATCTTGTTTATTTTGTCTATCTAGTCTACCTACTCCATATCAATCCATACTCCATACTCCATACTCCATACTCCATAGCCCAATCTACTCTACCTAGTCTAACGAAATTCACTTCGCTATCAATTTAGAGCAATTCTTACCTAGTCATATTCAACATACAATAGTTGCCCAACAGCTCGTGGCTCTTGAATCCACTAAAAAATCAGTTGAGGGAGCAGCAGTTGGGGAGGAAACGAAATTCGCCAGCGTAAAAAAGGCAATGGACAGTGGTAGCTGCAGCAACAGCTCCATTCACAGCTCCAGTTCCATGCACAGGTCCGCCTGCGATGCTCAGCTTGCGTCTGTGTGCTCAGGGCACTCGGTTCTTCGTTTATCTCAATAAATTCAGTGGCGAAACGCAGCGAATCGCTGTCACTTTTGATTGTAATCGAGTGTTTGCAGCGTCGCTTTTTGCACTCCATGTGGCTGGCAGCTCCATGCCACACAACACTGTCCATGTCCGCTGTCAAACAGTTTGATATACTTTGCAAACTACGTTTATACGATATCCACGCTGTGTCTATCTGAGTGTGTATGAGTACATGTGCGTGTGTGTGTGTGTGTGCTTGCCAATTGGATTTGACATTTTATTGGGTTTTCTTTCTCGTTACTGCCGCTCCACTGCGTCGCAGCTCCCTCTGGCCGCCTCCAACCGGGGTCCGGCTCGGTTGAGATGCTGTTGTCGTTGTAATTGATGTTCAGTTGCCTGGCCGAGAGTCCTTTGGTAACATAAATCTAATGACCTGAGCTACGCATACAGCTGCACCGGACTCGACTGCGGTTCGAAGTCAAGAAGATAACATTCAGCCCGAAAGATTGAATTCCTTTGCCGTTCGTCCTTGCCTAGCCCGGCCATGGCTTGGCTTACGTTTATTTTTTCCTTTTTTTTATATATTATTTTTTTATTTCTGCTTTTTTTTTTTTTTTTTTTGGTAATTAGTGCAGAGGCAACTTGATTATCTTGGCTTGTACTACAAATTCGCCCCACTCCGACCCACTTCAGGCCGGGGCCAGCGCACGTAATTGTGCTCGTATTGCAATCATTCATTTTGAGCTTGTTATAAAATAGCAAAAAAGCAAAAGGCCATAGTCAAATAACAGACAACTGGGTGGGAGTGGCAATGGGCGAAGCCAGCCTTAAGAATGTTTCTTTCCTACTCACTGAGCAACTAAATAAACAAAGGCCTTTACTCAGCAGATGTAGCTGAGACTATCATTAGCTATTTATGTGAAGCAATTTGTGACTCTATACGAATCAAGCAGATTGTTGAACTAGCAACTCAAGTCCTTAACTGTTGCTAATGTTCAAATAACTTAAGAGATATACCACGAGCTACGTGAAGAGGCTAGAAGTTGGCAATTCCAGTGTTCATGAAAAACTCTTTGCTTAGGTGAAAATATACTGCTCTTAAAGTCTTGGGTCCTGAGGGTACCTAGGTTAGGAAATGGGTAAAAGCTTCCGACCCTAACTATTTCTTTATCTACAAATTATACAGGTTTTATATATTACGGTCATAGAGCCTATGTTCTAGATGCTACCTTGATTAAACGAAAAATAAATGGTATCACGCTTCTCTTCAGGCTTTATATCTTAATGTCTTACAGGCTTGGGTCCTGAGAATACTAAGGCTACCATTCTTTTTTGTTAAAATATACAGGCCTAAAGTCGTTGGGTCTCAGAGTCTATGCTACAGAAGTTGCCTAGTTTCAAAGATAATAAATGTTGTTCCTTTTGTCCACGTTGCAGGTCTCTCGGACACAAAGCTACATGAAATCTTTCTGGATGACAAGGAAATCAAGCTGAGCTGGATGGTTGATTGGTATAAGCAGGAGGTGCTCTTCCATTTGCAGAATGCATTCAATGAGCAGCATCGCTGGTTCTATTTGGGCTTCTCGAAACGTGGCGGCTTAGCCGATGCAGATATTTGCTTCTTTGAGAATCAGAATGGCTTCTTCAATGTGGTCACCGACACCTACACCAGCCCCGATGGGCATTGGGTGCGTAAGGACTATCAGCAGGACTGCGAGGTCTTCAAAATGGATGAATTCACGCTGGCCTTCAAGCGCAAGTTCGATACCTGCGATCCGCTCGATCTGCGTTTACATGTAGGTGGATTGATATACTTCAAATTTGGTTAACTCTATGTTATATATACTTTGTGTGCTCTGCAGGAGGGCACCATGTATGTGGTATGGGCACGCGGCGAATCGGAGCTCGCTCTGGAGGATCATCAGTTTGCGTTGCCCAATGTGACGGCTCCACACGAGGCGGGTCTTAAGATGTTGCAGCTACTGCGCGCTGACAAGATCCTCATTCCCGAAACGTAAGTATAACTAGTCCTCCGTTTGTTCTTGAGGGGGCTAGGTCTTAACCTCCTACTTTTTCCTCAGCGACTTGGAGCAAATCGAAATAACGCTGGAGCAAGCTCCGGTGCCCAATCAAGAGACCACCTACTGGTGCCATGTGCAGCGTTTGGATGACTTTGTCAAAAATCGCATGCATATCGTTCAGTTTGAGCCAATCGTCAAGACACCTGGCATTGTCCATCACATGGAGATCTTCCACTGTGAAACGGACGAGCATGCTGAAATTCCACTGTACAACGGCGACTGCGAACAGCTGCCCCCGGCAGCCAAGGTCTGCTCCAAGGTAATGGCATTGTGGGCCATGGGCGCCAGCACCTTTACGTATCCACCAGAAGCCGGCCTGCCGATCGGTGGACCCGGCTACAATCCCTACGTACGGCTTGAGGTGCACTTCAATAATCCAGAGCTGCAGAAGGGTGAGTACAGAGAACTTGAGATGAATGAGAAAGTTATTACAAAAATCATAAGGATATGAGAGATGGCAAAGAAATCGTATGCCAAGATTTTCCTATATATTAGAATATTAAGAAATACAAAGAAAATACTGAAATGTAAATATTTAAAGATCAACACAAGATTTTAGAAAATCTCGACTAAGATTAAGAAAATCGTTCATATTTCGTATGCTTGAAGTATCAGCTTAATGTCTAGTTGAGAGATCATAAAGATAGGTGAAAGTCGATCAAATTTTGGTTATTCGAAAATGTAGAAAAAAAAGAAAACATTTTTAAGGTATTGCGGAATTATTCCACCTGGAAGTCTGAGCTATCCGTTAGGGTATTTTCTAGTCATGCATAGTCCAACAGATACCTTTGTTTATTTATCAACAATGTTTCGTTTTTCTTAAAAAGAAGAAGCAGCTGAAAGGGGCAAAAATGTGTTCACACTGACAATGGCAATTTACCAGGGGTAATTCGATTTAGATGATTGTTGAGCTGAACTTTTGTGTGGTGCGTTGCTCACGTCTTCTTCTTCTTCCTTACTTGCTTTTGTTTTTATTTATTTATTTTTTGTTCATAAAAGTAGATTAAAACAGATACGTGTATATACAAATACAAATATGCTATATAGACATACATTTGGCTGTGTGCATAAGGTTGATTTCATTAAAACTTTTGTATAAATAACAACGAGAGGGAGTGACTCTGACTGTGACTGTGACTGTGACTGTGACTGCTACAAACCGCTGAGCTGACGTAAAATGTCATTATTGCCGCTTGAAGTGTCCTTGTGTCCCCTCATATCCCAACATATCCTTGTCGTTGGCCTCATCTAGCGCAATGCATGGTCACAGAGCATACTCACTGAACCACTCAGCCCAATGTCTTACTCACGGTGTGTACTCTCTGTGTGTGTGTGTGTGTCAGCTAGAGATGAGTCGAATTTCAAATAACGTGAGTACTCATAATATCTTTTTTTATTTCTGAATTGTTGCTTTGGCTAGCATTATTTATTTATTTTATTACTTCTTTTCTGGGATTTCGTTTTAATTTCAAACTCTGTTTATACATTTTTGGTCAATTTTTTCTTACTTTATAGATTTTATTCCTAAATTAGAGCGTATTATCGAATATATCGGTCCGTCTTGCTGTCTGTCCGTCTCTAATGGAGTTTGAGATTTGAAATCTGGAATATATATGTATGGGTAGCCTTGTCTGGTAACGTGCTAAGATTCTCTTGATGCGCCCATAGGGGCGTGGCAAATCCGAAAATTGACCTGGCAGCGTTTCGGTTGAATGAATGAGTATTCCGCCCATTTTCAAAATTATTCAATTTATTTTTTAATATGAAAAGCTTTTCTATTGCACATAGTTTATATATATATATATATATATATATATATATATATATATATATATATATATTTTTTTTTTTTTTTTTTTTTTTCATTTATATGTATATATATACACGACGACTCACGCACAATCACGAGCTGTTATTATTTTTAGGGGTTGAGTTTTGCGTGTCTCTAGGGATTGGGAGCGGCGCGACTTGTGTGCATCTTGCACGGAGCCGCTGCTGTCCGTCGTAATTTGTGTGCGCTTTCATTAATATTAATCATACGCCCTGCAGGTCTGATGGACAGCTCTGGATTTCGCATTAAATTATCGAAGGCATTGCGGCAATACGATGCTGGCGTCATGGAATTGGGTCTCGAGTATACGGACAAAATGGTCATACCGCCTGGCCAGACGGCCTTCCCACTGAGTGGCTACTGTGTGGCGGACTGTACACGGGTCGCATTGCCACAGACGGGCATCATTATATTTGGATCGCAGCTGCATACGCATTTGCGCGGCGTTCGCATCCTCACCAGACACTTCCGGGGCGAACAGGAGCTGCGGGAGGTAAATCGCGATGATTACTATTCGCATCACTTCCAGGAGATGCGCACGCTGCACTACAAGCCGCGCGTCCTGCCGGTAAGCATTAAATTCGTGCTCTCACTCTATTTGCAGGGAGTAATCTGCCTCGCCCTCTCTCTCGCTCTCGCTCTCTCTCTCTATCGCTCTTTTTCTGCAGGGCGATGCACTGGTCACCACCTGCTATTATAATACGCTCGGCAGTGCGAATGTCACCTTCGGCGGCTTCTCCATTAGCGATGAGATGTGCGTCAACTATATACACTACTATCCGGCCACCAAGCTGGAGGTGTGCAAGAGTTCTGTTTCGGAGGAGACACTCGAGGATTATTTTATCTATATGAAGCGGTAAGCGAATGAAATGCGGGCGTGCTTAATGTTTCAATTAAGACGGTGAGGGAGGAAAGCAATGGAGTTAACAGCAGGAGAAGTGAAGGTAGCGGGGTCGGGGACTTCCCCTTCAGCGGAAACTGAGCGAGTTGAGAGACCAGCGGGAACGCAGCCTAATGGCATTTTCTCATCTATCTCCCTCTTTCTGTCTCTCTCTCTCTCTCTCTCTCTCTTTTCACTCTTGCTCTCTCCGTCTGTTCGTTCTTCCATCAAAGGCAAAAGTTTGGCATTCCGGAATTTGTTGAGGCTCCGGTTTGCGGCTGCCGCGCTTTAAGCGTATTCATAACGGAAATGTCTTCAGCTTCCTGTTCGTTCGCCCGTCCGCCCGTCCGCCCGTCCGCCCGTCCGCCCTTCCGCCCTTCCGTTCGTCTGTCCGACCCGTTCGCGCTTTTCAAGGTGCACGCTAATTGCCTGCGTTAATGGGCCCAGGCCTAAACTGGCAAAGTCCTTGAAGGCGCGTCGCATTGTTAGTTGGCTGTTTGTGAAGGCAGCGTCAGAAGAAAAGTATAAACTCTTCTTCGCATTATTTTTGAACATTAGATTAGAGACTTGCGAGACTTGTGAAACTTGCGAGACTTTTTCGGAAGCCAAAAAAATTGGGTTCAAGCCTCGTGCCGGCACACAAAAGCCGCCTGATGAGGCAACTTATGAAAATTTACGTAGCACAAAAAGGTAAAATCCGTAGGTGTCTGCCAGCTGTGACGGGTAGAAGAAAAGCTTAGCCAAAATAGGCTGCCCGTATAGCGGGAAAACAATGGGATAGCTTGATATATTTAGAGCCACCTTTAGGTCGCTGACAATCGCTTGCGGACTTCGCATAAAAAGGGCCTGAGCAATGCATTCCCAAAATTTATGATGCCCAAAGAAAGGCGATAAAGTTTAAAACGAAATTGGAAAGTATTTAAAAGTGTTTCATTTCCATTTCGTTCCACCAGAAACAGACAAAATTAACATGAAAAGGTGACAGAGTTAACGCGACTTTCAAAATGTAAAGCTCAGTGTTTCATTTCCATTACATTCCACGTTTTCAAACCAGAAACAAACAAAATTAACATGAAAAGGGGACAAAGTTCAAAGTGTATTGGAAAATATAAAGCTCAAAGTGTTTCATTTCCATTTCGTTTCAACTTGTGCTATGTGTCTTAAATAGTAGATTTTAATTCATATATCATTTGGTCTTTAATAGGGTTTTCTTCACTGAAGGCTACTCATGTTCGGGCTTGTTTCATTCCATTGTTCCAGTTTATGTTTCAAGTGTACTATTTCCACGCATTGATTAGCATTTTTTCTATTACTACAGATTCAGCATCCTCTCTTGAGTTTGTTTCATTCTATCGTTCCATATCCCTGCTACCTCCCGAGTGAACTTCCATTCTAATGAATAAGATTTTATATAGTTTAAAATAGTGATCCAATTGAGCAATTGTTCGCCTATGACTGACGACACGGAATGAGGTGGAAATGAAAATTCCTCACTGAAATCGCACGCAGACAGAGCTGCGACCTTTCGCTTAGTCCTGCAAATTAAAATTCCTCTCTCTCTCTCACTCTCTATCCCTCTTACCCCCTCTCTCCATCTAGAAAGGAGCACCAGCATGGCATACACTTGAACGGAGCACGTTCGGCGAATTATCGGACTATCGAATGGACCCAGCCGCATGTCGACCAATTATATACGATGTACATTCAGGAGCCGCTCAGCATTCAGTGCAACCGATCCGATGGCCGGCGCTTTGAAGGACACAATTGGGAGGGCGTGCCACCGACGCCAGTCCAAATCAAAATGCCCATCCATCGCAAGCTCTGCCCCAACTACAATCCGTTATGGCTGAGACCGTTGGAGAAGGGCGAATGCGATTTGCTAGGCGAGTGCATCTACTAGGCAATGAGCACTGGGCACGGCAAACGGATACGGAATTCCAATTACGTATTTCGGCGATGGGGGCGGGGCATGCACATGGCACACACACGCACACACACGCACACACACTCAACACATACATAAGCGATTACAAATGGCATGCTTTTGGCAGCGGGCTTGTTAGGCCCTCTCTAAATGTTTTTTTGTTGTTTGTTTTTGTCTTGTTGTTCTTTTTTTTTACATTTTTGTTCACGTTTATATAGTAGTATATGATGATGGTCATCAAGAACATCAACATCAACGCTTATTGTCAATTGAAATGGCAAAGACAAAAGGCGAGCGGGTGGACTTTGGCTGCAGGCAGGCGGCAGGAGGCGATGCGAGTACCTCGTCGGGTGTTTGGCAACAAAAAACTTTCTTTAAATAACTAATGAATTGTTGGCCTTTGAAATTTGCCGACCGAGCTGCTGGCCCCGGCTTGAGCCGGGAAATGACACAAAGGGAAAATGTAAAAGAAAAGAGAAGAAGTGAAACAAAACAAAATAAACGAAATGCCGTAAGGAAAATAAATGGATAAGCTGTCGCAGTCGCCATCGCCGTCGCCGTCGCTGCTGCTACAAAAGCAAGCGGCAGCTCGCTCGAGGCCACGGACTGAAACAGTTTTCAATGCAAGCTTACGGCTCTGTTTATACAATATAAATGAGTCAACTTTTGAGCCTGTCGAAACGCGTGTAAGATAAAAAGGCTGCCCAGTCCACCTAAAGCCGTCTGTCCATCTGGCCGGACACGCCCCTCGTAGCTGCTGTCAACCAGCTCTAATTGTCCGACATTAAGTCAAGTGTCCGGCACTTGCAGCCGGCCTTGCTCTTTCTTTGCCATTTCGATTTCGATTTTTTGGATAGCCAACAGCCAGGCTCGTGTCCAAAGCAATTATCACCGATTATCGATAGCAAGCGTTTATCGATCTTCGATTTAGGTACGTCAAAATTTGTTGGAGTGTTAATTTGCGAAGAGGGGAATGTGAATGAGTAGAAATGATTGTGAATACTCATTGTATGCATGAGAAGTAGAAACGCGTGGGCGTATAGAACGACCACATTTGAGTATACGCGGAGGGAGTATGAACAGAAATGGCTATAAGATCAGCTAAGTATAAGTCGAAGAGGGCATAAGATCAGCTGAGTATAAGTAGAAAGAAGTAAATAGTCTGTTGAGTATGGGTCGAAGTGAGTCTAAGAGCTGATGAACAGATAGAAAAGATGGAAAGGGGCATAGGAGCAGTTGAGTGTGAGCAGTGAGCATAAAATTAGACGACGTCAGCTGAGTACAAGTAGAAAGAAGTAAGAGATGTGCTGAGTATGGGTCGTAGTGAGTCTAAGAGCTGATTAAAATATATAGAAAGGAGTATGGGAGAAGTTGAATGTGAGCATACAATTAGAGAGTCGACGTGAGTCAGCTGAATATAAGTAGAAAGAAGTAAGAGATCGGCTGAGCAGTGGTCGAAGTGAGTCTGAGATCAGTTGAGTATAAGTAAAAAGAATTAGAAGATCAGCTGAGTATGAGTAAAAGTGAGTATAAGATCAGCTGAATATGAAGCTGAGTAAGTGAGTATAAGATCAGCTGAGTATGAGTAAATATGAGTATAAGATCAGCTGAATTTGAAGCTGAGTAAGTGAGTATAAGATCAGCTGAGTATGAGTAAATATGAGTATAAGATCAGCTGAATATGAAGCTGGGTAAGTGAGTATAAGATCAGCTGAGTATGAGTAAATATGAGTATAAGATCAGCTGAATTTGAAGCTGAGTAAGTGAGTATAAGATCAGCTGAGTATGAATTGAATTAGAACTGATTTAGGATCAACTGAGTACCATTAGAAGCCAGTATAAGATCTGCTGAGTAGGAATAAAACTCAAAGTGCGATCAGCTGAGTATAAGTGCAAGAGAGTGTCTGTATATGAATGGATATAAGATGAGTAGTAGGGAAACGTATATGAGTATCATTATGAGCAGGAATTGATATAGACTCAAATGAGTTTATATACAATTTAATGAGTATGAGTACTTTTGAAAACGTGTAAGTCTTGAGAATTTCGACTACTTTTGAGTACTTTTGACAACTTTTGACTCTAGTTGACAACTTTTGAGTACTTCGAAGCAGTTGTCGTTGCTGTTCTTGATGACCAACAGTTTTTTTTTTTGAATAAACCAAAGATGATAAACATAAATTTGATGTACACAAAATACATATGCAGAAAACATTGAATGGATATGTCTAAGTGTAGCTACATACATATATATTTAAGATGTGATAATTGTTCTACGGCTAAACAAAAAAGAAAACCTATATATGTACTAGATGGAAATTTATATATAAAAAATGGAAACAAAGAAAACTAACCAAAAAAAAAAAAAAAAACCCTAAAAAATGATATATATATATACATATATATTATATATGGAATGAAATGTATACAAAAAGTAACTAATAAAAAATGACCACCATACCAGAAGAAAATGTTCTAATTTTATTAATTAATTATGAGTGAGTATTCTGCAGTCGATATACATATTAGATATATTACTTATCTATCTTATAAAACTCTATCACTTTAACTGGCTTTTCTATAGGTTCCTTCATGTAAGCTCAATGAATTTTAATATAAGCTCATTGAAGGACTACAATGAAATGAAACAGGACGTGCACACGGTTTCCACTTGATGAAATTGCAATGAATTGAAATGAATGATGAAAACTTTGAATCGTTTGCTAAAACTTTTTATTTGTTGAAACATTGTTGCTGGCCATCTTTTGGTGTGGTCTGCTGTGTTCCATTCCAGTTCGTTCCATGCCGCGCTGTATCTGCATATTTTAGCCGTCGATGCAACATTTTAATTGATTTTCACTTTTGTGCATCGAAAGGGAACGCCGTTTGCCGTTATGAAAGTATTAAAAACGGTTGCAATCCAATTAAAAGTTTTTTTAAACGAAGTCAAAAAAAAAAAATAAATAAATAAACGTCACACACACACAAACGCACAGTGAAATATTTTAATATTCATTGCCATACACAAAGCTGAAAAAAATGAACGTTGCAAAATATGAAATTACTTTAATTATAATACCTACCCTATGTATACAAATATTAATATATATCATATATTTTGCTTCCAATGCTTCTATCTATCATCTATTCATCAATCAAATATTCTATCAATCAATTTAGCAAGCAGTCAATCTATGTATCTACCAAGATATACTCCACCCAACTGATCAACCTGCTATTTATCTATACATACTCGTATATCTACGTAACTCTCAATTCATCTATGGTTTTTCAATAGACTGTTTTACAGTTATATTCAGCTATTGCTCAGTCAATCAATCTATCTACAACATTTATTACACATAGCAACATAGCTGTCAATTCGTCTGCCTCTCTCTCAGTTCTCTCTCTGCTAGGGTATTCCGTACTCGTTCAAGTTTAATTTATTCCTTTTGTTTCACAGCCCTCGAACTAAATTGGAATCAGTGCACAGCTATTACGAGCCTCAGATACGTATTTTATATGCACATTTAATCATTGCACTCGCATTTTAAGTGGCCTTGGCACTGCAGTTAAAAGCAAGCAGACTCCACAGAGGGTTGAGTCGCTTTAACGTTATTTTATGACAGATTTTAGTGGCAATCGCCTCGTAATGCCTCAACTTCCAAACTATGTTCATTTGAAGTCGTTTTTGGGGCTCAAGCATGTTTATCGCAAAGTGCCAGGGTTTCAACTTAACAAGTTCTATAAATGGATTAACTACATAATTAGTTAACAATAATCAGTTATCAAGTTATGTTTGTAGCTTGAACTCTGAGCTGGCTTACAAAGGTATGTAGAGTAATATATATTATGCCAAGCCCGATTATAATAAATACACACACATATAAACACATACATACATATATCGTATGTATATAATTTTTGCAATTTTTATTTCAATAAAATATTATTTTATATCAAAATGAATATTAATACAAGTTATTTATATATGCATAAAACTTTCTTTCTTTTTCGTGCAGCGCAAACAAAGATAAGTAGTTTTTGCTTCTACTAGAATTAGCATTTAAGCAGCTAAGATAAGCGAAGCTTAGGGAAGTTACTTTCCGACATATCAGGAGGAAGTACGGATCGACGTTGCTATTTATATATTTATCTTCAAGGCTTCAATGTCGGGAGCGGCGCGGCCGTCGGCGTCGCTGCCGTCGGCGTCGTTGCCGTCGGCTTCGCTGCCGCCGGAAACGAAAAGTCAATTAGCCTATGCAGCTGATCCATGCGACAGCAGTGGACGACGCCGTACTGAGGTATCAAATGCAGCTGGCCAAAGAGGCTCTCACGCAGCCAGGGTATCTCGGCACAAATGTCCGCACAGAACGAGGCGAGCTCCTCTACAGTGTGCTGCAAGCAAGAGAGAGAGAGAGAGAGAGGTTAGTATAACGAACAGAGAGAGAGAGAGAGAGAGAGGTAAGAGAGGGAGAGCGAGAGCTTGCTTACGTATGGTGAATTGTGTGCGACAACAACAAACTCATCGGCAATCGTTCCCGTTGGCTGCAGCGCTCGAACATGTGCCCAGATGTGAGCCGGGACTGGAATGCCATCGCCTGCGTTGTCCAGTAGCAGCAGCGGCCGACTGGAGTTGCAGCTTTCGGCAATGGGCATCGTTGCCACGCCCGAAACGCCTAGGCGCACATCAAACTGTCTGCTGCAGGAGGCCCCGACAGCAGCAGCGGCGTCAGTGTAACCATTGGCCGTGCGTAAAGCATTCAGCCAGTGCTGCCAGTTGCCCGTGCGCAGCGCACTCAGCCAGACAATGCTCAGCATATCCGCGTAGTCGCTCAGCTCTGTGTGCAGCTGTGCGTCCTGCAGCAGGCTGCCGTACCCGAAGAGTTCGCCATTGTACAGTTGGCCCAGCTTCTGATTTTTGACAATCTGCTGGAATTCAGACTTCGTGGGAAACCGAAAATAATTGCTCAGGCTGCCCAGATAGGTGTCCAGCTTGAGTCGGTCCAGCTCCTGGCCCGTCTGCCGCTCTAGCAGCACATTGCGCGGCGCATACGCTAGGTAGCTGAGGAAGCGCGGCCGTGAGGTGCTCAAATCATAGCAGATGCCCAACTGCTTCACGTCCGGCAGTCCGTTCAGCTTGTAACCGATGACCAGTGTCATTGCGTCGCCGGCCGGACAGCCGCGTAATTGGCGATTGCTTTCATATAGGGTCTGGGTGAAGCCGGCGCTGCAGCGGACTCCGGCTCTGCTGTGATGTTGTACGATCTGACGATCGTCCAAATAGAGGCCTTCATTAATGCACAGCAGCCGCGCCGTATCCGCATTTATCTTGACCGGCTGGCCGTTGCTTTGGGACACGCTGATACCAGTGGGACAATGGAAGGTGATTGACTCGTTCGTCGAAAGCTGGATGTATTTCAATGAGCGCTTCACAACTGCCGTCTTGCTGCCGAACTTTTTCACCACGATCGGCTTCGGCTCCTCTATGCTCAAGTCGCAGACAGCCGCAGCGCCCGTCGCGCACAGCAGCAGCAGCCAAACCGAACACGTCCGCCACATTTCAGCTCACAATTGGCACTGATCCCTCTAAGCGAGCCGCTGCCAAGTGGACGCTGAGCGGTGAGGGCAGCAGAGGACCGCGAGAAACCTGACTCGTGATACGTGACTCACACTCTTGCCACGATATTAAGTTATTTTTTTTATACCCTGAACCCCAATTAAAATGGGAAGTCAGGGTATAATGGTTTTGTTTAAATGTATGTAACAGGCAGAAGGAGGCGTGGCAGACCCCATAAAGTATACATATTCTTGATGCGGGCGACGAGCTGAGTCGATAAAGCCCAGTCCGTCCGTCCGTCCGTCCATCTCAGAAAAGATAAGAGCAAGAGCTTGCCTACTCGTGTATACCATATGCAGTACAAGTTTATCATATTTGATAAACTTTCGATAGCTCATCCGATTTCTTTTGTAAAAAAACTAGAGACTTGTGCATATCGGCTCCTAGTAGGGTTCAGGGTATCTCCTAGTCGAGCAGTCTCGACTAGAGCACTTGCTTTTGTTGTTGTTTTTTTGACAAAGAATGAAACATGGAATTTGATACGATACCGACTGCATAATGCTCGTTGAGTGTTTTCATAAGTCTCAAGTGATTGAGTCAGCAGTCGAACTTCGACATATGCAAAACTACACCATAAGCCACGCCCCCATATATTTACCATATATTTTGGGCTGTTAATTAATAGCAAAGAATCATATAGACAGCTCGTATAGGCAGATTCTACCACATTAAAGAGTAAAAGTTCTGTATTAACAATTTTGGAAGTTGCCACGCCTTTAATGGGGGCAACAGAGGCTTTAAGATCTTGAAAGACTGAGTGCCAACATCGTCAACATGCGGACAGACAGACGAAAAGACGTACAAACGGTGCAATGAACGAACAGAACGACGAATAGACGGAAGGACAGGCGAACGGACGGGCAAAGGAATCAACGGATGGACTTACAGATTGGCGATAGATGGACAGACGATCGGGAGGAAGAGCATATTGATAAACAAGGTAGTCGGCGAACTAACTGGCGGAGGGGCAGGCGAACGGACAGACGAACGGACAGACACGGCCGAACAGATGAACTGACCAAGTATTGACAAACAGACATTAAACAAAACCAATATACTCTTTTCATAATGCAAAGCGAGAATGGCAAACTGAACAAAAAGAGTAATAAAGAACTGAATAAATATACGAATCAATTGTTGTCATAATAATAGGGGATTCCCAGCTTGATTGATTGGCTGGGGAATGTCTTTTCTTGTAAAGCATTCAATAAGCTATAAATACTATGGATGATGAGTTCTCAAATTAGCATGTGTGTATGTATGTATATGTGTGTATATGTACATATGTATATGTATGTATACAATATATTTATTTAACTTCTATAGTTAACATCGTAGATTCCAAAAGAATGTTTGCTCTAATGATACATATATGAAGACATGACTACCCCATCGGCAGATAATGCATAATTTGACTCATATATATACATATATATATTAACTTTCTTAATTGATAGGATGTCCGAACTGAAGTCCCAAAGGACACACTCAAAGACATGCCGGCTACGTTGTCTTCGCGTTCAAGAACTTTGCCGGTCTGTTGCTGGCATTCAATAGACTTTCCTTCTTTCTTTGCTTTCATTTGTTTATTTTTATCTTTGTATTTTATTTTAATAATAATACAACTTTTGGCATATTGTCGGCTTATAGTAAGGCGATTTTCCATTCGATTGGATGATGGACCACTGAATATTTGACTCTGTGCGCATTGCGAGAGATTCCATTAGCGTTATTTGATTAACCACATGAAGGAAGGAAGGAAGCTCAGAGCGCGCTGGCTGCCAAGGCAGACGGCAGTCAACCAGAGCGTGACCTGGACAAAGATTGCGATGCGTGTGTGTGTGTGCGAGTGTGTGTGTGTGTGTGTGAGTGAACCAAAATTTGTGGTGCGGCAAAAAGTCAAGTGGCAACACGCGTAACGCAGCGAAACGTTCAAATGAATACGTGAGAAGGCGTTGCAAGGCAGTCACACACACACACACATACACACACACATATGTATATAAATATATATATGTATATATATACACATGTGTGTGTGGGTGTGTGTGTGTGCATGTAATCGCCTTTTTGGCTGCCTGCCATTGCATTTGCGCACACGCATGCAAAGCACATTTAATCAAGCGACTCGTGGCGCCCTCTCCGTTGAATTTGCCCCTTCTGTTACGGGCACGCCTCCGCCTTTTTGTTGCCGTATTCAGGATTTCAGTGCGCGTGAAGCGTGGAACGTGGAACTATGCGATGCGTGAGAAACGTGTTGGCCCTCTGAGTGGGTGTGGGGCTGTGTGGGTGTTAGGGGTTCGGAGGTTCGGAGGTTCGGAGGTTCGGAGGTTCAAGGCTGATGGCTGGGGGTGTCATCATTATAAGTCTGCCATCATTTTCATTCTCATCAGCATTTGGCTAAAACATTTATCTGCACACCAATCATACACACACACACCGACACACACCGACACACACACACACACACGCACACCCACACATCCTGCATAATAACAGCATTTAATGTCACAAACTTTTTGATGTGCTCTAATTTATATACAAAAAGCAAACCAAACCAGACAGGCAGAGCGCCAACGAGTTGAGACTGTGCGTCCGTGTGGCAGTCTGGCAGCACGGCGAGGATGATGCTCTCAGCTGTCTGGCAACGCTGTCAGCTCACACATGTGCGTCTGTTGAGGCGTTGTTGGCTCGTTAAAGAAAATTTGTTTTCACGCTTGATGGCAAATTGGGCGCGATCCACGCCCATATATTACCACGTGCCCCCACACCTCTGCACCCCTTCAACCCTATGCGCCTCCTGCTACACGCGCCATGCACTTGACTTTGGTATGCTGTGCATTGGACCCGTTAATATTTCATATGTCAACGCAAGCAACAAACCCTCTCACTCCCCGTACCCCAGCCCCATGCTCAGCCCCAACTTCAGTCCATTCCTCACCCCATCTCAGGCGCTTGACATCCCTTCGCTTGTTTTTTAATGTGGGGCAGCCCACCATTTTATATACTTATATATATTCCCTCTCTTCTTCTTTTTTTTTTTTTTTTTTTTTTTTTTTTGGTTCTTAAGCTTGGCCTTAAATCGCTCGCGTTTAAAAAATTTGATTATGTGAAATTCTCATGCGGGGAAATTAAATTTATACACAGATTCACAATTTTTGGTGCCTGATTGCTTTTGTTGCAGTTGTTGTTGTTATTGTTGGTGCTGTTGCTCTTGTTGTTGCTGCGTTCTCGCATTTTCATTTTTTATGACGGCTTTTCCGCATTTTCAAGCATCAAGCAGAAAAGCGGCGGAAAAAAAAAACAAAAAATTATAAAACTCAGCTTGTCTTAAACAGGAAACGACTGCCAGATACCCTGTAGTCTGGTTATGCTCTTTAGTTCCTGCATAGATACTTTTTAATGTTGAAACTATAATTTAGTTATATTTTTTAAATATTTTGCATGATCTCATTTTTTTAAATTTTAAATTTTATAACTTTTTTTAAATAATTTTTAAAATTATTTTGTTTTTTACTTTTTTAAATTTGTAATTTTGAATTGTATTTATTTTATTATTGTTCTTGTTATTTGTTTTTTATTATTTATTTATTATATTATAATTTTTATTGCCCTTTTTATATATATTTTAATTTGGCTTTGTTTTGTTGTATAATTTTAGATTTTTATATATTTTATTTTCAGATTATTTTCTCTGAGTTTATGTAGACTGAAGGATAGAGGTTCTGCTTTAGGAGCTACTCAGTTACACAGCATAGATAGATATACAATATTATCCCACTTGTGGGCCTACCTTTCAGCATGTATATCAAGTTTACAGGGTATTTGATAAAGAAAACATACAAGAAATCAAGAACATGCGACTGACACATTCAGTCAGCCAACAAAATTAAGCCACAGCAGCTTCAGTTTCAACACAATCGTTACGGCTCTTATATACCCAATAAGAATGTTAATAGAGCTATCAAAATACTACGTGAAAATGTAGAGCCAAATGCTTAGTAGTTACGTAAAACAGTCTGAGAAAAGTTATTGAAAGACAATATACGAGAAAGAGAAATGAATATAATAATTATTCTTATATAACCATACGCTATGTGCTCATAAGACTAGTTTGAGCAACAAAATTTATCGGAGAAACCTATTTAGTTTCATTGTTTAAACAGCTTTAAGGTTCAAGTTGATTGTGGGCAAAAATAAGTATGAAAAGTTTATTTATTTATTTTATCTTTAACAAATGTTATGGAACATTTATTAAAGATTCATTACTTATTTTTATTTAACAATAATTTATTGTTATTTGATCAATTTAAGTAAAGAAATTTTAATCAACATGAAAAAGTTAACAATATCAAAAGAGAATTCCAGTTAATTATGTTGTAGCTCTTCACAGGGTATGTGTGAGTCATGGCGTGGCTCGCAATTGATTTCTTTATTTGCAGTGTGTGTTAAGCGACTTAAAACAGCTTAAATGCTGTTGCTGGTGCCATCAACTGAGAAGGAGGCGGTGACTGTGAACCGGAACTGGGCCTGGGCCTGGGCCTGGGCTGGGTCGGGCAACCCGAAGATGCTGACGAAGGGGCGGAGGAAGACAGGGGGAGGGGATACGGTACATATACGACGGTATATACACAACGAAATAACATCGTCAACGTCATTGTCATTGCCATTGTCATTGGCATTGGCATTTGTGCTTTAAAGGACAACGGCTGGCAAATGTTTGCGATTTATGCATAATTTATGCAAAAAGAGACACAACAACAATTTGACATTAATCAGTATGCTTTATTGACTTGACCCACGCACACGCTCACGCGCACACACACACACACACACACACACACACAATAAAGGCGCGAAGGAGAGATAGATCAATGCCATACGACATACGCACATACGCATATAGACTGAGTGCGAGTGAGAGGGAGAGTGCGGCTGAGGCTGAGGCAGCTGAAGAGAGACGCGAGCGTCATTCATGACGTCTGTATTGCCGTCGTGCTTGACATTCCCCATAACTTAATCAAGAAATTCCTTATGCATTCAGCTACCCATATATTCCCTCTATTTTTTTGTCTCCATACCCTCGAAAAAATCTTGCGTTAGCCATGTATTATTATCGACAAATGTTCTCCTATATGAGCAACGCTAAATATATCATTATTATAACAGAAGAATTCTCGTTTGATATACTAATTCCTACCCCTATGCTAAGAGCGCGATAATATCGATAAATATCGATGATCGACTGCGAGTTTTTTCTTTATATATATATATTTTGATGCATATAGTCTATATCTATGAAACACAAAATAAATATCATCAGCCACAGCATATCTGGCATATATTGTTACAAGGTATTTGGCAGTCGGGCAATCGGGCAATCGATGCCCCCTTTCGCTATGTGCGGTCTCTCGTCATCTCATCAATGGCGTTAATGTCCCTCGTTTCTATTGTGGCTTCGTGCCTTTTGTTTTCGTCAATGAATGCGACTTTGACATTCCGTTGCCTCTTTGTGGTCCATAATTTTTTCCTGTTTCCTTTTGTCGCAGGAATTTTAATAAAATTCTCTAGAAAAGAAAAAATAGCTCGACAGCTATTTCTTTATTAATTCTATAATGAATACCTGCAGTTATTTCTATCGCCAGGTGAGCTTCACCTTGCAGTTGACATTGACTTTGACGCGCTGTTGAACTTTTCTATGGATTGCTGGAGCTCCAGATAAGAGTTGCGCGCAGGGGATAAATGAGTAGAGAGAGGGAGGGAAAGAGTTGAGAGTGCTTGAAATTCTGTTGGAATTGGATGAAGGTTAATGGAGCAAAGGTCAGGCTAGAGTATTGAAAGATCATGCTGATTGATAATTGATAAATTCTAGAGCCAGTTTAAGTCTCATTGAGTTACGTCTAACTATAGTGGAATATGACCTCATATAGCACACTCTTCCTGCTCATAGCAATGTAAAGGTTACAAAAACACTTACGAATCTGTAAATGTTCGGCTAAATGATTGGGAACAGCTACGTCACGTGACGTGCCTGACAAAAATGAAAAACAAACTCAAATTATTTACAGGTCGATCTGGAACGTAATTTATATATATGTAAATTTGTGTATTTATATTTTTATTTATTTATATATTTTATTTATATGTATATATATGATGGCTCTGCCGACTGTTGGCATTGTTGCCAAGCTATTTGCTGGCTGCGTGCACACATCTATCTATATCCATTGGCAACTCTGGCTAACGAACCGAACCAATTACAGCTGAAAATATGTATTTACTACGCCTCAAGTCGACAACACAAAGTCCACGTAGCGTTGCCCAAATAATATCGATATTTACGTATATATGAATAAAAAAATGGGCGAAATTTAATGAAAACAAATCATAGGGGATAGGTGAGCATGGAGATACCCTGCAGCTGTCTTGGATAAAGACTGGGGAAGGTATTCAAATCGCTATCGTTACAAATATTTATGAATACTTATAGTGTAAACTTTCAGAATATAAAGTTCTTTTGTAGATGAGCTTAAATACAAAAGTTTATTCATATATATCAGAGGGCTACTGAGTTCATCGAAGTTTATAGATGAGCTCTTTTTTGAAAGGTAATTTATATGGGCGTATATTCTAATTAGTTCATTGGGAGCGGAGTAGGAATACAATTTAGTAACTTTTGTATTTGTATTACGATTGTAATTAAAGTTTCAGAATTTCAATAACGTTTATGGCTGAGCTTAAATAGCAAAAATCATGCAAATAGATCTGAGCATTGTTGAGTTCATTGGGACAGGAGGATGAATGTGGTTCAGAAATTCATGTGTTTATGGTCCGATTGTAGTGAAATCTTAGTAGTGCTATATATGCATGTGCGTACCTACTCGGTTGCTCTAGTGATGATGCTGATGAGAGAACAGTTAGATTAAGCACAGGCAGATCAAGCATAATGAATAGACTTTATAGGGATTTTGTGTTTGATATATGTCAGTCTCTTTCAATATCGATAATTATTTTTAATTTATTATCTTTGTCTTTGTAATATTGCTCTCCCCAAACTATTATATAATCTCAATTATCATAGTTGTAATAATTTCTACAAGTCCAGCACTCACTAGTCGAGCATACCCGCCTCTTATAGTCCGAGTGCGAATGCGTTAGCTAAGCGGTAGCCAAATGTGCATTGAAAGGTAATTAAAAAAATCAAATTAATAATAATCAAGAGAAACAAATATGAAT
Organism: Drosophila mayaguana; assembly: GCA_037075325.1. Taxonomy (NCBI): domain Eukaryota; kingdom Metazoa; phylum Arthropoda; class Insecta; order Diptera; family Drosophilidae; genus Drosophila; species Drosophila mayaguana. The sequence goes on along the minus strand of JBAMCG010000127.1, from coordinate 1,942,036 downwards.
TTCTTTATTGTCTATTGGGCAATGCTCGATCCAGCGAATTTTTGTTTAGTTGCGTTTGCGCTGGCCAAGCGAACGGATCGAACAAGAAGACATAGCAAAACAATCAGAAATCCAAACCGGAATCGGAGTGGGTAGTTGGGTTCCAAACCAAAGCAAACGCTGTGCGCTGCCTACAAAGCACCGCATTAGACGACAACAACAACAGCAACAACAACAACAACAACAACAGGAACAACAACAACAACAGCAACAACAACAATGCATTTACATGTCGCTCTTTGGGTCTGTGGCACGCTTCTGGCGCTGCTTTTGGGCTGGCAGCAACGCAAATGCTGGCGCCTCATTTGGCAGCTGAACGGCTGGCGGGGCGTGGCGCAGCAGCCGGTGCTCTGGTTTCTGCTCTGCATCAACTTGCACCCGAACAGTTGAGTAGCTTGACTGAAGATCTAAAGCGGATTGATGAACCCATCACTCTCTTTGTCTCGTCCACTCTCTCTCTCTCTCTCTCTCTCTCAAACTCTCAGGCATTCTGGACAAGGTGACGCGTCTGCGTGTGCTCTTCCAGCGTCCGCTGGCCATACTGATTGGCACACGCGCGCTGCTCTACATTGACGATCCAGCGGGCATGGAGTGCGTCTTGAATGCGCCCGAGTGCCTGGACAAGACCTTCATGCAGGAGGGTTTCTTTGCGCGACGTGGCCTGCTGCATGCGCGAGGTAAACCACAGCAGGAGTTTTGCCTCCGCCTTCCATTTTCATCTGTTTCTCCTTTGGCTGCAGGTCAGAAGTGGAAGCTGCGCCGCAAGCAGCTGAATCCCGCCTTCAATCATAATATTGTCATCAGCTTCTTCGATGTGTTCAACTCGGTGGGCAATCAGCTGCTGGAACAGTTCGCCATAAACCCGCATCTACACGGAACGTCGGTACGGTTCAAGGATGCCGAAGATATGCTCAGTCGCGCCGTTCTGGAGGTATCCTGCCGTGAGTAGCACACGCATGAACACGAATCGTTTAGCCCAACCGCAAGCTCAGTTAGCAAAAGTAAAAACATTCCGAGTGACGGCGAGGGCGACGGCGACTGCGACTGCGACACGTTTGCCCAGTTTCCATGCAACGCACGTACGCGGAACCCATTGAGACAGAGCCACATAGACTCGAGGGTCAGCAGTGAGTCTTAGCTGCAAGCAAGAAGTGCGGGGCATCGATATGTCGATAAATTATGATTAGCCTTATGCAGAAGCCAGTCGATTGGCCATTGAATGCGTCTGCATTAGCACGAAAATCTGCTATGATTCGGTATGCACTCGGCATTAGGGACTTCCAAATGCTCGCATCAATAGGGTGTTTGAATATATACCCCATCAGTGGGGGGGTCTGTTGGGAAGATATCGAATGATTGGCTAAGGTGTTCAAGGAACGAGCAACGAGTTAACTTGCTCGATTATAGGATCACTTGTATAAGTAAAATGTAAATAGTTTAATACCAGATACAGATGCAGGAGTTCTAATGAAAAATACCCTACAGTGTGGCAAAGAACTCTAGTGTGTTATGCATATACCCTATAAGTTAAACTAGTCTAGCCTGCTATGGAAATGAACTATACGAAGCTAAATTAGTCTAGTCCGTTGTAGGGATACCCTATAGTTTCTTAGCTTGCTCTAGTTTTACCATAAGATTTAGCATATAATATTGCTGTAGCTTGACTAAGAAATACCCTATCGAAAAGCAAGATGCTTAAAATATATCCTTTAATTAAAAAGAGAGTAGATAGAGAGTGATCTATTATTAAATGTTTTATAGTACGAGTGCTCTAGGCTGACTAACCTATAAAAAGTGAGACAGCATCAGTTCTACTTATTCTATTTTGCCAGTAGGAGAGCAGTGGAAGTGGCTTGGGATATCGTACAACAAGTAACAGTGTTCTGGATCGACTAGAAAACACCCTGTATAGTGTCTTAGCTCGAAAATGAGAGACTCCACAGTAAAAATGTAGCCTAGAACAACTGGAAGATACCCTACAGAAATTAGTGTGTTTTAGCTCAAAAATGAGGTGCTTTATAGTAACAGAATCAACTCTGGAACAACTAGATACCCTATATATCATATAAGCGTGAGTAGATATCCCATAACTAGTTAAAGTGTCATTGAACGATTTGAGGATGCCCTGTAAAAGGTAAGAGTCGCAAAGCCCATTTTGTAGACACCCTGTAATCAGTAAAAGTGCTCTAGTCAGACTAAAAAACTCCTCAGTATCTGAAAAGAGTTATTTAGACACCTGGAAGTTAAATTGGTATTGGCTTTTGTCATCTCTATAGATCTCTAGAGAGACATAGCCTATTATAACTCAATTAGTATTCAACTATTCACTTTTCCTAAGTGTAAGTCTAAGCAGCTGTGATAAGATAAGATGATAAGTTTTAGTTAATTTCTATTGCAATTATGAGCAAAAATTCAGCGAGCAAGTGGAAACGCTTTGTGGTTTAGCGACGATAAATCATTATGGAAGGAGCCCCAATAATTCGCTTTGATCCTTTGCCAGCTATTTGAAGTGGCATATTCCATTAGCAAATACCGTTAGCTAGGACACCTCTTGCCGCGGGGCTTTGTCGCCTCGGCTGCCTCGGCTGCCTCGGCAGCAATTTGAAGGCCAAATGCAATTACATGAGAATTGAGCAATTGCTGGGCTAAAACAGTTAGCGCTGCCCATTAGCAGCTGGCTAGGGGCAAACAGGCAGCCAGATTGGCAGCTGAGCTGAGCCTAAGGAGCTCTAAGGCTGAGCACGAATCATGCCTTATGCCTTATGTCCTGGCTGCTGTCACCTGGAAATATTTGAATGTCACACATGCTGTCGCCGCCTCCTGCTCACTCTCTCTTTCTTGCCAGCGCTGTCTCTGTATGCGGCTTAACACCTCGTTAACTTTTATTGCAGTCACCATTATGGGAACGCCGACGAATTTTACGCAGGCGGATGACGCACACATCGCCACCACGTACAAGAGGTGAGTGGGGCCGCCAGCAGGTGCCAGCAGCTCAAACAACTCACACTAATTTCACACACCCTCTCTCTCCTCTCTCTCTTTCACCTTTAATAGGTTACTTGAAATCTCGGCTATTAAAATTGTCAAGCCCTGGCTGCAAATCGATTTACTGCATCGGCTCCTGGAGCCGCAACTGTATGCCGAAGCCGCGGCATGCAACCAGCTGCTCGTCGATTTTGTGGCAGAAATCGTGCAGCGCAAGCATCGCAATTGGCAGCTACGCAATGCCCTCGACAACGAGGAGGAGGCGCCCTGGCAGCGTCGCATCTTCATCGAGCAAATGTTTCAGCTGGCCGCCAATGGCGAGCTAACCCTGCAGGACATCGAGGATGAGGCACAGTCCATGGTCCTGGTGGTAAGTGGCCGACGTTAACGAGTCCCATTTGCCTGTGACTGCGGCTTTCGCTTATGAATCGATGGACCCGAAACCCGTATTCCCAATTCCCGTTCTGCTAACGAAGAATTATGAATTGCGATTTCAGCGAACTGCAACTCATATTCATATTCATTTGCTATGCGATCATGCTTGCCTGCCACTAATTGGCAATTCCAAAATCTAGAATTCAATTTAAAGCTAATTTTATTCTCAAGCATAGATCGATCGAATCAGAACTAAACTCGAGTTAGATCATCTTCTAATGATATCTTTGTTTTTGATTAGCATTAGCGTTTGCCTAGCGATTTATGTTAATTCTGATATGATCAGTGATATGGCATAATGATTGCTGCTATAAAACAAAAACAGATGCCGTACAAATATGCCAGTTGGGCATATCGAATCGATAGCTCATCTGTATGTAATTGAAGTTTTTATAGTCTGCATAGTTTGTAGTTAACTTGTATTATTTTTATTTGTTTTATATTTTGCATGTAAGAAGAGAATATACCCTGTATAGAAGAAATTGAGTATCTCAGCTTATGGCTTAAGTTTTCGTTCTCCTGCTGAGATCATAGTTGCCAATATCTATTTATGTCTCTCTCTGTATTTCACTCGCTCACTATCACAGCTATTTCCTCATTATCTCTGTCTTTCTCTCTACCTAAATATTCATGTATGCACATTGATCTCTCTTTTAGTTGCCCCTGCATTCCCTATCTCCCTTTTTTGGTCTATCTGTCTCTTTCACTCGCACCTGCTTTCTCTCTTCCCCCTTTTTGGTCTATCTGTTTTTTCTCTCACTCTGTCATGTTTCTCTCTAGCTTTAACCGTCTCTCTTCTTTCTGTTTCTTCTCTTTCTTTCTCTCCCTCTCATCTGTGCACTATTTCCTACTCCACACACATTTTTGCATTATATTTCATTACAGGGAAAGTTTCTATAAGTTTATTAAGTTTTATTCTAAGTTTGTTTTACTGCGCAGATCTCTATCCCTTTCCCTCTCCTTGCAGTCCTTTGAGACCGTCTCCAATAGCATTATGATCGCACTGCTCTGCCTGGCCACGCACAAGGGCGACTGCCAGCAGCGTCTGCGAGCGGAGATCGAGAGCGTGATGCCGCACGGCAACGATGTCAGCTACGTGAGCGTGGAGCACCTGCAGCAGCTGCGCTATTTGGATGCATTTGTGAACGAGGCGCTGCGTCTGCTGGCGACGGTGCCGATGAATTTGCGGCACGTGAGTCGTGACTTTCAGCTGGCGGGCCGCGATGCCATCGTGCCGCAGAACACGATCATTGCGCTGGACACGTTCAGCATGCAGCGTGACACCGCCTGGTGGGGCGAGAAGGCGACCCAGTTCGAGCCACAGCGCTTTCTGCAACAGCAGCAGGAGCTGCAGCAGAAGGAGCAGGAGCTAGAGCAGGAGCAAGAGCAGCACGGCCAATCAAAGTACACTCCGACGCGCCGACACTCCTATAGCTTTCTGCCCTTCTCCAAGGGTCTGCGCACCTGCATAGGTAAGCCTGGTTAGATCAGATTGCAATGGGATTTATTATTGACTATTATATTTGCCAGGTCGTCGCTATAGTTTCTTCATCATGAAGGTCTTCCTGGTCAAGCTGATAGCCAACTTCGATTTCAGCAGCGATCAGCAACTGGAGGAGCTGCAGTTCGTCGAGGGGATTTCGCTGAAGTTTCGCAACGCCGACCAGATACTCTTTCAAATACAGCCGCGAAAGAGTTCATAGTCCAGTGCAATAAGTTGAACTATATTCCAGCGGATCTTTCTGCAAACTTAAAGAGGAAGCTCAATCCCAATTGGGCAGCAACCCCCAATTTGCTTTATTTTCTACCATTACATATATGTTTCTTATTTTTTTTTATACATACTTTCAATACGTTTCCTATATAAGCTTAGTGTAGTTTCTTAACAATCGAATGTTGCAAGAATTATTTAGAAAACCATTTTCTATTTGCTTTTATATAATATATGTATAATTTTTTTTAAAGAAAATATAAGAAGACATTGAACTGTTTTTAATATGTAACCAAATTTTGTTTTTTATGAATTTATAAACTATTTTTTAACAACTTACGGCTCATAAATGTTTTTAATTAATTTCAGCTGAACTGCTTTAATTAATACTTGGAATATTTCAAAATATTTAAAGAATTTCAGTTTTAATTAAAGCAGCTTCGATTTGACTGTAATATTCATAAAATATTTTTATAGATAACAGATAATTCCCAGATAACTCTTTCCACTTAAAGCTCAAATTTTAAGGAAATGTTGGGTATGGTTGATCGATAAATCATATCGATAGTTGATTTCTGAGAGATTGTCTAGAGTCGAGAAAAAATATCCCTTTGGCGTACTTTTTGCAATTTGTATATATATTTTTGGTTTTGTTCTTTTTTTCAAATGTTTGCTTGTTGTAAAACCTAAAATATATCGTATAACATATTATCGAAGCGATAGTTGAGTGTCAAACTAAACTTGTAGAATTTGGGGACGAGACGTGCGTGTGAATGTGTGTGTGTGCGTGTCGGGGAGCTGGAATCTACACATGCTCTTTGGCAACGAGCTGCAGGTCCAGATTGTTTAGCTTCTGGCGCAAGCGATGATCGAAGCGCTCCTCGAGACGGCGCTCCAGCTTGACAGAGATAAGCTGCAGTTGCTCGGCATTCAGCTCGGCAAGTTGAGCCCGACGTTCGCTCTCCTGCAGCTGCTGCTTCAGCTTGGCCACCTGGCCATCGTAGATCTGCAGCTGCTGCGACGAGTGCTCGAATGCCCGCTCCACGCAGTGCAAGTTCTGGGCGGCCGCATCCAGCTCGGACTGCAGCAGCGCCTGGCTGGCCCGGCTCGCCTCCAGCTGCTGCTCGGTGCGCGTCAGACGGCGGCTGAGCTGCTCGGCCCGCTGGCCGTTTTGGTGGGCCGTGCGGTCGGCCTCCTTTGCCTGGCGCTCCATCTTGGACAGCTCCCAGACGAGCAGCTCGATCTTCTCCGACTGCACCTGGTCGCGCTGCTCCAGCGACTTGCGCTGCCGATCGCTCTCGTTGAGGGCGTCGCGCACCTCCTGCACCATCAGCTGATGGCTGGCAGCATGATTCAAGGCCAGCTTCAGTTCATCCTCCAGTTGCACGTTACGGTTCTGCACCTCCATGAAGCTATGCTCCAATTGGCTGCGGCGATTAGCCTCGCGCTGCAGCATCGCCTCACAGCGGCTGTAGTCCTCCTTATAGCGGTCCAGATCGTTTTTGGCCAACTGGATCTTGTGCTTGAGCGTATCCAATATGAGGCCCTGTTGGCTCAGTATTGACATCTTTCATACGATATGTTTCCTCTGTGTATGTATGTATGTTTCGTGCAGTATGTTCGATGTTTGTTGCTGCCTCTTAATTTGCTGCTGTTTCCTGCTGTTGGTTTGGTCCCGTTCGTTATCTATTTTTAAATATATATTTTTTATATGAATATATATTTTTTGTATATTTGTTTTAAATGACTCGTCAAGTGTCAAGGGCCTGGGTTGCTAGAGCAAGTTGCTCGATTTGATAGCACAAGGGCATATTGCCGAGAAAATCCTTTTCGTAAATTTCCCTGCTATTTGAATTTGCGTGCTTTGCGTTGGAGTTTAGCGCAGACTTCAACCACACACACGCTTGCCGCCAGATGGCGCAAAAGCGTAGCTTTTGGTTCTACAAGCTGCTGCTGAGCTTTGTCTAAGCTAAGCAAGCGCTATCATATAAATTGAAAAGCTCTGCTCGGAAGCTTTTGTCAAGATTGGGTTTTAAAAGTTGGCAGAAATCTAGTTAATGAATACACATACTTAATAGCTTTTAAAAATCGTAGAAAATGTCTGAAAATTTTATTTAAAAATTTTTAAAAATATTAGAAACAAGTTCTTTTAGAAGTTAAATATATTAAATGCTATAATGGAGTCAGAAAGGTTGGAAATATATACAAAAATATATAATGTTTATATACTTTGCACCTATTGAAAAATTTGTAATTATTCTAAATTAGTCAAAAATATTCGCCCCTTGATTATGGAATCTCAGAACGAATTCATTTTTATGAAATGGGAAAGTCACACGCAAGATGGATGTACGTTGAGCTCTTACACTTTTATTGAGCTAATTGTATTCGTTTTCCGTATGCTTTTACCTATTTAAAAATTTTGATCATCTAATAAAATCTAATACAAAAATATATAATTGTAAATCTATTCTTCTTTCTCGGGTTCCGGTTTCGGTGGAACAATCGGTGGCGGTGGGGGAGGATTTCGTATAGCGGGGTCCTCGTCGGGGTCCGGTACGAATCCCTCCCTGATGAACTTTGAAAACTCTTCCAATGATTCATTCAAGTTAACCGGCCTTAACATTGGCCTCAAGTCGTAACAGTCCTTGACGCTGACGACCTCCCAGTCATTCTCCCTTATGTGATAGAGACGCACAAGTCCGCCCGTATACGTATCCAAATAGGTGGCATGGTAGATGCTGCGCATTGCCAGACAGTAGGCCTCCTCATCCTCCATATCATACTTGTAGAACGTGTCCAGGATGCCCAAGGCACAGGTGCAGCCACTGCCAACCGAGAAGAGATGACCATCGATGTTGATCCCATCCGTGTCCACGTAGTAGAGTTGCGGTCCATCGAAATCGTAGCCGGCCAGCATCATGCCAATGGACAGGCCCATCCCCTTGAACTTGTAGGCAATGTTCCCCATGATGCGAGCCACCGACTTCACAGACAACGGACGGTGGTATGTCAGCTCGTGAAGGCGACACTCCAACGTGAGCACGCGATCCCAGTAGATGCAGTCGGCGGCACCGCCCGCAATTGTGCCCAGGATTTTCTTGTGCACCTGAACCACTTTGCGCATGCTCTGCGAGGCAATGAAGGTGCCATTGGTGCCGCGTGAGTCGGCGGCCAGAATAATGCCGCCCTTGTACTTGAAGCCCAGCGTGGTAGTGCCATGCGTGAGCTCCAGGTTCACGTTGCCCTCCTTCGCCAGCTTGGCCAGTCGCTTCTTCGGATTGTCAAAGGGCGGTGCGGACAGCGAGTAGGGATTGTCGAACATGGTTAAGAGGCGAGCGAACTCCAAGCGGGTATACTCCAGGTTGGGATCCTCAACGGCTTTCAAATGCTTCAGTTTATTTAAGCCGCAAATCTTTTCGAGCGCCATCGCTGCGGTCGATTTGGAAGCCTGCGAATTCGCGCTCTCCCTCTCTCGATAATAAATATTTCTATGTTTGAACTTTTCACAAAATGTGATTTTTGTTGTTGCCTTGAGCTCTGTAAAATATGAAATGAAGTATATTTTGTTTATATGTGAGCCTTGTGATTCAGTTCGACTCCAAGCCTACTATAATTTTCGGAATGCTGAAATTGAATAGACTCGTCGCTAGATGGCGTCTAAGTAAGAGCTGTGCTAGTCTCTGTCAACTTTTTCACTTTAATGCCTTTCTCTCTTATTTATACACCCTATTTAGATGCTCTCCTATTTAGTATTTTGCATAGACCCAGGTATACGTACTTTCGACTTTTGATATGTGTGTGGCTTTAACTACCCAAATTCCTTTCTTAGTTTTTGGCAACTCTTGCAACAAAAAAGTAGAATACAAAATAAATAAAATGATAATATATACATTTTTAATTTTAGTTTAAGAAAATTCGTATATAAAAATAAATTTACAATTCGATAGGCAAAATATCGAAACCTATTCAAAGCAAATTTGCCCAGAATATATTGCTCTGGGAATACTTAAAGTATTTGAGCAACCAAAAAGAATTTGTTTTGATGATTTTTTATGTTGACTGCGGAACATCAGAGCCCGTGTCTGTGTGACTTGAGCACTTTTAAATAAATACCAGACTCACGTTCAGCCATTGAAATTTTGCTAACAATAATTGGCAAAATGAGTGGAGCATTCATAACGACGTGGAAGTACGCTCCACTTTCTTCTCGAGTCGCTCTCGTCTGTGAGATAGAGAGAGAGAGAGAGAGAGAGAGAGAGCGAGTGTGACGTGTGTGTGTGAGGGGTGTCTGTGTGTGTGTGCGGCGGCTACAAATGTTGAGCAATTACGTGACGCGTGCCTGGGACACCGCCGTATGATAATATGCCACAACTGTCAACAATATTTCCGGTGCAAAGTGTCTCCAATGTGATCATCCTACCCAGCATATTTATCTCTCCCTCTCTCTCTCACACCCACTTGGCTCTCTTCTCGCTCCGTCTCTCTTCAGAGAAGTCTGTTGCTGTTTGCATGCAACCTGTGTGTGTGTGTGTGTGTGTGTGTGTGTGTGGCCTTGGCAGCAATTGCTTATATGTGTGTGTAGCTGTGTGCTTAGTACTCTCAGCTCGGGCACATATCATTGTCAGTGCAGGGCCGTGACTCAACTTCAGTTCGCTTGAGTTGTCTAAAGACTTGGGTCCAACTGTCGGCATCGTCTTAGCAACTAAACGACAGTTACAGCAGCAGCAATAGCAACAGCAACAGCAACAGCAACAGCAGCATCAGCATCATTATAAACTAAGCATGCACTGAGCGAAATTTGCGTGTGATATGCTCAACTATAGCTTGTAGAATTCTTAAACATTATGGGCAAAGCACAGAAATGTCATGAGCTAGAAGTAATGTTCGAGTAACAAATATCTATAAACATATTAATTTCTTACAGTGCATGTTATGGCTTAATAGATGTACTATAACTATGCCAAAAGGTATAATAGATTAATATAAATATGAAATGAACTTTGGCTTTGCTATTGAGAGAAGCTTACATCAAGTCCAGCCTCAAAGAAGCTGTTAAAAAACTAAGCTAAACTAGGTGGAGCTTTATATATTATTTATCTGTAATCGATAGCTTAATAGATTTTGGTATAGTCAGAATAGATCATCATATTGTAGATACTCAGATATATTAGATATATTGGCATAGTCATAATAAATCATATTAGATACTGAGTGATATATGATTTTCTAACAAGAGTTCAGATAAGAAGTTGTTCACAGCTAAATTCATTATTTTTTTAGATCTTCATCGAGTTTTGTTATTGCAAGTCTTTTGATGTTAATTCAAGACTCCGCAGTATATACATATATATATATATATATATATATATATATATATATATATATATATCTATGTCTATAGTTACTATATATATCTATGAAGCCTTAAGTACAGCAAACGAATATTTCTCTCATTTTTGTTAGTAAGCTTTAGTAAAGCGCAAAAAAGTTCTAACTGTATCTATGCGAGTGACTAACTGTTCTCTCGCTTACCCCCGCTCTCTCCCTCTCACTCTTCGTGTCTCTTTCTCTCTGTCTTTCTCTCCCTCTCAGTCTCCCTCTTTCACTGTGTGTTGTGTTTTTTGTGAAGCAAATGCGACGTCAACGCAGTCATTAGATGGTTGGGTAGCTGCTCTTCACTGCCACGCCCACACTGGCAGGCATAGGCGGCATGTCTGGCATGGTTTTGCCTTTGCTGTTGCTGTTGCTGCTGCTGCTGCTGTTGTTGTTGGCATTAACTTGACACTTTCCCCATTGCCGTGTGGAATGCCTGGAGTCGCATGCACGCACACGCATACAGGGAGCGAGCGACACTGGCTGCCTGCATGCATGTGTGTGTGTGCGTGTGTGTGTGGAAAATGTATAACTGTAAAAGGCACTTGAAGCACATTCGCATGGAAATTTGCCTGCATTTTGTGCTTTTATTAATGTGACTGGCGAAGAATCGCAACGCGATAAAATATTGTGACGCCTGCTGTCGGGCCCAGGTTGACAGGACGCGAAAGGACTCGCCGTTAAGGTGCTCATTTAATTATTTATCTATGAACCAAAAGTGGGAAACAAAGGAAAACAATTGCAATGTTTGCTCTTCCACACATATTTAGCATTTATTGAGCTGCGATTGCATTAGCCTTACGCACCATCAGTTGAGTTGCCCTTCGGGAAGCCCTATTTTCGATTGAGGTAAAACACTTAAAGGACTCTCACATGAAGAGCTTATTTCAACTGTTGGCTTAAAAAGGCCGAAAAGTTCGAATAAATTAAAAAATTAGATATTGGAAACTTCAAGCTGGCAACTAGAAATTAGGAGCTACATTTGAAAGCTAAAACTGGAAGCTGGAAACTAAAATCTGAAAGGTTAAGGTTTGAGGCAAGAAGCTTGACACTAGAGACTAGAGACTAATGCTGAATGCTGGAAACTAAAATCTGAGAACACAAATTGTAATTTTGAAACTGGAAACTAGCAACGAAAAATCAGAAACTGTGAAGTACTCGAAACTGGAATCTAGAAACTGAAAAAAAAAGTGAAAGCTAGAAATTAGTAACTTAGACCTACCAGCCAGATATTCAAAACTAAATCCGAATACCAAAAACTGGAAGAGAGTAGAAACTATGGCCACTAAAACTTGAAACTATTAACTGGAAACTAAAACATGAAAATGACATGAAGAAGTAGGAAGAGAAAGAGAAATTAAAACTCTAAACAAAAATCTGGGATCAAGAATCGCACAATACAACCAATTTCATAGTAAATAGTTATTGATGAGGTCCGATCGTTTTTTAAATTAACAATTTGTTTTGACTTGGAAGTCCATGCTCATGCAACTGGCAGTTTAACATGCATGTTAAAGCTGGAGGATAAAAGGAACTAATTGCTCGCTTCAATTTGCATTAGTAGCCGACTTAATCAACGTTTTTTCTCTTTTTTTTTAAGCCGATGATGCACAATGTTAGTTGGGACCGCTCTGCACTCGGCACGCGCCATTCAGTTGTTGCTGAAGTGTGGCCCAAGTAGCGGCAGCGGTTCATGGCCAACAGCATTGTAGCTCGGCACCGGACCCTGCGCCCTGCGCCCCGTGCCCTTCGTCCGGAAAATGCAAATCGTGCTGAATTGCATTTTTCGCAGCAGCAGCAGCAGCAGCAGCAGCAACAGCGAGCAAAATTCAAACTGCACATTTTTATAGGCAGGCTGCTTGAATAGCTGCACTGGCGCCAGCCTGGCTAACCCCGGCTCCAACTACAGCTGGTGCTGCTGCTGCTGCTGCTGCTCGTTCAGCGTTGATAAATGTGGCAGACGCCAACGCCAGTTGCAGCCAGGACTAGACCAGTGTCATTTCTGCTGCTGTTGCTGCTGCTGCTGTTGCTGCTGCTGCTGTTGTTGCTACTCCTGCTGCTGCTCTTAAGTGTTGCAAATCCACTGAGCGGCATAAAATGTTGCGTCATCCGGCGTGCAAATGCTGGTTGGAGCTGCAGCTAATAGAGGACGCCCTCTGGTGGATGACCATTTTTGGTCGTAGCACCCTCTTGCCTCTACTTTACTCTACCACCTTCGCCCAAAACTGAATTTTCTCCCATTTTTTTTTCACGAATTTTCTTTCATTTTCAATTTTTGGTTGTTTTTTTTTTCTGCTTTGGTTTTTTTTTTTATGGGGTAAACGCTGCGGCAGCCTTGTTGACAATTTGTCGACGTGTCAGAAGAGTCAACGTGAATGTGACAAGTGACGGCGACGTTGGCGTCGGCGTCGACGTCAAGCGCGGATGCTGACGAGACAGGCGAACTGGGCTGAGTTGCTGGTTTCGTGGTCCATTGGACAGTTGGACATAGCGGCGGCTGGTTTTTGTCTTGCCTTTGTTGTTGTTGTTGTAACTGTCATCATTTTTGCTTTAATATTGATATGCGCTACGCCACAGTGCGGTTGCAGCTCTTTGGCCATAAGCCTTGGCATTACGTCCATTCTCACATATCATTCCATTTAGTGAGTCTGAAAGAGAGAGCGAAAGAGAGAGAGAGAGAGAGAGAGAGAGAGAGAGAGATAATGTTCCATAAGATTCAAGATTGAAGATGATTAATGAAAAAAATATCTTGAGATTTGGCCAAAATTTGATCTTAAGTTGTGCTGAAATAGAACATATATGTTAACATGGAATGCTGGAATGGAACAGCATATTAAGTTATTAACTTCTGCTTAATATAAAAAAAAATAATGACAATTGTGGAATCTTACAAAAATTAAAATGGAACGCTGAAATGAGACAATTAATGTATATCACATGAACGAATAAATTGATCTGAATTGATTTGAGCTTAAATGCATTCAATATTAATTCCTTTCGTACATTGGAATGCTGAAATGAAACAGCTTTATATCGGTTCCCGGAGTAACCGATTGTAGGCGCTTGTGAGTTCGTTATAGATTTCTGATTGCATAACCGAATATTAATTTTTACCCAAACGAAAAGTCAGAGTTGGCTGTTAGCGTGGAGCGTAAACGGCATAATTGATATACGTATGCATGCATGTAGTGCCTATGTGTCTGTGTGTGGGTGTGAGTGCATGTGTGTGCGGAGGTCATCGGGCAAACAGCAGTCGTTGGCATATAGCGATCCAGATGCAGATGTCCTTATGTCACTAATTACATGCATGTCAATTTTTCGCTCATCATTGCGTCAGGCGGTGGCAATGCCGTTCTGATTCCATTCCATTCCATTCCGCTTCGTCTCGATTCTGACAATTCACTTGGCGCTGCGCGAACGGCAACAAAACCAAAACATATTTGGACAGTTTGTGGACAGGCCGGATGGCTTTACTGTGGTCATCAGCATCGGACTGATGTCCTGCGTCCAGCGCTCGTCCTTGCGCTCGTGCATTCATGTGCGCGTATCTTTTTATTAAATTTTTCATTATTTGCTGACAGCTGTCGGTAAATGGAATTGTTTATTACCTGAACCCGCAGCAGATGAAGTTCGCTATGCTGTTATCCAATTGGTCCTTCGGCCTTCTGCTGCTGCTGCTGCTGACGCCGCATCGTTGTCGGTGATTATCATAACGTTTGCACTGGACAGCCAAGCCTGCCAGGCCTGCCAGCCTGACCGGCTGCAAATGTTGACAGTTTTGGGCAGCACAACAAAACACAATTGCGGGTCCAAGGTCCAAGGGGAGACGGGGGGACTAGCAGGGGCCTCTTTATTCAGGAATACGTTGAGCGAATCGATAGTTGAGCTTGAATTTGAGAATCGAAATGCATTTTAGAACTGCATTCTAACCCACAAACCGCAAAACAGAATGAGTAACAGATGTTCTCTCAGTGTTTCTATATCTCCCCCTCTCTCTTTACCTCTTTCTATCACGCTCTCTCTTTTCGGTTCCCTGTGTTTGTGTCCTATAAAACTGTGATTATGTTTATATTGAAAATCTCAATTGAAAAATTTGTTTGATTATTTGTTTCGTCTCTCTCCTATCTCCTATCTTCTAGCTTATTATATCTTGTATCTTGTATCTTGTATCTTGTATCTTGTATCTTGTATCTTGTATCTTGTATCTTGTATCTTGTATCTTGTATCTTGTATCTTGTATCTTGTATCTTGTATCTTGTATCTTGTATCTTGTATCTTGTATCTTGTATCTTGTATCTTGTATCTTGTATCTTGTATCTTGTATCTTGTATCTTGTATCTTGTATCTTGTATCTTGTATCTTGTATCTTGTATCTTGTATCTTGTATCTTGTATCTTGTATCTTGTATCTTGTATCTTGTATCTTGTATCTTGTATCTTGTATCTTGTATCTTGTATCTTGTATCTTGTATCTTGTATCTTGTATCTTGTATCTTGTATCTTGTATCTTGTATCTTGTATCTTGTATCTTGTATCTTGTATCTTGTATCTTGTATCTTGCATCTTGTATCTTGTATCTTGTATCTTGTATCTTGTATCTTGTATCTTGTATCTTGTATCTTGTATCTTGTATCTTGTATCTTGTATCTTGTATCTTGTATCTTGTATCTTGTATCTTGTATCTTGTATCTTGTATCTTGTATCTTGTATCTTGTATCTTGTATCTTGTATCTTGTATCTTGTATCTTGTATCTTGTATCTTGTATCTTGTATCTTGTATCTTGTATCTTGTATCTTGTATCTTGTATCTTGTATCTTGTATCTTGTATCTTGTATCTTGTATCTTGTATCTTGTATCTTGTATCTTGTATCTTGTATCTCTAATCTATCTATCCTCGCTATTGCGCTTCATTATCTACTCAGAGCAGGCTCTCTACTTAAAGAGCAGTTGATATAGTTGGTTGGCCGACCTTATGGCTCCCACACAATTTGCATTAGGTTGGCGGAAGCAGTTGCAACACATTTTCGGGCGGCTGGCCTGCCCGTGGCGTGGGGGTGTCCGAGGGGGCAGCCAGTCTCAAATTGCGGCTGCTTTGCTAGCAATGGCAAATCAAATAAGTTGCATGCAGTTTGCACTTAATTGCCAGTGCCAAAGTGGCAAGAAAAAAAGAGGCAGCAGCGGCGTTGGCGTCGGCGTCGGCGACTGCAGTTGCAAGTGCCAAGTGGCATGTGGCAGCTGCAGCACAGAGTCGAAAGATGCTAGCTGCTAGATGCCAGAGAGTTTGGGCTGGGCCTGTGTGAGGTGGTAGGTGGACGGCCGGACGGGTGCGGTGGGTGGTCTAGTGGAGCCCGGGCGATGGGCAACATGAGAACCAATTAAAGACATCGTTGGTAGCGGCGCTGTCGTCCGGCGTTGTTGGCAAACGTCAACGTCGAAAACTAATTAGCATAACAAGCAACAAAGCGTACCGAATGCTGGGCAAAGGGGTTGCTGGTAATAGTGAGGGGTAAGTGTGTGGTGTGTGTGTGTGTGCGGGTGTGCGGGTGTGAGTTGGTGTGTGGAACGAAGCCAAGTGGTGCTGGCAACCTAGTTACTTGCTGCATGTGTGTGTCTGTACGTCTGTGTGACTATTTGAGGCTTCCGGAGTCTGGGCACAGCAACAGCTTCCAGCTTGGCTTGTGGGCGCAAATCAAAAGTTGCGCCATTAAAATGAGCAGCACAGCCAGTGAGAGAGAGAGAGAGAGAGAGCGGCACACATATACGCACACACATACACCCGCACGCCCACATAACCATAAACAAATACAATTACAAGTCAAGCAAAGCTTTAGAGTTTGCAACTGGAGACTGAAGCTGGTCGTCCTTGCAGCGTTAATAAACTGTCGGCATAAATAAAATGTAAGAAGCAGCAGCCGCAGCCGCAGCCGCAGCAGCAGCAGCAGCAGCAGCAGGACACTGGCTTTCAAAGCCATACAAAATAAAAATAGAAGGCGCGTTATGATTTATGCGCCGTTGCAGCCAAAGCTAAAGGACTCTCCCCTGAAGCCAAGCGGCTGGCAGCTGGCAGGATGTGACTGTGACTATGTGGGTGGCCAGCCGCTTGGCTTGCTGGCTGCCTGGCTGGCACTGGCTGCTCTACATTGACGCCGTCTTCCGGCGAGCAAATAAAATTTCGGGCATTGGCGGTCGGCGCATGTTTCTGATGGCGACGAGACAGCAGCGAGACAAGCTCAAAGGGATTAAATTAAAATGTCCTTTGAGTTGTGTTTTAATTACTTCCTTTCTCTTTCTCTCTCTCTCTCTCTCTCTCTCTCTGTCGCTTGCTCGCGCGCTCACTCACTCATTCGCTCTCGGTCTGTGGCAATGAAAACGTTGTCTGTGCCAAACTCCTCAAGTCACAGCCGGCACGCCCACAATCTCGCCCACGCAGCTGCCGTCACAGCCGGAGACAGCATCGCATCGCATCGCATCGCACTGCTGCGAAAACTTAAGACAGTTCCACAATTTCTGGCCACAAGCCCAAAAGTTGCCAAAGTTTTTAACCTCAACAACGAATCAAATTGTCGAACAGACCAACGAGAAACCACGGAAATCTCTTTCAAGTGCTCACGGAGAACTATATATATATATACAGATATAGATAGATGTACATATATACATATATATCTAACTATATATACATTTGACAATCTTGTACAACTCTGAGTAGTTGAGCTTACTCTAGACCAATTACAAGTTGATTGATGATGTCACATTGGCATTGTGCAAGTGTATGCCACCTGACCGAAGAAGGCATAAGAATAGAATGATAAACTGCTATATATATATATATATATAGCTGTAAATAGCAAATAGAAGGATTCGTCTCAGAACCCATAATGAATGTTGACCAGGAATGCGAGTTGAGTCGATCTACCCACATTCGTCAGGTCGTCCGTCAGACCCTTTGACGTCCGTGTGTCGTTTCGTTTGTTCGACCGTCCATCCGACTGTCCGTTGGCCTCTGATCAATGCGTTGGTCCATCCTTTTCATCCCTCTATCCATCAGTTTATCTATCCAACCATCTGTCCTTACAAACGCAAAGGTGTCGGAAACCAGAAAAGTCGGAGATATATACATATATAAACCTATATTATAAAACGTTTATCTTTTTTACGTATAATATTTTGATTAAGTTTTCGAAGCGTACCTCAATGCTAGAGATTTTACATTTAATGTGCGATGGTCCGATAAGTAGATATAATTAATTTCATTATTACTTCTATCCTCATTATCATTGCTATTATAAATCTAACCTGAATTCCATTGCTCTCACTTAGTCTAGTCTCAATAACTGAATTAATTTAAGTAAACCCCATTTATCAATGATTTCAAATCGCTTGAAATGTCATTCAAGTAAATCGCTCAAATATCTCCCAGAGCTGACGTCACAAATAGTTGCACAATTACAATTACAGGTAAAACATTGCTGAGCAAACCAACTCAAAAGCTTCGCAAATGCACGCCACATACAAACACACACACGTGTGAACGCTCACCAATACACAGACACGCAGAGCGTCTAAGTCAATGGCTACAGCTAGCTGGCTGCGGTGGACAGGTTGGCTGGCCTTAAAGTTGGCCAATGCTTGGGGCCAACAAATGGCAACAGTCAGAGCCAGATAGATATGCGGAGATAGTACATATGTAACTGTTGAGGAGGAGGACGTTCGGGTAGGGTAGCAGGGGAGAGAGGAGAGTGCGAGCACAGCTCATTCATTCTCATCAGCGTATTGGGGATTTGGCGCCTTTGTAGCGCCTGTCAAGTGTCGCGTGCGTGAACCGAGCGACGTGCGTGACTGCAGCAGAGCGAGACAGAGAGAGGGAGTGGGCCGGACAGAGAGAGAGAGAGCGGGAGAGTGAGAATGAGCATGGGAATGAGACTGAGAGAGCGCGAGGGCGCTCCGCAGGAGCTGAACCTGAAGCTGGGCTGCGAATATCGACGCCCCAAACAAATGGCCAATTAATTGCCAGAGCCAGCAGCAAACCGTGGTAGACATGTCCTGGAATGGCACTCGCTGCTCCTGCTGCTCCTGCTGCTGCTGCTGCTGCTGGCTGCTGCTGGCTCTGTGTGCCGTCCCTTGTCTGCCGGCTGTGCTTGACTGTCCGCTGACTGCTACTGCAATCGATTATTTATTTATTTATGCCACGCTGTGCCGCCTTCAATTGGCTACAATTGGCGCTTATCTCTGACGGGCTTAGTGGGCGTTGCGCCTGGACCGAGCCTTACAAATGTTTTGCATATCTCTGACACGAAAGCCAGGCCAGAGGCGAGGGGCGGCTGCTGCTGGCGACAGTGCAGACAGTGCCTTAGAAAAATCGTTGGACACTGTGTTTTGTAGCCAGCCCCATTGGGGACTGTGCATTCATTTTGCCCACTGGCTTCGGCTC
Organism: Drosophila mayaguana; assembly: GCA_037075325.1. Classification (NCBI taxonomy): domain Eukaryota; kingdom Metazoa; phylum Arthropoda; class Insecta; order Diptera; family Drosophilidae; genus Drosophila; species Drosophila mayaguana. Next base: position 1,923,059 of record JBAMCG010000127.1, on the reverse strand, counting down.
GGCAGTGGCTTGGGCAAATATTTTAGGCTCTCGCACTTGGGCGCTCTGCATGGGAATTTATTTGAACAAATTTGCAAATTATTGCGTTTCGTGCCGAGTGCGAAAGTCCTTTCGTGGACATTTATTACGCTAGCCCATTTACATTTGACAATTGCCTTGTTGGCATCTTTTTAATGGTTCGCCTCTACCGCACCCCCCGCATCGGCACCTTCCTTCGCCTGCTCCTTCTCCTGCTCCTGCTCCTTCTCCTGCGCCTGGCGCCCCCATTTCCATCTCTAGTCGGCGTCAAAGCTCGTCGAGCTCAACACGAATTTAGCACGCTGGTTTTTTATGGCCTTTGAGTGGATTTCGCTACGACAGCGCACAAATTGGCGACATGCATTAGAACAATGGCCAGAGAGTTGAAGGTTTTCGCTTTTTCTGCTCTCCCCAAGATTTCAACAGATTTTCATGGACATTAAAAGCGCAAGTGAAAGTATTCCTACTGTCTGTTAAAAGCTGACAAAGCTTTGCAGTTCTTTACAGTTCTCCATAGCGAAATGGGCTCATATTGGAATTCATAGTAAAGCTTCACAAAGCTTTTGCACAAGTTGATTAAATTAGCTTTTGATTTGGATTGTCGCATAGGGACGAAAATTACAAAAATAAACTAAATTTTCGAGCTCATTTAGAACCTCCCTTGCTGTGCAAAGTCGGAAAAGTAAATGTGACTAAGCAGAAATATGCCAACAGTGATATCAGCCTGATCTGAGCTTGGTTCATTTGTTGGACAAGTAAAATGTTGTTAGAGCCAAGAGTTGGGCATTGGCATCAATTTTTATGCAACAATTTTGGAAATTCCTATGCTTACTTGGCCAGCTGCCGGCTCTGCCATAAAATCATCGACGTTTGTCAGCCAGCATATGCACTGAATTGATGAGAGTTGTCTAAGCTTGGCTGCAGCCTCAGCCTGGTCGAGCCCTCTGGCCCACAGATCTCTCACAGCTCAGTGGCATTTGTTCAACATCAACGCACCCGTTCTGGCTGGCCTCGAAAGATTGGGCCGATGCTTCCAGTGGAAGCAGCAGCGTGGCGCATCAAATGAAACTAGAAATCGAACAACAGAACGAAACGTTGTGCGTCAGCCAGAACAATTCAATTGGCCGAGTGCTAGATACGCACCTGCAGTTGCCAATTGAGGGGACCTCTCGCTTGCCCTCTGCCTCTCTCTCTCTCTCTCTCTCTCTCTCTCTCTCTCTTTCTCTATCGCACTCCCTCTCACAGTGGCGCAACCTCGGCTAGAGAAATTCACATACGACACGTCAAGCAGTCGTGGCTGTCCAATCATCCAGCGCCAGCCAACACATGACACTGCATCATGACGCACTGGACCAGGCGACAACAACAACAATCGAACAACAAAAATGCCAATTAAGTGAAAAAAGCCGCTGCGATGGCTACGCTAACCGAGGCATTAGAAGTGCCCAGACCCATCGAACAGCGACGTAGAAAAACAGAAAATAGAATAAAAGGGGGAGAAAATGGTTTCGAAAGCATAGGAGAAAAAATGAAGAAAACTTGATGTGATGTGATAAAGCTTACTTGGCCAGCCAAATACCCTGTAGTACGATACAAAAATCTAACCTGAGAATGAAATTTAGAGAATGAAGGTTATAGAAAAACTTTGAAGTTTAGCTATTTTTATGGTTAAGTTTCTATTTGATATCGCTATGACATTATTGGCTGTTGATATATTTTGATACCATTATTAGTATCTACAATATGGATCAAAGTTTTCCTAAATCAAATTTGTTTTATTTTTGTCTTTAAGAGCTGAGCATACAAAGGAAGCTGAAAAGTTAGGATTGCTCCACAGACCTTCTCCAAGACAGCTATTTTCAACGACCTTTCATATTATACATTTTTATATATATTTCACAGGTCTTTCTGTCTAAAATCCAATTGTCTATGCAAAATTCGAGGGTATCTGTGAAGGAAAAAACTAATGTTAACTTTTGCAGCACTGCGTCGACGGAATCAATTAAAAATTCTATGATTTTACACTTGATTGCCTGCGTTTTAGATCGCCAAGGTAACGTCTACGACAATGATTGCGATGGCAGCGCTGGGGATTTGCAGCTGGTAGCTTTCTCCAGCTGTATGCTCGCCTCCTCATGCTCCTGCTGGTCCGTATCCTGCCCCTTACTGGACAGCGTGCTCAGTTAAGCATTTAAAAGCGGCTCAACTTTGGTTGAAAACATGACAAAACAAGAGCATCACATGCAGAAGCATGAGCCCAGCACCATTGAGCCAGATGCAAAACATGCCAAAGAATCATTCAGTTGCCAATTAGCTATTGTGCAGCCTTAAAAGCAATCTCAGCCAGAACAGAGCAGCACTGAAGAGCCCTATCGTTCGTATTAGCACAGAGCTCACTGGCTGCATAACATTTTGCCTCGCCTTGCGCTGCTGCATGCTCCTACATATCTCTGCACTCGCATTCGAGCTGCTCAAGCTGAATTCAAGTAGCTGAATATGTATTAATTATCACTTGATTAACTTCAAATATAAGCCTATTAGTTGTCGTTTCTGTTCCTCTTGTTACACAAAACGCAGCCAAACGTCGTGCATGGCTAATGAAAGATCCTTATGTCTGTTCCAGATTGGCAAGCCATTTGCCTTGGCCATGGAGTCAAGTGGCAATCGCTTCAGAGTGGAATATTTATCTACTGCTGTGGCGCCATCTATGGGGCTCGCTTTATTTTAAAATAATTTCGAAATGCTTTAGGCAGGATTTGCTGCGTTTCCCTTACTCTTTTTTCTCTCCTTATCTCTCTCTTTCTCTCCCTATCTCTCACGCTATGTCATATTACTGTTTCTATCTTACTTTCTGCTTCTTGCTATCTGTCTATATCTTTTATATATCTATATCGTCCTCTTTAACTCATTCTCTTCCTCTCATTCACTCTCTCCTCTCTCTATCTCTCTCGATCTCCTTATCTCCCACTCTCTCGCTCTCGCTCTCTCCCTCTCTCCTTTCCTTTTCCTTTCTCCTCACGCAATTGATTGATTAGTCCGTCACGTTGGCTTATTAATCATAATCTGATTTCAGCCAACTTTGCTGAAGGGCAAGTACAGTTGTGTGTGCCTATCTATGCAGTAAGCTTAATGAGCACTCGGCTACAATTGTATATATATATATGCATATATGTACATATACATATATAAAAGTATCGGATCAAAGGCATCATGGGCTTTAAATTGCTTGCTGGCTCTTACAGCGCATTGTACATCTGGCCGATGGCTTTGGCCCATTCGCTTTAATCCCAATAAATGTGTCCGACAATGTGTTAATTATATGCCCCATGACAAAGTGGGTAGCCAATGCCGTAATGCACTGCCAAAGGTGGACAGTTAGGGGGAAGTAATGCACATATATATATATACGTTTATATTCACATCTACATAAACATATATCTCAATATGAAGTTAAATATGAAATTGGCTTTTGATTCGGAATTTTCAGGTGTGAATTAATCTCAGATAATAAAAACTCAAAAAATTTGAAATATATTGACAAAAATGGATTTAATCATATTTTTAAGAATTTATAATTTTATATTCATTTATTCTTTAACTTAATATATATTCATAGAACGTATATTGAGGTTAAAGCGCATTTTGTGATTGAGTTGAGGCTTAATCGTAAACTGAGAAATTGTGAAATAATTATGCTTGATAATACCCTAGGATTTGCATAGTTTAGCTGAAAATGAGACTAGGGCTAAAAAGCGCATAATTCTACATTTGTTTTCTAATTTTAGTTTTTTTAATCTTAGATTTTAAGCTGTAATTAAACAAAGCAAAAACTGCATGACACATGTGTTTGTGTGTGTGTCTGTGGGCGAGTGTGTGTGTGTGTGTGTGTATGTCTATAATGCCCCAAAGAATTTAACACATTCTAGTACAAATTAAATATTTAATGTAACAACAAATTGATATTTGAATTATTAAAATGGAAAATAATGCGCCGTCATGTACAGCCAAGTGACGTGATGTATATGTGTGTGTGTGTGTGTGAGTGTGTGTGTGTGTGAAATTTAACAAACACATTTACGTCTGGCTGTCGGCTGACATTTTGGTTTATTTGTGTGGCGGAAATATCAGCGACAAAGCTACCAAAATATTGAAAACAAATAAAATTAAATTTGCATAAATACATGAATGTTTTTTATATGTACGGCTCTCTCTCTCTCTCTCTCTCTCTCACACACACTCTGTGTGTGTGTTCTGCGTGTTTTTAATCCCTAAAGCACTGCATCCAAATAGAAACAAAAAGGCAACAACAATGCACAGCTGCAACAAATTAACAACATGAATGCCGCCAAGCTGCAAAAAGCCAAAAACATGCAAATTGTTTAAGCACACACACTGACACATTCACACACACACACACACACAGAGAGAGAGATACCTGTGCCCAAGCCTAATATATTTATAAATCTACATATATGTGCGAATGTGTTGGCAGTCTGAAGTCCTGGTCATGTCAGGAGATTAAACACAAATCTTTGGATACATTATGTCGGTTAGTAACTCTGGAAATTGTGAAAAACTGAAACATTTTTTCGACAGATTATGAGCGGTGAGCTGACCGCAACAGATCGGATTATGCATATATATCTATCTATTCGTCAAAGCTCGTCAAAATAAAACATATGAATATGGTTGCTTTTGCGCTCAATATCATATCGAATTCAAAACAGAGCAGGTCTGATGAATGCCTAATAGCTAAAGATAGAGATAGACAAAGAGGTGCAGGAGGGAGAAAAGAGGAAGATAGATAGAGAAAAAGGGAGGGCGAGAGGGATATGTATATATATAGAGAGAGAGAGAGAGAAAAGAAGGGGGAAGACTGAGAGAGAGAGAGGCAAAAAGTGTAAAATTGAGAAATGGACATAGACCGAGGCACAAAAGGAAGGAGAAAGGGGCTGAAGAGGATGACAGAAATACTATGGTCATTATGAAACCAAGACGGTACATGAATATCGATGAACAGTATAAAGCTATCCATAACGGAAAAAGAGTTCAAATTTAGCATAGTTGGAAAACAGAAATCTGTAGACTTTCTGGATACAAATGTATATGTATGCATATGAATATTTATTATGAATCGATAACTAAATAAAAAATAAGTCACTTGGACCTGACACATATTAACGAGATAGATTCTTTCATTTTATACGAGTGCTGTCAAAATTATTGATAATTTGAAAAAATAAAGTACTATTTATATGGCTGTGTTGGCGTGTAATTTTCTAGATAATTTAAAGTGCATATTTACTTTTAATATACGTTTAGATTGGATACATAAACATTGATTAAATAGCATCAAAAGGGATATATTCCATGTAGAATATAGAATAATTAGATAACGATTTAAAAATTTACACACTGATTGGCTGTTAAATATTTTGCTCGCAGCAAGGAACGGGTGGATGTGGCTTTGTTGTTAACCGCTTCATCCTTTATGCAGAACCCATATTAAATGTTGAAATAATGATGTTGATCTATTCGCATTCGTCAGTTTGTTCGAGTTGCTCTGTGTGTGCTTTTGGCAGATGCATTGGTTACAATTAAAATGTATCCAGGCAGCAATCAGTGTTTGAATGGAAGAATGGAGGAATGCGGGGTGATGATGGAGAGGGATGCGAGGAGAGGGAGAGAGAAAAATCCTCAGACAGTGTGCATCAATTGCAGATGGATTGGATTGGCTCTGGTGTACCGGGCATTAATTTAGTTGAAATAATTTATTAAATTATATAAATGCAAACAAATCAATGGAAATGAACATGAATAAATAAATCAATTTTAGAATATGTTGTGCGACCAACAACAACATCAACAACAACAACAATGAGAATTACAACACTTTTACAGCAATAGCCAAAGAGAAACAAATTCAAATATGCAAAACATTTTCATATTTCCCAAGCAAACAATTCCTGTGTAAATAGAAAGTTTTTGGCCATATATTGGATTTGCGGTATTTGATAGTTTATCAGTTATAAATTACCTATGTACATTCCAACGAACTTACCTAAAATAACAGTGCGACATACATATTAATATGTATGTATGTATGTATGTATGTATATGCTCAGCTGTGATTATTAGGCAAACTGACAATAGCTGCAACAATTGTATAGTTTAATTAAATATTAGTTGCCGAAAAATTACACTCAAAGCAAATTATGAAAGCAAAGCTTTAATCTCCAGCAGTAATTCAAGAAGAATTGCAGCCGAAAGACGAGAAAGTGAACTAGAGAAAAATTATTGAATATTAAATATCTTTGTTCATTTGAGTTGTGTTCATTAAGAGTAAACTGTTCTGCAACTGCTTCTCTAATCAAAGCAATTGAGATCAAGCCAAATACAATGCAAATCTTATTCAATTGAGTGATTTTTAGTTTAGTTGAGCTCACACTAATCAATATACACCTCTAATTTTATTTTCTGTTGACGCAAAACAAATATAAAGCTAAGAAGTTAATTTTTTGTGCACGCAACAGCTCGCAGAGGATTAACGTGAAGGCGTACGATAGCATGAGAAACTCAACGAGATATGCCGATTGGGCCACATCTAAATCGAATATAAATTATATTGCTGCTCCAGGTATGGAAACATAACAAGCTGTTCATGTTCAATTTTGCAAGGCAAACAATGAAGAGCAAAAATTCACAATGGACGAAGCTAGCGAAAGTGCGTTCATTTAGCACGCTCATACAGAAGAACGAGTTGAAGAACCAGTGAACTAGTTATTGGCGCTCAGCGTGCACAGAGAATAGCAAGACAACAAAGTAGCTCCGTTGAATGTGCATAGCTGCGTTCAGTGGGCGGGAGCTGTTCCACAACAGTGGCTTAAACGAATTAATTGAAATCAAGCCAAAATGTAATTGAAATGCAAATTTGGCTCAATTGTCTGTTTTCTTATGCCTTTTTGTCTTTTGTGGTATTTCCATTAAGGTTAAATCACTAGAAGTACGTCTATCTGGCAGCAGTCACCTGGAGCTATACGTTTTGCAGCAATAATAACAAAGCAATCGGAAGCATCGGAAATCAACAGCAAACAAAAGCCAAACACAGAGCAAAAGCAGCAAAAGCAAAAGCATCGCAACGCAACGCAATAGCCGCTTCGCTGCATTCATCTACATCTTTATTCCATAGACCATAGTCTATCCTCTCGCCCGCCTTCCGCCGTCCGCCTACCACCATTTGTTCTGTCTACCTACCGTTTGCCTCACTCCCAGCTCCCCAGCTCAGCCATATTGCAATCTCCTGCCGGCGTCCGCCTGTTGCTGACAGTTTTCTTTTCTTTGCTTTTTGGTTTATATTTCATTTTTCTTTTTTTGAATTCTTTGGTCGCGTGCACGCGCGAAAATTAGGAAAATATTGTTTTGCCTCTGCCTCCGACCATCTCTCTCTCTCTTTCTCCCTCTGCCGCACCATCGCATAGTTTGCTGCGCGCATTGATATTTATTTATTTTTGTTGTTGTTGCGCTCCAGAATAAGCGGATTTCAATTTCAATGTTGAATCAAAGTGAAGCCGTTAGGCGTTATTCTGTGTACGGTACAGAAAACCACTGCGAAATGCCAGCAATTTTGTATTTCTGTAGTTTCTTAGTTATTTTTGGAAATGTAACGATCAATTGCTCGCGTATCGATATGCATGTCGAACAGTTGGTGCTCAAATATATCGATTGGGTGGGTAGAGCTGCCATAGTTGATAATGAACGCAATATCAATTGGTGATTTACGAACGCTTCGGGAACGGGAGCCCATAACATAAGCATTTTAGGCAAATCTTATTGAACATTTCAACAACTGCGTCTCATCTATAGCTCAACCAGTTGTTTGTTGTTGTTATTGTAAATTGTTTCAGTCCTGTGTGATCACCCATTAATTATAAACGAATCTGCATACATAGCTAACTATAAGTGTTTTCACTGGTAAAGCTCCTGATTTTTGAAATATTCAGCAGACAAGCAACCAAATTATACTCCTTCAGGCCGACACGAGCAAAAGGTCGAACATCCATTTAGTGGAGCACATACAAGTTTCTGCACATACACACACCACCCCACAAATATTTGTGTACATGTAAATATACATACATATATATGCATTTATATGTAGCTTTACAAGTCGCTCAAAGCTGAATGTACTCCCCCGTTTGGAACAAAGCTCTGTTCATTTTTTATGTATTATGCTTTATTTGTATTTTGTTGTTGTAGTTTCTTCTTTTTTTTTGTGTGCCAAATCGTTGTTGTTGTTGCTTTAAATCCATTAGGATATGACAACCCCTGCTTAAATTCAATTAAATTGTTTTCTCTTTGGGTTTACATTTCTTGGTAACTTTATAATTGTTTCATGTGTTTAAGCCACCAACTAGAAGTAACGTATACGACATTGCCTCGAGTGTGGAAGGCCGTGAATCACTCAAAATGGGCGGCGGGTCGAAGGAAAAGGGCAGAACGAATCCGCCAAGGCGCAAAGCTAAAAACCAAGCAGCATAAGAAATAACTGGCCAAGAAAAATACAAAACCCGAAGCCATGCTGAAACTCAACTGAATGAATGCCACAGTAAACAAAAGGGAGAGAGAGAGAGAGAGAGAGAGAGAGAGAGAGAGAGAGAGAGAGAGAGAGAGAGAGAGAGAGGAAGCAAGCAGAACCGGAGTTTTTAGTAGCCTCGAGAGATTCTTTTTCCATTTGCCTCGCCAGAACATCTCCCGCCCCCTTCTAACTCCAAGCCCTACCCCTAGTCGTCTGCTCTGGCCACCTTCCTCAAAAGGGCGCTTGGCATTCGTTTGCCATTGTTGTTGTTATTGTTGTTTTGTAAAACAATCAACAAAATAAAAAGTGAAATAAATAATAAAACGAAACGACATCAGCCAAAAATCTTAAAAAAAAGAGAAAATATTGTAAAAAAGTGATGCCAGTCAGTTACAAAAATGGAATCAAAATCACGGTTGAAATTTGAATGCACTACAATTTCATGTAACGGCTATATCGATAGCGATACTATATCTGATCTATTTAGATATATCGCTATATCGCTATATCCTATATCCTATATCCTATATCCTATATCCTATATCCTATATCCTATATCCTATATCCTATATCCTATATCCTATATCCTATATCCTATATCCTATATCCTATATCCTATATCCTATATCCTATATCCTATATCCTATATCCTATATCCTATATCCTATATCCTATATCCTATATCCTATATCCTATATCCTATATCCTATATCCTATATCCTATATCCTATATCCTATATCCTATATCCTATATCCTATATCCTATATCCTATATCCTATATCCTATATCCTATATCCTATATCCTATATCCTATATCCTATATCCTATATCCTATATCCTATATCCTATATCCTATATCCTATATCCTATATCTTATATCCTATACCCTATATCCTATATCGTATATATCCTCTGACAGGTATGCTCTATCATATCTCTTCTACCCTCTTTCCTTTATCCTTTATCTCTATATCTTATATCAGCTACTGCCAACGTACTAATTCATTCGTTAGAGCTGCTTTGTAGAGCATTCGTCTAACATTTGAAGACAGTTGTGGCTCCCCTTTTGAAGGCCCTGGTGCTCTCTGCATAAACCTAATATAGACGAATCTTTCCATTGCCACTCACTCAACACTCCGCGACATATGTATCTCCTGTCACTCATGTGTGTGCTGGGGGTGTGTTTTGGGTGTGGGTTTGTGTGGGGGTGCTTGGATGCTGGGGTACGGCGGTATAGGCTGCTCAGTGGCCGACGCCCCTTACACGGCGCTATCCCAGCTGCAGCGATTCGTATTTTATACCATTTCATCTTTATCATCAGATTGTTTTGCTTTGTTTTCCCTCTACCATTTGTTGTTGTTGCGCGTGCTTTTGGCCAACGGTTGCCACGCCTACCGCACGCCTCCACCTTTTAGATCGCGAAATCACGGCACAGCTCGCGCAGCAGCCCCACGCTCAACAGGGGCCGGCAGACCTCAGCCAACAGGCATACAGGAGCAGCAGGTAAATCTGAGCCGAGTGGTTGGGCGTTGAGTTGGGTGGCTGGCCTGTGGGTAGGGCATCGGGGTTGGGGTTAGCGAAGGTGGGTAACATTTTTACATGTGGTGACTGTGACGTCGACATCAGCCAGCGGCTGACGGACCAGAAAATAAGCATTCACCTTCTCGCCGTTGATGTTTTTGGCGTGCGGTAAATGGCGAGGCTGACATTGTGGGCGGTGGCTGGGTGGATAGCCGGGCTCACTGTACGTACGTACGTACGTGTGTGTGTGTGTGTGTATGCGTGTGTGTGTGTATGTGTGTAGTATACTTTTGGTTACTTGAGTGGCGGCAGCGGCAAATGTTACAAATATTTGAAATATTTAAAATAGCACGCATACATATGCAAACACAGATGCACACACAAACATACTCGCACTCACATACGCACACACACTGTCACATTCCGCGGGCGTGTGTGTAGTGTGCCATGTGGGTGGACCTAAAAGTTTCTCACCGAGACCTTTTTGCATTATTAATGGCAAATTTCAATTAGCCTTTTGCAGTAAACGCAACAGACCAAGAATTCAAATTACAATGCGAGGGTCGAGCGAGAAGTTGCGGCAGCGTCTGCTAGCTAATTATGGGGTAAATTCAGGCAAATTGTAAAGTGGCCAGCCTGGTATGGGTGAGTGCCTGGGGCAGTCACTGAGTGGGCCTGCTGGACTTGATTGGATTGAATAATAAAGCGAATGTGGAGGAGTAATTGAAATAAAGTTAAGGCGGAGCAGTATGAAAAGGTGAGATGCGTAATAGATACCTTGATATGTTTGCGGAGATAGCAAACCGAGATCTAACAGAACAAACATTACGAAGGAAATTTGTAAAGTTATATTCGATCTAAAAGAAAGGGGAAATCGAACATTATTAAATTCGTTTATGCATTCAAAATCTGTTTTGGGATTATTGTCTACAATTTTGCCCGCTACATTATTTTCACGAAAATGAAATTTATTTTTATGTACTTTATGTCTAAGAAAAAAAAGCTAAAAATATTCAACCTGGCCCACTTTCTGTATATAATATAAATTGTTTAAATCTAAAATAAATTATTTACAATTCACTTTAAATTATACAAATATTATTTTGTTATAATATATTAAAATTAATTGTTAAAAAAGTCCAATTTTCTGGAAAAAGTCTCGCAAACGAGGCAAAATAATCCTTAAAATATATTTAAAAATATATATACATATATTTATAATTTAAACTATCTATAGCTATACATATGTTTATCAGCAGTTTAAAGAGTTCGATCTACCCTCGGCCAAAGGCAATTTTGTGTATGTTTCGCTTTGCACAGAAGTCAAAAGCTGAAAGTCAATTCCAGCCCCCAGTTTCAGCCTCTGCACCTGTGGACATATTTTAAAGCTCACTTGACTGCATATATGTGTGTGTGTGTGTGTGTGTGTCTGTGTGATAGTGTGTGTGCGGCAGGTAACCTGCAGAACAGGCCGACCATGCCCCTCTGGTCGCGAGTTTTGGAAGCACTTGAAGGCGCAGCAACATTTTTTGCATGCCATGGATAATAATGTATGCCTGGATAGCCGACCATGTGTATCTGTGTGCATGTGCATGTGTGTGTGCTAAAGGTAAGCACTTCCGTTTCCGCTTTCATGATGTTCAGCACACGCATGCACACACCGACACAGCCACAGACACAGACACACACACACATATACAGTCATGTCCTTTAGCCAGAAAAAAGTACAAAAAAGAAAAATAATAAAGAGCAGAATCTGAAATCATCAGCAAAAGTTTCGCCGAGTTGGCTTTGCATTTATGTTATGGCCAGCAGGCCACGCCCACTCACGCTCACACTCAAAACGCCCCTCCGCCACACAGAAATCTAAATTATTTAAAGATAATTTGACTGGGCGACCGTTTGTAGTTGTCGTTTTGTTATTGTTGCTCGTATTTACATAAATGAAACGTCAAAACAAAATGCAAACTAACAAAATGCACAAAATGAAAAGTTCACAAGAGACTGAGAGAGAGAGAGAGAGATAGAGCGAGAGTGAGCCAGAGAGGGCGAGCGAGAGAGGAAAAGAAATATGCTTTGCTTGTTTGCGGTTACAATGTGCCTGTGCCTGTGCCTGTCTGTATGTGTGTGTGTGTGTGTGTGTGTGTGTGTGTGTGTGTGTGTGTGTGTGTGTGTGTGTGTGTGTGTGTGTGTGTGTGATTCTTTCCCTTTATTTAATTCGACTGATCCAATCCTTTGTTAGTGCCTTGCCCAGCGACTGGCGACATCTTCCTCTGCTGCTGCCGTTGCTTTGCCTTATTCATCGTCGTCGTCGTTGGCTGCGGCTCCTGCGGCAAATTAAAATTAGTTGTTTACTTTGTGCAACATAAACAAATAAGGACTACCATGATGATGATGATGATGTTGATGATGACTACAAGGCGAACGAGCTACCAAAGTCCGGCTGAAGCTCAAGTTGGATGCTGTAGCCGTTGCTGTAGTACCTATTGAATACTGGAAATTCGTTTTTGGTTGCTCCAATGCAAATTGAATTGAGCGAGACACTTGGCCGGCGGGCAGGACAAGGCCAGTGCACCCATTGCGAGGCACTCACACGGCAAATGAATGCATTTCCATATTTTCACACACTCGAAATATGAGCAGAAAGTAATGAGAGCAAATGTAAGCACCTTATTAAGCTTTAGTTGACTAGCGCGGGCTGGTGACGAAGTAAGCACAGTTCGCTGTGACTGGCGATCGCTAAAGCGCGCCAAATATGAACATTATTATGGCTGGGATATGCAGATCTCTGCTTGTATAACTTTCACTTCTTCTTTTTTATTTATGCAGGCATTTAAGTGTATTCTTTTTTGCCATTTTATTTTTTATTTACTGCTATTTAGCAGGCGTTTATTAGATTCGCACGAAACGCCACCTAGCGCACCTGCAGTAGTAAAAGTTCAACTAGCTGCAGATGCAGCAACCCACAACACAACACACATACACATACACATACACATGCACATGCATGTTTTCAGTGTATAAAAAGAAATGTAAATTACAAACTAAGCGCGATAGCTTTGCATGCAAAATAAATCAAATTTAATGCAATATTAGAAAAAAGGAAAATTTTGAAAATCTGAATCGCATAGAATCTATAAACTATTTTTGATTAATTTTTTTAGGTTTTGTATTTTTGTATTTTTACGTAAGAGTTAATATTTTTTTTTTTTTAATCCTAAAGTTAACTGAAAAACTTTTTTCTTTCAGAATTTCTTCATTTAAGCTACATTTACAATCGGAAATCTTTAGCTACTTAATTGAATACTAAGAGCCATTAGCTACAGCATATTTTGTCTTTCGGTAGTTAATGACTTTAGCCATTTTTTCTGTTTCTTCGGAATCTAAGTCCAATCCCAATTTTAAAAATTGTTAGTACAATGGTTTTATTGTTATATTGTGTTTACTGTTGTATGGTCATATTGCTTAATTAAGTCCAATCTAGCAGGAGGCTCTACTTATCGTACCTGTGCTGCTAAGATATAATAATTTTACTGGAAAAAATCAACGATATCTTAAGCCGCTATCGAAAATAAATGCCTGTAAATTGGTATTTATTGGAATATTATTAAAAGCGAGTGTTCCGCCTCATACAACCAATTGAGTCCACGTCGTACCCTCCCGTCTCCGCACCACCCCCAACCCAATTTACGCTAATTCAAAATGTACGCATTACCAATTCCACTTGGCTTGACTAATGAGCCTTCTACTGCACACACTTGACCAACTTTTTGGGCACACCCTAATATACATACATTTAAGCGTGTGCATGTGTGTGTGTGCGTGTGTGCGTGTGTGTGTGTGCGTGTGTGCGTGTGTGTGTGCGTGTATGTGTATAAAATGGCGCCGCAGCGTCATGGGATTAACTGGCGCTGGCTGCTTGAGGGATAATAAGTGCATTGGAGCATCAAATCAATAAAACGTTCACATTGCACATGGTGGACAACGCACACATACACAAACGGATACACACACACACACACACACACACGCATATACATGCTTGATGTGCGGGTAGATGGGAGTGGGGCTAGGGTTGGTTGGCTGGTCACAAGAATTCGCTGCATCAGTGGCTGCAATTGCGAAACATTGTTAATTTATGCAAATTTAGCCACCGCCGCCCGCTTTGTGCAACGCCAATGAGGCACGAGCGCTCCACTGGTAGCCGCAGCAGCCGCCGCAGTCGCGGCCGCAACGCCAACAACATTAACGCGCTGCAGCACCAGCGACAGAGCCACCGACACGACTTGCATAATTTGGAGCCCAAATGGTCGGTGGGGCTAGAGAAGGGCGCAAGGGGAGGGAATTGCCAGTTTGCTAGGCAACGCGCCTTTGCCTCAATTGCAAGCAACTGCACGTATGTACATATGTATGTGTGTGTGCGGGTGGGTGTGTATCTGTGTGTGTGTATATGTGTGTGAGTGTGTGTGTCAGTGTGCTGGTTACATTTTTGTCGACACTGGGGACACTAACAGATCCGGCTGCCAGAGGCTCAACTGGGTGCGCAACGAATTAGCACGTCGACTGTTTGCCTGATTGCCAGTCAAAATGAGGCCGTTAGCTGAGCGACGGGTGCGACCAGAAATGCGTAGAGCCGCGCCAAAAAAGCTCAGCGGCATATGCAAGAAGAAGAAGTTGAAGAAGAAAGGGCAGCAGTAGAGCAGGAGCACTTGCCGTGCATACTGGCGAAAAGGTTTGATATTCACAACAGGTAGGCAAACAAATGGGCATTTGAGTAATTTCTCAATGCTGCAACTTGATTGGGGGCTGGACAAAGACTGGGCTAAGACTAGGTACTAAACATATATGTATGTATATACTCTTGATGAATCAGAAACGTTTAGGGCTATAAAGAAAAGCAGTAGATTCAGCAATCAGCAAATAACTGGGTTAGATACTATATTTCAATTATTTTGGGTGGACTCAGTAGAGATCAGAGTCCGAAAGCTGAATTAGACTTACTCTAGGCTAGGTCAGGCAGAATCATTTTTTGGTGGGTGAGATGAGGTCCATTATTATTAGGAAAGCATTCACTTACTCTTCTCTTTATGATAGAGATTTCGAAAACTTAATCTTAATTCTATAACCTTGAAACAACGATATTATTTGGACTTCTACTGTACTTACTTAAGATCAATAGGTTGAAACAAAAAATAGTTCTGTGAGTTTTTTCCATCGTATTTAGGCTGGGAAGAGTTCAAACTCTTGGCAGAGGAGCATGTGCTGACTGAGAGAAACAATGCACAGTCTATTTTTCACTATTAATCGAAAGACTACTTAATACTGTAAACTATTTCCAATTAAAGCCTTCTATGTTGCAGTTAATAATAATAAAAGAGTTTCTATGATCATCTTCATGTATATGCAATAAAAATACATATTTTTTCCTTTTCAGAATTCTTTTCATCTTGGCTCTGATTCTCCTTCAATGGCTTACATTCCTCAATAAAAATAGTAAAAAGCACAATATGAGGTCTCATTTGTGCATAATGCTGCGGCACCGACTCCTGTGGCACCCACAGTCGGGCGGGCAGCCGATAAGCCAGCAAATTGACGCCAATTATAAAATATATGTATCGGTTAATGTATGTGCATATCGTCTGTTCGTATGTGTGTGTGTGTGTGTGTGTGCAGCATGCAGCGTACGCATATTCGCCATATGATAATACAAATATATGGCTAACTGTATTTATTGTATTGTCTAGACATGAAAAACCGCAGTGCCTGCATTGCATTTGCGTTTTTATTTTATGGCTTAACCGCATTAAATGAAGCAACCTGCAAAAAAGAAAGGACAATGCAATGCAGGTGGCATTGGGACACGTGCCGCATACCCTATAAATGTATATCTGAATTGATTGATTCCCCAGCTTGTTATGTCAACTTCATGAACATAAGCTTGAAGGACTTTGGCTGGAAGTTTCTAATCTAGCTTATACCCTGGAATTGATTTTAGCAAAAAAATATAGGGGGGTTGATCACAGCTTATTGCAGATCGAGATTTACTAATAGGTAAACGCAAAACAGTGCTTATCGAAGCGTACACCCTGGAATTGCTTTCAACATTTAGAATATCTCAGGGAAATCTAATTATTCTTATGAAGAGTAAGCGAGTCAGCTCTCGATAATTATCGATAGCAAATGAATTGTCGTACATCGAAATCATTTATCAATCAAATGTTGTACTCCATATATATATATATATATATATATATATATATATATATATATATATATATATATATATATATATATATATATATATATATATATATATGTCTATAGAAAATAACGAACATGCCTGGCTGTTGGCTCGGCTGCATCATGACCACTTTGAACTTCCTTTAATGGATATTGGACATTAAAAAAGACGTTTAATTTAACAATTTGATGGCATTGCCGGCTTCAAAGGGCATACACAATGTGAAACATGGAAAAGCGCCTACGAAATTGCTGTTCAATTTTTGTTTGATGTAAGCGAGCAAGCGACCCCGGCCCTATCCGCCGACTATTTGTGTCGGGTGTCGCTGGATTTTGGGAATTGCTAGATGTTGAGCGTATGCATACAATTAGTTCAGTCAATTGTCCAGGTGGAAAGGTCTTTGGACCTTTGCCCATAAATAATGCCTAATGCCACTTTGCAATTGTGTGCTATACAAGTGAAATGCTAGTCGAGGGAGGGGAATGTGCCTACCACGCCCACCGCTCGTGGATTTCCACATATATACATATATGTGGATTTCAACAACTAACTGACTGAATTATCTTGACGGATCGTGCAGCTGTGCGATAAGCATTAAGGGGACAGCCAGCGCATATGTAATCTAGCTCTTATCACACTCGAATTCATGATCATGATCATTGCTGATCTGGCGGGTTCCAGCTGCTCTTCCTCATCACCTCTTTGATATACACAAAAACATACGCAAAAACATACGCAGCAGATACAAAAAGAGAAAACAAAAACTTCCGAAGCCAAGCACCTCTGCTTGCGTCATTAGCTGGGGTTTTGCAGACCCGCTGGCAAACAGTAGCTTGCATAGGAATATAACCATCGGTACTTGCTAGATAAGCCGATTGGGCTTAGTCATGATCTGTGCAGGAATCCACCTTGAGCCAAATTTCCGGCCTGTCATATCTCGGACCAGCCCAGAGCAAGTGCTTATTATGAATACACTTCCATGAGGTATTTCCATGATAGCATACGAGTTGCTGCAGCTGGGATTAAATCTAATTGAGTCGAATTGGTATAAGTAAGCAAAAAATATGACTTGCGCTCATTCCCGTAATAACCTACTACAGGGTAATGCACATTCAATGCGCCCCATTATTATTGTCTTTCCTCTTTGATATTTGTCTTCAAATTTCTCTTTTTTTTTTTGTCAAATAGCGCAAATTTGTCAAGAGGAAATGCGCAGACTTCTTTAGTTGATGCTTATCAAAGAAACAAATTTAAAAAAAGACACAAATTAAAGCTCTAGACTTAGATTATGTACGGTAGTTAAACAGATGTGTGAAATATCATCATTGGCTTCACTTAATGACCATCGGAAGCTCCAACGCAGATAGTAGCGTTAGTTATACGTTTATTATTTTATTATTATTATTTGCATGAGATGTGATTCATGGATTTGACCAACTTACCCTCAATTCGGCATTTGAATCTAGAGCATAGTTATTATTTTAATTACTCGGAAATTCTTGTCTACAACAAACTACCAAGGTCTACTTCACAGCCAATTAAGTTTATGGCTACTTGTATTACTATTACCTTGTGGTTTGTTTGGTGTTTTTAATCTCTGTAAACATTTGTTTAACTTTTTGGTTAGACAAAAATCCGAAATGTATTTGATCTACATTGATAGACAAACGTGTCATAGATGCGTATTAAGCTAACCGCGGCTAACGAGAAATACTAAGTTTAGGCTAACCATTTGATTGCTTTCCGTAGTTATAATTGTTGTTTTTTTTTTTTTTTTTAATTTTTTTGATCTAATTGTTTAATAAAAATTGCACATTTTATTCCATTACGTCAACGGAAAAAATTAATAAATAAATAAATTACAAATTTAAAATTCCTGTTAGAAAAAAATAAAAATAAATAAATAGATTTAGCAAGATTCGCCGAAAGCAGAATATGTAGCTCATAGCCACAAACAGCTTTAGGCCGCTTCACATTTTAGCTGCAATATCATAAATTGGTCGCAAACTTATCTGGTACAAACAAAGATAATCATTGGGTATTTACATAACGTCAAGCAGATTCGCTAGAGATAAGTGCAGATGACATTAGTTGTTTATTTTTGTTTCGAATAAAAGCGACTCGCTGGCCCATGCAGTGAATAGTAACGATTTTTAATTCGAACCAAATACATAACGCACCTCAACGATGACGAACAAAACATTCAAGATTTTGATGTTATTTGTGGTAATTGTTGCATAGATTGTACTAACGCGCCACCAGAAAAACCCAAAACCCGATATTCCCGTTCCCCACATCGTCACATGCCAGAACCTCAAATCAAAATTTGAAAATAATTAAATATTTTTTGTTTCTGTTACTGATGAGTTGTATTTTATTAACCATTTTGTGTGGCAACTTTACGGGCATTTGGATACGCGTGACTAAAACCAAACAAACTAACAAAAGCTGCCGGGATTCTTGCTACTTTGGATATCGTTTATAGCACTCGGCGGCGACTCAAAAGTATCCTATGCAAGTGAAACTAAACCAGTGTAATTTGTTACGGTCCCGGGATTCCGACTTGTAACAAACAGTGCACCAGAGCGACCGATCGCCCAGTCATACTAAACTCTTTATTCTCTTTCTTTTTTTTTTCTTTTTTTTCTTTATTACACTTATTTTCAACAGTTAGCCGCACTGTTCGATGGCCAGCATCAGGCCGTACAGACCAGTGCGCAGATCATTAGCATCAATTGCGGCGGACAACCAGCCATTTGTGTGGGACCGGCATCCTATCAGCTCTGTGAAAGGAATGTGGCAATTGGCAATGTCCTTCAGTGTCCACTCAGTACGCGCTGCGTTAATGAAGGCGTGGAAATTTGTTTGCCCATTAAAGTGGACCCTAAAGCGCCCTCTGCAGCGGTTGCCAAGATGACAACAGTCACCGATCATCCGATTACCGGTGGCAGAGCATCAGCGGCTATCATAGAGTCGACGACCAGCTCTGGAGGTATTGTGGTTGCCAATAGCACTGAAGGCTTAGTAATTCTCACTACAACTGCGGCTCTACCGCTCAGCACTACTCAGCTGCCCATTGAGACAACATCGGCTATCGTTGAGACGACAAATGCACCGGTAGAGACAACCACTAGTGCACCTTTGCTAACAACTACTCAGCAAATTGTTGAAACAACGCTTGCACAAGGAGAGACCGAAACAACTGTTCCTAATATACCAGTGGATACTACAACTTTACCTTCTGAACCCAGTACAACAGTGAATCCAAATATCCCGGAGGTAACGACATTACCAACAGTTAACCCAACGGAGCCAGCTAATCCCACCTCACCAGTGGATTCAGAGGTAACAACAATACCACCAGTTGACCCTAATGTACCTTTGGATCCAAACACAACTGAAAGCCCTGAAAGCACAACTCTTTTACCTGTTGGACCAACCGCACCAGCGAGCCCGGAGGGCACCACCATATATCCGACGGACCCCAACGCACCAGTTGACCCCAACGTACCAGTTGATCCGAATGCACCAATTGATCCAAATGCTCCTGTGGACCCAAATGCACCTGTAGATCCTAACGCACCAGTTGATCCGAATGCACCAGTTGATCCGAATGCGCCAGTGGACCCTAATGCACCAGTAAGCCCAGAAGGCACTACCATATCTCCAGTTGACCCCAATGCTCCTGTGGACCCCAATGCTCCTGTCGACCCTAATGCACCAGTTGATCCCAACGTACCAGTCGATCCCAACGCACCAGTAGATCCCAATGCACCAGTAGACCCCAATGCACCAGTAGACCCCAATGCACCAGTTGATCCGAATGCACCAGTTGATCCCAACGCACCAGTTGATCCGAATGCACCAGTTGACCCCAATGCACCAGTGGATCCGAATGCACCAATAGACCCTAATGCGCCAGTGGATCCGAATGTACCAGTTGACCCCAACGCACCTGTTGATCCCAACGCACCTGTTGACCCCAATACGCCAGTGGATCCGAATGCACCGGTTGATCCCAATGCACCAGTGGATCCGAATGCACCGGTAGATCCCAATGCTCCTGTGGACCCCAACGCACCAGTTGACCCCAATGCTCCAGTAGATCCGAATGCACCAGTTGACCCCAATGCACCAGTGGATCCGAATGCACCGGTAGATCCCAATGCACCAGTGGATCCGAATGCACCGGTAGATCCCAATGCTCCTGTGGACCCCAACGAACCAGTTGACCCCAATGCTCCAGTAGATCCGAATGCACCCGTGGATCCGAATGCACCAGTTGACCCCAACACACCTGTTGATCCCAACGCACCAGTTGACCCCAATACGCCAGTGGATCCGAATGCACCCGTGGATCCGAATGCACCAGTTGACCCAAATGCACCAGTTGATCCGAATGCACCAGTTGACCCAAATGCACCAGTTGATCCGAATGCACCAGTTGACCCCAATGCACCAGTGGATCCAAATGCACCAGTTGACCCCAATGCACCAGTGGATCCAAATGCACCGGTAGATCCCAATGCTCCTGTGGACCCCAACGCACCAGTTGATCCCAACGCACCTGTTGACCCAAATGCACCCGTGGATCCGAATGCACCAGTTGACCCCAACACACCTGTTGATCCCAACGCACCTGTTGACCCAAATGCACCAGTTGATCCGAATGCACCAGTTGACCCCAATGCACCAGTGGATCCGAATGCACCGGTAGATCCCAACGCACCTGTTGACCCCAATACGCCAGTGGATCCGAATGCACCTGTGGACCCCAACGCACCTGCTGATCCCAACGCACCTGTTGACCCAAATGCACCCGTGGATCCGAATGCACCAGTTGACCCCAACACACCTGTTGATCCCAACGCACCTGTTGACCCAAATGCACCAGTTGATCCGAATGCACCAGTTGACCCCAATGCACCAGTGGATCCGAATGCACCGGTTGATCCCAATGTACCAGTGGATCCGAATGTACCGGTAGATCCCAATGCACCAGTGGATCCGAATGCACCGGTAGATCCCAATGCTCCTGTGGACCCCAACGCACCAGTTGACCCCAATGCTCCAGTAGATCCGAATGCACCCGTGGATCCGAATGCACCAGTTGACCCCAACACACCTGTTGATCCCAACGCACCTGTTGACCCAAATGCACCAGTTGATCCGAATGCACCAGTTGACCCAAATGCACCAGTGGATCCAAATGCACCAGTTGACCCCAATGCACCAGTGGATCCAAATGCACCAGTTGACCCCAATGCACCAGTGGATCCAAATGCACCGGTAGATCCCAATGCACCAGTGGATCCGAATGCACCGGTAGATCCCAATGCACCAGTGGATCCGAATGCACCGGTAGATCCCAATGCTCCTGTGGACCCCAACGCACCAGTTGACCCCAATGCTCCAGTAGATCCGAATGCACCCAAGGATCCGAATGCACCAGTTGACCCCAACACACCTGTTGATCCCAACGCACCTGTTGACCCCAATACGCCAGTGGATCCGAATGCACCGGTAGACCCCAATGCACCAGTGGATCCGAATGCACCGGTAGATCCCAATGCACCAGTGGATCCGAATGCACCGGTAGATCCCAATGCTCCAGTAGATCCGAATGCACCCGTGGATCCGAATGCACCAGTTGACCCCAACACACCTGTTGATCCCAACGCACCTGTTGACCCAAATGCACCAGTTGATCCGAATGCACCAGTTGACCCCAATGCACCAGTGGATCCAAATGCACCAGTTGACCCCAATGCACCAGTGGATCCAAATGCACCAGTTGACCCCAATGCACCAGTGGATCCAAATGCACCAGTTGACCCCAATGCACCAGTGGATCCAAATGCACCGGTAGATCCCAATGCACCAGTGGATCCGAATGCACCGGTAGATCCCAATGCACCAGTGGATCCGAATGCACCGGTAGATCCCAATGCTCCTGTGGACCCCAACGCACCAGTTGACCCCAATGCTCCAGTAGATCCGAATGCACCCGTGGATCCGAATGCACCAGTTGACCCCAACACACCTGTTGATCCCAACGCACCTGTCGACCCCAATACGCCAGTGGATCCGAATGCACCGGTTGATCCCAATGCACCAGTGGATCCGAATGCACCGGTAGATCCCAATGCACCAGTAGATCCGAATGCACCGGTTGATCCCAATGCACCAGTGGATCCGAATGCACCGGTAGATCCCAATGCTCCTGTGGACCCCAACGCACCAGTTGACCCCAATGCTCCAGTAGATCCGAATGCACCCGTGGATCCGAATGCACCAGTTGACCCCAACACACCTGTTGATCCCAACGCACCTGTCGACCCCAATACGCCAGTGGATCCGAATGCACCGGTTGATCCCAATGCACCAGTGGATCCGAATGCACCGGTAGATCCCAATGCACCAGTAGATCCGAATGCACCAGTTGACCCCAATGCTCCAATAGATCCGAATGCACCCGTGGATCCGAATGCACCGGTAGATCCCAATGCACCAGTAGATCCGAATGCACCGGTTGATCCCAATGCACCAGTGGATCCGAATGCACCGGTAGATCCCAATGCTCCTGTGGACCCCAACGCACCTGTTGACCCCAATACGCCAGTGGATCCCAATGCACCAGTTGATCCGAATGCACCAGTTGACCCCAATGCACCAGTGGATCCAAATGCACCAGTTGACCCCAATGCACCAGTGGATCCAAATGCACCGGTAGATCCCAATGCACCAGTGGATCCGAATGCACCGGTAGATCCCAACACACCTGTTGATCCCAACGCACCTGTTGACCCCAATGCACCAGTAGATCCGAATTCACCTGTTGACCCCAATGCTCCTGTGGACCCCAACGCACCTGTTGATCCCAACGCACCTGTTGACCCCAATACGCCAGTGGATCCGAATACACCGGTTGATCCCAATGCTCCAGTAGATCCGAATGCTCCAGTGGACCCGAATGCACCAGTAGATCCCAACGCGCCTGTGGACCCCAATTCTCCTGTCAACCCTAATGCACCAGTTGATCCCAACGCACCAGTTGATCCGAATGTACCAGTTGACCCCAACGCACCCGTAGATCCGAATTCTCCTGTGGACCCCAATGCTCCTGTTGACCCCAATGCTCCTGTGGACCCCAACGCACCTGTTGACCCCAATGCTCCAGTAGATCCGAATGCACCCGTGGATCCAAATGCACCTGTTGACCCCAATGCACCTGTTGACCCCAACGCACCAGTAGATCCGAATGTTCCAATAGATCCGAATTCACCCGTGGATCCAAATGCACCGGTAGATCCCAATGCTCCTGTTGACCCCAACGCACCAGTAGATCCCAACGCGCCTGTGGATCCTAGTGCACCAATAGATCCGAATGCACCTGTTGATCCCAATGCACCTGTTGACCCCAATGCTCCTGTTGACCCCAACGCACCTGTTGATCCCAACGCACCTGTTGACCCCAACGCACCTGTTGATCCCAACGCACCTGTTGACCCCAATGCGCCAGTAGATCCGAATGCACCGGTTGATCCCAATGCTCCAGTAGATCCGAATGCTCCAGTGGACCCGAATGCACCAGTAGATCCCAACGCGCCTGTGGATCCTAGTGCACCAATAGATCCGAATGCACCGGTTGATCCCAATGCTCCTGTGGACCCCAACGCACCTGTTGACCCTAGCGCACCTGTTGATCCCAATGCACCAATTGATCCTAATGCTCCAGTTGAACCCAACGCACCAGTTGACCCCACTGCCCCTGAGGATCCAAACTCACCTGTAGATCCGAATGCTCCTGTGGACCCCAGTGCACCTGTAGATCCGAATTCACCTGTAGATCCGAATGCGCCAGTAGATCCCAATGCACCAGTTGACCCCAACGCACCAGTAGAGCCTAACTCTCCTATTGATCCCAACTCCCCAGTTAATCCTAATTCTCCCACTAATCCTTCCGTACCTTCGGTACCTTCAGTTCCCGTATATCCAGGTAGACCCGGTTCATGGCCGGGATCATGGCCAAGTCCATGGCGCCCGAATCATCCCATCCGTCCCGTTCGTCCACGACCACCTATTCGACCCATTCCACAACATCCATTCTGGCCACAGCGACCATCGCGACCGGGCAACGGCAATGGCAATAACAGTGGGAATGCCCCCTCTGGAAATCCATTCTGGCCTAATTGGCTCGATTGGGTCAATAGTTGGCGTCCAACAAAGAAGCCTGTTTTACCCACTTCAGCACCTACAACAGCTCCCACAGTGGCACCAACATCGACCGAAAGCTCCAAAAAGCCGGAAATAAATGAATCCGTAGAGCAACCGTCTGATGGACCAGTCTCTAATGAGAATGCCTCGGTTGAAGAGAGCAACAAGAATCCCAAGGAAAAGAAGAAGCCGAAGTCAGAAAAGGACCAGTCCAAAGAGCAGGACAAAAAGAAGTCGGACTCCAATGAAAACAGTTCTGATGAGAAGAAAAAAGAAAGGGAAAATGAACGTAAAGAAGAAAAGGAAGAGAAGAAGAAGGAAAACAACAAATCAAAAGACTCAAATGAGAAAAATGACAGCGATAAGAAAAAATCTAGCAGCTCATCTGAGGATAAGAACGACAAGAAGGGTAATAAAAACCCAAAGGACTCCAAGGAAAAGAAAGAGGAGAAAGAGGAGAAAGAAGAGAGGGAAAGCGAACAGAAGAAGTCCACCGAAGATGAGGACAACGACGATCTGAACTCCAAGGAGAAAAGGGAATTTGTAAAGAAAGTCATCAAAAAGCTAAAAAACGAAGACGAATGCGATGAAGACGATGCCTATCCAGATGTGCGCGATTGTCGTAAATATTACCGTTGTGAAATTAAGAAGTCCGGTAAACATCGGTTTGTGCATCTGCGCTGCAACAACAAGGAACGTTTCGACTACCGCCTTCTCAAGTGCGTCTCCAAGGACGATGCCGTCTGTCTGCACAAGTAGGGGGCCCACTTGAATCAGCCGCTGCGAAACGAAGTGAACGGAAACAGAAACAAAAACAAACGAAAACTGTAACATTCAAAATATATAATCTCACAATAAATTCAATGATATTAGCAACGATATATATACACCAACATATATGTACTTTCTAGATACTTTTTTTTTTATTTATTGTAAAAATTAGTTTTCCCAATAAAATATAACTTATATATGCATTAATTAAAATAAAGTCCGCTGTAAATTGTTCTTTGAAAGTCGTGTTTGGTTGATTTTTGTGGAGCTGCGATAGGAAATTGGCTTTTATAGCAAATGTGTCAACATATAATATTCAGTTTATTACCATGGATTTTGTTAGATGGATGTCCAACTCGACGAGTAACCTAATCATAAAACAATGAAGTTTTTACTACTATAACCTGTAAGGATCAGTAGATTATGTTTATTTCTGACAAAATTTATAGGGCCTAATTTCAGTCAGCCAACTTTGAGATAAAGAGAATTATCGTGGATAGGGAATTAAGTAAATGTAATGCACTTAAATTGATTAGCAAGTAACATGAGCTTGGCCTGGCATATGGGATTGCTGTCACTCTTTTCTTCCGACAACAATTTGTATCTCTTTGCATCTCTGCTTTCATTCGAGCTGGTCCCAGCTGCAATCATTAAATTCCAATCTCTCTAATTAGCTATGCCATAAAAAAGAAGTTTCCGATAAGTTAATGAGTAGCGAAACATTCGCTCAAGTTTTAGTTTTAGCTTCTTTTTTGTTTCTGCTTTTTGTGCTCGAACATCTTTAAAGCGTTTCACTTACACTTGCAAAGTTTTTCTTATGTAAATATTTAGTGTAGCATAGAAATTTGAAGTGAAACGTAAACACAAACAGAGAGCGTTAAGGGAAAGTGCATTGGATGACAGCGCAACGGCAACGGCAATGGCAAAGGCAACGGCACAGACTGCCTGCAGGACATGTAGTCAACAGGGGTAGGTGGGCTGGCTGTGCTGCTAGGTGGGCGTTGGGAGTGTCACTGAAGCAGAGCAATACACTTAAGTTGATTCGCTGTCATCCATTGCAGCTCATTTATCATTAGATGAAGTCATACACACACACACAGAGATAGAGGAAGGACGAGAGGGACAGAGTAGAAGTATGCTAGAAGACTGTAAGAACAGGGTGCTAGGTGCAGACTTCTGAACCAGGACCATGCCCCAGACCCAGACCCAACCCAGACAGGGAGCAGGCTCGGCGACAGTTTCAACGTTGCTTAAGTAGTGTTCGCTGAGATGCGGGTGTGGCTATGGGCGAGTCAAGAGTAAGCATAACACTTTGCAGCGACAATGCTGCTGCTGCTGCTGTTATCCAGGGGACTCGGGCCCCGACCCAGAGCCCATCAAGTCACGGATCTCGGCATGACCAGGAGGCAGACTAGAATGTGATGCCAGCCAGCCAGCCAGCCAGCTCCACGACGAAGTAATTCAATTTTTATCGTGGGTAATTTTGTAACGAGAAACGAAAGAAGCGAACAGCAAATGGCGTTGACCAGGAACCAAAGCGGAGGCTCTCGGGGCTGGTGGAAGTAGTCGGGCTAGTAGTGGTAGTAGTTGCTATAAGTGCTATATAAAACAAGTAGAGCTTTAAGCCAGGCATTGTAATTGTGGGCGTGCCACGCACACACACACACACACATACAGACACTCGCTATGCCAGCATACGTTGAAAATTCAATTTGCCTGATGACTTGCTGTGGTTTAAATGCCGCCCCGCAAAAAGGGCGACAGCGCACATTAAACTGTGGCCAATGGTTAAAGGCGATACAAAACGCATGTGGCATGTGGCACTATGTGCCATGGGATACAGCATCACATATCCAGAGCCACAATAGCTGCCCCATGTCCATATTATATACTTATGCAAACGATAAAAAAAAAAAAAAAAAAAATTAAAACTGGAACGAAGGCAAAAAATAAAAAAAAAGAAATGTATATATAAAAAAGAAACCGTAAACTTTGTTAACTTCATTTGGCAACCAGCAGCAGTGGGTGGTGCGTTGCCCGCCGCTCGTCGCTCACTGCTCCTACACAAGGCTGATGCGCTGATCCAGGACATAGCTTTATGTGCGAGCAACTCGTTGTTGTCCCTACTTGGAGCTGGTCGTTGATTGGATTTCAGGCGCTTGAAAAATCAATTTTTATTTAATTAATGTGCCTCGTTGCATGCCACTCACAAACATACACACACACACATACACATATATAGAGAGAAAGAACTATATATTTTGCTGAAAAATATTCCTGGCTTTTATACCATATAACCATATACATATGTATATATTTCTATATTGTGCACGAGAGCTGAGGATGTTGTTAACAATTTGCTTGGCCTACAATTAGTTTGTATTGTGGCATCTGGTTCTATACAGAAATGCTTTCAGTTAACTTTGACAACTTGATATTAGGGCTTTGCGCTCTGGCTGACTATGAGAGTTCATGTAATGCAGTAGACTCCAGTTATCCAAGCTAAAGTTCGAAGTTGGTTTCTAGGTACATCGATATGTCTATTAGGCTGTAGCTATAGGAGATGGTATAGTTTCCAAATATCTATTTACGTATAGTTATAGAACTAAATTTATGGACGTTCAATACTTGTCAAACGAAAAGTCTTCAATACAAAGGTTGCGGCATCATGCCGGATATTAAACTGAAAGTCTAAAAACTTTCCGCTTTGATTTATTGTACAGACCTGATAGCATAGAGATCAGGCAACAATATGCTTAAAGCATCTTGCTAAACTAATAGCCAATCTCGAATGGAAGAGGCAGCTGAGTTAAAGGGTAGGCGACCCGCTGCTTAACTCATGCAAATCTCGACATCAATCAGCCGACGTGGAAGCCTTCAAATGGTATTATTATTTCTCCGTCGTTGTTGTTATTGTTGTTGCTGGCACTTGCAGTGCATACAATGACGCCGTAGGGAGCTCCCGCAGTTGAAGACGCAGCCTGGGCGTGGCGGACGACACCTGCAAAGACCGCAGCAGGAGAAAAAATCTTGTACTTGTACATTTAATATTCACATTTCAATTGTTTTTTTGTTTCTGTAATTTTTTTTTTTTTTTTGCTCAGCCAAACCAAACCAATTCAGTTCGAAGTCCCGCCCCATCTGCATATCTCGTTGTGTATCCCATTTGTTCTGCCTTGGTCCCCGCCTCCTGCTGCTGCTGCCCCTTTTGACTTGTTTGCTTTGACTTTTGAGCTCGCCTTTTGGCTATGGGTTTTATTTTTGTTAGTTGTTGCTGGCGCCTCACTCGCCCTTTATTTATAAAAATTTCATAAAGTTTTGTGTTATTAAAAATGGAATATATTCTCGCGCGAATACGCAATGGAATATTAATAGAAATAACTTGAACTTGTCTGCAAACAAGTGGAAAGTATTCATACATTATACAGGGTCATGCAAAGTCGAAAAAAGTCAAATACTAAATGAAAGTGGGCAATCAACATTTAAAAAAGGTACCTTATATAATCTCATATATCATAAGAAGAAAACACGACTCTTTATTATGGAATGAAGTTATGAACTGATTTGCCGACTAAATATGAATGGAAAGCTATTGGAAGTGCTAATAAAACCCTGACCACATGCTGCAGTAGGGGATGCTGGAGGGCTAGCCCTTAGAGGCTTTAAAGCTGGAAAAACTACAATTTGAGAAGTCCATGAATGGCAAAGAAAAGGTTCCATTAGAAACGCTGGGTGTCAGAAGCTCCTTCAATAGCTGCATAGTTCTGAGTGGTGTAGGTAGAATTTTCGCTATCAACTCATTTCAAGTCCAACTGAAATCGCAAGATAATACCGGCAAGGCCTACGCTTATATTTTCCTCATCCGCTGAGTTGTGAATAGCAGTCAAGTTGTCAAAGCAAGTCAAATAATGTCCTATCGCATTTTAAACGATTATATCGACATACAACTGATGTTTATCAACACTATTTGTAGGGAAATGTCATTTGGCTAATTTGATATGTGCTGTTCATACAATTTTTAGAACGCACAAAAAAAAAGGAAAATAAAAAAATAAAAATGTCGAATAATTTTCAGCCAAGTTCTGATGAGGAGGATCTCGGGGAGCTGGAAAATCAGTTCATCATACGGTTTCCAGAGGTAAAAATCAAATATAACAGTTTTGTGCATTATGCTTTATTTTCCGTATGTAATTTCAGCATCTCGCGCAAGCTATACATAAGGCCATAGAAGAGGGTAATGTCGATGAGGTTTTATCCCTTAAGATGAACGACGATATGCGAACCGGTCAGGTGTGGGTGAACAAAACACCGTTGAACGCCAAACTGGTTGATTTGCCCACCCTAGTAGAGAGCTATAAGACAACTGACAATCTCAATCTATATAAAACGGCTGATATCCATCAAATGCTTATTTGCTCTGAAAAGCCACCAAAGGATAAGGATCTACCAAAGGATGGGAAAGAGGAGCAAGCAATGGGTGCGGAAGAGCTTCAACAAACGAATGAGGAAAGTGAATGTCTGAATGAAAAACAAGTTAAAAAAAACAAAAAAAAGAAAAAAAACAAAAAAAAGAAAAAAAATAAGAGTGGAAAACGGCACAAAAATACTATGATCGAGGTGCAGACGCCGGTAGAAATGCAGGAGTCGGCCGGACAGGAGATGCCGATCGAAATGCGAGCTCCGGTACCCAAGAAGCGTGGAAGACCGCGCAAAAATACTACGGTCGAGACGCCGGTATTACTGCAGGAGTCGGCCGTACAGGAGATGCCGATCGAAATGCATACTCCGGTACCCAAGAAGCGTGGAAGACCACGCAAAAACACTATGATCGAGGTGCAGATGACTCCGACGCTTCGTAATGTACGTAGGCGTCGTATGATGAACGCTATGAAAGATAAGCCTGCCGAGCCGATAGACCCAGATGTGGAGCGTGAGGTCGTTCGCCTGTTGCGCATGGATAACGAGGCATCGCGTGTGGAATACGAGGTGGTCTCTGAAGACTTAGATCTGCCAAATCTGGCCGAACTGCATCTATCCGATACCACTAGCAGCGACAATGACTCATCAGATAAATCCAAGTCTGAATAATCTCAATACTGTATGTTAGATTTTCAAATGAAAATGCAATTCCTTGAGTTCCAATGAAAGTGTATCTTCATGAGCTATCGATATCAAGCAATAAAAATGAAGTACATGATACTTAGACGTCGGAGCGTTTAGTTTTGGTGGATATGAGAGTGGTTCAATGGGAAATTCGCATAACGTTTTAATGTTTCATTAGTGCTTTATAGCATTAAAAGTAATTGGTAGGTAAAGCTACTGTTTGGCGCCGCTCAGCCAGACCAGACCAATTCAATTCAAGGTCCCGCTCCATCTGCAGATCTCATTGTGTATCCCATTTGTTCTGCTTTGCCTTTTGACTTGTTTGCTTTGGCTTTGAACTCGCCTTTTGGCAATGGGTTTTATTTGTATATTCTGAACCCATTGAAAATGGGAAATCAGCGTATAATGGTTTTGTAAAAATGTATGTAACAGGCAGGAGGAGGCGTGGCAGACCCCATAAAGTATTTATATTCTTGATCAAGGCGACGAGCTGAGTCGATTTAGCCCTGTCCGTCTGTCCGTCTGTCCGTCTGTCAGTCTTCCGTCATCCGTCTGTCCGTCCGTCCGTATGTATGAACGCGTCGATCTCAGAAGATAGAAGAGCTAGAGACTTGAAATTTGTTTTTAAATGTTCGTATGTATAGCGCGAATATCGAGCTTATCTCCAAAAATCGATAATCTATCTCGTTATTTTTTATCTATTAAAAACCTTATCTAAAATCAGTTATTAAATTATTTCTTCTACACCTTTAGAGCTAGAGTCTCTTAATTTGAAACGTAGATTGATATGTATTTTATAGAATTTTGATTTTAGTTAAAGTTCGCTTCCTGCCCATATATCCACCCCCTCACCCATACATTTGTAAATTCTAGAGACTTATGCTTTGGCAAATGCATGCATTTCATTTTTATAATCACGATTTAAAAGTATCATGCATATAGTCCAGTAGTAATCCAGAAAAGTTATCAGCAAATTAAAATTTCATCCATTTTTGTTATTAAAAATGGAATATATTTTCGTACGAATATACATACAAAATCATAAGAGGAAGACACGACTCTTTATTATGGAATGAAGTAATGAACTGATTTGCCGACTAAATATGAATGGAAAGCTATTGAAAGTGCTAATAAAACCCTGACATGCTGCAGTAGGGGATGCTGGAGGGCTAGCCCTTAGCGGCTTTAAAGCTGGAAAACCTAAAATTTGAGAAATCTATGAATAGCAAAGAATCTATGAAGAAGCTCCTTCAATTGCTGCATAGCTCTGAGTGGTGTAGTTAGAATTTTCGCTATCAACTCATTTCAAGTCCAACTGAAATCGCAAGATAATACCGGCAAGGTCTACGCTTATATTTTCCTCATCTGCTGAGTTGTGAATAGCAGTCAAGTTGTCAAAGCAAGTCAAATAATGTCCTATCGCATTTTAAACGATTATATCGACATACAACTGATGTTTATCAACACTATTTGTAGGGAAATGTCATTTGGCTGATTTGATATGTGCTGTTCATATAAATTTGAGAACGCACAAAAAAAATATAAAATAAAAAAATAAAAATGTCGAATAATTTTCAGCCAAGTTCTGAGGAGGAGGAGCTCGGGGAGCTGGAAAATCAGTTCATCATACGGTTTCCAGAGGTAAAAATCAAATATAACAGTTTTGTGCATTATGCTTTATTTTCCGTATGTAATTTCAGCATCTCGCGCAAGCTATACATAAGGCCATAGAAGAGGGTAATGTCGATGAGGTTTTATCCCTTAAGATGAACGACGATATGCGAACCGGTCAGGTGTGGGTGAACAAAACACCGTTGAACGCCAAACTGGTTGATTTGCCCACCCTAGTAGAGAGCTATAAGACAACTGACAATCTCAATCTATATAAAACGGCTGATATCCATCAAATGCTTATTTGCTCTGAAAAGCCACCAAAGGATAAGGATCTACCAAAGGATGGGAAAGAGGAGCAAGCAATGGGTGCGGAAGAGCTTCAACAAACGAATGAGGAAAGTGAATGTCTGAATGAAAAACAAGTTAAAAAAAACAAAAAAAAGAAAAAAAACAAAAAAAAGAAAAAATATAAGAGTGGAAAACGGCACAAAAATACTATGATCGAGGTGCAGACGCCGGTAGAAATGCAGGAGTCGGCCGGACAGGAGATGCCGATCGAAATGCGAGCTCCGGTACCCAAGAAGCGTGGAAGACCGCGCAAAAATACTACGGTCGAGACGCCGGTATTACTGCAGGAGTCGGCCGTACAGGAGATGCCGATCGAAATGCATACTCCGGTACCCAAGAAGCGTGGAAGACCACGCAAAAACACTATGATCGAGGTGCAGATGACTCCGCCGCTTCGTAATGTGCGTAGGCGTCGTATGATGAAAGATAAGAAAGATAAGCCTGTCGAGCCGATAGACCCAGATGTGGAGCGTGAGGTCGTTCGCCTGTTGCGCATGGATAACGAGGCATCGCGTGTGGAATACGAGGTGGTCTCTGAAGACTTAGATCTGCCAAATCTGGCCGAACTGCATCTATCCGATACCACTAGCAGCGACAATGACTCATCAGATAAATCCAAGTCTGAATAATCTCAATACTGTATGTTAGATTTTCAAATGAAAATGCAATTCCTTGAGTTCCAATGAAAGTGTATCTTCATGAGCTATCGATATCAAGCAATAAAAATGAAGTACATGATACTTAGACGTCGGAGCGTTTAGTTTTGGTGGATATGAGAGTGGTTCAATGGGAAATTCGCATAACGTTTTAATGTTTCATTAGTGCTTTATAGCATTAAAAGTAATTGGTAGGTAAAGCTACTGTTTGGCGCCGCTCAGCCAGACCAGACCAATTCAATTCAAGGTCCCGCTCCATCTGCAGATCTCATTGTGTATCCCATTTGTTCTGCTTTGCCTTTTGACTTGTTTGCTTTGGCTTTGAACTCGCCTTTTGGCAATGGGTTTTATTTGTATATTCTGAACCCATTGAAAATGGGAAATCAGCGTATAATGGTTTTGTAAAAATGTATGTAACAGGCAGGAGGAGGCGTGGCAGACCCCATAAAGTATTTATATTCTTGATCAAGGCGACGAGCTGAGTCGATTTAGCCCTGTCCGTCTGTCCGTCTGTCCGTCTGTCAGTCTTCCGTCATCCGTCTGTCCGTCCGTCCGTATGTATGAACGCGTCGATCTCACAAGATATAAGAGCTAGAGACTTGAAATTTTTTTTTAATTGTTCGTATGTATAGTGTGCATATCGAGCTTATCTTCAAAAATCTATAGCCCAGCACTTAATTTTTTATGTATTAAAAACCTTATCGAAAATCAGTTATTAAATTATTTCTCCTACACCTTTGGAGCTAGAGTCTCTTAATTTGAAATGCAGATTGATATGTATTTTATAGAATTTTGATTTTAGTTAAAGTTCACCCCCTGCCCCTATGTCCACCCCCTCACCCATACATTTGTAAATTCTAGAGACGTGCAAATTAAAAATTGCATACATTTTTGTGTTAAAAATGGAATATATTTTCGTACGAATATACATAGAAAATCATAAGAAGAAGACACAACTCTTTATTATGGAATGAAGTAATGAACTGATTTGCCGACTAAATATGAATGGAAAGCTATTGGAAGTGCTAATAAAACCCTGACATGCTGCAGTAGGGGATGCTGGAGGGCTAGCCCTTAGCGGCTTTAAAGCTGGAAAACCTAAAATTTGAGAAATCTATGAATGGCAAAGAATCTATGAAGAAGCTCCTTCAATTGCTGCATAGCTCTGAGTGGTGTAGTTAGAATTTTCGCTATCAACTCATTTCAAGTCCAACTGAAATCGCAAGATAATACCGGCAAGGTCTACGCTTATATTTTCCTCATTCGCTGAGTTGTGAATAGCAGTCAAGTTGTCAAAGTAAGTCAAATAATGTCCTATCGCATTTTAAACGATTATATCGACATACAACTGATGTTTATCAACACTATTTGTAGGGAAATGTCATTTGGCTAATTTGATATGTGCTGCTCATACAATTTTTAGAACGCACAAAAAAAAAAAAAAAAAATAAAATAACAAAATAATAATGTCGAATAATTTTCAGCCAAGTTCTGAGGAGGAGGATCTCGGGGAGCTGGAAAATCAGTTCATCATACGGTTTCCAGAGGTAAAAATCAAATATAACAGTTTTGTGCATTATGCTTTATTTTCCGTATGTAATTTCAGCATCTCGCGCAAGCTATACATAAGGCCATAGAAGAGGGTAATGTCGATGAGGTTTTATCCCTTAAGATGAACGACGATATGCGAACCGGTCAGGTGTGGGTGAACAAAACACCGTTGAACGCCAAACTGGTTGATTTGCCCACCCTAGTAGAGAGCTATAAGACAACTGACAATCTCAATCTATATAAAACGGCTGATATCCATCAAATGCTTATTTGCTCTGAAAAGCCACCAAAGGATAAGGATCTACCAAAGGATGGGAAAGAGGAGCAAGCAATGGGTGCGGAAGAGCTTCAACAAACGAATGAGGAAAGTGAATGTCTGAATGAAAAACAAGTTAAAAAAAACAAAAAAAAGAAAAAAAACAAAAAAAAGAAAAAATATAAGAGTGGAAAACGGCACAAAAATACTATGATCGAGGTGCAGACGCCGGTAGAAATGCAGGAGTCGGCCGGACAGGAGATGCCGATCGAAATGCGAGCTCCGGTACCCAAGAAGCGTGGAAGACCGCGCAAAAATACTACGGTCGAGACGCCGGTATTACTGCAGGAGTCGGCCGTACAGGAGATGCCGATCGAAATGCATACTCCGGTACCCAAGAAGCGTGGAAGACCACGCAAAAACACTATGATCGAGGTGCAGATGACTCCGCCGCTTCGTAATGTGCGTAGGCGTCGTATGATGAAAGATAAGAAAGATAAGCCTGTCGAGCCGATAGACCCAGATGTGGAGCGTGAGGTCGTTCGCCTGTTGCGCATGGATAACGAGGCATCGCGTGTGGAATACGAGGTGGTCTCTGAAGACTTAGATCTGCCAAATCTGGCCGAACTGCATCTATCCGATACCACTAGCAGCGACAATGACTCATCAGATAAATCCAAGTCTGAATAATCTCAATACTGTATGTTAGATTTTCAAATGAAAATGCAATTCCTTGAGTTCCAATGAAAGTGTATCTTCATGAGCTATCGATATCAAGCAATAAAAATGAAGTACATGATACTTAGACGTCGGAGCGTTTAGTTTTGGTGGATATGAGAGTGGTTCAATGGGAAATTCGCATAACGTTTTAATGTTTCATTAGTGCTTTATAGCATTAAAAGTAATTGGTAGGTAAAGCTACTGTTTGGCGCCGCTCAGCCAGACCAGACCAATTCAATTCAAGGTCCCGCTCCATCTGCAGATCTCATTGTGTATCCCATTTGTTCTGCTTTGCCTTTTGACTTGTTTGCTTTGGCTTTGAACTCGCCTTTTGGCAATGGGTTTTATTTGTATATTCTGAACCCATTGAAAATGGGAAATCAGCGTATAATGGTTTTGTAAAAATGTATGTAACAGGCAGGAGGAGGCGTGGCAGACCCCATAAAGTATTTATATTCTTGATCAAGGCGACGAGCTGAGTCGATTTAGCCCTGTCCGTCTGTCCGTCTGTCCGTCTGTCAGTCTTCCGTCATCCGTCTGTCCGTCCGTCCGTATGTATGAACGCGTCGATCTCACAAGATATAAGAGCTAGAGACTTGAAATTTTTTTTTAATTGTTCGTATGTATAGTGTGCATATCGAGCTTATCTTCAAAAATCTATAGCCCAGCACTTAATTTTTTATCTATTAAAAACCTTATCGAAAATCAGTTATTAAATTATTTCTCCTACACCTTTGGAGCTAGAGTCTCTTAATTTGAAATGCAGATTGATATGTATTTTATAGAATTTTGATTTTAGTTAAAGTTCACCCCCTGCCCCTATGTCCACCCCCTCACCCATACATTTGTAAATTCTAGAGACGTGCAAATTAAAAATTTCATACATTTTTGTGTTAAAAATGGAATATATTTTCGTACGAATATACATACAAAATCATAAGAAGAAGACACAACTCTTTATTATGGAATGAAGTAATGAACTGATTTGCCGACTAAATATGAATGGAAAGCTATTGGAAGTGCTAATAAAACCCTGACATGCTGCAGTAGGGGATGCTGGAGGGCTAGCCCTTAGCGGCTTTAAAGCTGGAAAACCTAAAATTTGAGAAATCTATGAATGGCAAAGAATCTATGAAGAAGCTCCTTCAATTGCTGCATAGCTCTGAGTGGTGTAGTTAGAATTTTCGCTATCAACTCATTTCAAGTCCAACTGAAATCGCAAGATAATACCGGCAAGGTCTACGCTTATATTTTCCTCATCCGCTGAGTTGTGAATAGCAGTCAAGTTGTCAAAGCAAGTCAAATAATGTCCTATCGCATTTTAAACGATTATATCGACATACAACTGATGTTTATCAACACTATTTGTAGGGAAATGTCATTTGGCTGATTTGATATGTGCTGCTTATATAAATTTGAGAACGCACAAAAAAAAATATAAAACAAGAAAATAAAAATGTCGAATAATTTTCAGCCAAGTTCTGATGAAGAGGATCTCGGGGAGCTGGAAAATCAGTTCATCATACGGTTTCCAGAGGTAAAAATCAAATATAACAGTTTTGTGCATTATGCTTTATTTTCCGTATGTAATTTCAGCATCTCGCGCAAGCTATGAACAAGGCCATAGAAGAGGGTAATGCCGATGAGGTTTTATCTCTTAAGACGAATGATGATATGCGAACCGGTCAGGTGTGGGTGAACAAAACACACGAAAAGCCATCAAAGGATAAGGCTCTACCAAAGGATGGGAAAGAGGAGCAACTACAGGTAGTGAACTTGGAGCCAGCAATGGGTGCGGAAGAGCTTCAACTAACGAATGAGGAAAGTGAATGTCTGAATGAAAAACAAGGTAAAATAAACAAAAGAAAGAAAAAAAACAAAAAAAAGAAGAGTGGAAAACGGCGCAAAAATAATACAATCGAGATGCCGGTATTACTGCAGGATTCGGCCGGAGAGGAGATGCCGATCGAAATTCAAAGTTCGGCTGAAATGATGCCACTTGATTTGTGGTCGCCGGGCGAAGTGGAGATGCCTGGCCAATCACAGGCTGATAGATGCACTGGATTTTATGGAGGAGGAAGGGAATACTCAATGTCACCAGACAACGAGAGTGGTAATGATATCGTGAAAGTGGACGAAAAATACCAGTGGCCCCATGGCCTGACTCCGCCGCTTCGTAATGTGCGTAGGCGTCGTATGATGAAAGATAAGAAAGATAAGCCTGTCGAGCCGATAGACCCAGATGTGGAGCGTGAGGTCGTTCGCCTGTTGCGCATGGATAACGAGGCATCGCGTGTGGAATACGAGGTGGTCTCTGAAGACTTAGATCTGCCAAATCTGGCCGAGCTGCATCTATCCGATACCACTAGCAGCGACAATGGCTCGTCAGATAAATCAAAGTCTGAATAATTTCAATACTGTATGTTAGAGTTTCAAATGAAAATGCAATTCCTTGAGTTTCAAATGAAAGTGTATCTTCATGAGCTATCGATATCAAGCAATAAAAATGAAGTCGAACGTCGAAGTTTTGTTTGATATGAGAGTGGTTCAATGGGAAATTCGCATAACGTTTTAATGTTTCATTAGTGTTCTATAGCATTAAAAGTAATTGATAGCGTAATTGATCAAGGCTAATTGATAGATAGTATAAGAAACTATCTATCTATATCATTAATTGCAAATAATTAAATGCTATCGATAACTTTGATAGTTTGATTGATCGATAAATATTGTTAATTAGCAATTGTTGATATGGTAAAGCTACTCAAACCATCTGCAGCAAAGATATGTTTCTATTGATACCATGTCAGTCGATAGAAATGTGTGTGTAGAAAAGCTATTGATGTCGAGCAGTTATCGATGTTTGAGCAAAGGGAAAATGAATGCACCTGCATCTGAAATTAAGCAACACAAACCATGGAAAACGTTTATGTAAGGAAAGCAAATTCCTTAATAAAATTTATCGTGGTGTGAAAAGCTTCGGTTGAGTACATCAGCAATGCGAATCACTGCATATTAATGGGTGTTGAACGGGTCAACACGCAACACCACACACACACACACATTCGGGCACTTATATGACAGGAGGCTGCCATGCGTGGAGGCGACTGTTTTCTCAGGGTGGACGTGCCAAAGAAAATAGCCTCAACGGCAGCCAAAGCAGGCGCACAGGCATAATAAATCACAGTGAGTGAGCAGTGAGGATTGAGGAGAAGGGCAGGAGTCGGGGGGAGAGGTCAGGAGAGATGTCGGCAGAAAGTTGACCCAGTAAGTGAACCCGATAAGATGATGGGACACGGCACGGTCAAATGTTCGCCTCAAGTCAAGCCGAATTGTTCACTGCGTAGTTTTCCACAGACACAGAGAGAGAGAGAGAGAGAGAGAGAGAGAGAGAGAGAGAGAGAGAGAGAGAGAGAGAGAGAGAGAGAGAGAGAGAGAGAGAGAGAGAGAGAGAAAGAGATGGACAGTACGGGAGAGGGGAGTACTGAGTGTGAGCAAGTGCACCTTCAGCACGGTAATTGCTTTGGACGGCCGCTGAAAGCCCAAACAAATTATAAACGACTACAGGGCGACAGAGCAGCAAGGCAAAGGCCCAGCTCAAAGGCTTACAAAAGGACGATGAAGAAGAAGAACAAGAAGGAGAGCAAGAAAAACTCTGTTTGTGTGTGTGTGTGTGTGTGTGTGTATGAAAGACGTGAAAAGGTGATGGGCCATGCTTTGGCCCACTTCAACTGGCTCATTACTCCAACCAAAGGCTGTCTTATCTGTTCGGCGTTGATCCATCAACGGGATGGCTGCTGCTGAAGCTGCTGCTGTTGCTGCCACCTCTAACTGGCAACTGGCAACTGGCGTCTGGGGCAGAAAAACATTGTCTGATTACGTGTGCATTTTTAATGTCGCCTGGCCTTTTGGCCTTTTCAGAGCCACTGTGTACGCACTTCATTCATCAATGCGACTGCCGCGACTCCCAAAACGCCAAGACAAATGATGATGCCTGCCAAAGCAGCAGCCAGGTAGACTACACCCACGTGCTCTCTCTCTCCCTCTCTCTCTCACTCTCTCTCTCTCTCGCTGTCCCTGTCTCCGCCTCCTGCAAAACTCGTGCTCGCTAGCAAGCGCTACATTACTTTGATTTTTATAAATTTTATATGGCACACGCCTTTCCTTGACTCCGCCTGGCAAACCCCTGACGAGAGCTACAATCGCTCCACTCGGGGGCGTCGGCGTTCACTAATGAAATATGAATAATTAATATTGTGTGCTTCTTTTTGTTTCACTTCATTTGGGAGTTCATTATTTTCGGTGCTGCTGCCCAGCTGGAATTTCATTTTCTAACTCGATTTTCGTCAGGCAGAGGGGACGACAGTGCGAGAGGGTGTGTGAGAGGCGTACCTAAAGTGGCACATTAATAAGTTAGCAACTTCACTTAACTGTTGTATTTAAATTTGAAAATATATTGCCTACCCCCGGGGGGCGGCTATCGATAAACTTTGCTTAAGATCAATTAAGTGCTCAGCAATCGCATTGAATGACAAGCGAATTGGCTTTTAATATTCCAATGTTGCAATGTTTGAGGGCATTCACAAATTAGCATAGCAATCGCTATGACAGCTAGCAGGAGTGTTTACTTATAAAGGTGATTTATTAGCGAGATTGTTGGCTAATTATCCAGCCACAGATTCGTCGACTCACAGAGATGTCTCCCTACAAATATAAGAATTTTGTGTCTCAATTAGGACTTCCTTATAATATTCACTTTCATATACTATGTATATTAAATATGTATATAGATAGTAAGTGGTTATTTTTGTGAGAGCATCATTTGAAGTTGGAGTTCCATGAGTAGGAGTCCCGCTCTCCTTATACTTACTCTCACTGAACAAAGACAGCTTCAAACTGAAACTGAATACTGGAAATGGGGGCCAGACGTTATTGTCACACTTTGAATTCCTGTGAACGGGAGAGAATTTCGTAAGTTGCTTACGTATTCCAGCAAAGTTAAGATAAGAAGCAATCCACTCACTCTGAGTGTTTAGTTCAAGGGAGACCCCAGAAGAATGGAATCCTGAGACAGCAAATAGTCAAAGTCAGCTGCGGTCATCTTTAGCGCTGTTATCCTTCACGTCTTTCCGGCGATGATTCTGTAGCTTTATTTGCTCCAGCTTTACTCCGAATATCTGTTTTTATCGAGAGATTTCATTTGATTTATATAGAGAGCTACAGCTACAAAAAATATACAGCGATTATAATACACACTGAAGATACCTCAGAATCTGAAGGTATTCCTCGGAACAATACCATACATATAAAGATATAGTTACTGTGCAATAGTGTCGGCTTTAAAATGCTCTGATTTCAATTGATGGGGAATGTATTTGATACTGCTGCAGCAGCAATTAAAGCTACATATCTAAAGCTAAAGCCAAGGGATAAAAACAATGGGCAAATCAAAGCAGGAGCTGCCTCTGCTGCAAGCTCACATGTGCCGAATGCAAATTCCAAACAGATGGAGAAAGCAAGAGAGTGAGAGGTGTCGAGAAAGGGAGAGTGAGAGGGGGCAGGGATGGAGCGTGTGTTTAGGGCGTTAATTTGCTAGCCGATAAGATGCAGTGCAGCAGCAAATGAGCAATAAGAAATGTGAAACGAAAGCCACAAGAAATGCATGTGCGTGTGTGTCTGTGTGTGTGAGTGTGTATGTATGTGCCTATGGAAAACTCTAGTCCTGGCAACTGTTAGCTGTAGGTTTTTGCCAAGCCAACTCTAATGCCTCGTTATTTGTGTCGCACAATTTAGCAAGTAATTATGCACAGGGCATAAAAACTCCCACAAGCACGCAGACATACATATAAATATATACATATACATATACATAGATATGTATATGTGTATATATTTGTGTGACTGCTGTCTTCTTATACAATTTGAATTACAAAACCCAGTTAGAAAATCTGAATCGTGGACATCAACACTCGGCAGGCAGGCATGAAGGCAACCCAGGCAGCAGCCTGTCTGTGCGTGAGCGTGGCAAATGCATTTTGCTCTTTGAATTTTAATTGCGTTGACCCCAGCCTCCTGCTCAGCACTTGACAGCCTTAAATCCCCATAGCTCTGCCCGTTTCTTTTCAGCTTACACACTTTTTTTTCTCTTTTTTCTTGCTAAACAACAAAATTATTGCGATAGCAGCACCAACACCTAGGTCGGCGAGCCCCAGTCCAGGCCCGGGACAAGGGTTGCGGTCGCCCTACTCAGCCTCGAACGCTTTTAGTGTCGGCCACATCGACTAATTTCTCACTTTTGTCACTTGGGTGCAACTGGATTTACCCTTTTCAAGGACATTTTGTATTCAAATAATGTTTGACGTTTTTTGCGTCCCTTCAAATCAGCAGCTACGTGTGCGACCAGACTTTATATACATCTATATATATATATATGTGTGTGTATGTATTTTTTGTATTATTTTGATTCGGCACTCGCACGTAATTAGCTGTTAATTTGGGCAACCGAACCGCGCTTTTTGCTTTCCACTTGACGCAATTTGATGGAACGATTCCAGATAAAAATATCTAAAACTGAAGTAAATTGAAGCTGGGACACAATGACTGCCCCAACTTTGTATAATTACGAAACACTTTTCTCTAGTTTTACTTTAAGTCGAACTGCGAGCAGAAGAGCGAAAAGTATTTCTAGTATTAATCTTAAGCTATGCATATCTCGCTTTATAGAGTCGACAGCTAAATAGAGCTGGCAAAACGTTGTCAGCTCTGAAAAAGAAATATGCAAATAACATATATATCGGGGCTTATTTATCTAAATTAAACAATTAATAATTGCAATTATCGATGACATTATTGATAGTTTAATGGATATTAATATAGAATATACACATATAAAGTCCGACTTTTGTGAGCCCAAATTTAAAGCCAGAATAGCTGTATCAATTAAAGTATTTCACATTCTGATATATTTGATGTATAGAAAAATTTCTTAAGAAATATTTTATCTAGAAATGTAAATTTCAAATATTTAAACAAATTTAGTATTTTTGTTGTTGATTTTTTGTAGATGTTGTTCCTTTTTTGGTGTCCATTAAATATATCAAAAGTGGAGTGGAGGAAGTTAAGCCTTTCAGCAGAGCCCATTTATTAAAGATATAACATCTTGTCTTTAATAAATGGATATTATTGATAAGCTTAACGCTTAATGATTATAATGTCTAAGATATTATCGAGATTAGTTCAGCTGCTTAATATATTTCACACTATGTAGAAGCTGAGAAGGCAGGAGTAGTACAAGTAAGCCATATTCCTGATTTCGTACGATAGAAACGCACTTCATAAAGCATAAATGTATTGAAATGAAATCAAATATTATTATTAGATCCAGTACAATTACAGTATATATCATTGTTAGATTGATTATAATCTATTACAGTTGAATCATATATCATTATTTGATTTATTACAATGAGAGCATATATTATGTATGTATATTATGTGGGTAAACAACAAATAGGTTTGCGCGAAAGATTGGATTGGATTGCATATTTTAAAATTTGGGACTTGCTTTATTTGCTCATTTTCTAGGACTGCTGCTGTGTTTAGGCCTTGTGGGCTGTGCGGCGATGGGAGTGAAGCAAAAGCGGTGTGAAGTGGCAGCAAGTGGCTGCTGGGGCTGGGAGAGTGGGGCTGAGAGCTGGGGGCGGGCCAGCTTGAACATCCCCTTGGATGACACTAAATTATTTGACCCAGCCGAGCCAACCGCAAGCAAAGGTATGGCAACCGTAAACTTTGCAGCTAATTATAAATGAAATCGGATATCAAAGACGACTGAAACACGCCTTTGTACAGCACAGCCAGAGCAAGAGAGATATAGAGAGAGAGAGAGAGAAGGGAAGATAGGAAGAGAGATAATGACAATTCATTTGAAGCCACGGGCGAAACTGAATTCCTGGCTGGAAGCAAAGTGAGCGACGCTGAGGCTCTAAGCAAACAGACAAACAATGGACGACGCTTGTTGTCCTGCCCAGCAGGAGTGGAGGCGCCGGGCTGGTGGCTGGTGCAGGCTGGCTGCTGGCTGCTGGCTGTGGGCTGTGGGCTGTGGGCGTGGTTGTGCGCGGCGAATGCGAATGCTAAGCACAAGAACAAAGCGGAAAATTCATAAAATGTCATTGTCGCTTTATTAAAACGCGCCAAATCGCAGGACACACACACACATACATGACTAATAGGTGTTCATGTGTGTGTGTGTGGGTGGGCGTTCTTCTGTTGTCTGCCTTTCGCCATCGACAGCTGTTGGCGTCATTTACAAAAGCTTTTTGGCCGTTTTATGGGATTTTGCAACAGTTTCATTTTCATTTTGGCCCCTCCTTGAGTGTGTGTGTGCGCGTGAGTGTGTGTGTGCGCGTGAGTGTGAGTGTGTGAACGGCATGACAACGCGGACCACATAGACAGACACGATGGCACGGGAGGCTGCATAATGCCGCCATTAGAAGTTGGAAGTTGGAAGCCGTCGTGGAAGCACTTGCTAACGCCAAAAGATGATGAGCAGCAGCATATGCCATATACATACATTCAAATATATATAGATGTGTTTTGTGTGTGTGCGTGTGTGTGTGTGTGTGTGTGTGTCATGTTGCGACTACGATAATAGCTCCCACGT
Organism: Drosophila mayaguana; assembly: GCA_037075325.1. Lineage (NCBI taxonomy): Eukaryota > Metazoa > Arthropoda > Insecta > Diptera > Drosophilidae > Drosophila > Drosophila mayaguana. Next base: position 1,878,808 of record JBAMCG010000127.1, on the reverse strand, counting down.
TTGTTGATTCTCGCTCTCGCTGTCTATGTCTGCGCTCTCGTCGTGCCCATCAGCATCATCATCATTATCATTATCATTATCATCATCATCGACATCGTCATCAACAATCTGTAGGTCCACAATCCAACCACCTCAGCCTCCCTCACATACCATCTATGCCGAACGTTTTACTTCAGCTCGTCAGCTTCATATTTGAACTTTTAATATTGACGCCATTTAACACGTTCTGTTTGAAATTTTATAAATGACTCTGTCTGCCGTTTTTCTCACTGTATACCTCTATGTGTGCGTGTGTGCGTATGTCTCCCCACTGATTTCGTGGCTGGCACATTGCGAAGAACTACTGAATAATTGAATGCATTATGAATGCATTCCAAATCACATTATTTACTCAGGCTTGAACTCAAAAGTGACTCGGATTTCTTAATTGAAATATTACTTAAGCTCGAATGTTTTTATTTGATCTTGAACTAGCTCAACATTGGCTCAAGTTTTATTATTGTTTGTAATTAGTTCAGAGGGGATTCAAATTGTGGTAGATTGAGGCACTGTGACTAATTTTGCTTGTGGATCGGTTCCAAATTGGATTCCAAGTGGCCCAGAGGGCTCTACTAAGAACCAATCAGTCCCATTTTAACTGTACTTGCAGCTACGTTTACTACTCTAAGCTGATTCGCAAAGAAGTTTGCATTGAGGCCAATTTTGAAGCGAGTCATAGTTTCCATCTGGCAGCTCCACAGATTATATGTATGGACTTGTTAAGCAATCCAAGTAGCTCGATTGAAGTGCGCCAAATGCAAAATGTAATCCTGCCTGTATGGCAATTGATTGTCATAAGGCGCTTGTGGCTTTTGCTGTGGATTGTTTGTGAATTAGCTGGAGATCGAATCACTTAGAGGGCGCGCAGTTCAATCACAGGCCAAATGGAGAAGCGACGAAGCGCTATCGAATGTCACAGAGTCTCGCTGTGTGTGTGTGTGTGAGTGTCATATAAATCGATATGAGTGTCTGTTGCACACACTCCTATATCACTCACACAGACAAACGTACATGCATACATATATATATAGTTTATATACGGCTGCACAGACAGGCGCCTCAACAACAATGTTCGATCATTACACAGCAGACGTTGCATGTCTCGCCGATTTGGGGGCAAGCGGATGTAGAAGTCTCTCTATGCGTGTCTGTGTGTGTGCGTGTGTGTGTGTGTGTGTGTGTGGGGAGAGCCTGTGCCGAAGGACCAAACAGGCAGCGCGTCATCTTGTCAAATATTTCGCGCTAAATTAACACGACAGCGCGCCCAAATGGAGTAAGAAGATGTCAGCCAGGCAGACACTCCATGGCAGCCAAGCAGGCAGTCAGCTCTGTGCCTCAAAGGAGCGAAAAAAGTCAAGTGCTGCACACACACACACACACACAGAGAGAGATAGCTCAAACAGCGACACGTATGTGTGTGTGAGTGTAAGTGCATAATTTGTTGGCTTTGTGCTGGGCCGTGCCGGCTGCTATAGAGCTTCAGTAGCAACAGACAGACATTGCAACAGCTGCCGTTGCTGCCAGAGCAAAAGTTAAGCCCCAGTAGAGAGAGAGAGAGAGAGAGAGAGAGAGCGTGAGACAGAGTGGGCAACGCGGCATATTATTAAAAATGATAGCAGCAATTTAGGCGCTGGCGTAATTAAAATTAGCCAACGTAATGATGCATCATCATCGCTATCACCAACAGAATCTTGGGGCAGAGAAAGAGAGAGAGAGAGAGGTGGGAGAGAGCGAGCGAGCGACACAGCATATGAGAGAGAAAGGCAGAGTGAAGACAGAAAGGAAAATGCAGAGCGAGAGAGAGGGACGAAAGATTCAGAAGGAGAGAGTGTGAGAGACTGCAGAGACTGAGCGAAAAAAAGAAAAGTAAAGAGGAGAGAGTGAGTCAACATAGAAAAAGAGGGAGAAGATTAGTGAATGAAAATAGACAGGAGTGGTGAAACAGAGAGGAGTAACAGAAAAGAGAGGAAAGGAGCGGAAACAGGGATAGAATAACAAGGACGAGGAAAACAAAGAAAAAGAAGCTGAAAGTAAAGATTGAATATTGAAGGGAAAGGATGAGAGAAGAGAGTGAGAGAGAGAAAGAAAGAGAGTGAAGAGGAAAACGTGAGAGAAGGGCACATACTGACAAACGAGGGGACGGAGAGAAAGTGAAACACACATAGAAGGAAGGACAAAAATAAAGAGAGAAAAAGGCCGAGAAGGAGCCAGACGAAGAGAAAGAAAGAGAGAGAGAAAGAGGAGCAAAGAGGGAAATAGGGAAAGAGTCCAATTGAGAGAGGGAAGAGGTGGGTGGAAACAGAAGGGAAGCGAGCTCAAAGAAAATAGAGAAAGTGACAGAGAAAGAAAAGCCTAGTAGGTCTTTCGTTATCAAATTTTATATCCGGTTTTCTCAATTGAAATCTCAACAAACGAGAAAGTGAAGAGAATTGTCACACCACTTCACAAGTTCAGAGAATCGAATTGGATTGCCACAATTTGGGAAATAGCATTATGACATCAGTTTTGCGACGCATATGGCGCAAATGATTAAAGTTATCAAACTGGAGCTCGAACTCAAACTCAAACTTGAGCCGAGTCGAGAACTGGATGCTGGATGCGAAAGGCTCGGGCAACGGCAAAGCCAAATGCGCATTAAAAGCCAATAACAACAGCCGTGATGAGCAAGAAAATTAATTTACAAACATTTGATGGGTTTATTGGCAAACACACAAACACACACACACACTCACGCACGCATGCATAGCACATGGCTGCAAATGTTTGCCCAATAAATGAAAATCGCTAAAAATGCCACAGAATTAGGGGGCGGTGTCAGGGGTCGTGGCAGGCGCGCCAAGGGTGTCAAATGCAACACACTTATTAATTAAGAGCAGCGCGCCCGAATTTCGATAGCATTTTATGTCAGACCACAAAGCATATATATATATATATATATATATATATATATATATATATATATATATGTGTGTGTAAGTATGTGTGTGTGTATATGTATATACATTAAGCGCATAAAATCCTTGAAAACCCAAACAGGCAAAACGTTTCGCTTAGGCTTGTTAAGCCCAGTCAAGTCGCTGGCTCATCAAACTTCGCTTCACTCTCACTCCCTCCCTCTCTCCCACTCTTTCTCCCCCCCCCCCCCTCTCTCTCTCTCTCTCTCTCTCTCTCTGCCTGTGCACATGTGTCTGATTACTTAAGCCTGTTGCCGTTTTATATGTGCCCAAAAACTATTAAAACAACTTGAAAGTTGGCATTATTTTGCTCTTCTACTTAATTATAATTCATAGTATTAAAACGCAAATGCGTAAATCTCTTGAGCCTTTTAGCTGCGCTTTGCTTCGCTCTTGTCGGGCCTTTCATAGTGCCACGCCCACTCTGATACTTGGCCAAAAGGCATTAAAATGAATATACATACATATATATGTATATATATATTGAATGCTCATCAAATTTGGAATTGAGTCAAATTTAATTGCATAGTTAACCATTAAAATGCTCATACCAGGCACATAATAAATTTAACATGAGGTCTTTATCCGTTGCAAAATAATAAATTTACCATGGACTTTCTATGCGTGCGTAGGCAAATTTATGGCACTCACATTAAAACTAATGAATATGAACACATAAATATCATAATTAAATGAAATGAAATTCGCTCTGCAATCAATAAAGCCAAGTGCTAAAGCTGCAACCTAGCTGCAAACTACATTGCAAAGCTAGAGTGCCTGATTCCTGCAATTAGAATAAAGCATTTCACAAATTTCAGCTTCCATGTGAGCCATAACGTGCTCCCAATATGGCAGCCATTAGCTCTGGTCTCCTCTGAATGTCAGCCACACCTGCCTGATCATAACTTTGATTTTATTGGATGCTTGCTTAATGGCGATTGCTCAACTCAAGTATGTGGAACGAAAGTGATGTGCCTGGCGTTGGGAGTGACGCAATTGTGGGGAACTCCATATAACTGTAGTTATTTATGGCCCGTCTGAGATGTGAATAAGTCATATAGTCGGATAACTTTTGAGAGTAACTACGAAGAGAGAATAACTAAAAGAGATATTTGATTTCTGTATCCCATTTTTGCTTCTCACTTCTATGCTTGCTACTCTCCTTATGTCATCTATTATACTATATATACTTCTATTACATATCTTATATCATTTTTATATTATTTTTGTTTATGCTTTCATAGCGATTCTTCTATAGATTCCTTTTCTATCCCTATTCCCATCTTCTCGCCTTTTGGCCTATCTTCTTTTTGTTACTTAATCCATTTTTGGATTTATTTATCTTTTATTTTGGATCCCACATTTGTTCATCTACTGAATTCCTCTCTTCTTTTCCTCTACTTTATAATAATTACAAAATTCAGCATAGTCTTGTATCGTATTGAAATGAATAAATAGTACTTCCCTTCGCATTTCCTCACATTTAACCCATAGAGGTGATCTATTAAATTGTTTTCTCTAGTATTTATTTTCAGTTTTCTGCAACATTTGAATGCTACCTAGCCCAGCTCAGTTTTACTAGAAGGAAAACAACAGTTATCCTATTGAATGCTCTCTTGACCTATGCAATGCAAAAGCATGATTCTTTATCTGCCCGTCTCACTTCAACCCACTATCTCTCTCACTCTCTTTCATTCGGTATATATACATACATATATGTAGAACTATTTATAGACGCTTCAATGATTTATTTAACTGACTTATGGACATCGTAAGCACTGAAACAACAACTAATACAACAAATAAATTTGCAACAGCTGCATTTGATAATGCACATATACCACAGACATGTGCACATATACTTATATATATACCATATATATAGACAGATAGATTTCTGCAATAAAAAGCTGCCTTTTATGGCACTCATACATTCACCCATGCCGTGGACATGATGTGCGACTAGTTACCCTATCGTCGCACACCCACACCCACGTCCACACACAGCTAATAGTTGTCTGATCCCTTGGCCGCTCCTCCTGCCAGTTGGTCCGTCGGTCTGTTTCCTTCCTGCTGTGGCCGTTCAATTAAATTTACTCAATGCATGCGGGTCGATTGGATGAATGAACGTTGTTCTGTTCAAGTTTTTTATTGCATTGAAACGGGCATATTGGTAAACTAAAGACTTATCTGAATGAAAAGAGAATCATTTTAATAGATCTACTTCTTATTTTGCAATATTCCACTCTATGGAAATAGATCATTTCAAATCTTAACTTATATAAATAAACCCGATTTGAATTCAACTGTTATTCTGGTTGAAGCTTAAAACATCGAATATTATCAAGTTCGATTAATATGTCATATGCTGAGATCAATTGAAGTAAGCTATAAGCTAATACAGTGTAATATTGTACAGTCGATTAGATTTATTAGAATTCCTTATTATACTATATAAAATAGTATACTACATGCTCATCAGGGTCACAAGCGAAGCCTTATGCTATAACTATAGTATTTTTAATTCCAGTGCGAGGTATTGCATAGTCGTGTATACCCTTAATACATAACTCTTGTACTGGAGTTAGAGTTAGTAGCTTGAATTTCTATCACTTCATATTTCTTTCACAGTACTTTTCTATAAACAGAAAGTGATAGAGCGAAAGAGCGAGAGAGAGCGAGAAAGACAGAGAGAGAGAGAGAGAGAGAGAGAGAGAGAGAGAGAGTGGAGAGAGAGCTCCATTCACGCAGCTCAATTAATTTATTTGTTTGCCAAGTGCCCCGAGTTATTATTGTATTTCAGGCGCACAATTTAAATCATAAAAACCCCTGACAGAGCACACACTCACACAGACACAGCACACACACACACACACACACATACAATCACTCCCTCTCACACTCGCACTTGCAGTCATATCGTACATTATATGGCCTATTAATTACCAAATACCGTTAAGCCCATGGCCCGGCTAACAAGTCGCCCGCCGAGCTGCCGGCACAATGTTGTTTTCAAATTGCATTTGCACTTGTTTTTATGAGGCCAAAGCCAAAGCCAAAGCCAAGCGCCGTAACCGTAGCCGTAGTGGTAGCCGTAGCCAAGCCAGGCACTGAACGGGGCCCATTGCCACGGACAGGGCAACAGCCAATGCAGCTGTCGGTCTGCACAGTTTGTCCATGGGCAGACCTCGACCCCGACCCAGTGCCAAAAACCATATCGAGTCCAACTACGTACGGGCGCTGCTGCCAGTGCCGGGGCTGGTCTGATTGGCTGTTGTGTCTGGCGCATTTCACATGATAAATGATGCAGCAGACTAAACGTTAAAAGGGGGAGTCGAGCCGGGCAGAGGGATGGGCACTCTGTGGGCAGAGTGCGAGGGAAAAATCTGCACTGGCCACGGGCTCGGCTGCATCGCAAAACTTGGGGCTGCAATCCAAAGCCTAATATGCCTAGGCCAAGGCGTCACAGAAAACAAACAAATTGAAGAATTGCTACAGCATCCATAAATAAGCAGTGCGAACAAAGCAAACGAGATGCTAAGATGCAGCCCAGATGAAGATGGCCAATGGAAGAGCGCAGCGGATATATGTATATGAATAACGTATGAATAAGATGAAAGTAAAAGATATAAGAGCTGAGATTATAAGTTTTGCATGAGCAGAAGTTGAGCTAGGTAGAAGAAAGAAGCGAAAGAAGTATGAGAAGGCGGGAAAGAAGGATAAAAGTAAATAACAATACGTAATACGTAAACTAGAGCAGGAAGAAATGTTATTTAGAAGAAAGAATCTAAAGAAATAAAAATAGAATGTGAAGGAAGAACTAAGGTTATAGCGTTATATATCATATAGAGCATAATAATATTGATTTAAAAGATATATAATACAAATAACATATGTGTGTATTTAGAATAAGATAAGAGAGAATCAGCAGAACTAAGAGAAGAAGAAATAATCAGAAGAATTCGAGAGGAAGTGGATTCCAAATTGTAATACTATAATATAGTTTTTTTAGAGTACTGTATAAATACCTATAGGAAAGGAGAGAGAGGATTATGTATCATCTAGAATACTACATATATGAATATGCCTAAATGATGGCATCTACTAGGAGCAAGCAGCAGAGGATTATCAGGAGCATGCATACAGGCTGACAGAGATGACAACGATAGTATTCATTCAACAGAAGATTCAATTACAAAACAATTCAATTATAGCACACCTGACCTTTATAGATATGCAGGTCAGAGCAGGCTGTGGACATGGAGAGCATGGAATACTATATTAGACATAGCAAGCAACAGGCAGGGCGCAGGCGAGCTACACAGGGCTAAGGCGTATTTGATTTGTCAAATAAAGTGACCATGGCGTATAATAGCATGAGAGACGGCGCTTGTTAGAGCTACAAATTTAGCCTAAGTGAAATGCTGCTTACACACACATCGACCGAGACATATGAGACATATGTGTGTGTGTGCTGAAAAATAGATAACTGTGCCAGTGAACAGGTTCTGGGGTCATTTCGTAAGGACGTGCGTCACGCTCACTTCCTGCGCCGAAAAGCCTAAAAATAGCTACAAAATTATGAAGTGAACGATGCATGTAACAAAAGCCAGCGCCCGCTTCAGCAACGACAACAACGACAACAGCAACAACAACAACAACAACAAAGGCAACATCAGCAGCAAAAAAAGTGAAAGACTTATATGTATATATGCATATGTGTATCTATATATATATTTTTATATGTATATATATTTATATATATTGAATCGCATATTGTTATCGACATTCGGCCATACGAAATCGGATATGTGCACACACATACGCAAATTCCTATATATACACACACACACACACACACACACATACACAGACACATGATTGTATGCATGCAAAATGTATAATTAACCAAACACGCACACACTGAAAGGATATGTGCAGAATGTTACGGCCGTTTACACAGCCAGCCGGCCGGCACTGCGGCCACTCTCCGTCCGTATACCCTGTATACGGCAGCAGCACTGACAACGGGCTATATTCAGCTTGGCAAGATGTTTGAAGTGTCAACTAAATGAAAATATCTATCGAGCGTTCGCTTGATTCATTAGATATAGAAACTTACCAATGCGTAGTACAGTGGTCTCTCGCATATATATTTATTTTCAATTGAATTCTCCAAGTACGTAGTTCAATGTAATATGTAATATGGCACACATAATATGGAATGGATAATAAAAATGTAATGTGGATTATAGAATATGGAGTGAAAGAACATGGAGAATATACATTATAGAATATATATTATTAAATATCGAATATGGAATATCAAATATTGAGCATGCGACATAAAATGCAGCCATGTCAAATGAAATATGAAATGTGCAATTCGGAATCTGCCATATCCCAGATACTATATATGAAATATGGAATATATGACATATGGCATATAGAAAAGGAAAATTCCTTTGTATACCCTGAATATATATATATATATATATATATATATATATATATATATATATGATATATGCATAGGACTAGAAATGGACATCAATCATATTAGGTAAATATTGGAATGAAACTATGTCAAATGTTATGCTATATGCCAGCACTGTGGACTGAGACTGGCAGTATCCTGAGAGGATATGCAACACTGCGATGCCAATGCTGCAGAGCCTGGCAACAATGAAACGAAAAATGTTGCTCTTTTTTTTGTTCTCTGTCCTGCTGCCACATTGGACGATTGCTGCGGTTGCGGGTGCCGGAGCGTAGGGGTGCAAAGGGCAAGGGGCCACGCAGAGGGTGCAAAGGAGCAGCAGCAGCAGCAGCAGCAGCAGCAGCAGCAGCAGGAGCAGGGGCAGGACAGCGGCATCCGGGTGTAAGGGTGCAAGGGTGCGATGTTTTGTCAGTGAATGCTGCACGCTGCTCGGGATGGTGTGGTCAACTGTGGACTGGACACCGTTCACTTGCTCTCTGCCTGTCTGTGTGTGTGGGTGTGTGTGCGTGCAAAAATATGGAAACATTTGGCACTAATTGCATGTGCTCAGCAGCAACAAGAGCAGCAGCAGCAACAGCCACGTTCACGTCGTCATCCACATCGTTGGTCGTGGTGGTGCCTCGTTGTCGTCGTTGTCGTTCTGGACAACAGCAGAGGAGCGACAGTTATGACAGCACAGCCGCAGCACCGCACAAAGCACAAAGCACAAAAGAAATTGCGCAAAAATCGTTGTAACAAAAGAAGAGTGCACACAGCCGCACACACACGCACACACACGCACACACACATGCATACACACACGCACGCAGGCACAGTGGGTGCGTTGTTAAAAGGGACATTTGCAGGACATCATAAACGTTTGCAGGCCAGGCCGGGCGTCTAGCAAAAACAAAAAACAAAAATACAAAAAAGCAAAAATACAAAAAAAAAACACACACACAGACTAACAAAAATACATGGAACAAGGCAGTCGCTGCTCGTGCAAAACTTCAAAAGTCAGCCAAAGGACAATGTGGAGCGCTGTGGCAGCGGAAGGCGACGAAGTAGCAATCCTGTTGCTCCTGTTGCGGCTGCTGCTGCTGCTCTTTTCTAATAGTTGTTACACACACGCATAAGGCCAACACACACATAAAACGACACCGAGCTTAACAACAACAACAACAACATGGTCTACAACAAGGACATCGACGCCAATGACAATACAAAAGGAAACCCGCGACATATGTACGGTGACTGCGGCATGGGCTTATTACGTTTTTCAATAAAAGCCATCTACACACCCACACCCACACCCACACCCACACCCATACCCACACACCCACACTCACACGCACACGCACCCTCATACGTATATATTATCGCACACACACACGCGCGCTCCCAGGCATTTGCCACGCTTATGAAATTTGCTGCGCAAAATGTTGGCCAGTTGGTTAAATTGTCCTCTGGAGCAGCCACAGCAAAATGGGCAACTCCACTCCTCCTCCACCTCCACCTCCACCTCCTTCTCCTCCTTCTGCTGGGTCGGCTGCGAGCTCCCTTAGCTAATTAGTTATGCAGTCAATCTATAGATATTTCATATATTACAATAACAAGTGCTCATAATTATAAGTGAATTGTACTTTTTGTCTACTGCTCTATCTCTTTCCCTCTCTCTCTCTCTCTCTCTCTCTCACTCGCTCACTCTGTATTATTCCCAAAGCACTGCAAATGTTTTCAATAATTCGATTTACGCGTCTAACCATAACCACAGCTGTCACTTGTTGTAGCTCGAAAACTATAAGAGCTAGAGACACTAAATTTGGTGTAGGGTCAGTCGGAATGTATAGAAATCCTTTGCATATATCATTTTTTGAATACCTAATCGATAGCGATGATGATGTCTTGATGTGTTGAAGATAAGCGTAATATATAGAAATCCCTTGAATATTTTACTTGCTAACTAGCTAATGGAGTTGTCGACATACTGGAGCTTAGATGCAGCTGCCATCGAGAGGTCCCACATATGTAGTTCAACCAAGTTCAGGGCAACCTTCGACTAGTTTGCTTTTATCTATGTATAGCTTCTATAACTAATAGAAGTTAGGTTAGGTTTTCCAGTGTGATAATGACTTCTGCTCGGTTTTCATGTGACGTCAGTTGCCAGCAGATCGTTTCATTTCACACTCGGCTTGTGTTCGGGGGGCGTGGCTAAGTGCGCTGCCGTTACGCCCATACACAGAAATGTGGCCAGACTCCGGCTCTACTCCGGCTATCGGGCAGGTGGTTTGGCCCATCTTGTGGCATTGCAGCCAAATGGCAGCCATTTGCGTTGCCTGGCCTGTAAGTTGTTGCACGTTGCACGCTGCACGTTGCGAATTGCGAACTGCAAGTTGTGCAGTGCATTAAATTTGAGTAGCTGACAACTTGTCGAGTATCTGGCTAATTGGTTTCGTGCTATATGAAACGTGTTAGATGAGTCTTCTCTCACTCCCTATAAGTCTCTTTCCTTATCTTGCTCGCTTCTATAGCTTATCATTATTTACATTCTTAATGGCACACTCATTATGATTATTAAAATTATTCCAATAAAAATAGTAAAGTTATAGCCACCCAGAATATACATCCAAGACTAATTAAAAGAGATTAACTAGCTAGAAAGACGTCTAGCTGAGAAAGACAGCTCTATCATAAGTCAATCTACATATGATATGATAACTACATAGTTATATGTATATATAATGATATAAATTTATATAACTGCCTGTATATAGTCGTAACATCTATCATTGGGTGTTACAAGTTGAGTGCGTAGTTTGTTTGAACCTTTTGCAGGAGGCATTGATAAAATAAGATGTTGGCGAAAATTTATTGAAGAGCAAACTCATTTGACTATAACTTATGATTGGATTATCGGTTTAGTATGGTATTTGGCAGCAGGCAGCAGTGCTGCGAGTGTGTGTGTGTGCGTGTGTGTGTGTGTGTGTGTGTGTGTGTGATAAGACATATGTCTATGCGCCTATATGCAGGCTATGCAGTCAGAGCTGCGTCTGTGTAGAAGTCATAAATGCGTCGCAGACAAGCGGAAAGGCACAGCCAAAGATGCTGGCTGCCAGACAGATGGACAGACAGACAGCCAGACTCTGCCAGACAGCCGGCCAGACAGGCAGCTGGCTGTGCTTTTCTCATCTTTGCCCTTTTTTTGGCTCTGAATCTGAGCTCGAGCTTGGGCTTTGGCTAAGGCCTGGGCTTACGCTATTGCCTTCTTGGTCGCTTCATTTGGCTGGCGGCATGCAGCAGCAGCAGCGGCAGCCTTTGAATTTGTGTGTGTGTGTTAGCCTGTTAGGGTCTGTTTTATTGCGCCATAAACACGCACTTAAGCACACATAGATACACATATCTACATACATATAAGCACTGTACCAGACCTCCCCCTCCACACTCACACACACACACACCCTTCGTCTCGCCTGCCTCCTGCAACAAACAGCCCCAAGCTCAAGCCACTAGCCTCTTACCCGAGCCCTGCCCCCAACCCTGGCTACATTTACCGCTCGCTTTTGGCGTTACTTTGTGCAGCCTTTAGGAATGTGTAACAGAGCGTAAAATTTTGATTTTTCCAACCACCCACACACACACCTCCATACACACACACACACATGCACACACACACACAAAGGAGCGCTCGCTGCGAATAAAAATCATATCTTGCATACAATTAGCTTTAATATTTTAGCACTTTTCTTAATGTACATCAATAACGAACCGAATATAGAGACAGCCGGCAAAAGAGAAAGAGGAAGATAGGGGGAGAGAGAAAGAGGAAGAGAAAGTATGTGTGAGGCGTGGCGCATGCAAATAAATGATTTATAAAGCAAATTTGTTAGCAAAAACCAAATGTGAGAAGTTTTTTATTATTTCTGTTGTTGTAGCCTTTGTTGTACTCCTGCACATTCTTTACAATTATTGAGCCTAATAAATCTTCCATGAATACCCCGAGCAATCAAGGCAAAGGCGTGCCATCAAAACAGTCCAAGACTTTCCCTTCACATGCAAACACAAACACATTTTAGCTTATGCAATTTTAAAGCAATAAAATTCTATACAAATAAATAGAGTTAAAAAGATTTGTAGTAAAAATGCAAGAAATTCGGAAAAGATATTTTTGTGAAAATAATATTTTGTGAAAATAAAGTAAATAAAACAATTAAAAAAGCTCTAGTCGAGACTGCTCGACTAAGAGATCCCCTGAACCCTTACTATGGGAACTTAATTGTCTAATATATATATATATATTTTTTTAAGTGGACGATCTTCATGAAACTTTTGGAATAGCTAAGGTTGAATTTGGGTGTGGGGTGTGGTATTTTGGTATTTTCAATGGGTTCAGGGTTTATGTATATGTATATTTATTTTAAATAGGATTTACCGAAAAAAAAAAAACAACAAATATTAATAAAAACAAATAAATGTAAAGTAAAGCATTTTTAAAAATAATACATAAGTAAAAGAAATATGCAATTATTTCTATATAGTCTAGAAGGCCAATTTTTTAGTAACGTTTTCGAAAGAGTCGTCATTATTTTGTGGCATATGATAGCAGGCAAAAATCCCAGCGTAAGCCAACATTCTAATCAGCCCGCCAGTATTGAATTTGCTAATGAAATTTCTGCTGGTATCTTGGACATGCCTCCCTTACATAATTTAAATATAGATTGCCTTGTATTCAAAAAGTTTTGAGTGCACTTGAACTGAATTGCAATGCGTATAATTGAGGCTTACAATGAGGCTTACAGCCAGCTTGTAAATTGTCAATGCTCATACGTGGTCCGTGCCAATCGATTTATAACATTTTCATTCGTATTGCAATCAAAGCGCGCAGAATTTCTTTGCTTCGTCTGACATCAGTCGCGGAGTGGCATGTGCCGCGCACTCTCAAAAAATATTGATGGCAAGTGCCTGCTTGGTGGTATAGCAGTTATGTAATAGTTGGTTAACAGCGCGCTCTGTTAACTGTTAACAGTAGTCGCGAGAGCCGCAGCAGAGACCGAGAGAGAGAGAGAGAGAGAGAGAGAGAGAGAGAGAGAGAGAGTCAAACACTCTTCGCGCTCATCAGATGTGAGTATAACAGATTGGCGACTGCTATAAAAGGCGCCGCTTCCATATGATTTCTAGTTGATTTCTGATTTTTCAGTAGCTCTGCCTCTTACTGGCCACCCCCTAGTTGACCAACCCTTATAGATAATCTATATCCTCGCCCAGCTGCCGCCCACTTAGTCAGGACTCACACCATGCGTATAAGAGCCGCAACTCTCTTTGCCATCAATCACATCATTTAGGCATTTCATTAGCTTCACCTGTCTGTGGCCTCAACAGAAATTTCCTTAACATTCGACTTAACAGCGCTGCGCTCTTTGACTCTTTCACATCCGCGCTTCGCTCTTTGGGGTTGACGTCGGCGCAGTGCTTAACAGTAGCGCGTCTGGTAGGGTGCTTTATAGCAGGTCATAGAACAGTTATAAGAGCTACTCAAGCAAGTCTGTTAATTCACAAACAAATATCCAAAACTATACGGCCGTATTCTGTTTAGATCCACAAAGTTGTTGATAAAGCGGGATTAGATAAGGCAACGGATCTAAGTAGATGAGAATGCCTAGGTCTTAATTTGTTAAGCTTTGGCTAAATAAAAGATAAGATCAGATAATACTGTCGGAAAAGACAAGTTTTATTTATTAATGGTTAATTAGCTAAAAACTCTGGGAATACGAGAAATGCGGCTGATAAAGTCAAAGTGCAATCGTGTTGAGACTTAGCAAATTCTCTTACTTTTAGTGGAAATATACTAGCGATACTATATAATTTTATTTGTTTATATACAATTAAAAGTATTAACATAAATACATTAAAATAAAATATAACAAAGAATTAAATTAAATTAAATTAAAGGAAATTTTTTTAAGAAAAAATAAGTTTGAAAAAAAACATATAGTTTTAATGCAAAACTGTGAAAATAAAATGTGTTGAAACAGTTTATTTGAAACAAAACATTATTTCATTCAATAAATAAAGTTAGTAATAATATATATTATTATATAATATAAAATTATAAAATAAACTATAATATAATATATATTAATAATAATAATAATAATAAAAATAAATAATTGTGTTATGAAAATATAATAAAAATTAAAAAAAAAAATTATTAAAAAATGAAATTTTATATTAAATAAAGTAAATTAAAAAATATATATTATTAATATTATTTTTTTTTTTTAAATAATAATAATAATAATAATAATAATAATAATAATAATAATAATAATTAAAAAAATAAAATTGACGCTGAAAAAAACACATATCTAAAATAAAATGAATTAAAAAGAAAAAATTATTACTCTTATCTAATTTCTTTTACTAAATTGACATTCAATAAAGGAAACTCCCTTCATGAAACTTATACATTAGATAAGTTAAACGTTTCAAATTGTGGGTTCGGGAAACAGGAATCTTGTTCGTCTTAGCAAAACTATTTGTGAAACATGCATCTATGTAAGAAATGATATATTCCAAATACAACGCCATTTGTCCCAGAGATCGCCATTGAAACACACAGCCTGACGAGCTATGCGCAAAGCTCGTCAAATCCATTCGATTGTTGGTAATAATTGCAATTGCAATGCAGGAGCACAGGCGCTCGCTATCTGCGAGTGGCTTTTGTCTTAGGCTCTGGCTGGACATTGGCATTAGATGCATCATAAACGCTGCCGCTTGACAAGTTCGGGCGCCTCTAATTTGTATTCGCAATGTGGCTTAAAATGAAATTATCGACCACAGACCACGGATTGCAGACGTGGATTCAATTACCAAATACACATTGAAATAGTAATAGTAGTCCGTCCAGTGGTGCGCTGGCTGGAGCCACCCATTGCGCAAATTGGCGGTGTGAAGGAATTGCCAAGTGTGTGTGTGGGCATCGTACTATATATGTAAGTGCGTTATCTATACGCCGCTAAGTTATGCAACAAATACATATGCATAAATTGCTGTTTCCATTTACATAAAGACAATTCTCCTGCTGCATGTGTGTGTGTGTGTGTACATTATGAGATTTGCTTTTGAAATGAACATCATTATCGAGATACTCAAACACACACACAGGCACACACTCAAAGGCAAGCTCTGATGTTGGTTAATTAACCAAGCCCACACACTCCCAGACGCCCACACCCCCACACACTCATACACTCACACACACACACACACCTGTGTGCTTCCCTCGCTTTGTCTCGTAACATAATTGGCCTGTATACAATTGTAATTATAAACCACTAATAAGATTCGAACACGTAACGATTTTCAAACTGCCATCAAATGGGTGCTCCCCATTGCCCGATGCGCTGCCGCATGCCCATTTCGTTTCGCCACATCAACAAGTTAATTTTGCATATTGTGGGCGTGTTGGGCGTGGCCCCACAGGAGCTCAGCCCGAGCGGGGGACGGGGTTGGCGCTACGTGCATTTTAATGCGATTAAAGTGGCAAAGAGCCACAGATTGGTCGCGCGCCGGGTCAAAGTTCATTTCATAATTACAAACACAGCACCAAAGTGTATTCAATTGCATGTGCCACAGAAGCTGTTGCACGACCAGCCCGAAAGAAACGCTACGGGAAGGGGCATGGAACGGGCTTAAAAGTCAATGTGTGCTAGAACCGTTAACCCAGCCAATTGCTCCTTTGTCGGTTTGTCTATTAATTAGTTAAGTACGCTATGTTTGTGTGTTTTCTGAATCAATAAACATCAGCACTACGGACTGATTCCGTCTGAAAAGGCAATGGTCAAAGAGGAAGAGCCAAAGAGTTGTAAATTTTTATTTTTTTAGATTGGCAATTTTGGTGAGTAATGAAAAGCCTACTAATGTAAAATCCTATATAATTTCATACATGCAAAATATTTCATAGAATATTTTATTCCTCCAAATATATATCTACATCCATGAACATGTACATGTCATTGATACATTAGTAGATGAGAATCGAATAGTAAGGCAATAAAATTTGTCGTTGATTATATACCTCATATACATACATACATACATATGTGTTTCATCAATGGTTGAGAGTCGCATAGTAAGGCAATTAAATTAGTCGATGATTACACTCTGCCTATCTCTCTCTCTCTCTCTCTCTCTCTCTCTCTCTCTCGCTCTCTCCACGCCTTCAATATTCTTATACATAGTACATGTACATAAACATAGTACATATCTATAAACATAACTACAAGTGCTCCATCACTGGTGAGAATCTCATAGTAACGCAATAGACTTACCAATCATATATTTCGTCTCTCACCCCCCACAAACAAAACATAGTTTAGCTAATGTTTCATAAACATCTTTGTAATATCTGCTTAACTCTTGTTGCCATCTTTTACTGCTTTAACTTCTTTCAGTTTTGGCCGAGTTTGTCTGTTGGCAACAATTTTTGTTAATCTTTTGCGCAGCCCGGAGAGAAAGCTACGCGTGCCCTGAGGATTGCGCTGCTCGACGCAATGAAAATGAAAATGGAAATTGACAACTGGACGAACAAGAGTAAAAATAAAACGAAACAGAAAGAGAGAGAGAGAGAGAGAGAGAATGAAAAATGTGACAGAGAGAGAGAGAGAGAGAGAGAGAGAGAGAGAGAGATAGAGGACGAGACAGCGACAGCAAACGCATTCATATGTGAAATGGAAAAAATTATAATCCAAATAAGAGAATCCAAACGGAACGACAGGCGAACGGCGCAGCGGATGCTCGCGGCAAGGGGATGTGCGTGGCAGGGGTGGCGACTAAGAAGAATCGATGACGGATATCTGTTGATAGCCAAGTCGTCGAAGCTGCCCGCCCACGCAGCGCAAAAGCTGAAGTCAGTACCAGAGCCAGAGCCAGAACCAGAGCCAGAGATTGGGCTGCTCTGGCCTGGGCTGGCCTCGGACCTTTGGCTACTTCTGTAACCAATTTTTGAAAATTTCTTAAAATTCAATAAATATTTATGAGTTGATAATGCCAAAGTGAGCAGCTACACACACACACACACACACACGTATACACACACGCATGCACACACGCACATAGCTCGCACGGTTGCTTGGTTGCATTAAATAGATTACGTATACGAGCTGTGGTCCCCGGCTTGATGGAGCTGGTTACTGGTGGCTAAGACCAAATGCAAACATATTTGCCTTGGTTACAGTTGAATTTCTCTCTCCTCCCTCTCCGGGCATCTCAAGTAATGCGCATAATTTAAATATATTTACTATACTGCTCGTTAATCAGCTAAAGGACAAATAAACAGCTCATCACTCGATTTCCTGTCGAGACTATAGTCAAATTTGGTGCCCAATCGAGTTGGCTGTGCCCATGCTCTAGTTATTTCTTTGATCCACGTAGCCTTTTTCCCAGTTTCCAGTGGATACTTTAGTCAAATTTTGTTCCCAACCGAGTTGGCCTTGCCCATGCTTAAATTTTGTTGTTGATCCAAGTAGGCTTTTGGCGAGATCCGAGCTAGGGAGTGAGGCGAGCTCACACAATATCGTCAGTCAGTATTCACAGCTCAGCTGGTTGAGACTACCTAAAATTCTAAATTTTTTGTGAAAATCGAATTTTAGAAATGTTTTATTTTTCTGGTCCATTTTTTTTTCTCATTTTTTTTTGATCCAAGTAGGCTTTTGCCGAGATCCGAGCTAGGGAGTGAGGCGAGCTCACACAATATCGTCAGTCAGTATTCACAGCTCAGCTGGTTGAGACTACCTAAAATTCTAAATTTTTTGTGAAAATCGAATTTTAGAAATGTTTTATTTTTCCGGTCCATTTTTTTTTCTCATTTTTTTTTGTATCACTTTTGATAACGTGAAGTAAAATGTAAATTCAGTTTGCTTACGATTTTTCGCCGAACGGTTAGCTAATTACAAAATTTGTGTTCATAATTTCCATTTATTTTGATTATATTGTACACATACACAAGTAAGTATATATTTTACACATATGTGTGTGTGTGTGTTTTTTTTTACATATATAGCTTTTTTTTACAATCATTTGACACATATTTATTATTTTTGTTTACATATATATATGTATGTTTTTTTTTTTTTTTTTTTTTTTTTTTGTAATGAGTAATTCTTCAATTTTATTATTTTTGATTGTTGGTTTTTTTTTTTAATTTGAATTTAGTTTTGTGTAAATATTGTTATTAATTTTATTTTGCTTTTTTTTTTGTAATTTGTAAGTTTTTCTTTATTTTTGATTTTTTTTAAATTTGAATTTTATTTTTGTGTAAATATTGTTTTTTTTTTTTACACCCATTTTTTTTTTGGAATGAGTAATTTGTTCCTTATTTTTGATTGTTGAAATTGGTAAACATTTGAATTTTATTTTTGTGTAAATATTGTTATATATTTACTTTTTTTTTTTTTTTTTTTTTTTTTGTAATTCGTAATTTTTTCTTTATTTTTGATTTTTTTTTTTAATTAAAATTTTATTTTTGTATAAATATTGTTTTTTTTTTTTTACATCCATTTTTCTTTTGTAATTTGTAATTTTTTGTCTTTATTTTTGATTTTTTTTAAATTAGAATTTGGTTTTTGTGTAAATATTGTTTTTTTTTACATCCATTTTTTTTTTGTAATGAGTATTATTTTTGAATGTTGAAATTGGTAAAAATTTGAATTTTATTTTTGTGTAAATATTGTTTTTTTTTTTTACATCCATTTTTCTTTTGTTAATTTGTAATTCTTTTTTGTCTTTATTTTTGATTTTTGATTTTTTTAAAATTTGAATTTGGTTTTTGTGTAAATATTGTTTTTTTGTACATCCATTTTTTTTTTGTAAGAGTATTATTTTTGAATGTTGAAATTGGTAAAAATTTGAATTTTATTTTTGTGTAAATATATTTTTTTTTTTACATCCATTTTTCTTTTGTAATTTGTAATTTTTTGTCTTTATTTTTGATTTTTGATTTTTTTAAAATTTGAATTTTATTTTTGTGTAAATATTGTTTTTTTACATGCATTTTTTTTGTATGGATTAATTTTTGAATGTTTTCTTTATTTTTGATTTTTGATTTTTAAAAATTTGAATTCTATTTTTGTGTAGATCCTGCGGTCAACTTATATATACATATACACATGCAACCCCAGAAAGAAGATCCGACTTCCAAGGTCAAACCTGCTAAGGTGCGATACGCAGTTTGTGCCCTTGATTAAATTTGATTAATGCAGACTTCGATTTTCGATTTAGCTACGAATCAAAACAGCACCTGCTCAACGATTCACAGCAATGTAACATGATCTAAGCCTGGGAGGAGCCAGTTCTCTGGCGTTTCTGGTGGATGTCAACGTGAACAATTCACAAAAACGCAACGGAATAAAACAAACACTACTGCAACAACAATCACGAATACACATACAAATACACATATATACAGATACACATATACAAATATATATATATATGTATAACATATATATTCAAAACAAAGATAGTTATAGTTATAGTATATATATATGTATATATCCATATACATTAATATGCTTCGACTCTCATCCATCATCATATCATGACGTTGATATAAGAATGCGTTTGCCACTCCATATAGATTGCACATACATAAAAGAAAAAGAACAAATGTAAGTATTACTAAGAGTCGATAAAGTATTCCTAATCTAAAGATTCTTATATACATCCTTCTAGCACAAACAACAGCTACTGTGATGTGCAGATTTATCAGTCGCTTGAATATTGAACGCAAACGATTTCAAAGAAGGTTTCAGACTTACATACTCAATATACTAGTTATATTTTGATTGGCTCTCTCGTTTTATTTTTCAACTCGTAAGTATACTATTTATAGATAACATATAATACATTATTATATCTGAATGTCACGGTGCGCAGATGCTACACGCGGGACGGTACCGCGCTATTAGCTGAGCGCTGCAGTTAGCGTCGTACGCGAAATATTTTCGAACCACAAACAAAATGAGTGCACAATATCCGATTCTCATTTATATTAACAATACAATGATAATTAACGACAAATTAGGAAAATACATGTATAGGAAACTATCAGTTTCAAGATTCGACTTCTAAACAACAAAAAAAAAAGGCAAATTCGCTTTAGTTTTTAGGTAAGATGCAAATTAATTTACACCTTCTCATATTATATTAAATGAAGTTCTCTCCTTTACAGGGCGGTACCACGCCCCTTGATGCCGGGGACGTGTGCTCGCGTCCAATTTTAACGGAGTTACTGTTATCAAAAAAAAAAAAAAAAGAAGAAAATGTTTCAAATAAATCACTTCGATTATTTGAACACCAAAAATTGTATTCGTTTTTCATTTATATTCGGTAATCGTTCAGGAAATATTCCTTTTAGCTATACCAAGGGACTATGGACTGTGGACTGTTTGCTGTAGTGCATTCATCAATAGATCGACGAAATATATAAACTTTCGTGACCTGGGCTCTCATTTGTCGTTTATTGAGGTATATAAAATTCCGTATATCAAGTTAGATTCTCTCTACCATAGCTCTAATTTGGATGTCGTCGAGTCCAGGCTAACTGAACCGGATCGTGTTTGTGTGTGTGTGTGTCGCTCATCCAACAGGCGCTATTCAATTTGTTTGAGGAATGCATTCAAAGTAATCCAAAATAGACCACGCATTACTTTACACGCTTTCATCTGCATATTAGTAAGAGGGAGCTGCCCCCCCTTCCCCTTTCAATATCAGGCAAAGGCTGCGACATTTTTGAGAGCTGGCTGACAGCTGGTTTATTGTTTATTTGCTAAAAGCTCTCGTGCATTGCCATCATAGTTCAGTTGCGTCTGCTCGGAGGGCGCTGGGCCAACTGCGACCAGGCAATGAATATATCCACTTCTCTTACTTTTTTTTTTTCAGTATTTGCTGACTTTTCCGTTGGCTCCTTTCTTTTTTGTTTTTTTTTGTTTTTTGGTGTCGTGGAAAAGAAATTCATCAAACGAATTATTAGAAAAGTTTTCTAGTTGGCACCGTTATTGCTGGCAGACGCCTTTTCAAACTATGGTTAAGATGGGGGTGGTCCTGGGGGGGGGACAGATAGATAGGAGTTTCAGTGCTGGGCGGACGGTCGGTCGGTCTTGGTGGGGGTGTATTACATCCCCCATACCTCAATTGGTATCTTGGTGTAACCAGCGCAGCCGCCAATAATGTTGAGCACGTCGAACGCGACGAAACAGATGAACAAACTTTAACAAACAACAAACAAACGAACAAACAAATAAACAGGCTGGCAGGCTAGCTAGCTGGCTCACTAGTTTGGCTGGCTGGTTGGCAGGGATGCCAACTTATTTATTTATAAAAACGAACGACGAACGCAGGCAGCGTAATGAAATTCTGTGCATATTCTGACGTACGCACACATACACACACATACTTTGCTTTTTGTGCATAACTGTAAGTTCATTTTGTGCGATTGTCTTGTTTGTATCTGTGTCCATGCATCTGTATCCGTGTATCCGTGTATCCGTGTATCTATGGCCTGTAGATGTATCTGTAGCTCTGCTGCTGAATAGTTCGTCTTAGCAGGAGGAGAGAGGTAGCAGAAGAAAAAGGCAGCTACGGCGTGCGGCGTCGCGTACGTGATGTTCATATTTTCATAGATTCAATAATTTATAAATTTTATGCTCACACACACACACACACAGACACACGCAGCTATCTCTGTGTGATCTCTGCGCTGATTTGGCAGCACTAAAGAGCGTCTGTCCTGCCTTCCCTCCCTCCCTTCCGCTCTCTTTGTTTTCCTTTCTATCTGTTTGTGTTGATGTTATTGCCCTGTCGACAACTTTTATTGAGATTCCTTGGAGCACCTAAGCGCAAGTTTGTCTGGTTAACTGAGAGCCGCCGAAGCGCTTGGCCATCAACAAATTGAGCAAATCTTTCGAATCGCATTCATTTAATTATACAATATATAAAGTGATAGCTTAAGGCTTGAGATAATCAAGCGAAAGCTCTACTATTGCAAACTATAACAAGTAGAAGAGTTGCTATCAAACAATAGCTGTAATTTATAATGCATATGTCAGATATAGCAACATGGTTGCAAAGGCACGCTTATCGATGTTTATATCAGTATACGATTAGTTGAGTTCGTTTAGTATTAATAAAAAGTATTTTGAATTGTTCTATTGAAAATTTGCGCTAATCTTATTCGATATTCAGTTAAGCAATTGAATTGAAAAGTATGTTTGAATTATAATTGAGTAAGTTCATTAAGCTGATTCCTTAAATCAAATGTGGCTTCTACTGCATACACTTAAAGAACAAGTAAAGTTGATTGGCTAACTAGCTAGTAGCAGCAGAATTAAAAAAATTATTTGTCGAAAAAAACCCTAGCTTGAACAGTCAACTCGTTTTCTACTTTGTTTCAAGTACTCAGAATTTATTAGAATTTTTTTCATGGGAATACACTTGAAAAAATATGCCCATATTGAGAAAAAGCAACTCATACTGCACTCGAACAAAATGTTGGTGGCTAAGCGTTTATAAATTACACTTGGAAATAAAAACTATGTTTGCTTTAAGATCTCTGATGATTGCGTTCGATTTGGGCATAGGCCAAAAGTAAACTATGCAACAACAATTTATGTGAGTGCATGCAGTCATGTATGTGTGGGTGTGTGTGTGCGTGTGAGGGTGTGTAACAATTGGAAGAAGCAGCAGCATGTTAAAATAAAATACAACACGCAGCAAACGAGTCGTGGACGTCGACACTTTCTGTTTTTTAACTCAATTTTCAATAAAAACAGTGAACAAAACTTTTTTTTCTATCGCTCTCCCCTCCCACCCTCTCTCTCTCTCTCTCTCTCTCTCTGTCTCTGTCTCTTTCCCTCCCTCACTCTCTGTGTGTTGTTAACTTAATTTCGCTTGGCGCTGCTCGCAGCTCGATGCTAAAAGCATTTCATTGTTGTCCAACTCGTTGCTTCTTCTTGTTGCTGTTACTATTGCTTTTGTTGTTGTTGTTGTTGTTGCTCGTGTTGCAAGTGTGTGGGCGTGGCACCCAAAAACCGAGCAACGGCATTTTACACGCACTGAAAGATTTCACTTACAGCTTGCAAATGGGACGCTGGGCGGACATACGGCAGACGGGCAGACGGACAGATGGGAGGCAGAGCTGTTTGTTGGGGGCGTGGCTAAAAGTCTACAAAATGCAGTTAGTGTCAAAATGCGAGCTAGCAGCAGCAGACAGCAAAACAGCAGTCAGCAGACAGAAGACATCAGACAATAGAGACAACATACACACACACACACACAGCGTACTGCGACTGCTGTTGCATGTCCAAGTTGGACGCAGCTGGCTTACAAATTTGGCAAAAGCCAAGCAACCGAACCGAGCCACAGCGAATGCATGAGAACTGAACCACACTTGAGCCGCAGATCAGCTGGATCGAGCAATGACAGAGAGCCAATATTATGAAAGCGAATCATTGGCGAGCTAAGGCCACGCTGTGAATAATGGCTTATTCCACATTTATTTCAGATTTATTTCTCTTTTTTATGTTCTATCTGCTCTTAGGCACTATATGTTCTAGCCGGCCTATAGCATTTGCAGATGAAGAGCCATCGATGGGACGATGAGGGCGATTGTTATTTAAGACTCATCCAGAGTGGACGATAGTGTGATAATGAGTAATCGACAGTCTCCAGACAAAGAACACAATTTTTGATTGCATACCTTAGCATGAAAATCTGCACTTGACATTCACCTTCAACAGATCGTCATTTTTGGCTCCTCTGATCATCATAATGAGCCTGTTCCATTGGCCCAAATGGCTATCTCGCTCTCAGTGTGCAACAGCCAGGTCTGCGTTCTCTCTCTCTATGTGTCTATCCCTCTCTCGCCTCTTTCACTCTCTCTTTGTCTCACTCTCTCTTTATCTTCCTGTTTCTCCTTCGCCTTCTCCCTCTCAGCCTCATACTTCCTTACCCACCTGGGTCGTATCGAATCATTCCACTCCTCTAACTCCCCACTCCACATGGATTTGCTTAAGCTAAGGCAGAAAAGTGCGCTGCGTTGCGCCTTTAAATGCGCTGTTCGGCTCTGTTGCCATTGCTGGCGGACAATTTGGCGCCATCTGGCGACGGCATGTGGCATAAACCAATCAGTTTTTCCTGGAAAGCTGCTTTCAGCTGCACAGCGCTCCGCGATGGCAAATATTTGTACTTATTTGTGAATCATATCGAATAACATGGACGGGACATCATTCATGTGGCCGACACACACACACACACATACACACACAGATACACGCAGAGCCAATGCAATTATTATTGTTGTCATTTTTAGTCACTAATCACTCTCGAATAACGGGCCGACGCCGCCGGCAGCGTCATAATAAAAATAATGATGTGACATAAAAAAACCGAAGAAGAAGAAGAAGAAGAAGAAGCCAATGTATGTGTGTGTGTGTTTGAGTGTATATATTTGTTGTCATAAATCTTTCATTGATTGCAAACGAAGACATCGAAGACAACATTGACAACGACCAAAGATGAGCCGCCAATGCAGCAGTGGCTAAAGCAAAAGGCTTCGACTCCGTGGCTTGGAGGGTGGTGCTCCAGAGCTGGCGGTGCTGAGTGGGCGGGCCGGGGCTGGTCCACAAGGTGGTTGCCAGCGCTCTGGTGGCTTTGCAAGCCGATATGCCGAAACAGAGTCTCCGCATAAAGCGGCATGACTGAAATAGATATAAGCAAATGTATCAGCGGTTGTCACCAAGGCAGCAAGACGCGACTCCACTGCTCATTCCCTCACTGCCGTCGGGTATACTTGCTAGCAGAGACAGCTTGTCATCTCGAGTTCTTCCGCGAGATTCAAATGTTGTTCAAATTACATTTGCTTATAATCATATGGCTGTAAATGAGTCGAGCTATAAGAAATGAGTGTTTGTATCTAATGATTTAATTTACATAATTCATTCAAATGATTCACATATTATTCATATATGATTCATCGAAATAACTCATATATGATTCACAAATGATTCTTTCAATCAAAACTCCCGTTAAATATATGTAAAGCCACTAGGAATGCATTCAAATAGAGTATATGACAAGCGTGCGATATTCTCTTGCCACACACATACATAAATCTTGATAGAGTGTGCACGAGTATGTGTCTGTGTGTGTGCATGTACTTTTTGTTGAGTTCGTTTATCTTGTTTATCATGGATTTCATTATGGCTGTGGTTGCGTGTCTTTTGCTTTGCGGTGGCTTATGTCGCCATTCGATTTTGAAAATGTAAATCTCTTGTCCTCATCCTCACGTGACCTGCCCCGGCCCAGCCACGCCCCCCTTTACTTTTTCCCGCTTGTATACTGTATGCTGTATGCCCGCATCGCCCGCGTCGTTGGCGGCGTCGTTTGTCAACATGTCAGCGGCGCTGATTGCTGACTTCGATCTGAATTATTAAGTTGCTTTTAATGCGTTTGCTTTTGCTTTTTGGTTCGATTTTCGATGTGGCATACTTTTCAGCGCCCAGGCACCGCAGGCGAAAACAAAGCGCCAAACCGCTTCAGCTCATCTCAGCTTCAGCTCCAGCTCCAGCTACAGCCACAGCTACAGCGACAATAACAGCAGCCGAGAGAAGTGCTGCAACACCAACAAGAGCAATGCGGATTTGCAAGTGGGATCACTTGATTTCGCCTTCGCCTTGGTAATTGGTTCTCTGCATTATTTAGTGACATTTGACGTGGCTGCTAAGTATTTTTGGATTGCCTCAGAGATAAAGAGCGAGAAGCACAGAGAGATAGAGAGTAAAAGAGAGGTCGAGGTTGAAACAGAGTGAGAGGGCGATTCTATACCAGTTTCAACTGTAGCCAGGCAATTTAAGTGCTGTTGCAAGCAAAATAGGATTTATCGATAGTCGATAACAAAGATAGATTTATATGTGGCAAACATATCAGTAGTCATCAGTCAATTGAAGTAAATTGAGTGAAGATTTACGACAGTTTTGATTGACAACAGTCGATAACCCCATCAGGAACACCTATAAGTTATTTATCGGTAGTCGATAACAAAGGTAGTTTCATATGTGGCAAACATATCAGTAGTCATCAGTCAATTGAAGTAAATTGAATGAAGATTCACGACAGTTTAGATCGACAACAGTCGATAGCCCCATCAGGAACACCTTATATGTCATTTATCGATAGTCGATAGCAAATATATGGGCATGTGTAGCTACTGATAGTTCAAGCCGATTCACATGCTTAAGTAACAGCATACAAATAATCGATAATCGATAGCGATCCTTCAGCTCCATCTATGTGTAAGGGCTAATGATTTCTCAATAGTTCATATCGATAACATGTTTTCGAATGCATACTTATGATTTGACTTTAGCCAATTGGGATTTATGTATACTGTCCGTAGCTCATTCGGCAATAAAATCAATTGAACTGGTTCATTTGAGACCTACATGCTTGTCCACTTCCCACTTAGATGCAAATCAAGTAATTTCTAGCGCTGGCATTTTTGCTATGCGAAAATCAAGCGCATTAGCTTAAAGGCCATTTGGGTTCATTCCTTCGATGGCCACCCCTCTCTAGCTCCCCATATCTATATCTTGCTGTCCTTCGCTCTGTGCTCACTCCTGCGCATTGTTGTTTGTGTCCTTTCAATGCCCGCTGCGTTGACTTCATAAATATGCCAAACGGACTCTATCAAAATACTTGGCAACGCAGAGAGGCAAGCAGGCAGAAGCCTTCCTCGAGTTGAACATAAACTAAGCGGGTAAATTGAGACACGACGGACACGTGAGTTTGATAGATTGAAGGATATATAGAGGCACACACACACACATACACACGCACAGGGAACACATGCTGAGCTAGGCAACATCCTCTGTTTGAGCTATGAATGTGTGTGTGCTTCGTGTTGTGTGCGTATTTCATTAACGTCGCCTTTGAAAATCCATTCATTTATCAAAAGCAAACTTCAAACACGCGCGTGTGAGTGTGAGTGCGATTGTGTGTGTGTGTGCGACAGATACTGCAACAATTTAGCTGGCATCTATCTCTCTCTATCTCGCTCTCACTTCCACGCACAAACACACACATACAGAGCATCTTGTGCCGTATCTCTGCTCGCCTCTGTGGTGGCATCGTAAAAAGCGTTGCGGCCAAAAAAGGATCAATGAAGCATGCCTAAGAATCTGTCATTTATGACACATGACATACTTTATGAGTAATACACACCCCTCCCCCGGCTGCGTCTGCCACGCCCACTTCTTAGGTATGGTCAGCGTAATAAAAGCGACGATAATAAAGATAAGACCCAGCAGCAATTGAAAGTTTTGTGCCAGACAACTTGAGGGCAACTTTGACCTCTACTTTGGCATCGACTTCGACTTCGACTTACCCGAACTATGGGCCTCTGCCTAGCCCTGCTCCTGTCTCTGGTAGCACATCTCCCACTACTATCCCATATTGGTAACTCTTAGATATAAGCTGGCTAGTTCTTCTCGAGCTCTATCCACATTGCTAGCCCATATATCCGCTCTTCCAGCATTGATGCCAACTAGCCATCAATCTTATTTGACTTTAGGTAAATGCTTTAAAAAAGTGCGTATGTCCAATGTGAAATCATTGAAGAGGCCAGCAAGCGGACAGCTGTGCGACTACGGCGGACTCCTGTAGCAGAATCTCACGCCGGAGTCGTATTATAAATTAAGCACAAGGCCAACGCGCACAATAATTGCAAACTACTGAAGCATTTAATATTTTGAGTGCATTTCCGCGTTACGCTCGGCCGGAGGGAAAGGGTTCCACAAGCAACAACAACAAATTGAATGAAATGGAAGTAAAGGAAGGAAATGATTCCAGAAAGGTGCGAGAGAAAAACAACAAGATGGAAAAGTGGAATGAAGTGGCGAAACCGAAACCAAAGCAAATCGAATTGAAACACATGAAAATCGAAAGACCGTAAAATGCCGCTGACCAGGAGAGACCACAGAATAAGAGAGAGGAGTAGAGACAGAGAGAAAGAGAGAGAGAGAGAGAGAGAGAGAGAGTGAGTTGAGATCCCTGCTCAGACTACGGGTCAGAGTTCGGTCAGCCGTAAAGTTAATAAAGCGCCCGGAAGGCGATAAACAATTTGCGTTGGCGAAAAAGTCGGGGATGTTGCCCAAAGGCGTGGCATAGTCCAACGGACTGCGAACTTGAAATTCTAATTGGCATTTTATGCCGGACCACGCCTACAGCCCACAACCGCACGTATACACACAGCCACTCGCTGACGCGATTGTCGAACAGGTGTGAAATCGTTGACGAATTCTCACGAATACGTTTAATCCG
Source organism: Drosophila mayaguana (assembly GCA_037075325.1). Taxonomy (NCBI): domain Eukaryota; kingdom Metazoa; phylum Arthropoda; class Insecta; order Diptera; family Drosophilidae; genus Drosophila; species Drosophila mayaguana. The sequence continues at coordinate 1,849,969 of JBAMCG010000127.1, read as the reverse complement.
CTTTCTGATTTTTGTTGCAGTCAGTCGGCGTGGCGTAGGGGCGTGGCGGCATATTCAGGTTCAGGTTCAGGTTCAGCAGCTGGACTCCAGCTACATTTTGCATTTTGCTGTAGCATCATATCATGTTGGATTAAAAGTGTGTGTGTGTGTGAGAGAGAGAAAGAGAGAGCGTTCCATGCCCTTCGTTGCAAATTAATTTCGTGTACATGTCCTGCAGCCTTTTGCATTGCCTCTGTGGCCGTCTCTGGTTGTGTGGGCGTGTGTGTGCATATCGTGTTACCCACAGCTAAAACTGTCCATCACTTCGCCCCTCGCGTCGTCCTGCCAACCGCAAATGTTAAAGCGGCGTGACTTTATTTGATTGTCTACCCAGTTGCGTTGGCATTTCGGGTTTTCTACTTTGTTTTTAGATCCGCATACGAAATTATATAAAAACAGCCGCAACCCTAAGCTCTTCTGATATAACGGGATTGTTGTACAAATTGAAATTAAAACCCATTTCACCTTTTGTTGCCCTTTCGGCGGGCCATTGTTATGCTTCGATCCATGGCACCTAGCCAAGGATGGAATGATAATGATTGCAATTGACTCTTCGTCTCGCATTCTCTACTACCGCAACCGTTCTCTGTTCCCCATTATTTCTGGCTTCTTCTGTCTCTCTCTTTTTATTTCGTATTATATCCGTTTCTCTTTTTGTCTTTTCCTGTTTCTCGTTGTTTCTGCCGATCTCTGTATTTTTCCTTTTTCTCGCTCTCTTTCTACCTCTCTTACTACCTCTCTCTCACTATATCTTTCTCTCTCTCTTTCTCTGCTCTCTTCACCTTATTTCGATCATTCTGTTTATCTTTCTTTTGTTTTCTTTCTCCCTATTTTTCCCTATCTTTATAGCGCTTGCTCTCTTTAAGCATTCCAATTCTGGCATGTAATATCAAATAGCTCAAGTGCGATTCCTGCTCGGGCATATTGGGACACGTTAATCAGTTGCCTCAGCCCTCCTGCTGCCCCACCCTCTCCTTTGGCAGCGTCCAGCGAGGGGCATAAAACACTTTTGCTTTATCAAAGGCCGCTCGAAGTATATAAAAGTTCGCATATTCCGTTCTTTGGCTTTGAACACGGTTTCTATACACACAAATGACAGCCGTTTGAAGGGTCGCTCGTTGAGTTTCATATCTGCAAAAAAAAGAAGAAAGAAGCAAAAGGGGAAGAAGAAGAGCGCATTATCATAAAAACCTGAAAATATTATACGAAAATGCCGATTAAATCTTTATTTTCCGCCTTGACGCACGCAAAGGGCCAGGGCAAAGCATATTTGGTTACGCGCAATACATACATACATATGCGAGCACATGCGAGGACTGCTCGATAAATTGTCAGCTAAAAAAATGTAAATAGAATATATTATATAGCTCGTGTATTTAAGCATATATATCTTTGCTTACCTTTCAAACTGCTCTCGTCTGTGCAGAAAGTATTTGTCATGAATGAACTACAAATAAAAATGATAATAAATATGCCATAAATATTTGCAGCGTTTGTTAGTCTGAAAACTTATCGGTCGGCCCTCGCAAAATTTTTGTACAAAAATTCTCTCAAGCTTAAATTCTACAGAAAATATACAAAAATATCTCAGAAGTATAGAGAGAGTATAATGTAAATATTTTTGCTAGGTCGCAAACATTTCAGCCTACCCTCGCATATAAATTTATACCAATTTTTTGGTTCTTGTTGTTGTTGTTGCTGTAGTGTCCTTCGCTGACTGTTGACAGACATGTGACAGCGGATGGGCGCCCGATCGTGCAACCTGATGATTTAATAACTGCCGCAAAGCTGATTAGATACAGGACTACGGCCAGGGCTAGGGGTAGTGCTAAGGGACGGGCGCCGGCTGTGTCCAGGCAAAGGGGTTGCAAATTTAAAGGCTGCAGCAAATTTGTAAATGCTAAGCGAGCGAGCGGGCGAGAGGGGCCGACGCTCGACAGGAGCTAACCACCAAGGATAGCGGCGCTTGTTGCTTCATGTTGTTGTACTTTTTGCCCTGCCCGTGAGTGTGTGTGTGTGTGTGTGTGCAGCGTGTGTGTGATTGATGACAACTCGAATAAGCGATGATTGATGCTTATTTTACACTTTTCGTAACAACACACGGCGACACATGTTCTATTTACGTGTGTGTGTGTGTGTGTGTGTGTGTTTGCCTTGGCGAGTTTTTTTCTGGCTTATATATCGGGATTATTATGAGCACACGTTCGAGCGTCTCCAGACACCAACGACAACAATAAAGCCGCCACCGATGCCGCCGTCGCCGCCGTCGACGACGATGACGACGAGCCGCAATCATCAATGTCAACGGCGCTGTACGTACCGCCCTTCCTGTTCCTCCTCCTCCTCCCTCTTGTTCGGCAATCTGCGTTGGTGTTTGTAATTGTTGGAATATGCCTGTGCATGTGTGTGCGTGAGGTGTTCTTGTGGTTTACTTATTGCTGCGCTGCAATACATCATCGTCTGGCAGTTAGCCGGGTGGGAGAACCTGCAAGCATCCGCCCGCTAACCAGCTAACCGACTCATGCTTCTGGCTGCCAAATGCAGCAAGCTGATGCCGCAACACCTTTTAAACTGTAAATTCGCTGTATGCTCGAACACATTACTTCAAGTTTTACACAATTTTGATGCATTTACTATTTGTTTCATTAAACAAAAAATTATCCTGTTATTATCTTAGTATTATTGTAATTGTAATTCTATGATTAAAAAAAAAAAAGGGTCTTTGGCACATTTTGCTGAACATTGATTCGAAGGCAGTTTTCATGGGCGCACTGAAAAAATGGCGGCCGGCGCCGTTGATGGACGCGGCTGCGTGACGTCACCAGGCAATTGGATGGGCCACAGCTGCAAAGAGAGAGGGAGAGAAGAGAAAGCTGTGTGAGCGAGAGGGCAATAGAGTCGATCGGATAAGCAACGTTACCTTTCTATGGCGACGTCGAAAGCGTTGGCGATGCGGCTGAGCCAGTTTACCGTTGGAGAGCAGAGCGCGATTGCGGCGCTCCCACGACTATTGGAAGGATGAGAGGGGGAGACAGAGAGAGAGAGAGGAAGTGAGAGTGAGTGGATTATATTGTTGATGAATAGGATAGTGCTGAAAGAGTGATTCGGTGGAAAAGAAAGAAATTGAAATTCCAGTAAGAAAAGAGATGACATTAGGGAAAAACAGAGAGGGCTTGAAACTAAAAAATTGCCTGAAGGAAAAGAGGCAGACTAGGCTTCAAAAAGAAAGGAGAGAGAGAGAGAGTGAGAGAGAGAGAGAGTAAAAGGTGGTTGTGTGACAGATAAAAAGAGAAAGAAGAAGAGAAGAAGAGCATGATAGATAAGAAATGAGGGAGAGGCAGCAGAAAAATATAAATTGCCTCTTAAAAAGAGAGAGAGAGAGAGTAAGTGAGAGAGTGGCATGCATATAAGTATGAATATAAGTGGGCAAAAATTGAAAGTGATAAACAGACAGCTAGCTATGGTGAGGGGAAAGATAAATAAGTAAAAGAGAGGAAGAGAGAGAGAGAGAGAGAGAGACAGAGAGAAAAGTAGATATAGAGAGAGATAGATCGTAAGTCCGTACCTGCATATTAACATCATATTTGATGCGCTGATCTAGCGCTGGCGCCTGCTCCTGCAGCTGGCGTCGCAGCCAGACCACGCCCAATTGCAGCTCCTCGCCGGCCATGTGGCAGACGTGCAGGGGGCAGCCAGAGGAGCGGCTCAGCTGCTCGAGATCGAAGGCATTCTCCACGTCGTACAGCTGCACAGCATCGCTGTGCCGCGTGGCGACGAGCAGGACGGGCTTGCCACGCAACATAGCATGCTGCAGGCAGCGCCGCAGCAGCTCAAAGCTGCCCAGGAGCTGCTCATAGCTGGCGCTCAGATCAAAGCAATAGACGAGCGCATGGCAGGTGGCAAAGTAGTGCTGCCAGATGCGCTGCATATCCGCACTGCCGCCCACCTCAGTCAGCAGCAGACTCGACTCCGGATGCATCACTCGATAGCAGCGAACGCCATTCGTGGCGCCCATGTCGTTTGCGTCGCGCACCTCGTCACTGAGCAGGTGCCCCAGCTGCGTTTTGCCGCTGCCCGCGAGGCCCAGCAGCAACAGCTTGAAGCGCGCTGCCGCCGGCGGCTGCGGCGTCCTCTCACAGCAGCAGCAGCAGGAGCAGCGCCAGCGTGGCAAGCAGTGCAGCTGGCCCATTTAGAACATGGTTTGGCCTCCAAATCTGATTTAAATATCTCTAATAGTTTCTACTCTATTTTGGATGTTGATTTTCACACGACTTCAATTGTTTTGTTTACCAGTGACTACTGAGGCCGTCAGCTGATTTGGCCGCCTCGTTGCCCGGGGCAACCAGTTTGCTGTGGCCTTAACTGTTGTCATGGCTAAGACACGTAGCCAATGTTAATAACATTTCAATGAAAAGGATATTCTTACAACAATTAACTCATTTTATTAAAACTGATTTCTTTTTGAAAAATCAACTTTTTGCTGTTATTCACATTTGCTGTTAGCCACATTTGCTGTTAATTAACTGTTAAGTTAACATTTTGTCTGCTGTTTTAGAGCTGCTTTCAATAAAGCTGCTTTACAGGACTTGCTGTTGTTAACAGCTGCCGCTTACAGTCACTTTTGAGTTCGAAAAAACTCAATCTTCCAGAGTTTGTCGCTAGATGGCGTCTTGTCCCAAATTTAATACCTATTTGAACTCATTTTGATTCACCTTTATTTAATACACAATTTCCAAGCTCAAAATTTACCATTAAAAAAAATCCCAATTTTGGATTCATTTTAAAATACTTTAAGAAAATAACTGCGGCACATTTACATGACTTTAATATATTAAATAAATATGCTTTTATATTAATAATTAATAATAATTAACTTTTGTTTTCTTCATATTTTATAAATATATTTTATAAATAAATATATATCGAAATTATGAAGAATTATGAAGTTAATGATATCATTCTTACAGAACTGCTGTATTTACTCTGTGAGCAGGCTTCGATGTGGCAATACTCTCTTCTTTTATTTTTTTTTAACGTGTTTGCTAATCGCCTTGTGACTTAAGCGAAAGAAAGCTCTTTGTATTATTGCATTGCATTATGCTGTCATGGCCCATTAGCCCCACCCAAGCTAGCCCAGCCACCCACTGGAGTCAAACAGAGAGGCCAGCGAAGGAGGCATATTCAAATTGAAAAGTAAGCAAGCTAAACGTTTACCAAACTTTGTCACCCCGCCACCCGCCTCTCCTCCCTCTTCTTGTCGTTATTCTCCTGCTGCTCCGCCTACCAATGTCTGTGGCCTTGGGGCTTGGCAACTCTTTTGTGTGAGCTGCTTTCTGGTAAGCGGCCGGCTCCACTCGCCCGCCTGACCTACAGGAGACGTGTGCATGAATATGATGTCAGTCACCTGAGTGTAGCAACTAACCATCTCCATTCGGCTCCGGACCGTCGGCCATTTGGAAGAAGCGGGCTTCAGCAGCGGAGGCGTGGTCCGTTTAGTCTGAAGATCTGCAGCTAGAAAGGTATGCATATACACGCTAATGTGTGTGTATATGCAAATATCTGGCTGATTGCCTGCACCTTGGTAGCTAAAGAGAAAACATTTCATTTGACACCATATTAAGTGAAAGATGCGAGGGTAGCTCAAAGCTATGTGTATATTGAGGTAAAGAAGGGCTGCATTTACTGAATGCTACATAGTTGAATGAACTAACATACACCATTTGCAAATGTAGAATGAGTCTCAATATATCATATTATTGTTATTTTCTTTTATACTGCTTGAGCACATCTCGTCAGTTTGCCTTCTCAAATATTTGCTCAAGTATATGCATCAAGCCCAATGAAGCGACACCGCGTAACCGTCGCCGCCTTTGTCATTGCGTGGGCGCTACTCACTTGGGTTAGCCGGCAGCGACTACACCTGCCCTCCACCTGCGTCACACGACGGTCGTGGGCATGTGATGGCAGGTATGGCTTCATTCGATTATTTGTGCGCAGCAGCATCATTTCGTTTGCTTTCCGGTTGTTTTCCTTTTTAGCCTTGTGCGAGTGGCTCCTGGACTCGAGTCGAGTTGCTCTTTGACTATGCCACACGGAGACGTCATATTTCCTTTATGTTGCGCCACCTTTATTTTTCGTACTATTTTCCTTTGGTTCTCTTCCATTTTGTTGCTGTTGTTGTTCTTGTTGTTGTTGTATTTTTTGCTATTTTTCATTGCGCTTTGCTTGGCGCACTTGTCGAGTCGTTCACCGTTGGAAAAGTTTAGCGAGCTTAACGCTGGGCGCGCCAGCTTGCCTCGGATTTCATTTCCGGCATGTTGCGGTTGCGTTAAGTAACGGAGATTGCATCGCTAATGATGCAATTGTGTTTAGCGGAAATGAAAGCGGTTTCGTGTGACGCCTTGCCTGCCCACAAGCCGACCACTAAACACACACACACACACACGCACACGACGTAGACAAGCTCTCAAGAATTAGATGCTAGTCAGGCATCTACAAGCCAATCAAGTTTCAGATAACTGTAAATGAAGTGCCTAAGGAATAGAAATGAAAAACTATTCACCTATTAATTGGATTTATGGTAGCCAACGGAAATGCATGACTGACTGAACAAATGACTGAGACATTGGCTGACTGACGGTTACTGCAAGGGGATCCTACAGACTCTGAATGAATTGAGAGTTGATGGACTCATTAGCTGGATTGACTGTTGCTGACTCTCGGAAACTGACTATCTGATGGGTAGACGTATGCCTAGCTAGATGATTTATAGTGAGTGAGCTGTGACTGACTGACTGAATGATTGACTGAATGACTGACTGAATGAATGATTGAATGAATGACTAACAATGGACTTACTCTCACTTACACTGATCAAGTCTGGCTGATTGACTTCGACTGAGTCTCACAGAATTTTATTGACTACTTACTGAGTCTGATCGACTGACCTTGAGCGATTATCTGACTCTAAGCCAAGTAGCTGTGACTGACTCTGACTAACAGACTCTAATTGACTACCAATGATTGTCTGATATGATATGATGCATGCCTTACAAAGAGCGATAGAGCAAGGTCATCAAAACAGAATGTACAGAACTTGTAGTAGGCTCTGCTTAATTCGAGTACTCCAAACACTTCAGCTTAGCATAAATTTCGACTGGCAGAGAATTCGTAATTTTTTTTCAGGCTAAAACTTCAATAGCAAAATTCTTTGGAAGCAACGCGTGTGGCCATGTCAAATTCGCACTGTAAAACGCCCAGCGGACAGTCGACACAAAATGATTTAGTGAATACGCCAGAGCATTTATATCCCGGATACTGTGGACAACCGCGTAAATATGATCCCCGGGAATTTGGTCTTACCGGCAACGAGGAATGGCGTAATCCGCGCATGTTTCGCAACATGACATGTCCGTAGAGCTATTCAGAGTATTCAGAACCAAACTGACCAATCCAAACGATTTACAGATGAAACTGATGCTGATGCAATGAATGCGATGCGCATGGCCCAACCGCGTAGACCCATGTATCCTCCAACTGAAACTTCCATTGTGAACAATTTGACAGAGGAATGTCTGGCTGATGTCTCGGCGCCGCAGTTCGAGCTGAGCACGTCATCGCCAACGTCCGGCTCGTGTGGAGAATACCTGGCTAATGTAACACCGCCACAATTGTGTATCACGGCTGACTCGAGTGTGAGTGAAAAAGATAGCAGTAACTGTACGCATAGCGTACAGCAGAGGGTTGTGCATGATTTTAGCCAGCTGAGCGCTTTCAACTATGATCTATTGCCAGCAGGGGAATGCCGAGATCCAGATCAATATTCAATGCCCGATCAAAAGTTCGACAAATGCAGCACAGAAAAGGTAACAACAGTACAAAAGTTACCCCAAAAGCCAAGGGTATATTGACAATGTCAATGTGCGTAGCCGGCAAAGAGAAATAGAGGGACAGGGAGGGACAGAGAGAGAGAGGTGCTCGCAATTCACATATTTGTCATGTCCGTCCGTCTGGCTGTCCGTATTGTGTGAACAAGCATTTGAACTTTGAAAGATCAGCTCTTGGCGGGTATCTTCTAGTCGGTCAGTGCCGACTAGAGACTTTTACAATATACTAGTTGGCATTCACTTTAAATCGAAACCCTCTGGCACACAGAATAATAGCATCTTAACTACCACGGTTCGCACGATTACGACGCATCGGGATCAATCCGGAAAGGTGACAAGTCGTGTTGAGAAGACGAGCACGGTATCCAACGATCAGGCGGCTAATTTGGATAACACACCTGTGTGCTGTCCAGGACAGGGTCAAGCTGCCGGACGACATCTTCATTTTTGCAATATGCCAGATCAGAGCGAAAATTTAGCAGACATCTCAATGCCCTCATTCTATGACAATAACCACCCAGCGATGAGCACTCGCACAGCTCAGAGGTCGATGGATCAAAGTGCTTGCCTTGAAAATGTAAGTGCGCCCTCCTTCGCAGAGAGCAATCTGGCAGACATATCCATGCCAAGTGGCATTTGTGGTGCGAATGGTGATTCGATGCGACAGCAAACGCAATATACCAATGAATGCTTGAACAGTGTATCGATGCCAAGCTGTATGGGATCATCTGGTGCATCTCGACGACAAGATATATCAATGCCTTCATTTGGCAACATGTCCAGAGCATCGAATAGACAAGCAGGCTATATGACTGGCGAATGCTTGAACGACGTCAGTGCTCCGTCGTTTGGGTCTAGTCCTGCTCGCAGTAGAGTATATCGTAGCCAACCAAGATCAGTGCTAGCACAGAGTAATTTAAACTCAACAGTTCTCGACGACATCAGTATGCCGTCGTTCGAGGGTGCATATGCATCAGGTGCTACAGAGAGATCAATGCAGTATCGCTCAATGAAATCGCAGCCTATCTGTGACACATCAGCTCCATCTTACGTATCTTATGGACAGGGTCCAAGTTCTGGTGAATGCTTGGAGAACATATCAATGCCAATATATGGCTACAATGGACGAGCACAAATGACAAATGAATGTCTGGATGAAGTCACGATGCCATCGTTTGAGTGCTCCACAAATAATCAGTTCATTGAAGATATCAGTGTACCGCCATTTGGTGGAGTAACCTGTGCGTCCCAAGCGCGAACTCCGACACGTCAACAGTATTCTATGCCCGCACAATCGATGTGCTTTCAAAATGATCAACAAGAATATTTAGATCAGGTAACTATGCCGTCCTTTGGCAACTCTACGCGAGGACCGATGCCCAGTGAATGTTTGACAGATATCAGCATGCCTTCCTTTGGCGGGGTATCTGGAGCATCAAGAGGTAGAACACCGTCGCGTCCACAGCGTTCGATGGCAGCCCAGAATATGAGTAATATCCCTGGTCCAATATATGAAAGTAGTCGAATGAGTCAAATGACTAATGAATGCTTAGATGACGTCACCCAACCCTTCTATGGAAACAGTGGTAGAGAAGTGTCTTATAGCCAATATTTGGAGGAAATGAGTATGCCGTCCTTTGGTGGAGTTTCAGGAGCATCAAGACCCAGGACTCCAACACGGCAGCAACAGCAATCGATGGCATCTCAAAATATCTGTGATGTACCGGCACCGTCTTTTGCTGGCAGTGGACGCGGAACAATCAATAACGAATGGTCGGGTAAAGAGGTCTGTTATAGTGAGTGTTTGGAAGAAGTGAGTATGCCCTCTTTCGGTGGAGTCTCCGGAGCTTCAAGGCCCAGGACTCCAACACGGCAGCAACAGCAATCGATGGCATCTCAAAATATCTGTGATGTATCGGCACCGTCCTTTGCTAGCAGTGGACGCCAGCAACAATCGATGCCTTCCCAGAATATTTGTGATGTATCGGCACCGTCCTTTGCTAGCAGTGGACGTCAGCAGCAATCAATGCCTTCTCAAAATATTTGTGATGTATCGGCACCGTCCTTTGCTAACAGTGGACGCCAGCAGCAATCGACGCCTTCTCAAAGTATCTGTGATGTATCGGAACCGTCCTTTGCGAGCAGTGGATGCCAGCAGCAATCGATGCCTTCTCAAAATATCTGTGATGTATCGGCACCGTCCTTTGCTAACAGTGGACGCCAGCAGCAATCGACGCCTTCTCAAAGTATCTGTGATGTATCGACACCGTCCTTTGCTAGCAGTGGATGCCAGCAGCAATCGATGCCTTCTCAAAATATCTGTGATGTATCGGCACCGTCCTTTGCTAGCAGTGAATGTCAGCAGCAATCGATGCCTTCTCAAAATATCTGTGATGTATCGGCACCGTCCTTTGCTAGCAGTGGACGCCAGCAGCAATCAATGCCTTCTCAAAATATCTGTGATGTATCGGCACCGTCCTTTGCTAGCAGTGGACGCCAGCAGCAATCAATGCCTTCTCAAAATATCTGTGATGTATCAGCACCGTCCTTTGCTAGCAGTGGACGCCAGCAGCAATCAATGCCTCCTCAAAATATCTGTGATGTATCAGCACCGTCCTTTGCTAGCAGTGGATGCCAGCAGCAATCAATGCCTTCTCAAAATATCTGTGATGTATCGGCACCGTCCTTTGCTAGCAGTGGACGCCAGCAGCAATCAATGCCTTCTCAAAATATCTGTGATGTATCGGCACCGTCCTTTGCTAGCAGTGGGCACGGAACAATGAATAACGAATGCTGTGGTCAAGAAGTCTCTTATAGTCAGTTTGTGGAGGAAATGAGTATGCCGTCCTTTGGTGGAGTGTCTGGAGCTTCAAGACCCAGGACTCCGACACGGCAGCAACAACAATCAATGCCTTCTCAAAATATCTGTGATGTATCGGCACCGTCCTTTGCTAGCAGTGGACGCCAGCAGCAATCAATGCCTTCTCAAAATATCTGTGATGTATCGGCACCGTCCTTTGCTAGCAGTGGACGCCAGCAGCAATCAATGCCTTCTCAAAATATCTGTGATGTATCGGCACCGTCCTTTGCTAGCAGTGGACGCCAGCAGCAATCAATGCCTTCTCAAAATATCTGTGATGTATCGGCACCGTCCTTTGCTAGCAGTGGGCACGGAACAATGAATAACGAATGCTGTGGTCAAGAAGTCTCTTATAGTCAGTTTGTGGAGGAAATGAGTATGCCGTCCTTTGGTGGAGTGTCTGGAGCTTCAAGACCCAGGACTCCGACACGGCAGCAACAACAATCAATGCCTTCTCAAAATATCTGTGATGTATCGGCACCGTCCTTTGCTAGCAGTGGACGCCAGCAGCAATCAATGCCTTCTCAAAATATCTGTGATGTATCGGCACCGTCCTTTGCTAGCAGTGGACGCCAGCAGCAATCAATGCCTTCTCAAAATATCTGTGATGTATCAGCACCGTCCTTTGCTAGCAGTGGACCCTGTGCATCGAATAATGAATGCTTGGAGAATGTAACTATGCCATCGGGTATACGAGTATCGACATCATCCAGAAGACAACAGACTTCAACCTCCGAATGCTTGGAGAATGTTAGCGCACCTTCGTTTGGACCCAACACGTTGCGCAACCGCTCGCCGCAACGTCGGCAAAGGTCAAGGCAAAATGAAAGCGGAGAAAAATGTCAAACGACAACGACGACTTCTGAGATCATAGATGAAATTAGCATGCCTTCCTGTGGTGAAGTATCGGGATCCACAAAAGCGAAAACTCCAATACGTCAAAAGCGTTCGATAACAACGAAAACTGTTTGTAAGAGCTCAACGCCGGCGTCTTGTAGTCGTGGACCTACCAATAATACGGCTGAATGTATAGATAATACCAGCATGCCATTAGGTGGAAGATCTTTAGCTGCAAGTGGGCAAACTCCAAAACGAAAGCAGCAAACGATTACCTCTCAAAATATCTGTGATATCTCGGCGCCATCCTTCGGTAGCAGTGGACGCCAGCAACAGTCGATGGCATCCTCGAATATATGTGATATCAGTGCCCCATCACTGGAAAGCTGCGGAACTGGAGGATTGACCCATGAATGTTTGAATGATATATCAATGCCGTCATATGGTGGGCCTTCGCAGTGCTCAAGACCCAACACTTATACCTCCGAATGCTTGAACGATGTAAGTGCACCCTCCTTTGGACAGAGCATTTCTCGCGGACGCTCACAGCGTCAGCAAATGGTACTTTCGAATGCCTGCAAATCGGGCACAGGAGACATGAGTAATGAATACATAATGAATGGCAGCATGCCATCATTTGGTGGAATATCGGGTGCCTCTAGGCCGCGTACTCCCAACCAGCAGCTACAACAGCGTTCGATGCCGTCCCAAAATATCTGTGACATCTCAGCTGTATCCTACGCAAGCAGTGGACGCGGAAATGCAATGACCAATGAATGCTTATACGACGTAAGCATGCCGTCATTTGCGGAAGTATCGGGCTCATCGCGACGACAGCAAACCATGCCTTCAGAGTGCTTGAACGATGTGAGCGCACCATCGTTTACTAGGAATAGGTCACCTCAACATATGCAAAGATCTTTTCAGAATCGATCAGATCAATGCCGGCTCCAGGATATGAGCATGCCTTCATTCGCGGATGTATCGGGCGTCTCGAGAGCACGAACACTGAGTCGCCAACAGCGTGTAATGCACGGTAGCCCAGGGACTAAGGAATGTTTGGAAGACGTTAGTATGCCCTCCTTTGGTGTATCGGGTGCTTCAAGCGCTCGCTGTCCGACAATGCAGTCCCAACAAATCTGTGACATATCGGCGCCTTTTTACAACAGCAGTGGATTTGCGACCATGACTTCGAAAAGTATTGGACGAAGTCAATCGCAGGGCCCTAATTCCACAGTTCAACAAATGCCGATTATGAATAACTCTTGCAGACTACAAAGTGAATGTCTTCAAAATGTAACAATGCCATCGTTTGGCAACATTTCAACTGTCAATACTCCGAGTCGGAGAAACTTGGCAATGAGGAGCGAGTGTTTGAGCAATGTGACACCCCCTTCCTTTGGTCGCAGTGGCAACACTCAGGAGCTGTGGAACATTAGCGCACCGATCTTTGAATCATCGGGGCATTCGCGTAGGCCACGTCCTGAGCCGTCATATGAATGCGATGCTCTGGCTGACGATAGTGCTCCCAGCTTTGGGTTCAACAGTCAGGCCATGAAAAGTGTATATCATTTACCAACAGCCAATGCGAACAATTCGGTATACCGCGGTACGGCAGCACGACAAGTTCGTAGTTTTCCCTGCATCAGTCAACAAGATATCGGCGACATATCTGCCCCATCAATGGCCAGTAGTCGGATAGACTGCTCTTATGGCCAACAAGATTCAAGAGGTCAGCCTATTAACCCTAATATGCCTTACTCAGCCGAATATTCAGGTAGCATGACTCGTTCTCAGTCCAAACAGAGCAGCCGTTTCAACAACTGCAATTTGGACTGTGAAAATATCGATAATATTACAGAGCCATCGATGTTGGCCAATAGCACGATGTATGGTCAAATGGCTACGGATCGACAAAAGGAAGAGAGCCAATGTCTTGCGGATGTGAGCGCACCATCAGGAATGGAATCGCAATTTTCGACTTTGTGCTCAAAATTACTGAATGACGAATCCTATCCAAGTGAAATGCTACGGGATGTCAGCGCACCATCCTATGCCAACAGCATAAACCGTACGCAGTCCAAGCAAACCACCACCCGAGTCACTACCTGCACTTTGAACTGCGAGAACATCGAGAATACTACAGAGCCATCAATATTGGCCAATACCTCGAGATTCGGTAAAATTGTATCTGAACGATTAAGGGAAGTCAGTAAGCATTTGGCTGATGTGAGCGCACCATCGCATTCGAATCAGGAGTCAAATATTATGGATGTGAGTGAGCCATGTGAAATGTTTTGCAGCGATGTTTGCGCTGAGGAGGGCAATGCCTCGGAGCGGAAACAGCTTGACAAAGGCGATCCGAAAACTACGAGTTCTTCGCCTAGTATGAAGAGAGGTGAGGGTAGTACTCTATCCGCTCAGCGGAACAGTCAAGGTGAACAATTAGCAACCGATTGTCCATGCCCAAGTACGGTCGATGTGGAGGCTAGGAAGTCTTCGACTTCTGGGCAAGGGGCTGCAGATGCTCAGGACAGCAAAAAGCGAGATTCGAATACGGGTAAGAAGAGCATTCAGTCCATAAATGACATATCGATGCCAGAGTTCGAGAGTACTGCCATCAGCCAATCTCCTGATGAATCGAATCGTAAGAACAGCACTGCCATCTCTGACATCACTGAACCCAGCTTTGGGCCGTCTCTTCAATCCACCAATAAGTCAGAGGATAAAAGTGGTTCATATCACGGCTTTGATTCAATGGATAACTATGCGCCGTTCGACGAGCTTGTCAATTCGAGGCCAGAAAACTGTGAGCCGCCAACGCCTCAGCCGGTGCGCTCCAAGCCGAACGATTGCCCAGCTACTCCAAAATCGAAATCAAAAACTCCACAAAAAGGCCATTGCACTTGTGGCGTAAACGGGAATGTGCGATCCAGTCCGAAACAGAGAAGTCGTAATACTAACCGATAGAGTTTATGTTAACGCACTCACAGAACGTCTTCATGGTCATGTTCATTCTAAGCCAGATTCTCACGATAGGGGTTTTTGCAATACACGAATATTCATCAATTCATACATGCTTAGCCTGAAAAAATGAAAATGAAAAAATGAATTTCGAAATTCGAAAACAATAAAATGGAAATGGAGTAGAAAGGCCTTTTTCAAATTGTTAGTTCATTTTCAGTAAACGTAGTTTCCTGGTATAGCCGTGACGATGGACAATATATAACATACGCTAAACTATGACTGACATACGATTTACGATATACGCTTTATGGTATACGGTATTCCATAAACCATTTACGACTTACGATATACGATATACGATATACGATATATGATATAAGAAACACGATGTATAATGTATGATGTATGATGTATGATGTATAGAACACAGTATGCAATTTAGGATATGCCATATACGATCTCCGATGTACGATATAAAATATACTACTGTATGTGCTATTCGTTACAAGACATTCGTTATTAGATACATGACATCCGATAGACGATAAGATGTACGATATACGACATAGGACATACGATATACGATATACGACATACGATATACGATATACGATATACGCTATACGCTATACGCTATACGCTATACGCTATACGCTATACGATATACGATATACGATATACGATATGCGATATACGATGTACGATATAAAATATACTATGTATATGTGATATTCCATACAAGACATATGCTATTTGATACACGACATACTTACTATACACAATATACGATATATGATTCATGATATCCGACATTAAATATACAAAATAATATATAATTATTTTATACGATTCAACGTTTTGAAATTGCTCAGTACTTAAAGTACTGAGGGAATATATATAGAATTTAGTTTTCAACTCGAAGCCAAATATTATATATCAATAATAAACTAGTGAAAACAAACTGACCAAAACTCATTAAAGCTTACCACATTGAATGAAATTGATTAAACTAAATCGTTAGGGTAAACTAGAGTTTTTAACTCTCATATGGAGCAACTATCAGATGATATTAGACGCTTTATTGCCATTTAAGCTTCAATGGGAATTGCACCTTTTCCTATTGCCTCAACTGCTTGTAAATCCATTATCCATCTGCTGACTCGTAGCGCAGCATAAAGTTAACTTCAATTGCCAATAGCTGGAGCATATTGGGACAATTTGCGTGGCAAGCTGTGACACCTCGATGGGGATTGGGGCTTAGCCCGCCCGCAGTAAGACAGTTGTGAGCGAATGCAAAATTATTCGAAGTAATTTCCACAAAAAGGTAATACAAACAGGAGCTTCACGCTGGAAACCTGCCTAGCGAACGAAACAAAAGCATAGACTAAAGAGTGAAATAAGTGAAAAAGAGAAGAATTGAAGAAAAAAACATAATAAAATTGAAAACAAATAAGTTCAGGAACCAGGAAACGGCAACGGAAGAGCTAACGCTCATTGTTAGCTTTTGTCGGTGTTTGCCAGGCGTTTGGCTGTTGTTCTCGTTGTTGCTAATATACCCTGTAAAATGGGTGAGCAAGCTTAAAGGGTAGTAGAGCGAGAGAGAAAGAGAGAGAGTGAGAGAGAGAGAGAGAGAGAGTAAGAGAGAGAGAGAGAGAGGGGGAGTGAGAGAGTATGAAAATTCAAGCCAGAACTTATGGTAGTACTATATCCAGGTAGGCGGAGAATAGAAAACAGATAACAGAATTTCCGACGACATTTAGGCAGCTGGGGAAATTGTAATTCCCACATTGAGTGAATTCTGATTAGAATTTAATATAATAATAGGTGTATAAATGTTGAGGGATATTTTAGAGGCGAACCTGCCCGAGTCTAGTGCAAAGGCTTCTTTTTTACTGTTCGACTAGCGGCATGAAGTATAAGCTGACACACACACGCACACACACATAGAACTTTGAGCCCCGGGAGCGCTTGCACCGTTGTGAGAGCTATTTAAAAACAATTTATTTTTAACAACTGCCATGCCAGAAGCAAAATCAACCTGTCGCGGTGCCTGTGTATGATGTGTGGTATGTACGGTGTGTGTGTGTGTGTGGGTGTGTCTATGTGTGTGTGTTGTATTTGTTCTTGATTTTCAGCTAAAAAACATGCGAGTATAAAAAAGAAGAGCAAGAGAGCCCATGAAAGAGAGAGAGAGGAGAGAGAGAGAGAGAGAGAGAGAGGGAGAGTGTAAGGAGAGAAGGAAAAAGCGAATGTGAAGCGTCGCGTCGTTTGGCGTCTGTCAGTCAGGTATGCAAAACATGAAGTGCAGATGCTTCAGATTGGTTTTCCAATTACTCAACATTTCAATGCAAATAACACAGAGCCACGGCGACGGTTAACGCCAACGTTGAGGAATTTAAAAGTCAAACACACATACACACACCCTAGCATATGTGTGTGTATGTGTGTTAGATGGGGCAGCTGCGGCTGCCAAAGCCCAATTCACATACATATTTCTTCGATTTTTTACCAAAGATAAAATTTCAATCACGTTTCTTCACTTTTGCTTAACATACGTATATTCATTTCTCTCTTTATCTCTGTGTGTGTGTGTGTGTTGCCAAAGGTGTGGTAAACAACAACAACAACAACGACATCTGCTATCCAGCCTAGTCTAAAAAAAAAAAATCGTCTGTGACATGGCGCAAGCAACAAAAAGAATTTGTTGATTTGTGTCGGGTTTTTTAAGCGGAAAAGACATTAAGCGCAGATTTAAAATTTTATGCACATATCTAAACGATTTGCAGGGTATTGCTTGAGCAGAAATGGACCCTAAGGAAAATAAATGGATCTATTTAATTATTGGAGTACATATATATATCAATCTACATTTCAAATTAAGGGACTCTAGCTCTAAAGGTGTAGGAGAAATAATTTAATAACTGATTTTCGATAAGGTTTTTAATAGATAAAAAATTACGAGCTGGGCTATAGATTTTTGAAGATAAGCTCGATATGCACACTATACATACGAACAATTAAAAAAAAATTTCAAGTCTCTAGCTCTTATATCTTGTGAGATCGACGCGTTCATACATACGGATGGACGGACAGACGGATGACGGAAGACTGACAGACGGACAGACGGACAGGGCTAAATCGACTCAGCTCGTCGCCTTGATCAAGAATATAAATACTTTATGGGGTCTGCCACGCCTCCTCCTGCCTGTTACATACATTTTTACAAAACCATTATACGCTGATTTCCCATTTTCAATGGGTTCAGAATATACAAATAAAACCCATTGCCAAAAGGCGAGTTCAAAGCCAAAGCAAACAAGTCAAAAGGCAAAGCAGAACAAATGGGATACACAATGAGATCTGCAGATGGGGCGGGGGCCCTTGAACTGAATTGGTCTGGTCTGGCTGAGCGTCGCCAAACAGTAGCTTTACCTACCAATTACTTTTAATGCTATAAAGCACTAATGAAACATTAAAACGTTATGCGAATTTCCCATTGAACCACTCTCATATCCACCAAAACTAAACGCTCCGACGTCTAAGTATCATGTACTTCATTTTTATTGCTTGATATCGATAGCTCATGAAGATACACTTTCATTGGAACTCAAGGAATAGCATTTTCATTTGAAAATCTAACATACAGTATTGAGATTATTCAGACTTTGATTTATCTAGCGAGTCTGACGTTGTCGCTGCTAGTGGTAGATCTAAGTCTTCAAAGACCACCTCGTATTCCACATGCGATGCCTCGTTATCCATGCGCAACAGGCGAACGACCTCACGCTCCACATCTGGGTCTATCGGCTCGACAGGCTTATTTTTCATAGCGTTCATCATACGACGCCTACGTATATTACGAAGCGGCGGAGTCAGGCCATGGGGCCACTGGTATTTTTCGTCCACTTTCACGATATCATTACCACTCTCGTTGTCTGGCGACATTGAGTATTCCCTTCCTCCCCCATAAAATCCAGTGCATCTATCAGCCTGTGATTGGCCAGGCATCTCCACTTCGCCCGGCGACCACAAATCAAGTGGCATCATTTCAGCCGAACTTTGAATTTCGATCGGCATCTCCTGTCCGGCCGAATCCTGCAGTAATACCGGCATCTCGATTGTATTATTTTTGCGCCGTTTTCCACTCTTCTTTTTTTTGTTTTTTTTGTTTTTTTTCTTTCTTTTGTTTATTTTATCTTGTTTTTCATTCAGACATTCACTTTCCTCATTCGTTAGTTGAAGCTCTTCCGCACCCATTGCTGGTTCCTTGTTCACTACCTGTAGTTGCTTCTCTTTCCCATCCTTTGGTAGATCCTTATCCTTTGGTGGCTTTTCGTGTGTTTTGTTCACCCACACCTGACCGGTTCGCATATCATCATTCGTCTTAAGAGATAAAACCTCATCGGCATTACCCTCTTCTATGGCCTTGTTCATAGCTTGCGTGAGATGCTGAAATTACATACGGAAAATAAAGCATAATGCACAAAACTGTTATATTTGATTTTTACCTCTGGAAACCGTATGATGAACTGATTTTCCAGCTCCCCGAGATCCTCCTCCTCAGAACTTGGCTGAAAATTATTCGACATTTTTATTTTTTTATTTTATATTTTTTTTGTGCGTTCTCAAATTTATATGAACAGCACATATCAAATCAGCCAAATGACATTTCCCTACAAATAGTGTTGATAAACATCAGTTGTATGTCGATATAATCGTTTAAAATGCGATAGGACATTATTTGACTTGCTTTGACAACTTGACTGCTATTCACAACTCAGCGGATGAGGAAAATATAAGCGTAGACCTTGCCGGTATTATCTTGCGATTTCAGTTGGACTTGAAATGAGTTGATAGCGAAAATTCTAACTACACCACTCAGAGCTATGCAGCAATTGAAGGAGCTTCTTCATAGATTCTTTGCCATTCATAGATTTCTCAAATTTTAGGTTTTCCAGCTTTAAAGCCGCTAAGGGCTAGCCCTCCAGCATCCCTTACTGCAGCATGTAGTCAGGGTTTTATTAGCACTTCCAACAGCTTTCCATTCATATTTAGTCGGCAATCAGTTCATAACTTGATTCCATAATAAAGAGTTGTGTCTTCTTCTTATGATTTTGTATGTATATTCGTACGAAAATATATTCCATTTTTAACACAAAAATGTATGAAATTTTTAATTTGCACGTCTCTAGAATTTACAAATGTATGGGTGAGGGGGTGGACATAGGGGCAGGGGGTGAACTTTAACTAAAATCAAAATTCTATAAAATACATATCAATCTGCATTTCAAATTAAGAGACTCTAGCTCCAAAGGTGTAGGAGAAATAATTTAATAACTGATTTTCGATAAGGTTTTTAATAGATAAAAAATTAAGTGCTGGGCTATAGATTTTCGAAGATAAGCACACTATATATACGAACAATTAAAAAAAAATTTCAAGTCTCTAGCTCTTATATCTTGTGAGATCGACGCGTTCATACATACGGACGGACGGACAGACGGATGACGGAAGACTGACAGACGGACAGACGGACAGGGCTAAATCGACTCAGCTCGTCGCCTTGATCAAGAATATATATACTTTATGGGGTCTGCCACGCCTCCTCCTGCCTGTTACATACATTTTTACAAAACCATTGTACGCTGATTTCCCATTTCGAATGGGTTCAGAATATACAAATAAAACCCATTGCCAAAAGGCGAGTTCAAAGCCAAAGCAAACAAGTCAAAAGGCAAAGCAGAACAAATGAGATACACAATGAGATCTGCAGATGAGGCGGGACCTTGAACTGAATTGGTCTGGTCTGGCTGAGCGGCGCCAAACAGTAGCTTTACCTACCAATTACTTTTAATGCTATAAAGCACTAATGAAACATTAAAACGTTATGCGAATTTCCCATTGAACCACTCTCATATCCACCAAAACTAAACGCTCCGACGTCTAAGTATCATGTACTTCATTTTTATTGCTTGATATCGATAGCTCATGAAGATACACTTTCATTTGAAACTCAAGGAATTGCATTTTCATTTGAAACTCTAACATACAGTATTGAGATTATTCAGACTTTGATTTATCTAGCGAGTCTGACGTTGTCGCTGCTAGTGGAATCGGATAGATGCAGTTCGGCCAGATTTGGCAGATCTAAATCTTCAGAGACCACCTCGTATTCCACACGCGATGCCTCGTTATCCATGCGCAACAGGCGAACGACCTCACGCTCCACATCTGGGTCTATCGGCTCGACAGGCTTATCTTTCATAGCGTTCATCATACGACGCCTACGTACATTACGAAGCGGCGGAGTCATCTGCACCTCGATCATAGTGTTTTTGCGTGGTCTTCCACGCTTCTTGGGTACCGGAGTTTTCCTTTCGATCAGCATCTCCTGGCCGGCCGACTCCTGCAGTAATACCGGCGTCTCGACCGTAGTATTTTTGCGCGGTTTTCCACGCTTCTTGGGTGCCGGAGTATGCATTTCGATGGGCATCTGCTGTCCGGCCGACTTCTGCAGTAATACCGGCGTCTCGACCGTAGTATTTTTGCGCGGCCTTCCACGCTTCTTGGGTACCGGAGCTTGCATTTCGATGGGCATCTCCTGGCCGGCCGACTCCTGCATTTCTACCGGCGTCTGCACCTCGATCATAGTATTTTTGTGCCGTTTTCCACTCTTATTTTTTTTCTTTTTTTTGTTTTTTTTCTTTTTTTTGTTTTTTTTAACTTGGTTTTCATTCAGACATTCACTTTCCTCATTCGTTAGTTGAAGCTCTTCCGCACCCATTGCTTGCTCCTCTTTCCCATCCTTTGGTAGATCCTTATCCTTTGGTGGCTTTTCAGAGCAAATAAGCATTTGATGGATATCAGCCGTTTTATATAGATTGAGATTGTCAGTTGTCTTATAGCTCTCTACTAGGGTGGGCAAATCAACCAGTTTGGCGTTCAACGGTGTTTTGTTCACCCACACCTGACCGGTTCGCATATCGTCGTTCATCTTAAGGGATAAAACCTCATCGACATTACCCTCTTCTATGGCCTTATGTATAGCTTGCGCGAGATGCTGAAATTACATACGGAAAATAAAGCATAATGCACAAAACTGTTATATTTGATTTTTACCTCTGGAAACCGTATGATGAACTGATTTTCCAGCTCCCCGAGATCCTCCTCCTCAGAACTTGGCTGAAAATTATTCGACATTTTTATTTTTTTATTTTATATTTTTTTTGTGCGTTCTCAAATTTATATGAACAGCACATATCAAATCAGCCAAATGACATTTCCCTACAAATAGTGTTGATAAACATCAGTTGTATGTCGATATAATCGTTTAAAGTGCGATAGGACATTATTTGACTTGCTTTGACAACTTGACTGCTATTCACAACTCAGCGGATGAGGAAAATATGAGCGTAGGCCTTGCCGGTATTATCTTGCGATTTCAGTTGGACTTGAAATGAGTTGATAGCGAAAACTCTACCTACACCACTCAGAACTATGCAGCAATTGAAAGAGCTTCTGACACCCTGCGTTTCTTATGGAACCTTTTCTTTGCCATTCATGGATTTCTCAAATTGTAGTTTTCTAGCTTTAAAGCCGCTAAGGGCTAACCCTCCAGCATCCCCTACTGCAGCATGTGGTCAGGGTTTTATTAGCACTTCCAACAGCTTTCCATTCATATTTAGTCGGCAATCAGTTCATAACTTGATTCCATAATAAAGAGTCGTGTCTTCTTCTTATGATTTTGTTTGTATATTCGCACGAAAATATATTCCATTTTTAATATCACAAAACTTTATTTATTGTTTAATTACTTTTCTGTGATACTACTGGACTATTTTCCTTAAAATATCAGAACGTGTTCATAACGCTCAGATGGCTATATGTTGGAAAGCACATGTCTCTAGTACTCAAAGGGGGCGTCGAAAAAATATGATCAACTTGTATTGCATATGATGCAAAATTTCTAGTTCATATATATTCTGAGATTTCGGCGCTCAGACATACGGACGGACAGACCGGTAAAGCTTTATCGACTCAGCTCGTCGCCTTGACCAAGAATATATATACTTTGGGGGTCTGCCACGCCTCCTTCTGCCTGTTACATACATTTAAACAAAACCATTATACCCTGATTTCCCATTTTCAATGCGTTCATGGTACGAAAACAAAAATATTAATATATTACTTACTGAGTAACACTGCACTCAACCATCTTGTATTCGTGAATACATAAAAGGGGCTTAAAGTAAGAACTGAACATCAACTGTGTTTTTGCATCATCTCGGCGCCACCACTGCAACATACTCTTTATGGGTCTGCTGCACCTTCTTCCGCCTATTAGTCCACTTTGCATAGATCTGGACAGAAAACAGGTGTCTAGACAAAAGCAAGCTACTGCTGCATAAAGTGCTTTAAGTACTTTCCACATGACTAGAGATACGCATGGAGCTTCGAATTTTACAGTATAATCAGAACTGCCTGGGATGCCAGAGCTATCTTTTCGCCTCAGCTTATATGTGCATACATATTGGCTAACAGATTGTTTAGAATTAATCGTTTGATTAACGACTCATCTGGCAGCACCGGCAGGGCTGTGCTCGATTTTAGTGCTCACTAACATCCAAATGAAACATTATACAGCACTGATGTGATAGATGACTTGCAGTTCAGCTTAAAATCGCATCGAAGCAGCCTCTGAGCAGAACATCTCTAGTGTGCTTGTCGGTCGGAAATAGTTCTCAGTCTGTTCGATTCACATTCTAAAGCAAATCGATGCACATCAATAATCAGTTTTGTTTATTTAGTAATTGATTCGGAAAGAAAGCTGTCTGCACGAGAGAACTAGAGATAGAGCGATAGAACGATGGCCAGCATCACATTCAAGGGCCACCCCACCGTCGTATTGCGCACCTATCAGGTGATCCGCATCGGCAACAACGTACTGGACAAGAATTTGGACTTTTGCCTAGAAGACAAGGTAACAATTTGAATAAGCGCATTTGCTTAAGCCCATCTAAGAACTGTGACTTTACTCCGCAGACTGTGGCTAAGCTGCACGCGACTCTGACACGTAGCGAGCGGGGCTTGTTCCTGGTCAACGAGAGCCCCTTCGGGACAGTCAGTGTGAATGGGCAGCGCTTTAGCGGCCCCATTTTGATAACCTTTCGTGACGCTATCAATGGCATTGTCTACTTGCGTTTTGGTCGCGTCGAGGCCTTCCTACGCGTCTCCGGCAGCCTGGGAAGCTAAGAACTAGGATCGTCCCCAGGCTTTAATTTGGACGAACACTTGCAGGCTCACTGCTCTACAAGTTTAAATTTATGTTTCACTGCGTCGTAAATGTATGTTTCACGAATTATATATACACATAAGATCGTTCGTCCCGTTGCCTTTTAATGATGACCTAGACTATTCGGTACTTACGTATATATATAGTTTTATAGTCTGTTAGAGATTCGTCTTACTTATATCGGAGGCGAAAACCGCACATATATCGTTACTTTCAATTTGTTTACATACATATATACATGAATAAACGAGTACATATGCATATAATAGCAAATATTAATCATCAATCATTATTTACTGTCCATGATACACCTGTGAACATTTCTTAGAAAGCCAATATACCCTTCTTCAGGCAGGCAGAAACTACCAAAAACTCAATTGGAAACATGCGGCCAGCACTCGAATGTTGCTTATAACTGCGGAAAACGCAGCTCGAGCAACGGGACATGAGCAGCGAGTGCTAAAAACAAAACAAAACAAAAAAAAAAGAAAAAGAAGAGGAAGATGAAGGGAAATGGAAACGAGTTGGCAGCTTCATCAAGTGGCTAGCGGAGCCTGTTAGCCAACGCAGTACTATGGCGTGGCATGAGCCTGTGGACATTTTCGCACTCGCATAACTTTGACAGCATTTTTGGAGCATTACAATTAACTGCCTAGTCGAGGGGTGGCGTGTGGGCGTGGCAGCTGCAGCGGCAGCAGCTGCTAGTAAGCTGCATTGCTTAGGCAAAGTCGGAGTCTTGCTGGGATTTTGAGCCGTAGCGGGGCACACATAGCACATAGTGTGCTTGTGTGTGTGTGTGTGTGTGTGTGTGTGTGTGTGTAT
Organism: Drosophila mayaguana; assembly: GCA_037075325.1. NCBI lineage: Eukaryota > Metazoa > Arthropoda > Insecta > Diptera > Drosophilidae > Drosophila > Drosophila mayaguana. The sequence goes on along the minus strand of JBAMCG010000127.1, from coordinate 1,825,266 downwards.
GTGTGCAAAATTTGTTCCATTTTACGCTTTCTACACAAAAACAATAAATCGCTCACAGCGTCACGTCAACTTTCCTAATGCAACGGACAAGGGCGCGGATCAAGAGGATGGAAAAGTGAGATGCGAAGGGGGGCCACAGAGAAAGAGAGAGTGAGTAGAGGAGAGAAAGAATACGAGGCAATGGGGAGCAGAGCTCATGGATGCAGCAATTGAGGCTGAAGCCATTTTAACTGCCACTTGAATGCTAAAAACAATGAGCACAGCAACTAAATGCATACATATACACTCACACACACACACATACACACACACACACACACATGAAAACAGAAACTGTAAATTGTAATTTAAAAACTTTTAGTGGCTGCCCTTGCAATAAATGCGCCACGTAAATCAGTCCATGATGTGCATGATAAAAGGTAAGAGCCTTTGGTTACAGGCTTTGCCCGTAAATACACGCAGGCACACACACACACACACACACACAAGCCACCCACTGCCCTTCTGGTTGCCATGCTACCAAACAAATTGGTGTTGACTATCTGCGCCACAAATATTTTGTTTTCTAATTGCCAAAGCCAGGCCAGAGCCATTTTCCCTCTCCCATTCTCCCTCTCTCTCGCACTCGCTCTCACTCTCTCTCTATCTCACTCACTCTTTTTATCTCTCGCTGGCTCGAAAAAAGGCATTTTATATAAATGCCGTGTGCTTTATGCACAAGCTGGCATTCGGCAGCATATTTGGGTTAACTCTATAAACTCAAGTGTGGCTTATTATGGGAATTCCGACGATCGACCCTGCGTTGCCTTAGCAGTGCTTTTCATATTAACTGTTGAAGAGACTCGTAATTGTTATAAAAATTTGGTGAAATATTAAGCTCCTTGTCGAAGCTTAAGCTGGATGGGCGGACGAACGGGGAGACAAACGGATGGATAGATGGACGGATGAACGGGGGGCAGGGATGCACAGACGAAAGGATAGAAAGACGGTCCCACGGATGAATAGATCACGTACGGATAGCTGGATAAATTTCTACTTAAACCTGAAAGTTCCTTTATTATACCGTGAAACCAATGAAAATAGGAAATCCGGGTGAAATGCTTTTGTTAAAATGTATGTAACAGGCAGAAGGAGGCGTGGCAGACTAGATTTTGCATGCATACTCGTGCACATCATGCGCACTACAAGTTGATCACATTTTTTCGACGCCCCCTTAAAGTACTAGAGACATTCGCTTCAGAACATACACCCATTTGAGCATTATGAACACGATCTGATAGTTTCATGACGATAGTCCAGTAGTATCACAGAAAAGTAATTAAACAATAAATAAAGTTTTGTGATATTAAAAATGGAATATATTTTCGTGCGAATATACAAACAAAATCATAAGAAGAAGACACGACTCTTTATTATGGAATCAAGTTATGAACTGATTGCCGACTAAATATGAATGGAAAGCTATTGGAAGTGCTAATAAAACCCTGACCACATGCTGCAGTAAGGGATGCTGGAGGGCTAGCCCTTAGCGGCTTTAAAGCTGGAAAGCCTAAAATTTGAGAAATCTATGAATGGCAAAGAATCTATGAAGAAGCTCCTTCAATTGCTGCATAGCTCTGAGTGGTGTAGTTAGAATTTTCGCTATCAACTCATTTCAAGTCCAACTGAAATCGCAAGATAATACCGGCAAGGTCTACGCTTATATTTTCCTCATCCGCTGAGTTGTGAATAGCAGTCAAGTTGTCAAAGCAAGTCAAATAATGTCCTATCGCATTTTAAACGATTATATCGACATACAACTGATGTTTATCAACACTATTTGTAGGGAAATGTCATTTGGCTGATTTGATATGTGCTGTTCATATAAATTTGAGAACGCACAAAAAAAATATAAAATAAAAAAATAAAAATGTCGAATAATTTTCAGCCAAGTTCTGAGGAGGAGGATCTCGGGGAGCTGGAAAATCAGTTCATCATACGGTTTCCAGAGGTAAAAATCAAATATAACAGTTTTGTGCATTATGCTTTATTTTCCGTATGTAATTTCAGCATCTCGCGCAAGCTATACATAAGGCCATAGAAGAGGGTAATGTCGATGAGGTTTTATCCCTTAAGATGAACGACGATATGCGAACCGGTCAGGTGTGGGTGAACAAAACACCGTTGAACGCCAAACTGGTTGATTTGCCCACCCTAGTAGAGAGCTATAAGACAACTGACAATCTCAATCTATATAAAACGGCTGATATCCATCAAATGCTTATTTGCTCTGAAAAGCCACCAAAGGATAAGGATCTACCAACGGATGGGAAAGAGGAGCAAGCAATGGGTGCGGAAGAGCTTCAACAAACGAATGAGGAAAGTGAATGTCTGAATGAAAAACAAGTTAAAAAAAACAAAAAAAAGAAAAAAAACAAAAAAAAGAAAAAAAATAAGAGTGGAAAACGGCACAAAAATACTATGATCGAGGTGCAGACGCCGGTAGAAATGCAGGAGTCGGCCGGACAGGAGATGCCGATCGAAATGCAAGCTCCGGTATCCAAGAAGCGTGGACGACCACGCAAAAACACTATGATCGAGGTGCAGATGCCGGTATTAGCACAGGAGTCGGCCGGACAGGAGGTGCCGATCGAAATGCAAACGCCGGTACCCAAGAAGCGTGGAAGACCACGCAAAAACACTATGATCGAGGTGCAGATGCCGGTATTAGCACAGGAGTCGGCCGGACAGGAGGTGCCGATCGAAATGCATACTCCGGTACCCAAGAAGCGTGGAAGACCACGCAAAAACACTATGATCGAGGTGCAGATGCCGGTATTAGCACAGGAGTCGGCCGGACAGGAGGTGCCGATCGAAATGCAAACGCCGGTTGAAATGACTTCGCCGGGCGAAGTGGAGATGCCTGGCCAATCACTGGGTGACATATGCACTGGATTTTATGGGGGAGGAAGGGAACTTTCGATGTCGCCAGACAAAGAGAGTGGTAATGATATCGTGAAAGTGGACAAAAAATGCCAGTTGCCCCATGGCCTGACTCCACCGCTTCGTAATGTACGTAGTCGTCGTATGATGAACGCTATGAAAGATAAGCCTGTCGAGCCGATAGACCCAGATGTGGAGCGTGAGGTCGTTCGCCTGTTGCGCATGGATAACGAGGCATCGCGTGTGGAATACGAGGTGGTCTCTGAAGACTTAGATCTGCCAAATCTGGCCGAACTGCATCTATCCGATACCACTAGCAGCGACAATGACTCATCAGATAAATCCAAGTCTGAATAATCTCAATACTGTATGTTAGATTTTCAAATGAAAATGCAATTCCTTGAGTTCCAATGAAAGTGTATCTTCATGAGCTATCGATATCAAGCAATAAAAATGAAGTACATGATACTTAGACGTCGGAGCGTTTAGTTTTGGTGGATATGAGAGTGGTTCAATGGGAAATTCGCATAACGTTTTAATGTTTCATTAGTGCTTTATAGCATTAAAAGTAATTGGTAGGTAAAGCTACTGTTTGGCGCCGCTCAGCCAGACCAGACCAATTCAGTTCAAGGTCCCGCTCCATCTGCAGATCTCATTGTGTATCCCATTTGTTCTGCTTTGCCTTTTGACTTGTTTGCTTTGACTTTGAACTCGCCTTTTGGCAATGGGTTTTATTTGTATATTCTGAACCCATTGAAAATGGGAAATCAGCGTATAATGGTTTTGTAAAAATGTATGTAACAGGCAGGAGGAGGCGTGGCAGACCCCATAAAGTATTTATATTCTTGATCAAGGCGACGAGCTGAGTCGATTTAGCCCTGTCCGTCTGTCCGTCTGTCAGTCTTCCGTCATCCGTCTGTCCGTCCGTCCGTATGTATGAACGCGTCGATCTCACAAGATATAAGAGCTAGAGACTTGAAATTTTTTTTTAATTGTTCGTATGTATAGTGTGCATATCGAGCTTATCTTCAAAAATCTATAGCCCAGCACTTAATTTTTTATCTATTAAAAACCTTATCGAAAATCAATTATTAAATTATTTCTCCTACACCTTTGGAGCTAGAGTCTCTTAATTTGAAATGCAGATTGATATGTATTTTATAGAATTTTGATTTTAGTTAAAGTTCACCCCCTGCCCCTATGTCCACCCCCTCACCCATACATTTGTAAATTCTAGAGACTTGTGCAAATTAAAAATTGCATACATTTTTGTGTTAAAAATGGAATATATTTTCGTACGAATATACATACAAAATCATAAGAAGAAGACACAACTCTTTATTATGGAATGAAGTAATGAACTGATTTGCCGACTAAATATGAATGGAAAGCTATTGGAAGTGCTAATAAAACCCTGACATGCTGCAGTAGGGGATGCTGGAGGGCTAGCCCTTAGCGGCTTTAAAGCTGGAAAACCTAAAATTTGAGAAATCTATGAATGGCAAAGAATCTATGAAGAAGCTCCTTCAATTGCTGCATAGCTCTGAGTGGTGTAGTTAGAATTTTCGCTATCAACTCATTTCAAGTCCAACTGAAATCGCAAGATAATACCGGCAAGGTCTACGCTTATATTTTCCTCATCCGCTGAGTTGTGAATAGCAGTCAAGTTGTCAAAGCAAGTCAAATAATGTCCTATCGCATTTTAAACGATTATATCGACATACAACTGATGTTTATCAACACTATTTGTAGGGAAATGTCATTTGGCTGATTTGATATGTGCTGTTCATATAAATTTGAGAACGCACAAAAAAAATATAAAATAAAAAAATAAAAATGTCGAATAATTTTCAGCCAAGTTCTGAGGAGGAGGATCTCGGGGAGCTGGAAAATCAGTTCATCATACGGTTTCCAGAGGTAAAAATCAAATATAACATTAATTAACATGTGCATTATGCTTTATTTTCCGTATGTAATTTCAGCATCTCGCGCAAGCTATACATAAGGCCATAGAAGAGGGTAATGTCGATGAGGTTTTATCCCTTAAGATGAACGACGATATGCGAACCGGTCAGGTGTGGGTGAACAAAACACCGTTGAACGCCAAACTGGTTGATTTGCCCACCCTAGTAGAGAGCTATAAGACAACTGACAATCTCAATCTATATAAAACGGCTGATATCCATCAAATGCTTATTTGCTCTGAAAAGCCACCAAAGGATAAGGATCTACCAAAGGATGGGAAAGAGGAGCAAGCAATGGGTGCGGAAGAGCTTCAACTAACGAATGAGGAAAGTGAATGTCTGAATGAAAAACAAGTTAAAAAAAACAAAAAAAAGAAAAAAAACAAAAAAAAGAAAAAAAAATAAGAGTGGAAAACGGCACAAAAATGCTATGATCGAGGTGCAGACGCCGGTAGAAATGCAGGAGTCGGCCGGACAGGAGATGCCGATCGAAATGCGAGCTCCGGTACCCAAGAAGCGTGGAAGACCGCGCAAAAATACTACGGTCGAGACGCCGGTATTACTGCAGGAGTCGGCCGTACAGGAGATGCCGATCGAAATGCATACTCCGGTACCCAAGAAGCGTGGAAGACCACGCAAAAACACTATGATCGAGGTGCAGATGCCGGTATTAGCACAGGAGACGGCCGGACAGGAGGTGCCGATCGAAATGCATACTCCGGTACCCAAGAAGCGTGGAAGACCACGCAAAAACACTATGATCGAGGTGCAGATGCCGGTATTAGCACAGGAGACGGCCGGACAGGAGGTGCCGATCGAAATGCAAGCTCCGGTATCCAAGAAGCGTGGACGACCACGCAAAAACACTATGATCGAGGTGCAGATGCCGGTATTAGCACAGGAGTCGGCCGGACAGGAGGTGCCGATCGAAATGCATACTCCGGTACCCAAGAAGCGTGGAAGACCACGCAAAAACACTATGATCGAGGTGCAGATGCCGGTATTAGCACAGGAGACGGCCGGACAGGAGGTGCCGATCGAAATGCAAACGCCGGTTGAAATGACTTCGCCGGGCGAAGTGGAGATGCCTGGCCAATCACTGGGTGACATATGCACTGGATTTTATGGGGGAGGAAGGGAACTTTCGATGTCGCCAGACAAAGAGAGTGGTAATGATATCGTGAAAGTGGACAAAAAATACCAGTTGCCCCATGGCCTGACTCCGCCGCTTCGTAATGTACGTAGTCGTCGTATGATGAACGCTATGAAAGATAAGCCTGTCGAGCCGATAGACCCAGATGTGGAGCGTGAGGTCGTTCGCCTGTTGCGCATGGATAACGAGGCATCGCGTGTGGAATACGAGGTGGTCTCTGAAGACTTAGATCTGCCAAATCTGGCCGAACTGCATCTATCCGATACCACTAGCAGCGACAATGACTCATCAGATAAATCCAAGTCTGAATAATCTCAATACTGTATGTTAGATTTTCAAATGAAAATGCAATTCCTTGAGTTCCAATGAAAGTGTATCTTCATGAGCTATCGATATCAAGCAATAAAAATGAAGTACATGATACTTAGACGTCGGAGCGTTTAGTTTTGGTGGATATGAGAGTGGTTCAATGGGAAATTCGCATAACGTTTTAATGTTTCATTAGTGCTTTATAGCATTAAAAGTAATTGGTAGGTAAAGCTACTGTTTGGCGCCGCTCAGCCAGACCAGACCAATTCAGTTCAAGGTCCCGCTCCATCTGCAGATCTCATTGTGTATCCCATTTGTTCTGCTTTGCCTTTTGACTTGTTTGCTTTGACTTTGAACTCGCCTTTTGGCAATGGGTTTTATTTGTATATTCTGAACCCATTGGAAATGGGAAATCAGCGTATAATGGTTTTGTAAAAATGTATGTAACAGGCAGGGGGAGGCGTGGCAGACCCCATAAAGTATTTATATTCTTGATCAAGGCGACGAGCTGAGTCGATTTAGCCCTGTCCGTCTGTCCGTCTGTCAGTCTTCCGTCATCCGTCTGTCCGTCCGTCCGTATGTATGAACGCGTCGATCTCACAAGATATAAGAGCTAGAGACTTGAAATTTTTTTTAATTGTTCGTATGTATAGTGTGCATATCGAGCTTATCTTCAAAAATCTATAGCCCAGCACTTAATTTTTTATCTATTAAAAACCTTATCGAAAATCAATTATTAAATTATTTCTCCTACACCTTTGGAGCTAGAGTCTCTTAATTTGAAATGCAGATTGATATGTAATTTATAGAATTTTGATTTTAGTTAAAGTTCACCCCCTGCCCCTATGTCCACCCCCTCACCCATACATTTGTAAATTCTAGAGACTTGTGCAAATTAAAAATTGCATACATTTTTGTGTTAAAAATGGAATATATTTTCGTACGAATATACATACAAAATCATAAGAAGAAGACACAACTCTTTATTATGGAATGAAGTAATGAACTGATTTGCCGACTAAATATGAATGGAAAGCTATTGGAAGTGCTAATAAAACCCTGACATGCTGCAGTAGGGGATGCTGGAGGGCTAGCCCTTAGCGGCTTTAAAGCTGGAAAACCTAAAATTTGAGAAATCTATGAATGGCAAAGAATCTATGAAGAAGCTCCTTCAATTGCTGCATAGCTCTGAGTGGTGTAGTTAGAATTTTCGCTATCAACTCATTTCAAGTCCAACTGAAATCGCAAGATAATACCGGCAAGGTCTACGCTTATATTTTCCTCATCCGCTGAGTTGTGAATAGCAGTCAAGTTGTCAAAGCAAGTCAAATAATGTCCTATCGCATTTTAAACGATTATATCGACATACAACTGATGTTTATCAACACTATTTGTAGGGAAATGTCATTTGGCTGATTTGATATGTGCTGTTCATATAAATTTGAGAACGCACAAAAAAAATATAAAATAAAAAAATAGAAATGTCGAATAATTTTCAGCCAAGTTCTGAGGAGGAGGATCTCGGGGAGCTGGAAAATCAGTTCATCATACGGTTTCCAGAGGTAAAAATCAAATATAACAGTTTTGTGCATTATGCTTTATTTTCCGTATGTAATTTCAGCATCTCGCGCAAGCTATACATAAGGCCATAGAAGAGGGTAATGTCGATGAGGTTTTATCCCTTAAGATGAACGACGATATGCGAACCGGTCAGGTGTGGGTGAACAAAACACCGTTGAACGCCAAACTGGTTGATTTGCCCACCCTAGTAGAGAGCTATAAGACAACTGACAATCTCAATCTATATAAAACGGCTGATATCCATCAAATGCTTATTTGCTCTGAAAAGCCACCAAAGGATAAGGATCTACCAAAGGATGGGAAAGAGGAGCAAGCAATGGGTGCGGAAGAGCTTCAACTAACGAATGAGGAAAGTGAATGTCTGAATGAAAAACAAGTTAAAAAAAACAAAAAAAAGAAAAAAAACAAAAAAAAGAAAAAAAATAAGAGTGGAAAACGGCACAAAAATACTATGATCGAGGTGCAGACGCCGGTAGAAATGCAGGAGTCGGCCGGACAGGAGATGCCGATCGAAATGCAAGCTCCGGTATCCAAGAAGGGTGGAAGACCGCGCAAAAATACTACGGTCGAGACGCCGGTATTACTGCAGGAGTCGGCCGTACAGGAGATGCCGATCGAAATGCATACTCCGGTACCCAAGAAGCGTGGAAGACCACGCAAAAACACTATGATCGAGGTGCAGATGCCGGTATTAGCACAGGAGTCGGCCGGACAGGAGGTGCCGATCGCAATGCATACTCCGGTACCCAAGAAGCGTGGAAGACCACGCAAAAACACTATGATCGAAGTGCAGATGACTCCGCCGCTTCGTAATGTACGTAGGCGTCGTATGATGAACGCTATGAAAGATAAGCCTGTCGAGCCGATAGACCCAGATGTGGAGCGTGAGGTCGTTCGCCTGTTGCGCATGGATAGCGAGGCATCGCGTGTGGAATACGAGGTGGTCTCTGAAGACTTAGATCTGCCAAATCTGGCCGAACTGCATCTATCCGATACCACTAGCAGCGACAATGACTCATCAGATAAATCCAAGTCTGAATAATCTCAATACTGTATGTTAGAGTTTCAAATGAAAATGCAATTCCTTGAGTTTCAAATGAAAGTGTATCTTCATGAGCTATCGATATCAAGCAATAAAAATTAAGTACTCGATACTTAGACGTCGGAGCGTTGAGTTTTGGTTGATATGAGAGTGGTTCAGACCAGACCAATTCAGTTCAAGGTCCAGCCCCATCTGCAGATTTCATTGTGTATCCCATTTGTTCTGTTTTGCCTTTTGACTTGTGCTCTCGACTTGAAGATACCCTGATCTCTACAAGGCGCTGATATTCACGCACGCATAAACACGCGCTCTGCTAACTGCGCAGTAAGCAGCGACTGCGCCTGGACTGCGCTGTAGTGCGGGCAATACAATGAGAATATTATTGCTGAATAATTTCTCTTGTAGTGGGATTATCTTGATAAAACTTTCAGAACGTGATCATTATGTTAATATGTGTGTACAAGTCGCTAGTACTTAAAATACGTTTTTTTACAAAATCTGTAAATTACAAAATGTCCGTATTGAATACATAGATAAGCGAGAGATGGAGCGATGGGGTGTAGCTAGCACTAGTTAAAGTTGCAATAGATATTTGACAGGACTCAGCCCAAGATGTCTTTGCGTCTGAGTATCCTCCTCTCCTTTTACCGCGGCGAAGGGCATATCTTTAAGCTGCTGTACCTAAACGCGCAGCCAGGCAGGTTGGGTCAGTTGTCAGTTGATTCAGTTTCAAATGAAACACGAGTCTAAGCACTAGAATTATATTGGATTAGAAAGTTTTCACATATGGAAAACGTAAATCGAATGAAAAGGAAATATTACTCGTGAACAAAACAATGTGGTCCGACACGTTTATTGTTCCATAATTTATGTCTGCCCGAGATACATGTTCTCTTCCTCTTCCTTTTGCTCATTCTCTTGCTCTGCTTTCTTCATATATATGTATTTACATGATAAAATCAGAGTCGAGTTGAGAGTTTCCAGTTTCAGTTTTCAGTTTTCAGTTTTCAGTTTTCAATGCTGAAAGCAATATTCGCATGCTCATAATTTACAATGCGAAAGTTTTTGCAGCATAGGGGAAGGAAATTATTACTTACATCAAAGATTTGCATATATTAGGCGCTGTGGGAGGGACGATGGGCGGGGCAGCCTATAGGTTAGGCGTATGCGATTTAAGCCAAATTTGTCGTTGGCCCAACCAGCAGCGACCGAATCATAAAAGACAGAAGCCCAAGTGCGAAAGAGAAGTTGGCGGAGATGCGATATTACAAAGAAAAGTGAAAAAAAGAAGTAAAGAAGCAGGGAGGAAGTAAAAAAATGCTATACACACACACACACACACACACTGAGACACAGACAGAGAGAGAGAGATTGGAAAGCAAAGTAAAGTAAAAGAATTCGAAGAGAAAACTTTGCCTTCAATGAAATGAAATAAAATTGCATTACAACGGGCACAAAACGGGGAGCGTGAATGCTTCAAGGGCGCTTCTTGCCGTTAGGTATGGCTGCTGACGAAAGGGGCGTGGCGGGGGCACTTGAGGTAAGCCGTGCGACGCGTGGCATAAAAACTTTCGCCATGCTCCCGTTATAGTGTTGTGAAATGCTGGCTTAAGTAAAGTCAATGAACGCCGTCGCACACACATGAATATCTATATATACACGCACTCACACATATATATGTATGTATAAATGTATGTATGTTTGTATGTGTGTGGGAAGGCGCATATAGAAGTATAAATTTGTTTAACCCGCACATGTGTCAAAGTTTTTTAACCCAATTTCCGCAATTAAGTTTATATCATTCAGCACCCACCTCAGCCGGAGCTGGGGCCGCCGACTTTATATATCAGTCAAACCAAATGCCAGAAATGTGTGCCTGTGTGCGTGTGCGTATGCATGTGTGTGTCTGTGTATGTGTGTGTATGTGGTATGTCGAGTTCCGTGTCCATGTCCTGGGCGTCGACAACGACATGTAAACTTTAAGCGACCTGCAGAGGAGCACAGAGAGTTCGATGCGGCTGGCTGGCTGCAGAAGAAAGTCATGTGTCAGCTGACATTTGACAGCACTGGATGCATGCATAAGACAAGTTGGCAGCACTTCATGTATATACATATCCATATACATATGTATATCCTCCATCAAGGACAAACAAATCAAACATCCGACATCAATTTACATCTGTATTTGATAGATGTACATATGTATATGCACACAAGTCTGATTGATTATAGCCTCAATTAAATACAAAATATTAAACTTGCATATTTGATTGGCGCTGATTGCCTGTGGGTCTCGCTGATTGACGGACTGATCAATGTGCAGGAATAAAACTACCAAGATGTAGGAGAGTTGCGTGCTTTGTGGGGCTCATGTATTGACTGATTCATTCATCGTGCTCAAGCTGAAAATAAGGAGAGTGATTTCCACGATAATTTTATTGAGCTGATTGAGAGAAGCTATGATTTACTGACTGATTGATCAAAGCACGCGTGGTCAATGAGCAGAGAGAAGAACTTGCAAGATGCATGAGAGGTATTTGGTGGGGTGGATTGATTGACTGATTGATTGAGCGATCGATTAATTGAAAAACAAACATTGACGCAAAGTATGATTGATTGATGACTAGAAACTGATCTAGCCTCTAGGCAGAGTGTAAATATAGAAATATCCAGGCAGCATAGTTATCTCAATATTGCCGGAGATTCTATGAAAAAAGACTTGACTATGTTCAGCTTTGTCATTTGATTTGATAGAATGGCTGAAATGATAAAAATGTTAGCTGAGGCAGTTGCACAACAAAATTCCATTATGAAATCGGAGCTCAACGAGGCGCGTGTGGAGCTAATATTTGAAATCTTAAAGGCGCATGCAGGCAGCCGGGTCACAGACCCCATTCAAAGTACACACGCACACACACACGCACACAGCTTAAGGAAGGAAGGATGCCCTGCGATTGTCAAAAATTGTTCAAAGGATGTTCAGAAGGAGAACGTAGTCTAGAGGTAGTGACAGCGAGAGAAAGAGAGAGAGCGAGATAGAGAGAGAGAGAGAGGGAAGCGATAGAGTACTGAGCTGCATTAAATCTATGCTTGTTTGTTTTTCATATGTATTCGCAAACAAGGACACACCAGGACGAGCGTCACATATGCAACCAACAGCTGTCATGTGTGTGTGTGTGTGTGTGTGTTCGAGTATGTGTGCGGCGCGGCTTTGCGCTAGTGGAAAAAATAATTCTAACAGCAACTCAAACAAACAGGCAAACAAACAAACCAGCCAACAGACAACATGAAAAGCGGCCCAAGTGCTACATATGTAGTACAATAGCAGCTAATCCAGGAAGTTGGCCCAACTAATAGATATCTTGGAATATTGCTGATAGCTGAAAACTGGAACTAAAGGTTAAATTATTATTTACCGCTCAAACTGTCAGAGCTCCCAAAAATATAGCCAACGATTAGAGCTGCAAAGCTTTCAATTGTGACTCCTCTCGATGCAAAGCATTCAATTGGGACTCCTCTAGATGATGCTAAATATAAATACTATCAATGCATTGATATTGCAATGTTTATATAGTTTTTTCTCAAATAAACAGTGTGTTTTTTTTTTTTTTTTTAGTTTTATGAAACTTTTAAGCAAAGCTTTAATAATCCTATTATATTAAAGAGTCAATTTTCTAATTTTTGTTGTCTATAAGGACATTCATCAATACGAAAAATACCATGAAAATGACTATTTGAAAACTGCTCAGATGACTTGGAAGCGTTGATCCAGCTGAGACGACATACCAACTTAGAAAAAAGTCAGTCGATTATAGTTAATCAATATTATCAATGATATCGAAAGTTTTAATAGCTCTCCTAGCTGGCATTCCGAATATCGCTATAGACAGGCTAGATAGACCAGCAAACCTTTGAGTTAATGTTGGCAACATATAGAAGAATTACCTATTGAGGCTCAGATTCTTCACAGCTTTAGTTCAAATGGCTCGCGATGTCTATGCAACCTCTCGACAAATTTACGGGATATACAAACAAAAAAAAAAAAAAAACAACAATAACCTAGCATATTCAATTTCCAGTTTCCTATCTCTCTCCTAGCTCTCCTGCACCTTCTCGCTCTGGCACATGCAGCGCGAGGCGAGACAAAGGCTGGGCGCAGCATTTGATGTTTGTTCTGTGCAAACTTTGGCACGGAAAACTTGGTCTAAAAGACACCTGAGCGTGTGTTGCCCCACTCTTGCACTCCCCCCTTCCTCCCTCTCTCTCTCTCTCTCTCTCTGGGCACTGCGCCATGCCGCCCATTCTATGTGTGTAGTGGCGCTTCGTCCCATCTATCACTATTTGGCCTAGACGTGGCCAAGTCTTGTGCTCGGCGCATTCTGACAGAGCCCACGGCTCATACTTAACCAATCTCTATGCACACCCTTCCAGTCGTTGGCATTTCTCGTGCATCTGTCTAAAGATCGATCACGTGTTTGCCGAAGCGATGACAGAGGAGTGTAAGTGTATATGTGGATATTATTGAATGATAGTTGATAGATGCTGCACCTGCCCAACCAGCTATAGTCAAACTTGTCTCTCTCTCACTCGCTCCCTCTCTCTCTTTCACATTCTCCGCCTCTCGCTCACCCCCTTTTTCATATTTCTTGTTAGCAGACTTTCCATTCGCTTTTCTATATGGGAATTGAATTCAAGTCTAGGTGAACTCTATCAAATGCAAGTTTTATCAGTATAACTTTAGTCAAAGACCATGTCAAGCAGTCCCATCTGTTTTTATATAAAATTAAAGCTCCTAAGAACCGTAATTTGCCCCTTTTCGACCTCTGTCAAGGAAACAGCTCTAAGAGCTCTGAGCACTTTCATCCGCAAATTCGAACAATAACATCAATTTTTGTTAGTCGATTTGATTAGCCGAAGGTTCGTGTGCACGTGTTTGCTTACGTGCGTAAGCAGGTGTTCAGAGCACACCTAGCCCACCCACACACACAAACACGTACACACACACACACAAGCAGACATATGTGTGTGGAAATATGAATTGTTTGAGTTGTGATGCTAGATTTTTGGTGCGCATTTGCTTAAAGGCTTTCAATACCCTATGCCATGCGAGTCGCATGATGGATTAGCTAAGTGGACGGCAATAAGCACAAGAGTTACGTAGATCTGACAATCGATAAACGAGAGCGAAACGTTGATATAGACAAAAGTTCAAAGCGCAGAAGGCAAAGCAAAGTGTGTTTTGCTGTCCTTTTGCTGTTTACAGGGTATATACAAGTCGTGCATACTACACGGCGTAGCATGCTTTTCTTAAGCTTCTCTTACAGCAGCTATTGCGCAATCAATTTCCCAAGTCTTGACTAAGTTCTCCATATGTCTAGTTGATTCATTTCCTTTCTTTTCCCATAAATATAATAATAATTAATGTCTATTTAAATTGAGTCGCCTTACATATAAAAAAATAAATAAATATAAATAAATAAAAGTCATCAAATTAATGAGAAATCCCTTTTTGTAATGCCAGGGTTTGCACTCTCCTTCTCCCTCTCTCTCTTTCCCTCTCTTTCTCTCCTGCTCAGCATGCGAGAGTCGAATCATTCATGCGAGATAGTCTTTCTTTGATAGTCACATTCCAATATTGCGCAATACATATTGCGCAAGCATTAGCAATGCAGTTATGTCTTGCCTTAATCTCGACACCTACTACCGCTTGCTCATAGTGCTGCGGCTGCCACGCCCCTACGCTGCACGCCCCACGCCCCACGCGCCCACCCCCACTGCAGCAATAAAGTGTGAAAATGTCAAAATTGTCTTTTGGTTGCGGTTCCCGAGGACGAATTTTACCCAAAAATTATTGCAATTTTCTGACTTTGGCTACGTGCAGCTGCTGCTGCTCCTGCTGGTACTGCTGCTACGGCTCCTGCTGCTGTGTGTATGTGTGTGTGTGTGTAAGTACTTTTGGTATTTGCCTTAGTGGCTGCGCTGCTGCCTGAGCGCTGAGCATACGCTTAAGTAAACAGCAAAAGTGTGAAATGATTTCATCTTATGATGATTTGGCTTCATCTTTGCCTTTGGCTTATGCTTCATTGAGGCACACTGTGTGTGTGTGTGTGTGTGTGTGTGTGTGTGTGTGCTTGCAGCATATGCCATGCAACACAATTATAAAACTTAATATGACAAACAGTTACAATTATGATTACGTTTACATGCCACACACATGCGGTGGCGCCACAGCAACTGCAGTTATTCCAGCCACAATGTGCCACCTGGTCGACAGCTATGCTGAAATTCCAAATATTCAGAGTTACCCAACACACACAGACACACACACACACACGTTATATATTCCGATATAAGTATTAGTTAGCCAAGCTTGGTTGAGGTTTGGTTTCCTAATTGACCCTAACTTGCGAAAATATGTGCAAAAATGTGGGCTTTCAAGAGAAAAGTTTTATTAAATATAGAAATATATTAATATAAATAATTCCCACATATCTCCAAGCTAGAATGGAATAGCCATTAAAATAGATCACTAAAATTTACATGAGTCTTGAAGTGATCCATATCTATATATCATATGCCCATATCAAATATCAAAATTCCCACTACTTTTCAAACAGCTCTCGCCGTATAAAAACATTTGAATATCTCCAGAATGCATCTAGGATTTAATTAACAGCACATAATACTCTGGGACACAAACACATAACCAAGCTGCCAGTTACTCCCTCTCTCTCTCTCTCTCTCACTCTCTCTCTTTCTCTCTCGCTCGCTGACGCTCTCCAGCTTTCTTTCGTTAAGTTTGCTATTTTTTAGCCAAATTCCCTTTTGGAAGGACAAAATCATTTGGCTGAGCGCTTAAGTAAGCCCCGAAACCCATGCGAGAGGCGATGCCTATCGCTAGCCCCGGCTTAAGGTATCAGAGGCATTAACTATATGAAGCACGCAAATTTCACTGCCACTCGGTGATTAGCTGGCAACAGAAAGAGAAAATCGCGAAGCATATATGTGTGTGTGAAGAGAAGAAGAGAGAGAGAGAGAGAGAGAGAGAGAGAGAGGGCAAGAGGGAGAGTGTGAAAAATAGACTGAAGGAGATAGGTAGAGGGAAAGTGCTGAAGTGGCCAAAGGAATGAACAAAATGACAATTTTCACACGTGCCAAAGCAGCGTGTAGAGGCAGTCTCAGTTAGCTCTAACGAACAGGATATACTCTTACAATGTATGCATAAATGAGTATATAAATATATATTTAATATTTCTATAAATTATCTACATAAATATGCTGTTGTTTGTCTTCGCTTCGTATTACAAAATGAATCTGCTTCTTTTCTGCCGACCATCTCCAGTATCGATAGCTAATTAGAGTGCTCTCTCTGTCTCTCTCTCTCCCCCTCCCTCTATCTCTCTCTCTCCTAATCATTTTACCATACTACTATACATATATCATATCAAATGAATCTACTTTTTGTCATATGCTCTTGGCCAGGGTATGCAGCACTTGAGATAAGATCAAGTATGCGCCCTGTGTGTGTGTGTGTGTGTGTTTGCTACTTGTTGAGCATCGGCTGGCCAACAACTAACGAGCTGTCTGCCAGTTAAAAGACACACACACACACACACACACACACACTTGAGCGCGTGCTAAAAAGTTTTCATAATTGACGACATGCAAAATTGTGATGCCGAGCATTTTCGGGGACTTGCGTCTGCGTCTCCTCTGGCTCTGGCGCCTAGCTTCTGGCTCGTAGCTCCTGCCTCAGACGATGGCGATGATGATGAAGTACAAATATTTTACGTCATTAATTAGCGCACGGCTGCAGACACCGCTTGAAACTATTACGTAATGCGATAACACAAAAAAAAAAAAAAAAAAAAAAAAAAAAAAACAGCAACAGCAACTTAATAGGAGAGAGTCGAGTGTAGGCTAGACTGCTATATACTCTGTTTTATTGGGAAGATGTCGGCAAAGCTCAACTCATATAGCTCACAGAGACTCCTAAACTGTAAAGGAATTGTGAGCTGACTCCTCAACTGTGCTGCTATTGCTTCAATTGTCACCACTCTTCAGTTGAAGCGAACTCAAATTGGTGAATCCCCAACTGTAAATGTGCTGTCAAACTGTAAGTGGTGTTTGCATTCAGTTACCATACAGTTTATATGTGAGTGAATCCAATATAGGCAATATTGGAAAGGACAACTCGCATGCCTTCACAACTGTAAGCCAAAGACAATTACTGCAAAACTGCAGATGGACTCCTTATCTGATCAATGCCTTCAACTTTCGTTGCAGAACATCAGAATACCCTGCTCTGCCTGGCATACGGAAACAACAATTGAAACTGTTATATGCGAAATTTTTAATGACATTTGCAGCAGCGCCAGCAACTGCAACAACTGCAACAAAAGGCATGCCAATGAACAAAGGATGATGCTGGTTCACAAATTTTTTCTGTTTGATTCCAGATTTTGTGCACAACTTTAGCATGATTCTAAAAGTTTGCATACTCTTTCAGTGCAGCGAGAAGAGTGTATTCGTGTATGTTCGCCTTGCTGTCCGTTTCCCGTTCGTTTGGCCGTTTATATACTCGTTCCAGAGATGGAAGAGTATACATATTGGCATTGTTTATTGCCCATTTTGCTGTGCCTTCGTTTATACATGTCCTAAAGATTCAATATCTTAGAGCCAGCCAAGTTGTTGCAGACTTTCTCTTCAGAAACGAACGAGTATTAAGCAGTCGGGCGCGCCCGTTTCTCTAATTTTTTGTTTAGTTTTTTTGCTAAGCTGCGTTAATAATTAAATTATTTTTCGCAAATTTCTCACAGTTGTTATCTCTCACAGACGCAAGCAGATTAGATAACTTATCATTAGGTGGCTAAAGTTGGGGCACCAGCCCGCCCACTCACAAACACACACACACGCACACATAGAAAGCGAATGCGAGCGAGATAATGAGAATTTAAATCGCAATAAAGTGCTGGGAAACAGGCAAAGATATAACAAGCAAAATAAATGTTGAGCGGGAACGAGACAGAGAGGCAAAGAGACAGACAGAGTGAGAGAGAGAGAGGGAGAGAGGGATGACGGAGGAGGGAGATGGTAGCAAAGAGTGATTGGGAGGTTAGTGAAAGTGTTGCCAACTGCACGACAAGTGTCTGAGTGCGTTCAGTGTGTGAGTGTGTGAGCGTGTGAGCGTGTGAGCGTGTGTGTGCCTCTCTCTCCCTCCCTTTCCCTCTCTGTGTGTGTGCGTGCGTTAATAAAATGTAATTTTGAAGCGTATTAAGGCGAATTTTGTGCCGAGTCAGACAGCGACAGCAGCCGTCGTCGTTGTCGTCTATGTAACTATAGGGATTAAAATGCACACCAGCACACATGAACACACACACACGCACACACACGTATTCTGTATACCCTCGCTCTGTTCTTAAATGCAGCAGCCTAAGATTTTATCTAAAATTAAGTTTCACTGCTAAAACACATTATTAAATCGGTTTAACATATGTACATATCCAATGTATACATATATCTATATATATATATCTAAATATAGCATATATGTGTGCATATATACCACATACTACACACACGTATATATAGCTCAATTCACCTTTGGAAATTGGAGACGACATTCGCTGCGCATGATTGACAGCGTTGTGCGTGTGTTGCTGACAAGTTGGCAGCAGTTGCTAAAGGTTACCGTTTCATTCCGCCGTTCCACTTGCTTCTCACCTTTCAGTGTATGTGTAGCTAATTAGCGCGTTAATTAACTGCTTTACTCTTCTCTACATTTATGTATGCCGTGTTTCATTCCATTGTTCCATTTATATCACATATTTCAATGAACTTTACCTGAAAACCTATCAAATATATGGTAGTATTCCATTAATATAGTGTTGCATTCCAGCATTCCACTCAAATTTGTCATTTTCTGTGCTTTTTGTATAATATTGCATCAATTGTTCTATTAGGGAAATATTCTATTCCAGCGTTTCACACTATCAATTACGCTTGCTTGATAATCTTCATAAATAAATGAAAAGCTTCTCTTGCACGATGGAATCGAATGTTTCACTTCAGTTTTCCGCTACTACTGCTAGCCGCTATAATTGAAGAAGAGTATAACAAATTAAATCATCATATCATATATGTATTTGATAAGAATCTATAAAACGTTTCATTCCATAATTAGAACACAGAGCTGGACGATTTAATTCATGCTTCTCTTTTTTATTACATCTCTATTCCGGCTACTCTGTTTCATTCCCACATGTTCCTCCCCCTAACCATCTTGTCTCAGCTGTTAAAATTTATTTGCTGAAAATGGAATTGACTGACATTTCAGTTTAATATTCGTTGGGGAATTCTTTTCTGGAACACACGCGGGCACACATATTCAGACACACACAGACACACACTCACAGCAGCACCCACACACATACTTACAATGAGAACAACTGGCTTAGTAGCACAGAGACATAAATGTTTATTAGCATTGGGCGAGTATTATGAGCATTCATACAAATACGTGAGGCACGCCTCACTCCAGGCGCCGCTTTAGGATATCTTTGTCTATATCTATGTGTGTGTGTGTGTGTATGTGTGTTTCTGCTTCTAGATGCATTAACCACACGCACACAGAGACAGCGGCTTAGACGCGCCTATCCCCATACGTGTAAGCGCATTAACACTGCGCATCAAATGTCTTAGAGCAAGTCAATTGCATTTTGCGTTTCCGTTTGATTATTGGCTTCACATTCGAGCACTCACGCTCTGACCTTTGCCACAGCTCTGTCGTAATCAATGTTATTGAAATATTGACCTACCTCTGTCTCTGTTTGTTCTCGTGTGCGTGCGTGTGTGGGACCTTTGCGTCTGTGGGTGTGGCGGGTGGATGTGGCCATGAGCCTCAATGAAACGAAATTTCGGCTTGTTAGTCGAGCAATAGTCATTGTTCACATGTTGCCATTGTCGCTGCAACAATGTCGATAACATATCGATCACTAATCAACTGTGAAAGCCTTTGCTTTGATTTAATTTCCAATTAGTCTGCAATGCGACTCGCCTCTTGTCAAATTGCATTTAATTGTCAACGCAGCAGCATCACGAGCCGAAAGGTGATTTATATTTGCCTTTCCGAAAGACTTCCTAGTACCCTGCCCCCAATTGGCTTTCGTCTAAATATTTCACAATACATGCGAAATGGCCATTCGAAGACATAAAAGTGGATTTATAACTTCTAATTAAAAGCAGAGCTGTTTCTCCGGCAACGCTCTGCTCTGACGCTTACACATGTACCCGGCCGAGCTTCAGTTCTAATAATATAGAAAAGCATTTCCATGTTGCTCACAAGTAAATAATGGAAAAAGTCAAGAGTAAGTCGATAGCAACTGCCCAACTGGCACATACCCTAAGCTGCAGATACGTCTGTATATTGAGAGAGGCTTTAATTGTATATATATTAAATATTTATTGAAGAATATCGCTGTTTATTGTTGATCGACTTGCACAAAGTATCGAAACGAGCTACATATATTGAGAATCGATAGATGCAATTAACGATATGTTTAGTGTTAATCAGATTGAACAATTTAGAGCACTGTGAACACTGGATAGAATAGGAATATATAATTGATCCCTTGTGACCCCTTCAAAAAGGGTTACCAATTCGATCACAATTAATGTTTTTTTTTTTTTTTTATTGTATTCTATCAAGATTATAACAACTATAACTATTTGTTTCCTTAATATAAAAAATCATGAAATGAATAAGTGATTTTTCCGAATAATCCTGCAGTAGATCAGAGCACATATTCACCTTTGTCGGCTGCATCTAAATAATATGTATATAGTGCAGAAAAATGTTGAAATTGCCTTAGCTTCTCTTCAAAATGTAGATATATACAAATGTAGATATATATGTAGATATATACATATAGGTATATTAAACATAGGGAATATTTAGATAATAGGAAATAACATTTACAGCCTCTTTCATCCGGTCGGCTGGCGGGGCGGCTGGCATAAGCTTCGCATATTTATTAGAAGTGCCAAGTCCACAGCGAAGCTGCGAATTGTGTTGTCTTCTTTTCAGGGGAATGCTAATTAGTTCTGTGTCGGGCTGAAATTAGCTTTCGACTCGTGCCGCGCCTAGATTTGCTCCTCTGGCTGGGCTGATGCAACGCATCTGTCAGTTGATATTAAAAAGCTTCTTCTTTCACAATTTGGCCGGAAATTACAAAATTCTTGTTCCTTTCTTTGCACGCTTCGCAGAAGCGTGGGCCGCGAGGGGCAGGAGGCGCTGCGAAGTGGAGCCTACGCCTGAACCTGAAAGGTGCCGCGAATGCAGTTGATTGCGACAGTTTTTTCCTTTTTGCCTTTGCCTTACGCTGCTGTTGTTCTTATTGTATTTTTTTTTTTTTTTTTTTTGCATCGAAAACAAAAGGCAGCCTTATTAGAGTGTTCCTTTATTTTAATGCCACATTTCACACCATGTGGGGGCGGCGGTGGCTTAGTGGGCGGCCATTTTGAAGGAGCCTGCCATTGTGCGCGCTTCGTTCGCCTTTTTGTGTGTATTGCTGCAGTTGCCTCCATGTCATTGTAGCAGTCACAGTGGCTCCTTTGTTTTAGCATAGATCTGTTCGGCTCTGCCCGCACGCCTCCTGCCCGCTGCTTGTCAATGACCCAACCGAGAGCTAACTACTCCAGCTGAATGGCAATCATAGGCGCGCTTTGTTGCTGCCTTTGCCCCACTCTGAATGCCGGCCTGCCGAGCCAACGAGCCAACGAGCCAACGAGCCAACGAGCCGGGAAGCTACTAGCCTGTAACCCACTCGCGACTTCACTACTAGCGCTATCAGTCGCAATTTTTCATTATTCGAACTCAGCATTGAGTGCCAGCGCAGACAGTGTAACCAGCATATATATATATATATATATATATATATATATATATATATATATATATATATATATATATATATACATATGTATTTGCAACTTTGTTCTCAATCAAACATTGACGTCGGGCTGCTCTAAAACGTGTCAACGCTGCATTTCATATTTCATCTCTGGGAACAGAGGAATTTCCATGTTAGTTTTGCTTGACTGAGAGCTAAGGTTGATATATGTTGGAGCTGTGAGGGATATGAGAAAAATATGTAGCAGCTATTAAACTACTAAGCTTAACATAAATGGACTTAGATTTAAGCCGAAATCAGGTATAGCCCAAGATAGGAGATAGCTGCTTCTTGGTATTTCGCATTTGCCAAAGCAATTGAAATGCGATATTCTGATATGTAAGATAAAGAATATGTATATGCATGAGATATACCTATAGATTATTCGAAGTAGTATTCACTCATTCATTATGAATGACTAATATATTTAAGAATCTACTTGTATATGTAATGCACTTTAAGCACCTCTACTAGTTTGGATGTTTCCACCCTTTGTGGTATTCAAGGTTAAAAAACCAAGTCAAATTTTCGATTTTTATCGATCAGAAAATATGAAAAGTTATCGAACAAATTATAAAGGATATATGTGCTGCATTAAGGTCTCTAGCTTTAAGGCTAAGCAAGTGAATGTGTGCACTTGACCCACCCGTTTCGCAGACTTACACAAGCCCAATATACCCAACATAGGCATTGCGAAGTAATGTGCCCATTTGCCGTCTAGCAAACGTCGCTGCAGGCGAAGCAGTCGAAAATCATGTGAAGAGACGCCACGGACAACACGTTGGGTGTCCATCAAGT
Source organism: Drosophila mayaguana (assembly GCA_037075325.1). Lineage (NCBI taxonomy): Eukaryota > Metazoa > Arthropoda > Insecta > Diptera > Drosophilidae > Drosophila > Drosophila mayaguana. The sequence goes on along the minus strand of JBAMCG010000127.1, from coordinate 1,802,547 downwards.
GGTTTGGCTTCTGATCAGATTTTTGTATTTGTATGCCCCGTGCGGGACGAGTGGCAGGACGTGGGCACTTTGAACGCCAAATTAAACAGAGCGTCAGTCCGTGAACTTCAGCGCTTCAACTAATGAGGGGGCAAGGCCGAAGCCGCAGGCTAAGAAATTGATGGGCCACAGACGGACAGCCAGATGGAGACAGTGGAACATCGACAGAGAGAGAGAAAGAGAGAGGGCGCAGGAGAGCGAGAGCGAGAGGGGGAGTGGGACCGAGAGGCGGCAGGACATCAACTAATTGAAATTGCGCGCCAATTTTGTGGCTTGTTGGCCGCATCCTTCGTCCTGCTGCGGCGTGCTTCGCGTTAGCCACGATTGCGTCTCGGCTCGCATCGGTTTCGGTTCGGCTCGCACTGCTCACGGGTCATGCGCAAGTCGCAGTTGAATTGTTTTGCCTGCATGGAACAGCTGTCGGGCGGTTCGTGCGTTGTCGTTGGCCCTCGCATCGTCCTGTTCGTCCTGCTCGGCTATAGCTGGCGCGCTACGTGTGTGCGTCTTAAATTCGCCAGCCAAAACATCAGCGAATGCAGTCTCTGTCGGTATTTGCAGCAGTGGGCAACGTATCGTTGTCGTTGTCGTCTTCGTCGTCTTCATCGTCGTTGTCGTAGTTGTCGTAGTTGTCGTCTCCCGACTGTCTGTGCGGCATGCATGCGTGTGTGTGCGTGTGGAGCAGCTCCAAGCAACTGGCAGTGCAACTGGCTGCTTCAGTGACCCACAGAGCCGGGCAGCGACGATATCGTCGTGACTAGCGTTACGGTTGAAACGTGCGTTTAGCTAGTATTTACCAAATACTATCAAATCCATATCTTCTTCTGCCATATATTTGTGAGTGTTTGCTTTGCCTGTTGTTTTTTCGTTCCTCTTCTTCTAGCTGTTTCCTTTCTTTTTTTTTTACCGGGTTACCGCATTCACGACCGCGTACCGCGTGCTTCTTGTTTGTTGTGATTCTAAATTGCCTCCTGCAGCCCCGTGCACTGTTCACTCCGAGCGAGCGTTGAGAATTCTCAGAATTATTTGTGTTTCGCGCTCTTTTTTAGTTTGTTTTTTTTTACATTTTTGTTTCTGTGTGGCCAACTAGTAAATATAAATTATATTCATATCAAAATATATAAATATATATTCCTACAAGTCTGTCTCAAATTCGCTTTGATAATTCCTGCTGAGTGAGTCAAGTGCTTGTGTGCGTGCCCTAAACTCATTGATGAAATATTTCAAAACAGAAACAAAACAATGCAAAACAAAACAAAGCTAAACAAAACAAATCAATCGGGTTCGCGTTGAAATTTTGTTGGGATTAAGCAAATAGAAACTCAAGAATATTCAAATATTGACAAACTAAACGATTTTCGCGACAAAACAAAAGGTAAGTTCCAGCTGTTCAAAGTGAAGTTATCTTTATAAATTAATTTAAATTCATTTATAATGAAATTAATTGAAAAAATATAAAGCAGAAACTATGAGAAATACAAGAAATTTAATAAAGAATTTCGTAAAACTAATCATTATATAATTGCCATTAGCCGACGGCTGGATACTTGTTTGACATTTGAAAATTGATAAGATGTAGTGAAATCTCGTTCTATTGAATAACTCAACAATGACCCAACTGAAAGATTTATATGGGTTAGATATTAAAAAGAAGTAGAAATTCTGCTCTATGCTCCGCCGCACGGCTGCGTAATCAGCCCACACGGTAAAGCTTAAGTGACAGGTATCAAATCGCACATTAGGGCCTGGCCCGCAAGCTGCCGGACAGACTACGCCGGACAGGCAGCGTCTATAGTCGAGGAGGCTGTGATTCTCCCCAGTCATTAAATCACATTCTGCACACATGACATAGAACAGATGGGAGTCTGGAGTCGGGTGTCGGTGCCTCACTGAAGAGGGGGAAGGAGAAGAGGGGCTTCTTCATACGAACGCGATCACAATTGTGCTCGAGGCTTCGCATTCGAACTCACACCGGAGACTCATTATCGGAGACGTGTGAGCCTTGAAGTTGTCTCTGCTATCTCAAGCATTCAATCTGGCGAGATGCTTGAGAGCTCTGGGTGTCCTAAGAGCTGGTGAGTGCTTAAGCATCGTAACTGGCGGAGTCTATAGACATCTTACGACTGCCCTGGCTCAGCTGTAATAGGTAAAAAGGTCTGCTGATTGCTGATTTTGGTTTTGGCTAATAATATCCAATTCCTTAGTTGCAGTATAGGTAATCTGTTCATCAAGTAAATTGTCCATATTATGTGTGTATGTCGAGGATGTTGCTTTAATTGTCTTTCAGCTGTGATTTTCAAAAAATATATTGAATTTATCATTAAGTATTCATGTTGACTGGATATGATCTACGCTGAACACGAGTATGAATAACCAAATATGATAATATAGTAAACCAGGTAATATTAGTAAATCAAATTGATGCGAGAAATGGTTCCAAGTGGAATTTGTTCGCTCGCTGCATCCGATGGAAATCTCATTTGCTTGCTCTGGGCGGCCATAAACGTTTGCCCGAGCTCATTGGAATGTGAATTGCATTGTGTGGCGATAATTGAAGTTACGTGTGTGTTTGGCTTTTAGACTCACGCCTGATTAAAGGTTGAGGGCGGCTGGCTGCAGAGAGCAGAGAGCGTAGCCAACAGGCTGGGCATATTAGTGGCAGCTGCAGGCAACCAGCAACCAGCAACCAGTCACCAGCCGCCAGCCACCAGCCACCATCAGAGGCCCCTAACTGGGCAACTAAAGCGTCTAAATGAGTTCAACTTGTCTGCTGGGACTGCACTTGCCCGGTGCCATCGAAATCGAAAATGTTGCACAATTTGGCCCAAGGGTCTAATTCGATTTTGAAAACTAAAGCCGTGAGGCGAGCAGCAGCCTACGTCGCCCCATTAGGGTGGCCCAAAAATGTAGGCAACGCACATTGCATCAATTTATTCATTGTAAAATGGCATTTCGCTCATCGTCGCTGCTGTCGGCCCGTCGGATGCGGATGCGGACATCGATAATAAATGCATGCGATATGCATTTTATTTTAATTTAATTAAAATGTGTTTATTTATGCACTTAAGTTGCAACAGCAACAGCATCGGCAACAGCAACAGCAGCCTAAATGTTTGCATAAATGCATAAATAGTAAAGTGCACATTTAACATGCACGATAATCAAATGAATTTTACAGATTGCCACAGCCCACATTGCTAACACTAACAAGCTGCAGCTCAGCTGCAACGAATCACAAATACTCTTTACCTGTGAGTCAGCGAAAACAGAGGACAGATCCAGTCGAGCAGCATCTGCCTCCGCTCACCTCCTCCTCTGCTCACTTAGCTCTTGTTTCTAGCTAGGCACACACATATCCAATAATACTCTACTAGCATGTATTCATTCATTCACACTCACACACACATACATACTAACTAGTTTCTCCTTTACTATTTAAAATTTAGATCAATTGTAGTAGCACAAATACTAAATTCTTAAGAGCTTCACTGGGGAAAATATAGAATCATAGTGCGTATATTAAGCATGCCCTATATGTTATTTATAAGCTACCAAAATGTGTAAATGTACAAATATATTTTCAAATAGCCAATATATATTATAATGAAATATATTTTGTACGATTTCATTGAAAATCAACAGCAATGCTTTTTGGTAAATATACATAATTGCAGCTTTGGGAGTAATTAAGGAGAACGAGAGCGAGCGAAAGGTCGCTGGCGAAATACGCCTTGTCAAGGCGGCAGGACAACAATAACAACAAGATGAAACACAAACATGAATGCAGCTTAAACATATGTAAATATGAATATACTCTGTATACATATATTGTCAAAATACGAAATGCATATTGAATCACAGCACACACGCGGTGCAGGAGTTTGCAATAGGTATACACACACACACACACACACACACACACACACACACACACACAGACACAGGTAGACCAAATGTAAACTTTTTTATTTTTTTGAAAGCGTCAAACGACAATCAGCTATGTGGCATATTTGTATTTAGCTCAAAAGAAATTGCCCTTGGGAATTGAGTTGTAATTATTTTTATGTGAATTTTACAATTGAATAATTTATTATTTTGTATATACTGATATACCATATCACAATATTCATTATATACTTGGTAATACTAGGCCATATATCATACTATATCATACTCTAGATTATACCTACCATACCATAGACTATATTTTACTGTACTATTACTACTAGTAATATGTATACGCCCCAAACTGTGCTATAGTTTACCATCCGAAACACTATACCATATATACTGTATGTCCATGCCATTTCTGCATTATGTATATATTGAATACCTTATGTCTATCTCTATCTATCTCTTTGTTCGTTATACCAAATATATGAATAACGCAGGAGTATGCTTTCAAATATAATTACTATACAGATTACGAAGGTTATTCACATTCCTTTAAGATTTAAAAAAAAACATTTTAAAAATACCTCCCTTAACGGGCTTTAGACATACCTTGGGCCCAGCTCGGACATTTGACTTCTGAGCTTTGCCACACCGCCTCCTGCCAATTACATACAGACTCACAAAACTCATCCACACTTCTAATTGTAATATTAATACTAGCATATGTTACGCATATTTTCTTTGTCTTTGTTTGATTTTCACAATTTTTGTCCTGTTTTTCATATATCTAATAGTAGCACATTTTCTTTTTGAAGATTTTGGTTGTAATGTAACGTTTGCAAATGAAACTGAAATATTTATGACAGCCATTCTATGGCTGTGTAAGCCAAATATAAAGATGTGCCAGTGCATATGTGCGTGTATATATATATATATATATATATATATATATATATATATATATATATATATATATATATATATATATACACTGAGTCACACACACTGAGGGGCTTGTTTCATGTATATGTGGCGCAAATCTCTTTGATTATCCTTGTGCATTCACAAACGAAGCAGCAAAGTCCGCACGCTGTAGTTTAGCAATAAAATAGAACAACAAATATTTATTGCAATAGCTGCAACAACAACAACAACAACAATAACAACAAGTAACGTAAACAAAATGCAAGCAGCAGAGTGTTTTGTTTTCCGTTTTGCTTGCCTCGTACAGCAGCTAAATAATGCACACACACACACACACACACACACACACTTTCTCGCACACACACACTCACATACACTCACACACATTCAGACTAATATCACTTGTAGAGTTTTGCTGTTGCTCATCACACGTTTTGAGTCGGTTTGATTCATTTTTAAGCTCGAGCTAAAATGTTTACACAGATATTTGCAATCGGCGACAGCCGACTCCGCGTTTTAAACCCAGCTCAGGTAAATTTGATATTAATATATGTTTTATTTGCTCTAGATCCCATAGAGTATGTAGTAAAAAGCTTGCGAGCCGTGCTTATAGGTTTTTTTCTGCAATTTCTTGCGTCACCTATTTCCATTTAGATAGCTAAAATATTTCTATGTGGTAATTTTAGCTCAGATTTGAAGTTAAGCATCAGGGCTACCTAGATCTGATCATATATAAGTACTACAAATTGTGAACGAGAATGGTATGTGACAATGCGTAAGACACATCAGAGTACCCGCTTTTAGTATTTTACTTAAACATTGCGAACCACATTTGATTCATTATGGAACTAGTTTTGATTACTAAGGAATAATTGTTAGTAAGTTAATTATAAGTAACCCACAGATTTGAAATAGTTGAACAATTATGTGGATAGACTGTCGAGTTGAGAATCAAGCGAACTAGTTCATCTGTTCATTTGAACAAAGTTTTTAGCCATACATTAGAAATGATTTAATGATTGATTTGAACTAAGTTGCTAATCGTTGACTATATATGATTTAATTACCATGTGGATCAAGTGTCAGTGAATTTAACTCACTAGCGAACTAGTTCATCTTGCATTTGAACAAATGCCACATCATTCATGAGTTAATTCACTATATCATTCATATAATATAAATGATTGTTAGAACTCAACGGCTTGCTATCCAACTTTATGTCAAATTTAATTACTCTGTGAACGTAATGTGAGCCAGTCCTAGGCTGTGCTACCTGTGAATCATTTGAATCGAATAGGGCTATATGTATATGTAAATAATATCTGCCAATTGGACGTCATTTGACGTTTGTCTGCTCTGCCCACGGCCCCGAACGGGCGAACGGGATTTCAGGCTAGCTCTACTAGTAGTCTCGTAGTCTCTCGGCGTAAGTGCTATAAATTGCTGTAAACATTTTACTACGAATCGTTTGGCTCTGTGCTCTGAGCTGCTATTTGTTGGTTATTTTATGAAAATCGTTTTAAACGTAGCTACTCGTATTTGCGGTTGCTCTGTTAGCTCTTTCAATTTGAGTCTGAATACCCTAAGCACTCAAGAGGTAGCACGACTTAATTACCGTTCGGCTCCAGTGTGCATTGAAGACGTGGACTCTGAGCTGAAAGACAGAGAAAGATACCATGAGCTAAGCTATCCTAGAAGACGATTTGATATATGGATTAGAATGATGGATATCGTACAGCGGCAGAGATTGAAGACATTTTAAGAACAGCTTAAGGTCGAAGACAAAATATTGAAGGAAACAAAAATCGAGACGTATTCCTTATCTTGCCCAAAGTCCACCTCCATATTTCAGAAAGAATGTAATCAATATTCTTCCATCGAATCACATTTGACCTAACTTTACGACACATACGATTTGCCACTGTAGAGTATCTCAACGTCGTGAGCCGATTTAAACTTTTTCCCTGTGATTCGAAAATGCTGCCCAGTGACCTACAAACTTAAATGCTGTACTAAAATGTGTGCAGAATTTGCAAATTTACGTATCAGCTGAATTGTAAATGAAATTAAGAGACCAAGAATGCATATGAATGCCGGCGAGACTGAAGTAGGGGCAGAGGCAGGGGCAGAGGTAGGGGCAGAGGCGAGGGCTGGCCAAAAGGTGTTGCCATAGGAATAAGCAATAAACAAATTGACAAAGCCTCAGCACAAGCTGCTTTTGCATAGCATTATACATACATACATACATACATATATAAATATGTTATAGCCTGCTGCTTTAAAGGCTTTCGTAGGCGTTGCAGCTGCAATTTGTTGATCAATCGAACACAGCTAGACAAATTCAAGTCGATAATTTGTAGCACATTTTAAAGAAATGCTTTGAGCAATTTAATTGAGGGCAGACATACATAGTTTTCACATTTAATTTAGAGTTTCTTTATGCCCCTTTATCTCTGCTGAGAGCAATTCGTAGACTTTGCCTAAATGCATTACGATACTTAAATTGGAGCATTAAGTTAGCCCCGTTAAATGATGTGAATGTAATAAATGCTTTAACCATATTCAAGCAAATAAATCGTCCGACATGATTGATATAAACATGATTGATATGATTGATATAAAATATAATCAACAGCACTACGTACATCAATAGCTTCAGGCATTCCGAATATTTCAGAAAATCTTGCAAAATTCGTATTAAAACTTCTGTTTAAATGAAATGAATTGAATTTTTCATAACAGCTTGAGGTTAGGTAGAGCTTCAACTCGAATGAATGGTCTACCCCATTCAATTGAGTACACCGAATGCATTCGATGACACCCACTGGAGGTGACTTCTTTTTGTCTCTCCGATCATCCGAATATCACTCAAAGCATTCACATTTCTTGGGACTGATGGATTTGCTGGGTACATGCAAATGCCGCTTACCAGGCAGTGCCTTTCGCTGTGGTTTCCAGGCCAAGACGTGGGCCACGTTTCACTTGGCTTTAATGGTGTCACGTGCCAACGTATTGCCGGTGACTCGAGACTCGGGGCACTCATTTGATAAACTAATTGTGGGTCCAGCTCCGAGCGCGTTCAAATTGAATTTAATATTAATTAACTAATTTCTACGCTATGCTCACTTTTAATTAAGTTCTTATCAGGCCTGCTTCTGCACTTGGCTGACGTAATTTCATTTGATTTCGTTGACATTCTTGAAGCTGCCCAACGGTTAGCTCTCCCCTTCCCCTTCGCCTTCTCCTTCCCCTTAGCCTTCTCCTTCCCCATCCCCTTCCCTATCCCTTGTCTACTCATCGTCTGGTCATTCGCGTCGACGACTTCACGTAAATACACGTGCCGCAGCTCAAGTCCAAGTCAAAGCGGACGCTGAAGGAGACGCAGCTAAAGCTCGTCATGAACACCGGTGTGGGAGGGGACAGGTGGCCGTTGCGGCCAACAGGGAATACATCGATGTGCAACGTGTTTTTCCGGTTTAATACCTTTCTCAACTGAATACGAATGAAAATAGCGGTACATGTATCCCAAAAAAAAAAAGAAAAAAAAAACGAAAGAAAAGGAAAAAACCTAAAAGCCCGAAAGCAAACGAAAACTCAAGCCCCCCGCAGCTCCACAAAGTGAAGTAAAAAAAGAAAAAAAAACCAACAAGAAAACATCATGAATCCCGTATCGCGCTTACCTCCTCAATGTGTGTGTGTGTGTGTGTGTATAGTGTTGCAGTTGAGCACGCGTCGCTTTACGCTGCGGGCGTGACGTTAGCTGGGAGTGGAGCGGGGACTTCCACTAAACGGGCTCACTGCCAGCTGCTCTGAAGCCAAAACTTCATCATATATATATATATATATATATATATGCCAAACAATGCAATACTTAACAATTATTAGTGGAAGACACAACTGTACTAAAAACTGGAAAGCGAAATATATCATAGACCCAAAGGTGTATGAAAACTGGATCAGCAGAAGCCCTCTAGTTGGCTTCACAAACTTAATTAAGAACGTTATTGATTCAAACACTTTAATCGAAATCGATAACATATCGATAGTTGTGAAATCAAAATTAAATTAAATTAATTTATAATTGACAATAATATTAATAATAACATTAGTTTTCTATGTTTATATAAAAAGTTTTGGTTTTATATATTTCTTACCCGTTTTGCATATACGATCTATTAATTTCGATAACAATTTTTAGCATTGGCATTCTTGATCTCAGTTCAGTTTCAATGGTCCATAAAAAAAAAACGATAGAACTACTTCATCCCAGCTTCAAGAATTCTCTGTATAAAAGAGCTCTTAACGGTTAACAGTTATCGGATTTTTCCCGGCTCTCTGGCGTTCTGTTTATCAATCGTTGGGCTTATGCACCGCCCACGTTTTGGCATTTGCGCTTCTTCTTCTGCTGTCTACATTTTGTTGGCACACAACAAGCAACAGCCACGCCTACGCAGCCACACTAACGCCCATCTCTGGTGGCTCTACACGCCTTGTCAGACGCCTTGTATCTGCTTTCAGTTTTTTGTGCTTTGTATTTTGCCGGTACTTTTGTATATCCTGCAATGCTTTGAAATTGATTTTAATGCTTATGGGCTTTTATGGGGAAAAGGTCTATCTAGGGTTTTCCATAAAATGTTTTATAAATGAACTATATAATCAACATTTATACATATAGCAATGGTATTTACATATAACGTCTAAGCGACATGCCATATCTAACTATCTGTCTACTATAACTGTATCTATGAAAAGACAAAAAAATAAACAATTGCTTTCATGGATGCGTCTATATCTTATGTTGACATTAACTCATACATATCGATAAGCGATCGATAAATAACCGACCATTTTATGATCGCTATATGCTACGATATCTGATTATTGAATCAGCTATTGTTGATCGATCACTTTTGGTTATTGATATTTGTTATCGATGAATTGCTTAAAGTCGATAGCAAATTGTCGATAAATTGCTTTCACTCTTAGTTTTTGTTTAGCACAAGTCGTGTATATGCAGATGATATATCAACCATGCCTATTACAGGGTATTCGCGAGTCCATCACAGTTGAATTGTGTATTCCTCTAGCGCTTTGTGCACCTACATATTTATATATTTCAGTGTTTGTTTGTTTTCTTTTGTTGTTGTTATGTAGCCGTCTTGTGTGTCACTGTACCACACACATACAGACGCACACTCACACGCACACTCACATGCACACGCACACGCACACCCACACGCACATACGTACGACACTTGTTGTTGCTGTTACCTGCGTGTAAAGTCGCGTGCCAAAAATCGCTAAATTCTTTTGGCTATTTCCGTTTGCGTTTATGTTTTACTTAAATTCCCTTTAACCGGCCTCAACATCCGACCGACCCACGACACCAACGAACGGAAGTGCTCACCCCCTCCACTCGGCCCCTCCCAAGCCTGGTCTCGGTGCCCCTTTGCCAGTGGGTTTTATGCTGTTGCTTTTTAGTTGCTTTTGCTGCTGCTGCCGCTGTTGCTGCTGCTGCTGCTGCTGCTGCCGCTGTTGCTGCTGCTGCTGCTGGGTTATTTTTTCATTATTTGCAATATCACGTAACGCCAAATGAAGTCGTAAAACGTCCAAGTGCCGAGCCCCAATCAGTTGCTCGCACACACACACACACACACACGCACACTCGCCCTCACACGCACACACACACACGACTGTGGCAAGCGTATAAAAACAACAAACAAATTGTTTAATTTATATTATAGGTATTACATTTGATTAAGCGGCGCTCATCCCGCCGGCCCGCCCCCGTTGTTGCTCTTGCCCTTGTCCTTGTCGTTGCCCTTGTCTCTGTCTCTGTCTCTGTCTCTGTTTCTGTCTTTGTCTCCCTGAATATCAAGCGGCTACCCCCCCCCCCCCCCTCCCTCCCTCTCTCCCACCACCCCCCTTTTGGACTGCCATAAACTTGAGGCATTTAAATTATGCACAAGTGCCGACAACCGGAACCGGGTCAGGACAGCTACAGAATGAAGCAGGACGCACTGCCTAAGTGGTTTCTCATTTAGCTGAGACGCATAAATCAAGCATTAAAGCAAATAAACAAGCATTCAAACAAGCAAACGAAAGCACGAAACGCGACAAGCGATACTGAACGACAACTAGAAAGGCAGAAAAAGCCGAAAGCAAATCGAACCTCAATGCCCTAACAGCTGAAAGCAAGTACTCGTACTTGGGAAAAGATCATCGCACTTAGCATTGACTTACATCTAGGGATCAACTCCGTCTTGCTGGCCATATTTGTGACTGTTGCTATAAACATGCGAAAGCGTAAGTATATATTATATTAATCATCTGCAATCCTTGAGTGGATTATGTAGTGGGTTAAAACTTCCTTTCCAGTTCGACTTCAAATTTCTCTATTATTTTCGAGCTGGTCCATCAGGGTATTACCATGTTAGAGTTAACTATTTTTTTTTTTTTTTTTTTTTTTGGTTGCTCGGAGCTGACTGAAAATTAATTAAAAACCATATGAATTATTTCATTGTCATTTCACATGCTGAAGCATTGCGGACTTTGACGCATTACCCGACTGTCACTTGGCCAAAAGCCATTGAGCGCTCCTGCCACATGCCAAATTAATGGCTGACAACAAACTGTCGGCCCAAAGGCATAGCTCTCAGTTGACTGAAACTAATATAAACGTGGCCCAAGCTGCTGGAGGACTGGACTAGAAGATACCTCGAAATTAGCGCATGGTAAAGAAAGAGTTGAGATGGCATATATGTATATCAATATGTCAAAATCTATAACGGCTTAATTAGCAATGCGTAATAATCGATTTATCGATTTTTTATTTATCGATTACTGGACTCTCGAAACAGTGTCTGAGTGGCTGAATTTTTATTACTGAATTTAAATTGGAAAATTTTATTGAAAATGAAAAAGAAAAGATACAGAATATTTAAAAAATATATATGATATACAATATATATATAACTTTTTTTTTTTTTTTTAATATTATAGTATATATGGCAATATTTCATAGAATATTGAACATGCATCGTTGGCTCATCGTACTTTATGGACGATCAGGTAGTATTTTCAGACAGTATTTGAAATCATAAATGGTAGGACTGGTAGTTCGCTCGACTTTGGCGGTGCTTGGGACTTGGGGAAATTATCAAGTATATGTTGAACGTCCGTAACGTGACAGCACTGGGCCAGACCATAGCTGGGATATTGCTGGAGTTTGCCGAAGATGCTCTGTCTCAGCCAAGGCACCTCGTGGCACATGCTCTCGCATAGAGCGTGGTGCTCATTGGACGTCACCTGCAAAGTGCATTGGGATTGAGATCGAAGTTAGTTAATTCCTAAATGTGATCAACGATTGTGGGCGTGAACTCACAAAGGGCGAATTGTGGGCAATGATTACGAATTCGTCCGTCACATTCGCATTTGGCACCACTGCACGCACGTGTGCCCAGATGAGAGCCGGTATCCGGACGGTGTAGCCGGAGTCCACTTCGACGGACAGCAGGAGGCTTTCATTGCAGACTATCGTCGTGGGCAGGCTAAGGGTCCCGGAGACACCGACATTAACATCATATTTAGCATTTACGCTTTCTGTTTTTAGTGCATTCAGGAAATGCCGCCAATTGCCGTTGCGCAGAGCGCGTAACCAAATAATTGAGAGCATTTCCTCAGACCCCAATTGCAAACTGCTGAAAGGCTCGTCCTGTATGAGGCTGGCATATTCAAATGTCTCGATACCAAACAGCGACATCTGCTGCCAGTTGCGGATCGCGCTCATTACGCTCTCCGACCTGCAACGGGGTCAAACGTCAAATTGATCAACTGACGCACTATCGTTTACCTTGGCTTACTTGTATGGCTTGAAGAGATCCCAGCTGTAGCCCACTTTAATGTCTAGGCCCAATCGGTTGAGCTGACCAGCTTGAGGCTGTTGGCAAGATAGCGTTAGTACATTTATGGCATGGAAAGCCATTGCGAGTCATTGTTCTTACCGGTTCGAGCCACTTGGTGGGATATGCCGTGTAGCTGATATACCTAAGCTGCTGCCTATCGATATCATAACATATTGCGAAATATTTTAATGAGCCATATCCTTCGAAAGCCTGGCCAACAATGAGACTCATGTAACCCTCGCAATCTGGCATACTCGTGCGGCTCTCAAATATGGGAAAAATTTCAGGGCCATTGCAACTTACACTTTCAATTGTTTGATCGTCTAAGTCGGTAAGCAAAGCAAATCATCCGTGCTTACAACTAATTGTAGTACGATTCTCTTCATAATCCCAGAAGTTGCCATATGAGCTATCAAATTAATAAAGAAGAACATAGATCAATTTCCTATCAAACTGTTCAGCACGATTATGTTGAATATCTTGAGTACATACGAACTACGAAACTTAAATCCACTTTCACAATATAGTTGAACTAAGTCCGAGTTTTGACGTCTTAATATTGGCCCTGTTTGCGACACCCAATGTTTTAATCCTAGCTGCGTTACAATTAGTGGTTCCGGAGAACGTATTGCAAGATCACAGCTCTCACTTGCACTCGCGAAAGGCAAGGAAACACCGATCAGTCCCACAATGAAAACGTTTAACAATCGCATCGTGTCGAATTACAAATAGCACTGTGGGCCGTCTGCTTGAGCTCAGCTCGCTTTATAGGCCTGCTCAAATATGTGAATATGAGAGATCTTATCAAAAATGCAATCTCTAGAATCTATCACGGATTTACTCACTAGGAATTGATCTATGCTATTAAATACATGCAATGCTTTAACTTTCGAGCTTTTGAGCATATATATTCTCGATATGCTCTGCCCGCTGTAAGTCATATCAGGCTAAAATTAATAAAATTAAAAAAATGATCAATTATTAAAATTTGTCAAGACACCCATGGCTATACATATTTGAACAATCTGTCAAGTCCATAGCTTGATTAAAAAGAAATTTGTTACTTTCAAAAACTTTCAACCAAAACCAATATACTCAGTTCAATTTCGTGAATAAGTAATGTATATACAGAGGTGGTCAAAAGTATTTACACACCGAAAAATTTTTTGCATGCACCGCTTAATGTGCTTTTTTTTTGCTTTTGCTTACCGTTTAAAAAAAAAAAACTTTTTTTGGCATGAAGCTTATTCTATGTAGAAGCGATCTTACATTGTGTAAATACTTAAAACGCAATAAAAATATGTGTAAATACTTTTGACAACCTTAGCGGCAGTGTTATTTTCGTTCTATTTAAAAGCTTGTGCCTTTATTTTAGCGATTTCTTCAGCACATCGCTTCTACATAGAATAAACTTCATTCAAAAAAAGAGTTTTTTTTTTTTTTAAACCGATAAACAAAAACCAAAAACAAGCTCATTAAGCAGAGTATGCAAAAAATGGGCGGTAGACAGTTTTTGAGCACGATCTGGTGATGCATACATACATATATGTATGTATATGTATGTAGCCTATAAAGCTGACAATATTCCATTGCTCTATTCAAATATACCCTGTACATTGACCAGCATAATAAGTTGGCATAAATTACAAAACTGAATACAGCTAAAGCAAATCATTTAGATGGTGCATCAAGAAATAACCGAATAATGATGATGATGATGATTAATGATAATGATAGTAATTAGGGCAGAGCATTTGCAGACCACCCTCATGAGCTGTGAGTGTTGATTCTGCTCCACTTGCAATTATGAGTCCAAACTAGCTCGCACCAGCCAGCGCTTTGGCACTCGACGGCAGCTGAGTCAGCAAAAGTGAAGTCAGGTTCGTTATCGATTTGGCCTGCGGCTCTAATGTATCGCTGCCAAAGTCGGTGAGTGACCAGGTCACCGAGCCAAGCACTTCGCGTGAGCGCTAATCGAGTGCTCTCATATTTACAATGTAGTACTTAGTCTAGCCTATCAATATAATCTGTCCTAGCGATGCACAAATATTTTAAACAAAGTCTCAAATTACAAACTCTTCGATGGTTTTTAGAGCTATTAAGCTTTAGATGAAAAGACCTTGTATAGCCTGGCCAAGTAAGAGCAATATATAAAACTAAACTTCATTGAAGTACTCAGCTGCTTTCAGCTTTATTCTGTAGCTGTTTCGTCTATATATTCATTGTATCTGATGCTTCGTGTTGGCTTAGGTCTTGGGAGTCTTGATTTGACCTTGCACTTGAGTCTATTTAGGGCTGATAGGTGATGAGTGAGGAATGAGAGTTCCTCTGGTTTGATTCAGCCTTAGCTGATTATATTCATCTGCTCTTCCATCTGTGTTTTTTCATTCGTTGTGTTGTGCTGTGTAAGCCCAACTCGATATAGATCGTCATTCTCTGTGTGTATGTAAACCCTGCTTCACCCACTGTACAGCTGCCGCTGTTGTATGCTGCTGGAGCCGAGCTGTGCTGGCCGGTTTCGTTTGTCACCGCATGGCTATTAACAACAGTTTGCGCAAATGACACTGCAATAAAGCATAAAGAGAAAGGAAAACATTAAAAGATACAGCGCCGTCCAGCAGCAGAAGACGCACGGAGAGCGAAAAAAGCCAAGCCAAACACCCAGCGCTGGCCGGGCTGCTGGTCAGCCGAGAGAGTCATTTCGCTGGCCGCTGGCCGCTGGGCGGGCAATGTCTTATGCACAGATTTATTATGTGGCCATAAATAAATTACAGGGCCCGGAACGCACAGGATGCACATAATAACACGGCAAACAACGGACTCCAAATGTGGCTAAAAGCAACAAACCAAAGCCAAAGCCAATGCTGAAGCCGGAGCCAGAGCCGGAGCCGGAGCCGGAGCCGGAGTCGGAGCCGAAGCCGAAGCACGCCAAATCAAGCCGAAAGCAGCAAATTACCAAAAATACCAAAAATGCTTGCCAAGGGCAATTCGAGCGTGACCCCTTAGTACGTTGTTAGCCCCAAACCATTTGCCCGTATCCCAGTTATGTGACAAGGGTTAAAAGGTCTGTCGACAGGCGCCGTAGCCCCCGTCACTCTCCCAATCTCTGCACTCCATTCGACCATTCACAAATGCATGAAAATGTTGAACGATCTAATTAGTGCCCAAGCACTAGTAAAAGCTCAGTAATACGTATGCATACACACACGTAAGCACACCCACACACACGCAATCATAGTGTATACTGTATCTATGTAAATTCAAACTGTTGAACAAGCAACCGTTTCCTTTAGCTCTCATCGCCCATCACATAAGCTGAGAGCTCGTACACTGAGTCGCATAAGTGGCCAGCCGAAAGGGTATATTGGCTTCTTACATGCTTATGTATGTCTGAGTTATATGCGAATACAAATTTGTCATAGAGATTGCATTCAGTTCTGTCTCTCGCTGCCTCTCTGTCTCTTTTTGTGTGTCTCTCCTTTTCTATCTACGCATATTTAAATATACCCTGTACCTTGACCACCAAAGAAAATGACAGTTTTTCTCAATTTCACATTGCAACCGTATGCCACTGGTTCTTGAAAAATATTTTCACTATTTATGTGTGGTAAATGGTTTCATATTTCGTATGTTGCCAAATGCTTTTGCACCTTTGCCTCAAGATGGAATATTTATTTATTTTTATTTATTGTGCTTGATTTCCCTTAAACATTTTTTCAACAATCATATAAAGGTTTTGATGTATGCTTAATAGGGGTTAGCTATTGCTTTTCAAGCTGGATATTGATTATTTTCGAAGTTAAGGATTTTCTACGCTATTTTTTTTTTTTCAGAGAGAAAACCTTGATTTAACTGAAATACTAACTACATAGAGAGCATATTTAAGAAATTGATGCCAACAATTTAGTATATTTATGCTTGGTCTACTGCATGTGGCAACAGCCACGCCTACAGCGCCCACAAGCTAAGCAGACAAAGGCAAATGGCAAAAACCTAACTATGTCCTTAGCTTCAACTTTAAGTGCCATTCTCTCTCCATCTCGTTCTCTCTCTCTCTATCTCTCTCTCTCTCTATCTCTCTCTGTTTTTATCTCTCACACACTCTTTCTCGCTATCTCTCAGCGCGTTCGGTGCAGTGCGTCAGCCAGACTGACTGAATGGCTGGCTGGCAATAAATATCAAAGCATTTGTTTGCCGTCAAAATCAAGAGGCTGCCAGGCTGCAACGCCTTCAATAAGTGGATGCGTGTGTGTGTGCGTGTTATGTGTGTGTGTCAAGGTTTGTGTGGCGGTCTCGAGGAGGCAGTCAATGGCTGTGGCACGTGCGCCGTAATTTGCGCGTTTAACATTTAAAGCAGCTCGTGAAGCTTCACAAATCGCCGCAACCGCTTCCAGGTACACAGGGGCGTATGCGCAATAAATTTAACGAGCTGCCATTAGAGATGACGACGAGGACGACTACGATGGCGTTGGCATCGGCATCGGCATCAGCATCGGCATCGGCGATGCTGTTGTCGTTGTCGCTGTCGCTGTCGTTGTCGCTGGCAAGGCCAAGATGTCAATGTCTGAGGGTAATGGCAATGGCAACGGCAAATGGGCGCCTGCATTGAAATTTGTGCAGGCTAATGATAAATTGACTTAATTAGTTGACGTGCCAAGCACAATTATTATGAATTGTTGCGCTCATGTGTTTCCGAAAAACAGTTTCGCTTACGTTTCACAACATATTTGATGCCTCAATCGATGGCAATTGAATGCTTCCATTCAAATTAACTACTGAACATATCTCAGCTTCCGATTATGAATGAATTAATGCGAATATTTCACACTACACAGAAGCCCAATCTGACTCAACAGCAACTTAAACTACGAGTATAATGCTTTGAGCTGATATTTCAAATGACTAAGTGATAACTGAGCTACAGCGATCTCTTTCTCTGGTATCTCACTGTAGTCTCTTATATGTAACTTACTTAAAGGTTTTTGTAAATACAGATGATTAACTGTATGTACTATTTTTTAATTCAGATGAGGAAAATTATATAATATATATTAAGAACTTAAAAAAGATGCAATAAATTTAAATTAATGCCCTTATGCATAAATTACAATAAATATAAATTGGAAGAAGAAGATTTTGCTCAGTCTTTATAGTATATTCTGTGATTATATTATATATATATTATATATTATAATTTCTGCCGAAATTTATAGCATTTCGACTGCTGTTGGGATATGCTCGAAGGTCAGCTTATGGAGCTCGTTTAGTGACCTATGCTGTTCTGATCATTGCTCTGTTGCGTCTAATCTAAAAGAAAGATTCTTAACTGTCTGACATACTCAGCTTGTGAAATCTGCAGACCTTATTAGGTTTGCCACGCCTCCTGCTGGCAGTTGAAGAGATTATGCATAATCATTATGTCCATCATTATGCCCTGCATGTCTATTTTCGGTTGGTTCAGGCTATAAGCTCATATATTGACATAGATAGAGTTTACTAGGCCATCGCCGAGTCGAATAAGCGATTGTTATTTTGTGTTACTTATTTTGTTTCGTTTTCTTGCTTCGCTTTCATTAATTTACGTGTAATTCATTTTTGAAATCAAATGTAGTAGACATTCGGGCCTGGCCCGTGTGTTTGTTTGTGCAGGAGAGACGTGCTCTCGGGTTCGATAATAATTGAATCTCATATATGTAGCTAATGAGTGCACGGATGGGCGGACTCCTTTGCCACGTCGCGTCGTTGCTGGCAACGCACACGTGCAGCAAATCAACTTTGCCAAGTTTCGTTTTCACTTCGATTTCGTATGCAACTTCGGTGGGCAGGAGGCAGCAAGCAGAAGGCGCGTGGCAGGAGGCAAGGGCAGGTGGGAGAAGGCTAGCGACAACAAATGAAAATACGAAAACTTGCAACATTTTTCAACAATTTAATTTATTTATTTTGGCACTCTTGTTGGCTGTTGTTGCTGCTGTTGCTTTGCAGTCAGCTGTCGTGACATGGGTTTTTCCACATTCACAATCCCATTCAGGCTCGCATTCACACTCGCATTCACATTCACATTCACATCGCTATTCTGTGACTGTGATCGAAACGCACTGATAGCCTCTGTCACTCAAGCGAACTGGTTGACTTTTCTGTTTGGCTTTTGCTTTGGGCTACTTTGTCACGATATCGCCCACTAATCTGGACCGTATCCGAGTCCCGTGTCCCGTGTCCCGTGTCCTCGTCAGCTGCACCCACATTAAAAACACTCACATAATACAATTTATCCTTTTTCTGCTGCTGCTTGTTCCTTCACTTTTGTTTCGCTCGCTTTGGAAATCAACTTTGGGTTATTTCTTTAACATGCGCCAAAGATTTCATTTACTCGGAATTTAATTGGACTCGAACTGAGCTTGAATTACAAGTTTTTTTTTTGGCCGTTTTGTGTTGCTTTAATCTTGAAGGTTTTTATATCTGGAAAATTGTAAGTACCTTGACTAGCCTTGGCCTAGCGCTCAGTTTTACTCCTGCAAGTATTTTTGATTTTACAAAGAAAGATTTAAACATTGTTTGGGATTTAATTGTTATTTCTGTAACTTCTACTACTTTTAGCTTAAAATTACGAAAATATGAATTGTTTGCTAAATTGATTTGCTTTTACATTGAGCAAATTTCAAGTGTTCCAAGTGATTAGCTCAAGCTCATTTGCCTCAGCTCAGAACTGATCCGAATTGTTTGCTATCTCATCTTGCCGTCCATTTGCACTGTTGTAGCTACTAATCGTCTGCTTTGTAGCTTTACACAATGCTCTTCCGTCTTGCCTCTTCCCTCCTATGTTCACACAGCCTCTTTAACCTATATATGAATTTCCTTTTTTTTTTTATTTTTTTTATTTTTGAATTCCTACGATTTGACTTAGTTTCATTTTTATACTCATTGAGTATATGGGCAATGTCCGTACGTCCGTTCGTCCGCCACTAAAGGAATTTGGCGTACCTCGGCTGATAATGTTAACATTTTCCGCATACGTCCGCTAAGGGCATGAAAAATAGGAAAAGGCTTTAACCTTACTGACTCCTTTAACAGAAAGCATTCAACTTGTTCTTAAGCAAAGAATAATTTGGTCCTCGGCTCATTTCATACTCATCTCAAAGGCTGCTCTGACTTGAACTGCTTCGAATTGTCCACCGAAGTCTTTGCCTTAAATTTCTTCTTGCTCTACATATATAAATATATGCACATACATATATATTGTATATATACGTTCACTTGATGTCAGCCTCAATCACATCGCCCAGCAGCTGTGCATAATTTATTTAAAACGTAAACTTCAAAAATAAAATAAAATAAAATGAAATAAATGCAAACTTCACTTAAATTGTGCAATTTGTGTTGAAGCAAAGTTCGCTGCATTTCGCAGTCGAGCTCGAGACAGTTGGCAGCTGCAGCAGGTGAAGCAGGTGCGCTTGCATACCTTTGGATAGTATTTGGCAATCGTGCGCCAAATTGAAAATTCCCTTTGAGCGCACTGTGCCCGAGCAATTTAATGCATTTCGCAATTCGGCTTTAATGCGGTCGGCCATGCCTTGCCCATTGGCCTCGCTCGCCATTCCCCGGCTGAGTGAAATACAAAAAGGTGACAAATTATAAACGATTTACCTGAAATAGTTAGCTTCTTTTTAACCAGCTGCAGAAGGTATGGATTTATGTACATCTACATCAATCAAACACAAACACAAACATCAAATCAAAATCAAAATCAAAATACAAATATTATATTCAAAAACAAGTAAGAGAGCTCTAGTCGAGACTGCTCGACTACAAAATTCCTTGAACCTTTCGAGGAACTGATATTTCAAGAACTCTTCGCGTCTTTCTTTACATACGATTTAACAAATTCATTATACCCTGATTTCCCATTTTCAATGGGTTCAGAATATACAAATAAAACCCATTGCCAAAAGGCGAGTTCAAAGCCAAAGCAAACAAGTCAAAAGGCAAAGCAGAACAAATGGGATACACAATGAGATCTGCAGATGGGGCGGGACCTTGAACTGAATTGGTCTGGTCTGGATGAGCGGCGCCAAGCAGTAGCTTTACCTACCAATTACTTTTAATGCTATAAAGCACTAATGAAACATTAAAACGTTATGCGAATTTCCCATTGAACCACTCTCATATCCACCAAAACTAAACGCTCCGACGTCTAAGTATCATGTACTTCATTTTTATTGCTTGATATCGATAGCTCATGAAGATACACTTTCATTGGAACTCAAGGAATTGCATTTTCATTTGAAAATCTAACATACAGTATTGAGATTATTCAGACTTGGATTTATCTGATGAGTCATTGTCGCTGCTAGTGGTATCGGATAGATGCAGTTCGGCCAGATTTGGCAGATCTAAGTCTTCAGAGACCACCTCGTATTCCACACGCGATGCCTCGTTATCCATGCGCAACAGGCGAACGACCTCACGCTCCACATCTGGGTCTATCGGCTCGACAGGCTTATCTTTCATAGCGTTCATCATACGACGCCTACGTACATTACGAAGCGGCGGAGTCAGGCCATGGGGCAACTGGTATTTTTTGTCCACTTTCACGATATCATTACCACTCTCTTTGTCTGGCGACATCGAAAGTTCCCTTCCTCCCCCATAAAATCCAGTGCATATGTCACCCAGTGATTGGCCAGGCATCTCCACTTCGCCCGGCGACCACAAATCAAGTGGCATCATTTCAACCGGCGTTTGCATTTCGATCGGCACCTCCTGTCCGGCCGACTCCTGTGCTAATACCGGCATCTGCACCTCGATCATAGTGTTTTTGCGTGGTCTTCCACGCTTCTTGGGTACCGGAGTATGCATTTCGATCGGCATCTCCTGTACGGCCGACTCCTGCAGTAATACCGGCGTCTCGACCGTAGTATTTTTGCGCGGTCTTCCACGCTTCTTGGATACCGGCGTTTGCATTTCGATCGGCACCTCCTGTCCGGCCGACTCCTGTGCTAATACCGGCATCTGCACCTCGATCATAGTGTTTTTGCGTGGTCTTCCACGCTTCTTGGGTACCGGAGTATGCATTTCGATCGGCATCTCCTGTACGGCCGACTCCTGCAGTAATACCGGCGTCTCGACCGTAGTATTTTTGCGCGGTCTTCCACGCTTCTTGGGTACCGGAGTATGCATTTCGATCGGCATCTCCTGTACGGCCGACTCCTGCAGTAATATCGGCGTCTCGACCGTAGTATTTTTGCGCGGTCTTCCACGCTTCTTGGATACCGGAGCTTGCATTTCGATCGGCATCTCCTGTCCGGCCGACTCCTGCGTTTCTACCGGCGTCTGCACCTCGATCATAGTATTTTTGTGCCGTTTTCCACTCTTATTTTTTTTGTTTTTTTTGTTTTTTTTCTTTTTTTTGTTTTTTTTAACTTGTTTTTCATTCAGACATTCACTTTCCTCATTCGTTAGTTGAAGCTCTTCCGCACCCATTGCTTGCTCCTCTTTCCCATCCTTTGGTAGATCCTTATCCTTTGGTGGCTTTTCAGAGCAAATAAGCATTTGATGGATATCAGCCGTTTTATATAGATTGAGATTGTCAGTTGTCTTATAGCTCTCTACTAGGGTGGGCAAATCAACCAGTTTGGCGTTCAACGGTGTTTTGTTCACCCACACCTGACCGGTTCGCATATCGTCGTTCATCTTAAGGGATAAAACCTCATCGACATTACCCTCTTCTATGGCCTTATGTATAGCTTGCGCGAGATGCTGAAATTACATACGGAAAATAAAGCATAATGCACAAAACTGTTATATTTGATTTTTACCTCTGGAAACCGTATGATGAACTGATTTTCCAGCTCCCCGAGCTCCTCCTCCTCAGAACTTGGCTGAAAATTATTCGACATTTTTATTTTTTTATTTTATATTTTTTTTGTGCGTTCTCAAATTTATATGAACAGCACATATCAAATCAGCCAAATGACATTTCCCTACAAATAGTGTTGATAAACATCAGTTGTATGTCGATATAATCGTTTAAAATGCGATAGGACATTATTTGACTTGCTTTGACAACTTGACTGCTATTCACAACTCAGCAGATGAGGAAAATATAAGCGTAGACCTTGCCGGTATTATCTTGCGATTTCAGTTGGACTTGAAATGAGTTGATAGCGAAAATTCTAACTACACCACTCAGAGCTATGCAGCAATTGAAGGAGCTTCTTCATAGATTCTTTGCTATTCATAGATTTCTCAAATTTTAGGTTTTCCAGCTTTAAAGCCGCTAAGGGCTAGCCCTCCAGCATCCCCTACTGCAGCATGTCAGGGTTTTATTAGCACTTTCAATAGCTTTCCATTCATATTTAGTCGGCAAATCAGTTCATTACTTCATTCCATAATAAAGAGTCGTGTCTTCCTCTTATGATTTTGTATGTATATTCGTACGAAAATATATTCCATTTTTAATAACAAAAATGGATGAAATTTTAATTTGCTGATAACTTTTCTGGATTACTACTGGACTATATGCATGATACTTTTAAATCGTGATTATAAAAATGAAATGCATGCATTTGCCAAAGCATAAGTCTCTAGAATTTACAAATGTATGGGTGAGGGGGTGGATATATGGGCAGGAAGCGAACTTTAACTAAAATCAAAATTCTATAAAATACATATCAATCTACGTTTCAAATTAAGAGACTCTAGCTCTAAAGGTGTAGAAGAAATAATTTAATAACTGATTTTAAATAAGGTTTTTAATAGATAAAAAATAACTAGATAGATTATCGATTTTTGGAGATAAGCTCGATATTCGCGCTATACATACGAACATTTAAAAACAAATTTCAAGTCTCTAGCTCTTCTATCTTCTGAGATCGACGCGTTCATACATACGGACGGACGGACAGACGGATGACGGAAGACTGACAGACGGACAGACGGACAGGGCTAAATCGACTCAGCTCGTCGCCTTGATCAAGAATATATATACTTTATGGGGTCTGCCACGCCTCCTCCTGCCTGTTACATACATTTTTACAAAACCATTATACGCTGATTTCCCATTTCGAATGGGTTCAGAATATACAAATAAAACCCATTGCCAAAAGGCGATTTCAAAGTCAAAGCAAACAAGTCAAAAGACTAAGCAGAACAAATGGGATACACAATGAGATCTGCAGATGGGGCGGGGGCCCTTGAACTGAATTGGTCTGGTCTGGCTGAGCGGCGCCAAACAGTAGCTTTACCTACCAATTACTTTTAATGCTATAAAGCACTAATGAAACATTAAAACGTTATGCGAATTTCCCATTGAACCACTCTCATATCCACCAAAACTAAACGCTCCGACGTCTAAGTATCATGTACTTCATTTTTATTGCTTGATATCGATAGCTCATGAAGATACACTTTCATTGGAACTCAAGGAATTGCATTTTCATTTGAAAATCTAACATACAGTATTGAGATTATTCAGACTTGGATTTATCTGATGAGTCATTGTCGCTGCTAGTGGTATCGGATAGATGCAGTTCGGCCAGATTTGGCAGATCTAAGTCTTCAGAGACCACCTCGTATTCCACACGCGATGCCTCGTTATCCATGCGCAACAGGCGAACGACCTCACGCTCCACATCTGGGTCTATCGGCTCGACAGGCTTATCTTTCATAGCGTTCATCATACGACGACTACGTACATTACGAAGCGGCGGAGTCAGGCCATGGGGCAACTGGTATTTTTTGTCCACTTTCACGATATCATTACCACTCTCTTTGTCTGGCGACATCGAAAGTTCCCTTCCTCCCCCATAAAATCCAGTGCATATGTCACCCAGTGATTGGCCAGGCATCTCCACTTCGCCCGGCGAAGTCATTTCAACCGGCGTTTGCATTTCGATCGGCACCTCCTGTCCGGCCGACTCCTGTGCTAATACCGGCATCTGCACCTCGATCATAGTATTTTTGCGTGGTCTTCCACGCTTCTTGGGTACCGGAGTATGCATTTCGATCGGCATCTCCTGTACGGCCGACTCCTGCAGTAATACCGGCGTCTCGACCGTAGTATTTTTGCGCGGTCTTCCACGCTTCTTGGGTACCGGAGTTTGCATTTCGTTGGGCATCTCCTGTCCGGCCGACTTCTGCAGTAATACCGGCGTCTCGACCGTAGTATTTTTGCGCGGTCTTCCACGCTTCTTGGGTACCGGAGTATGCATTTCGATCGGCATCTCCTGTACGGCCGACTCCTGCAGTAATACCGGCGTCTCGACCGTAGTATTTTTGCGCGGTCTTCCACGCTTCTTGGATACCGGAGCTTGCATTTCGATCGGCATCTCCTGTCCGGCCGACTCCTGCATTTCTACCGGCGTCTGCACCTCGATCATAGTATTTTTGTGCCGTTTTCCACTCTTATTTTTTTTCTTTTTTTTGTTTTTTTTCTTTTTTTTGTTGTTTTTAACTTGTTTTTCATTCAGACATTCACTTTCCTCATTCGTTTGTTGAAGCTCTTCCGCACCCATTGCTTGCTCCTCTTTCCCATCCTTTGGTAGATCCTTATCCTTTGGTGGCTTTTCAGAGCAAATAAGCATTTGATGGATATCAGCCGTTTTATATAGATTGAGATTGTCAGTTGTCTTATAGCTCTCTACTAGGGTGGGCAAATCAACCAGTTTGGCGTTCAACGGTGTTTTGTTCACCCACACCTGACCGGTTCGCATATCGTCGTTCATCTTAAGGGATAAAACCTCATCGACATTACCCTCTTCTATGGCCTTATGTATAGCTTGCGCGAGATGCTGAAATTACATACGGAAAATAAAGCATAATGCACAAAACTGTTATATTTGATTTTTACCTCTGGAAACCGTATGATGAACTGATTTTCCAGCTCCCCGAGATCCTCCTCATCAGAACTTGGCTGAAAATTATTCGACATTTTTATTTTTTTATTTTCCTTTTTTTTTTTGTGCGCTCTAAAAATTGTATGAACAGCACATATCAAATTAGCCAAATGACATTTCCCTACAAATAGTGTTGATAAACATCAGTTGTATGTCGATATAATCGTTTAAAATGCGATAGGACATTATTTGACTTGCTTTGACAACTTGACTGCTATTTACAACTCAGCGGATGAGGAAAATATAAGCGTAGACCTTGCCGGTATTATCTTGCGATTTCAGTTGGACTTGAAATGAGTTGATAGCGAAAATTCTAACTACACCACTCAGAGCTATGCAGCAATTGAAGGAGCTTCTTCATAGATTCTTTGCTATTCATAGATTTCTCAAATTTTAGGTTTTCCAGCTTTAAAGCCGCTAAGGGCTAGCCCTCCAGCATCCCCTACTGCAGCATGTCAGGGTTTTATTAGCACTTCCAATAGCTTTCCATTCATATTTAGTCGGCAAATCAGTTCATTACTTCATTCCATAATAAAGAGTCGTGTCTTCCTCTTATGATTTTGTATGTATATTCGTACGAAAATATATTCCATTTTTAATAACAAAAATGGATGAAATTTTAATTTGCTGATAACTTTTCTGGATTACTACTGGACTATATGCATGATACTTTTAAATCGTGATTATAAAAATGAAATGCATGCATTTGCCAAAGCATAAGTCTCTAGAATTTACAAATGTATGGGTGAGGGGGTGGATATATGGGCAGGAAGCGAACTTTAACTAAAATCAAAATTCTATAAAATACATATCAATCTACGTTTCAAATTAAGAGACTCTAGCTCTAAAGGTGTAGAAGAAATAATTTAATAACTGATTTTAGATAAGGTTTTTAATAGATAAAAAATAACTAGATAGATTATCGATTTTTGGAGATAAGCTCGATATTCGCGCTATACATACGAACATTTAAAAACAAATTTCAAGTCTCTAGCTCTTCTATCTTCTGAGATCGACGCGTTCATACATACGGACGGACGGACAGACGGATGACGGAAGACTGACAGACGGACAGACGGACAGGGCTAAATCGACTCAGCTCGTCGCCTTGATCAAGAATATATATACTTTATGGGGTCTGCCACGCCTCCTCCTGCCTGTTTCATACATTTTTACAAAACCATTATACGCTGATTTCCCATTTCCAATGGGTTCAGAATATACAAATAAAACCCATTGCCAAAAGGCGAGTTCAAAGTCAAAGCAAACAAGTCAAAAGGCAAAGCAGAACAAATGGGATACACAATGAGATCTGCAGATGGGGCGGGGGCCCTTGAACTGAATTGGTCTGGTCTGGCTGAGCGGCGCCAAACAGTAGCTTTACCTACCAATTACTTTTAATGCTATAAAGCACTAATGAAACATTAAAACGTTATGCGAATTTCCCATTGAACCACTCTCATATCCACCAAAACTAAACGCTCCGACGTCTAAGTATCATGTACTTCATTTTTATTGCTTGATATCGATAGCTCATGAAGATACACTTTCATTGGAACTCAAGGAATTGCATTTTCATTTGAAAATCTAACATACAGTATTGAGATTATTCAGACTTGGATTTATCTCATTGTCATTGTCATTGTCATTGTCATTGTCGCTGCTAGTGGTATCGGATAGATGCAGTTCGGCCAGATTTGGCAGATCTAAGTCTTCAGAGACCACCTCGTATTCCACACGCGATGCCTCGTTATCCATGCGCAACAGGCGAACGACCTCACGCTCCACATCTGGGTCTATCGGCTCGACAGGCTTATCTTTCATAGCGTTCATCATACGACGACTACGTACATTACGAAGCGGCGGAGTCAGGCCATGGGGCAACTGGTATTTTTTGTCCACTTTCACGATATCATTACCACTCTCTTTGTCTGGCGACATCGAAAGTTCCCTTCCTCCCCCATAAAATCCAGTGCATATGTCACCCAGTGATTGGCCAGGCATCTCCACTTCGCCCGGCGAAGTCATTTCAACCGGCGTTTGCATTTCGATCGGCACCTCCTGTCCGGCCGACTCCTGTGCTAATACCGGCATCTGCACCTCGATCATAGTATTTTTGCGTGGTCTTCCACGCTTCTTGGGTACCGGAGTATGCATTTCGATCGGCATCTCCTGTACGGCCGACTCCTGCAGTAATACCGGCGTCTCGACCGTAGTATTTTTGCGCGGTCTTCCACGCTTCTTGGGTACCGGAGTATGCATTTCGATCGGCATCTCCTGTACGGCCGACTCCTGCAGTAATACCGGCGTCTCGACCGTAGTATTTTTGCGCGGTCTTCCACGCTTCTTGGATACCGGAGCTTGCATTTCGATCGGCATCTCCTGTCCGGCCGACTCCTGCATTTCTACCGGCGTCTGCACCTCGATCATAGTATTTTTGTGCTGTTTTCCACTCTTATTTTTTTTCTTTTTTTTGTTTTTTTTCTTTTTTTTGTTTTTTTTAACTTGTTTTTCATTCAGACATTCACTTTCCTCATTCGTTTGTTGAAGCTCTTCCGCACCCATTGCTTGCTCCTCTTTCCCATCCTTTGGTAGATCCTTATCCTTTGGTGGCTTTTCAGAGCAAATAAGCATTTGATGGATATCAGCCGTTTTATATAGATTGAGATTGTCAGTTGTCTTATAGCTCTCTACTAGGGTGGGCAAATCAACCAGTTTGGCGTTCAACGGTGTTTTGTTCACCCACACCTGACCGGTTCGCATATCGTCGTTCATCTTAAGGGATAAAACCTCATCGACATTACCCTCTTCTATGGCCTTATGTATAGCTTGCGCGAGATGCTGAAATTACATACGGAAAATAAAGCATAATGCACAAAACTGTTATATTTGATTTTTACCTCTGGAAACCGTATGATGAACTGATTTTCCAGCTCCCCGAGATCCTCCTCATCAGAACTTGGCTGAAAATTATTCGACATTTTTATTTTTTTATTTTATATTTTTTTTGTGCGTTCTCAAATTTATATGAACAGCACATATCAAATCAGCCAAATGACATTTCCCTACAAATAGTGTTGATAAACATCAGTTGTATGTCGATATAATCGTTTAAAATGCGATAGGACATTATTTGACTTGCTTTGACAACTTGACTGCTATTCACAACTCAGCGGATGAGGAAAATATAAGCGTAGACCTTGCCGGTATTATCTTGCGATTTCAGTTGGACTTGAAATGAGTTGATAGCGAAAATTCTAACTACACCACTCAGAGCTATGCAGCAATTGAAGGAGCTTCTGACACCGTGCGTTTCTTATGGAATCTTTTCTTTGCCATACATGGATTTCTCAAATTGTAGTTTTTCCAGCTTTCAAGCCGCTAAGGGCTAAGCCCTCCAGCATCCCCTACTGCAGCATGTGGTCAGGGCTTTATTAGCACTTCCAACAGCTTTCCATTCATATTTAGTTAACAATTATGTTGATTAATGCTCCATCGCGTATATTGCGCGGGAATATATTTCATTTTTAACGGGAAAGTAAGCGTTAGTCGAGACTGCTCGACTATGACATGTCCTGAATCCTTCGAGGAACTGTTCAACAATTATTCGCGCCTTTAAACACGAAAATTTCCATTTTTGAAGATAAACTCGATAAGCGCGTTATACATACGGGCATTTTTAAGAAAATATCAAGTCTCTAGCTCTTATATCTTCTGAGATACAAAAAGGCTAGAGCATTGCAATCAGGCGTACATTTATATATATATTAAAATATGAGCCGTTAAATAGGTCTGGCTAGGCCTATTGTAAATAGGATTTTAAGTTATATATAAATTATATTATATAATTGAAACTACCAATATTTGTCTCTGGGAGATTGCGACTCAAGTGAGGGAGCTCTTAATTTATATATATATATATATATATTGATTATATAGAGGAGTCATTTCATTATTGAATATATCGGTAACTTGAGCGAATGATAGCTGCAGCGAACGATAGTTTTTTTTTTTCAATGTGATGTGTCTTTTTTTTAGATTTGTTTATATATTTTTTTTATTTTCTTTCATTTTAGCTCTCTCTTTTGGTTTTCGCATTTTGCAAAGCGAAATGAAAGCTCAGTCGACTTCGACCAGCCGTGGCACCGTTAAATTCACGTGACAAGCTAATATTAAATGTGAGTCAGCTGCAGCACAAATGCAAACAGCAGCGCCAGAGACAGATAGAGAGAAAGAGAGAGAGAGAGAGAGAGAGAGATAGATAGAGAAAGAGAAAGAGAAAGAGAGAGAGTGAGAGAGAGAAAGAGAGAGAGAGAGAGAGGGGACAAGCGAATCTGGTCTGTGTGCAAACTATGCCGCTCAACCGTTCGGCTTAAGCATTTATTTATAACATTTTCAATTCAGTTGGCACAAAGGAAACAAAGCAAAGCAGCTTGAGAAAATGCCCAAACTGCAAATGTAAATCCTGGCGACAATTTTCACTTGAATTCAACTGACCCTATATATATTCATACATATTCACAGCGACTCACAACTATTAACTTAACTCTCATAATATTTATGATTGTTTAACATGAAATTTGATGGAAAAAAACGGTCTAGAAACTTTTTATGTAGCCAACGTAAACGCTTCAATTTGTTACGAGTTGGCCAGACTCAACAACTTTAGTGGCCGAATGGAAACCATTCTGATTACCCATACCATAACACTTTTTGAGAGTATTGGCTGGTGGTATTGTGAAGTCATATTGCCATTAAGATGAAGGCAAGTATCTGGGAGGGCAGAGATAAGCTGAAGCAATAAGAAGTCGGGTATATTCATTCCAGAATGAGTTACGCAGTCGGTAATGTTGGTTCATACTGGTTCTGATTAAATTGCTTTCGAAATCTGAATTAGGAGTTTAAAACTAAAACGTTTCGACTTTGCCAGAAAGAATGGTGTCTTAAAGCTAAATGAAAGTTAAGTCTACATATATAAATATATAAATAAATATATATACATATATATATATATATATATATATATATATATATATATATATATATATATATATATATATATGTGTGTGTGTGTGTGTGTGTGTTATTGATGCAATCGATTGCTGCCTGCGGACAAACGAGGCTGTCATGTTTGGTTTGGTTGCCATTTCCGCTTCCGTTTCCGTTTCATTTTCTGTTTCAGTTTCAGTTTGATTTCATGCAACGCTCAGAGCTCAGAGCTGAGAGCTCAGCGCTCGGTGCTCAGCTCTCAGCTCTCAGCTTTCAGATGCAGTTTTGTGCCAATGCTGCAATTAAAATTGAATCAATTATGAATTTGACTTTGCCGCCATTTGTAGTGCATGTCAAGTGGATCAGGACGAATGCCACTGGCGCTCGTTGCGCCTGCAGCTGTCCGATTTGGTATTCGCAATATCAATAGCCTAGCCAGAGCAGCAAATATTGATTGATTGGCAGGATTCAACGATTGTTAGAAACTTTAAATATGGCTTCGAGCAGACAAATGATATTTATGCAATAAAACCAAACACTTTCCGACGACATGAGAAGGGATTTGCGCTATCCTCTGTTTGAATTGCCGAGAATTCAAATTAAGTTAATTTCATTTGATTTAAACACAGTCCGCACTGAATGGCGTGTGAGCGCCAAAGCAAATTATTGCTTGACAACACCTTTTTTGAGAGCGTGTGAAAAAATACTTCATTGAAATGCATTGGCTGCCAACGATAGAAAAAATAAATATAATAAATAATAAAAATACAAATATAAATAATAATATCAAAAACATTGTTGGAGTTTTATTTTATGTTCTATGGAAATCTCTTAGAGTTTTATATAAACTTTTTACAACTAAAAATTGCTAAAAAAAAAAAAAAAAAAAAAAAAATAATAATAATAATAATAAAAATAAAGCCGAAAGAGAAATACCCTAGAGAAATACGTCTATATATATATTTATAAATTGAAACATAGTAGATATAAATAAAATAAAATAATATAAATTATACGTACATAATATATAATATAATAATTTATTCCTCAATTGGGTCAACAATGATTTCATAGAAAAAAATGAATGCAAAATTAGTTTTTATAGAAAAAAATTAATTCAAAAATAATTTATTTAGAAAAAATTAATTAATTTATAATAAAAATTATTCTTTAATTATAAAAATTATTTTATAGTTTAAAACAACAAATAATATATAAAAATCAAATCATAACTTTTATTTGACATTTTTATTATAAGAATTGAAAATAAAAGCGAATTTTAATTTATTTAATAATAGCTATTTTATCCTACGCAAATAGTTCCCAATTATGCCCATCCTCTGAGCAGGAGAACGCCTAGGTAATATGTTGGCTGTGGCATCATTACTGGCCAACAATATGATACAGATGCTTTGCTTCATTGGTTAGCATAGTCGAGAATCAAGGATTACCAAGGCACAGCCTTGCAGAAGAAGAAGAAGTGCAATAAGTCGAATTTTGTTGACATAAGTGACAAATACGAGAAATGAGAGACATAAGAATCGAACATCAAATATACTTGCCCACGCAATTTCTAAATTCTCAATACTTCTTGAAGAGGTCTTCTAATCTAAGAAAAATAGTTCTTGAAATATAACTTAATATAACAACAGCCAACAGCCAATATATATATATATATATATATATATGTATGTATGTGTATGTACTTGTATATATATTGATATCAAGCATTTGTTTCAGCGCTGTAGATAAAATATTGCAATTTATGTAGCACATCGCTTAGAGTGTGGCACAGTGAGATCGAGTGTGAGATAGAGCTAGTGTGTGTGTGCGTGTGTGTGTGGGGAACGTCTTGCCGAGTGGAACAGTTTGTGTCGAATCCCATTTGGAATTGCATTCAGGCGTTGGAGCGAACGAGTTGTTGTGTGTGGGAGACAGTTGGGGTTTGGGGCGTTCGGGGGTGTGGGGCTTGGCCTGCAGGCAAACAAGTTTTAAAGCAAACAACTTTACTGTTGCCGTAACTGTAACCGTAACCGGAACCGTTACGGTTGCTGCCATTGCTCGGCAAGTTCAATATATATGGCAGTTGCCGTTGACTTTTGATCGTTTTCCAGCACGCACACACGCGCACCCACAGAGAGACACACAGCGAGATATAGACAGAAGGACAGACAGACACACACACACACACATACATAAAATATGGTCAGGGCTACTTTGTTGTC
The DNA here is from genome assembly GCA_037075325.1 of Drosophila mayaguana. Taxonomy (NCBI): domain Eukaryota; kingdom Metazoa; phylum Arthropoda; class Insecta; order Diptera; family Drosophilidae; genus Drosophila; species Drosophila mayaguana. Next base: position 1,769,685 of record JBAMCG010000127.1, on the reverse strand, counting down.
GCTGGGGCGAACATGGCGTATGCGCAATATTTGTATTACTGTTTCATATGGGCCGCTCGAGCCCCCAAATGCCCGAGCTGAAGTTGAAGCTGTAGCTGGAGCTGTGGTCCACGCCACGTGCCCTAGTTATGGACGTTCATATATATCGCACTCTCTCTCTCTCTCTCTCTCTCTTTCACTCTTCCTCGCTTTCTCAGTGTGTGTGAAGCGATGGAGTGAAGAAAAACGGCATCGGTTATGGCAAACGAATGCGACGATGCCGTTTGCTCTTAACTCAAATGTACAACATCAATAAATAAAAAACCCAGGCGAAAGGATATAAAAAAGGATAATAAACAGAGTCCCCTAAGAAATCTATAACTGACTGCGGCCACACACACACACACACACCCGCGTACACTCACTCGCATTGCAACATTTGCTGCTGGCTGAAATTGGCAGCGACAGCAGCAGCAGCAGCATCGATAAGGATATGTTTGTGGCTTGCTGCTGCTGCTCGAGTGCTGAAACACACGTTCAAATTTAAACGATGTCTCTATATAAATATATATACGTACATATATATATGTGTGTGTGTATGTATAATGTATATGTGTGAGTGTTTCGCCCACACACATAAATTTCCATATGGCAGCAGCTCATGCAATATGCAGGATAACCTCGATGAAAAGGCGATAAAAAGACGCCGCCTAATGCTGAACTCGCGCGTCTCCCTCCCACACACACACACATACACACACACAGACCAAAAGCCACAAACGCCTCTGTCCATGTCGACGGCATTCAAATGAATAAAGCAAAAGCCTGGCGCCTATCTCGCTAATGTATCCTGGCCAAGTTATGACTGACAGTCGCAGGAGTGCGCCAAGTCGTAAACTCAATTTTCTTGCCACTGTCAATGCAGTACGAATATTTGCGCTTACACACAGACATGCACACACACACACACTTACACCTACACACACTCACATGCAGAGTGAACTGTGCTTTGTGGCATTGACATAAATGAATGTTCCGGATGCAGAAGCAACCAGCATCTGGCAGCTAGTTGATTGAATGCGGTTGCCACTTATCAACAGCTACAGACGACCACATTCAACACAGGCGCCTTTAATATATAAATGTATAACTGTCAGAATCAGCTGCATCTGCTATATACCATGCCATATTTTTTCAGTATACACATACAAACTATTTTAATTCTGAATTTAGCTAGGACTACGACTCAGGTTTCCTTTCAGTTCATTTTCGATCAGCTATGGAAAATATTTTGCAAAAGTTGTTAGTTCTTCTTTAAAATTCCTCTGATTTTGTAAAGCTTTATTTGGAAAAGTCTTCACTCTTTACATCTTCATCCTGTTTCATTCTTCATCCAATTTGTGGATAGCCTTTTTAACAGTTTCATATATTCTTACTGGTCTTCTTTTGGTTTTAATTGAAATTGAATCTACTCAAGAGACAGAATTATTTATTTTTCGTTTCTATAAACCTTGAGCTCTTTACCTAATATACACTCTTTATATAATACATATATATACCTAATATTCAAGGTCACTTCTCAAGACAAATTTGAATCTAAGATTATGATGATTAAGCATGGAAGAGTCTTTCTATGGTACAGTTTCTCTCACTGTACTTTTGGCTCTTATAAATTTGAGGTAAATCCTGACTGACAACATCGCTCCACAAGTAAATAGAAAACTCTTCGAACGCACCTCTTCTATCAATCTTTCAAGTACATCATAAAAATCGTTCTCTTTTGGCCCGCATCTATTTTGTCAGGCAACGACTGCCGTCAAGAGTTTTCGTCTCTTCTTGGCTACTCTTTATAGCTCGACGTAGCTTAAACTCTTCTTCGTTGGCTCTCTCGGGGCAGCTGCTTCTTCTTTCCTTCTTTTTGGCTGTTCAGCCAGCATGCTGGCGAGGAGCGCAGCAGTTGCCAATTATTGTGTTCCTTAACTGGAAATCTGTTGTAATCCCTTAAGAGGTTTACATTCGAAATCGCAATCTATGGCATTAATCGCTGCGCTTGTAGCCTACGAGCTGTGGCCCATGTGGCACCGAAATGAGTGCAAAATATTCCGCCGAATCTCTCTGTCGCTGTCGCTGTCGCTGCGCTGTTGCAGTTGACGTCGCCGTTGGCTTTGACGCTGTCGCTGGCGTTGGCAATTCTGAAGCACTTGAGCGTGCGTCAAATTAAAACACCGCAAAATGTCAAGTGATGCGAGCTGCAGCAGACAGAGCGGTGCGCTTGGCCTGTGTGGTGGGGTGCTGCACGGGTGGTGCACGGGTGGGTTGAATGGGTGTGTGCAAAAGAATATTGCGTTGCATTTATTTTAATGAGCATTAAATGATGTGGCAAGCCGCCGATGCGAGGGCAGCCCCAAACTACGCTGCCAGTGCAGCGGCTGCAACTATTGCCACGCCCCGCCTCTACCCACAGTTAATACTTAATGATGCCAATCGACGACTATGCACAAAAGTATGCAACACATTTTTGCAACATGCCTTCATGCAATGCCTCCATGCGCCGCTTTGAGGCGAATCACAATCGCTGTCGGATAGTGGTTGGTGGTTGGGTGGTTGGGTGGTTGGGCGGCTGGATGGGTGGTACGCAGCTAAATTTCATGGCATTGCTGTAAATTTATGGGCCACACACACACACCATCCCACACACACACACGCACACGAAAATCTTTTGTGCATTCACTTTGTCGAACAGCCACACACAAATACACACGCACACACGCTGGCAATCGTTTGTACAGCATCCGGTGGCGCATCCGCTTGTGGCATGCTGGTGGCGCAGGCACTGGCACTGGCTGGGGAAATTGAAACAAATGTTTTAGAGATATTTATTTGCATATTTGCATAATTTTTCGGTTGCATTTTTTATGCGGCCTTCCATTATTCATATGCAGCAACCGACACATGCCCAACCAACCGCCGCAGCGCACACACACACACACACACACACACACACACACCCCAACAGGAAAGTAGCCCACGCAACTGTTTTAGCCCAATAAATGTTGGCAGCATTTTATTAGCCTGTTTCACTCCGTCAGCTGCATGATCTATAAAACATGTTCTTATCGTTCGCCTCGTTGCATGAAATCTGTAAGCCTAATCACATTTCTCACCAATTTCAATAATGATTTAAATAATTTACACTAATCTTGGTATGCCCCAACTATGATTGACCTATTTCCACGTGCCGTTAGCTGCTCTGAATTGCAATTTTTCTCGTACTCGTTTTAGGCGAATTTCTGTAGAAAATATTTCTATTTTCAAGTGTGATTTTTCCGTGTCTGACTGCCTATCACTCACTCCCTATCTCTCTGTGTCTTTCTCTCCCCCTCGCTCTCCCTCTCGCTAAGCTCCTGGCTAAGCCCACTGCTTTTTATGAGCCATATAACATGGAACTTTAAGGTACAATGATGACTTGGCAGATCCCATAATATACATACAGCTGCGAAAAATAAAATAGCACCACTTGCACATGCAAGGTTTAAGAAGTTCTCCTGGATACATTTATCAATGTATTGATCTAATTTTTGCATTTATATAAGCAGAATACAATTAAGTATTGCACCAAACAACAATTATCACCAAAATATTCAACATTTTTATATATTTCAAAAAATTCTCAAAAAAGTCGAAAAATTACCGAAAAAAATAATAGCACCACTTTTTCATTTTGTGATAAAAATGATTAAAAAAATAAAAATAAGCTATTAACTCTTACTTATAGTTAATAACAAATGAAAATAAGAATATTCCTTAAGTTTAGTGTTTGGTTGTGTTGCCTTTATTGGCAATTACGGCTGCACAACGCCGAGGCATGGAGGCCATGTATATATCGTTGGTGACGATGAAAAGCCGTGCCGATCCGTCGATCCATCTGTTTGTCCATCCGACTACCCTTCCATCTGGCCATCTGACTGCCCATCCATCCGTCTGTCCACCTGACTCTTCATCAGACCATGCAACTATCCGTCCGTCTGTCCATCCGTAAAGCCACAACAGCTAGAGCAGTACGCGTCTATCAATTTTGCATGGTGAAAAACCAACTCTGCGAAGTGTTTAGGGTATCTCCTAGTCGTTTTTTGCTTTCAAGTGTAATTTCAACTAAAATATTCTTTGTGTAATTACATCTAAATGTTATATAATTTTTTTACATTTCATAGTTGACTTCGGCAACAACTGTCATTAAAATGGGTCAAGAGAGTTATATTTCATGCACTAAATACACACGCATAAATATATATATATATATATATATATATATATATATATATATATATATATATATATATATATATATATATATATATATGTATATGTATATGTATATATATATATATATACATTTTCGGAAATACTTGGCACTTTAGTCAATTAGCAGGGCAAATGTTTTATTTTCACTGCTCTCTGCTGTTGCTGCCATTGTTGTTGCTGTTGCTGTTTCTGTTGTTGTTGTTGTTGCTGTTATTGCTGTCAATGCTGAAAGCCTGACGCATTTTCAGCTTTATACATTTATTTATGATTTTAAGCATGGCCACAAATTTATTTGTGCATTTTTGTGCTTTATTCACAAATTTGCATTTTTGGTGTGTCTACACAATTTCCGGCATTCGAATTTCTCCATTTCCCATTTCCATTTCACAAATACTCTATCGAAAGTGTAATTGGATTAGATATGTGAGCTGACAGTCTCCATGAAATGTTGTCCTATTAGTTATATATACAAATCAATTAACTTTATCTGAATTAAGAATAGACTCCACTTGAATAGGTGCTTTAATTTGATCAAGTTAAAGCTCGAACTTTTGTATATAATCTGTAGATGTAACGCAAACTGAGCTTGGGTATTGAATGGGAAACTTCTTCTTTTTCTCCTTCTTCTTCTTCTTCTTCTTCTTTTATAAGCAGTTTGCATAACAAAGAGTTCACTTTGGCTGGAGCTTGGCTAGCGTTTGGTTAGTTAACAAACATTTGAATCTGAATGTGTTTGATCTTTGGTTCTTTCCGTGGCTCTGTGTTGTTGCTCTTACACAGAAATTCGCTTAACTCTTCGAGCACACCTCGCTCATGCACATAAGTGCATTCAAATTCGTGCAATGCGTGATTCCTTTAACTATTTTGATTTGCTTCCAATTTCCATGTTGTTGACACATTCACTTAAAAAAATAGAAAGAGAGACAGAGAGAGAAAGTCGCAGAGAAAGAGAGAGAGTGAGTGAGAGAGAGAGAGAGAGAGAGAGAGAGAAAGAGCGATAAACTATTGGAAATCATGTGAAAATATTTATTTAAATTGTGGAGCCCAGGCAAAAGCAATAAACAGAACGCAAAATTATCTATGCACTAGATTCTCGTTTTATCTGTTCGTTTTATTGTTGTTTTCACTCCTTTTGTTATTTACTATTGTTTTATGCATAAATTTGATTACATTAATGGAATCCGTGTGGTTGCAGCTGGCACGAATGCCGATATGCTGACCAATTTGTGAGTGATTTAGATGTAAATTGGATAATACATCAGAGTAGACTGCTTGACGGAAAGACAGGCTTAAACCATAGCAAGGCAAGTTTATAAAATAAGTTGACTTTTACTATATTAATTCTTTCTTTAACTTCAATATGAGGGTAAAAGCAAGCCAGAGTGCTCTAGTGCCCGAATACGTCGAAGAACTGATATCTCAATTATTCTTTGCTGTTTTCCTGCATACATAAGAAACCGCACACACACACACACACGCCTGGCCTGTCATATGGGTTATACAAGGGGAATTTATTTGTTGTAAGACTTTCCTCATCGCAAAGCTCTCATGCCCTTAGTTCCTTATCCAATAGAATCCGAGTATAAGAGAAAAGCCTATAGGAGCCTCTTACTATATAGTAGATGAGAATTGCTTATATACAAAATCTGTAAGCGATGTACTATAGCATTTCGATATAGTATTTTGAGCAGATTTTATGCTGTGAACAGGTTATGCAATAATCGAAACATTGTGAAAGGGAGCTGTTATAAATATATATATTATTTCCTGTCAAATTAATTTTCATTTCAATGGTGTGTGCGCGTGTGTGTGTGCGTGTGGGTGTGTGTGGGCAATTTATGCAAATATTAGCAAAGCTCAATAACAAAAACAGCAGCCGCAAACACATATAGTTCGAGGGAGAGAAAAGGAAAGAAGATGACAGTGAGAGTGAGAGAGAGAGAGAGAGAGAGAGAGAGGCTGTAAGTCGTAGCTCAAGTTGAAGATAATTTAAGCCTTTGCTGAGAGTAATTTGCATCCAATTATTTGTAGCTGCCCAGTAGCTGCCAACAGCAATGGCAACACGTCCCATAATAATAATAAGCACAATATTATTATTATTGTCATTATTATTATTACTTTTATTGCTGGTCCTCAGCTTAGACATCGTTCAGTGGTCAGGTAAACGTATTTACTGTTGTCAACACGAGACTTTAAGTCCATCGAACGAACGCATTTGCAACCATTTGCATTTGCTCGAATTGTTGTTCGGGCAATTCCTTGGCCTTTTGCATATTAAATAATATTTGTTTCTCTCTAATCGTCTTATGAGCTCGAAATGTCCTTCTAAATATGCAGTTGAAGTTTTGACGACTCTCGTCCAATACATCTATATATCAGCTGTTTAAAATAATTAATGTTGCGGTCGGACTTGCTTGTGATGTGCTAGTTAAATTTAAAAATATAAATAAAAATAAAATTAAAAAATATTCTTTAAAGTTTCCTTTAAAAAGTTCAGATAACAAAATCCCCTGGCTGATTAGCAGGAAGCGTGATTTTTTTTTTAAGAATTTAATGATAATTGTTTTTTTTTTTTTTTTTTTTTTTTTTGCTTTGATAACTCATCCCATTTTGGGATTATCGACAAAAATTGGTCATTTGGCTGCTTCTTTAAGCGTAGTTTGATCAGTATCCCATTTACTGTGTGGACTTCTGAATATATGTATATAACATATACATACATATATGTATATTTGTGTCAGACTGTGCGCACCTTTCTCTCCTCCCTTCTCAATCAATCACATCTTAACTTCAACTCTGTTTATAAATTTTCTACCCAGTCTCAACTTTTATGCTTAATGCAAATTGAACGTATGCAAGCATATTGAAAGGAAACGAACCCGTAATCTATTTGATAATGTATATGGAGTATGTATATAGAGTATATGTATGTTGATTACAATATTAAATAACAGCAGCGCATTAAAATGGCTGCGAATGGATGAAATTTAATACTTTGGCTGGAAATAATTTGCCGCGTGGCATTTAATTAAAAATGCGAGCATGCAACACGTAGTGCGAAATTTCAAATCAACCAATGAATAACTAATTAAACTTGCAATTAAAGTGGGCTTGCGATTAATTAAAGTGACCGAACTGAAGCTGCCAAACACTCGACAGGCCAACAGAGAAACCGACAGGCATATTGAATATTGATGAACATTGAATTAAATAGCTGCGGCCCCTTAGGACAAAACAAATTTAGTTTCTCATTATGCTGCCTCTTTAAATATATATCGTATATCGTATACAGTATGTCGTATATGTATATGTATATGCATATATTTATTTCTTTTTTCGTCCGCATTCATTACTGCGTGGAGCATTATTCAATTTAAATACATTTAATTTATAAATATTTCAATAGCTGCATAATAAATGGGCTCCCACATGGCTGAGAGCCACAAAAACGTTAAAACGCTTTAAACTATTTCGAAATGCTGGAATAAAGTTCAAAGTTGAGTTCAGATGCTTTTAACATTTGCCCTTCCAAGCCTAGCCAGAGATGGTATCTTGTTTTAGCATTTCCGATTGCTGTTTTTGGGCTTTCGCCTAAGAAAGTTTGAGCTAAAAATAGCTTTGCAATTAGTAGGCAACATTGGTTGTGGGCATTTTTCATATACCCTGCACGCAGCAAATGGGTAGAAAGGGTGTATTATGGCTGTAGATACATGGAGCATATACAATTAATCACTGACAATCAGTTAGCTTGAATGTTTTATTTTTTGTCGAGTATATCCGATTACAACTGATTAATCTAAACAATATTTTCTTAAATATGTTCTTCTATATCAATATATGACAACTCTCCAAGGAAGTTTGAGTGCGATCTTGTGCACTCACCGCGTGACTTGGTCTTAATAAAGCGTAGAGTTCAGAAACTAACGGATTCGAGTGTATTTGAGTTCTATATGCCAAATTCTATTTAACACATTTTCAAGCTATTTGCTGTTTGTTGGCCAAGTCAATGCAAAAAGCTTTAGCTCTCTGCACTTTTACGGGCATATTTCTAGTAATACAAAACAGCGGCAGCAAGAGCAACAATAACAACAACAATGGCAACTAGATGATGAAGCAGAAGAAGAGGTAGCAACGGCCATGAATATTAAGCACATTTTGACTTTTGTGCATAGATGTTTTTAGGCGGTAACTGTTGGTGTGGGCGTGGCGTGCGCTGTCATGTTCGTATATGCGAACTCCTAAGGAAGTCCCTCGCAGGGAGGCGAGGCACACAGAGTGTGCGTGTGTGTGTGTGTGTGTGTGTGTGTGTGTGTGTGTGTGTGTGTGTGTGTGTGTCAGTGTAGGTACTTTCACATCATGGCACATTACCATTCATGAAATGCAATTTCATAGCAAAAGAATACGCACACACACACACACACATAGATAATTGTGCGCACTTTCGCTTAGATACAAAGTGCTGCCCCATTCACACACCCATTTTGTGCGAAGGAGATAGCATTGGTGTGTGCGAGCGAGTTGGCTGGAGTGAAAGCAATCATAAAGTGCTTCTTTTTGCCTCAATGATTTTTAGGCCTAACACATTAATGTGCATGGTATGTATGTATGTGTGTGTGGGTGTGCGTTTATTAGAAGCTTATCTTGCTGATTGAAAGCGACGTGTGTGTGTGTGTGTGTATTGATATGCATATGAAAGGAAGCCACCAGCTATCAACAGATTTGGCAGTCTCATGCAATAGAAGATACCCTGCACGCAGATGTGTATGAGAGAGGGATCGAGAGAGAGACATAGAGAGAGAGAGAGTGAGAGAGAGACACAGAGATCAAGAATATTTATATATATATATATATATATATATATATATATATATATATATATATATATATATATATATATATATATATATATATATATATATATATATATATATATATATATATATATATATACCACGCCTAGTTTTGCCTGTTACATACATTTTAAGAAAACCATTTTCAATGGGTTCAGGAACAAATGGGATACACAATGAGATCTGCAGATGGAGCGGGACCTTGAACTGAATTGGTCTGGTCTGGCTGAGCGGCGCCAAACAGTAGCTTTACCTACCAATTACTTTTAATGCTATAAAGCACTAATGAAACATTAAAACGTTATGCGAATTTCCCATTGAACCACTCTCATATCCACCAAAACTAAACGCTCCGACGTCTAAGTATCATGTACTTCATTTTTATTGCTTGATATCGATAGCTCATGAAGATACACTTTCATTGGAACTCAAGGAATTGCATTTTCATTTGAAAATCTAACATACAGTATTGAGATTATTCAGACTTGGATTTATCTGATGAGTCATTGTCGCTGCTAGTGGTATCGGATAGATGCAGTTCGGCCAGATTTGGCAGATCTAAGTCTTCAGAGACCACCTCGTATTCCACACGCGATGCCTCGTTATCCATGCGCAACAGGCGAACGACCTCACGCTCCACATCTGGGTCTATCGGCTCGACAGGCTTATCTTTCATAGCGTTCATCATACGACGCCTACGTACATTACGAAGCGGCGGAGTCAGGCCATGGGGCAACTGGCATTTTTTGTCCACTTTCACGATATCATTACCACTCTCTTTGTCTGGCGACATCGAAAGTTCCCTTCCAGTGCATATGTCACCCAGTGATTGGCCAGGCATCTCCACTTCGCCCGGCGACCACAAATCAAGTGGCATCATTTCAACCGGAGTTTTCCTTTCGATCAGCATCTCCTGGCCGGCCGACTCCTGCATTAATACCGGTGTCTCGACCGTAGTATTTTTGCGCGGTCTTCCACGCTTCTTGAGTACCGGAGCTTGCATTTCGATCGGCATCTCCTGTCCGGCCGACTCCTGCATTTCTACCGGCGTCTGCACCTCGATCATAGTATTTTTGTGCCGTTTTCCACTCTTATTTTTTTTCTTTTTTTTGTTTTTTTTCTTTTTTTTGTTTTTTTTAACTTGTTTTTCATTCAGACATTCACTTTCCTCATTCGTTTGTTGAAGCTCTTCCGCACCCATTGCTTGCTCCTCTTTCCCATCCTTTGGTAGATCCTTATCCTTTGGTGTCTTTTCTGAGCAAATAAGCATTTGATGGATATCAGCCGTTTTATATAGATTGAGATTGTCAGTTGTCTTATAGCTCTCTACTAGGGTGGGCAAATCAACCAGTTTGGCGTTCAACGGTGTTTTGTTCACCCACACCTGACCGGTTCGCATATCGTCGTTCATCTTAAGGGATAAAACCTCATCGACATTACCCTCTTCTATGGCCTTATGTATAGCTTGCGCGAGATGCTGAAATTACATACGGAAAATAAAGCATAATGCACAAAACTGTTATATTTGATTTTTACCTCTGGAAACCGTATGATGAACTGATTTTCCAGCTCCCCGAGATCCTCCTCCTCAGAACTTGGCTGAAAATTATTCGACATTTTTATTTCTTTATTTTCCTTTTTTTTTTTTTGTGCGTTCTCAAATTTATATGAACAGCACATATCAAATCAGCCAAATGACATTTCCCTACAAATAGTGTTGATAAACATCAGTTGTATGTCGATATAATCGTTTAAAATGCGATAGGACATTATTTGACTTGCTTTGACAACTTGACTGCTATTCACAACTCAGCGGATGAGGAAAATATAAGCGTAGACCTTGCCGGTATTATCTTGCGATTTCAGTTGGACTTGAAATGAGTTGATAGCGAAAATTCTAACTACACCACTTAGAGCTATGCAGCAATTGAAGGAGCTTCTTCATAGATTCTTTGCCATTCATAGATTTCTCAAATTTTAGGTTTTCCAGCTTTAAAGCCGCTAAGGGCTAGCCCTCCAGCATCCCTTACTGCAGCATGTAGTCAGGGTTTTATTAGCACTTCCAATAGCTGTCCATTCATATTTAGTCGGCAAATCAGTTCATTACTTCATTCCATAATAAAGAGTCGTGTCTTCCTCTTATGATTTTGTATGTATATTCGTACGAAAATATATTCCATTTTTAACACAAAAATGTATGAAATTTTTAATTTGCACAAGTCTCTAGAATTTACAAATGTATGGGTGAGAAGGTGGACATAGGGGCAGGGGGTGAACTTTAACTAAAATCAAAATTCTATAAAATACATATCAATCTGCATTTCAAATTAAGAGACTCTAGCTCTAAAGGTGTAGGAGAAATAATTTAATAACTGATTTTCGATAAGGTTTTTAATAGATAAAAAATTAAGTGCTGGGCTATAGATTTTTGAAGATAAGCACACTATACATACGAACAATTAAAAAAAAATTTCAAGTCTCTAGCTCTTATATCTTGTGAGATCGACGCGTTCATACATACGGACGGACGGACAGACGGATGACGGAAGACTGACAGACGGACAGACGGACAGACGGACAGGGCTAAATCGACTCAGCTCGTCGCCTTGATCAAGAATATAAATACTTTATGGGGTCTGCCACGCCTCCTCCTGCCTGTTACATACATTTTTACAAAACCATTATACTCTGATTTCCCATTTTCAATGGGTTCAGAATATACAAATAAAACCCATTGGCAAAAGGCGAGTTGAAGGCCAAAGCAAACAAGTCAAAAGGCAAAGCAGAACAAATGGGATACACAATGAGATCTGCAGATGGAGCGGGACCTTGAACTGAATTGGTCTGGTCTCCACTTCGCCCGGCGACCACAAATCAAGTGGCATCATTTCAACCGGAGTTTGCATTTCGATCGGCACCTCCTGTCCGGCGGACTCCTGCGCTAATACCGGCATCTGCACCTCGATCATAGTGTTTTTGCGCGGTCTTCCACGCTTCTTGGGTACCGGAGTTTGCATTTCGATCAGCATCTCCTGGCCGGCCGACTCCTGCATTAATACCGGTGTCTCGACCGTAGTATTTTTGCGTGGCCTTCCACGCTTCTTGGGTACCGGAGTTTGCATTTCGATCAGCATCTCCTGGCCGGCCGACTCCTGCAGTAATACCGGCGTCTCGACCGTAGTATTTTTGCGCGGTCTTCCACGCTTCTTGGGTACCGGAGTTTGCATTTCGATGGGCATCTGCTGTCCGGCCGACTTCTGCAGTAATACCGGCGTCTCGACCGTAGTATTTTTGCGCGGTCTTCCACGCTTCTTGGGTACCGGACTTTGCATTTCGATCAGCATCTCCTGGCCGGCCGACTCCTGCAGTAATACCGGCGTCTCGACCGTAGTGTTTTTGCGCGGTCTTCCACGCTTCTTGGGTACCGGAGTTTGCATTTCGATGGGCATCTGCTGTCCGGCCGACTCCTGCAGTAATACCGGCGTCTCGACCGTACTATTTTTGCGCGGTCTTCCACGCTTCTTGGGTACCGGAGTATGCATTTCGATCGGCATCTCCTGTACGGCCGACTCCTGCAGTAATACCGGCGTCTCGACCGTAGTATTTTTGCGCGGTCTTCCACGCTTCTTGGGTACCGGAGCTTGATGCTGAAATTACATACGGAAAATAAAGCATAATGCACAAAACTGTTATATTTGATTTTTACCTCTGGAAACCGTATGATGAACTGATTTTCCAGCTCCCCGAGATCCTCCTCCTCAGAACTTGGCTGAAAATTATTCGACATTTTTATTTTTTTATTTTATATTTTTTTTGTGCGTTCTCAAATTTATATGAACAGCACATATCAAATCAGCCAAATGACATTTCCCTACAAATAGTGTTGATAAACATCAGTTGTATGTCGATATAATCGTTTAAAATGCGATAGGACATTATTTGACTTGCTTTGACAACTTGACTGCTATTCACAACTCAGCGGATGAGGAAAATATAAGCGTAGACCTTGCCGGTATTATCTTGCGATTTCAGTTGGACTTGAAATGAGTTGATAGCGAAAATTCTAACTACACCACTCAGAGCTATGCAGCAATTGAAGGAGCTTCTTCATAGATTCTTTGCCATTCATAGATTTCTCAAATTTTAGGTTTTCCAGCTTTAAAGCCGCTAAGGGCTAGCCCTCCAGCATCCCCTACTGCAGCATGTCAGGGTTTTATTAGCACTTCCAATAGCTTTCCATTCATATTTAGTCGGCAAATCAGTTCATTACTTCATTCCATAATAAAGAGTTGTGTCTTCTTCTTATGATTTTGTATGTATATTCGTACGAAAATATATTCCATTTTTAACACAAAAATGTATGCAATTTTTAATTTGCACAAGTCTCTAGAATTTACAAATGTATGGGTGAGGGGGTGGACATAGGGGCAGGGGGTGAACTTTAACTAAAATTAAAATTCTATAAAATACATATCAATCTGCATTTCAAATTAAGAGACTCTAGCTCTAAAGGTGTAGGAGAAATAATTTAATAACTGATTTTCGATAAGGTTTTTAATAGATAAAAAATTAAGTGCTGGGCTATAGATTTTTGAAGATAAGCTCGATATGCACACTATACATACGAACAATTAAAAAAAAATTTCAAGTCTCTAGCTCTTATATCTTGTGAAATCGACGCGTTCATACATACGGACGGACGGACAGACGGATGACGGAAGACTGACAGACGGACAGACGGACAGGGCTAAATCGACTCAGCTCGTCGCCTTGATCAAGAATATAAATACTTTATGGGGTCTGCCACGCCTCCTCCTGCCTGTTACATACATTTTTACAAAACCATTATACTCTGATTTCCCATTTTCAATGGGTTCAGAATATACAAATAAAACCCATTGCCAAAAGGCGAGTTCAAAGTCAAAGCAAACAAGTCAAAAGGCAAAGCAGAACAAATGGGATACACAATGAGATCTGCAGATGGAGCGGGACCTTGAACTGAATTGGTCTGGTCTGGCTGAGCGGCGCCAAACAGTAGCTTTACCTACCAATTACTTTTAATGCTATAAAGCACTAATGAAACATTAAAACGTTATGCGAATTTCCCATTGAACCACTCTCATATCCACCAAACTAAACGCTCCGACGTCTAAGTATCATGTACTTCATTTTTATTGCTTGATATCGATAGCTCATGAAGATACACTTTCATTGGAACTCAAGGAATTGCATTTTCATTTGAAAATCTAACATACAGTATTGAGATTATTCAGACTTGGATTTATCTGATGAGTCATTGTCGCTGCTAGTGGTATCGGATAGATGCAGTTCGGCCAGATTTGGCAGATCTAAGTCTTCAGAGACCACCTCGTATTCCACACGCGATGCCTCGTTATCCATGCGCAACAGGCGAACGACCTCACGCTCCACATCTGGGTCTATCGGCTCGACAGGCTTATCTTTCATAGCGTTCATCATACGACGCCTACGTACATTACGAAGCGGCGGAGTCAGGCCATGGGGCAACTGGCATTTTTTGTCCACTTTCACGATATCATTACCACTCTCTTTGTCTGGCGACATCGAAAGTTCCCTTCCAGTGCATATGTCACCCAGTGATTGGCCAGGCATCTCCACTTCGCCCGGCGACCACAAATCAAGTGGCATCATTTCAACCGGAGTTTTCCTTTCGATCAGCATCTCCTGGCCGGCCGACTCCTGCATTAATACCGGTGTCTCGACCGTAGTATTTTTGCGCGGTCTTCCACGCTTCTTGAGTACCGGAGCTTGCATTTCGATCGGCATCTCCTGTCCGGCCGACTCCTGCATTTCTACCGGCGTCTGCACCTCGATCATAGTATTTTTGTGCCGTTTTCCACTCTTATTTTTTTTCTTTTTTTTGTTTTTTTTCTTTTTTTTGTTTTTTTTAACTTGTTTTTCATTCAGACATTCACTTTCCTCATTCGTTTGTTGAAGCTCTTCCGCACCCATTGCTTGCTCCTCTTTCCCATCCTTTGGTAGATCCTTATCCTTTGGTGTCTTTTCTGAGCAAATAAGCATTTGATGGATATCAGCCGTTTTATATAGATTGAGATTGTCAGTTGTCTTATAGCTCTCTACTAGGGTGGGCAAATCAACCAGTTTGGCGTTCAACGGTGTTTTGTTCACCCACACCTGACCGGTTCGCATATCGTCGTTCATCTTAAGGGATAAAACCTCATCGACATTACCCTCTTCTATGGCCTTATGTATAGCTTGCGCGAGATGCTGAAATTACATACGGAAAATAAAGCATAATGCACAAAACTGTTATATTTGATTTTTACCTCTGGAAACCGTATGATGAACTGATTTTCCAGCTCCCCGAGATCCTCCTCCTCAGAACTTGGCTGAAAATTATTCGACATTTTTATTATTATTATTTTTTTTTTATTTTATGTGCGTTCTAAAGTTTATATGAACAGCACATATCAAATTAGCCAAATGACATTTCCCTACAAATAGTGTTGATAAACATCAGTTGTATGTCGTAATAGTTGAATATGCGATAGAGCTGTCGATGATGATGAGCTATCGATTTTTGAAGATAAACTCGATATGCGCGCTATACATACGGACATTAAAAAAAATTTAATGTCTCGAGCTAATATATCTTTTGAGATCGATGGGTTCATACATACGGACAGACGGATAGGGCTAAATCAACTGAGCTCATCGCCCTGCCACAACTCCTTATGCCTGTTACATACATTATACCAAAAGCATTACAATTTTACCCTGATTTCCCATTTAAAGTGGGTTCAGGGTATAATAAAAAACAAAATCCGTTGTACAATCCGTTGTAGCTTGCCTCACGATGTTTATGTAACTCGATTTTACTGTAGAGTTTTGCTCAGTAGAAAATAAAAAACTCAATATTTCTGTTTCGGGGTAATGCCTGTATATAGGGTCTCCATCAATCCAGCGTAGCCTAATATATTATTTGTCTTATTCCAGTTTGGTATAGAGCCCGAATCAACAGAAAAGCAACAGTACTTTTTATAGGGTGCCTATCCTAATAATATCCTGTTATCCTATTAATATTATTTGCCTGACCTAGGCCTAGTAAACTTGTTAACAGCCAACAGTGCTGTTGAAAGCAGGGACTGAATACAGGGTATCTATCAGTCGAGTACACTCTATAGCAGCGCTTTCTACAAATAGTCATATGCCATGCACACTGACACTCTGATCCACAAAAGTTACAGAGAAATTCGGAGAACTTCTTGAAAAATTGTTTTGGAAAATGAAGTAGGTCGCAGTTCCTGGAGCTCACTAGAGAGCTATTTATAGACTTTTCAATTAATACAATTCTAGCGTTAATTTCGTTGCTAATACGGGTATCAGTAGATAGTTTCACCGCTACACTGCATACACACACGCATATCCACAGAGAGGGAGGGAGGGAGGTATGGGAGAGTAAGCGAGAGAGTCGGAATTTCTAAAGATATTTTCAAGTTCGTTCAGAGTTGTTTCAATTTCAGTTCTAATTATGTATGCATGCGTATTAGGAAGGCAAAACTTCTGTTGCCAAAAACTGGTATACAGCAGTTGCCACAACAGGCCACGCCCCTCGCCCCACGCTCTACACTCCACACTCCTGCTGCTGGGCCAGGGCCTGTTAATTAGCGTGGCGCAGCAAATGGCTGCCGCATCGACCAACTTTGCTGATAATGAAAATCGCTCCGTTCCATTCCCGACCCGCTTCCTCTGCCCGCCTCTCCATCCAATTGTCGTTTCGTTCTCGTCGGCAGCAAAGTTGCGAAAAACTTTCATCAAAGGTTACAATTTGTGCTACGGGGCCTTTGTTTTGACATGAGCGCTGCTGGGGTAGGTGTGGCAAGAAACCAGTCGCATTGCCAGAGCGACACTGAGAACGGAGCCGAACGGTTACTTCAAGCTGCCCTGTCAATGGCACCTGATTATTTAACTACGTGGAATTTCGAGCAGCGACTGAGGCTTGCCACTTCTACAGCCTGTCACAAACTTGACTCAATTATTGTTTTCGAAATTTTCGAAAGTATTTTCTGGAAGTGTTCTCTTATTGAGTAGGGCGAACCAGCTCTGCATACATGTATATGGCCGGTGAAGTGGAAAAGCGCTTTAATCTCTTTCATCTATACCGCTCTCTCTCTCTCTCTCTCTCTCTCTCTCTCTCTCTTTCTCTCTCTCTCTCGCTCTCTCTTCTTATTTCTTATCCATCCCTCTCTTTTTGTCACAATCTAACTCTGGCCCTGCATCTCTCTAGCTTAATATTTCTGATTTTCTCTGCCTATCTCTCTTTAGGTCTTTCTCTCTAGTCTTCGCTCTTTCTCTTTTTCAATGTGATTTTCTCTCTTTTCTTCTTTATTTCATTTACTCTCGCTCCCTTTCTGTCTCTCTCCCTCTATATCTATCATCTTCTCTAACTTTCTATCTCTCGCTCTCTTTCTCTCTCTCTCTCTCTCATTCCCTGTGTTGTTTTCTTACTCTTAGTCATTATATCTCTTTCTGTCTTCCTACCTTTATCTCTCTCACACTTCATATTTACCTTATCTCTTTTTCTCTCTCATTCTTTATCTGTTTTGAAGACCCACTTTTATCGTTCGTCACGCTCTTAACTCACTTTTCGCAAAGCTTGTCAATCTTCTACTATGTTTTGGTATTAACCATTTTATTTGTCATTCCAATCGTTTTTCTTTACTTTTCCACTATTTTGTCCTTTCGTGCTTTTCTATTTTCGCACTTTGATTTTGATCGTTGATCGATTATGCTTAAGCAAGTTCGCTCAATAAGTATCTTTTGCAAGAGATGTTTTTATTACTTTCCTATTCGCCCTCACGTTTCAATATCTGTTCTCTCTCTGTCTCTCCGATTCTATGCCGGCTCTTTCTAACGGACAGTTGGCCTCTTTGCTTGTTCTTCTGCTTTCAATAAACATCCTGTCCGCCGTTGATTTCCGTTTCGCAACTGCCGCCTTCTTTATCCACGTCTTCTGCTCGAGCCATAAGTTGATGTCTATTGTGTATGTGTGTGTGTGCGAACGAGTGTATGTGTGTGTGTGAGCGTGTGTGTGTGTGCATGAGTAAGGGGGTAGCAAGTGGAGCGTATAAGTAAATGGCGCGACCGAAAATAAATACGAGGCAGCAAAATGAAGCCGCCAGCAGCAGAGGGCCAGGACCAAGACCAGGCCAGGACAAGGACCTGCCCCAGAGTCAGCCAGTCAGTCAGCTGCTACAAAGCAGGCAACCTTCTGGGCAGCCACCAGGTTAGTCACTGCCAGGTGCTCTGTGTGTCTGCGTGTGTCTGTGTGTCTGTGTGTGGCAGGGAAAATGAATAACAACAAGCAACCGCCGAGTCAGTGGAAAAGGCCACATGGCAATAAAGTAAAATGCCCGCCCTGTGCCACTTAATTTGTTTAAAGCCCCTATTGCACAAGTCTCGAGAAGTAGCTTAAAGAGTTGTGCAGCGCTTTCAACTGGCTGAGCAGACTATGTGCTCCACGTCCGCCCACCTACGAATACTTCACGTTCTGCAGACAGGTGAAAATATAACTCAACTCCTAGCAAGACTTCTCTGGCGAAAATTGACCGATAGCAAATCGATAAATGAGAACATGTTATTTTTCGACTAAATTAAGCTCTCAGAATCTTGCTTAACTAGTTGCTTGGGCAATAAGAAGTCATTAGTAAACAAAAAGCTCAACTGACGGTCGATTGCCAATCATCTATAACTGATGATGGATCATGCGGGGACCTCGAAATGCGGAACGATAAGCAAAAGATAATTTTTGATTTTGTTATCGATAGACATGTAAAGGGATAATCTCTGTAAGAATGAAGGATGGAAATCGACAAATTTGATCAAACATAGAAAGGTTAGAGACTCCGTTTACTCGCTTTCTCTCTCGCTTTCCCTCGCTCTCTCTCTCTCTCTTTTTCTCTTCCTCTCTCTGTCTCTCTCTCTCTCCCTCACTCTCCCTATCTGTCTTTTTAGACTGCATCTCACTCTTGTTTTTATACATTCTCACTCTCTCTCATTTCAACTATCGTATGCAACACTGTGAGCTCTTTCTGTCCGCCGTCAATCGCCGCATTGTCATATTTAATTTCCGAACATTTTAAGCAAGTTTTGCACCCACAATTTCCGTCATGTTTTTATTTTGTCCCGCTTTCTCCTTTTCTCTCTCGCTCGCGCTCTCTATCTTTCTCTCTTCGGCTTTGGTTCTCCCTGTCCGGAGCCTGCAACTGTTTTAGCTCTGGAATAATGATTGATGGTACTTTCGCCGCCTTTGAAACACCGGCAGGTGGGCTGCTCTTCTTGACAATAATTTTTCATGTCAAGCAGCTGCCATTTAAATATTTATAAGCTACCCCCAAAGCACAGGCTCAGCCTCCCAAAAAATCTGCCAAATGCGTTAAGCTTATAAAAAAGAAATAAAAATAAACAAAAGCAAAAAAAAAAAAAAACAAAAGAGAGAATAAATTTGAGACAAATTTCTTATGGTACAAATCGGGCGCGTAAATGCGCTAAATCAACACAACGACAAATTGCAGGAAGGAAGGGGAAATCGGATTCGGCGGGGACTTGTCGAAACTGAAATTGGAAGCTGGGAGCCGTGCAAATCAGGTCGATATCTGCCTTTACACTTATTCAATCAAAATCAAAATAAATCAACGACAACAGAGCACCCAGAGCAGCTGAAATACGAAGGAGGGCTGAGATTTGAAAATATGAATATGTGAAACTCGCCTCCGATACATGCCTACGAATATGGCCATGACAGAGATATATCATATAGAAATCGTATAATTTATATGATTTATTTTTTGTATTTTTACACAAGACAAAAAATAATATCAATTAAAATATAAAAAATATTGAATTAATTCTAAATTTTATACTTATAGGTATATATGTTCTAGGTATCATAAAAGGAAAGGCTTTAGTATAATTGTATAAGTTTATTATAAGACAACCAGATCACGAAACAACTGAAACTAATTTGAAGACAGTCTATTTGATATATACATGAAATCCACAGATAAAATGGTATAGCTTTGCATGGCTAGCTTAAAAGTAAAAGAAGAAAACTAAGAACTTTCAAAGTCCAAGCCATAACTCGTTCGAAAGAAACTGTCTAGCATGCCAGATGCTTTGAAAATATGGCTCAAGAGAAATCTATAAGCCAGTTGACACTGCCTCTAAGCATTTTGGGGGCAGTTCTGATGGGGCACAGTAGAGTAGTTGGAGCAGCTGCCATCAGTTGTCGAATGTGGCTTTAGCAGAGCTAGGCCAGGGCTGCCCACAGCTCGATTGATAAGCAAATATTGAGTGCAAACAAATTGCAAGTGCGACTTGTCAATATATAGATATATACATAAATATGTATATATAAACCTTGAGCTACCCACTCTCTTTATATCTCTCTCTCCCGCCCTCTCTTCTCTCTCTCTCTCTCTCTCTCTCTCTCTCTCTCTCTTTCTTCCTCTTCAAATTGCGCTGCCTGTGTTTTCCCATCTGATTTTATTTGCAATCAAAGTGCTTTCGCTCGCTCGCTTCCCCCCTCATTTGTCCAGCCATAAAATTGCTCATCTTGCAGCTGCTTTATGACACAGCGCACCACCCCCACTTCTCCCGACTCCTCATTCAGTCAGTTCCGGAATTCCGATTGCCTCCCGGAATTGTTTATTCCCATGCACATCAAATAACACATGCAGCTCAATGGGTTTGTATTAGCTGCGATTGCACTGCCTCAGCCACCAGCTGATCAAACACATTTCGCATTTACGCAAATTGTTCTGCTCGAATCTTTAAGTTGCACTTTTAAGAACTTTCTCAAATGCTAACTATATAAGTGTTTATATGGCAACTTAATCCAAGGTTAATACATGTAAAACATTTTCCAAATGCAGACAGCATCGATGGCCCCAACGTAGATCGTGTTCCTTTTTTTATTTGATTTTATTTTTTTTGCTTTTTTTAAAATCTTTTGCCCAACCGTCGTCTTAGTGTTTTCCCCATTTAATTCAGTGTGTTTATTTTTAGTCCCCGACAACTAGGAAAAATCAATATAATCATTTAAGACTAAATTTCTTACGTAAGGATATTTTTTACCTATTTTTATTCCGGTCTTCATTAGGTTGGCTGAAAATAAATGCATGAACATAAAGTACAGTTGGTTTTTAATAATTTAATTGAATCATATCTGTAATCGATACAAATTTTGTTTTCCTACATTTTTAAAAAATTTATTTTTGTTTTAATTTATAATTTTGTGAAACCCAATTAATTAGAAATAAAAATATTAATTCAGATTAAATAAAAAAAAAAAATAATAAAATATATTATATATATTGAAAATAAAAAATTATTTACAAATTAAATAGTAAATAATTGAAACAAGTTGATTGCTATTAATTTAATAATTTAAATATTTAACGTAAGCTTAAAAAAAATTAGCATAAATGTCAAAAAAAAAGACCAAGCATAAAAATATTGATTGTTATACTTAAAACAAAATACGTGCAAATATAAATATATACTCAAGCAACATTAAAAGCTAGGGTATATTTTAGTTGAGTTCAATAAACATTCGCATAGTGCGATTGACAGGCTAAGATGAAATGCTTTCAAGCTCAATTTTACATAATTGAAAGACATTAGTGCGTATCAATATTGAGTTTCGGCTTGGTAAACAACGACAGATACATCGAAAGGGAGAGAGAGAGAGAGAGAGGGAGAGAGAGAGAGAGAGAGGGAGACAGGGAGCGAGCGAGTAGGAAATAAGGAAAACCGAATGGTTGTGAAAAATTCTTTGGCATTTGGGCAAATGCGATTAAGCTGCCATCAGCAGGGACCGCAAATAAGAGTTATGAGTTTAAAAAAATTGAGGCACATAGGAGCCTCCAAGAAAAGAGAGGAAAACACACATAAGTTATTTTTTCACGGCAAATTCAAAAAAAAGGATAAACTTTTATTTGCAATTTTTTATAAAAAAATTATTTTTAATTATTATAAATAATTTATATGATAAAAATAAAAAATAAAACATTCACTTTTTCCCAGAGTTCAGAACTTTAGGACATTTTTTACTAATAGTATTGAACAATTTTTTTGTTTGGTATTATTTAAAAAAAAAAAATCACTGGCCGAAGATACCCACTGTGCGTGTGTCATTATGCTTTAGTTCAATCTATCTCGTTCACTCTTTTACGCCTACACATTACCTGCTGAATAGTTACAGAGCAAGTGCACTGCGTAAGTGCCTAAGCATATAATTAAATATACATATGTACATATACATGTACAAATTTACATACATATTATATATCATCTGAAAGGTATTAATACGTAGATTATATATATATGCCTATATATGATCTAGCTCCTTTACTTCAAAAGATATAGCAATTCAATTTTTATTTTCAATTTTTATAATAAAAGTTACGCCATAACTCTTATTTTTAATTTTTATTATAAAAATTGAAAATAAGAATTATGATTTGATTTTTATATAAAAATTGATTTATAATAATTATTTTTGATTTTTATCATATAAATTATTTATAATAATTAAAAATAATTTTTTTTTAATTACTCAAAAAATAATTCTTATTTTTTAATTTTTTCTATAAAAATTATAATCGTTACGGTCCCTGGCCATCAGTTTAATGAACCCAAGCAGAAGGTTCACTGTTTTTTTTTCCATCCCCCTTTTTTTTTTTTTTTTTTGGGCTGACGTTGCCAAAGTTGAGCTAGCTCTTCAGTTGCTGTTTTTGGACGCTTGAGTTTGGTTTTTGGGTTAAGGGAGCACGCACTTATTTCATCATTGTGCCTGACATGCCTGCTCAATGTCCTGTTGCTGTGTGTTATTGTTATTGTTTTGCTGCTGCTGCTGCTACTGCTTCTACTGCTACTCCTGCTGGTAGTGCTGCTGGCCTGGTCGAGTTGGCAGCCTTCATCAATCATACGCAACGTTGACACGTGTTCAGATGGTGTAAAGAAAACTACGACTCGAGAGCCAGCGTAACAGCAGCAACAAATTTACGCTCCACAACTTTTCGCTTAGTGTCATAACTGGGCTTTAATGAAGCGCGTCTGCTGCCTTATCCATTGCAAGGCGCTGTATCACTCCTTTTCTGCTTTCACATCATCTTTGTATTTTGGGTCAGATCTGAGACAGCAGTTGGCAGGCGGAAGGCCCAGCAGCAGTAGCAGGAGCAGGATCAGGAGTAGGGGCAGCAGCAGAGACAGCAGCAGCAGCAGATGTAGTTGCAGTCACCGTGGAAGCCATCGCAACAATTACAAAACTTCTAAGCCGAGTTGCATCCGATTACGCGTCGAATGAAAAACAGAGAAAACGCCAGCAAAGAGAGAGAGAGAAGGAGGCAGAAGACCTGGCTAAGAGCCAGCGATAGTTGCAAACAATGACGGTGCAGTGTGATGCAGTGTGGCCCAGCGTGTTGGCTCAGTGTTGCGAGCTACGACAACATTCATAAAGTATGACAAAAAATAAGCGCAAAGTTTTATTTAACCGAGGCTTAGAAACAACTTTTCAAGATAGCAAGCCGAGCAAGCCGCACTCAAGATATATTTATTCACTCTATGTAGCTACGTACTTAAAAAAAAAAAAAAACAAACATAGTATTTGATTTAAGATTGCACTGTAATACTTAACTTAAATCTCGGCATCCGCATTTGGGAAACAGAACCAAGAAAATCTTAGGGCTGACAAACGTTGCGTATGATTGATATGAAAAGAGCCTTGCACATAGTATAGGGAAATTTGCTTATATTCACTAAGAGTTGCTGCTATAGAATATTTGAAATAAATAGATATTTATAGTAATGAATTTCAGCATTGACATCTTACTCTAGCTCATGAAATCAAAAGTGAAATGAAGTCAAAGAGAAATGCAAGATATCAAGAATTGTAGAAAATGAAACTCAAAATTGAATTGACCGCATTTGAGCACAGGAGATACACATACTTATCATGTAGTACAGCATATACAAGTAGAGTATCAGCATAGTAGAATATGCCAGTTTTGCAGGTACACCTACATAAAATATATTCTTCGATAAATATAGATTTTGCAAACATTTTTATCAATGAACAAGGTCAAGCCGCTCTCTCTTAAATTAAATTCCTCTATCGTGCAGCTGACAGCCACCTCAATATTTATAATTAGAGCTTGAATTAGTTGAACATATATAAATACATTTATATTGTAAGGCTATATCTAAGTATCTTCAACAATGCTGCAGGTAAGGCCAAACGTTTAAATGCCAAACAAGGCGTGAGCTTGAAGAAAGCAATGTAGACGATATTTGTTGTGAAAGCTATTGAAAGTGAAAGTGTTTGGATGAGCTGACTGTGATTATCTGTGTGAGCACTTGGCCTTTGGTTGAATCAGAGCAGAGCTTGTTAAGGCACTGAGCCAGTAGACGATAGGGAGAGAAAGAAAGAGTGCGAAAGAGTCTTAAATATATATATAAATATATATACGCATAAATTCATGGACTTTGACTGCCAATTATTTGTCGGACTGCAAGTTCTGGTTGGGCGTGGGCAGAGTGGGCTAGGGCTAGGCTGTTGTCCTGAGACCGACCGTGTCGTATTTTGTTCAAACTTAATATTTACATGCCACGAACGCAACTGAGCGCAGAGCCATCCAGCAAACAGGCAGGAGGCACTCATGCAGACAGACGGCCAAGGAGAGAGAAGGTGGTAAGGTGGCTGGCAGGCAGGCAACCAGGCAGTCGAGCAACAAATTCTTGTCATTTGCAGCTGCTTTTGAGCAGTTTTGCCTACTTCACAGCGACAACACAATGCACAACAGGGGCAGGGGCAGGGGCTGGGCGGTGCCTTGTGTACGACAGTTGAGCGTCAACTTTGTTGGCTAGAAATGACAACTTCAAGTTCATAAAAGCGCAACTAATGTGCATAAAATACTTTTGGATACGCACAGCAAGAGATAGAGAGAGAGAGAGAGGGAGAGAGAAAGACAACACACACACACACACACACACCTATTTTATAGCCCCTCCACACAGCTTGCCGCCCCTTTGCCATCAGCACCCTTACAGTTGGCATTTTATTTGCGCTCTTCCCTTTCATATTTCGTAAACAAACATCAACGTAAAACTTTGCCTTTTCTTTTTCGCATTTGCCGCAGCTCCAACCCCCCCCTCTCTGCCCTCATCCCTAGTCGCTGGATGGGGAATGGGAGCCTTCAACTAACTTCGCGATATTCTTCTGTCTCCTGCCGCTGATTGGTGTCATCTTTTGCGTGCCCTCATTTTATTGTATGGACTGGTATAAAATTTGTTTTTCTCTTCCCCATTTCCTTCCCCATTCCCTTGCTCTTTATTCTTCCATTTTTTCCCTCCTTGCTGCTCACCCGAAACTCTGAATATCCTAGATCTCGGTTATGGGTTCGATGTGGGGCATGCTAAACGAAGCTTCCTGTTTGCTAAGCAGGCACAGTGTGAAAGGCGTGGGGATCACTATGCTCTGAGGCGTTTCCCACTTGACAGTGGGCCAAAACGCATGAGAAAGTAACGTTTACAGAATGTGCGCCAAATGAAGCAGCAAATAAATGCATATTATATATAGCCTTTCGGCATTTTAAATATTGCTTAAAGAGATGCTCAAATCAATAAATACAATTATTGCTGTGGGTATGTATGCTGTATGCTGTATGCTGTATGCTGTATGCTGTATGCTGTATGCTGTATGCTGTATGCTGTATGCTGTATGCTGTATGCTGTATGCTGTATGCTGTATGCTGTATGCTGTATGCTGTATGCTGTATGCTGTATGCTGTATGCTGTATGCTGTATGCTGTATGCTGTATGCTGTATGCTGTATGCTGTATGCTGTATGCTGTATGCTGTATGCTGTATGCTGTATGCTGTATGCTGTATGCTGTATGCTGTATGCTGTATGCTGTATGCTGTATGCTGTATGCTGTATGCTGTATGCTGTATGCTGTATGCTGTATGCTGTATGCTGTATGCTGTATGCTGTATGCTGTATGCTGTATGCTGTATGCTGTATGCTGTATGCTGTATGCTGTATGCTGTATGCTGTATGCTGTATGCTGTATGCTGTATGCTGTATGCTGTATGCTGTATGCTGTATGCTGTATGCTGTATGCTGTATGCTGTATGTCATTTTTCATTTCGCGTCTTTTGGATTTATATGGCAATTGATATGGCAACTGTGTCAACTTAATTATTAGTTAAAACTCCCTTTCATTTACAGGGTATACCGGCACTCTTAAATATTATTTTCTCTTTTTCTCAAATTTTTTGTCATTTGTGCAGCATTTTCCAATGAAGCAAACTGAAAGCCAAAACGCAGCAAATAAGTTTCCGAAGAAATCTCGCAGCAAACTTTTCACATTGACATGTTTTGGCTAAGCTGAGAGCCAACAAGCACCAGCTCTACTTTCCTTCCTCTCTTTCTCTTCCGCTCTCCCTCACTTTTCCACCATCTCTATCTCGTTCTCCTCTGCATTTTTCTTTGGCTGCTTGGCTCAGTTACATTGGCAGACCCCAGCGTCAATTTACGCACCCTGCTGCCATTTTGTTTGCCATATTTATGCCATTTATCTGAGCACTCATTGCTGTTGTTGCCCTTTTGCTGGCACACGCCCCTCGCCCCCGTCTACTGGCCGCCGACCCCGCATCCGGCAACTCGACGGCCACCACCCACTCTCAGTTGGTATTGTTGTAATGCATTTGACGCTGGCAAAAGTTTCTTGTTTATATTCGTTTATTGTTTATAAATGGTTGATAAGTGATGCCCGACTGTGCCCCACAGCAATAGCAAAGAGTCGGGTTACCAGTTGGATATCTATATACATTTATATATACATATATATGCTGCGATAGAGAGGGGCAGCTCGAATGGACAGTTGAACAGAGCCATGCCAGGTGCTTGTCAAACAGTTTTGACTTCGCAATGTGCACTTCCAGTTTGGCTTCGAATCGATGCTCGTAATCCGTGAAATCGATAAACATTCACATCAATATTGAGCCAGGGCACTTAACTAACTTTTCCAACAGCTCTTTGCCAAAACGAATATATATACTTATATATGTATTCATTATAAATATTCATTTCACGCTGATGCAGAAATAGTTTATGCTGCGAGCCAATAGATTTGCCATCCAAGCCAAGAATACAGAACATCTTTTAAGTCAAGCCGTTGAATTGAATGAAAAGGCAAATTATATAATAATTACGAACTTAAGAACTAATGATAAAGATCGTATTGCATTTCATTGGAAATTTGAATTTAATCTAACTGACTATTAGGCCTTTGTCCAGAATGAACTAGCTCCCAAACAACATGTTTAACTTGAATAACAATATTTATTTTCAGCTGTAAATAGTCGACATTAGCTGCTTTATAAATTGCATTTGCTTGAAGAAGAGAAATTTGGCTAGAGCCAAAGTTAACGGCAAATCTTAATTTAAACTCGATTAATTCGGACCGCAACAGTTAAAAATTGTTCGTGCTGCGCTTTTTAGTGCTTGCGAACTTGTTCGCAATTTTTGCTGTAGACAAATTCATTTCGCAAGCGGCGCATACCGCTTTGTGGGCCACGCCCACTTCTGTTTGCTCGCCATCATTTGCAGTTGGTGGGCGAAACGCATTCAGGGCACAAATCCATTTATAGCGTGCTGCCCCAACCCCATCCCCATCCGCGCCCCACCCCACCCTCACCCACACCGACATCCAAGCAGCCACCCAAGCTCGGCATTATCTACATTTTTATGCGAAAACTTTTTGCCAAGTGTAGTGAAGTGCAAAAGCAAAAGGCATTAGCCACACCAACCAACCAAGCCAAGCCAGCCGAACCCACCCGAAACCACCCAAACCACCCAACCAAACCCACTCACATTCCGGCAGCAGCAATCCGCAGCCAACTTTCTCATCAAACGCGGTCGACAGCCACGCCCTGGCCCGAGTGGATCGTCCGCAGCTGGCCGTAGCGACTGTGAGAGCCAACAGCAACCGCAATGTTTAGCTAATTTAACTATGTCTCCGAGTCGCTGCCAAACAGCAAACTAATGACACTTGGCAATCCTGAAAGCTCAGCTCAGCCAACACACGGCGAAATTAATTTCGCAACATGAGCAGCAATGGCACGCATCGTACTGACTGCCCAATACACGCCCAGCGAGCAGAAGAGTTGCTTATCATTAAGTTTTGGATTAAGACTAAGATAAAGATTAAGATTAGAATTAAGGCAGGATCTAGCCCAGGACGAATACGAAGATGAGGAGAATTAAATTGAAAAATTAAATTAGAATTACAAAATTGAATAGTTGGATAAAAAATAGAAGAACATTTAAAAGCGACTGTGCAGGGTGTCACATTTGCTCCTTAGCACAGCATAACTCTTCTCACACCGAACCCATATACTCCTTTTCGTTAATTGAGCACGCATTAAGTAAACGTTTTTGGCAGAATGCATATACAGTCTTTTTTTTTTTTTAGCAGGAAAAGGTCAGCCAACTTTTAATAAACAAAATTAGCCAAAGCTGCCGAAGCGTTGGCCATAATAAAAAGCAAGATAAACGTAGAGGGTCACTTACTTTTCCACAGCCCTTCACTTTCAATACCCTAGCTGCAGTTGATAGCGGGCATATGGGTTTTGTACGCAGGCAGCGACAGGCTGCATTCTAATCTATATTTGGGAGCAGGATGAAGAGTTGACTGTATCACTGTAACTGCATGAAATCGATAAATATCGATAGGTTTTCAATTTACTTATATTTATTTATTACTTATCAAAATTGTGTCTAGTTTTGACTCCAAATCATTTACAGCTACAGAATGTTTCCCATTTAGTACAGGAGAACTGCTAGTCGAGCATGCTCGCACACAATACTCATTCAGTTTTTTTTTCCGGTTGAATTTCGAGTCTGTTGAGCCAGTTAACTGTAGCTTAGGATTGAGTGGAAAAGGAGCAACGGGTGGCTGTGCCGGGTGCGAACCATCGTCGGACCTCGTTCTATTTTGTTGTCTTAGGGCAAAGTTTTTCTTTTTTTTTTTTTAGTTCCTTTTTTTGGGCATTTGGCCAAAGGCGCTAACTGTATGCTGCGAACGAGATTTGGAACAGGAAATGCAATGGCCTTAAAACGAGCATGAGAGCCATCAAATTCTAAAGCATCGCCATCAACTTTAGTTGCGAACTAATCTCAACTTATTGCCAGATAATATTTCATGCAGCTCATATTATGTACATATATAAATAAGAAATAATATGAAGAGTAGCGCAGCTCGCCTTAATGGCCTCGACATTTGCTGCATGTTTTGGACTTTTGCTAATCGCCGCATAAAATTCATTTTGAGCTGCAGTTTTGCTTTGCTTGTCGCTTCTCCCTCCATTTGCGTACTTTATTCGTCTTTTTCAACTTGTGCTTCTCTTTTGCTTATTTAGCTTTACCAATTGCTACACTTCACGCTCTGCAATTAAGCTCCTGCTGTCTCTTCCTCATTGCTGGCTTTTAGATTTGGTTTTACTCTTCTCAATTTGCTTCTCTCTTTGGCTCTGCTTCTCGCATTTTTAAATATTATTTAAACTTTGGTTTTCACTTGACTATTTTTAATATCGTCTTTGGAGCTGTTCGCTTTTCTTTTCGCTTCCTGCTGAGCTCTTCTGCCTCCTGCATTGCTTCTTGCTTTGTTGACTTCTTCATCTGAACTATAACTTATCGCTTTGGTTCTTTCTTTACTTTAACTATTGCTCTGCCTCTTCGTATGAAGATTTTCGCACTTTCTAGATACTTTGCATATTAGTTTGCTTCTCACCTTGCTTCTCACCTTGCTTCTCACCTTGCTTCTCACTTAACCTTTCTTGCAGTTATCAGCACTTTGTTTTCTACTCTTCTAACCTACGGTATATTCCTAATATTTCAATAGCATTCCATCGCCACCATGGAAGATGCCCCAAAACCCCAAAAGTAATCAGTGTGATATCCATTTAATGCCCCAATGGGGTGGACCAGGTCGAAAGGCCATGCCTCCCCCTTGTTTGTGTTGACCAACTGTCGCGCAGATAAAACATTGCGCGTCACGTGTAAAGCTCATAAATAAAAGAGCACGCACACACACACACACAGAGAGAGAGAGAGAGAGAGTGTGTGGGAGACAGATGTGGGCGGGGGGAGAGATGCCCACATAAACAGGCATGTTATATAGCTAATTAAAATACAGTGAGAGAAAAAAGTGTAGGCTTAGCGGCTGCCGTTTAATTCGATGCCAAATTTGCATTTGGCTCTTAATCACGATTATGCATAATTAATTTGCATTATGCATAAACACAAATTAATAGACAAAATATGCATATTGCATCAATTAGAGTGAAGTGTGAACTGTGTGAGTGTGTGGCACATACACACCCATACATATGTATATATTCTATATATATATATATATATGCGAGCTCCTTCTGAGGTCTTAATAGTTGAGCCCTGAACCATAAACCGCAAGCTGATAACCTCATTTCATCTTTAAAGCCCCCCAGAACAGCAACAACAATAAATGAAGTTATTGTGAAATATGAAACAAGTCCAAACAAATCCTCGAACAATGGACAGCACAGACGCACACACACACACACATATGAACAGACAGACAGGACGTGTTGAAGCAAAAAGGATTCAACGCTCTACTTGCAATTTCCGTTGGCCGTTTGCACAAAATAAATATATATGTATATACCTATATATATATATATATACGTATATAAAATAAATCTTTGTTTAAATACCCAAAGAATGTTGGCAAACATTTTCCACACACACACGCACGCACTCACATGTGTATGTGTGTGTGGCTCTTAAGGGTCGCTATCATCGCTGCTCGTTGCGAGTTTTGTGCGAAATAAAAGGCAGCCCCATAAATAATATTCAACAGCGTTCAAATCCGCTTTAAAACGAGCTGGGCTCCATAATCAAAAGCACACCCAAGCCCCCCTCGGCCACCCTCTTTCACTCTATCTCACTCTCCCCCTGCTAACACTTGTTCCGGTTGTAGCTGCGCTAGCGCCTGGTCAACGGTCAAAAGCATCAGCAATGGCATCGTCATCGGCATCGGCTATAAACATTAACCCAACACACAAAGGCAGCAACAAAAATGTGCCAAGCGGCACATTCCGGCAACGGACTTTCACATTGAGTCCTTGAGTTCCTGCGTCCTGTGGCAGTCACGTTGCGAAAGCCGATAAGCAGCGCTAGCAGATATATGATCGACGGCGTAGATGCCCTGCATAAGTTTGAAGAATATTTTAACAACAAATACTTCTTCAAAAAAATTTAAAAAAATATTATCAAAATTCAATATTTGTAGGTGAAATCATATGATATATAAGACGAACGTGGATGCCTGAGCTACTTTTAACTAAGTTCACATTCACAATAATTATGCTGATCAAAAAGATTGGCCAATTAGCTAAAAGTACTCAGACTTGCTTATCCTTTGCATAGCTGAAATATTTATCAAGTTGTTGCAACTCAATTGATGTTGCAGGCAGAAAACAAACTCGTCCAGCGTGTTCACTTTATTAGTTGCATTGATTAAATTCGGTTTCATTTAGTTCAGACAGTTGATGTCTCTGGAATGTGATAAAAAACATGTTTCAAATTTAAAGCACGCTTTAGCTTGACAGCAGTGTTAGATATGTGTGTCTCTGTGTGTGTGTGTGTGACAGTCTATCTGCTGTTGGAGAAATACGCCCTAATAACCTACAAAATAGTTGGCTCAGACACAAAACTGCTTTTTGCATATGTGTGCAAATATCGCAGAGTCTAAGCGCGCGCGTATGTGTGTGCGTCTGGGCGTGTGTGTGTGTGTAGGACGGCCGTACGGTCTGCCTTTTCGGGCCACATAACTTGAACTATGCAAAAACAAAATGGCAAAATGAATGACAGAAAAAGAAGTAAAACAAAAACAAAACGCAGAGCCTGATTGACAGCCGGCAGCAGGCAGAAACTGCGACGGCGACGGAGAATTAAAGCCAAAAAAATGTATATAGGAGGAAATATTGAATAGCATAAAGTAAAGAGGGAGATAAGATATGTGGTGTGAGTGGAAGCAAGGAGAGCAGGAGGTGAACGGGGACGCAGCTCGTTTGCCTAGGCAGACACAACTAATCGCAGTTTCTCTGCGCATTTCACAATTTTTGCTTGGCCATTTCGCTTCTAGATTCTCTCCTTTTTTCCCCTTTTTTTTGCCTTTTTTTGCTTTATTCGTTCCTGGCCTTTAGCAAAGACGCAGAGTGAGCGAGATAGCGCGCCGAGCCATCGATGCCAAAGGTTGTGCTCAATGTTTATTGTACAATTTGTAAAGCCTTCTGGCAATATACCAAAATATCTATGACCAGGCCATAACAGGAAGCAAAGCCTGCTATTCAGTTAGCAACAAGTCTGAGAGCAGAAGATACCCTGAAGGCACACAGGAGACAATGATGGTACTGATGCAACTTAAGTGGGACTCGAACTTGTCGAGTGGAAGGTAGAACTAGATAAATTACGCTAGACTTTGTGCTAGTGGTCTAGCAGAAGGAAAGACTGACTAATGATACCCTGCACATTGGCTAGGCAAGTTAAGCTGGACATATTTTGTGAAAGGGCAAAAGGAAGGTACTTGACCCGCAGAATGCTATCCAGCCTATCCTTAGCAACCCTTTACCTATCTGTTCCTCTCCCCCTCTGCACTTCGCATGCAATTCCTAAACTAACTATGCTGGAGCATCCATCAAGATGCCATGCTGCGAGTGTTTGGTTACATGTTCTATATACATGTGTATATATATATATATATATATATGGGCGTGTGTATGCATGTATAGTGCACACCCGCTGCCACCCGCTGCCACCGCCTGACCCACATCTGCCGGCTGACTGAGCATTCAAATCCGTTCGCCTCGCAGATGACTTCATTGCCAGCGTTTCGTATGCAAAAATCGCGTGCTATTCTGCGCTTTCGCTACGTAATTGAAAATCCTGCCAAGAAACGCGCCAATTGGCCCTGTCAAGTGTCAAAAACTAAAAAATAAAAATAAAATAAAAGGTAGCATAGACATCAACTACACTTAGAAGCCAGCCTGGCATGACGGGAAGAGCTGCAAAAAGGCAACTGGTGTTGCAGTCGACTCGAGTGGCTGCAGCATTGGAAAGTTATTTACTTTAGGAAAATCGGTCAAAAAAAAAAAAAAAAAAAAAAAAAAAAAATATATATATATATATATATATATATATATATATATATATATATATTATTGATCGATAATTGCAACTGTCACTGCAGCCAGTGCAACGTTTACAAATGTCAATTGAAGCAGAATCGCAGCAAGCAGCGGTAAAATTCGTAGACAAATCAGATTCTTACTGTCCCTCTCTCTTTCTCTCTCTCTCTCTCTCTCTCTTTCTCTCTCTCTCTCTCTCTCTTTCTCTCTCTCTCTCTCTCTCTCTCTCTCTCTCTCTATAGAGAGATAATATTATGTATAGAGTGAGCGACGCTCAATAAGTTAAAGGGCGAGGTCAAGCGATAAGTCAAAGAAATCAAATGGATTTGCTGATGAATTTATTGCTACTATTGCATTATGTGCCCTCACACTCACAGCAAAGCATATAAATAGATGTGAGTGGGACATAGATATATATGTATATATACGTACACGAAAAGTGACTTAAGCTGCAAAGTTAATATTTAGCCTCAAGGCAAAATATTTGATTGTCAGGCTAACAAGTGGGTCAAAGACATTAAAGCGCGACAGAGAAAAAGGCGGCGAGGGACACTGCGGGCAGGAGACAGGTACAGAGACAAAGCCTGATTAAGGCTAATATAAAATGAGCAGAAAATTTAATATTAATCAAGTCCATTTGGCTGAGCCAGCCAGAGCTAAGAAACGGATTACATAAAACATGAAATAATTTCTTGAAAAAGAGGTTCAGAATTTCGAAGGGAACTGATTCAGATACAAGACTGCACTCAGCTGAAGGAGCTACTGCGATTTGAGTAGAGATCACTTTGAGACATATTTGATTTTAACAATTAATGTATACTTTATATCTGTAAATAAATAGAAAGGATTACCAGTGACAAAACTATGCAAATTAAAGGAAATGTGGGTCTCTAATGTAAGGCAAGCAGAACAGATATATAAAGACATATACGTATATTTATATATTCACTTGATATGCATATCATAGCAGAGCTTATTTGTACACATTACAATATATTCCACTTAGTTTCAGATTAAATTTGCGACAACCAAATTTGATGTTCCAAAACTCATTGTAAATGAAATTAAAAGTTTTGCTTTTTTGCTCCTATTTCTTTCTTCTTTTATGTTTTATTTGTTAAATAACTTAAATTTTACACGTTCGAGGCACCGCCAGCCCTTGCCACACACAGCCCTGCAGCCTTGCCCCTGCTCTGGCCCAGAAGCCGCTTTCAAAGCCAATTCCAACTTCAACTTCAGTTTGCATGCCAGTTGAAAACTTTGTGTCAACTTTTCACCTGTGTGTGTGGGTGCGTATGTGTGTACAGGTCTATGTGTGTCTGTGTGTGGGTGTGTGCCAACGGCAGTTTAGATTTGCATTTGGGAATGTGTTTCTAAGCGCTACTCAGCAGCTCCCCCTCGCGCCCGTCTGGTCAGCCCCGACCCCTTCCTTTGCTTCACCCCCCCCCTCTCTCTCTCTCTCTCTCTCTTTCTTTCTGTTCCCCTGCTTCTCTCTCGTCGATGTGTGTTTATGTTCTGGAAATCGCACACAAATAAGAATAATAAAATAAACTTTTGGAAATTAGTTGTGCTTTGCTTACAGGGGCGTTGGCCCCTCTCTCTCTCTCTCTCTCTCTCTCTCTCTCTCTCTCTCTCTCTCTCTCTCTCTCTCTCTTTCCCTTTGTGTTCCTCTTTCTTGCTGCTCCGGATATTATCCCGTATGACCGATATTAGCGCATGACTTAAACCCTTCAGCCAGTCGCTCTGCTTCCGTTAGCGATGGCAAGATGCGATGCTACGATACATTGCATAAAATGATAAATAAAAGAAATAAATAAATAAAAAACATCTATTATAAATCCTGCCAACAATAAAATAAAATAAATAAATAAAAATAAAAAAATTAAATAAATTAATTTAAATATATATGCTGATAACTAACAGCTCTTGGCATAATATTATTATTTTCAATTATTTTGGGTTTAAAAATTCTAGGAAAATTATGAAAATTCTAATAAACTGAATTTTAAAATAATTTGTAAATTGTATATTATTTTAAATGAATTATTTAAAATACTTTTATTATTTTAAATATTATTATTATATAAAATTTATTTTTTTTAAATATTATTATTATATAATATATATATATTTTTTTTAATATTATTATTTAAAAATATACACATATAAATAACAAAAATTTTTTAGCAATATTTTGTTTTGTAAGCATAAAAACATTTTTGACATTTTTTATTGTTTTTCGTATTGTTTCTGTTTTCCTTAAAATATTAAAATAATATTAAAATTTAGTTCATTTTTATTATAAATAATTATGAATAAATATAATCTTTCTTTGTATGAGTATTTTTCTGTTGCTGAATGTAAAGTCCCATCTGTGTGAAAGTATGTAAAGTCCCATGTCTATTATTTAATGATCATATGCGATGATTGCGCAATTAAGCCATAACTCGTGAGTCACGCTCATCGCTAAGGTTCGACTTTGTTTGCGCTAAAACAGGAGCAAATAAAGATGTGGCAAGTGCAAATTTAATATTGATTGTGTGCGATATGTGTGCGTGTGTGTGTCTGTGTGTGTGTGTGTGTGTGAAGAAATGGCTGCGCTTTCACTAAATTATCATGATACACGGCCAAGCACACATCCGCCCACTCTCATGTGTGTGTGTGTGTGTGTGTGTGTGTGTGTGCGGCAACAGAAGTTAGGCGAAAGTCTCTGGTGTGGCTTTGATTTTAGTTTGCGGCTTTGGTCATATTTTGCAGCTGCTGTTTGTTGTTTGTTGCCCATTTTGCGGGGCAGTTGTTTGGCCTGCTTTTGTTATTCTGGGCCAAGTTAATTAAAATGCTTAGTTGATTTCCTGAAGGGATTACAAGTAGATGCCGCCGGCGCTCGCACCGCCCCGCCACCCGCTGAATGTGTTTTACATAAGTTTTCATTTTTACTTCTGTGCTGCTTACTTTCGGGCGAAGCGCAAATTGGGCTTCACTTTCGCCAGCACATCGCTTTTGCGTTTCGAGTAACCGACTCTTTCGCAGTTCATGTTTTGTACATTAGACTGAACTTTATTTAAGCCAGCTAGCCAGAATTCAAAGTAAATTCCCATAGTAAAACTTTGTGCAGATGGCTTGCTAATGATTCTGATCCACAAATATGTACCCACAATTTATATTTTGCTGAGTCTCATAAAATGCCAACAGCTTTGACCTCAGCCATAAATATTTTCAATATTCTATATTACATTATTCTGCTTATTAAATTAGATTTATGCTTTTTGCATGCGGCATGGGAATTTTGTGGTTAAGCACATATTGAATGCCCGTAAAGCATGTAGGTGGGGAGAGGCCTTTTTGATACTCACATAACTGGGCAGGGAGAAAACTTTGCTCTGCTCATGTTTCTTGGGCTATAAGTTAATCGTCCTTCATTAAGTTAATCAATCAGTCAAAGCTTTAGCTCTGTAGCTTTGCCAGCTACTCTTTCTTTCTTCTTGTGCTTCTTTTTCAGAAATAGGAATTTATCTGACTCTTTTCTTGTGCTTCTTTTTCTTTTTTTCAGAAACAGGAATTTAGCTGACTCAGACCTTTCTCTATATCTGTCATGGGTCTCTTTTGTGATTTGCTCTCTTACCTTCGCTCTTTCTCAGTCTATCTTTACTTCTCTATAAGACGTTTTTTTCTTATGATTGGCTCTGTCTCTCTTCCCTCTATCTTTGTTTACCTTTACTCTTTTTTTCTCTCTTTCCCTTTTTCTCTCTCTCTCCTTCACTTTCTCTCTCCCTCTATCTTTCACACTCTCATTCTCTCATTTCTCAATCTTTTGCTCAGATCAGTCCATCAACTTTGCTTAACCTTTTTCTTTGGTACTCTCATTCTCCTTCTCGCTCACTCTCTTTGACCATTTATCAACGCCCAAAGATACTTTCAAAACATATTTTGCTTTCTACATCTCTTAAGCTGCAGTTAAGGTATCCACTAGTTGAGCATTACAACTTGGTTAACCGTTCGCGCTCTCCCTCTATTTCTGCGTCGCTCTCTTTTGGTCTCTGTCGCTGCTTTTGTGTTGCCTGTTGGTGACTTTCACTTTGGGCCGTCTGCTGTCCTTTCACTGACTATTTGTTTGTTTGTTTGACTAAGTGACTGAGCTGCTGCCTGTCTGCCAGCCGCCAGTCAAGACCAAAGGCTCAATGCTCGAATAAGCCAGGCCACCGCGCACAGAGAGAGTGAGAGAGAGAGAGAGAGAGTAAGCGAGACAGATAGAGAGAGGAGCTAAGCGAGCGAATGAGGGACCGACCCATCGACCCAGTGGCGTTGCCTTTGCAAGATTTCACTTGCATTAAGTGCTTTCTGCACGGACTAGCCCACAACAGATCCTAGACACAAACCCTTTAAAAACACGCCTCTCTCTCTCTCTCTCTCTCGCTCGCCCTGTCTCCTTCTCTCTCTTTCTCTCTCACGCTCTGTCTGACTGTCTGTTTCTCTTGTGTTGGCAAGCACTTTGTGCCTTCAGTTCGTGTCACTCAAACTTAAAAATGCTCATGTCAGTGCCTTGTGAGTGTGTGTGGGTGTGTCCATGTGTGTGTGTATGCTGTGTTCACTGTTCAACATTTGCTTTTTAACTGCCATAGCCCTTTGGTTTTAGGCCCTGTTTTCGGATTGGTTTCGGCTTTGCGTTTGGTTTAGGGCTTTCGAGTTTTAATGGCGGGTGCCGGGCATCAACTTGCGTTGCGGTTTCAAGTTTTGGACGCGTATTTGCAGTTTTAATCGGGTAGAGAGAGAGAGAAAGAGAGAGGGAGAGAGAGAGAGAGAGAGAGAAACGCACTTTCACCTTTTGACTGATTGTTTGCCAAGTGTTGTTGAGCCTGTTGGCCAACATTCTGTTGGCGGTAAGTGCGAGTGTCCATTTCATTCGCCATAGCATTCGCATGCACATACCGAATGCGTTGCATGTTCTAGCTTCCAATTTGTGTCCTGCATACCAGAGTGTCCTGCATGTCCCGCATGTCCTCCATATCCTCCATGTCCTCCATGTCCTGCATGTCCTCTCTATGTTCTGTTCGCATGCATGGGAGTGGGTTTCTGTTTGGCTTGGTTTTAGTTGATCGCAACTTCGGCTTCTGCAAATTATTTTTAATTATCGCCGTTGCTGTCGTTGCCTTTGTCAGCGCCGCTGTCATTGTCACTGGCATGTTACAGCGCATAAGCCTGCCCACTGTCCGTCCCAAAACAAGGGCACAGTTAAAAGGGGAAAAAAACACGACAGGCATGAATGTTGGAAATACGACTGCCCGATACTCGCTCAAAAGGGAGCTCATTTCGCCTATGGTTGTGTATGCATA
Organism: Drosophila mayaguana; assembly: GCA_037075325.1. Classification (NCBI taxonomy): domain Eukaryota; kingdom Metazoa; phylum Arthropoda; class Insecta; order Diptera; family Drosophilidae; genus Drosophila; species Drosophila mayaguana. The sequence continues at coordinate 1,730,933 of JBAMCG010000127.1, read as the reverse complement.
CAGCATACAGCATACAGCATACAGCATACAGCATACAGCATACAGCATACAGCATACAGCATACAGCATACAGCATACAGCATACAGCATACAGCATACAGCATACAGCATACAGCATACAGCATACAGCATACAGCATACAGCATACAGCATACAGCATACAGCATACAGCATACAGCATACAGCATACAGCATACAGCATACAGCATACAGCATACAGCATACAGCATACAGCATACAGCATACAGCATACAGCATACAGCATACAGCATACAGCATACAGCATACAGCATACAGCATACAGCATACAGCATACAGCATACAGCATACAGCATACAGCATACAGCATACAGCATACAGCATACAGCATACAGCATACAGCATACAGCATACAGCATACAGCATACAGCATACAGCATACAGCATACAGCATACAGCATACAGCATACAGCATACAGCATACAGCATACAGCATACAGCATACAGCATACAGCATACAGCATACAGCATACAGCATACAGCATACAGCATACAGCATACAGCATACAGCATACAGCATACAGCATACAGCATACAGCATACAGCATACAGCATACAGCATACAGCATACAGCATACAGCATACAGCATACAGCATACAGCATACAGCATACAGCATACAGCATACAGCATACAGCATACAGCATACAGCATACAGCATACAGCATACAGCATACAGCATACAGCATACAGCATACAGCATACAGCATACAGCATACAGCATACAGCATACAGCATACAGCATACAGCATACAGCATACAGCATACAGCATACAGCATACAGCATACAGCATACAGCATACAGCATACAGCATACAGCATACAGCATACAGCATACAGCATACAGCATAGAGCTGTAACTGATCAGCAGCGTAGAAGAGGAAGCTATATACTTATTGTTACAGCCGTGAGCGAGTGTTTTACAAACAAAAACTTACTGAAAAACCGCAGGCAATTCCACGTTTTCGTCCAAATTTCGTTCGTTATTGCATGTGGCATACTTTTGGGCTCGAAGTGAAATTCAATTACGGAAGCATGGAACATCGCATGGCATCGCATCGGTCGCCTACAAATTAAACCAGAAAAGGGAGTGAAAAAATGTAGAAACTTTTAGCATCTCACAAACTCCATTAGGTCAGCGCCAAATGCGCCAAACCCATGACCGAAATTCCAGATCAAAAGTTAACAATAATATTGTGTGTATAGATTTTTTTTAGCAGCTACGGTAGTAGCAATAAGTTTACATTTCAGCTTCATTTCGATGCTTTGCAAGCATTTGACTTCAATGAACTTAGTCAGCTTTAGTTTGATGTACTTAATTATTTGTTTAATTAATGAATACACTGTCGATATTGTTTTGGTCGATCTATGAATATATTGTGTGATTTGTATCGTGTCTATGGGAATATGTATTTCGTTAAGGCATTTTATTAACGTTTTTCAGGAATTGTCCGGCAGATGGCGTCAGCTGCAGCTGCTGTTCGTTTTCGAAAGTCGAATTTTCATTGCTTTTCATTACGCTTTGGCACACATTTTGCGCTCAGCGAACATACTGACAGCCAACGCATTGCGATTTCTATAATTTATGCAGCAATTTGTATTTTTTGTGACTGTGCGTATGTGTGTGTACGTGAATATTATCTGTGTGTGTAGGCCTGCAACACACACATTCATAAAACGCTATAAACATAACAAGCAGCAACAGACATAATTGTGGCACGATCTGCAGAATACTCAGTAAAAACTACTTTGTATATAACATATAACATATAACATATAACATATAACATATAACATATAACATATAACATATAACATATAACATATAACATATAACATATAACATATAACATATAACATATAACATATAACATATAACATATAACATATAACATATAACATATAACATATAACATATAACATATAACATATAACATATAACATATAACATATAACATATAACATATAACATATAACATATAACATATAACATATAACATATAACATATAACATATAACATATAACATATAACATATAACATATAACATATAACATATAACATATAACATATAACATATAACATATAACATATAACATATAACATATAACATATAACATATAACATATAACATATAACATATAACATATAACATATAACATATAACATATAACATATAACATATAACATATAACATATAACATATAACATATAACATATAACATATAACATATAACTTTGCCGATCATACCCCATCTAAATTGTACAGGATATAAATTCGAATACAGCAGGCATTTTGCATTGCAATTGTGTCGGCATTTTTTTTTTTTTTTTTTTTTTTTTTTTGCTGTGAAAAGTGAAAACGCAACAGCAATAACCGCATTGATACCAAAAATATGTGCCAATTTTTATTATGCGCACTCGAATGGTAAAAGCCAAACGACAATGCCACATGACGTCCTCGAAAATGCGCTCGAAAAACGAAATTCCGGCCGAGTTAGACACGGATAGCGGGAGACAGAGAAACAGCTAGATAAAGAGGAAATTCAGCCTAGTCAGAGATAGTGAACAATGGCATTGCATGTGAATGGAACTGTGGTAATTTAATTAGTGTAACTCACGCTCTGGCTGAAACATCCACGCGATGAAACTCTCATTTAAAATTAGTCGAACGAACAAATTTTTTTGTTTTGTTTAAAGTTGTATTGGGTGGCCAGGAGAAAGACATCATATATATATATATATATATATATATATATATATATATATATAAATATATATATATATATACAGCAGGAATTGTTTCTTATATATATATATATATATATATATATATATATATATATATATATATATATATATATATATATATATATATATATATATATATATATATATATATATATATATATATACATATATATAATTTATTGATAATTATCATTAGAATTTTGTACTAAGAGTTTTAGACTATTTAAAAGATAAATAAAAAACATTGGTTAAGAAAACAATTCCATGAGATAGTGTTTCATTCATAAAAAGAACACCTTCTACTGGGTATCTATCAGTCGATACCCTGCTTATCACAACTATTTATTAAGTAAGTCCTTTGGCTCTGCTTGCCTAGTGAGCTGTGCTTTCATCGGCATCATTTTGCATTTTCCATACTGTGAACTCCAAAAGTGGCACTAACAGAACAATGTGTGTGGGCAGCAGCATGTAAAAAACAGTTAGCTACGTACACACACACACACACACACATACACATACACATACAGGCATGCACATACACACCCTCAGATGCACACCTGGTTTTGGGGCACAAAAAGTGATACTTAATAATTTTAATTTCCTGTGCTCTGTTGAATGCTTCATAAATTTCATGATGAGCCAAGCAGAACACGCTTGTCATTGCCTCTAGCGCTGCTGCGCTGCGTGCAGCTTCTGCCACCCCACTCCCGCCCCATTTCGTATTAATATGACCGTCAAACCAATCAACCACCCACCCAACCACCCAACCAGCTATGCCACCTGATCTACCTAGTTATCCGTTACGTCTGCTCACTCGGGCGACGCACAAAAGCGCGCTTCACTTATTTCAATCAAATTACGGCCAATGAATATTGAACTATCACACACACACACACCCGCATACACGCGCAGTTACGGGAGACTCAACGAAATGTGCAGCGCAAGCTGAAAATAGTTCTGGAATATTTGTTACAAATTTTTTTTTAAATCCCCTACCTCATATATATTTATAGGCATTACTATATATACGTATACATATATAAATGATTATATATATATACATATATATATGTATATATATATATATATATATATATATATATATATATATATATATATATATATATATATATATATATATATATATATATATATATATATCATGTTAACGGTTTGACAATTTGTACGCGCTCGGCAAAAAAAGAAAGCCGAAGTCTTGCTGGGGTTAAATCCACCTACAGGAAATTCGTAATGGAAACGGCGCAAGTGATTTGACCATCGATTGCAGCAAAAACAACAACAGCGACAGAAGCAACAACAAGAACAACAACAGTAGCTGACAAACAAAAATGTGTTGTCCAAAAATCCATTTAAAGTTTTGCCAATTTTACATGTTGCTCTCTTTAATCTTTTTTTCCATATTCGGTTTTTTTTTTTTTTTTTTTTTTGTTTATTTGTTGGCATTTTTAGCATTTTAAATCAATCAGGATATTACTTTATGCAGGGATTCTATATATGAAATTTTTATGGAATTTTAATGTATTTTCCATATATAATTGTAAATTTTTATTGGTTTCCTCTAAAAAGCTCGAAAAGTCGAAAGTGAAAAGTGAAATAATTTACAAATGCATTGAAAATAAAAACGATGTTCATGCGCCAAAGTATAAATTTGTAAAAACATAATCTGCATACATTTAAGTATTCTCTTATTATTATTATTGTTGACATATATTATGCAAGGTTATCTGTAATCCCATTTTAATTTACGATTTATTTTGCTGAGTTGTGAATACACTCGCATAGCCTTCCCTCAGGCTGCAAGCACCATTAAGATTTGTAGGTTCTGTATCAGACTCATGCATATACTCAACTGCTATGCCTAGTGTATCTATTGCTAAGTTCGTGAGGCTCAGCATTGGAATTCGTTCGTCTCTTACTTAGTCTTAACCTATGGCTGAAATTCTAAGGGTCTGAGTTCTTTTACCTATTTTTAAAGTCTAAACATGGACCTTATCTATCTCACACTATCTGATAGTTGTTGAAGGCAAAGAAGGCATGTTTACACTTTTCTATATTATATATTCTTTACATGTTCATGCTATATTGCTATCCATATCCCTATATCACTCACTAATGCTGTTTGGCTTGGACGTAATTTAGCTGCGCTTCAGGTTGCTTTCGTATCCATGCAAAGCTGCTAAAATCATTTTTGAAAACTACACTATAAAATTGATATATGTAAATGCTATAGAAAGTACGCCATAAACATAGTTAATTTAGAGAGCGCTTAAATTTCATTTGAAATGCTCAAAGCAGTTGAAAAAATATGCATAATATTCATGAATGGATATTCACGAATTTATTCAACAAAATCCAAAAACTCTTTGAGCTTGCCTCATTTATAGTTTAATATAAAAATAAATTATAAAAATTATATATATTAGTCCTTTATTAAAAATTTCAGAGTAGTATTATTATTAAATGAATTTTATATATATATATATATATATATATATATATATATAAATAAAATTCATTTAATAATAATACTAATCTGAAATTTTTCATAAAGGACTAATTTCATTATGCAAAATTGATATATAATTCAAATAAAAGTTTAAGCTTTATCGAAGTAGCAGAAATGACGCTTTCAGTAATATAATGAATACACTTTGTGTAGATTTAAAGCATTTTATATCATTTTAGTTAATTAGTAAAAAGCTGAAAAAATGAATATTAAAAATGCAAAGACTTGAGCTTAAAGCGATTAAAATGCGGCTAACCCTGTTAAGTGGATGCGCGGCAAGTGCAGCAGTAACCAATGCTCTTCGCTTTTACCAAATTGTACAGCACACACATACACACACACATTTGCACATTTGGCAGAAGTTGCTTCATTAGGATGCATAAACTGAAATATAAATAGCGTTGAGGTTGCATCCCCTCCCTTATTTGGTTGTATATTTTCTAATGTAATGAAATAAGTTCAACAGGATCTCTGGCATGCAGGCCCTGAAGGAGCCGCCCTTGTCCGGCGATGCAAATGCCCATGTGTGCGTGTGTATGTGAGTGTGAGTGTCTGTATGTGTGTGAGTGTGAGTGTGTGTGTGTGTGTGTGGTGGATGCGCCTGCAGCAAATTGGTGGCTCTAATTTTACTCGCAGCCAGCTCTCATTAAATTTTCATAGTTTTCCAAACGCGCCCGAATCCGAAAATGATAATTAAAATGCGCCCCAGCCTCCAGCTAGAGCCGGACCAGTTCTGCATGTGTATGTGATATGTATGTGTGTGATATGAATTATGCGCAAGCACACACTTAACACCCAAACGACCCGACTCACAACGTGGCATCCTGCTGCTGCTGCTGCAATTGAAGAGTTGGTGCGGGCGGCCATGGGCGGCTCAGCGCTTGAATGGGCGTGGTAGCAACTCATAAATGCTGTGCAGGCGAGCAAAAAGGACTCACACAGGATGCCAGAAGGACATCAGGCAGTAACAGCAGCCGGAGTACGTGCGCTAGCTTGCACGGGTCAGGATTCAGGCATCAGGCATCAGGCTTCATGGTAAACTCTGCTGGCTGTCTCAACTTACGGCAACGGCTGTGTAGCTGGCATCTACTTCATGCATGCATAAGAAAGCAGCTTCTTAAGCGAGCGTCACGCCCTCTGACCCCGCCACACGCCCCCACAAACATGGGTGGGCGCTTGCCGTAGGTAAAAACTGCACACATTCAACGTCAAGCGTTGCGTATACGTAATATTTACAATGGCAACTCCCTAAAAGGAACCTGTCTAATGGCCAATTGATTATCATTTATCTCAAGGAATTCTATTTGCGTTAGGCTGCTCATTTATATCCCTATACCTCTAGATGCTATGTACGACTGCACTCTCCACCTTCTTTCGTTCAAGGTTTTATCATGCGTAATATTTCAGCTGAGATATATCAAATCCAATATCTTAGCTAATTGATTAAGTTCATAAGCAGTTGTTGTTTGCTATTTTTGATTACATTATAATATTTCTTCTACGTCTTCTTCTGCTTCTCTTTTATGCTGTAATTACACAGTTAACAAGGTTGATATTCCAGGAAACATTGCGTATACGCAATATATGTTAGGATAAAGTAATTTTCTGGGAATTATGATTGATTGGCTTCAAATTCGACCAATAATTCGTGTCTTTTTTTTTTGTATCTCAATCTGTTATCCTTGCTGCGAGCAGTTAACCTTGTGATTTGCGTATACGTAATAGATCCTTCCACTCAATAGGTTCGCTTGTGCTGAATCAGATTGTTGCTGCCTCTGTTGCTTTATATTTCTGTTTCTGTTTCCACTTCTATTCATTTGCATCTTTCTCATTCACTTTTACTGTTTCATATTTCTCTGCTGTTTTCTCCTATATGCATGCATTTCTGTTTTGTATTTCTATCAAGATAATGTTTGTCATTTAGCAGAGTTTACTGTATAAGCGAGCATTTGAGCTTTGCGTGCGGAGTAATGTGCGTGTGTGTGTGTGTGTGTGTGTGTGTGTGGCCAGGTGATGTGATTTATTGCATTGTGGTAACTTTTAGGTATCGCTCTGCCACGGTCTATGCGTGTGTGTGTGTGTGTGTGTGTGCGTGGGTGTGACGTGTGGTGCGTGGTGCGCTCTTTTTCGCTTAAGAGACAAACCGCTAATTTGTTATCATTTATCACCATGCTGAGACGCGCGCGCTCCTCTGTCTGTGTGTGTTCGTGTGTGTGCGCCTGTGTGTGTGTAAACAATTTGTAAATGTGTTACATTTAAACCCTAAAGTAAAGTCTGCTCTGCTGTCCTGTGGCCCCCCCTTTGTCAACCAGCTTCGTTTGCCTGATTTTGTCATTGTGATAAATTCTTTGACGTTAACGTAACGAGAGATTTAAGCGTGCGTGAATGTGTGTGTGTGTGTGCGTGAATGTGTGCGTGTGTGTGTGTGTGTGTGTGTGTGTGTGTGTGTGTGTGTATTTACGCACATGTTAGCTTAAATAATGAAAAGGGACCAAGGATTTCGTCCAGCCGCTAAATAATGACAGCCGAGCGTACGGCTAAAGAGATAAACATTTTTTATGGATCGTATTTCATTTGTGACTCACAGCAGAATGAAATAAAATTAGAAAGAGCAGCCTAATGCAGCGTAGCACAAGTCGAATAAACTTGCGCACATTTTGTTTGAAAGAGGATTCGCGTTTCTATGTGGCTTTTGTTAGCTGAATCATTCACAAAGGCTGAGCTCAAATTTTGAAGAACAAAGCAAGTTGCTGTTTCAATTTTTCTAGGATTTAATATGGCCTTTGACTCATCCAATCTGACTGAAAGACAGCTCTTAGCATTGTCTCATACTGTTATGTAAATGGAATACCTTGGAAATACCTTTGACAAGCGTAAGGAGAATCGTCAACTCCCAAAGCTCCGATTACCCACATTTCCCATTCGCCTTTCTACCTCTCTTTCTACTACCTTTTGTACTCTTTTTTCTTCCATATTTTTTCCCCCACACTTTGCTTCTTTTTCTATATCCTTTCTATATCCATATCTATCTCTTTTTCGCTCTAAAAAATAATTTCGATTGAGTGAACATTGACTTTTCCATTTGCTGACTTTGACGCACAATGATTTTCCCGTTAGTTCACATTTTCATTTCAATATATAAGGAATATATTAGACTCTCGTATTTCAGATCAACAAGACAAACTGTAGTAAAAGCACTCGTCAATTGCTCGACATTTCCAAATTGACCCACACAAATATGTCTAGGAACTCGCTGCTGGCTCTCACCGCGGGCACTGCCGGTGCTATTCTACTTGGCTATTGTATTTATTACGATCGAAAGCGCCGCTCCGATCCCAACTATAAGCGGAAGGTGCGTGAGCGTCGCCAGAAGGTAAACAACCTGCCGTTTGTCTACCATGCGACCAACTTTTCCGAACTCAGCGAGCACGAGGTGATGCAGCACTATTTCCAGAACGAGATCAAGCTGGCCGAAGATCTATTCAGGCAGGCCAAATTGGACACGGGCCTCGTTCACTTGGCCAATGCCATCATGGTATGTGCCCAGCCCGTCGCTCTGCTGGAAGCCATGAAGGTGGCCCTGCCAGAGCGCATCTTCAATATGTTGCTGAGCAAGCTGCCCGACTTGCAGCTACCCGAACCCTTACAGACCATGGATATAGATCTCCCACTCGATTGAAGTTTGCATCTAATAAGGCTATTGCCTTTTTGTATTCTGCTTGTAGAAGCAAAAAAAAAAAAAAAAAAAAAAACCAACAAATATAAAAAAAAAAAAGAATGCTCTAAGAAAGCTGCAAAACTTTTAGCTTACAAGCTGTTGAAAATCACAAGGAAAATTGGGTAAAAGAGTTTCGAATAGAGAATGTCTAAAGAAATCGGAAAATGAAGAAAAAAAAAATAGACAACAAATATTCGCTACAAAGACTTAAATATATGCAACAAAAATATTTTAATAAAAATTTGTCGATCGACTCGTTTTTTATATAAAAGCTAAAGTTCTGGCTGTACACAATTGAAGAATGCTGATATAGTTGTTTTCTCTCGGAATATACATAAATATACGATAATAATTTACCGTTTTTCATACCCTGAAGCAACTGAAGATTAGAGTTCAGAGTATCATAATTACTAACATACATCCATGCTGTTGCAGGTACGAATGAGAGAGCTGATGCACTGATATGCATGCTCCGCTTTCACGGCGCTCTCACTCTCACTTCCTTACACACAATGCTTTAACTGAAATACTTTTAAATACATGCATATATAAGTACGTTCATTTATCGCCTTTCACACTTTATAACTGTGCTTTTCAAACGGCCAATGAAATCGTAACGCGCCTGCTCGAAGAGCCATAAGCAGCCGTCCCACTCTCACCAAGCAACGCACGGCACCACGATCAGCTACAGCTGTCTTCGTCTCTTTCACTCTCTTCTCGCAGTGAAGAATGAGAGCGCAGACCAAAAGACAAGCTCTCAACTGCTCACAAATACTGCTGCACCAGTGGGACAAGATAGAATAGAATTGTATAAATGTTAGCGGAGGAAGAGAGAGGATTGTGAAAATATCACAACCACAACCACAAATATATAATTATGTTATATGAAATATATCTTTCCGCTGGCAATACAATAAGATAAAATAATTTCACATTGAATACGCTTGTTCATATATTTTCATTCTGTTTCGGGTCGAACGGCATTTATGCAAGACACTTTGACAATTTGGCTAAGGATCTAACATATATAAATATATATATACATATATATACATATACATGTATACTCATGTATTCATATACACATAGATATATATTCATATATATACTCATATAAATTGAACTAATTAACTATGCTGCTGTGCTTCACTTTTCGCCAATGGAGCGATTTTAGCTGAAGTCTTGGCAACTGGTCGACTCATCCTTGTTGGAGCTGGACGTGGTGATGTCCTCATAGCTCTGCAGCTCAAGCAGCTTCATGATCAACGGCATGAAGACACGATCCGGTAGCAATTCCTTCAAGGCGTGCAACACTGGCATCGGCTGGGCGCACATCATGATTGCTCTGGCGAAATGGCTGAGGCCATCGGATGTGTTGCCCCGGTTAATCATCACCTCCCCCAGTTTGATCTCGTCGAGAAAGCAGAGCTGCTGACTCGTATGAGCGCTGCTATCGAATACGATATCCCTCATCGTCCACTCAGTGCCTCCGTTCATACTATATTTCAACATATCAATTTCATCCCGATGACGGCGCTCGTGCACCTTCCGTCTGTAGGCCGGGTCAAGGCGACGCTTTCTATCAAAGTACATGCAATAGCCCAGGATAATGACACTGGCGGCGCCCACAGTGAATACCAGCAAGCATGCGACCGACATTTTCAATCGAACTACAATTTGGCTGCAGAATTTTTACCAGGAATTTTGCAGATCATAAATGAAAAAAATATAAAAATGTAAAAATTAATTCAAAAACTTTTATAAACTTTCTTTTGGTCTGTTTTATTTCTTTACTTATTCATTTTTTTTCTATTTTTTTTTTTCGTTTGCTTTTTACAATTTTTTTTTTAAGAGCCCTACGTTCTGAACTTTTACTTTTACTATATGGGTTAACCAAAGCAATAATGAATATTGACGTCGGCTGTCTGAAATGATTTTTAAGGCAAAGCAAATATATTGCTATCGAGTATAAGGTTTTGAGTAATCTGATAATATTGTAATTATTCTTGATTCCTATTATTTTATATACCTTTTTGCTCTTGATGCTTTATATGGGTCGTAGATAGTTTTTACTTTAGAGATCTACAATCTACAATATATAGATGACTCTATTCCATATAGGGAATACTTCGACTATACCCTTAGCTCTCTATGAGAATATCTTTGCTTCTATAATCTGTGAATTGAACTGTCCTAGAACTCTACACTTATTTTTCCAGACTACACTTAAAATCTAAAAGATGAATAGCCCATACATCAATGCGGTACAAACTTTGTATAAGTAAAAGATATTTATATGAACAAGATATTTTTTACATTTTGTACAAGTAAAAGATCATCTTCACATTTTAAGTACATTTTCTATGTATACCACAAATTATCTATGATAATATTCTTACTATCCGACTCTTTTCTCTTGTTCTTCTCACTTTCAGGTAATTAACTCACTACAACCTCAAGGCTGGAACTAGCTCACCTGAACTACTCGACCCTGGTCAGTCCCACTCAATTTGTTTCTAACTCTCGTTCTTTAGCATTCCCAGTGCGAACATCTAAAAGAAAAGGTCCTATTCGTACGAGCTTTAATGAAATCGTGTAGCCTGAATAAAAAAAAAAAACAATGGGGCTGAGTGTGTTTGTTTATGTGTGGGCGTGGCACACTGTAAGCCCAAATGAGCATATGCATATTTCATAAGACCTTTCCTTTCTTTTTTTTTTTAGTTTTTTTTCCTCTGCTTCTCGAGTTATGTTAAAATTTTTACTACTACTCCGTTTGGCCGCTGGCCCATAAAACAAAAAAGAAGTGGGAAAGGGAAAGGAATGGGAAGGAATGGGAAGGAACGGAGAGACGAAAACTTAAGAAACTGCAAATATTGTTGCCAACTGTATGAGCAAGAAGAAGCGGCTAAAGAAAACACACACAAAAGGAGCCCAGTGGAAAAATGCGCAACGGAAAGAAAACAAAAATAAAAAAATAAAAAATAAAAAAAACTGTGATGTGGCCATAACGAAATTTTGCTGCCGCCATTTCCGTTTTGAAATTTCCTTTGCTTACCGTAATTTGTCGGTGATTCATTTGCTCTGCTTCGCATTTATTTCTGCCTCCATTTGCCTCTCGCATAGCCCAGCCAACTGACACGCCTCTGTTGCCAGTTTCAGCTACTTGCAGTGTTTTCTTCTTCTATTAAATGCTTCTCTTTGCTCAGTGTGTTTTCTTTTTTTTTATTTAATTTTTATATATATATATATATATATTTTTTTTTTTGGTCGCTCTGCCACTTGTCACAGCCCCAGAGCGACATTAAGTGCAAACACGAGAGAAAACTACGAGATCAGGCAGTGCTGCGATACCCTCTGACATTTGTTCAGCATTCTTTTGTCTACGCGTTTGTCGCACTTCCGAAGACGTTGCAAACGCCACTCCGTAAAAATATAAATAGATCGAGGCTCTTATGAGGGTATTTGATTCAAGATAATGAACTATTTTGAACTCGGTTCATGGACTTAAAATGTGCGAACTGCAGCACATAAATGAATGTGAGTAAATGTTTGATTGGAGCTATTCCAACTCATACTCAGTGACATATTGGCATACCGTGTATATATTATATTATTTAGCAAAGTGTCATTGGAACTAGTTCATAAACTTTCAACAAAATCATTGACATATTGGCCCGCATTGATAATATTTTAAGCTCTTCTATGCCTGTCTTACTTGTTTAAAGACATGCGATATTACATTTTCAAATTATTACTAGAGTTCTTTTTAACCAGCTCATGAATTGAGAGAGAGAGAGAGAGGAGCTGAAGACAGAGTCAGAGCTATTTAGAGCTACTCTTTTATATTTTGAAGTAAGTGCGTTTTGAACTAATCCATGAGCCCAGTCATTGACATATTGCAGCTGCTGCATTAGAAGCCGTCTCATTTCAAGGCCAAAAGCTGTCTGTTGATAGCATTCAGATTCTCTGCTTTCTCTTTTGATCCAGTTCACAGCAAACAGGAGGCAACAGAGTTCATTAGATGCTGCGTATTATTGAAATTGCAATTGCGACAGACGTACTTTTGCCGCTTTCTCCTTTCCACATCAATCCACTTCAATGGGCCTAGGACGTCTGCCCGAACTGTCACAGTGATACACTTTGGAACTGGTTCAGCGAACTCAGTGCATGCAATTATCCCGGTACACATATCCTTGAGCCCTTTCGCACTTTAGCTGCTTGTTTGGTTCGCCCTCATTCGAATTCTGCGTTCCGATTCATTCCATTTCGTTTCATTTTATTTTATTTTCATAGTGCACACAAATTTCGCGTGCTTTTAATTTTGTTGTTCAAATTTGTTTCCTTATTTTTTCTTCCCCTACCGCTTCACTTCTATCCTTTCAGTTCTTTTTGTTGCTTTGTAGCTTGTTCTTGTAACCCGCATGCGACGATTCAGGCGTTAAACAAGCGTTGACAACAACAACAACAACTACAACTACAGCGTGCGCTGAGGTGTGTTTGCACCCGCGTGTGTGTGTGCATGTGTGTGTGTGGGTGTGCAAATAGCATAAAAACGTAGCGTATGAGTGATACAAGTGTAAATTTGTTGAAGTGCTCGGATGGGGACAAAGTACAAAAAAGATACAGTTACTGAAAAAACGGCTGTGTGAGCAAAGGATGTGCTGCGCTAGGACATACCCTGTAATGGCTAATCAGCTCTTTAAGTGTAGCTAACTTATGAAAGAGTCGAGTTATCAAACTATTTTTGTATGTGGCAATGAAGGAAACTGAATTAAAACTCATTTAGATGAGCATAAGTCTTGGGCAGCTTTTTAGCTTTGAATTGGTTCCACTAATAACGTGAGTATAGCCTGATATTGCTAGCATTAGGTATTAGATGTACCCTCAAGTTCAGGCTTTACTTCCGGTATAAGGCATGCTAGTCAGCTCAGGTTAAACTCAATTCATTTGCAGCCATATACATAACTGTTTTCATGAGGGGGGCAGTTCTTAAATAATAATAATAAAATAAATAAAAATAATAAAATAAATAATAATAAATTAAATATTCTTTCAAATGTGAACCGATTTTTCTGCCCTAAATTCTCATTTTTCCTCTTCTCTTCGCTTTTACATTTGAGACTGTCTCCTGCTCATCATCGCACTATCCTCGACTCTAGGTGATGCTTAATGCATTATTGCTCACTCATGATCGCACTTAAGCAACTATCGCGACTATCGAATGCTCGTTAACAACTATCGTCATAGCTTATAAATAACTATCGCCACTTTTAATAGTACTTGAGAAATGATCAATGGTAGGTCAATGGCTCTCAACCTCTCTCACAGCTCGATTTTTCATTGCAATACCACGCCCATTAGCCAACTCCTGTTCAGGTGCAAGCAGAGTCAGCGCTTGTCTGCCTTTAGCCAACTCTACAGGGTATAACAAAACGTGAACAGTAACAATTGTACACAACTATAAGCATACCTAATGTGTGCCATTTGTGTATGTGTGTGTGTGCTCCATCAGTGTCTGTGTGTGCGCGCTGTGCACGTGTGAGCGGACGCCGAGTGCAACTCATGTATTTATGAAGTGTCAACAGCTTCGTCATGATGCATGGGACCTTAAGCTATCTGCCCGCACACACAGCTCTACGGCTCATCCATGTGTATGCTCTGTATGTATGTGTATGTGTGTGTTAGTATTTCCTTTTTTGTTGTTGGCGGCTGACAACAGAATTTGTGCGGTTCTGACACTTGAGGGCAGCTTAATAGGTTTTTTTTATTCTTTATCATAGCTGTGACTGTTGCACTTTGTTTGTCTTAAATTGTCAGCTGCAGCTAATTAGTTGCTGAAATCAAGAATATTACAGGGTAGCTGGTTGTGCAAGCTATTGACTGTGGTAGAGTCTTCAGCAAAAGATTTAGCTAATTAAGCGATGGAGCTGAACGAGGTTTAGCCCGTGAAGGGATTACAGAGCGAGTTGTTTGACTGAGGGGGTGGACAAAAAGGAGTGGAAAGGAATAACAGGAAAAAGGAGCTCTGAACTGTAAAATACAAAATAAAACATTTGAGAAAGAGTAAAGAGAGCAGAAAATTAGATAGCTCAACAAGAGGTAAACATCAGTAAATGATCGGTAAAGGAAAATTCCCCAGCTGTTGGCGTAGTAATAGCACGAATGACAGCTACCCAAACTATGTCTAAGGGAAGATTTTCATTTAATTAACTTTAACATAGCCATGGAGGACAAGTGCTGCCAGAAAATGCATTAAGTCAAGTCAAAGTAATACCAGCCATAAAAATAACTGTGAGCATGGCAGGCAACTAAGACTGGAGGTTAAGTGGACATGTTAAGCCAAGTGAGACTTTAAGGGGCTTATTAGCCGCCTTGACCCACTCAAAGGGCAAACGCTAGGGCAGAGGCAACCACAAGGACTTGCAGTTAGTTCACATGGAACTTATCCTTGTTGTTGCTGCTGCGTTTAGGCAAGCTAGGACAGAGCATCTTCTAGTCGAATGCACAACTGCAATCATGTCAAACACACGCACACACATATTCATTTTTCAAACCCAAGTCCATGGAAAAGCGGAATTCTGGGTATACTGCATTTGTTAAAGTCATTATAACAGACAGCTGTAGCAACAGTCGAGTTGAGTTAGTTCTGTTCGTCCGTCCCTTTGTCTGACTGCCAGACTATTTATCCAACTGTATGTTAATCCTTCCGTCTATCCGTCCTTCCGTCTGTTCGTCCATCCGTCTCTTGCAGAAGGCATTTCTGCCCATCTATCTGATCTTTTTTTGGATCGTCACTTGTCTTGGATCGTCCATCCGTCTATCTATCCAACCGTTCATCCGTAAATCAGTAAGTCCTTCCATCAAAATCTCTTTGACAATCTATCCAACTTCCGTCCGTCCATCCCTCCATCTCTCAGTCCTTCCGCATATCCGTCTGTTCATTACCCCTTCCGTCCGACTCTTCGTCCATCCGTCTATTTCTCCGTACGTCCCATCCATCTCTTCCTCCGCTCGTGCTATCCATCTGTCCCTCCGTCCACCCATGTATGCAACCATTCGTTCATCCCTTCGTCTATCCAACAGTCCACCCTATAAATATACATCTGTCCTGAGCCCCATCCAGTGATCGTCCCGCTCACTTAACCAACCGATATCGTTTTTTTTAGTTTTTATAGTTTTTTATATTGTCAACTCCAGGGTATCTTCCAGTTGGTCATTCTCTACTCTCGAGCAATCCTACTTGTTCTATAGCGTGTTGCAACTCAATTTGAAAGCATGCCGAAATATGGAAGTGCAGAAAAAAGAAGCACACATACAAAGGCAGACACAGGCACAGTCAGAGTCACAGGCACAGTACCGATACAGTAGACATGAAAGCAAGTCAAATGGAGGCAGATGCAAGTACATGAACAAAATGGTCGCCAGTCAGACGAAATTGTGTTTCTATGTCAAGCATAAATTTTAGCTTTCTCCTTCTGCTGTCACCCACTCGCTCAGTCCAAAGTATGATGAAGACGAACGTAGACAGCGAGACCCGCGACAGAGTTCTGGGATTTCTGTATATAAGTATAGACAGATATATATGAATACATGTATATATATATATACGTACATCTGTCTATCTATCTATATGGCAGGTGGCTGCTGTGCTTAATGAATGCCACCCGAGGGCCGCCGAGTTAACGCCCAAGGCGCTTATATCATTTTCTTGTTAGTGCAAATAAATTATACGGAAATAATTTCATTTAGTTTGTGCAAAAAGGAAGAAAAACAAGAAGGGATAAAGCAGTGGATGTAAAGGAATGAAAATTGTCTTGGCCAAAGGGGAGCTGCCTCACTGTGCGTGTGCGGGTGCCGGTGCCGGTGCGGGTACGCCGAGTGATCTCTCAATTCGCAGCAGCCTGACAGCATTTAATTTCAAATGTAGCTAAGAGTGTCTAATTGCTGCTTGAAAGCATCCACAAAATGCTGAAAGCAAATGCACTTAACGGAGTTGAATGTTGCCCCATTCAAGGTTGCTGCAAGTCGTCCGGACGTATTCCCAAAAGGACGTCGACGGTGCTGTTCTGGATTTGATTTGAGTTCTACCTTCGCTGCCAGCCACCATTGAAGTGAAGTCAGCTGTAAGTGAAGTAGATAGCTTGTTTGAGTGATAAAGCGTTCCATCTGGCAATTCCCTGGTTTACTTCGCCCTCTTCACTTCCCTCGCTTCGCATAGCTGTTGATTTTTGCCATGTGCTTTGCTTCTCGCCTCGGTTCGGGCTTAGCTTCTCACTTTGATTTTTTAATTTGCGGCTCTGATTTGATCGCTGTGGGCTTTAGCTATTCGAATTTGCTTATCCTTTTACTGTTATATGCTTCTCTCTGCTCTCTCACCCCAAACAGTTAGCTATGAGAGCCAGTTACTTCTCTTTGAGTTGCTACCATTGTTAGTCTCATAGCTTGAGCTACTTTCCAGATTTTTCATTTTAACCGATTTTTTGGCTCTTTTTAGTTTGACTTCACATTTCCCTTCTCATAAAATCTTGTCAAAACTTTTATTCTTGGCTTGCTTTCTTTTGTTACTTTTGTAGTTTCTTCATCTGCTTAACTTTCCTCTTTGCTTTTCAATTTTTCTTCTAAGCTTTTCACTTTGATTTTTCGAAATTCAAGATTCGTTATATGTTTATTTCATCAGAAGTATTTGCTCAGATTTTTCCGCTTTCGTAGCCTCGTCCTTGGTTTACATTTCACTTATTTTTTATAGACTTGAGTTTTTTTCTTAGTTAACTTTTCATACGGTTATTATTTATGAAATTTATACTTCTTTAAATATTTCTTTCTGTTGAAATTTTAATGGTATTATTTATAAAGCTTATTTATTAATTATTTGTAATTTCCATTTTGATATATTGTGGCTTTTTTACTGCTCTTTTGAGGCTTTTCGGCTTACTCTTCAACTTTGAAACTTCTTTTATTGCTTCTCTCTATGCCTTCAACAATGTTGCATACTTTTAGTTCTTCCTTTACTTATCAATTTGCCCAACACTTAACTTTTTACTCATTCGCTGCCCACTTTGCTTCTTTCTTTCGCCCTCTCTCTCTCTCTCTCTCTCTCTCTCTCTCTATCGCTACACCTTTCACCTGTTCTATTGCATTTTTCATTCAGCTGAAGAAAGTCCATTTGAATTTTCCTCTTCGGCGACTTTTCAAACACTTGGCATTCACACAATGCAAACTTTATGCAGTTCATTCGTTTTGTGGCTTTTTTCTGTTATTTCGTTTCCTTTTTTTTTTTTTTTTTTTTTTTTGCTCGTGTTCTTTGAAATTCAATAAAATCAACCGAAATTGGTAGTCAATAGTGGAATATAGTGGCCTGGTCGCTCTGTCTGACTGCCAGCGGATGGGATGGGAATGGGGCCGCAAGCCGCACGGTTTGCCTTAAATTGTTTTCCGACAAATTTCGTGATGAGTGGATGGAAGGAGAGCGGGGCGGAGTGGGGCTGGCATAAGGAATGATACAATGGAGAATAACTGGGGGAAACAACTGAAAAAGTGTTGAAACACATTTTACAACTCAGCTGGAGTGCTTAATTACACACACACATACAGAGAGTGAGTGGGGGAAGGAGTGTGGGGGGGGAGAGAGAGGAAGAGGCAGCGCTAACAATGCCAAACAATAGCCAAAAGGAGAGTGCCAAATAAATTCGTGTGCGGTGGAACGTGTTGTATTGTAATACCAGAAAACTACAAAATCAAAACCACAATAACAACAACAACGGCAACGAGGAACTGTAACTAGCAACAACAAGTGGAACTGCAACTACAACTGCAACCAACGCCTCCAAAGCCTGGCCCCACGCCCACTCAAACAATCTGCACTTTGAGCTGTTTAGGTGGCCATTAGTCTTAATGACTTTGCAGCAATGATGGCGAGCGCTAGAGAGAAAGAGAGAGAGTGTGTGTGAGAGAGAGAGAGAGAGAGAGAGAGAGAGCGGGAGAGAGCGGGAGAGTGCTGGGGAGCAGGAGACTGGCAGAGAGAGAAGCATGAGAGCGCAAGCCAAATAAATAGTCAAGGCCCGAATGAGCTGCTGCAGCAAACGAAGGATTCACATAAAAAGCAAACTCCTTCTTTTTCTCCCTTTAAATGAAGGTATTTAGCTGGGCGTGGCTGAGCGAGATAGGGCGGAAGAAGCAACGGTAGGCGCTAGGCATTAACTACGGCTCTAGGCTGCACTTGCTATGACGGCGACAAATGAAATTTCTACTTAAAAAGCGTAAACAGCTGTGTGTGTGTGTGTGTGTGTGTGTGTGTGTGTGTGTGTGTGTGTGTGTAGGTGCTTCCCTTTTTTATTTTGCAGTGATTGCCCGCTGCAAAACTGTCAGCCAATCTAATCAGGTTTATGCGTCCAGCCCTATCATGAAAAGCTAGGCTGCTTTTCCTTAGCAAATACAGTAAAGACTCCTACTATATACAGCTTTTGCCTTAGAGCTAAAAACAGGTTTATATATCTAGTGTACCTGAAAAGCCTTAGAATCAACTCTCTGTCATGACTCCGCTCAGCTCAAGAGTTTTGTCACTTTTGAATTTTAATGACCACAAAATAATTTGCAAGCTTTTATTTACAGTTTCTGAGATGTTTATGCACACGCATCTCAGCACTGGAGGCCCTCAAGCCAGCGGAAGCTCATGCCCATGAGTTATCGCAATTGTGTCACGCATAAACGTGAAAGATGCATTGCCAGTGCCGTCTTCGTATTTATTATACATATATCCTGGAGCTCTCGACTTGCACTAAGGGGTATGACAGGCTGGTGGCTCAAGGGTCAGAGCGTGTACGAATATGCGTGATTATCTAAGATGATCTATGATGTAGAAGCTTAAGTAAAATAAAAACTATTTCAACATCTATCATGATGATCGCGTGATAAGGTTCTTGCTTTCCATATCGTTTGCTCTCAGAGCCGAAGCAAACAAATGTCAAAATATTTCTGTTTGAGCGTTTTTCTAGAATTCTTTTACAGGGCATCTGTCTGCTCTCGAGTTGAATACTTTTGGAGCGTATTTTTGGAGCATCGCCTATTGTAAACAATTAAAACTTTACGCGCCTTGGCAGAGACTTCACGTTTTAATTCCACTTTTCATAAGAACGGTAATTTTTAATGAGTATGCCAGGACTTCAGCTCCAGCAGCAGCAGCAGGAGCAGGAGCAACATCACCATCATCATCATCAACAGCAAGAGCATTATGAAGATGACTATGTGCTAGTGGAACCGGAGCAGGAGCCGGAGCAGGAGCCGGAGCCAGAACCAGAGCCACAGCCTCGGCTAGCATTATCATGGCGCACTGTCCGCTCTCTGTCTCCGTCCTGTTTTCATCTCTTTCGCTGTCTCTGTCTCTGTCTCTGTCTCTGTCTCTGTCTCTGGCTGGGTCGTCCGGTTGGGCGTTGCATCCTGCTGTGCCTCGCTACTTTTTTGTTTACGACAATGAAGAGCACGCCAACATCCTGTGATGCGCCAGTGCCACGCCCAACTGCGACTGTTCCAGCTTTGGTTTTCTTTTATTTTTTATTTGCATGCTAAAGCTGCATTTAACCCGTTTGAATACCCTGTAACTGAGTGAGAAGAGCACCAATGACAGCTGCATGTCATTCGAAATTATTGGACAATTTTCTTACTAAATTTTGGGATGTGAAAAATTTAAATACGAATTAAGGGCAGGAGCATTTCTTAGATTACGTCTTACTTTTGAGAATTATTCTGGATAAAGTTATGGGAGGGATATAAGGATATATATATATATATATATATATATATATATATATATATATATATATGCAGAATATTTAAGACAGATAGGATGGGATAAGATACGATAGGTATCCTGATCCATTATTAATAGTATAGATAAATATGATAGGATCCTGAAGGAAATAACCAATAAATAGGTTAGAATAAACTAGCATACATAGGAATGAAGAAAAGGATATGTAAAAAGTATAAGATAAAGAAGAGATAAAGAAGAGAGCATAGACAATATAAATAAAATCAAAATATGGGACGAATTTATTGGACCGTATAAAATGAACTCTCAGTTGGGTGTTGTGTACACAGGTTTGCCTTAAAATTTTAAAATATTCAACAATCGCTATTATTTACAGGGTAGCGCTAGACTTATAATTTAATGGCTCAGCTTTTGTTTTCTTATTTTTTGGCTTATCTACGCTGTGCTCGGCACCGAGAGAAACAGCATTTGCACGCATTCGGTGTAGTTCGTTTAATAATTTTCATAAATTACCCTTCAGACACGAACAAAGGCAAGAAGGAAAGCGAAGGGGGTGATGGGGGAAATCGAGGAAAAAGGCTAGCGCAAATGGCGCTCAAGGCGCTGGGAAACAGATTTTCAAGGATTGTCGAAAGGACTCGCAGCTTTCACTCTCGCACGCACACACAGCTGCAAATTATCATTATCGGGCGCTTCCTTAACCCAGTTCGAGTCAAACAAATTCATTTTAAATGATCAAATAATTGCACAGATTTTCGTGAAAATTATTTAACAATTTATTTGTGTTTGCCGCCTTTACCCAGTAGGCATGAGATACATCGCATGGGGTATACTCTCCTATACCTACACTTACAATATATTGTTCAGCTGCGGAGTATTCGCTGAATATGTGTAAATCCACCTCTCGTTGATTTGCTTCACTTATCTTAATGTCTGAAACTTTCGCTCATTTGAAATGGATGCGCATTCGAGTGTAAGCCACCGCTTGAATGCATTCAAAGTGCATTCTGGCTGCTCGTGTGTGTATGTGTGCAGTGTAACAGATCCCATATAAAGGATTATTGCGGCAACAATAGTTGCTTGCCATTGCAGCTGCCGGCTCGCTATCCAAACGAGTAATCGCACATCGATAACGGCAAACGAAAGCACACGGGCTTAGTTTATGCTTCACTGTTACATATGAAAATATAAGCAATGTATGCAAGGGCAAAGTGAATGCTAGTACAGCGATTTCTCAGCCAATCGTCTATCGATAACATCAGGCAGCTAGCCGAGCAACAGCATTTTGTTTTTGATCAGCCCAAGAGGTCGTTGTACAAAAAAATATAATGAAACATATTTTAAGCCCAAGAGAAAACGTATCGATAAACGATATCGATACACATTAAGTTAAGCTTAGTATGTTAAATGATATATATTGATACATGGTAGGATATACATTGATAATGATATATTTAACAACAAAAAATATTTAATGATAACAAGCTTACATATGATACGCTGATGTTGAGATTATCGATAAAAGTAATCGATAACAGACAAAATTTTACACATACATTTTCATGCAATGACTTGATTCGTAATGGATTGAGCTATTCAATTATTGGGAAATTCACATGGGTTAAGCTCTTTGCCAAATGGACTCAAGATTACATATATAAAAAAAAAATAAAATTATATACATATATGTATATATATATATATATATATATATATATATATAGGTACATATATTTTTCTTTAACGCTATGTATACGGCACGAGCTTGTCTCTATGTGACAGTTGCAATGGCTGCAGATAAACAAGAAGCAGCCAACAACTGAAAGCAACACTTGAAACAATAATAATAACACAATCAAGTGGCTGTTCGCACACGTTTTTGAAGTGGTGCAAGCACCACCGAACCCACTCACAGAACCACTCACGCCCACACAGATATACGTATGCATATGTATGCATTTGCATGGCATTA
Source organism: Drosophila mayaguana (assembly GCA_037075325.1). Classification (NCBI taxonomy): domain Eukaryota; kingdom Metazoa; phylum Arthropoda; class Insecta; order Diptera; family Drosophilidae; genus Drosophila; species Drosophila mayaguana. The sequence continues at coordinate 1,708,164 of JBAMCG010000127.1, read as the reverse complement.
CGTATACGCGACGTGCGCTGGACAAGCCGTGCATGCCGGCCGGCCTTTTCGTTCTTTTTACACATGCGTGCCTAAGAAGAAACCATATACAGCAGCTGCTGCAGCAGCAGTTGCCCCTACAGCAGCACCGTCACCCTTGCCCTTTCTCCTCATATATGTATCCAGCTGCCAGCTCAGTTGCTCTCTGCTCTGGCGGTGCGACCAACCCGCTTTGTGAGTGAACATTTTAAGCCTTCAAGCTATCATCATCATCATCAGCAGCAGCAGTAGCAGCAGCAGCAGCAACTGAAGCAGGGGCGAACATTTTGTAACAATAGTCAGGTGTGTGCAAGTGCGTGTGTCTGTGTGTGCGTGTGTGCGTGTGTGCGTGTGTGCGTGTGTACGTGTGTGTTTGTTTGCTGCCATGTCTGTGTTTGCTTTAGGTAATCATTTCAACGTGCTCATCCACCCGCTCACCCCCCCAACGTCTGGCAGCATCTGTCTCAGCCAGCTGATCACCTGTGGTATAGGACGGACGCTGACTCATGCTGCAAGTCAAGCAGTCAGCAAGCTGTTCTTGCATTCCTGCTCCTTGCACAATGCCATAATAAATTTGAGTTTGACTAGCCCCCGCCCACAGCCACCTGCCCAAAAAGAAGAAATGTCAGGCCACAAGCAACACATTGCTGGTGCGCCCCATAAAGTTGACTCTCATATATCTTAGCAGCACTTCCAACAGCTCCCTCTCACTATCACTCTACCACCGCCCCTCTCTCCCTCTCCCTCTCTCTCTGTGTTGTCCTCACATGCAACTTTACTTTGCTCGCTTGCCAAATAGGATAAAAAGTTGCTTTGACCAAGCACTTTATAACTTTATTAACCAACATTTCTGAGGTTTTCTTTTCTTTTTTGTTTTTTTTTTTTAGTGTATGCGGACAGTTGTTAAATGACTTTTCACTTTGTTCGACTTACTAGTTACATTTGCGTGTCATATGAATTGAAAAAGTAGATGAACATCGTCTTATTAAAGCATTTAATTACGCCTAATTGTGATAATCAAGAAGTGAATCTCTGAGAACTAAGTAGCAGCATTAAGGGCGAGATTTGATATTTCAATGGCTTTAATATATTTTTTTAGGATCTGATGCTTATCTTATAATTGCTCCTTTGATTATGTACTCATTTAAACGAACTTCAATTCGCTTAAATATTATTTGGAATTGTCGGAAGCCAACTTTTATTTATTGGCACAGTATTAAAAGGCTTTTATTAAAAATGTAATTTGATGTTGCTCGATTCGGCTATCATTTTAGTACTTTTTTCATATATTCGCAATGCATTCACAACAGGTTCATACTCCTGCCAAGAATATATGCAGAGCATAAGAATCTGAGAGCATTTGCCTTCTGCTCTACTCTTTAGCTCGCTGGCACAATTTTGTATAGATGAGAGGTTTTTGGAACCAATATGTGTGGGGGGAGTTCGTATGTGACACGTGCCTTAAGCGACGATTTACTTTGACAACATCTTTGATAACGGCAAGCGCATAACCTTTAGCTATGGTCATAAACTTCAAGAGCAGCTCGAGCGCCAACAGCTCGTCTTTGGCCTTTGAGTTTAATCATTTACAACAACAACAACAGTAGCAGCAACAACAGCGGCAACAAAGATGATGAAGAATGCCCTAAAAAAGAAAAGTGTAACAACAGCAGCTAGCAGAAGAAGCCGACAGACGCAAAAACCAGTCAACGAAATAACCTTTCGCTTATGCATGCATGCGAGCTGCAATTTATGTGCACACACACAGACGGACACATTGACAGGCACGCATCCTTGTTACGTGTATGTGTGTGTGAGTGTGCAAAAGTCAAGTTGGAAAATGTTTCCAGCCAACACCTTCTAATAGTTTCTAGCATCTCTGCTTCTTCTATACTTTTTTCACATTTTTCGCTTCTGCTTTCAATGGCAGCCATCGCTGACACCATTTTGTAAGCCTGTCTGTCTGAGAGTGTGTGTGAGGCCTTTTCGCTAGCTTGTTTTATGCAATTAAAAAAAGAAAGAAAAAAAAAAAAAATATATATATATATATATATTTATATATATAGCCTTTGACTTTGGGAGCCGTTATACATTTTAATACCTCGCGCTTCTTTTGCCCTTGAGCCAGAAAACTAAATGAACTGAAGGACTTCAGTGTCAAGCAGCTAAAAGTGGACTCAGCTTAAACTATCGATTGAAATGTAAGGCCATTCAATTTTAAATTGCTTGCTTCAATTCGTAATGAGAATAACTCGGGATATGGAGAGCACATTAGCATTAGCTCAGTGCTGTATTCGTATTGCTACTTATTATCCTGTTCCTTTGCCATTTGCTACATTCTGGGCGGGCAGTACGGGCAACATCACATCCTCCCACTGTTATCGGGACTTAATGCAAATGAATAAGCAAATTAGTAGATAAATAAATAAAAATAAATAGAAATAAAAAAAAATAAAATAAATAAATAAATAAATATATAAATAAATATGTGAAGAAATTAATACATACATAAAGAAAAGCATAAAAAAATAAATATAAATTATATGTATATAAATAAATAAATGAATAATTAAATATATAAATAAATAAAAAAAAATTAATTAATTAATTAATTAATTATTTAATTGATTACTTAATTAATGCATAAATATATATATAAATATGTAAATAATAAATATATAAATACGTAAATAAAAGAATAAATAAATAAATGAATACATATATGATTTATTTAATAAATAAATAAAAGAATGAATAAACAAATAAATAAAATAATAATAAATAAATAAATCAAAAGGAAAACGAATAAGTAAATTAATGATAAAATAAATGAATAAATAAATAAGGAAAAAAAATACATAAATGAATGTATAAATAAATAAATAAATAAACACACAAACACAAAAATATATTAATAAATAAATAAATACATAAATACATAAACACATAAATACATAAATACTAGGGTTGTCGAAAATTTTTAAAATATCGTATCGATGATATTTTAAGTTTTGAAAAAATATCAAAATGATATTTGATATTTAACTTTAAAAATATCGATATATCGATATGTTCGATATTTAAAAAAAAACTTTTTTCCCACAATAAATTTATACTCTAAAAAAAAAAAAAGAATAATAAGGATACATATTTTGTATTTATATGATAAACTGCCTTAACTCCAGTATTCGGTACTAAAATATTAAAAAAACGCGTTCTGTGATATGATTATCCGTCATACATTTTATTACCGAAGGAAGGCACTGAGCTACCTGGGGTGGTTAGGTCCCATATTTAATATACAACCACATGTTTTTATTACTTTAAGTCACAAATTACATCTGCCTGTTCCATTTTTAAAGTCTGAATAAATCGTTTTCACCATATTCAATATTTTACTTTTGCACTTGGTTCACTTACGACAAGAGTAACCAATTCAAAAATATCAAAATATCGCAAAAAATATTCGATATTTGGCAAAAAAAAAAATTACGATATAAATATATTTTTTAAACAAAAAAATATCGATGTATTGATATATCGATATATTTTCGACAACCCTAATAAATACATAAATAAATAAATAAATAAATAAATCAATATATAAATAAATAAATAAATATATATATATATATATATATATATATATATATATATATACATGATGAATGAATTCATACATAAACACATAAATATATTAATAAATACATAAAAACATAACCAATTAAATAATTTAATTGATTTATTAATCAATTAAATAAATAAAAAATCAATTGAATAAATAAATAAGTGAATAATAAATAAATAATTAAGTAAATAAACACATAATTATATCAATAAATAAACAAACACATGAATAAAGAAATAAATAAATAAAAAAAAAAAAACAATTAAATAAATTAATTGATAAATAAATCAATTAAATAAAAATAATAAATAAGTGAATAATAAATAAATAATTAGGTAAATAAACACATTAATATATCAATGAATAAATAAATAAATTAATTAATTAATTATTTAATTAATCAATTAAATAAAAATAATAAAAACGTGAATATTAAATAAATAAATTAATACAAAATGAATGAATAATGAAATAAGCACATCAAAATATAAATAAATAAATAAATAAACAAATAACTAAACAAATGAACGAATAAATAAGTAAATGAATAAATAAATAAATAAGTAAATAAACACATAAATATATCAATAAAAAAATAAATTAATTGATTGCAAAATGAATTAAATAAAAATAATAAATACGTTAATAAATAAATAAATAAATAAATGAATATATATCTAAATTATATATATATATATAAAAATAATTTAAAAAATACATGAAAAAATAAATAAAAGCATAAATATATTCATAAATAAATAAATAAATTAAATAATTAATATATCCAATAAATAAAAATAATAAATACGTGAATAATAAATAAATACATAAATAATAAATAAATATATAATGAATGAATAACTAAATAATTAAATAAACACACAAACACAAAAATATATTAATAAATAAATACAAAAATTCATAAGTAAATAAATAAATAACTAAATAAATAAATAAATAAATATATATATATATATATATATATATATATATATATATATATATATATATATATATATATATATATACATAAATATATATATATATAAATAAATAAATAAATAATTAAATAAATAAATAAGTAAATAAGTAAATAAACACATAAATATATCAATAAAAAATAAATTAATTAATTGAAAAATCAATTAAATAAAAATAATAAGTACGTAAATAAATAAATAAAAATAAATAAATGCATATATAAAAAAATATATATAAAAAAAATAATTAAATAAATACATGAAAAAATAAATAAAAACATAAATATATTCATACATTAATTAATTAATTAATTAATTAATATATTCAATAGATAATAATAATAAATACGTGAAAAAATAAATAAATATATATATGTATATATATATATATATATATATATATATATATATATATTATATATATATATATATACATATATATATATATACATGATGAATGAATTCATAAATAAACACATAAATATATTAATAAATAAATAAATACATGAATAACGAAATAAATAAATAAAAAATATCCAAATAAATAAATAAATGATATATAAATAAATAACAAAATTATTTGATTAATAAATCAATTAAATAAAAATAATAAATACGTGAATAATAAATAAATATATAAATAAATATAAAATATAATATATATATATATATATATATATATATATATATATATATATATATATATATATATATATATATATATATATATATATATATATATATATATGTATGTATGTATATATACATAAATATATCAATAAATAAATAAATACATGAATAAAGAAATAATGATTTATAAATAAATAAATTAATTAATTGATTAATAAATCAATTAAATAAAAATAATAAATACGTGAATAAATAAATTAATAAATAAAAAACAATAAATAAAAATATATCAAAATTATATATATTAAAAAATATTTAAATTATTGCATGAATAAATAAATAAATAAATAAATAAATCTATTAAGAAAAGAATGAATAAATAAATAACTAAATAAGTAAATACATAAAATAATAATAAATAAATAACTAAATAAGAAAATGAATAAGTAAATATACAGTAAGTAAATAAATAAATAAATAAATACATAAACACACATATATATATATATATATATATATATATATATATATATATATATATATATATATATATATATATATATACATAAATATAGCAATAAATAAATAAATACATGAGGAAAAAAATAAAATAAATAAATAATAAAATAAAATAAAAAAAATTAATTGATTAATTAATTGATTAATAAATCAATTATATAAAAATAAGAAATACGTGAATAATAAATAAATACATAATGAATGAATAAATAAATAAACACATAAATATATAAATAAATAAATAAATAAATAAATACATGAATAAATAAATAAATAAGTTAATAAGTAAATAAACACATAAATATATCAATAAAAAAATAAATTAATTAATTGGAAAATCAATTAAATAAAAATAATAAATACGTGAATAAATAAATAAAAATAAATAAATAAATATATATCTAAATTATAAATATATATAAAAATAATTAAATAAATACATGAAAAAAAATAAATAAAAACATATATTCATAAATTAATTAATTAATAAATCCATTAAATAAAAATAATAAATACGTGAATATATAAGTAAATAAATATATATATATATAAATATATATATATTTATATAGATATACATATATATATATATATATATATATATATATATATATATAATAAATACGTGAATATTAAATAAATACATAATGAATGAATAATGAAATAAGCACATCAAAATATAAATAAATAAATAAATAAACAAATAACCAAATAAATAAACGAACAAATAAATAAATGAATAAATAAATAAATAAGTAAATAAACACATAAATATATCAATAAATAAATTAATTTATTAATAAATCAATTAAATACAAATAATGAAATAATAATAAATAAAAATTAAATAAACACATAAACACAAAAATATATAAATATATATATAATATATATAAAATATAATACATATATATATATATATATATATATATATATATATATATATATATATATATATATAAAAAAAAATTTTTTTTTTTTTTTTTTTTTTTTTTTTTTTTTTTTTTTTTTTTTTTTTTTTTTTTTTTTTTTTTTTTTTTTTTTTTTTTTTTTTTTTTTTTTTTTTTTTTTTTTTTTTTTTTTTTTTTTTTTTTTTTTTTTTTTTTTTTTTTTTTTTTTTTTTTTTTTTTTTTTTTTTTTTTTTTTTTTTTTTTTTTTTTTTTTTTTTTTTTTTTTTTTTTTTTTTTTTTTTTTTTTTTTTTTTTTTTTTTTTTTTTTTTTTTTTTTTTTTTTTTTTTTTTTTTTTTTTTTTTTTTTTTTTTTTTTTTTTTTTTTTTTTTTTTTTTTTTTTTTTTTTTTTTTTTTTTTTTTTTTTTTTTTTTTTTTTTTTTTTTTTTTTTTTTTTTTTTTTTTTTTTTTTTTTTTTTTTTTTTTTTTTTTTTTTTTTTTTTTTTTTTTTTTTTTTTTTTTTTTTTTTTTTTTTTTTTTTTTTTTTTTTTTTTTTTTTTTTTTTTTTTTTTTTTTTTTTTTTTTTTTTTTTTTTTTTTTTTTTTTTTTTTTTTTTTTTTTTTTTTTTTTTTTTTTTTTTTTTTTTTTTTTTTTTTTTTTTTTTTTTTTTTTTTTTTTTTTTTTTTTTTTTTTTTTTTTTTTTTTTTTTTTTTTTTTTTTTTTTTTTTTTTTTTTTTTTTTTTTTTTTTTTTTTTTTTTTTTTTTTTTTTTTTTTTTTTTTTTTTTTTTTTTTTTTTTTTTTTTTTTTTTTTTTTTTTTTTTTTTTTTTTTTTTTTTTTTTTTTTTTTTTTTTTTTTTTTTTTTTTTTTTTTTTTTTTTTTTTTTTTTTTTTTTTTTTTTTTTTTTTTTTTTTTTTTTTTTTTTTTTTTTTTTTTTTTTTTTTTTTTTTTTTTTTTTTTTTTTTTTTTTTTTTTTTTTTTTTTTTTTTTTTTTTTTTTTTTTTTTTTTTTTTTTTTATGATCTTGTGGGACCCCCCATCCCCCCCTGGGAGCAACAACACAATTTGATTCGCCTAAAATAAGGGATTTTTTTTATTACAATTAAAAGACAATTACACATGGATTACTAACTTAAAATAAGGGAATCAACAATTAAATGTTTATGCTCCTATCCTTCAACATAGGACTTCAATGATTCTTCTTACGATATATTTTTAATATCATATAATAATGATTAATTTCAATTTAATTTAATTTAAGTTCACTTTGTTAACTTCAATTTTTTATCCTCTTCTTCTTTTGACAGCTGATCCAATTTGATAGTTTATCGGCTGTCTGTACCAATCGATTATTCAATCAATCAATCGATTATCATGTGCACAAAGCTTACATATATATATACATAAATATATCAATAAATAAATAAATACATGAATAAAGAAATAAATAAATAAATGATATATAAATAAATAAATAAATTATTTGATTAATAAATCAATTAAATAAAAATAATAAATACGTGAATAATAAATAAATAAATAAATCAATAAATTAATAGGTAAATAAATAAGCACATATATATATATATATATATATATATATATATATATATATGTGCTTATTTATTTACCTATTAATTTATTGATTTATTTATTCATATATATATATATATATATATATATATATATATATATATATATATATATATATATATATATATATATATATATATATATATATATATAAATAATAAATACGTGAATAATAACTAAATAATTAGGTAAATAAACAAATAACCAAATAAATAAACGAATAAATAAATAAATGAATAAATAACTAAATAAGTAAATAAACACATAAATATATCAATAAATAAATTAATTTATTAATAAATCAATTAAATACAAATAATGAAATAATAATAAATAAAAATTAAATAAACACATAAACACAAAAATATATAAATATATATATAATATATATAAAATATAATATATATATATACATATATATATATATATATATATATATGAATAAATAAATCAATAAATTAATAGGTAAATAAATAAGCACATAAATATAATATATATATATATATATATATATATATATATATATATATATATATATATATATATATATATATATATATATATATATATATATATATATATAATGATCTTGTGGGACCCCTCCCCCCCCCTGGGAGCAACAACACAATTTGATTCGTCTAAAATAAGGGATTTTTTTTATTACAATTAAAAGACAATTACACATGCTTACTAACTTAAAATAAGGGAATCAACAATTAAATGTTTATGTTCCTATTCTTCAACATAGGACTTCAATGATTCTTCTTACGATATATTTTTAATATCATATAATAATGATTAATTTCAATTTAATTTAATTTAAGTTCACTTTGTTAACTTCAATTTTTTATCCTCTTCTTCTTTTGACAGCTGATCCAATTTGATAGTTTATCGGCTGTCTGTACCAATCGATTATTCAATCAATCAATCGATATTCATGTGCACAAAGCTTACATATATATATACATAAATATATCAATAAATAAATAAATAAATGAATATAGACATAAATAAATAAATAAATGAATATATGAATAAATAAATCAATAAATTAATAGGTAAATAAATAAGCACATAAATATATATATATATATATATATATATATATATATATATATATATATATATATACATAAATATATAAATATATAAATAAATAAATAAATAATTAAATAAATAAATAAGTAAATAAGTAAATAAACACGTAAATATATCAATAAAAAATAAATTAATTAATTGAAAAATCAATTAAATAAAAATAATAAGTACGTAAATAAATAAATAAAAATAAATAAATGCATATATAAAAAAATATATATAAAAAAAATAATTAAATAAATACATGAAAAAATAAATAAAAACATAAATATATTCATACATTAATTAATTAATTAATTAATTAATATATTCAATAAATAATAATAATAAATACGTGAAAAAATAAATAAATATATATATGTATATATATATATATATATATATATATATATATATATATATATATATATATATATATATATATATATATATATATATAACATATATATATATATACATGATGAATGAATTCATAAATAAACACATAAATATATTAATAAATAAATAAATACATGAATAACGAAATAAATAAATAAAAAATATCCAAATAAATAAATAAATGATATATAAATAAATAACAAAATTATTTGATTAATAAATCAATTAAATAAAAATAATAAATACGTGAATAATAAATAAATATATAAATAAATATAAAATATAATATATATATATATATATATATATATATATATATATATATATATATATATATATATATATATATATATATATATATATATATGTATATATACATAAATAAAGAAATAATGATTTATAAATAAATAAATTAATTAATTGATTAATAAATCAATTAAATAAAAATAATAAATACGTGAATAAATAAATTAATAAATAAAAAACAATAAATAAAAATATATCAAAATTATATATATTAAAAAATATTTAAATTATTGCATGAATAAATAAATAAATAAATAAATAAATCTATTAAGAAAAGAATGAATACATAAATAACTAAATAAGTAAATACATAAAATAATAATAAATAAATAACTAAATAAGAAAATGAATAAGTAAATATACAGTAAGTAAATAAATAAATAAATAAATACATAAACACACATATATATATATATATATATATATATATATATATATATATATATATATATATATATATATATATATATATATACATAAATATAGCAATAAATAAATAAATACATGAGGAAAAAAATAAAATAAATAAATAATAAAATAAAATAAAAAAAATTAATTAATTAATTAATTGATTAATAAATCAATTATATAAAAATAAGAAATACGTGAATAATAAATAAATACATAATGAATGAATAAATAAATAAACACATAAATATATAAATAAATAAATAAATAAATAAATACATGAATAAATAAATAAATAAGTTAATAAGTAAATAAACACATAAATATATCAATAAAAAAATAAATTAATTAATTGGAAAATCAATTAAATAAAAATAATAAATACGTGAATAAATAAATAAAAATAAATAAATAAATATATATCTAAATTATAAATATATATAAAAATAATAAATACGTGAATATATAAGTAAATAAATATATATATATATAAATATATATATATTTATATAGATATACATATATATATATATATATATATATATATATATATATATATATATATATATATATATATATATATATATATATATATATATATATATATATATATATATATATATAATAAATACGTGAATATTAAATAAATACATAATGAATGAATAATGAAATAAGCACATCAAAATATAAATAAATAAATAAATAAACAAATAACCAAATAAATAAACGAACAAATAAATAAATGAATAAATAAATAAATAAGTAAATAAACACATAAATATATCAATAAATAAATTAATTTTTAATAAATCAATTAAATACAAATAATGAAATAATAATAAATAAAAATTAAATAAACACATAAACACAAAAATATATAAATATATATATAATATATATAAAATATAATATATATATATACATATATATATATATATATATATATATATGAATAAATAAATCAATAAATTAATAGGTAAATAAATAAGCACATAAATATATATATATATATATATATATATATATATATATATATATATATATATATAATGATCTTGTGGGACCCCCCATCCCCCCCTGGGAGCAACAACACAATTTGATTCGCCTAAAATAAGGGATTTTTTTTATTACAATTAAAAGACAATTACACATGGATTACTAACTTAAAATAAGGGAATCAACAATTAAATGTTTATGCTCCTATCCTTCAACATAGGACTTCAATGATTCTTCTTACGATATATTTTTAATATCATATAATAATGATTAATTTCAATTTAATTTAATTTAAGTTCACTTTGTTAACTTCAATTTTTTATCCTCTTCTTCTTTTGACAGCTGATCCAATTTGATAGTTTATCGGCTGTCTGTACCAATCGATTATTCAATCAATCAATCGATTATCATGTGCACAAAGCTTACATATATATATACATAAATATATCAATAAATAAATAAATACATGAATAAAGAAATAAATAAATAAATGATATATAAATAAATAAATAAATTATTTGATTAATAAATCAATTAAATAAAAATAATAAATACGTGAATAATAAATAAATAAATAAATCAATAAATTAATAGGTAAATAAATAAGCACATATATATATATATATATATATATATATATATATATATATATATATATATATATATATATATATATATATATATATATATATATATATATATATATATATATATATATATATATATATATATATATATATATATATAATGATCTTGTGGGACCCCTCCCCCCTTGGGAGCAACAACACAATTTGATTCGTCTAAAATAAGGGATTTTTTTTAATACAATTAAAAGACAATTACACATGCTTACTAACTTAAAATAAGGGAATCAACAATTAAATGTTTATGTTCCTATTCTTCAACATAGGACTTCAATGATTCTTCTTACGATATATTTTTAATATCATATAATAATGATTAATTTCAATTTAATTTAATTTAAGTTCACTTTGTTAACTTCAATTTTTTATCCTCTTCTTCTTTTGACAGCTGATCCAATTTGATAGTTTATCGGCTGTCTGTACCAATCGATTATTCAATCAATCAATCGATATTCATGTGCACAAAGCTTACATATATATATACATAAATATATCAATAAATAAATAAATACATGAATAAAGAAATAAATAAATAAATGATATATAAATAAATAAATAAATTATTTGATTAATAAATCTATTTAATAAAAATAATAAATACGTGAATCATAAATAAATAAATAAATAAATAAATGAATATAGACATAAATAAATAAATAAATAAACAAATAACCAAATAAATAAATGAATAAATAACTAAATAAATAAATGTATTAATAAATTAATTAATTAATTAATAAATCAATTAAATAAAAATAATAAATACGTGAATAAATAAATAAATAATTAAATAAATAAATAAATTATTGCATAAATGAATGTATAAATAGTTAAATAAATAAATAAATAAATGAATATATGAATAAATAAATCAATAAATTAATAGGTAAATAAATAAACACATAAATATATATATATATATTAAATACCAGCCAATAAATAAATAAATGAATTGATTAATAAATCAAATTAATAATAATAAATACGTGAATAATATATAAATAAATAAATAAATACATAATGAGTGAATAAATAAATAAACACATAAATAAATAAATAAATAAATAAATAAATAAATAAAAACATAACTATATCAATAAATTAATTAATTAATTAATTGATAAATCAATTAAATAAAAATAAATAAGTAATAAATAAATAATTAAATAAACGCATAAACACGTAAATATATCAATAAATAAAAAAATATATAAATGGATAAATAAATATATATATAAATAAATAAACAAATAACCAAATAATTAAATGAATAATTAAATAAATGAATAAATAAATAAATAAGTAAATAAATTATTATTATATATATATATATATATATATATATATATATATATATATATATATATATATATATATATATATATATATATATATATATATATATATATATATATATATATATATATATATTTGTTAATATATTTTTATTATATATATATCTAAATTCTAAAGATATTAATAAATAAATAAATAAATACATATATAATTAAATAAATAACTTTATATGCCAGAGTATAAAATTGCTGTACAGATTCTCAACTCCATAATCAAAAAATAAAAAAAAAAAAGATATTTAATACACCTCAAACCCTTATTTATATAAATTCCATATCTTGCAAACTATTTATTCGTGTTTATTTACGGTAAACAAATAGGATATTAGGATACAAGAACAGCTCGAATCAACTCCGTTTATTTTGATTTCATATTCAGTCCTTTGCGCGATTTGACTAAAGTCTTCTCCGTAATATTTAATTACGTTTAGTTAGCTCCTGTTTAAACGTGCCTTAAATATAATTAATTTCATTTCGTACATTCCCTTGCAAGCGGCCCTTGTTAGTTAGCTCTTGATTATTTTTCTTAATTCCTTCGACACTTTTGTAGCAACATTGCAACAATTTGGCTTTAATGAGCGGCAGCTGCTGCCGTCTCCAAGTATGCAGCAGCGTTTGGCGCATAAAAGGTGAAATTCTTGACGTGAAATGTTGCATAAAATACGGCCGGGCTACGACCATCACAGTCCAACACCGTGTCGCAGCCTCAACCCCATTTGCCCTATGCCTAGCCATATCCGCCGTATTCGTATTCCTGGTCCATAGTGCCGTCCGCCTCATCTCGGCGCACTCCAGAAACATAATGTGCGGCTACGCAATTATTTTGCATGCTCCATTTTAACAATTTAAAGGAGCGGGAAAAAAAACAGAAAAAGGCCAAGTATACGCTGTTGCAGGGGCTGGCATGGCCAGCTAATACCCTGTAATTAACTACCCGCCAATAATTCGAAGATTTTTTTTTTTTTGAGCAGCGTAAGTTTAACCCTAGCAATTGCTCAATTTAAATGCAGCCCTAGCTATTACCACCCGGTTTGCTATAACCGCATTTTACGGGGTATGCGCAAGCTGAAATGTGAACAAGTGCAAGGCAAAACTGAACGAACGACTAACTGACTGGGCCAGCAAGCAGGCCCTACCCCAACAGCATATCCCTCAAATGTTACATATGTATGTGTATATGTACATATATATGTGGGGCATTAGAGAGTCGTTGAAAGAGACAGGATGTATACAGTATATATATATTTTATATATACATATGTATATAGGATGTAGTCCCATATAGCATGTACATGCTGTGCGAAGGGAACGTGGAATGCGACTCCAGACCGGGACAGCGGCCGGGACTGCAATTCGTTTTCATATGCACGCTTAAGTACGTCGCAAGTGTGGAAAAAAATGTATCAACAACAACAAACAGTTACCAAAGCGAAGAGTCAAGAAAATATTAAGTTAACACACACACACACATACACACACACAGACACTCCAGAAAGTATGCTCAGTGTTTTTATTTACTTTTTCTTTATTTATCTTTTTGTTGTATCCTTTTGTTTATTGTGCGCCTTTTTATTACGACTATTTTCTCATTAGCAGCGAGCCCGAATGCCTTTGAATTGTTGCTGCAACCGCGCTGCTGCCTCCTGCTAATAGAAAGCCAACAAGATCTCATACCATGAGCAGCTGCTGCGGCTTCGAGTGCTCCAGACCGCTTCAGCATACCAAAGAAACTTGCCATGGCATTTTTCCTTTAGACATAATTAACTATCGGCTGCCTGCCTAGCAATACAATTAAAATATTCTGTGGCTCTAGCCGCAGAAGCAACCGGAGCGTGAGCTGCAGCCGATACCAAAGCCCTTAAGGCCAGCTCTTTGTACGCACATGTCGCCCTTAAGCCTTAGCAAATCTGTCAAAGCTAAAGTGGCTGGCGGTAATCTTTGCAGCTTACCTGGCGTTGGCTTAACACTTTTTGCGATTATATTAAATTCAAATTTTTGCAGCATATTTGCTTAAAGAATAAGAAATTGTAAATATTTTAATTTGTGAAATTTCATTTTTAAACTATGCCAAAAGCTGCTAAGCTGATCCAAAAACCCTTCAAAATATTGATTTACGTGTGCTGAACTTAATTGGGGCTGTGGTTTTCACATGAAAACACGGATGAACAACCAATATACTCATTTCACTTTCTTGGATGAGTAAAAAAAAGGGTTGACTCGAAAAATTACGTAATAATCATATGCATGCATGCACTTCAAATATGTAATGCTACATCTTAAGAAAATAGAACTATACAAATTAATGAATTAATTAATGAAACAAATCCTATAAAAAAGTTAGTAAACAAAAATTAGCCTTTTGAAAAAGCAAAAAATATGACAATAATTAAAATTTTATTTATTTTTTTATTTTATTTATTAAAATTTCCAATTTTGTGCGTAGTCAAAAAAATTAATTTTATAAATTTTTATTACTTTTCTGGAGAAAATTGCCCATATATCTTAGCTTTTAATAAAATTAAAATAAAATAAATAAAAAATAAATAATAAATAAAATATAATAAACAAATTAAAAATAAAAAATAAAATATAGAATTGCTAGTCATATTTTCATTTTTTTTTTTTTCTTTTATTATTATTTATTATTATTATATTTAAACTTGAAAAACGCATATTTTTAAGTAAATTTCGTCCAACTCTGTCGACACCCAATGGAATTGGCTCATCAACCCGCACTAGCTTCAATAATTTATTGCAGCAACACAGAAAATTGATAGAAATTCCTTAAAAATGGAATTGGCAAACATTTCAGCTTAAGGCATCCTGGTCCCACAGGACATTTTTCGCCTTGTCGATTTTCTATTTCTGCAACGAAATTCGAGTCAATAAACTATTTTTGCACGAACAATTGACTAATTGACTGCTGGCAGTGAGATAATTGTGTGCCGCACGTGTCATTTCGCCTTGATACCGTTTCATATATCTGATTTTCCGTGTCGTTCCGCTGCGTTCCACTCCGTTTGGTTGCGCATACGTCATGTTGTCCATGTGCATCATTTGTGGCATTTCCTACTGCTCGCCAAATGATTACAGAAATAGCAGAAATAGCATCAATTATGTGCGAGAGATGAAAGCTCAATTCGATACAATTCGATGAGGCTTCCTTTCGATTCATTTCATTTGAATTTTATTAACATTTTGTATGCCGGCGGTGGGAAGGGCACGACCAACGGGTTGGTTGGCTCGAAAATTGTGCGCATTTCCTGCGGTATCAGTAGACGCGTTGCATTTCATTGCATTTGCCGCAATTACAATGCAAATTTACTGAGAGAAAGGCAGAGTGAACGAAAGAGAGGGGGATGCAGATAGCCAGAAAAAGAGACCGAGTTAGAGCTGCATTGATTTGCTGTCTGTTTGACAAAACCACACAATATTTAATTACATATCAAAATGCATTGTATGCCTATATAGAATCAACTCGAGCCATGCACACACACACACACACACACACACATATACATATATATAGCTGTAACACCTGCTGTTATCGCTATATCCTAACGGCTTCATAGATAAAGCGCACGCAGAGTCTAGCACAAAATGTTGTATTATGACCAAACATGCAAAACAACCTCATTACCAGAGTTCACACAGACACACACACACACAGACGCTTATGTGACTAGGGTACGCCATTGTTAACACACACAGCCACATACACAGGTGGGCCCACCCACCTGCAAGTATCTCTGCCTGTATGCTCACGTTGCTAACGAAATTATTGACAGCGCCGAGCCTGAGCCTGTAAAAATGTACTCAAACCTCGAGCCTTACACGCAACCACAAACAGTGAACAAGTTGATGTGGTTGATGTGCAGCCACACGATTGTCAAATGCCCTAACTTTCATAATGATCACACCTGAAAATAGGAACATCGAGCTAGCTAGTCAAGTTCAAATTCATAGACGTGTTTCTTCTGTGACTTCATTTACCTAGAAGCTTGGCTTGGCTTATGCAGTTGCTTTTCCTGTGGTTCAGCTCTGCATTTCCATCAAAAGCTCTCTGAGGTTGCTCTTGCCATTCATGATTTGCGAGCAGGTTCGGTTATGTTTATGTATTCGATTTGCTTGAGGCTCACTTTCATGATTTGCCCAAGGGTTTGGCTCAGCTCTAGGATGAGATTTTCCTGCAAACAGTTCGGATCCAAATTTCCGGTAGCTCAGCTTTTGACTCCAATCAGCTGCTTTCATAGAGAAGTTTTCTTTTCCGATTCGGAATATGACCAAAGCATTGGCTGGGGTAGAGACTCTGATTTTCCTGTAGATGGTTTGGTTTAATGTTCATATACAAGATTTGATTAAAAGTCTCTCGGTTTGTTCATTCCTGTATTTCCTATTGTTGCCTGTTGTTCCATATGATTAATTCGTTGATTTATGGTTGATTGACAGCTTCGTTAGGAATGTGCTCAAGTAGTTCTCCTGGTTTCGGATTTCTTCAGTTCTTCAACAACTTGGTTCAGCTCAGCTCAACTTGGTTCATCTGGACTTGGCTCGGCTCAGCTTGGATTAGTTCAGCTCTGACTAGCTCTCTTAGTGTTGATATAGCTTATTTTAGCTTTGCTCAGCCCGCTTCAAATTGGTTCGGCTGGGCTCAACTTGGTTCAATTTGGGGGACCGAGTTTAAACGATGCTGCTCCTAGCTTTAAGCAACTTCTCAGAGGTTCGCTTAGCGCGCAATTATAATTCAGTTCATTTTTCGTATTTTTCACAGCTTCATCCAAGGACGGTTTTTGTATCAGCCATTGGCATTTAGAGATATCGATGCGACTTTTTTTTTGGCCCAGCCCTAAGTAGCTTTACCTGTATTCATTCCATATCATTGACATACAGATTCAGCTGCAATATATAATATAGAATACTCTCAATAACCACGACATTGACTGGCGATACTATATACTCGGCAAGCTAGAGTGCTTGAATGCCGCCATTATCTATCTAATGAATGCAAATATAGCTACAATAAGTGTTATTACGAGCACACACACACACATGCACACACCTATACGGTGACGGTGTGTGTGTGCCTGAGTGTGTTTATATATCAACTTACATGCGGGCAAAGTGAAATGGCGAAATTAATTTTCATGTTGCGCTACCTAAAAATAACGCGGCTTCATTAACGTCAGCAAATGGAGGGGGCGAGGCTCTTTGGTGCCTCCTCAAAGTGAGCCTGGGCCAAAGGTAAATGTAAAAAAGGTAAATGTCGAGGCAAAGGTACCATCATGTTTGGTCTATATTTATGCAGCGTGCAGCTCGCTCCTGCTCATTAGAAGCGGTTGATAATGAGAAGTAGTTCCGATGGCGTTCAGCTTAAACTTGGATGACTGAGAGCCAAGTCTACCTGATGAAAGCTAATCGAATTAGATGAGGATTCACACCTTTTGTGAAAGCTGCTTAAGCGTTTTATAAGCGATAATGTGTATGCCATGGCGGCTACATGATATAGGCGCTGAGAAGGAGCTCAGCAGGGCCAAAACAACTCTTCCTCTCCCATATTTAAAATGATATTAAATGATATATATAAATGCGTTTTTATAACGAAAGCAGCTGCATCCCAATCCATTAAACGTCCACATCCAGTAGCCATTTTGTTGGGTCTCTCAGTGTCAGCCATGTCTCGGATTGCTGAACTGGACAGCGCGTCTAGCAATCTGGGATATGTTTCGGTGTCGGACATGCGGCTGCGTGTGTTGGGCACGTGTTTGAGGTATGTCGAGCATGGGCATGTTTATTACTCCAGCTCGAGAGCATGGGCAACGGATAGCCGGACGGTCGGAGAGGCGGACAAACATTCATGACGGCCCCTTGGGCTGTGAGAGGTGAAATGCGTTTGAGTCGGACAGGCAAATGGATGCAACAGATGCGGCGACATCTATGCGATGAGGGTAGGAGGAAGCAGTTTAAGAGGGAAAAGGGGGAAAGAGAGGGAGGTGGAATGAGAGAAAGGGTAGGGAGAGGGGATAAAGAGATAGAAACAGACTGAAGGAAAACGAGGGTGAAAACGAAAAACAAGAGACAGATGGACAAAGAGAGAGAGAGAGAGAGAGAGAGAGAGAGAGAGAGAGAGAGAGAGAGAGACAGAGAAAGAATGACAATGAAACAGAGAGCGAGAGAGATAGAGAAAGAGAGAGATAGGCTATAGAGAGTGAGATAGAACATATAGAGATAGCGATTGTGCGCAAGAGAGAGAAATAGAGAGAGTGGGAGAAGGAATGGTATATATGTATGTAAATATTTATTTCATCATAAGAAATAAATATTTACATACATAGATATATACCATCTCTCCCTCATTCCTTCTCCCACTCTCTCTCGGCTCGACAAGCTTTGTCTGTTTCCTAGAGAAAAATGAATACATTCGAAAAACACATTTTAAATTGCGCTTAGAGTTTACTTAAGCACAGCACGAAAATTAACCACAGAAATTAAACAAGAACAGGCAATATGTTAAAATAAAATGGATCATAAATAGCTCAAGAAACGCTCCACAAATGGATAGGCTTGAGATGTTTCCAAATAGTCAAGCTTCGACAGCTCTCACAAAAATGAAAATTGGTGACAAGCCAAACAAAAGTGAAGGCTTACAATGTGCAGTACTTCTGGTCCATGCTCGGAGCCAATGCGATTAGATAAATGAAAATGCTTTCGAATAGGGCCAGAAGCGTTGCCAGCTGAGCTAACTGCTGACTGCTGACTGGCTGTGCAAGTAATGGGCCACTCGTGTTGGCTTTTGAGTGCATTCAAATGCGTACTCATCAAATCAAAAGCCAAAGTGTCAGCGCCCCAATTGCCGCTGTAACTGTGCTGGTCGACTCCTTGCTCAACTTTGGGGACCTGATCTGGAGCTGAGGCCAAAGCCGAAGCAGAAGCTGAAGCTGCGACTGGACACTCATAAAAAGTTGCCGTTGCCGTTGCTGGAACGACTAATAACAGGCAGCGTTTAAGGAGCTGAGCTTTCATTTAATGCAATTGCTATTAACTTCACTTGACGACACAACCGAAAACTCTGCCCTGGAGTCAGTTCCAGCTCCACTGCAAAGCTCCAATGTTGCCTCTGTGTGTGTGTGTGTGGGTAGGGGGAGGGAAAGCAGCAGGTCGCCGGCTGCTATTTATTTTCATTTTCGAGCATTTATGGTTTTATCTCTTACGCTCCCACGCACCACTTCCGACGCTCCGTCAGACTATAGATACCCTGTATTATGAGATGAATAAGCAGAAGCTATTAGCTAAGTTTGTTGAACCTGATAATAAATCAATTAATAATCAATGAATCTATATATATTTAGAATGAAAAACCTAATAAGACTTTCTTTGCTTTAATGGTATGTCATCATTTATCGATAATATCGATTTAATATTTGATGTAAATTCATTGAATATTAGCATATTAAAATATAGAATAATAAATCTATCGATTGATAATGAATTTAATTAGAGAAGATTTGAGGAATAAAATATAGAAGAGATACAGAAGCATTTGTGCATAAACTTATCGATTAATCGATCACATGTTAATATATCGATCAATAATCCTTAGTGATACGGGGATTGTGCTCCAGAGATGAGGCCCTCGTAATGCTATCTACAGAGTATCGACGAGCTGTGCATCTAATATGGAGCCAAGAATCACTGGGAATATAGTAAAGACTTCAGTACAGGGTATTAGCTATTCGAACATATTCATCTACATGCCAATGTCATACCAATTCAATTCCCAACAAATTTATATAAAGTATCTATATCCAGTTCTTACAGGGTATTGACCAGTCAGTCATGGTGCTGATATATTTGTCTCCTTTGCCCACATCTTGCCCTTGCGAATCTCTCTATCTGTGAGCTATACTCGACTCATGCTGACATTTTGTCGTTTTTATCGTTTCAGCGTTAATTCGGTTAAGCACTTAAAGCAACGTCAACGGCTGGCCAAAAAAGAAAAAAAAAAAAACAGAGAAGACGAAGAGGTAGGCGGGGCCCATGTGGCCCACAAGCGGCCGATGCGACGTCAATGCGTTGACTACAACGAAAGCAACAACAACAGCAACTTCAATAAGAAAAGCCAAGTCAAGTAACAAACGAGAACAAATTGCTTGGCCAAGTTACGTGCATAGTTCAATTGAAGGTGAAATCCACTAGCTAAAGCCCTGCGCGAGACAGAGAGCAAGAGAGAAAAGGAGGGCGTCTGAGCGAGAGAGAAGCCTCGGCCAGTACCCGCATCAACATGTCCAGCAGCCATTCGGGCACAATTGGCCGTAAACGCGTTGGCAGCGGCAGCGCCATCGGCAGCGAATTTTACTATGGCAGCAGCATAAGTGGCTCGAACCCCGGCGGCGGTGGCATTAGCAGCTCGAACCCCGGCGGAGAGCAACAGCAGCTGAGGCGTCAACGTTCAGCCGAATGGCATAGCCATCGACATGGACACGGCTATGGCAGCAGCAGCGAGGATGAATATCAAAATACCGCCCAGGCAACGGCCTTTGACACGCAGCTGTTGGCTCAGCTGCTGCTGCAGAGTCAGCAATTGGCAAGTGAGTAAACCACATGCACACACACGCACGCACACATAGATACACACTTATATAGGCAGACTCAAAGTTAGTGCCATAGAGCTACATCGTGGCTAAGTAAGCGATTTATAAGTCGGTCGAGCCAACTAAATATTCATTATTTTATTTAATTGAATTATTCAGTAGTCATCGTATCTAATTCGCAAAAGCCCAACAGAACTTGACCCAAGGTCAGGCCAAAATACAGTCGATGATCGTATGAACTTGGCCACACCCTTTCAAATACTCCAACTTGAATTAGATCATCATTCTGCTCCGCATTTCCAGCCCAAACAATTCCATTCCTACAAATTTGTTATATTCAACTCAGCGGCATTTGAGCTGGGTTCAGTTACAGGGTATACTCTAGTTGTGCCCACTCTGCCAACTGGTGTTTTTGCTTCTGCTTTGTTAGTTTTTGTTTTGCTTTTGGGCTGAGCTTTGGCTCTGATTGGATTCAATTCGAGTCGAGCCAACGTGACGCAACGCATTGGGATTTGAATTGCATTGATGGATTTTTGGGATTTGGGTTTGGTTTCTGGACTATTTCTTTTTTTCATTGGTTAAAGCAATTTTGTTCTTGTCATACCCTGTACTTGGAAGGCCTGTGCCATAAAAACTCAGATTTAGCTGAGAACTGTGAACAAATATTGAATTGAACTGACTCAGTGCTAAGTGAACTGTTCAGTTAATGTTCAATTATTTAATTGATATTGAATAATAGATCATTCCCTGAGCTGTAGAATCTATTAAGTTCATTGTTCATCTGCTACATTATGTAGCTAGTTGTAGTTGCTTTAGTTCATCAAATGAACCCCAAAAATTATCCAGTTTGAGATATTAAATATAAATGTATATTACCTTCATTTCGATTTGATATTAAATATAAATATCGTTAATTCATAACATTTTCCACAAGCCAATTGCTGGCATAATGAAAATTTTGCGCAATTTCAACTCTTTGCGAGTGCGAAAATTGCGAATTTGATATTGAATATTCAATAAAAGCAGCGATTAATTTGCGTTTCAAGTGCGCTGGGGCTGATAAAGATTGACTAACTGAAAGTAGAAGCTTCAATTCAATTACAAAGGCAGCTGAATTTGCGGAGATGGCAAATGGGGAATGGGGATTCCGAATTGGGGATGGGCATGGGGGCTCTTTGGGTCTGAGTGTAATCGAGGGCCAGCTGAGGGTCTCGCAAAGAGCGCCTAATCGAAGCATAAAAAGCAAATCGGCGTCTGTTGCGCGATTTTTATGTTCGTAATGCATATTGCGTTTTGTTGTTGTTGCTCACGTTGTCGGCGTGTCTGTGTGTGAGTGTGTGTGTTTTGCTTTTTATTGTCTGTTAATATTTAATGCAATTTACGATTCATTTTTTACAACCTCATAACATTGGGTGGCCCCACGGCCGACTGGGGAGCGATTGTTGCCCTTTACACAGAGGACCATGTTTACAGGAGTCCTCCTCGACGACGGGCGAGCATGTAGGGGGGCGCAGTGCGACCGTGCCAATGTCTATATCTGAGCATATTGAGAGCATCACCAACTACATTTTAAAGGTTATTCGGAAGATTTTTAATAGATGCTTCATTGAGCTGTTAAATGAAACTCATTTGAGTGGAATGGAATGCGCACTTGCAGTGCGTAAAGTATATTGCCTGAAACATTGTTAGATAGATAAGGCTAAAATGTACATTGAAGTTTTACTGGGGAACTGTTCTTAGTGAAATATATCAATAGGCCTGAATGCCCAAGACAAAGGCAGGACGATAGAGAGATAAATAGAGACAGAGAGAGAGCGAGAGAGATAAATATAGAGAGAATACAAGTTTCATCAGTCAAGTTTCCAAGTGCTCCCACTTAGTGATCTTAAACACAATCGCAAGAGAGTTCAACTAGTTAGGCAACAAATAAAAAAAATTAAAATAAAAATAAAAATTAATAATAATAATAATAATAATGATAATAATAATAATAATGATAATAATAATAATAATAATAATAGCAATAATAATAATAACTTAAAAATTAAAAAAAAAAAATAAGCCGACTCAGCCTGGACTCGAACCCGGAACTCTCTCGCCAACGCGCAACGACTCTACCAACTGCGCCACTTCAAAAAACGTCAGCTTGTAAAAAAAAAAAACAACATGTTATATGACTCTGCCAGCTGCACTATTTAACGCCACGTCAGCTTACCAAAACGAACACGTCATGATTAAGTTGCAAAGCAACTCTGAACCACAGAGTTGCACGATAATCGACAATCGAAGCAGGCTTCAATTTGCTATAAAAGGCGCGTGCTCTCAGTGCAAGCCTCAGTCTGCCTCTGGGTAGCATCCAGAGCAGGCTCAATTTTTTTTTCTATTTTTCGTCTTTAAAGCTCAAATGGGTTTTTGAGCTGGAGTAGATGGGCTACTCCTTCCACGGCGACAAGATATATTCTTGGTTCGCCCGACGAGTTCATATTTTTTTTTTTTTTGATTTTTTTTTTCTGTTTATTTCATTTATTAAGTTTTTATTTTGAGTTTGAATACTCCAATGGGATTTGAGTTGAAAATCTACTAGACATCCTCATCCCCGGCGACAGGATTTATTCCTGGTCCATCGTAATATCCACGCTGTGGATTATTATGCAGTATTTACCACGTCGATTGTGTTTGAGGTGGAAGTCGTCTTATGCTGCCCTCATCCCCGGCGACAGGATTTATTCCTGGTCCATCGTAATATCCACACTGTGGATTATTATGCAGTATTTACCACGTCGATTGTGTTTGAGGTGGAAGTCGTCTTATGCTGCCCTCATCTCCGGCGACAGGATTTATTCCTGGTCCATCGTAATATCCACACTGTGGATTATTATGCAGTATTTACCACGTCGATTGTGTTTGAGGTGGAAGTCGTCTTATGCTGCCCTCATCCCCGGCGACAGGATTTATTCCTGGTCCATCGTAATATCCACACTGTGGATTATTATGCAGTATTTACCACGTCGATTGTGTTTGAGGTGGAAGTCGTCTTATGCTGCCCTCATCTCCGGCGACAGGATTTATTCCTGGTCCATCGTAATATCCACACTGTGGATTATTATGCAGTATTTACCACGTCGATTGTGTTTGAGGTGGAAGTCGTCTTATGCTGCCCTCATCCCCGGCGACAGGATTTATTCCTGGTCCATCGTAATATCCACACTGTGGAGTATTGTGCACATCTGATCTGTGTAATTACCACGTCGATTGTGTTCGAGGTGGAAGTCGTCTTATGCTGCGCTTATATCACATATCTGTTATCTATAATATCATCTACGATTGTTCCCGAGGTCAAAGAATATTTGATGAATCAGAGTTTTCCGGGAGATCTATTTGACTCGTGTATCTACTGACTTATCCAGTGGTTTTATTTGTTGACTTAAAAGGGAAGTAGGAAGAGCTTCCAAGTCCCACTTTCTAGTTGGGGAATGTCATCCTCGGGTGTTGAGACCCAAGTATTAACAAAATCTCGTGAACGATGCTTTATTCTGCCTAATGGTATAGGCGCGATCTATTTGACTCGTGTATCCCTGACTTATCCAGTGGTTTTATTTGTTGACTTAAAAGGGAAGTAGGAAGAGCTTCCAAGTCCCACTTTCTAGTTGGGGGAATGTCATCCTCGGGTGTTGAGACCCAAGTATTAACAAAACCTCGTGAACGATGCTTTATTCTGCCTAATGGTATAGGCGCGATCTATTTGACTCGTGTATCCCTGACTTATCCAGTGGTTTTATTTGTTGACTTAAAAGGGAAGTAGGAAGAGCTTCCAAGTCCCACTTTCTAGTTGGGGAATGTCATCCTCGGGTGTTGAGACCCAAGTATTAACAAAATCTCGTGAACGATGCTTTATTCTGCCTAATGGTATAGGCGCGATCTATTTGACTCGTGTATCCCTGACTTATCCAGTGGTTTTATTTGTTGACTTAAAAGGGAAGTAGGAAGAGCTTCCAAGTCCCACTTTCTAGTTGGGGAATGTCATCCTCGGGTGTTGAGACCCAAGTATTAACAAAATCTCGTGAACGATGCTTTATTCTGCCTAATGGTATAGGCGCGATCTATTTGACTCGTGTATCCCTGACTTATCCAGTGGTTTTATTTGTTGACTTAAAAGGGAAGTAGGAAGAGCTTCCAAGTCCCACTTTCTAGTTGGGGAATGTCATCCTCGGGTGTTGAGACCCAAGTATTAACAAAATCTCGTGAACGATGCTTTATTCTGCCTAATGGTATAGGCGCGATCTATTTGACTCGTGTATCCCTGACTTATCCAGTGGTTTTATTTGTTGACTTAAAAGGGAAGTAGGAAGAGCTTCCAAGTCCCACTTTCTAGTTGGGGAATGTCATCCTCGGGTGTTGAGACCCAAGTATTAACAAAATCTCGTGAACGATGCTTTATTCTGCCTAATGGTATAGGCGCGATCTATTTGACTCGTGTATCCCTGACTTATCCAGTGGTTTTATTTGTTGACTTAAAAGGGAAGTAGGAAGAGCTTCCAAGTCCCACTTTCTAGTTGGGGAATGTCATCCTCGGGTGTTGAGACCCAAGTATTAACAAAATCTCGTGAACGATGCTTTATTCTGCCTAATGGTATAGGCGCGATCTATTTGACTCGTGTATCCCTGACTTATCCAGTGGTTTTATTTGTTGACTTAAAAGGGAAGTAGGAAGAGCTTCCAAGTCCCACTTTCTAGTTGGGGAATGTCATCCTCGGGTGTTGAGACCCAAGTATTAACAAAATCTCGTGAACGATGCTTTATTCTGCCTAATGGTATAGGCGCGATCTATTTGACTCGTGTATCCCTGACTTATCCAGTGGTTTTATTTGTTGACTTAAAAGGGAAGTAGGAAGAGCTTCCAAGTCCCACTTTCTAGTTGGAGAATGTCATCCTCGGGTGTTGAGACCCAAGTATTAACAAAATCCCGTGAGCAATGCTTTATTCTGGATAATGTTATATGGGTCTATCCATTTGACTCGTGTATCTGTTGTCTTATCTTGTGGCTGTATTGGTTGATCGTTGCTCTGAAGTATTGAATAAAAAAGCAAATTAGATCGATGAGGATGTAAAAGAGGTGTATCATTGTTAAAATTAAATAATCTAAAGCTACTTCATTTTGTTTCATTGGAAATGTCGATATGGTATTTAGGTGTCTATTCATTTAAATGGTGAAAAGTGCTTGAGAGTTAGGTGGAGACTTTGTTGGTATTAGTCAATGTCTGGATGAGGAATTTCGACAATATGGTATATTTCAACAAACTGGACTCTCCGGCTTACATATTATCGTTGCTGAAGTATTAAATGGCAATATCTGCAACCGCACACTGAGACGTCCAGCTGGATACTGTGGAAAGCCGGCTAACCGGCTCGCAAGAAGATAATAAATAGTTAAGAAATACAAAAAAAAAAAAAAAATATATAAATGTATTTAAAAAAATTTAATTATAACAAAAAAATAAAATAAATTTTTTAAAAATCTTAATTTTCCTGGGTATTTATTTGTAATTCTTAAATTTATTGGTGAAGGGAAGGAGGAGGAGATTCTAAACCACTTATTGTTTTTGGGCGTCTTCCGATGTCGATGTTGATCCACGTATTAAAGAACTCCCGCGAGCGATGCTTTATTCTGGCTAATGCTATATGGGTCTATTTTCTGGAGGACTTGACTTGTTCAGTTGTTGTCTTATATAGTGGTCTTATCGGTTGATTTAGAAGAGAAGGAGGAAGAGATTCTAAACCACTTGTTATTTTTGGGCGTCTTCCAATTTCATCCTCGCTTATTGAGAACAAAGTATTGACAACATCCCGTGAGCAATGCTTTATTCTGGCTTATGCTCAATGGGCTCATCATATTAGTGGGTATATTGGTTGACGTGTTATCTTATATCGTCTATTATCGTTGCTGAAGTATTACACATAAGTTGGATTGACTGAGACTTCCAGCTGGATACTGTGGAAAGCCGGCCAGAAATCGGAAACATTCTCTCCCCTAACATTAATTTAGTTTAAAAAAATATTAAAATTTGTCCATCCAACTAACCTGTGTTTGTAGATATTTCTGAAGGGAGATAAGAAATAAATAAAAAATAATAATAATAATAATAAAATATATAAAATAAATTTTTTTTAAATCGTTATTTTCCTGGGCATTTAGTTTTAATTCTACAATTTATTGGTGAAGTGAAGGAGAGAGAGGAGATTCCAAGTCCCACTTTATAGTGTGGGAATGCCATCCTCGGGTATGGATGCCCAAGTATTTAATGAAATCACATGGGCAATGCTTTATTCTTGGTATATTATATACTTTGCTCTTGGGCTTTATTATAAAGTTTCACTGTTGTTTCTTTGGTATCCATGTATTCAGTCTAGACGGCGTCCCCAATCCTGGTATATAATTTTATGCTGGTCTTTCTATGGTCTCTTGTGTTGAAAAAATAGAATACGAAGGTCAGAGTCTAGAGAGAAAAATGTATATGATTGTAATAAAGGTTGCGAGTCCTATCTCTCGAATCAACTCGAGTCATGTTGAGAACAGGCCAAAACAGGCCAGTGTTGAGAACTCTTCCCAAAGGTTTACAAACTGAGGATGAAGTCTGGCTAGAAGATTTTCTCGTAAACTAAAAAAATACTAGTTCTGCCTCTAAAGTTACTGACGAACACACTGAAGTAGCTCACTCTGAGATCGTCTTTAAGTTTGAGATGAAAGCAAAAACTGTGCCCATCACATTTACAACACTGAAATCGAAAATGATATGCATAAGCGACTCTAATTCTCTTCTCTTCTTTTCTGTCAGGCATGGAGCACTACAATTCGGACTGCGAGCCGGAATATCTGCACAAACGCGATCATCGCACCGAGGATGCCAGCCAAGAGGTGACCTACGCTCAGCCGCATCAGCGAACTGGCGCTGCGTCTGGCGCAGCGAACGGCGCGTCAGCAGCGCAGTCGCCGCTTAAGGTGGCAACCGTCTCGGCGAGCAGCGGCGCCATCAAATATCCCTCGAATGCCAACCTGGGCCTGTTCCCCAACAGCAGCAGCAGCAGCAGCACGACGCTGACTGCGGCGCCGCGCAGTACAAATCCCTTCCTGAACGGCAAGTACGCCGCCGAGGAGTCGCCCCCCGAAGCTGGGGAGGGCAGCGCCAGGGGCGTGGCGGCAGCAGCGAGCGCCTATTTGCTGCCCGCGTCCGCGTCATCGTCGACAGCGGCGTCGAGCAGTCGCAGCCAGCGCAGCGGCGCAGCGCGCAGCACACTGAACCGATTGAGCGGCATGACGAGCTCCAGCAGCGGCACCTCGGCCCTTTCCGTCAATCGCAGCGAACGCGCCCAGACGCCGCTGCAGCAGCACCAGCAGCAGCAACAACAGCAGCAGCAACAACAGCTAACGGTAAAGCAATCGCAGCTGCAGCTGTCGTGCGATCTGAATGAATTAGCGGACAACAACAGCAGCGGCGAGTCGGAGCCACCGCCGGAACCGGCGCCGCCCGAGATACCGCCGCGCACTCAGTCGCTGCTGATGTCCTTGCGCAAGCACTCCGACTACAAGCTCAAGTACGAGGAAAAGGGGGACCAAAAACACGAGGAATTCATACCGACCAGCCAGCTCCAGAAGGGTAAGCCCCAATGTGCCAAAACTTCAAGCTTTGTTCCCTGCCAAAACAGAGGAATTATCTAAAAGCTTTCGCTTAGCTTTTTGTTCGAACAGCTTAACAGAGCGAACTTAACAGAACGAACTTAACAGAATAACTTAACATGACTAACTTAACAGCTACTGCTATGACTAACAGTCTTAGCTTTCAGAGCTTTTAGACATTTTAGCTCACATCGAAATTGCATGAAGTTAACAGTCCTTCTTTTAGGTATATTATTATATATTTCTTTTCCATTTTAAGCTTTTCAAGCAAAGCTCTTCTCAAATTGAATTTAATTTAAATCGTAATAATGTGAAGAATTAACTGTTTTTAAAAATCAAAACTTATGAATGGAAATTTCATATTAATCGCTTTAAGTTTCTGATTTTAGACAGTTTTAATATACAAAATATAATTATATTTATTTACCGTAAACTATTTTTTTTTTTAATTTTTAATATTTATTTTTTTTTTATACCCGTTAAAAATGAGAAAATTTCAAGCAAAAATTAATAATCTTCTTCTCTCTTCCTCTTCAGATTATATCATCAGCGATAATCTTCGCACTGTGGAGCAACAATTAAAGCCAATTTCACCAGGCGATTCCCAGGGGTAAGTTTCCCTTTCATCCATTCAACTAATACTCGGCTTTTAAGTAAGTTACGTATATTAGTTAGGTATTATATTTAAAATAGGCATATGAATTATATATAAGATATACAAACTTAGCTTATAAATAACTGAGGCCAACTCATCAGCATGGCCAAGCAACCGTGCAAAGCCGCGTAATGCTTCTCTACAGTATTTAAATATAGCTGCCACCCTAGCTCTATTCTGCGCTGTGGCTGTTGAATGTTAAGTCGCTGTTAAGAATGGAAAATCTGTTTAGCTGCGATACCTGAGAGTTGACATAATTCCCTCCACTGACCACAAAACTTGGCAAAAGGTTTCTGTGGACTGTGAAGTGTGCGAAGCTGAGAGCAACAACGAACTTCAAATATTCTCCAAGACATAAAAGTTTTATGATAAAACTATAGATATGTAATCGAGTATTGCTTAACTTACTCTCATAGCTATGATTTATATGTAGTGGAAGCTTAAAGACAGATTATATGAAATTTTCTCTTGGGTTACATAAGTAATCGACTTGATTATAACTTATTCATATAGACCGACATTATAGACAGAGCTTTTTACTTTCTACATTAAAAATTTTTATTTACAGATTCTTTAATTATACCTTACTTATATCTTAATCGGTTCATCAACAAGATTTTTACCAAGCTTACTGGAAATGAAAAGCTGGGAATTTAAATAAGCATTTCTGTGCAAATATATATATTTTACTTTTTTATTATAATAAATTGTGCATATTGAATTGATTTTTCATTTGTAAATATCTCAAAAACTTGTTTATTGATTATATTTCTTTCCTCCTTTTGATTATCTATTAAAAATACTTTCTATATTGTATGGAAAATACCCTGTAAATGCTGTAAGAGACTGTTCGCACTCTAGAAATTTTAGGCTTAACTAAACTAAACTTAACTTACAGACTGACTATAACAAATAATTCCTGTGATGTATTACCAAAGGCTTTTCCCATGCCTGAATTCTATATACAAAAATGGTTCCCATTGATGCATTTTATAGGCACCGACTAAATATTGTTACCATAAAGATAGATGATAAGACTACAACTATCCCCAGCTATCAAAATAACTCAACCTTAGACAAACTTAAATATATAAATCTCTTCAAACTCGGTTCTCATGCTTCTAATCATGATACAACATAACTGTTCCTACTTTTTAACTTTTAATATTGTTGCCTTAGACAAAGTGGATCCACTAAAAACTATTCCCATTTCATATGCTGGAAAAGTATCAAAAACTGTTCCCATTGCTAAAGTTTTTAGAAACTATTTTCTTATATCTTATTTCTCGGGCGCTCTTTTTCGACTGCCTTCACACCTATTACACGTTTCAACTCATATTTATAATACCCTGTATACAGAGTATTATCAATATGAAAGCAAATCTCAATGCTAGGACCAAGGCGAAAGAAGTTGAAGTTCTTAGAGTGAGAGGGAGAAAAGAGCGAGAGAGAGAGCTGAGGGAGTTTTGGGATAGCCAACAGGCGCTTGGTCTTCTAGTTGCCAAACCGCCTTCCAGCGAATGTGACGCTCAACAACAACAACAACAAGTAGACGAAGAAGAAGAAGAAGAGACAGCTGCAGCTGAGCTACAATAACAAAGTAAAGCGAGGCTCATGTTAACGGCAATTAAATCCGCAAATGGTTTCGCATTGGCAGGAAAAGCAGCCACTTGGACGCCCACGCACACACAGACACAGAGAGAGATGTGTGTGTGTGTGAGTGTATATATATATATGGGTGTGTGTGTGTGTGTGTCTGTGTTTTCTGTTTGTATTTGTGTTTATTCGCATCGCCATTGTAATCCTTTGCAACCTACACACACACACATAGGGAGAGATGAAGAGAGAAACAGAGAGCGAGAGAGAGAGAGAGAGAGAGAAAGAGAGAGAGAGAGGGAGAGAGAGAGAGAGAGAGAGAGAGAGAGATAGAGCGAGCCGAAAAGCCGCAGCGACCCAAAAACTTCAAAATGGTGGAATGTGCAATGAATGTAGCCAGCAGCTGCTCCTCCTGCTAGTCGAGCTACGCCTGCCACTATGCCGCTCCTCCTGCCACTGGCTGCCAGCATCCTATTCCTTCTGTTGGCAGAAGATGTCCGTAGCATTTTGTGGTTTTGTAAGCGGCTTTCGCTTCGCATTTTGTTTGCGCTTCCGCACACATCGGTCACAGCGAAACTGCGACTCCGGCGCCACGCCTCCACCTCCTCCGCTTTGCCCGCTGCTGCTGCTTGTGCTGCTGCTGCTGCCACCTGCTGCGCCGTTTACATGTGTTGCGCTGCAAGCATAATTAAAGAACTCACTTGCAGATTACGTGGTTTTATAGGTGCTCTCCTCGCCCCGCACTCCCTTAAAGCATCCTGCTGCACACGTATATCTGCGTCTACCACTCCTGCTGTTGCCTCGCCTCCTGCTATCTCGTGTTGTCGTATCCTGTGACTCCATTCACTTACTTTGCTTACTCAAAGGCTTAACGTAAACGTTTCGCAGTTGCACAATTTTCAACGTCAATGCCGCTAATGTACGACTAATGATTGTTTGGCCACAGGCGACGGGGCGTGGCAGTTGAGAGTCCAGCACCGGGAATAAGCTATGAAGATAAAGCCAACCAGATTATAAATCTGGTTAAGCAACTCCACGTTTCACTACATACATATAAAGTACTTAACGGTGTGCATATCTCCATGCTCCTGTCAAAGTTAACTAGCAGTTTAATGTGAGCGGCTCCTGCACTCCTAATGCTCGTTAATTAAAGTGAATGGGCGTATATTGGTTATCTCCAGCTGTCCGTTTACGCCTCTTTTGGAGCGTACCACATGAAAAAGACTCTGGAATTTCCACAGCTTTTGAGCGTAAGAAGCAAAACCTTTGAGGGGATTACATTAAACTCCCTCTAGAAAGGCAATGGCTCTACTGATCTAACCTATATGGATCAAAAGATATCTCTCTCGGAGCTAGTTCAATTGAATGTGAAGCTAAATTCAAGTCAGCTAGTTGCTTCTGAATGTCGATAAATGTCTGGATTAATATAGATTACAGAAATCAATGGATATATGCCCGATAGTTTCTGCTCACATCTGCCCGGAACTAGTTCAATTGATTGTTTAGCCAAATCTACGTCGGCAGAGTCAATCCAAAATGTGGAGAAATTTCTGGTCAAGGCAGAGCTATCAACTTGAATCGTTGCAGGTGGCACAGCTGAACGTCAGCCAAGCAGGGGTCGGTGGGTTTTGGGCAGAATGTGTAAAGCACATGCCTAAGATTTCGATTGACAGCGCTGCTAAAACTGAGCACACAGCTTCAACTCAGTTGTTGTTGTTGTTATTGCTTATCCTGCCGGCCGTGTCGTTGACAGTCGTCAAGCGCAGCTACTTAGATGGACATAAAATTATGATTACAGCAAAATTCCACATGTCACATGATATGAAGCACAATCATAGCCAAAGAGATAGACATATATATATATATATATATATATATATCTGTGTATGCTATATATATACCATATTCGCTAGTCGGAAATGGGCAAACGGCGCTAAGACCCAGCCGCATGCAGTCAATAACCGAGCCTCAGACTAACGACTAACGACCATCGTCATGGATTACACCAAAAGAAATATAGAAAGGACACAAAGGCAGGACACGCTTGACTAACAGTTATGCTGGAGTGCAGAGGCTGGTCGGAAAATGAAATATTTAGAGGGAGAGAGCGCAGGACAGATACATCAAAATTGAAAGAGACTAATGATAATAATAGATGCATATCAAATTTGCTGTCTCTAAATCCAGCAATCATCGAGTTCACATAGATAGTTGAGCATAATTGGAGCGCTCTTCACATAACCTGTATAAATGGTATACTATAATGTCTTATAATAAAAACAAGATACACATACCCAATCATAGGTTTCTAGCTCTAAAATCTACAGAGTTTACTGGGATAGATTCACTGGGATTCTTGACTCTATTTACTTAACTTTCTAGGGAAGAAAAATGATCATATATCAAGGCATAATTTGCCATACGGCCATATGTTATATAAAGTAGTTCATATATGGATAGACTTTTGACTTGACCTTACATCAGGCATATATCGAGATATATAGAGAGACAATTCAACTGAAGTTAAACATGATTCAATTTGGTAAGCACGAAAAGTTTTCTGATACAGCCACATCATATGCTCGGTCCGAGCTACCCGCTCGGCTGCCTTGGCTCTGGCTACAGGGTTTTTAAAGTATAACAAAAATGAAAGAGCGCAAAAGATACGTAAAGTAATTCATTACAATAAGCTCACGAATATGCCATAAAAATCGCGTGCGCTCGCCTCCAAAAAGGACATTCACTGTGGACGAAAGAGAGAAAGAGAGAGATATATACATATAGATGTGTAGAGTGTGAGCGAGAGAGCATATGGAACGTGGACAGATAGAGAAGCATCTGTGTTGGAAAGCGATGTCGTTGTTGGTGGCACATCCAATTGCCACAAGACGAGGTCGCGATGATACGAAACCAGCTCACTCAATGGCTGTTAATACACTACGACTGCAGGCTGGCCAGACGGGGATGAGACAGGCAGACAGACAGACAGAGTGAGAGAGAGAGCGAGAGAGAAAGACGAGACACAGTGAGTTGGTTGCATATGTTACTCTAAGTACGAATACTTATGTATCTAACTATATTACATTTCTATGAACATGTCAGCGTTGCTTTTCGCGTTAGTTTTTCCCTCTGTCTCTCTGTCTCTCTCTTTCTCCGTCTGTCTGCCTGTCTCTCTCTCGATCTCTGGCTTGATTGAAAGCCCTGCACTCGAAGCATGAAATTGGCTATTCGAATCGTTTTAGCTGTAAACTTTCGTGCCTTATAGAGCAGCCAGTGCAATTGTTATTGGCCTGTTTCCCCATCTGAAGTTGAGGGTTAGCTGCCTGGGCTTAGCTGTATATATATATATATATATATATATATATATATATATATATATATATATATATATATGGCCTAGGCTGTGGCATTAATAATACATTTCACTGGATTACATCAAGGCTTTCGAGCTGCCATTTATTTTGTCGCCTTCACGATAAACGACGGCCAAATGCTGCTGGGGTGGGGGTCAGGCCTAAGTCTGAAGGGCTTCGAGAGGTTTGCAAGACCTAAATGGATCATTCATGTGGTTGACGGCTTACTTGACAGAACAGCTGTCAGCTTGTTCAATTCAATTGTCACTTACAGCACTCAGCGAACAGCGAGATGTCAGCTATGAGATTTTTGCATTTTCAATTGCTGTCATTCAACCTCTTTCAAGTTCAACTAACGCCTCTACTATGCTTAGTCGAGTTGCACATTATATTGGAATAATTGAATCGTTTCATATCTATTGTAAGAACAGCATTCAATCGGCTTATATTGGTTCAATTTATATTCAATTTCTGAATTTCTTAGCAATTGTTTTTGTGTATTATAATTGTTTTTTTTATTTTAAAATTTATTTATTATTTTAAGCGCTCAACATTTGCTAATTTCAATTCAATTTCAATTTGCTTTCAATTTATGCTCATCTTCCATTCTATTTATAGTTTAATATGTTTATCTGTATATATTATTGTATATAATATTATATGTAATTATTACTAGCCGCTTCAAAATTTTTATTAACTTTTAATTTTCAATTCAATTTACGTTCAACATGAATTTTTCTTTATTTATTTGTTCTTTCTATTTATTGTTCTAAATATATATATTTAATATTATTTCTACTCTTCAGTCAATTCAATTTCAATTCATGTTTCATTTGCAATTATTTAAAAAATAAATAAATTTTATGATAAATTAAATTTTAAAAATATCTATTAATTTGTTTTTGTTTATAATAAAAATAAAAATATTTTTATTATTATTTTAAATTTTTTTTTTATTTATTTTTACATAACATTTAGATCAATCAATTTATAATATTATTCCGTATTATTATTATTATTTTTATTTATTTGTTTATTTATTTTTTTTTTTTTTTTGTATCAATTTAGGGGAATTCAAATTATTTATATTATATTTTAACTAAATTTTTTGTTTTTTAATATTTATGTTTCAATCAACATATTAAAATAAATCAATGTTCAGCCATTTACTTTCGGTCATTCCACTTCCAATGCTTTCACATTTCAATTAGCTGATTCTTTGGCTCTAATTTGTTAATCCATCACAATATTTAGATGCCTCAGCTTTCAACAGCTTTCAATCAATCTGGGGAGAAAAGCCGTGCGCTTTCAATTCAATCTTAATTCAAGTTTCCTTTCAATTCAAACAACTTTCAGCGTTGATTTATGCTTTTTCCCCCTTTTGGCCCCCTCACTTTTCATACGATGTTCAGGGTCAATATTTTAACGTATTTCAACGTCAACAAATGTTGATTTCATTGGCAGCTCGTTAAGCGTTGGAGGTTTTTTTTTTTTAAGTTGTGCCCCGCCCCCGCTGCCGAATCTTTTGCGAGTTTTCCTTTTCGAGTTGTTTTCCTTGAGGAAGATGCACGCTGACAGCTGAAGACATATGATGGAAATTAATAAAACAAGCGTAAACACTTAAAAGGCGCTCCGGCCTCGACTCTGGCTCCAACTCAATCGATTCCACGCGATTGACTCTTAGCTGACCCCAGCACCCTCCGCTCCCGCACCCTCACTCACCAATCCGGCCTATAAGATGCAGGCACAGTGAAGCAAAAAAAAGTAATTGAAAACAATCATTAAGAAAGGGCTGAAAAAACGAGCTGAAAAACTTAGGTAGAGCGCCCTCTCCCTCTTCCTCTGCCTCTCGCTCCCTCTCTCTCTCTTTCTATGTGTATCACTTAATTATAACTGTACACACACACACACACATCTCTATATCTCGCTCTTTGTTTTGGGCATTTCGATATTTGTATTATTCCCTTTCGTACACCTCTGGCAGCTGCTGCTGCGACCTCGCAGTGGGATATGCGACGCAGACAGCGACGCGACGCTTCAGTGTTTACTTTTTCACTTCATTAAAGGAGTTGCTTGCCGGGTTCGCTCTTGGGCGACTTTTCTCGTATACCCTGTGCTTATTAGTGCTTGTGGGCATATACTGCCTGTAGTATAGCTGTAGTCTCTGAATGCCTCGATCGCTCCAAATTCGCTGAGCTGACCTCACGGAACTGGGCGATGGCTGTGGGTTGAGCCGTGAAATTTGGTATGTGGGCTTACGCGGGCTTTACTTGCGCAAATGTATTCAGAATTTGGATTACTTTCATAGAGAGTAGCACTTATAAACAAATTTGTAATGCCCATGCTTAATTATTTAATGAATTTCTATTTATACCAGAACTTAGGCACGCCTTATTCTATTCCTATATCATGTCCAAGGAACTAAGAACTGGCTTTTGCTAGCGCTATGGAAGTTGGTTTATGGACTTATATGGGCTTTACTTACATAAAAATATTCCCAACTCTGACTGCTTTAAAAGATTTCTCAGATTCACATATCTGTATAGCTTGATTGAATCGTTGATAAATTGTTATTCTCATCAGTGCTCAGGCCCATTTTACTGCTTAAATAGCTCATATGAGCTCAAAGAACTAAGAACCAGCTGGTTCTAGTGCTATAAAATTAGGTATATTAGCTTTTATGGACTTTACATACATAAATATAATGCAAGCTTTGATTGTTGTTTGAAAAGTAAAAAGTTAGATCAAAAGTAAGTCATATATATATATATATATATATATATATATATATATATATATATATATATATATATATATATGTTTTACTCGTATTATAATAAACACATTAACTAACTTTAGACTCAGTTTCGGCATCTCTTATAAACTTTTTATTACAAACAGGGTAGTAGCTAGTCGTTCAGTATTGTTCTTCTTCTTCGTCTTCTCACTTCTTGAGCTGCTATTACCACACAACAACGAGAGTCGTAGGAGTTGTACAACATATTCAGAGAATGGCGCGACGTCCAACTGTGTTGGGTCTCGAGACACGAACCGCAAAGCTGAGACCCAAAGACTAAAGAGTGAGAGGGCGGGAGAGTTAGATAGAGATAGAGAGAGAGAGAGAGACTGAGATACCCTGGCATATTATTTATTTCTTTATTAATTATTGTTTTGATACCTCTTTCGCCCACCCTCCCTCTCTCTCTCTCTCTCTCTCTCTCTCTCTCTCTCTCTCTCTCTCGCTCTCTTACTACCTATCTATCTATATAAGGTTTCTGTCTCTTGGGCAACTGATTTGCATATCTAGAGGCAGCGCAGGGGGTTCCTCCATTTGTATTCGCAATTAGCTCATGTTGGACTTCTTTCACTCATCTGATATTCCCTTAATTTCGCTTAATTATCTTCAATTGTTTAATAGCCGCCTGATTTGGCTTAATTACACTTTACAAATCGCCAAATTAGCCGGCGGCAATTGAAGTTGAATTCGCTACGGTTGAAAGCTACATAGCTGTATTTATATAATTGACTCGCTGCAGTTTCAGTGAATTGAATCGACTGATTGAATTGAACCTCAAGATGAACTCTGTCTTAATTACAATTCGATTCTGCATCTGCTTTAATCATCTGCCGATGCAAAGCTGAAAGCGAATTGAAACAGGTTGAAAAGCTATACGCATCGAATGGCATTATTTACAGGCTAATTAGTGCAATTGAACTTTTGTCAAGCGATTGAAAAGATATTGATTGAAAATGAATTGAATTACATAATATATATAATGGAAATTGAATGTGAATTGAGAAAAAAGAAAAACAAATACTTTTCAATTTCAATTAGATGTCAATCAGATAGTTGAAATTGCAGTAAGATTTCCTGGAAATCTGTTCCTGAAATTTTTATCAATAATATTTATATTTTTTTTAACGGATTATGGATAGATTTAGACAAAAACAAAATAAGATTAAATATTGAGCTTAAAACTTTCGAAGAGTTCCTAAAATGACTTAATTCAGGCATCCTGGAATTGGAATTATGAATTGGGGCAATGGAACAAAAGGAAATCGAATGCACTTTTTAAACAGATCAATTTCGTTTAATTGTGTATTACACACAGCCACACAAATGCGCCCATGCCCACACGCACACACACACACACACACACACAGATAGCTCGCAAAGAGCAAGGCTCACCTTCTCAAGCTTATAAATCATATCATATAATATCGCTTTACCAGAAACAACAACAATGCGGGCCCACGCAGCAAATAGCTAAGCAAAGTAACAGAGAGTGTGAGAGAGAGAGAACAGCATGAGGAAGAGGGCAGAGGCAGAAGACAAAGAAGAATAACAGTCTCAGGCCTCGGACCTCAAGTGGCGCTCAAAGCCGGCGCTCAAGTGTGTACACACACACACACAAACACATGTGCGTGTGCTATACAAATGATGAGAGCATAACCGATTGGGAGAGCGAGCGAGCAACAACTACAACAACTATTTGGCTGGCCAACCATCGCTCATGTGAAACTCATAAATTCACGCCGCAGACAACGGCGTCGTCAGCGACGACGACGCAATTAATCTGCCTGCTGCCTGCTGCCTTGCCTGCCAGCCTGCGCAGTCGCCGTCGTATGCGCCGTCGCCTTCGCAGTTGCCGTCACTGTATGCCTTTTGCGCCAGCGCAGCTGTTGACAACGTCGCTGTCGCCGCCCGCTGCGCCCGTTGATTGACCTTATTATTTTCTCTGTGCGTGTCTATGCGTCTGTGTATGCGTGCATGAGAAATGTGCCCAAAATATGTTGTAACTGTTTATCGATGAGGGACACAACAACTGCAGTTTGGCACTTGGTGCCTGCTCAAAACAGCAGGAGCGAGCGGGAGAGCGAGCGGGGAATTGGCTTTTGCGGTTATGCCGAGGTGTCATATTACGACTTGAGTTGGGTCTGCGGCAGCAGCGCAGCTTGCGAAAGCCGCTGCTCCGTTGACGCTTGCGTCGTCTGTCATTTATAAGACTTGAAGAGCGCATTTATCAATTATAAGAAGCTGCATTTAGCATGATTAAGGTATGGTATAAGTTGGCAAAGCCGATATATATCGTATTGTTATTCAAACATTTCCTTAAAATACAATTGTTAAATTAGTTTCATATCGATTTTCATGCTGATCTCGAAACAGTAAATATTTACAATAAAAATATATTACAAAAAAAAAATTATTGTCTTTATAAAATAGATATGATCAATAAATTAATGAGCTATTCTATTCTAGAACTTTAACACTTATATTTGCCAGCATCTTAGATTCCACAGAAATCTTTCAACAAGTTGTTTCCGAAATTTTGCAACGCTAGCCGAGTTCACAACCCGCAAGGCGCACTCTCCTGATGCCCGTATAAGAGTTTCTATGTTGCCATAAAAACTGTGCTACGGCCAGTTAACGGCCGCTGCTCTTAAAGGCGCAACTAAGAGAATATAACACTAAAGTTATATAAAAATTATTATTGCGAATAAACAAAAGGATTGGCTATAATTTAGTAAAAACTCTTGACTTTTAGGGATGAGGAAATATGGCGAAAAATTGAGAAACAAATTTAAAACAAATTTAATCAATAAATAATTATTTTAGTATGAATTTAAAAAATATGAGTCTTATATAAATATATTCTAAATTTAAGCAAATTGTTATCATTGTTTTGTGTTAAATAAAAAATATTGCATATTTTTATGTGATCGAAAAATGGCGTAAATTGTTGTAAAAATTGATTGGATGGCAATTAATGTGAACAAACTGTTATACGCGCATAATGCGACGCAGTAAACAACATGGAACAGCTGTTCGGCTTTAGCGGCAGCAGCGCAACAACAGAAACCTGTGGCGGCTAACAGGAGCGCTGTCCTGTAAACTGTAAACACGCTCAACGCGCGTATAACAGTCACGTGGCTCAGCAGAGAGCAACAGCTGAGAGCATGAGAGAGAGGAAATGATTGAGAGCTAGTTAGAGAGTAACCGCTCTGAAGTAACAGAGCGCATTTAAGCTGTTTGTTTATTTTACTGTTAGCATTTACTTTGGATAACAAATGCAATTTGTCGATTGCGGAGCTGCGGATATTTGCAGTAGAATAAAAATTAAAAAATAGATAATGGAAAAGGTTACAAATGTAGTAATATATTATATTCATATTAAATTAGAGCTGAATATATGTATATTTTAATATATTATACGTATGCATATAATTTGTAATATTTAATTTTTTATTATCAGCATTAAACATATTTGATTTAATTTTTTTTTTTTTATAATTTAAAATTAATTTATTTTGCATTGTTTGCCAATTTGTTGTCGTTAAGAGGCGCTGACCGCTGGTTAACAGTCGCTCTCGCCGTCGCTGTTAAGCAGCAGCATCAATGTAATCAATTGGGCCGCTTACAGAGGCTGTGAGAGCCACCCGCATGTTTTACATCTTTGTGTGAGAGCGCCGCGCCATAGCATATGCAGTTGCGCTCTCTTGCTCTTTCGCTGTTGTGCGCTCACGTGTTAAACGGGCAGTCAGACAGGCAGGCAGGCAATAACAGCAGCAGCAACAGCAATAGCAGCCAGCAGCAGCAGCAGCAGGCAGCAAGCAGCAGGCAGCAGGCAGCAGCGCAGCCATCGTGACGGGTACGCATTTAGTTCTGTGCGATTCATTGAAGCGTTTGGACACGTTGTCGGTGCGTGTGTCCCCGTTAATCAGCGCCAACCGATTTCGTTCTCGTCTCTCACTGTGTGAGCGCGCTCGCGTGTGTGTGTGTGTGCAGGCGTATATTTTGCTTTGCACGTCAGAGTGTGTGTTTGTATGTGTGAGCGCTCGTGTAACGCGCCTTACAGCAGCCCAAAACCAAGCAAATACAGTTACAATAAAGGCAACAACAACTGCTCATAAGAATTATCGCATTTGATTTGTGCATCCTTTGTTTTACGGTTATTCGGGCATACCCCCTATTTATTATATTTGTTCGCTTTTTTTTTTTTGCCAATTTTTTTCGAGTGCAAATCATAACAGCAACAACAAGTACGTAAAAAGACTTGCAAAAATCGAGAGTGAGCGGTAAAGTACCGCTAGAGTGTTACGCGTGGAATACTAACGACAACAACAATAACAACAGCAGCAGCAGCAGGAGAAGGAGGCAAAGCAGAAGCAACAACAATAATAACTGTTGCTGCAGCAGCTGCGGCTGTTGGTTTATTTTTTGTTGTTGTTCCTCTTCTGCTCCGTATATTGGATATTTCAAGAGCAGAGAAGCAGCAGCAGCAAAAGAAGCTGCAGAAATAGAAGAAGTTGTCCAAGAAGTGGAAGCAGCAGGAAACCATTTTACAAGTGCAGCGACAGCGACGTCGACGTCCAAAGAAAAAACACAATTGCCAAAAGGAAGCAACAAATGTAGGTCAAATACTGTTATTAAATATTTACCAAATTTACCTAAAATTAAATGGGATAAATTTTGACTAAGCTCAAATATTTTTTGGCAACTTTCTGCGCTATTTCCCCTTTGCGACTTCACGTTTCACATGCGATTGATTAAAAAGTTAAATTTAATATTAAATGTATGAATAAACAATTCGAGAATATTATGCAATAACAAAATCATAACATACCCATAATATGTTATAATAATGTTGCCATTTAAATGTTGTTATATTTTTGTTACATTAGCTTTCTGTTTCGAAAAACTATTTAGATGCAAAACTGAAATGTTTTAAAGACATTTCTGTTCATTGAAATTTTACATCAAACATTACAAGCAATGCAGAAGTAGTTAGAGTATCTGATAAGACAAAAATCGAGAGTTCAATTCTTGTTCAATTTTAGAAAACATAATTTCGGGAATTACTATGAAAGATCTACCTGCATTGAATATTAAAACTGATAGCATAAAATGTCATATGATAATATATTATATTCATTCACAAATATAAAGGGAAGTAGTTTCATTCTCTTATCAATGCTTTGGCACTTAAATTGGCACTCAAATTTATGAAATACAACTAATAGAACCAGACCGTTATTATTTTATTTTGCTTACTCTCCATACCATCTAAAATACAGCAAATTTAAAAAATCTTTAAAGGTTTTTTGGAACAAGAATTCTTTGAATTGAAGAATGATGAAATACACTCAAATTATTTTTATTAATTTTAAAAATAAAAATACATATAAAAATATTGAAGCATCCAATAATATTATAGCTAACAACTTTAATGAAAAAAGTATAATTAATAATAATAATAGAAAAATTAAATTATATTTGAAAATAACATAAACAAAGTAATAAAAGTGCCCGAAATAATAATGAAAATAAAAATAATTGCAAGTTACATATAAAAATATTGAAACAAACAAATAATATTTTAATTAAAAATGATGTATTTAATAATAAAATAAATGCAATAATAACAATAGAAAAATGTAATTATAATTGATATTAAAATAAATACAACAATAGAAGTAACAAATGAAATTAATTAAAATAAAAGTCCAATGCCTATTTAAAATGAATTAATAATAAAATCTAAGAAACAAAATAAATTAATAATAAAAACTAAAATAAAAAATCAATTTCGATTTCACTTGAATTCAGATCATTTTATGGTTTTTTATTTTTACAAATAACTATAATAATAAAGAATAATAATTGAAGAAATAAATAAAAACAAATTTTAAACATTTGATTAAAATTATAATGAAATTAAATAATTTAAAGTATTAAATGAAACTATGAACATATAAAAAAATAAATTGTCTAAAACAAAGTTTTCCAACTCAAAAATCCAGAAGACGCAGCAAAATTCTTTTAATTGAAACTGAGATGGACATTCAAGTATTTTCGCTAATTAATTTGTTGAAGCGAAAAACAAAAAGAAATAAATCAAAATGAAACAAATATAAATAAATAAATATTAATCAAATATATATATATATACGTAAACATACATATATAGATATATTTATATATAGTAGCTTATATAAAGACGAGTCTAGACGTTTTTGATATATTTTGTTTATCTTTGCGCTGCTCTTTGCTTATACACGCTCGCTTGGTGAAAGGCGAGTATATTGGCTTTGTGTGAATTGTTCTTGAATAGTGAAATATTT
This sequence comes from Drosophila mayaguana, assembly GCA_037075325.1. NCBI lineage: Eukaryota > Metazoa > Arthropoda > Insecta > Diptera > Drosophilidae > Drosophila > Drosophila mayaguana. The sequence continues at coordinate 1,663,735 of JBAMCG010000127.1, read as the reverse complement.
GGTATATGATATCAAAAGTCACAGTTGAAGTTGAAGTTGACTATATGCAAATCCCAATTTGGAATATCCAGGACGTGTAAACTTTTCTAGTAGTCCTGGTTCCTAATTCATTTTCGCGGATATTTAATCTATTAAAATATATATAAGATATAAGATATGAGTTTCCTCACAGGCAAATTGGACGAGTATTATGCAGTCAGTTGGAGCCATCTGCAATAATTTTAATTAGTATTTTTTCATTGCCTCTTCATGTGTTTTGCACAGGTTTATTGCTGATTTTGCTGTTGTTGTTGCTTCTGTCTGATGTTCGATTTTGTGTCTTTTGATGGGACCATAAATCCAGCCGACGGCAATTCACAAAGCGAACTCTTCACATTTTCCTGAATAAATAAATACGAAATCCGAGCAGCTGGCAAATGGCAAATTGTAGTTCCACTATTTTAATGGAACTGCGAACATGAAGAAAATAAATCTTGCACTTTTAACAATTTGGCAAAATATGGCAAATAAATAAAAATCGAATTGAAAAGAAAATGGAAATATATATGAATTTTCCAGCATTTTTTGCACAACTGCGAATGTGAATGTGAATATGAATATGAATATGAATATGAATGTATATTTGCAGCAGCTCAATGAGTTAATGGATTTGTGATTTATAGTTTTAAGCAAATGTTATAAATAATGTTGGCAAACAGTTCTTGAGAAAAATTACAATTGCATAAAAGTAGTAAATATTTCGATATGAAATCGTGTTTCTAATTAATTAAAATCATTAATAAGAAGTTTTTCATATCAGAAAACAATTTTTAGTTGAAGAAATTTGCATTTATTTTCATCTAAACTTTGCCCGAAATTTTCAGATATTTGGCTACAAATTAAATTATATATAAAAATTAAATAAAATGAAATGATTTATTAAATAAAAGCCAATCAAAGTAAATTACATAAAAATTAGTGAATTATTTTACAATAAATAAATTTTCTTATAAATAATTATTAAAAAGTATTTATCGCATATAAATATTACCAATATAATAAAGTAAAATTAATAATACATTTTATTGATTTGCTTCGCATGCAGCGCAGTAAATTCACGTGTGATATCAAAGGCTTTTCCAATTGAGTAGATTTTCCATTTCACATATGCTAGCTGTGATAAGGGTAGTGATTTTCATTTTGGCTTTTCATTTGATTAGATGCTTAAGAGATGCCAAATTCTAAGAAGAAGATGAACAAGAAGAAGAAGAAGTGAAAGAAGCAGAAAAACAAGTTTAAGATAAATGTATTTTTAAAAGAAAATTATGTTTAGCGAAGTGAAGTGAAAAACTTGAAAAGTCTTTGAAGAAGTTTTCAATTATAAAGGTGAGGGAAATAGAGAGAGCGAGAGAGAGAGAGAGAGAGAGAGACGGAGAGACTGGGAGACCGGGAGACCGAGAAAGGAAGAGAGAAAATATTATTTATATATATATTATATATATTATTTAATATTATATTATATAAATTCCAATACTATTTTGAAATATACATATATAATTATATGCAAAAGTCTTGTAAAGGCTCTCAATATTTTATATAAAATTTCTATATTATATTATATATAATATCTAATTTAAATCTTAACAAATCTAAATTTTTCGCTTAGTTAAACACGAAAAACAATATGTATAACTATACAGATAGTATATATATGTATATAGTTACATACATATAGAAAGTTCACTGAATTCATCTGCTGTCTCAACAGATTCCCTCAGAGTGATTCGATTACAGTAAATAGACTTTTTTTCTGCTGCACTCGAGGCTTTAATGTTTTTATTTTATTTTTATTTATTTATTTTTTTTTTTTGTACATCATTCATATGGTCTTCTTCTTTCCACAAGCTGTTTGCTTATGCCGTTTAAAGCTGTTGCCATCACCCATATCCCATCCACAAATTTGATTGATTATAATGCTCGGCTTCGGCTCCGGCTCCGACTCCGACTCCTGCTCATGAGTGGAAGGCGTTGCCGTAGCCCCGCAAAAATTAGCTCAAATTTCGCACAGCTGTTGGAGAGTGTTTTGTACAGATATTATTATTATTATTATATATACATATATAGGTATCTTTTTTTTTTTTTGCTGCTGCTTCTTCTCGTGGCTCTTCCTTTGCGCCGTTGCCACATTTCAGCGAAGGTCTCCCGTTGAAAATCAAAGACTTTTTTGCTGCCTTTTGCCGTCAGTTTTGTCCTGATGCGCAAATCCTCAGCGGCGCAAACATCATTATCAGCATCAACTTGATTATCAAGCGCCGCAAATGTGGCGCACAGCTGTTGGCTGTTGAAAACAACAACAGCGGCGAAAAGCAGCAAAAAAAATTGTATCTGTATCTCTATCTGTATCTGGTGGATGCAAGCGGCCAAGCAAAGGCATCTTCAGTTACCTGCTACCTGAATGCTAGAGCACAGCGAGCTGTATTGTAGCTACATCTGTATTTGTATATGTATTTGTAGCTGTATCTTTTGGCTGCATCTGCAAATGTATCTGTATCTCTAGCTGCATCTGTATCTGTGCCGCTTTGTATCCTGTGCTGCAAGTGCTGCAAATTAGTGCAACAGAAATGTCAAAGTGACTGCCGCTTGGCAGCAAGGTGTTGGCAGCGGTGACTGACAGCTCTCTCTCTCTCTCTCTCTCTCTCTCTTTCTCTCTCTTTCGGTCTGAGTGTGTATCCGTAAGATACACTTGCAAATTGTTATAGTTTTAGATACCAAACCAAAATAGCTAGCGCAGGCAGACAGCAGCAGCAGCAGCAGCCGCATCAGCCACTTGAGATGATTTATGATGCCAGGCAGTACACACACACACACACACACACACACGCCATTGGTGCAGACAGGCAGCATCAGCGTCTAAAATAACAAGCCGAAAGAGATGTTAGCCATAGGGCTAAGCCGCAGCTACTAATACACTTTGTGCGGACACAAACCTGATTAAAAGCTAAGAAAGCTTATTATGCTTGAGCAGAGCCAAGTCCAGTTTCAATTAGTATTAAAATTGATCTGAATAAAAGCCCTGAATAGGCTAAGCTGTTGATCTGATCAGATCTTTTGCGTCCAGTTTGATGTCATCCAGACTTGAAAGTCAAATTTGTGAATTTTAATTAATTATTGAACGAGAGACTTATAAATCATATTCATATTTATACTCATATATATATTTATCCTCATAGTCATATTCATATTAATATTAATATTCATATTCGTATTCAAATTCATATTTATATCCACATTCATAATCACATTTATAATCATATTCATATTTATATTCACATTCATAATCATATTCATATTTATATTCACATTCATAATCATATTCATATTAATATTCATATTCATATTTATATTCATACTCATACTCATACTCATATTCATATTAATATTCATATTCATATTTATATTCATACTCATACTCATACTCATACTCATACTCATACTCATACTCATACTCATACTCATACTCATACTCATACTCATACTCATACTCATACTCATACTCATACTCATACTCATACTCATACTCATACTCATACTCATACTCATACTCATACTCATACTCATACTCATACTCATACTCATACTCATAGTCATACTCATACTCATATTCATATTCATATTCATACTCATACTCGTATTCATATTCATATTCATATTCATATTCATATTCATATTCATATTCATATTCATATTTATATTTATATTCACATTAATAATCATATTCATATTAATATTCATAATTTGAACTAAAATTCAAACTAAAACAATTCCATAAACACTTAAAATCTTCTCTCTATTTGCCTTGTCATTTGTAGCGAGTGATTACTGTATTATAAGATTGCAGCACTTGTCTCAGAACCTAAAAACTTTTTGCATTAGAGCATTCGACTCAGAAAAAGGCAAAGGAAAAGGCTCAGCCATTGATAGCAGCAGTCAGCGCGATTTGAGTGTCTTACAGCCCATTTTTTCGCTCTCTCTCTCTCTCTCTCTCTCTCTCTCTCTCTCTCTCTCTCTCTCTCTCTCTCTCTCTCTCTCTCTCTCTCTCTCTCTCTCTCTGTCTGTCCTCTCTACCGCTCTCCGTGTCTCTCTTTCGAATGATTGTGCAAAAGAGGCAAGGTTCTGAGCCTGAGACATGGAATGTGCGCGCCTTTACCGAGGTGTGAAGCCAGGAAGGCGAGGTGAGGCGAGAGGCGCGGGGCGCGAAGCCGCTGGGCGCAGGCAAAACCTTGAATTGAAAAATTCCAAAAACAAAACACGCAACAACAACAACAACAGTGCACAGCGCACAGGCAACAGCGACAATGATGCGGCTAAAACGAAAATTGAAGGTAAAAAGAAGCATTGCCAATGCGCCGTCCAGAGCTCAGAGCTGAGGCACTTGGCCGAAACACTTGGCCCACAGGTAACACACACACACATAGAGAGAGACAGAGGCAGACACAGACTCCTGCTGCTGTTGCTGCTGTAGCTCTGCTGCTGCTGCTGCCATGGCCTGCGTCATTACCGTCATGCCTTGTCATAGACAACATCGTTTATTTTCCAGCTACAGCTACTCCGACCGTCCGACCGACCGTCCGTCCACCCTCTCGCCTTGTCGCTCACTTGGCCAGTTTTTCCATTTGGCACCTCTTCGCTGTGTGTCTGTGAATCAGCACAACTGTTACACACACACATACACACACACGTACAAACAAGCACACACACACATACACACACATACACACACACGCACACACACAGAGACAGAGCTAGCAAAACACTTGACTGATTTTTCGCTGTTTCGTTATTGTTGTTGATTTTGCGCCTCTGCTGAGCTGAACTGAGCTGAAGTTGGCCAACATTTTGCAAGGCGTCTTCATGCTCTCACTCATCTTCTTTTTCTTACCTTCTATATGTATCTGTTTCCTTTGGCTCTTATGCGTAATACACGTAAAAAATAAAAAATTAAAATAAAACACAATTTCTCTAGCTAAAATCAAATTTTAATTACATTTATTATGCATTTTATCTTCGTCTTCACATTTGCAATTCCTGAACATTTTTTGTCATTTTATTTGCCTTTGGTTTTCACATTTAATTAAATATCAACTTTGGCTTCTTCTTCTTCGCTTTTTTACATTTGTATCATAAATATTGATGGAAAGACAAATTGCTCGAGTTATTGACAAAAAAATGAAAGAAAATAGAGGAGTGTAAAATGCATTTAATCAACACTTTTGTAATTTGAAGCAAAAAGATGGAAAAACAAGAATATTTTAGACATTTTGCCACAAAGGAAATTGAAAATTGAAGACAATTTCCCAGTTAAGAAATTATCAAATGTGAATCGTGATTGCATGCAGCATGCCGCATGCCAATTGACAAGATTCGATTGTCATACATACAAATGAGGCAACACACACACACATACACATGGATAAACCAAATGTAAAATATGTTAAAGATTTTTGGGTATTTTCTTGTTTGGATGACATATGTAAATAGAAAAGCAAAAACAAAAGTATGGAAATTTAAATAGAAAATCAATTGCGTGTTGCACCATAAAATGAACTAGAGCAAACAGAATAAAAGTGTGTGAGAGAGAGAGAGAGAGAGAGAGAGACAGAGAGAGTGGGCTAGAAAGAGAGACAGAGAGAGTGGGCTAGAAAGAGAGACAGCGAACGGAAGAGACGATACATAAATATTTTTAATGTTGGCGGCTTAAGGGGAAATCATCATGGAAAACCCATTTGAAATTCATGCGAAAAGTAATTGAAGAAACTATTAACAGATATGGGAGATTGGAGTTGAATGATATCAAAGAAAATGTAATAAAGAGAAGAGGATGCAATAAGTAGAAATAAGTGAGGTGAGTGGAGAGGTGAGAGAGACATAGATATGTATGTATATATATATGTATATATGAGAGATATATACATAAGTAGATAAATGCAGATAATTAGACAAATCGATATGCAGGATTGTAGAGTGAGAGAGAAAGAAAATGAGAGGGAAAGAGAGAGAGATTATATATTTATATAAGCGAATATAGAGCGATAGACACATAGATAAATTAGAGAGAAAGAGAGAGAGAGAGAGAGAGAGAGAGAGAGAGAGAGAGAGAGAAAATTAGTATAGATATATGGATTGGGAGATAGATGGTGATAAAAGAGAGAACAAATGAGAGAAATTGAGAGAAAACGAGGGAAAGAAGGAGAAAGAATGAGGAAGATTGATATGAATTGAGTAGTGATAAAAGAAACAAAGAAAGAAACAGAACGAAATTAGCATACAGAGAAGATGTGAGAGAGGGAGAGAGAGAGAGAGAGAGAGAGAAGTAAGAGAAGTAAGAGAGTGAGAAGCGAGAATAGAGTGGAGACTTCGTCTAGATAGATATATGAGATATGAGAGAGTAGAGCTCATATGAGATATGTGATATATGTACTATGTCTATATAGTATAACTCATATTATTCAATCTTATACAAAACATAAAGATTTCTCGCCTATTTTCTTGGCCATACTTCCTGCTATTAATATGAGAGATTCTTTGAAATCGAAATCATTTTGTTTGCACGAAAACAAAAATCTTTAAAGCAATCAATTTAAGAGCAAACGCAAGAGGGCGTAGAAGATGAGGACGCTGAAGTGGGGAAAGAAGAAACCAAGTGTTGCCGAAACTTGTTGAGAATTTGAAGGCGGCAAAAGAGCAGCAGCAGCAGTAGCAGGAAAAGCAGTAAAAGCAGCAAAGCAAATGAAAATGAAATGGAAAATGTTAAGAAAAACCACGCAGAAAATCACAAAAACGTAAAATTGAGGCTAATTTGCGGGCGGGCCAGGGGGTGGGGCATTAAGCATTTAAAACACACAAGCGAGCCCAGGCCAGGTGGGGTGGGGGCCCAGTTGGGGCGATGCATGACAGCTGCACAGGTGGCAAGCTGCTGCTGCTGCTGTTGCTGCTGCTGCTGCTGCTGCTGCTGCTGCTGTTGCTGCTGCTGCTGCCAAAGGATGCCAAGAGAGAAAAGAAAGTGCCGCACTCCAGGAGTCAAGTGGCTGTGGTTGCAAAAATATTTGCCACACACACACACGCACGCACACGCACACTCGTTTAGTGAGTGTATGTGCCTGGCCCTGCACGCCCTCCCTCCCCCTGTCCTTCTCTCTCTCTCTCTCTCTCTCTCTCTGGGTCTCTGTCTGTGCGCATCTGTGCAGCTTAAGACGTCGCCTTGCAACTGCAGCTAAAAGCAGCTTAATTAAATTTTACGTCGAGGCAACCTGCAGTCATGCCACGCCCTCACCTCTTTCACTCTGCTGTACGCCCCTGGCGCCAGAAAAGCAAAGAAAAAAATGAAAAAAAAAAAACAAAAACGAAATGGAAACTGGAGCAGACTGCAACAGCATCAGCAGGAGCAGCAGCAGCAGCAGATTTAAAGGCTGACAGCTACTGCAAACCAAAACTCATTTAATGCCAGGCCACGAATTGTTTTCTGCTGCAACAACAACAACAACAACAAGTTCAGCAACAGCAACAACAACTTCTTGTGCCACACGATTTGCTTGCATCCACAGCAGCTTTAAGGCATGGCATCTATTTGCAGTGCTTTTGGCTGGCTCTCAACGTTAAGTGTCAGCCAATGCGCGTGTGCTGCTAATGAGTGTGTTTCAACTACGCACACACACACACACTACTTATCTAATCTGTGACAAAGTTGCGCACACGAAATGCATTTAACAACATTTTTTTGAAGTTTTATTTTTTTTTTCTGTTTCTCATCCGTGTTTAGCTTTTTCCATCTTTAGATAATTAACTAAAGGTTGACTTGAGCTGAATTTAGGTGTCGCCAGCTGCTTGCTTCAGCTGCACCATGTTGAGCTAGCTGAACTGGCCTCATCCATGGTCAATTTGTCTAGCGCTGGGCAACTCTGAATATATTTGAATATCTTTCTGCCTTAGGTTTTTGCTCCTTCTCCAGGCTAGGTTTTCTCTATAACTAAGGGCATTTGCATTGCGTGTTAGACAAGTGACAGTGGGCAGTGAAAAGAAAGAGAGGAAAAGAGGGCGAGAGAAAGAGAGAGAGAGCACGCTTATCATGCCCCATGTATATGCATATATTGTATATATATATATTTTATATAATTTTTTTAAGCACTTTTATTCCATCTTCCATCAGTATATTCCTTATGGTATACTAGATTTCATATAAATATACCCTATGAATTTTAGCTTCAAATGAAGCCTTACCACTATGATCATTTATTATCAATCTTTAGCTTCCAGTGTGTCTGACTGATCTGTTTAGTTTGTCTTATAAATCCATTATTTCTCCTCTTCGTTTAGGTGCTCTTTTTAATATGCGCTACATTTTATGCGTCCTTCATATTTTTATATTTTTTATATCTTCCACTTCACTTTTTTAGGCAGTTAGAGCTTGACTCTAGTCCAAGTCTAGTCTAAATAGTATTTTACCAGGGACCGTAACGACTATAATTTTTATAGAAAAAAATTAAAAAATAAGAATTTTTTTGTCAGTAATTAAAAAAAATTATTTTTAATTATTATAAATAATTTATATGATAAAAATCAAAAATAATTATTATAAATCAATTTTTATATAAAAATCAAATCATAATTATTTTTTTTCAATTTTTATAATAAAAATTAAAAATAAGAGTTATGGCGTAACTTTTATTATAAAAATTGAATTGCTATATCTTTTGAAGTAAGGGAGCTAGATCATATATAGGCATATATATATAATCTAATTTTTTTATAAAAAATTGCAAATAAAAGTTTATCCTTTTTTTGAATTTGCCGTGAAAAAAGAACTTATGTGTGTTTTCCTCTCTCTTCTTGGGGGTTATTTTGTGCTTCAATTTTTTTTAACTCATAACTCTTATTTGCGGTCCCTGTATTTTACTTTTATTTATTAGTGCTTTATCTTTGCCTTAGCTTATCAACTACTATCTCAATGTTCACTCTATCTATCTTGAACTCTAGCTCAAGTCCACCTCAACTCTGGATCAACTCTAGCTCAATGATCACTTTATCTCTTTCTTTCTCTAAGTCTAGCTCAAGTCTAGCTCAATGATCACTTTATCTCTATCTCTCTTTAGCTCCAGCTCAAGTCTATCTCTCCCATGGTAAATCGTCTTTTACATATTGCCTATTACAATTTACTCCCTTAGTTTTTAGTTCTTTAATAATAAAATCCTTAATATTTACTTCCTTAGTTTTTAGTTCTTTAATAATAAAATCCTTAATATTTTAGTTCGATTCTCCACTGCCTCAGTTTTCTGCCTTTTGCCCTTTTTTGCTCCAGCTGAACTTTGCCGTCAACAGCTTTGCTCAATTTGCTCGATATTTAGTTTTTGGTTTTGCGAGCTAGTTAAAAGTTGATATGCGCTTATAGAGAACTCTGTCTCTCGTATGAGGCAATTAGAGCTAGTCAAAGCTATGCACACACCTGTCTCGGGTCACCTTCTTCTTCTTTTTTTTTGCAGGAGTTTTGCATTTAATTGCTTTGGTTGTCAATTGAGCAAGGGTCGCGCTTGAAATATATGGAGAACTTGCCGTAAATCACATAGAACTCGCACTGGCATTATAAAACGTTGCAATTATAATGTTAAACTTTTTGCCCAAATACGTATAATTCATGTGTCGAGGTCGAGGTCGTGTTGGTGGAATGGGGCATGGGCAGGGGGAAGGAGGCAGGGAGTAGTCATGCCTTGGCCTCGCCTGGCCATTGTCTTAAATCATTTTCATTTTGTAACTGCGTGTTTTATGGGCCGTCGGTTTATTGTTTCTTAAAATGTATAAAAATAAATGAGCTAAATTGTTGCTGCCAGGCGCTGAAGTGATTTGCCGCTGCCGCCGCAAGAGAAAAAAAAAAAAAAAAGAAAGAAAAAGAAATTGAAGAAAATTCTCTCTCTTATTTTATGACCCAGACGAACGGGCAGCAGGAGGAACGGAGAGACAAGGGTCTGCAAAGCGTGAGCATGACTTTGCTTTGCGAATACCCTGTAGTTGGGTTGAAACTGATATGCAAGGTGATGTAGATTGATGCAGAATGATGCAGATATATAGAGATATTGATGTAGATTGATACAGATTAATATAGAAATTTATTTACATTGATGTAGATTGTTGGAGGTGGATGAAAACTAATATAGATTGATACATATTTTTGTAGACTTATGCAGATTGATGTAGATTGATGCAGATTTGCAGATGCAATTCTTAAGATTGATGCAGACTGATGCAGATTATTGGAGATTGCTGTTGATTGATGCAGATTTGCAGGTGCAGATGTAAGACTTGCACAGATTGAGGCAGATTGTTGGAGATTGATGAACAATTGTTGCATTTATGTACAGATTGACTCAATGAAGATTGATGCAAATTGATGCAGAATGATGTAGATTGATATTGAAATTTATATAGATTGATATAGATATTGATGCTGATTGATACAGATTAATGTAGATGGACAAAAACTAATATAGATTGGTACATATTTTTGTACAGTTATGCAGATTGATGTAGATTGATGCAGATTTGCAGATACAATACTGAAGATTGATGCTGACTTACTCAGATTGATGCCGATTGTTGGCGATTGCTGTAGATTGATGAACAATTGTTGCATTTATGTGCAGATTGACTCATATCAATGAAGATTGATGTGAATTGATGAATTGGTGATTGATATAGATTGATGGAATTTGTCGTACATTGATGCAGTTTGGCGGAGCTCAATCAAAAATTATTGCAGATTGATACTGATTGATAAGGACCGATATCAATCAATCCCATTAGATTGAGCTGAAGTGTTTGATGGTGATTTTTTCATAACAATTGAATTGTTTTTTTCCCAATTCATACAGGGTATCCTTTGGTCTAAGCTTGTTTGCCTTGACATCGCACTTTGTTTATCATTTGAGCTGTAATTTTTTGCATTAAAAGCCAAACTTGCAAACCGAGACCCAGTCAAAGGCCTTTACACACACACGCACACATTTATGGTGAAAATATATTATGCGTATAATTGTTGTTGCCCCCGAAGTATATATAAATTTTTTATTTTTTGTTTGTTTTTTTTTTTTTTTTTTTTGTTCATTTTGCTGGGCGTCGCCAAGTTTTCGCTTTGTTTCTTGGCACCTTTGCGCCGTTTGTTGAATCAATTACATACATTTTGCCTCCCAGCCAAATTGCAAGTGTGTGGCGCCCGAAAAAAAAAGTGAAGCCAAAAGGAAAGGAAAACCTCTTGGAAATAAACGAAGGAAAAGCAAGAAAAGCGCGCAGACTGCCAGGCAAAAATGGCAAATTATGGCACCCCAGAGATGTGCGATAAAAGCCCATTTACTTAAACTGAATATTTATTATTCCTGTCGGTGCCGCCGAAACAGCAAACCCAACCAGAGCGAGCCCACCTACTCCAACTCCTGCCTCCTCCTGACTTACTCACTCCTCTACAGCTTTGTCCCTCTCGTGCGCATTTTCTATGCAAAGCGTTTGGTTGCTTTTGCTTTTTTTTTTTTTTTGGTCTATAGTACGTGGCGCCTGCGTCTTGCTCTGCTACTTCTGCGGCCCCCTACTCCTGCTGCTTCATATGCCGCACGTTTTTCATTTCCGTACTTCACTTCTTTTTCTTTTGCTCTCGCCGAGTTTGCCTTATGAGTGTGTCGTAAAGTTTTTCCTGCCAAGTTTGATTGAATTGAAAACGAGACAGCAACAGAGTGAACGAGCGAGGCGGAGAGAGCGGAAGGTGGCAAAAGTTGGCCCTAGAAAAGTCACATTTAATAGATTGGCCAGGGCGAGCCGTCGCAAGCTCTTGATGAAATGTTTTCTTCAATCGAATAGAGCCATGCCATGCCATCACCTGACCGCAATTGCCAGCCAAAAAGCCAAAGCGAATCAATTAATTTCGCCCCGCTCTCCACTTTGGCCCAAGCCAAAGAAATAACGGTGTCAAATTGCCAAGACGCAAAACGCCTGGCCAAGAATTTGATATATTTCCCTTGGTATTCTATTGTTTCGCAGCGTAACCCGAGCTCACATCATACGAAAATGCAGATGCCAATGCTCAATTGAGGACTCGAGTGCGTAAAACGAAACGCAAAGCAAGTGGTAGGGCAATGAGGGCGCTATAGACTGCCCGATGCTCGTCTAATTTACAGTTCTTGGTAGATCTCGAGTTGGATGTCGGAAATTGATGGATCTCCAAGCTCTAGCTGTGGCTTTAGCTATGCCCCCAATGGGACTAGATTCAGCAACCATACAGAGCTTTGCATAATCTGAACAGCTTCGAAATAGATCCTTAGCCTCTCTGTCCTAAGTATTTTCGTAGATCGCCTATCTGTCGTCTATATTGCTGAACATCCCATGATCAAATTAAATAGTCTTTCCCTTCGTCTTCAACCCTGGAATAAAAAGCTCAAATTTACAAAATATTTAACACTAAACAGAGAACATTAAAAGAGCGCTATCCTATAAAATTTCAAGGGTGGCCAAACAAAACCAATATACTCCTTTGCACATCCCCAAATGGGCATGAAAGAGGTGTTCCAAATGTTCCAGCGAGACAAAACAAAAAAAATACAAAATAATTTAATGAAGTCAATGAGCGAAAGTGTTTCATAATTTTTATGCTCGACGCTGATAAGACTGATACAGTCACACACACACACACACACACACTTGCGTACACCCAGTCACCCATCCAGCCCAGCCGCCCCCTATCGAGCGAACACCCCCCCGAAAAAAAAAACGAAAAGCCATATAAAATATATTTCTATGCCATTGTTGTCGTTGTCTTGGTTAAATAATTTATGTTTTATGTGCCCAGGAAACGTTTTTCTTTGCTACAGACAGTTAGATAGAGAGAGAGAGAGAGAGTGAGAGACAGAGATAGTAAGAGTGAGAGGGGGACAGAGACAGAAACAGAGACAGAGTCGACTGAATGAGGGTGTTTTGTATGGAGGAGCGAGGGTACATTTGGAACGACTCAAGTGATTTAGGAAGTGTTTGTCTGCGTTACGCTTGGTTAGTTGATAAAAATCAGTCGGCGCTTGTTTTTTTTTTGTTCCTCCTTTTTTTTGTGGGCGTGGCCAAAAGCTATACGGAAAGCGAGCAGCAAAAAAGCACAAGAACTAAAATGTTGATTTTACTGCCTAGGCAGACAAACTCTTCCCACTGTCCAGCATTTATATACATATATCTCTCTCTCGACCTCTCTCTCTCTCTCTCGGTCTCCCTCTCTTAATTGCATTGACTAAATTGCATTTTAAGCGCTCTACACCTTTTTTTTATGAAGCCCCTTTTTCTGTGCTTTGTTTTCGTTTTCATTTTGATTTTGATTTATGCGACACGCCCCGCACACTGACTCATAAATGCCAAGATTCCTGCGAATGCAGCCTACGACATGGAATTTGCAATTGCTGGAAACGGCAAACAAATTCAAGACAATTCGCAGCATTCACAATGGCTGCTTAGTCAGCAGAGTTTTAAATGGGTTGATTCATCTCGCGGCTTGAAGGTCAAAAGTAAAGACGAGTTGAGTGAAGCTATAGAGAGATATAACTGCATATAGATAGAGGTCGGAAATAGAAATAGAAATTTAAGTAAACATTTCATGCTTGCTTAATATATGGTAACTATGCCCTAGAACTCAATGTCTGATGCCTAAAGCCTTGAAGAAGCTGGGTTGCATAGAGCAATATATGTCTAAAATGCTTTATAGTTGGCCTAATCATTAGTTAAACTGAATAAATCAAATAAGTCTGGGATATATTTTCCAGGAAACTTTGATAAAGCAACTAGATCATAAATCTGGTTTTATAAATCTTAAGAACCCCTTGAAGATTTGCCGAGATGATACTGGCAGCTAGAAGATAGAGATAGTTACAAATCGTTCAAAGCGCGGTAAGCCGTTCGTTAGATTGGGAAAATCTGTAAAATATGAATATAAATTTTAAATTAGTTGAGGCAATTTTTTTATAAATCAAGATGCTGATACTTCAAACCTTTTATAAGGCCGCAAGATTTGAAGACTTGGAGGAGCTCAAGAGCTGCTGAGTCAAGAAGAGATATAGTTATAAAGATAGACAGATGGAGATATATATATATATATATATATATATATATATATACCTATACACATAGACACATATAGCAGCTGTATCATTTGAACTTTACACCAGTAACAGTTCAACTTTCAGCTGCAACTAAATATATAGGGTATATATAGGGTATTCCAATGATTCGCAGTTTCGGCGCTGGCTAAACAATGCTCGCTTATTATTTTCTGTACAAAAAAAAAAAAAAAAAAGCCGGGCAAATTGCATTGTTGCGTGCCAAATATTAATCAAAGACAAAGACAAACCGAAAATAAAATCAAAATGAAAACAGAAAATAGAGAGAATAAAAAAAAAGCAAACAGTAACCTCAGATAGTTGCTGCGAGATACATGGGAACCGCTTCCTGTGCGAAGTCGAGTTTAAAGTGCTATTAACCCACAATTGAAAAAAGCAAACCAAGAGAGCGAAGAAAAACCCATAAAGTACGTGTGTATCTTTCTATAGCACTCGTTTATGTGTGTGTGTGTGCGCGTTATTGTTACTGTTTCTATAGTTGTGGCCGTGGCTGTGGCATGTGCAGCACTCATCAGTGTCTGCGGCTGTGGCAGCTACTATCATCTGGGACAGCTAATTGCAAGTTTTACTCATTCACTGCTGCTGCTGCTGCTGGTGTTGGAGCTGCTGCTGCTGCTGCTGCTGCTGCGTGTCAAAATATAATTTTGATTTGGCAGCCAGTCAAACAAATAGCAAAAACACTCACAGCGCCCAGTGGATAGATAGATAGATACATGACTACAGTCTTTGGTCTGGTCATTAATCGTTATTGTTGCCCATTTTGGTTGTCATTTTGCGGTGCAAATCTGTTGCAAATGTGAACAACAGCGAGAGCTACCTGAGAGCGATAGTGTGAGAGAGAGAGATAGAGGAAGAGAGGGGGAGAGGGTGATACAGAGCGAGAGTTCATTCTGCCTTACTATATCTATATCCATCTCTATCTCTATCTCTATCTCAGTCGGGTGGTTGTTTCCTGTGGCCGTATGACCAGCTGCCTCGCCCGAAGGGTCTCGTCCCGTCTGTCACAGGATATGCGCGCTGCTCTCTCCCTCTCTTGCTCGCTGTGCGATAAATTTGAAATAATTTGATGCGTCTTGTTTTATTTGACAGGCAAACAAATTCGTCGCCCATAGGCAACAAATCGTTCTACCTGGCCCTGGCTCTGGCTCTGGCTCTGCCTCCCTTTTGACCAGGGCGCAATGTAAACACAAGTCGTCAGCCAGCCTGTGCGGCAATTAAAAGAAATGTTCGGCTTTTATGTAGGGAATTTCAATTTATAGATTAAAGTTTATCCCTGCCCTCCCTTGCCCTGTCTCTCCCTCTCTCTCGCTCTTCCTCTCTGCCTGTTTTACTTTCTCTATTTGTCTGCTAGCTCTACCTTTGCTTACATTGTGGACACGTGTGTTTGTCCTGCCTGGCGCTGTTGTCATTTATCAATTGTGCCCAGCCCATTAAAACTTCAATTAAAAAGAGTCCATAAGACCACAATAAATAATATGTGGCACAGCTTAAGAACAATGTAAGACATGTAATTGTTACAAAATACCAAGAAACTTAGCTTCACTTCAATTAAAGGTGTTTGAAGGGTTCGCAAGCAGAGCAGCTTTTATTATTTGTTGCTAGCTTAGGAGGTGGTCCAACATGGATAGAATAGAATAGAATAGCTGAGATTTTAATAGAATTTCAGTTGTCGGAGCAATGGAAGCGAAAGAGAGAGAGAGAGAGAGAGAAGGAGCGAGATGGCTGCGTCAGGAGTTGGAGGTGTCCTAAGTTGCTGTTGCGAATGTGGCATGTAGAGAGCTTGGAGAGTAGAGAAAGAGAGAATTCGCTGAGAGGGATATAGGGGAAGAGATAGAAACAGATAGAGAAAAAGAATGAGAGAGTGAAGAACCAAAAATATGGATAGAGAGTAGACAGCGGAAAGTGAAAGAGAGAGGGAGAGATAGAGTGAGAGAGAGTAAGATAGAGAGAAGAGTGAGAGAGAAAGAGAGTAGAGAAAGCGAAAATAGTAAAGGAAGAGAAGAGATAAACAAAAGGGCAGCGGGGAGTGAAGGAGAGTAGAGAGTGAAGTAGGGACTGGAGAGGGTCTATGCCATTTTTAACCAAGATCGATAGTTATCGATTTTTGAAGAAATTCCTAGATTATCTGGTGTCTTTATAATATTATATTGAAGAATCTGCAGTAGGAATACTTTCGTAGACAGACAGGGGAAACCCGATAGAGATCGCCAGCCACGCATTCCATTTCTTCCATTAACTAAACTTACCTTTGCTTTCCTCAAATATTACAGCTTTTTTTTTGAATATTTAATAGATTCTTGCTTCATATAATTTGATAAGCATCAAGTTTTGTATTCTCATGAAGGGAAACCCGTCTCTGTATTTTCTATAGAATTGCATTAGGGCGCACAGCTAGTTGAGGCTTAAGTGCGAATATATACAAGTATTGTTTGCTTAGTGTGGCAATTGAATTACGTTAGATGATGTGACAATGTTGCATGCAACGCAGCGTTGTCTGACAGCTCAGCTCAATTCTATGGCCGATGATGGCAAATATTTTCGTTTTATGGCCCGTTAAGTTCAGCTCAATGCCATTCGATGTTGTGTGTGTTGTTGTTGTTGTTGCGCTTGCTTCGCTGTTTCATGCGGCACTTGCAACTAATATGCAACTATTGCCAAAGCGCTGTCCGCCCGTTCCGTTCCCGTTCGCCCGTCCGCCTACGACTGCACTTAACTTTCTTACACTTTGGCAGCTTAACTTTTGCCGCGTCCCTTTAGCCATTTTAATATTTGCATTATAAGCACTTTAAGCCATTTAAACTTGCCCCCAATGGCGGCCAGGATAATGCGCTTTCAGAGCGAGCAAAATAATATAAAAAACGAGCGAGAAAGAAAAGCCAAACTGAAAATGAAAAAAAAAAGAAAAAACAAAAACTAAAACAAAAACAAAAACAAACTGGCAAATGCAAATAACAAAAACAAAAACAGATAGGAAAAAGTTCACAACAGGCAAAAAAAAAAAATACACTGAAACTTGAATTGCTTGGGCGAAATAAAATAGAAAAAAATGCAATTTCCGTACAGACGCACACATTTTCCGGCCAACAAATGCATACAGAAAGGAAAATAATATTTAAAATATATTTTTTATATAAAATACATATATATGTATATATAATACAATGAGATAACTATATATATTTTTATAGATATATATGGACAGCAAAGAGTCCACAGTCGCGAGCACCACAATTTGCCAACTAGGAAATAAACAAAAATAAATGTGGCAGTTGGGCATTACCGACTGCGGAACACTCATGCAGCGTGGGCGTATCGAGAAAATCTCGATACATTATCAGACGAGGCTATATCCGAATAAATATTCCAAATTTCAAATCTCTGGCTTCAATAGGTTCGAACTAGTTTGCTTTCAAAACCAAAATACTTTTTCCTTTTTGGGCACAAAGTATGTAAAACAAATATGAAATAAATCAAAGCTCGCGCAGCTTTCAATTCAAGAACTTTCGATTGTTTCTGCATTTTAATATGAGCCCAAATTGTTGTTGAAGTTTATGTTTTTTATTTATTAATTTTTATTTATTTATTTATTATTTTTTTTTTTAGAAAAATTTTATATTTTTAATGTGCTGTTCAATGTTGGTTAAATTATTACATTTCATTGTGTGAAAAGCCAATCAAAGTGTTACCTATCTACAATTAGCGAGAGAGAGAGAGAGAGAGAGAGAGAGAGAGAGAGAGAGAGAGAGAGAGAGAAAGAGAGAGAGACTAAGATAGTTTTATGCAAAACTGCATACAGCTCTTTAGCTATATGTCTTTATATATATAATATATATGTATAGACGTGTGTGTGTGTGTGTCTGATATTTGAAAATCAAAGCGAAAGTTGTGCTCGGCTTTTGTGTCCTGCTGCACATCCTTTGGCATCCTTGGCTCGGCGCAAACTTTTGTCATGAATTGAGGCTTGGGAAATGTGCGAGAAAAACACATCAAAGCAATCAAAAAGTGACGCCAGAGCAATTGAAAACTTTTCGCATGAACAAAACCAAATAAAAAAAAAATTCAAAGAAAAAAAAACTGAAAAGAACAGAAAAAACATTATTATAGAAAATGCAAACGCATCAATGCATGCTGAGGGCGTGGCGACGCCCGCTTTTCTTACTTGAATCGAAAAGGAAGAAAGAAAAAAATCAGCGCCAAATGCCAATTGCCAAATGACATCCTAGCTCGAATTCAAACTTTTCAACTCTTTCGCCCACACACACACACACTAGCTCTCTCTCTCACTCTCCCCCTCCCCCTTACACACTCCATGGCCTCTGTCCTTGTCGCTGATGCATTGTCCTTGCTTATGTTAATGGCTTTGTTTGGCATTGATGGCCGTTGGCCAAGAAACTATGCAAAATGCTCATTCAAATAATGACTGCTGTATATGTATGAGCATATATTCATACATACATGTATTTATATATATATATATATATATATGTATATGTGTGTGTGTGTGTGTGTACGTATATATCTTCTCTTAATGTTCCTATTTTGGCAAAAACTTGCGCACAAACTTAAATAATTTGCACATAAAATATAATTTAATGTTTGGCCCCGTTCCATACATACTTTGTGGCTGCTGGCGGGCTGGAATGGCGGGGCTGGTGTCCGGGGGGCGTGGCCGTTTTAGACTTGCATCAAAATGGGGTCAACTGCATAGAATCTGAAATGTTTTTGGCAGTGGCCAACGGAATAGTATAACCCAAATAAAATGCCAAGTCAAGTCAAGAAGAAATCAACATTTGGCTCAAGGGTCAGCAAGCAGTGTTGCAAAACGGTTGAAGAATAATTGTACAAGCGTTGGCAAATTCAACTCATAATTAATATGCAAGCGCTTATATGATTATATATGTATGTGTGTATATATTATATATCATAGCTGATTGGATTGATAACTTTAAATTTATTCTATCTCTATATCTAGCTATCTGTCGTTCTCTCTCTCTCTCAGTTGAGTAGAATACCAGCTCTTCGCTACGTACGGGGTATCTTCTAGTCATACCTTCTTAGCACTCTCATTCTGAGCACTTTCAACACTGGCTTAAGTACCTGACAATCCACAACACCTACAGCTACAGCTACAGCTACAGATCAGTCATTTCTCTCACTTCCTCTCGTTAGGCTGAAGTGTGCAAAGGAAATAAATACAAAAAACTCGACGCTTGTGATTGTTGAGCTCGTTGCACTCTTATGTGGGTGCCCCACGCTACTCCCTCTCTCTGTCTCACTCACTCACTCTCCCGCTCTCACTCACTTGCTGCCACTGCTCTTTTGTCTTTATTGTAAATTTGGGCAATTGCAATTTGAACTTTTTATGGTTTTCTCTTTGGTGCATTGGCTTAGCTTGACTGCATTTGTATCCGTATCTATATCCAGATATCTATATCTGTAGCTTTTTTTTTGTATCTACAGCCATATCTGTATCTGTGCATTGGACTGCCGTCCCGTATTTAAATAGCAAATGATTAGCTTCAATTGGCTTCAATTGCGTAGAGCAAGCAGCTCGTGCATACCCCAAATTGATATAGTTTTTGAAGAAGAAAATATGTGTAACCCAGACGAGCCAAGTCAAGTCAGTGGTTCCCCATGGACCCCAGCCCCTCCATCCCTCCATCCATCTCTCCAGCAGCAATCATCCAATCTGTTGCTGCGGGCCACGCACATTCATTTCGCATTCGATTTGACTTTGTTTTCATACATCTCTCGCTCTCTCTCTCCTCTCTCTCTCTCTCTCTCTCACTCTTTTTTGTTTATGAGAGAGCTGCTTAAGTGTTGGGCAAGTTAAATCATTTTGAAATTGTTGAGCTCGAGCTCTTCCGCTTGCCCTCCTTATGCCAAATAGTAGCTAGAAGCGTCTGTGTCTGCGCACCCATATGTAATCGCATGGATATGAAGTGCCATTCGGCTGATATTCAACTGAATGCAAATTCTTCAATCGAATTGCTCGCTAAGACAACGGCTGGCCCAGTTCTTGAGAATGATCTGCCTCCACCGCGCTCTCTACATCACGCACTCTCCCCATGTGCCTCCCCCACTCTGTTTGTATTTGCGTTCCATGATAAACTTGAAGGCAAAGATACTCTGAAGCTGCTCACAGACAGCGCTCTTAATCTCTAACAAGCTTTCAGTTTAAGATAAGCACAAGCACTCAAAGAGGCCATAGACCCAAGAAAAAAAAAAAAGAAACTAATAAATATTATGTGAAAAATAATAAAAAATATTAAAATAGCTATAAAACAGCACTCAAGGCATGGGCAATAAAACATGAAAATAATTATAATGAATCTATTAATGGCAATTGAAAAGAACTGTAGATAAGCATTGAAGTAAATCATGCATTAACTAATTGATTAGACTTGGAAATTATCGAAAAACAGAAGAGTTTTAAACTCATTAATATTTTAAACCGAATTGAATTATAGAAAATCTTAGAAATATTTCAAATTCACCAATATTTCAACTCGAATTGAAATCGAAATTATAGAAAATCTTAGAAATATTTCAAATTCACCAATATTTCAATTCGAATTGAAATTGAAATTATAGAAAATCTTAGAAATATTTCAAATTCACCAATATTTCAACTCGAATTGAAATCGAAATTATAGAAAATCTTAGAAATATTTCAAATTCATCAATATTTCAATTCGAATTGAAATTGAAATTATAGAAAATCATAGAAATATTTCAAATTCATTAATATTTCAATTTGAATTGAAATTGAAATTATAGAAAATCATAGAAATATTTCAAATTCATTAATATTTCAACTCGAACTTCAACCTGAATCTGAAAGTCTTCTCAAATTTGCTATCTAACTAAATGCAAACTCCAAACTGTTGTCACTATCTCCCTCTCTCAATTGCTCTCTCTCTCTCTCTGTTTACTATACACTTCTCAGGCAACTGTAAAAGTTTTGTCATTTAGTGCGCTTAATTGAACACAATTCTCAGCATTATTTTTGAGTTGTTCTTGGTTTGTTGTTGTTGTTGTTGTTGGTGTTTCTTTTTGGACCCGTGGGCGCAACAACAACAACTTCTGGCAGACAAACTGGCGACGCGCCCAGAAAAACAGCTCCTGCTGCTTCCTGTTTCATAATCAAAGCAAACCGTTTGCAGCGGGTATGATGCACTTGAGCTGCACAATGTAACACAGAGTCTAATCATATAATGGATGATAACAATTTTTCATTTGAGTCTGATTCCTTATTAGCTTAAAAATATTTATAAAAATATATTCAAGTATGTTTTTAAATATCTTAGATAATTGGTAAAAATTAAAGATTAATATTTATATAAAATATGAAAGTAAATTAAATTTTCAAATAAAGTAAAAGAAAAAAATTGTTAACGGAATAAATGTCTATAAAATATATGAAAAAGAAATATTCAATAAAATTTAAGGAAACAGTGGCTATTCCATAATTAATAAAAGTCGATTTGTATATTATAATAATATTTTTTTTTTTTTATAATATATATCATATAATGATAATTAATATAATATATATAATGATATTTTCCTATATCTATCTAACTATCTATGCTTTCTAGGGTATTTTAAGCTCAATCCATGTTTGCTGCTCTTTGCCAATGTTGACTCGTTCTTCTTCTTCTTTCTATATATTTTGCACGTAACTGCGAAATGTTTCTTAATGATTTTAAGCATTAAATTTGTGCAACGTCGCATGTCCATGACCTTTGTGTGCGGTGTGCGGTGGTGTAAGGCACCCACAATGCAGCATAAGACACACACGCACACACACACACACACACACACACACGCACACACACACGCACACACACACTGAGCTGTGCAGCTGCAAATTAAAAGTTAAACGTTGCGTGCTGCGCCTGTTTATCTTACGGATGCGCCCTGGGATGCATCACTCACTCAACTCGAGCGTAGCATTTAACTCATTCGTATAAAAGATACACACATACACACACACACACACATGTACACTCTGTGCAAACAAACAAAACTGACGGCGGCTTCTGCCATTCATGATGTTGCACTCGATTAAAAATGTGCTCGTATCTTTAGCTGCCGTTGCCTGCTCGCTCGCTCGCTCCCTCCCTGCTCCTCTTGCTCTCTCGCTCTCTCGCTCGCTAGCTCTCTCCCTTTGTCGCGCTGGCTTACTCTGTGGATGCTGCGGCGGCTGTTTCTGGTTGTTGTTGTTGTTGTTGTCGCTTTTGTTGCAGGAAGTGCTCATCTTCATTTACTTTGTTGCCTCTCGACGTCGCCAGGGACTGCACTGCACTGCCTTTCAGATTATTGCCAATTTACATTGCCATCTCCCTGTCGCGGTCTCGCTCTCTCGCTCCTGCTCTCTCAATCTGTCTATCACACTCTGTTTGCTAATTAAATATCTATAAATGGCGGCTTCCCAGTTGACAAATTCGTGCATTTCTTCTTCTTGTTGATTTTGCGTACTGTTCTCTCTGTCTCTGTCTCTCTCACACACTCGCTGTTGCCGTCTCTGTCTCTGTCTCTGTTGCTGTCGTTTTATTTTCATTTAGTTTCTTCTTTTTAAAATTGGCACAGGAAATTGCTTTAATTTTCATTGAGTGTTCTTCAGCTACAAACCGAATTGCCAATTGCTTTGCTGCTGCTGCTGCTGCTGCTGCTGCTGCTGCTTGTTGTCTGCTGATATTTATGCGCGCGTGCCGCATGCGGCATGCCTCACACACACACACACTTAACGTTTCTGTAGTCTACAGGCAACAGCCGCTACACCCACTCCACAGAGACACTTAAACGATTTTCATTAATATGCGTGGAACAGCAACAACAACAACAACAACAACAACAATCAAGCTACAAGCAACTGACAAGAACCGCAAAGACATTACAAGAAATTTGCGTTCAGTTTTTGGCATTGCGGCTTCTGCTGGCAAAGACAGCAAAGCGTATCGACAGTGTCTTCCCAGTGTGTGTATGTGTGTGTGTGTGTGTGTGTGCGTGTGTGCGTGTGGCTGGCAAGCGATTTGTCACTTGCAGCAATTGATTTCAGCAGTTTAATATTTTCATTTTCTCATTAAAATGCTTTTGCAATTAATATTTGATGGGCTAAGTAAATGCACTTAATTACATTCATTTATGAAACACGAATTTCAAGCACAATGAAATTCACATAATGAGGGAAAGTAGAGCAATTTAAACGAAATATTTAATATGAAATTATGATGTATGGAGTCTAGCTAGATAAATGGCTATATATAAAAACTTGGTGTTTGATTCCAAACGTTCAATAATTGAGAAAAAATTACCAGTTTAGATCTCAATTGAAATCTCTTGACATAGACAACAAGACAGAGCCAATATGCTCATTTCGCTTTGTGAAGGAGTATAGATTAAATTTCAATATCATATTAATTGACTATATTAACGCTTAGATTGAGAAATCTACATGAGAAAGCTTTTCAACATCATAATCAATTCAGATCCGTCAGCCAGTCAGTCAGGATAGAAATAAAACCAATATACTCCATTCTGGTCCTTGAAGGAGTATACAAATTAAAATGTTTATAGACCTCTCTAGGCAATTCTTCTTCTAGGCAATTGAATCCCTCTCACTTATTTTACGCACTAAAGACTAAACTTTGACATCAATCAGTGGGCAATCAATCCACAGCCAATTAGCCATCACTCGGCACCAAGAAAATTGTTTATACAGTGAATGCCAGAAATGTTGAACATCCATTATAAATACGTGTATATATACGTGTATATATGTATATATAAAAGTGTCTAAAAATCATAAATAGCCAAAGATTTAAATATTCGAATTATAAAACACGAAAATTGAGTTTCATTTGTGTAAAACATTTTTATTGGCCACGTTCGGGGTCGGGAAATTAAGGCGAGTGGTGTTAGGTTAGGCATTATGCATCGACCTTAAGTGGAGCAACACTTGATGCTCCTCTAAGGCCAGGGCATTGGCTAGAAGCCGTGCCGCGGGCATTAAAATCCAATGAAAGCTGGCGAGGGGCACGAGTTGCTGTGGAGCGGCGGGGAAGAGTATTGTAGTTCAGACAGTCGTCACCTCTGCGCACCCACTCGAGAATCAAAAGAAATGAGACAGGCACACTCACACGCACACTCACTCATACTTGAGCGCATTTCTCAAGCGCTTTGCATTCGCAACGCTTTGATCTATTCGAATGAAGGAAGCATCGAGAGAGAGGGAGAGAAAAGAAGCAAACAAACTAGGGACGTAGTGGGCGGGGCGGGGTCTTGTATTTGGGGGAAGGCCATTGTGCTTAAGAACTCTTTGCTGTTGTTGTTTTTAGCGGCTGTCGAATCGATTGATTGGCAACTGGTCAGCGGCGCGTTTCATTCATTGGCCAAAATCGAAAAGCCGCAAAAGCCGCTAAATTCAAACCCAGTGCCAAAAACGAAAGAAAAAAAAAACGTGCGAAGCCAAAGAATCAGCCAAACGGAAAGCACGCAAATAGCCCAAAGAGCAACAACAACAAAAACAATGGAAGAGGAGCTAGGGCGTGGCGGGCCGGAGGCGTGCCAGGGCCTGTGGCGGCGGCCATTTTAGCTATTTTTATTTAATTTTTTGGCCATTTTCTCAAGCCAGCTAAAATGATACAACCACACACACACACACACACAAATGCAGATACAGATACATCCAACAGATACAGATACATTCTCACACAGATAGATTTTTATTGCGTCGCCTGCAAATTGGTCCCCAGGGCGCAGCGCGTTCCATTGGATACACTTCGATTTGCTAGATTTGAGAAGGCGCGCAAAGTGTGGCAGACGCAGCTGAATGTATCTAATGTATAGCTAAGTATCTAAGTATCTGCAGCTATGTATGTATCTATGCTGCTCTGTATCCATGTTTGCTGAATTTGAATGTATCTTTGACTAATGACGAACGCTTGCAAGTGTGACCCAACTTTTGGCCCATTTGCAAGATACGTTCCTTGGGTCGCAGCAATTTATTAGAAATCATATATCAAAGGTCCACAGCTCTCCGTCCGCCGTCCGTCGTACACCCTCCATCCTCCGTTCTCCGTCCGCTCTGCTCCGCGTCAAACGCTTTCAAAACTTTTCCTTTTTGTTGGCATATTTGTCAGTGTGGCATTACTAATTGGTGATTACGAGCGGAAGTCGACAAAATATTTCACTTCATTTGCTTTTATTTATATATATTTTGGTAAACAGAAGAAGAGAGAGAAAAAAAATAAAGAAAATAAAAATCCAAAATGTGAAAAAGTTGCGGCGGAAATTCATGTAGCTAAATTTAAAACGCAACCGAATGAGTTGCGATGCTGGATCTCTATCTTTGCATCTGTATCTGCATCTCTGTATTTGTATTTAGCTATAGCTATAGCTATAGCTATCTCTCGGCTGTTTTTCATCAATGGACCTGAATAGCTGGCGTTATGCCAATTATTGTTGCAGTTGTCACGTTGGCAACGTCGCACTGCCAGCCAGTTTGTCATTTTGGCCTGCCAGCTTGGAGTTCCTTATGCCCGGCCTCAACCTCTTCTATCTGCCATCTCTTTCTGTCTTGATCTCCTTCTCTCCCTCTCCCCCTCTCTCTTTCGCGCCAGCCAATTTGCATGTGTGTACAAATTTTCATTCATTGCTAGGCAAAATGCAAATAAAATGCTTAAGCACAAGCTCAAATAGAAACTGCAATAGATGTACCTCTCCCTCTCTCCCTTTCTCTCTCTCTCTCACATTCACTCTTTCTCTGTGTGAGTAAGCGCCTCACATATTGACATAAGCATCTGCTGGCATTTGCCTCTGCACCATTCACAGCTTTGTTGACTGAGATTCAGACTCGGAAGTTCAATAACTTGACAAAATGTTTCATTTGCAGTTGAAATTACGTGTAAAAATACCAAAAAAAAAAAAAAGCCAAACAAAAAATATGTTAAATTTTTTTTTTTTTTGGAGTTGATAATAGATTTAGGCTTGGTATTTTTTCGGTATTTTCTGTGATTGGTGATCTTGTGTAGTAAAAATACCAGAATAATTAAATTACAATTTTATATATTTTATAACAAATTAATCTAGAATATATTAATATAGCAGATCACAATATTTTGTGGTATTTTTACAGATTTTATTAGTATATTCATGGTATTTTATATAATTTCATAAGCAAAATGGAAAAAATACAAAAAAAAAAAAAAAGAATATTTTATGTTGTAAATAAAATTCAAGCGAATTTTGTAGTTGTCACTATATTTTTTCTTGACAGTATTTTTCCGTTGCTTTTTACTTGATTTTGTATATATCTTAAATGAAAATTGTATGTAGGTTCAAGTTTTTGGCCTAGTTAGTTGAGCTCTTGACGAAACATAAGAAACACTTCTAGAAAATGAATCATAATAATATGAAGAAGAAGAAGAAGTAGCAGCAGTAGTGGAGAGGCGGACTGCCACACTTATTAGAATGCATTTGCTAATGAAGAAGCAACGTTGTCTGTGGCTGCGGCTGCTGCTCTTTTGTCGACCCATCAAATTTTCAACAGCAATCCGAGAAATGGATATGAAGAGTATATCTACAATATATGTGAGTGAGAGAGGGGTTGGGCGCGGGAGGGTGATAGAGTGGGGACCGTGGACCCTAGACAAGTGCAATGGCCGCCTAATTGCGCTGGCAAGTGCCACACGAGAGTCAGCCGAACATGCCAATCAACACCCGTGCCAGCTGTTTGGCAGGGGTAGGGAGAGGGAGAGGGAGCGCGTGTGTATATAGGCGTAAATACATATATTCATATACACATATATATATATATATATATAAATATGTGTGTTTGCTAGAGGGTTGCGCGGCATTGTGCGGACTGCCCTCGACATGAACCAAAGCACTTTGTTTGTAATAGTTTTTCCTCTTCTTGCTCTTGTTTCTTTTCTCTCTCTCATTCGAAAAGTTGTTTTATTTGCCATGCAGCACATTTTATGAGCAAGTTTTCGGGTCTGTGTTTTTAATAATTCTTCACGTTTGCCCCCCACCTCATTTGGAATGGCTCTGTTGCTGTGGTACGAGTCATATGCGTCTGATAATTATTATGGCACTCTTGACGCCTTTATGATGTGTAAAACGTTTTGCAGCCAGCGTCCTGCTGATGGATGTGCCAATAAACTTTGACTATATAGTAGAGCATAAATCGAGCAGCTGCTGAGATTCAATGAGAGATATTTTGCAGTCCAAGTTGGGATTGCTGTAGTTGAACTTATGAACAGACGGTGTTCAATAATCATTGAGGTTTCATGACAAGCTATAGATAGTTAAGATATAGTTAAGGGCTAGCAAAAAATTTGAGCCTGCTCCAAAGATCTAAAGAGTGAAGTGAAGTATTTAAAAGTAGATCTAGAGATCATATGACAGCTGAGAGTGTAGAGAATGCTAATTGTTTCAGAAATCTTTCCTTATCTGTCCCCAACATGGAAATCTTTTCCACACTTTTTCTCAGACCTTTGCTAAACGACTTTGCTCTTGTTATGTTTCCTTAACAGTTTAACCAAAGTTTTTAGTTTATATATATATTTTTATTAGCTTCAATTAGGAATTTGTTGTTCGGTTTTTATATTTTTAGATAGTCGGTCTAAATCGTTGCTAACTAGTTCCAGATCGGCTTCGTTTTAGCCACTCGTTTGGCATGCAAATGTGTGGCATCAAAGTTTATCGTTTGGTTTTATCTCTTTGGCTTTGGGGCATGCCCCATGTAGCTGATCTGTTGCCTCATTTGAAATGCAAAACCTTGAACAATCTCTTCAGCTGATAAGCTGATCAAAGCAGCAACAGCAACAGCAGCAGTTTTATTTCAACTATGTTTGGGTTTTTAACACCTCTCGAAACTCGGGCAGAGCCGACGTTAACGAGCCACTCGCGACACACGATACCCAAAAAAAAAAAAAAAACAACAACAACAACAACAAGAAATGAGCGACTCGATCCCAGATTCCCAGATACTTGCCAGCTTAAAGCAGCGCGTTGTGTGTGGCTCGGCTGCGAGTTTTATTTCCCTACCAGGCGGTCTACCGTTGATCTTTGCCAGGGTAACAGGGGCTTAGCTAAGCAGTTCGGCCAAATGGCTTGTTACAGCGGCCGCTGAAGCGCAACGTACGTAACGTTACTTTCTTGGCCTGCCCGTACGGTTCTCCCCACAGTTTCCTTCGGCTGTAGCTCGATTTGGTGACTGCTGAAGCGACAAATGTGTCTGCGATTTGTGTGGGGGCGAATTCTCTTGTCATTGTGATTGTTGGATTGAAAAAAGGTTTTTCTTTCGTTTTTACATCTTTTGTGCATGACACGATCAAATTTGGTGTGGGCCGAGCAGATGCAACCATGTTTTTAAGTTTCTTCCCCATTGTATGTATTTCTGTTGCTGTTGCTGTTGCTGTTGCTGTTGCTCCCCCTCCGTTTCTTGTTATAGTTTAACAAGCTGTCGAGCCATTTGATGGGCCAGCTCTTGAATCGCCGAGTCGAGGCAATCAAAGCAATCAACTCATCAAATGGCCTATCGATTTCATGACTTACTGCACAGCCAACTAAGCATCGAACATAAATAGACGATAAAACGGCAATGAAATTAAGCAAAATTTAGGATGTGCCTCATGTGCAGCTAAAAACTACAATTTCTATGCAAATACAATGGGAATACGATTGGGAATCGGAATGGGTCAAGCATGTCGCTTCGAATAACATTTATGGAAACATTTGCCTATAAAAACAGAGAGAATATAACGGCAACATCAGATACTAGTATGTTTGTTGATTAGCTAGTGGAGTGTTTTAGGAGTCGCTGAAATTCCTTGGACTGTATCTGATCTAGTCTGTTTAACAAAGACATCAATCGGTATATAGCTGATCTATTGATATCGATAGTGCATTGCAAACGCTCTTAGCTTACTTCAATATCTATACTATATAATGACTATCTATGTACGTCTGTCATTCAATCTATTCATAAGTAAACGGAGGTAAAGTAAAGGTGGGTAGAGCATAGGTAGAGTAGAGAGTACCGATAACATCTGAAGCAACTTATATCATCATGAATAGATTCTCATTCAGGCTATAATTTTTATGGATCAGTTATTCTCGTAATCAATAAACTGTGTCGATGTGATATCGGTAGCTCTTGAAGAACTGAGCTTCATATAGAGTGAATCGGGTATCCACAATGATATCGATAACATCTGAAGCAACTTATTTCATCATGAATAGCTTCTCATTCAGAATATAATTTCTATAGATCAGTTATTCTAATATGCAAGTCACATACAGTTGATGTAAGACATGAATCCACAATCGATAAGGATATCGATTAGATTTGAAAGGGGATAACTGTCGAGAATAGCATTCTTTATATATTCGCCATATACCTAACTCATGCTAGCACCCATTCAACGTGTATCGGCTATCGATAGTGATATCGATATCAGTCAAAGTACTTGAGAGTAATCGATTGGATATATTATCTCTACATCAATCTTATCTTTAGAGAAAGTAAACTTTTGATAACTTCAGTCATCATTTATGACTCATTGAGACTTGAACCAGCTCCATTTGTCGTTCCGTAAGACTGCCAAAGAAACTTCATTGGATTATCCCAATCTATTTCCATTAAAACGAAGCTCAACTTTTTCATTTTTGTTTTGTTTTGTAGCTTTTAAAAAGTTGTACAAATGTGTTTCGTACTTCTTAAATTCGCCTTAAATTCCTCGATTAGGGCTTTCCACGCCACGCCCCCTAAAGTCGCAAGCACTTGCGGTATCTGCTTTCTCAGGATTACGGCGCGCCATAACGTGTCCTGCCGTCGTCCTCCCAGGGAAAAAAAAACACACACACAAAAAAAAAAAAAAACACCAAAAATTGTTCGAATGTTTTGACAAAACAACTTTTTTCACTTAGCGCTGCTTAAACAACAATAAGAGAAATGTGGACAGCAAATGGGCATGGGCGGCGGAAGTGGTACTGTTGGGTGGTGGTGCGACTGGGTGGTGCGCTGTTGGGCTGCTGTTGCTTTATTAGCTCAACTTTTTGTTCGCTTAATGTCAAAGATACAAATACATTTTGGGCGCTATGCTCGTTCTTGCCTGGGCTTTTACGAGTCGTATGTGTTTGTTGTTGTAGCTGCTGCTGCTGCTGCTGCTGCTGCTGCTGTTACTGTTGTTGTTGCTACTGCTGTTGTTGTTGTTGATAGCAATCAAAGGCACGAAAATCCAAGGCAGTCCCTGCTTAGGCTTTGCCCTGGACCTTAAGTAATATGTGGCCTGCAATCTCTTCTCGTATACAAAAGTCAAAGCAGTTCCTCTTCTAGACACACAAATAACACATATATATATATATATATATATGTGTGTGTGTGTGTGTGTGTGTATGCATTGGCCATTTGCATGCGCTGTGTATTAATGCTTTTCATCTCGCATCTACGCTTTGCTCTCTTCACTTGATGTATCTTTGCATCTGCCAGTTACTTCTTCGTGTATTTCTTCGTGTGTGTATCTTTGCTTTTCTTTTTTCCTGGAGCATTGTCGACTTATTTCATTTTCAGTTTCATTAAATAACAAATTGCTCTTTTATCATATGTATGTATGTGTGTGTGTGAGTGCGTGTGTGTGCGTAAGCTTAACTTTTTATTATGCTGCGCGTACTTTATTCACTTTCTTTCTTATTTGCTACGCCTGCGTTGGGTATTATAATTCTGTCACGGCAGATGAAAGATTACAGATGCATGTGTGTATGTATTTATATAAATATATGTATATATATTCATGAGTTTGTAGCCCGACGTAATAGATGGGGAAACACACTTTTGCGAGAGCAAACGCATATAGATTGATGAATCAGTTTTCTTATATAAATTGAGAATGAGAAGGGAATTGAGATTCCTCAACTATTTATTTGTATATATAGCAGATATAGCATTAACATATGATCAATAGTTCGTAGTCCCATAGACCATAGACCATAGACCATAGACCATAGACCATAGACCATAGACCATAGACCATAGACCATAGACCATAGACCATAGACCATAGACCATAGACCATAGACCATAGACCATAGACCATAGACCATAGACCGTAGACCATAGACCATAGACCATAGACCATAAGGGTATTCAGTATTCGACTATATGATTTCTCTAGCTCTGCTTCTATTGTTAATCTTCTGCACTTTTTTGTTGTAATAAAACACAAGCAGAGGAAGAAGCAGACGCTTGTTTGTTCCACACCCACTCCCATCCTCGCCATAACACACCCCCTCTCCCCCCCCCCCACCCTCTTCTCCCTCTCTGTCTTTTTCTTGCTCTCTTAAGCAATTTGAAGTTTTGATGCTTTCAATAAATATTAACATTTTTAGCAACATCATCCCACCCTTATGCACACACATACGACGAGCTTGAGCTGCCCCCTTTGCTGGCTGTTATCAAGCTTTATTGCTGCAGCTATTTTTGTTGTCGTTGTTGTTCTTTTTAGTTAGTAGTCACCATTTTTCATATTTATGAAATGCCTTCAAAGATTTTAATCTTATAGCCGAGCAGCAGACACGAGTCGCTTACCCAAACCCTTGAGCCTAAAATCCAAAAAAAAAAAAAAACGAGAAAAAAACAACAAAAATCTCATAACTGCGGGTGGCCCTTTGTAAGAACCGTTAAATTCTTTTTCGCATGCCGCTTACCATGTGTGTGTGTGTGTGCAAGGGTGTGTGCCTAGCTCTGATAAGTTATCGTTGCGCTTCAACCTGTTTAAGGCCGTCTGAAAATGTAAACTTTGACTCTTGACAAGATGTTTTCGTTTCCCTTGAAATGGATTTATTTTTGAGAGCTCTTCTTATTCATCGTGCTCTTCTTATTCTTTTTATTTTATCTATTTACATTTGATTTCCCAGGGAATTATACGCATATGCCATTTAAGCTGACCCCGTGGGATTTGTCGAATGAAATGTTTGTGGTTTTTATTATTAATTGACTTTAATCTCTCTTTGCGAGCACAACAAATTTCCTGTGAATTCCCAAAAGTCGTGGTATTCAATTTAGTTCAACGTCAGATGAGCTAATGACTGAAATGACGAGAAATATTTCATATTTTAGCTCGACTAAAATCCCTTACTGTTTAGTTATAGACTTGGCAAAAAATACGTTTTCCTACCTGAAAGTCATGCAGAAATTTATATTTATAATAATATTAATAATAATAATAATAATATAGAAAACTATTGTATTGAGAACCATAAAACCTCTATAGAATTTGCTCAAATCTTAGATATGGTAGCTGGCTGCCCCCTCGCTGGCTTTCTCAGATAAATGCCGAGTCAAGAAACATTTTCAAGAACTATAAAATATCCATAGATTCGAAGCTAATATCCATTGATGGCCAAAGGTGTTAACTAATACATTAAATTATCAAGGGACCCTAACCTAACCGAATCGTAGCATCAGTCAATCAACAGCTGAGGCCGCTTGGCCACATGTGTCGGGCGACTAGGAGCTGGCTTCATAATTTCGGAGGTGTGAACACTTTTTCAGTGACATGTGCGAAGAGCAGCCCCTCTTGGCTGTTGCTGCTCCTGCTGCTGCTGATCATCATCATCATCATCGTCATTGTCGTCATTATTACGTTAATCTTCATTATGAATTGGTCTGCTCTGGTCGGGAACATGCGACAAGAACTCATAAATTTAAAAGCAATAAAACTTTCAAGACAAATAAATGCCACGCAGTAGATGAGGCGTTCGCATTCGAGAGCAGCGAGAGGAGTGAGAATTACATACGAACGTACAGACGGACATACAACACAAACATACACATGTTTGTACATACATTTATGTAGTTGAGCTATAAGAAGAACAACGACAACAAGCTAAGATCGCATAAATCTCAAGGCACGCAAAATATTTAAACAAAAAGTGAATGCAACTTGGGATCCCGCGAACTCGAGCCCAGCCACAGAGCCAAGCGGCAAACTCTGATTCCCATTCTCATTCCGATGCGAAACGCGTGCGTGCGGCAGCCTGCGGTTATACTTAAGACCCTAGCTGCCTCGCCACCTTCCCTGTGCTCCGCCTCCGTTGCAGCTACCTTATGCAATGGGGGCCTGGTGCCGGCCCCTACCCTGGACCGAACCCCCTTACTCAGGTTGTTTGTCTTTCAGACTGTGGCAAGACCTTGAAATGCGCCTGCATATGACAGGGGCGTTAATTTATGTGCAGTTCCACAGAGGAAACAGCAGACTGAGAGAGAGAGAGAGAGAAAGAGAGAGAGCGAAAGAGTAGTACAGAGATCATGTAATGAACGCATATATGGTAGAGCATTGTCGAGGGCCTTGTTGCATTCCGTACTCCCGGCCATGCATTCAGCCAACTGATTGTTATCTCAAGCTAATCAATTTAATCTTACAATTTTTGTTTCCAAAAACATTCTGGAAAACTCAATGCGTGCAGCTTAATTCTCTATAAAGTTTTTATTTTGGTTTTCAATTTATGATCTTTTGTGATATTTGGATATAAATTTATATGTTTATATTTGATTTAGGGCTCTTTATTCCTTTGCACTACTCAGTCATAATCTATACTGGCATAAACCTGGGATTAGATAAATGTTCATCATTTTTGAGTACTTGAGATACAATACATAGAATCATTGGATATGTTTCAGGAGTCGAACTAATTTTATCTTTGAAATTGTTCAGCTCTTTTCAATAGTTCAGATATGAATCCTTAATATAATCCGAAAATATTCTGGAAAACTCCTTTTACTTTGAGCAGATTTTCTTGATCATTATTAAATAGTTTTCATTTGATTTAGGCATAGCTCATCAACATCATCATTTGTAGGTCAGCCTTGATCCATATAGATCAATATTGAATTTTCTTATAGCTCTAAAGATTCCATCTGCTATTCTAATCCGAATAGCTCAGAGTTTTTTCCAGATCAAATCTGCTGATCTATTTCGAATGGACTCGGATACGAATCTTCAATATGATCTGACAATTTTCTAAGAAACCCATTTCATTTCGAACAGGTTTTCTTGACGTTGTTCTTGTTTGTCGTCTTCATCATCCTCTTGATATTCAAATCACATTTTTCTCAGCATTTTTCTCAGCTTCTTCTGGCCAATTAGCTGGCCTCAAATCAATGCAGCTGCTTGTTGTGCCCCACTCCCTCTCTCTCCAGCTCTCCCACTCTATCTCTCTCAGTATGCCATGTGTGCTTGCTCTCCTCTGGCGCTGCCCCTGCCCCTGCCACATGCCACAGAATGAACTTCAACGACACTTTCGTTGGAACAGTTCACAGTTTGTTTGTGTTGTGCTGGGCCGTTAGGCAGCGGCAGCAGCGACTGCTGCTGGTTTAATTGCTGTTGTTGTTGTTGTTTATCAGGCATAACATAAAACAGAAAATGAAAAACCAAATAAACGCTAATTGGAAAAACATATTTTATATGAACTGAACGAAGAGCTGGCAAGGCAAGGCAAGGCAAGGCGTGACGGGCGGGTGGTAAGCAGGGAGCGAGGCACCCCAAGATCTTGCAGCTTCGGCTGCAGCTTGCCGAGCGCCGTGGCACGCACTTCCCACTCATAAAAACTGAAAACATTTTTTCCGAAAAATGTTTAGCCGGCGGCTCAGCCCCCACTCCGTCGCTCATCGCTCGTCGTTCGTCGTTCGTTGTTCGTCGCTCTCCAAAAGCAATAACAAGCAGACGGCTCAAGAAATAAAATCCACACATAAAAATGTTTTGGGTAACCCTTTGGTTTGTCTCTGCTGGGCGTGCCTGGGGGAGGGCGGCAGAGAGTAGAGCGCAGCAGGTTAGGTGTGGGGGGATCGCCAGCAAAGCAGCTGAGAAGTGGGGCGTTTATGTTGAGCATGGCAGATGGGTGCTTGGGGGTTGAGTTGGAGGTTGGCGTTCGGGTCTGAGTAGGTTGGGGGCCCGCGTCTGATGTCAAATGAAATGCCGTGTTGCTCATGATGATTATTTTTGACATTTGTGGCAAATGTGCGGCAAGAAAATGTGTTGCATGCCCCACACAAGCACACACACACACACACACACGCACACATATGCACATACAGAGACAGAGTCGGCCCATTCATTAAACAGCAATTTATTTATATGCAATCAGCATTTGAACGTCATTTAATTGTTTTATTTTCGTCGATGTTCATAAATATTATAAGAATCGAGTTTTAATTGCATTTG
The DNA here is from genome assembly GCA_037075325.1 of Drosophila mayaguana. NCBI lineage: Eukaryota > Metazoa > Arthropoda > Insecta > Diptera > Drosophilidae > Drosophila > Drosophila mayaguana. The sequence continues at coordinate 1,628,340 of JBAMCG010000127.1, read as the reverse complement.
CAACACGGCGAGTGAAGATCGGGAGCTGAGTGGGAGAGCAGGATGAGGTAATTGAAGGGACTCGCAGGGAGCCGCCGCGAGCTGGCCATGGAAACCTGTTTCAAACGACAGCCTAAAACTGGCTTGGCCGAAATATAAGCAGAAGAAGCAGCTAGCTTGAAAGAGCTGGACACGGGAGATACCCTGTGCCTGTGGAATGTCAGTTGAATGAATGGGGGCAATTGAATTTAGAGGCAAACAATTTAGAGAATTTAGAGACAAAAAAAAAAAAATAGTAATAAAATAATAATAATAATAATAATAATAATAAAAATAATAATAATAATAATAATAAAAATAACAATAATAATAATAATAACAATAATAATGATAATAATAATAATAATAATAATAATAATAATAATAATAATAATAATAATAATAAAAATATATAACAAAAATTTTTTAATAAAATAAATATAAAAATTTGTGAAAAAAATAATCGAAATCATTTAATGTTATTCTCATTCAACATATAATTCTATGCCAAATACATGTGCAGTTATCCCTTTCTGCACCACTTGCCTACAGGGTATAAGACAAACATAAACCTGCTTCGAACCCGTTTGGTAGCATTTGGCAACATATTTTCTGCTTCTTCTAGCTGTTGTGGTTTCTTGTTGTTGTTTTCAATTTTGCTCTTTATTTATTTATTTTTTTTTTTTTTGTTTTGGGGGCGGGGGGCGTGAACATGATTTGCACTACAAAACAAAATTTAAGGAGCAGCAGCTCAACAACAACAAACGATGCTGCATCAACTGCAGGCTTGCTGCTGCTGATTCTCCTCAGCTCAGCTCAGCTCAGTTCAGTTCAGTTCAGCTCAGCTCAGCTCGGCTATCATCAGCCGGACTTGAAGCATGCCTTCTTTTCGCGCTGCATTTTTTGCGTAGGTTGCTGTTTGCTGTTGCTGGAGTGCAGCGAACTGGTAGCAGGAGCGCAGGCAGAGATTAATGACAGCTTGCCGAGCAGAGGCGGGCATGGGAGTGGAAATGGGAATGGGCATGGACTATGGAGTATGGGGTCTGGTCATGACTAGCTTAGGTGGAGCTCGCCAAGTTAGGACACAGTCAGACTACAGCGCAGCGCTTCGTGCTTGGGGCCACTAAATCTTTAGATATGCCTGGGCCCAAAAACTGCGACACATCAGGAACAGCTCGAGATGCCAGTTACTGTAGAGGCCTGGAATGTTGGCCAAAACGGTGCCAAAGCCGAAGTCAAATGGCTGAAACTATGAAGAGTTTCTTTGGCCCATGATATAGATGAAATCAGAAAAGGAAAAGTGAGATATAAGTAATGAGAGTGTCTAGATAAGCTATATAGATGAGCGAGTGAGAAAAAGCGAGACAAAAACAAGCTACAATAATAGCCAAGTTAGCTGCCGTTACCAATTAGATAACCAACTCTGGCACATCAGAGACATATCCAGCAGATAAAGACAGAGGTCATCAATTATCCCATCAGCCGCTCGAGTTACGGAAAGACTGTTAACAATTTCGATTGCCTGTCAAATTTTGTTGCTGGCAATCGTCAAAATTTCAATTAATGTAATTCCTTTTAGCACTTGTCAATTGAATTCATAACAATTTTTGGTGGCTGCCAGTCGAAGATGTTGTGGCTGTGGCAATTATGTGATTACCATGACAGAAATATTTGGCGTTGCTGTTTTTGACGCGTGTTGAAATATTTCCAACCAATCGAAACAGACTCCAAATCGATGAGAAATTCCATATACATATATATATATATATATATATATATATATATATATATATATATATATATATATATATATATATATATATTTTTTTTTTTTTTTTTTTTTTTTTTTTGTGTTGGCTTTAATGAACGTGAAATTATTTTCATTTGTTATGTTGATGATGATTAAGCGTACAGAGCAAGAGATACAAATGTATCCGAAAGATACAAATGTATCTTGTAGCTTTGTTAGTTGGCCAACAGCTGTGGCAGCAAGTGACGCGATGCGAATATATGCAAGCTCATGGTGTGTGTGTGTGTGTGTGTGTGTGTGTGTTTGTGTATAGTGTGTGTTAATTAATGTGGCACGCCCACATTGGCCGCCCCCTGTGTGCGTTTGATTAATGGAAAATTAGTTGCATAGCTGCGTTCGATATACACTAGCGGTCTTCAATTGCGGCGTGTGTATCTAACGTGTGTGTGTGTGTGTGTGTGTGTGTGTGTGTGTGTGTGTGTGTGTGTGTGTGTGTGTGTGTGTGTGTGTGTGTCTTGAGTCTTGCATCCATAACTTGCGGTTCATTTGAGGTGTCGCTGGAGCTACTTGGTTTTGGTCGGCGCTGGCTTCACGCCACGTTTTGTAATTCAATTTTTCTGCCATCTCATAAATTTAATTTGAAATGAAAATCCTCTAGATGTGCGCTACGCCGTTTCTTGCACACACACACACACATACACACACTAGCTTTTTTCGACCACAATAACGGATTAGATTTGAAATTGTTTGGCAATGGCTTTCGTTACGTCTGGCCACAAAAACTGCCAGCCCCATACGCCTCATCCTGCTGGCTGCCATTGGCTAGTGCTCGATACCCCTCTCATTCTACCTCCCGCTTGTTGCAGTCTCTCTCTCTCTCTCTCCCTCTTTCACTGCCTTCTATTTTGTTGTTTTTTTTTTTTTTCCAATATTACACGATGACTTTGAATATTGGTGTTGCTGTTGTTGTACATCATCATGGGTGGGATTTTGTGATTAGAGCGATACAAGCGTCAGATACACAGAACAACAACAGCTCGCAGGCCAAGCCGAATGCCAGCAGCAGCAGCAGCAGCAGCAGCAGCAGCAACAACAACAGCAGCAGCAATGGCAGCGGCAGCAAGTGTAACAAATATGTTGGGCAAACGGCTAGAAGCGAGATGCTAACTTGGCATATAGATACAGGCAACACAGCAACAGCGAGGGGAGAAGCTATAGCTACGGCTCTAGATACATTTGCAGATGCCGATACAAATACGGCTCAGATACAGATACAAATACGGGTGCGCACACTTATTGTGATTGTTTGTGCAGTGGAGAAGGCGCAGGTGGGCGTGGCGCACACACACACATTCGAAAATTGTATGCGTCCATTTGCCTCGGATTTACTTTATGCTTTCGGGCAAGCGAAATGATGATTTCGAGTCGAGCTGCGTTTGAGAACGAAAAATTAAAATCGATACTCGAAATTATTGCACATTGCTGCACTCCGCAAAATAGCCGGAAATAAGTGTCTGTGTGTGGCTCTGTCCTCCTCTAATCTAACCTATCTTACCATCTCTCTCGCTCTCTCTCTCTCTCTCGTTCTCTGTCTCTGGCTCTGTCTCTGTGTGTGTTTTGTGGCAGCATTTGGACAAGTGGCAGATAATCCCATTTTGGGCATCTTTACTGGCGCATAAGGTATTTGCCATTCTTTTGGCATTTGCAGTTGAACAAGCTGCATTAATTGATGCATTTGCTAACGCAGCGCCAGCTATTGAGATTTATCGATTTTCAGATTGCTCGACCAGAAATAGAAAATAGTTTTATGACTTGATGGACTCTAATAAATGAACATATGTACATATTTACATATAAATCGAATAAAATCGAATAAAATCGAATAAAATCGAATAAAATCGAATAAAATCGAATAAAATCAAATGAAAATCTATTCAGTTTTTATAAGAGTTCAATTTGGTATGATATGACAGGTAAATAAATTGCTATTTTAAGCAAAAGGACATTTGCAAAACCAAGTGAGGTTAGGAGCGGTTTGTTGGGCTAAAGTGAGGTTAAGTCGTAAAATGTTTGTAATGTTAGATCTGTGATTCAAGCTGAGCTGACAGCTCAGGGTGGTGGGTGTTGTTCGACCGTCGTGAAAACAACTAAAAGTACAAGCAAATCAACTAGCTGTTCGCTTGTGAACTAGTTCCAGTTTAGAATGTGACCTTCTGTGGAAAGTTGAAAGCGAAATGTTGTTATCTAGTGCGGCATACCATCTTCATTCAAGCTAAATTCCATTATCAGCTCAATTTTGAACTAGCTCCAGTTACAAATTCAATACTGATCAAAAATAGAATGCAAAAGATGTAATATAGTTGGAAACATAATTTGCAATTTACAAAGAAAATCAACTGTCAGTTCATTTGCGAACTAGTTCTAGCTGCAAATGGTATTCTCACTCACACTCATCTGAGAACTGGTTCCAATTACAAATGCTTTATGCTCTGAATATGCTCTATGCTCAGCAGCACAATACCAATCGTGGCAAATGTTCGCCCAACAAATACTAACAGTTACTGAACTGGAGCTAGTTCATTTTGCTGGATGCCATTTACTTACTGCAAGAACTTCTGTGTGTTGACTGGCTTGAAAAGCCATCAATAAATAAATCGCAAATGTGTTAAAGCGGGCGTGAAACGAAACGGAATTGAAACGTGAAGTGCAAATGGAATCTGGTCGCAAAGCTGCCAACTGTTTGACAGCTCTTTTTAATGTACCCAATCTATATGTATATGTATTTGTATTTTCCTCTAATCCTTTTCCGCAGGCCAATATCGAAAGTAGCAGCGAGGTAAATACATTGTGGCAGAACGCAGTTGCTGTTGTGCGCGGCTTTCAGTGTTCGTCAGTGTTGTTGTTGCAAGTGCCCAATAAAATATGTGAAGGCCATAAACAAAGCGTGAGCGAGCGTTTGTGTGCGTGTGTGCGTGCGAGCGTGCTTGCGTGTGCGAGTGAAAGAGACAGCGTGCCGTTGCAGGTAAATGAATATTTGCATTCAATTAAGAGCCCCATCGGCGGCTGCGATGCCTGAGCCCCGCCACCGCCGCCCAAGGGCCAACATTTCTAACAACCCTCGCCCCCTGGCCAGCATTGGAGCCGTGCAGCATTTCGGGGGCGCGCTCTAAGCGTAGAGCGAGACAGAGCACTCTGTTAATGCATAACCGAAACAACACCAACAATAACAACAACAATAATAACAGCAACAAAGAAATTCCTCGCTAAACGAACTGCTAAAGTGGTTAATATTAATTACGATAATCGTAAATTCGCACTCAAGTGAAATTATCATAAATTACCTAAATCAAAATAGAACGAAACCGAAAACAAAACGAACTAACAGAAAAGTGTTACGAACAAACTACGAATCAAGTACTGTACAACTGTGAAATTACTCGATACCAAAATGACTATGAAATCGATGAAGTACTCCGATTGTGATACAATTATGGATGGCTATAATCCAGTGCCGCCGCCATTGCCGCGCCGCGTGCCACCGGTGCGTAATATCTACGCCGAGCCCTTTGCGCATGAGCCGAACCATTCCAGCAGGTAAATATCAGAAATACATGTATCGATAAGTTATCGATAGCTTAATGAACTACCAAATAAGTCTAACTATTTTATTAAATTAAATTTACAGTAGTTTTGCTTATCAGCAGATAAAAATGTATATTTAATAAATCGATAAACTTATCGAAATGTTTTTCCAAGTTTTTTTTTTTTTTTTTTTTTTAATTACGATTAAGCTTAACTATATATACACAACTTTTTGATATATGAACACTGTTCTCATTTATGTAATTTATCGATAATTATCGAATGTCCTCTCAGTCTGTCAATGAGTGAGTAAACCTAATTTTAGTAAAGCATCATTGATAAAATTCTTGAATAAAAGCTAACCGAACAGCTTCCGTGTAGTTATCGATAACACAGTCGATTAGCTCAGCGCACGTCAAGCATTATTGAGCAACAAGTTGGCTCTAAGAGCGAGCAAAGCTAACAGAGCTCGTAGCCTAGTTAACAGCTAATATGAATACACCCACTTAACTTAATGCCCATTCTTAAGCATACAGCATAAAAGGCTGACCTGGTATAAGTGGCACACAGCCACCCAGTGCCCACCAAGCCATCGTCGAGTTGCCTAGTTGCACATCATGAGAGAAAGAGAAAAGGAGTGATAAGGAGAGCGAGAGGTAGAAGAATGTTTCATATAATGCGCGCGAGTATCTTGTCGAGTGTACAATATGCATTTTGATATGATAAGGCTGGGCTAGTGGGCGGAGTGGGGGGTGGGGTGCTGGGATTTGGTTGAGTGGGTTAACTGCATATAAATGTGGGTGTGGGTGCTGCGCGTGTGTCGCATATGGAAATTGTGTATATTCCTTTTCATAAAACAAGCTTCAACAATGCCAAATAGCCCCAGTCCGCAGCTATGAGCGAGCTTGCGGGCTGCTGGCGAGGCGGGGATGCGAGAAGGGGAGGTTGAGGGGAGCGGGTGGGCTTAGCTGCTTGATAGGAACAGCGCTCAGGCTCATATCTCGCATATCAAAAACGAAATGTGCACAGCGAAAAGGAAGGAGCGAGAGGTAGGCAATGGCCAAATGGTAACCAACAGTCAGTCAGACAGGCAACATGTAGTAGCTGTAAAAGGGGTTGAAGTGGGGCATGCTGCTGGAGGAGGGGCTCTAGTCCCCTCTACTTCCCCCAGACTGCTGCTGTTGTATGGTAAAAATGCGGCGCAATATGTTTGGCTGTCAGTTTCATGCATTTCATATCGAAAACCATTCGTACTTTTACTTGAGTGAGTTTTATGAGCAGCTGAGCAGAAAGAGAGAGCAAGATAGCGCAAGAGAAAGAGATACACAAACAGAGAGAGAGAGAGAGAAAGAGAGTGCGAGCTGGGGAGTTGGAAGTCGGGTGTTGGCAACAATATAACAACGACTGAGTGGATGCATCTATATGATGATGCTCTAGTGAATACATTGTGCACAGCACACTCAGCCACAGCCAGAGTGAAAACGAAACAGACTGAGAGCGAGGGCGAGAAGGGAAGAGCTGCTCTAGTAGCTAGACACAGAGCCACGTTTCTTTCTTCTTTTTTTTGAGGCAGCCAAACTGGGTTAGCAAATTTTGTGGTGCTCCGTCTGTGCATGGTTCCTATTTTGTGAGCAGCGCAATGGTTTCCAGGCTTTATTAAATGCAAACTCCAATTAATTTTTATTGGACAATTCCAATACCAAGAGTGGCGCAGGCAGAGCCGTCCATATGCATACAGATTGCCCCCTCAAAAAAAGAGAGAAAAAAAAACTGTTTTGCCAGGCCCAAAGACACTTACCTTGCATAAATGCAGCAGGTATTTTACTTCAAAGAAGTGCAGGTTGAGTTAGCTGGTGAAATACCCTGTAAGAGGGCAGTTCCAGGAGAGATTAAGAAGCATATTATATATTGCATACAATACATATAGTATGGTAGGTATTTATGAATAATATTTTAGGCTAATTACATTATTTTATTTATATATATACTATAAATTATATTATATGCAATGTTATCTGATCATTAACTTATGTTTAGCCTTATATTTAGCCTATAATCTCATCTCATATATGCAACTCATGTATGCCTAAGATATTAGATTCTTAAAATTTCTTCGCTCACTGAACAGCTCCTTAAGTATTTTAGCTTTAAAGCCGAGTATTTGTCTTGTATTAAGAACTAACTTCAGTTACTTTTTCCCAACTAACTGTTAATAAGATTTCTTTCTCCTTTCCACAGGTAAGTGTACTTCGCTTCGAATTTTGGCCAATGATTGGTAAGATATGAGTACAATTAAGCTGAAATTCTGCTACAATTGTTGTAAGTCAGCAAGTAAGCATGCGGTCGACTAGAAGTTATCCTATAAATAATATAAATAATGCTGAAGGCGGTATGAAGCAAGTGAATAACAACTTTAGCAATATTTCTCTCAAAGGAAAAGAGAAAGGGAGAGAGCCTAAGCTCCATAGATCTTAACTGTTTGAAATCAAAATACAAACATCCCCAACATTACTGCCAATTTACAGGGTATTCTGGCAAACTGAATTTAAGAGTCCGTTGAGAGTTTTTGATTCTCGACGTCTCTATTTTTGTATTTTCGCCGGGCAAAGTTTTCAGCATTTCAACGTCGCTGCAACTGGCAGGACCTGGGAACTGTTCTCTATGAACAAACATTTAATAATTCAAGTAGCCCGGCGGGCGGACAGCTAGAACGCCCCTAATGACCTACTTCACGACCAGCCCACCCTCTGCCCGCGACTCCCTTCGAGCAACAACAATAATATACATAAGTAATTTCTGTGGGCGTTGTTGGTTTAGGCCCGGCCTCCGTCGCTCTACCCCTCCCTTTGTCAGCCCCTTCGCCGGTGGCTCCTTTGGGGACAGGTGCTGCAGGCAAAAGTTGTTTGCTTCACTCGGCTACACAGCTACGGCTACAGCTCCGGCTCCGGCTCCAGCTCCAGTTCCAGCTCTGGTTCGGTTTGAGTTTAGTTTAGTTTAGTTTACTTGCAAGAAGTTCCGCGCTCTGTTTGGGTTCGGCTACGGCTTCCGGCTTCCTGCTGCAGCAGCAACAACAACAACGACAGAAATTCAAGTGCTTTTGCGCTGGCAGCAAAAAAAAGACCAAGGAAAAAATATATGGCAAAATATGCGAAATATGGCAGCCTGTGCTGTTGACGAAGGAGGCGGCAGGCCGAGCTGACTGGAGCTGGGGCTGGCTGTTGCAACAAAGTTTTGTGCACTGAAATTTGCATGGCACATGAAGAAATGCCAAAGCCCAGCCCAAGCCGCCCACTCGAGTGCGCATTTGTACTGACAAATTTGCCAAGCGGCCCCTTCACTACATGTGGCCTGACCTCTTGACCTAGTCGCCGAACCCTGAAGTAGCGAGCCAGCAACAAAAATGCAGGCAGAGAGGAACAAAATCGCAACTACAAGGAGTTGCAGAAGCGGGCCACAGGCTACCAATCAATATGTCCAGCACATGCCCCGCATAAAAAGATGAAGAACATATATCTATATATATGTATATATATATACATATATACGCCAGCAGCTGAATGTCCAGCTGGCCCAGCGGACTTTCAGCCAGCATCCCGACAGTCCAGCCAGCTCATCAGCAGCATTATGATTGAAGTGCTGGGCTTCATATGATTGCGTCTATATATAGAATAATGTATTATATATTTGTTATTTATATATAAATATATATATATACATATATATGCCTAAATACACATTGGACAAACATAGAGAGTGGGAGAGAGAGAGAGAGAGAGAGAGAGAGAGAGAGAGAGAGAGAGAGAGAGAGAGAGAGAGAGAGAGAGAGAGTGAGTGGTTGCGAGGGGGCGCAGGATTTCTGCGCAACATTTGTTTCGGACAGTTGGCAACTAATTTGTTTTGGAAATAGACGGCGGCAGGAGGAGCAGAAGCGGCTGTACTTCGAGACAAACTAAACAGAGTTTAACAAATTGAATAAAAATTACAGGCAAAATGCACAGAAATGCAAAGTGAGAGAGAAAGAGAGAGATAGAAGGAAAGAAAGAAATAGAAAGTAAAAGAGAGAGAGGAGAGGAAATGGAGGATAATATAATACAAAAGAAGCAGAAGAAGATGGAGAAGGAGACTGAGAATGAGACAGAGACGGAAAAAGAGACAGACATGAGGAGAACGGAATGAAGAAGGAAAAGAAGACAGACAGGTAAAAGGAGAAAGAAAAGGTAAAAATTAGAGATTGAGATAAGGAAAGAGAAGGAAACGTAGATCTAGAGAAATATAGAGACTGAGAGTCTGACGGACGAGAGTGAGAGGAGAGAGAAGACGAAGAGAAAGAGAAGATGAGAGAGACTGAAAGAGAAATAAAGAGAAAAATATAGAAAAAGGAATACAAAACAAAGAAGGCGAAGGCGAAAACGATGAAAAATGGGGGAATGAAGGAGCAAAAGTATGATGGAGGGCGATAGAAATAGAGAACGAAAAGGAACAATATGAGAGGGAAAATAACATACATGCATTCATATACATACATATACATACATGCACATACTTATATGTTGTACATTAATAATAGCCTCGATTTTAAGAATGAGAATGGGAATGAGACTGCGAATGTGAAAGAGGAAAAGACATAGAGAGAAGCCAAGAGGCAGCAAAACTAACCAGAAGACACATAGAAGATACTAGATCATATCCAGAATAAATATGAAATACATAGAACAGAATTAGCGACATCGACAATTATAAACTTCTGAATTATGCGCACTCTTGTCTCCACTTTAGCCATGATTGCTTGCACCTTGCTTAAAGGAAAGACAGTTCGTTTTTCTGATTTTATAATTCGCTATGTGCTTGAAATGTATTTTTTGGCTAGTGTTGAGCTTCGAAATACTGGAAATTTGTTGGATTGGCCCAGTATGTGGTATATGATCTATACTTAGCACGCGTTTCTATGTCTTGTCCTGCTTGATGTGCTCAATCAGCTCTGGTGCTGGACTTATCGCTTTTAGTTGCTTGAGTGCTGGATTGGGCTACGGATGTGCTCGACATTTGGAGAAAGGTTTCCAGATCCACTGAGGTAACAGGCGTATGCCAGAGAGAAGACGATTCGATGGTCTGCAGCTGTGGCATTGCTGGGTTTGAATCAACCATCTCGACGATTACTTCGCTAGCTCGTGGGCGTGGCCTCTGCTCCTCGAGCCCGAACGGCAGCGACGTCGATATCAGCGAGTCATCAGCCTTATTATACTCCAATATGGTAACACCGCGCCTAATGCTCGCTCCTACCACTTCACCTGATGCAATTGAAGCAGCTTGATAGAAATCGATGTTGACCTCAGTTCGATGTTCGGTACTCACGTGGGGAATTCTTGGCGGACTTGGATAGATTGGATTTCTTGGCTAAGCTAGAGGTAGTCGGTGTCGAATCTGAGCGGGAAGCTGGCTCTTGAGATTGGCTGCGCAATCGACGATTCTCCTGCTGAAGCATTTCGCGCAGATTCCTCATCTCTTCGGTCAGCTTAAGGCGCCGCATCTCCAAGCCCTGTAACTTTTGATGTTCCGCCTCGAGTGTGGCGAACAGTTGCTTGAATACGCTCGTATTCTCGCTCGGCGCTACTGGGCTACCGTTGACAGAGACCCCAGATCTATTATCGCTATTATTGGGTGTAGTATGAACCAAAATGCCGTCATCATTGCTCATAATGTTAATGTTCATGTCCTCGGGATCACTGCTTGCGCCCGAGCTGAAGTCCACAAGATTGTCCAACTCTTCTTGGTTAGCTGGCTGCTGTTCGTGCTTCCTGTTGTTGAACATCTTGGTGATTGGCCGATGAACTCCGCTCGGATAACCGCTCGGCTCAGGTGGGACTTCTGGTTTCTAAGTTAGCCAAAAATATGTTTAATTTACTTTCGAATTTCGTTTATATATGATATGATTCGATATGTGTGTAGTGTGAGCTATTCAGATTTCTGTGATGCCAAACGCTTGCTTTGACTGTTGAATGAATTGTGCTGGAAATGCCTTAGCTCATGCCGAGTAACATCGACTGTCACAACGAAAAAAGCATGGCTAACTGGATCTTCATTTGATGCGCTAGCCTTTGATCTTCGTTTTGTTAGTCTTTTAATTCGGTGGCTTCCTTTAACTCCCAGTTGTCCATTGTCGCTTGGGTATATCCTATAAATATCCCTCACACCTGCTCGACCTATGCTCGAGCAGAAAGAGCATCCTTTCAATGTGTTTACGCCTTCCCGTTCGGCTTGAATTGCATTTCGTATCCATTTCCATTCAGGTCGAAGCCCTTCGTTTATTGGCTCAACTACGCTCGGTCCATTATGTCTGGGGTTTCATGTTGCCAGCGCTGCTCGAATCTTGTTCTCGCCTTCTCGTGCCTTGGCCCTGATCCTTTTTTTCCGGGGCTAGGTTCCAAAATGTTCGCTCATATTTTGCCAGACAAACTTCAAACTATTGTTGTGGCAAGTCAATGAACTGGCAAAAGTGCCTAATATTTCCACACACACTCCCACTCACTTTGCACCCCAATCACACACACACACACACACAGGCATATATATATATATATATATAATAGTAGACCATGTATTGTGCTCCAGCGCTAGGCTCCGGGTATATTAAAAGTCTATTTCTTTGGCAAGACAATAAAGCTGGATAGCACCAGCAGCAAAAAGGGTTGCGAGTGTCTCTTCTCACTCTCTCTTTCTCGCTCACTCGCACTCACTCTGTTGCTCTCAAAAAAAGTAACTGCAGCAGATGAAGTATAGTGCGGAGTTTGCGTTTAGTTGTAACAAAAGAGCACACCAAGATGAAGCTCAAGCCGAAGAAGGATGAATGGACCAGCAGCAGCAGCAGCAGGCAGACAAGCGGAGAGGCGAGTCCTACAAGCCGGTCCAGACCGGAGCAGGCCCGGCTAGTCGGGCTATTGTTCTACATCGCGAAATAGCGCACATAAAATGCCAAAGAATGGGAATAAATGATAAAAAAACAAAAGCGAGGCAAAAGGCAAGAACGCAAGGAGCGAGGCAAAAGAAAACGAGAAGCGAGCAAAACTGACAGCCAACTGGCAGCCGCAGGGCCTGGCCTGGCCTGGCGTGGCCGTGGCGGGCGGGTGGAGAATGTGGAATGAAATGCCATGCCAAAGTATCTGGCTGCCCCACTCAAGTCACACCACTCCGCTCCCCCAACACCACTTCATCTGGGCTAGCATCAGCCTCGCCCCAACAATGTGCGACTGTCAATTTCAGCGACATCCTCGACGTTGCCAACGAAAAGGGTTAAAATGTTTCATTGCGTTCGCCTCTTGGCGCGCTCCGAAGACAACATATGCCAATAATTTACGCAATTTAGTCAAAAACAAAACAACAACAGCAACAACAAATATATATATATATATAAATAAAAATAAAAATGAAATAAAAAAAGACGAGATGAGATGAGAAAAGCAAACAAGAAAAGTGGAAAATGCTGCAGACATAGACAGAGCAAGCGAGAAAGAGAGAGCGGGAGAAAATGAGAGAGAGAGATAGAATGTGAGTGTGAGAAAGAGTCAGAGAGCTTTCGAAGATTCATTCAGTTATCCGACCAATAAAAGAACACAGCAACATGTGTAAGCGCAGCCGAAGGCGATGAGCGGAGCTGGTCTACAATTTGCTGGTCTTTCGCTCTGCATATACCCTGTAAAATGGTGAAAGCCGTATGCTAGGAGACTGTAATTTGCTGTAGTTGATAAAACAGCAAAACAAGTTGATCGTATAACAGTATAACAGTCTAGCCGTATAACAGTATGATTGTAGAACAGTATAACAGAATGACAGTATCACCATATAACAGTAAGATCTATAGTTAATACTTCTAAGACTCTCCATAATGTTATAGCTGTATAACAGAATGAATACAACAGATGGGAAAGTTCTTTATGGCACAATCCCCGATCGACAAGTGTATAACAGCAGCTATATAACAATAGAAAGCAGGAATAATATGTTATAACTACTGTTATAACTACCTGTATGCTGTATAGCATATGTATGACAGCGCAATTATATCAGCTCCAAAAAGTATAAGAACTTCTAATGTCGTAGATAGATTAAACGCTTTCCATGAATATAAATGTATCTATATTTACTCCGGAGCACTTCTCACAATAAAATCTTGATTTTGCCTACAAATATGCATAGTTATCCAGCCCTGAGAATTTCATTCGAATCAATTTAATACAGAGTATCCCTGGGCCCACAGCTACCATTTTTGCTGCTTTCCTTGGGCTCTTTTTTCTTTTCTATGGTATCTGCTTTAACAACCACTTCGTTGCCCATTTCTTGGGCCGAATTGATGCTCAATTTTATATTTTAAATGTTATTCAAATTGTGTCACATTTCTCAGTGTAATGGCCCGGAATTGTGTGTAGGAATGCGTTGTTTGGGTCTATGGATCTGCCATATAATATGTTTGTTCTTGTGGCATGTTTCGTAGACAGCAATTTCAGCAATCTAACCGTCCTATCCTTTCTAGCCCCCACTTTTTATTTCGCTCCATAGTAGGTATGTTTCTCTCTGTCTGTGTGTGTGCGTGTTTTATTTATTGTCTGCCATTTTGGCAAAGCCCACACCCTGGCTCCAGAATGGTCGAGTGAAAGAGGAAGAGAGAGAGAGAGTGGAGCTTCCCATCGGTTGGGTAACTGAAGGCGGGCGATTCGCATCGATGCCATAGAAATGTGCGAGTCGTGTAGTTCAATAAGCAAACAGTTTAACTGCGCTAAGCTAATTAGCCAGTGGAGGAAGTTGTGCTATATATATATATATATATATATATGTATGTATATACGATATATGTGCTGTGCATTGAGCAACATTCTCTGACCCCAAAGGTCGCACACGGTGGTCGCTGCACGGAAATTGCGTCATTAACAGGCGCTTAACGAGCCTCCAGTCGGCTCGAATGTGCGTGTGCGTGTGTGTGTGTGTGTGTGTGTGGGTGTGCGGGGTTAAGCTTTGCGGTTATTGGGCTTGAATGATAGCTAAAAGCTTCGCTGAAAAGCTCGTAAATATATAGCACATAGGTCATACGCATTGATTGAGCCACTAGGTGAGATTGATGACGGTTGTTGTCCGCCACAGAAATGGTCTACCAAGCCCAACAAATGCTGTGGAGGAGACACTCAGTGATCTAATGCTCCAATACAATGCTAAGCCACTGTGGATTAAGTCAAGTCAATGATTGAGAGGCGAGACTTGATTGAGCTTAGCTAGAGTCTAGCTAAAGTTGATAGAGAGTTGATAGAGCTGAGATTGATTAAACTCAAAATTTGAAGTCAATTGAGTGGGAGTCGAGATTGAAAATTAATGAAGGGTTTCATTAGAGAATGAACTGGAGAGACTTGAACAAATTAGTATGATTGAGTGATTGAAACATAATACTGAAGGCATCTGCTGAGAGTATAGAGCAACACTGATGGATCCTACAAGTGGCGCTAGTTTTCTGATTAGAGACAGACCCACGCACAAAATAAAGAACTGCTTCAAGCGGAAATATGTACAAAATTAAGGTTATTTTGTGTGTTATGTTCTTTTCATCTAATTGAGGGGCTGTAAGTCTACGTAATTGAACCTAGTGCCCGGGGGCAGTGATTATTATGAGGTCAGCCTTTTAAAGTAACCTAATGAGTCCACTTTCGACCAAACATACGCTTTTCAGCTACTTGTGTTTCTTGGTAGTCGAGTAGGCCGCGGGGCAGCCACTGCAGCAGCCACTAACATGACATTTGAAGTACTACTACATGGTACACAGAAAATGAGGCAGCATTACGCTGTGCCTTGTCGGCTAATTGGACAACATGTTGCGGCTTCACAGAGAGCAGCGCAGTGAAAGTGAAACAGAAACAGGCGAAACCAAATGCCGAATAACCGAAAAACCGAGAAACTAAGCAACCGAAAGATCCCCAGAAATCCAAAAGCCAAGAAAAAACATAAAAGATGAGCGCAACATGAGTACACACATGCGCACACACACGCACACACACACACGTGGCTAATCAGGCACACGCCAGAGCCAATGCTCAGGACCGACAAGGAACAAGGCAAGGATGGCACAGGAGTCGGCTTTAGAGTGGAAATCACAGACAGCGACAGAGACCCAAGTCAAAGGGCAAGTCGTAAGGCACACATCAATGCGGCTACAGCAATTCCTTTCGAGCTTCGAGCTTCTGTTTCTGCCAGTTCTCTGCTCTTAACATATTTTTGGGCTCAGTTTCCTTTTCATTTTGTTGTTGTCCAATTCCTTCCACCGTCGCATCTCATGCAGCGCGGCATGTTTCATTCTCAGTGGCTATTCAAAACTTCGGGGTGCACTTTTTTTTTCAAACATCTTTTTGGAACTTTTTTTTTTTACAGTCTTTTTGTCTTCTACTTCAACTCCAAGAATACGCTCACGCACACACATATGTGTGTGTGCCATGATGCTGCACAAAAAACTTCCGACAACAATTCTGCAAGCGCAAGCAGGAAAACATAAATCTGGCTAAAGCTAAAACGCAAACTTTTAGTTTAAAAAGAAGAAGAAAAAGAAGAAGAAGAAGTAGAAAGACGACTAGTAGGAAAAAATGAATTTTGTGTGAATGCGTGCAAGTGATAGAGCAGGAATAACCCAATGCCATGAGAGATTGGGGCCAACTACAGGCAACAACTAGCTGGCCCACAGGCAAAGCCAGCAGCCAGCAACAATCAAGTGAGCTGGCTTCTACATATATATGTATCTCCTGCTCCAGCCAGGACCCAGCTGAAGTCGAGCATGTCACAATGCTGTCACGGAAACAAGAGAGGGATTGGAAAGAGAGAGAGAGAGAGAGAGAGAGAGAGAGAGAGAGAGCAGTAGAGAGACAGTCAGTTTAATAGAGATAGATGCATATCACTTTATTATTAGTTATCGAAAAAGTTACAGCTGTCAAGGTTAATTAATTTATACATATATATATATTAGATCTTGGTCTGGAATTTTCAAATGATTCTTCATATGTACTTAGGGATCCTTCGGACTTTTTCTTCTAGAGAGCCTTTGCAAGTCTAGCTTGAAGATTTTACAGCTAAAGGCACAGAAAGATTCTTCCTTCATTTTCTTGTTTCTTCTCCTATCTCTTCTCTTTCGCTTTCCTTTCATCATTATTTCCTCGTTCTGCCCTTAACCCACCCTTCTCTCCACCTCTTCCTTTCTAGCTCTAGCTCTCACTCTCCCTCACTTTCTCTCAATCCTATTGAGGTTATCCAACTGTTGCAATATTCACCAGTTCATAATACTATGACGGAATTGATAGTTGAAAGTTTTCAGACTTCTTTTTCGGAACTATCAAATGATAAGTTTTCTTTTTCCCTCTGTGCTTAAGTCTCTGCCTCGCTCTGTCTCTCTCTCCCTCCCCCTCTTTAACATTGTTTAGTATAGAGCATTTTGCGAACCCTTTTTTCTTTTATTTTTTGCTCTTGCTGATTTTATGTCTGTGCCTTGGCTCTGGGCTCGAGCATTTCTGGTTTTGGGCCAGCAACAATAACTGAGTAGCGCGACTGGTTTTGATGTGGCCAGCATGCCGCGCGCTGCTCCGTCCCAGTGCCCATCTCGAAAGCCCCGTAGGCCTTCTCCTGGCGTTGGTTTTGTTTTACATTTCCTTTTCTTCTGTTTTTTCTTTTTTAAGCAAATGTCCACATTTTGACCATTTGAAATCCAAACAGGCAACTTTTATGCCACTGACGTGCGTTGCCAGTGTCTGCACGTATGTTGCGAGCAGCATGTGTGTGTGTGTGTGTGTGTGTGTGTGTGTGCGGTTGGCCATGGGCAACTGACTCTTACTGCCATTTGGAGCTTGAGCTTGAAATTTTTGCAACATGCCTTCGACATCTCATGGGTATTTTTACGACTATCACTGTTTGCCCCCAACTTGGCCGTGTCGCCCGTTGTCTCCTCTAGCGCGCTCTTTCGTTACTGTCGCACCAGACCAACTCCCGTCCCCCGTCCGGCCACCTCCACTACATCCCTCTGCTTTCGATCTGCCTGTCCATCTGTTTCTTTTGCTGTTTGTCCACTGACCGCAGACGCTGTTAACTGGAGCCTGAGCTGCCTGGCTGCCCGCCTGCCTCCTGCTGCTGCTGTTGTATCTGCTTAAAATGGATTTGGCTAGCAATTGCAACTGAAACAGAAACTGAAATAGAAACAGCAACAGCAACAGCAACCGGCAACCGGCAACAGCAACAGCAACCAGCAACAGCAACCGGCAACAGAAAGATAAACGCAGCAGCTAAGTAACAAGATGATGGCCGCACGTGATGCGCTTTCTTGCGGTTCCATGGGCGTGGCATGGAATGTTATCTCGATGCTGCACTTGACGCTGGCGACTCTATGAAAGGCTGTGGGGGTGAAGGTGGAGTTTGAGTTGAAGCTCGGCCACTTTCCTCCTCTGCCTGTTTCTGTAGGCAGCTTTACTGTCTGATTGGCCGCCAATTAGCAGCTAAGTGGATTTGTTTACCAAAAGCCATTTTCTAGCAGCTTTTTTCCCAAACAGTTATCCCAGCTATATACCCGCTGCCGCCCTCGCCCCCGTCCCCGCTCCGCCCCTTTGCCCGCTTGCCGTTTACATTTGCATTTGGCATTTTTGGCTGCCTGGCAGCACGTTACGTGACAAGTCAAAATGCGAGACCCAAAGTTGCCAATATTTATATCGATAAACAAAATGGCTCTAAATACGAGATGGAGGGGGAGAGAACAAAACAACAAACAATACTTAGATGAAGCATCCGATTTGCACGACTCGCAGATGCCCTCTCTTTGTGCTCTTAGTCACAAATCTAACCTCAAATGGATCCCTCTTCGTCTCTCTCTCTCTCTCTCTGTTTCGGTCTATTTCCATGTTTCAAATATATATACCTATCCAGCTCACACACTTGCAGCATACCCGCACTCGTACACTTGTCTAGGGTATCTCCGGCATAACAGAACGGAATAGAACTGGGAAACAAGTGGACTAGTGCTTTATCTGCCTGACATCCAGTCGAGGCTTACGGGCCTAATCTACGTGGCATGCGTGTACGTGCTAGGTGGGCGTGACACTTTGGCCCAGCTTGGGCGTGGCTGCCATGGGGGGCAATGGCTGGGGGTCAGCACTGCTCTACGTGGCCCCCGGGCGAACGAGACAAGTTAAATCGTTGCGTTATTGATGGCAAACGTACGTGATAGGCTCACAACGTGCGCTGCCAATGATCATCATCATCATCATCATCATCATCATCATCATCATCATAATCATTATCAGTATCGGCATCGCCATCGCCATCGCCATTGTTATCATCAGCTGATGGAATGGCCAGAGACTCATCGCTCGTTCCATTTGCTGTTGATTTTGGGCGTAATGCTAATAACGCTGAACCTGCGACGACAACAGCTTTCAACAACAATCGAGCCCACCTGTGCGACTAAGAAAGAAATTTAAGCGCATTACAAAACTTTTTGCCAGCAGCCCTAGCTCCAGCAGCCTCCTGGTTCTGCTTCTGCTCCTGCTGCTGCTGCTGCTGCTGCTCTTCGGCTCGCTGCCATTGTTTGTAAAAAGTTTAGCCTGGGCTTTGGCTAAAGCGAAATGCTTCCAAGTTGTCAAACAATTGCCAAGCGCTGGCTGAGCGCCTGTCAATGATCTCTCTCTCCTTCTCTTTCTCTCTCTCTCTGTCGCTTGCTCGCTTCTCCTTCTCTACGTTTTTCTATATATAGATTTATATGTATATGTATAAATTCCTATATATACATAGTAGTTTAGCTGTGTCCTAAGCTTAAAGCCAAAAGCAGCGCGTAAACAGTTTATAACAGCGAATGACTCTGAGAGAGCGAGAGAGAGAGAAAGAGACTACACAGATTAAGTCGCTTAGAAAGAGAGCGTAGTTGTGACAGCTGCTTCTTTTATTTTGAAGAAAATGTGCTAGCCAGCCTGAAGCTCTGAAATGGGATATAACATAATTTAATATGAAATAAATAATTTCAATTTAGATGAATATCATTTTCAACTTGTTTGGAAATGAGAAAATCTGCTGGAGCTCTTAGTTGCCAGTGCTTTTCCGCCAGCTGCTTGGAAAATGAGTGAATCAAAGAGAGAACAAGAATCTTCCAATAAGTCTTACCCCTCCCTCTCCTATTCTCTCTCACTATCTCTGAGCGCTATATGCAATTTATAGCATATAGTAGCATTACTCACAGCATATTTCTCTCTCTCCCTCTCTCTCTCCCTCTCTCTCTCTCTCTCTCTCATTTTGTAGCTTCGCCTCATCTGGGATCTTCATACTCGCTCTGCCTGTCCCGAGGTCGCTCCCTGTTTTTCTTTCTCTATCTCTCTCTCTCTCACTTTGAGTTGTCCACTTGTCGCTTAGTGAATTCTTTCTCTATTTCTTAGAGCTAGTTTTCTTTCCCTCTCTCCTCTACGTCTTTCTTTCTCAATACGTTATCTTTCTCTCTCGTTCTTTCTTTGTCCTTCTCAGAGAGTTCAAAATGTTCAGCCTCGCCATATGAGTTTTCGCACGGAAAGTTATCTTCCCATCTGGCCCTTGTATTTTTCGTCTATATTTTTCTCATCTCTTCTCTCTCTCTCTCTCTATAGCACTTCCTGCCTCTCCCTCGCTCTCCCTTTAAATCTCCCCTGCTTTCAACAAAAATCTGGCATCTCTTTCGCGCTGTCGTTGAGCAAATGGGAAATGTTTAATTGGGTTTCACTTTGCTGCTCATATATCACTCGATACGCTCTGCCACGAGCATCGCCCCAGTTTCTCAATAGAAAAATAATTTCACAATTTTAATTGTTTTTTTTTTTTTTTGTTCTTCAATATTATTTTTTTTATTTTTCTTCCTCCATAGAGAGCAAATAATCATAAAATGCCAAATAGCGTAAAAACAAAGTTCAACTTGGGCAATATTCGCAAGTGAAGTGGCACTTGAAATGGGGGGAATCGGCACACATCGGCCAAAGCAGTGGCGAGAAGCAGAGACGCAGAGGTGAAGAGGCGAAAAGCGAAGCAGAAAACAAAACGCGGCTGCAACTGACAATTAAACATTTAATTAAAAATCAATTAAAAAATCGTATTTTTGCACTTTGCTGCGAATCAAATAGAGAAAAACGCCAGCTACACTTGCCATACCACAATATGTATAGATATTGTATATATATATATATACATACAATATATATCGTATGTACATAGAAATCGTATATACATATACTACAAAGCAAATCAATTGCATTTTTCAATTAAATTCGTTGACACGAAATCCCCTGCCTGAATCGAAGCCCCTTTTTAGCTACTAGCTGATCCCCGCTTACAGGGTATTTCATAGGCGAGGATTGCAATGAATGTTAGGATTTTTAAATATTTTATGGCATAAAGAATAATTTAATTAACGTTTCGTGCGTTTTAATTCAACCATAAATGCCATAGATGGATGGCTTGACTAGATGGCTGAATTGCTGAATGCCTGATTGAATGATTGATCAAATGATTGAATGGCGCCGTCTGGACTGGCAACGTCTGCAAATGAACTACAATCAAATATGCCAATGAGTTATGATGGGTGATGCATATGCTTGCATTATTATGTTGGGCAATTTAACTGTCAATATGTATGCAGCTCTCCCCCTCTCTCTATCTCTCTCTCTCTCTCTCCCTCTCTCTCTCTCTCTCTCTCTCTCTCTCTCTCTCTTTGTCTATGTTGAGTGTGTGAATCAAATTGAATGAAAGTGACGAGCGCATTTATTGATTTTCCGCACATGCAACTAAACCCAGCTCAACTTTAAGTTAACCCTTCGAACTATGGGACGCATTTGGAGTTCGCGCCATCGTTTATCATTAAAAGGCAATTAAAATTGACATGACATTTGATTTACAATGCAAACGTATGTGCCCAGTGCACGCTGCTACTTGGCACAGTCGGAATTCCCGCTAGACGGCGGCCCACAGCAGCGATTCAAACCGACCCAAGAGACTTGCTTTAACTTGCATTCTGTCACTTTCCGCCTGCTCGTCCCTTGAATGCCTGTTTAGCTGGCCCCTGGTGTGGGCGGGGTCAATACACTGTGAAGAAGTCAGCTCGCGTGATAGCCCAATAGCCGGTAACTATCACCAGGCCATAGGAAGTGCACTTGAACAGTGCCAATTCCATCGTTCCATTCAAAGTAGGCAAATTTACCAGTTACACATGTCCATCCAGCATTCAATCAAATCTGAGCATCGTTTTCTAATGTATACAGTAGTCGTTATGTACCAATTCCATCGTTCCAGGGTGACCAAGTTTTTGTCTCCTGAAATTTATTTGAAGCACATTTATATTAATTCAATTTCAAGTTCCAATTCCATAATTCCCTTTATTTCTTTGAAATCTGATCTATGTATATGATATCCGAATTGCCTAACTGTCCACATTCGTTTGCTCTATCTCAAATTCTGTGAAGTATTCTAGCCTGATCCATGGGGAAAAAAGGCTTAATTATTCACTAGAGCCGCCTACTCTGCCAACTTGCCTACACAACATCTCTAACTGTATTGTTGCCCAACACCGATTCCATTGTTCCGCGTGTGATTGGGGTACCAGTTATGCATTCCAACTGACTAACCAGCAAATGAGTTAATGACGGACCAACTCAAAGGCGTTTATCAGCACAAATGGATGCACCGCAGGCAGCCAGGTGAGCAGGTGCCACAATTCTCTCTCTCTCTCTCTTTCTCTCTCTGTTTGTGTGGGTATGTAGCCAATTAATTTCAGTCTTTTACGGTTATAAACAAAAAATTAAAGCGCCATCGATTTACATAAATTTTAATATTCATTTTTCTTCGATGAATTAACATGAATTGGTTTCAGATGTGGGCATAAATAATATAAGCATATAACGAAGACTTTATACCCTAATAGACCTGCGACTTGAGATTGAGAAAACTTTAATACTTTGCTATTGATATGATCGATAAATATATCCTCAATTGAAAGTATGAGATATAATTGAGGTATATATATATATATATATATATATATAGCTATTAGCTTCGATTCCGTCATTGCACCTGCTCCAATTTCGTAGACATTGTGGATGTTTATCCCCAATTTCTTATGCTTCAACAAATCTCACATTATATTAAGAATCGCCTCTAATATTTTTTATGTCTTTGAGGTAATTCGAATTCCATGATTCCACTTGTTCCACTTGTGGACCCTTGATCAAATCTGAACTGTTTACTTACATTATTTCAAGTCAGGAATGCTACAACTACAATAATGGCAGGTAACTCTAATTCCATCATTCCACTTTGGACTCGGTCTCTACGAGAAATCGTAGATGTTGTTTGCTGACAACTTGTCAAGCTCGAAATGCATTTCACAAGGGTATACGGTGAATAAAAGGTGTTCGGCGTATAAAAACCGTTTACGATGTGTCATATGCGGGCTGAACTGAACTTTTGTTTGCTGTTCAAGTTATTCATGTTGTCGTTGGTGTTGTTGTCATTTGAATGAACTGTTAAAAAATGCATAAGCCGCAACAAAGACGCGTCAATAAAACGCAGCGTGCGGCAAGCGAGCGGGAGTGAGAGAGAGAGGGAAGGAGAGTGGTAAGGAGGGCGAGAGGGAGGTAAGGAGAAACAGGTCTGCGCGCCCGCCTGCCGCTGAGGTCTGCTATCAAATGGTTTCTTATTAATTCATATGCCAAGCGGAAAATGCACAAAAGGCCAGAGAATGGCCAGAGGAAGCACGGCATTTAATAAGGATGTGAAAAATGTGCAGCATGCTAATTGAGCGAACATTTAAGTATAGCAGTGTGGCCCCGGCCCTTGCCGCGCCCTGGCCCACGCTTATCAGTTATTCCTTTGCCCATTTTATATTTTCTTTAATTACTTTTGCGAAGAGGCAATATTTAAGAGTTGATGAATTAAAAGGGCATGCAGCAGCAGCAGCAGCAGCAATCGCTCCACTCTCTCGCCAGCATTTATCGAATACAAAAGCACCGCAAAAACGCATCAACTGAGCGTGCGTATGTGTGTGTATGTGAGCGTCTGGATTTTTGCATTAAAAAAGAAAAAAAAAAAAAAAAGAACAGAAATGAATACAAGAAAACCATAAAACTCTTCGCTCATAGCTGCTGCAGCGCCTTTTGCCTCCCCGCTTTTGCCATTTGACTTGTGCAATTGGCATTGAAATTTAACACTGGCCTCTGCTTTCATTTGCTGTGCACGTTTCAGCTAAGGCCCCCGCCTCATACGTATGTGGCTGCCCCTCTGTAGATGCACGCCTCTATCTGTCCGCCTGTCCTCCTGTCCGCCCGCCCGCCCCTCCGTCTGCTCGTGTGGCTATCTGGCTGCTCCTTTGGGCGATGTGTGTGGCTCCACCGACCGGACCGACCGGACACTCACAGCACAAATTTATGGCCGCAATCAAGTGTGCACATTTCATTTGACTGGGGTCCTATTAAATGAGCTGATATTGCAGTCGACGATCGTGCCTGAATGAATGCCGAATCGAGAAATCCGAGTTGCAATATGCCATGGAGCACGCTAACTCAACTGAACAGATATCATTGTGCATTTTTATTATCAGATTAGCATACTTAATGGCTGTCATGCGGCTACAATTGATAGAGTCTTTCTCATGCCTGTCAATAGTTGACACATATTCTATACATCAGATATTATGTAAGTCAGATCTGATGTGTGAATTGCGAATTTATCTATGAAAACGCCGATCAATCCTTCAGATAAGACAAAGCTTCTGGATTAGGCAATATACTTGTTAGCCATAACCCAATATTTCATATTAGATGCTACATGAAGAGTTTTTTGCAGCTCATTTTCAGAAACTCAGCTTAAGAGTTCTACAATTCAAGTTGAGATATGACAGAGCCTAATTCGGGTTTCCTGATGGGCGGCGCACATCAGGTCGAAAAGGCAAATGCGGCCTGGTTCAATGTGCCCTAAATGTGTTAAGTCAGCTACGTCTACCCCTACATACGCTGTGGCCCTCGGCAGCCTCTGCCCCTCCCCCACCCTCTTCTTTTATGCCTAATAAACAACAACATTCAACTCTCGCGTCTCTTTAAACATTTTTCGTTTAAAGTTTTTTTCGTTTCTCCTTTTGTTTTTGGCATTTATTTTGATGCTTTTTTCTGGTGGGGGGTTGTCAAAAGTTTTTGGCAGCTGCAGCGGCAAAGTAGATTAAAATCTAAATACTCGCACACACACATACTGGCGCACTCTGACACACTCATACATAAATTTTGCACAAATAAACCGAATTAAAAGTGCAAAACAAGGCGACCAACAATAAAAATACAAAGACCGAGAGAAGAGAGAGAGAAAAGGAAAGGAAAGAAGGACTATCCAAGTCAAGCCGAACATTGAATGCCCTCACTAGAGATACAGATGCAGATACAGATACAGATACAGATACAGATACAGATACAGATACAGATACAGATACAGATACAGATACAGATACAGATACAGATACAGATACAGATACAGATACAGATACAGATACAGATACAGATACAGATACAGATACAGATACAGATACAGATACAGATACAGATACAGATACAGATACAGATACAGATACAGATACAGATACAGATACAGATACAGATACAGATACAGATACAGATACAGATACAGATACAGATACAGATACAGATACAGATACAGATACAGATACAGATACAGATACAGATACAGATACAGATACAGATACAGATACAGATACAGATACAGATACAGATACAGATACAGATACAGATACAGATACAGATACAGATACAGATACAGATACAGATACAGATACAGATACAGATACAGATACAGATACAGATACAGATACAGATACAGATACAGATACAGATACAGATACAGATACAGATACAGATACAGATACAGATACAGATACAGATACAGATACAGATACAGATACAGATACAGATACAGATACAGATACAGATACAGATACAGATACAGATACAGATACAGATACAGATACAGATACAGATACAGATACAGATACAGATACAGATACAGATACAGATACAGATACAGATACAGATACAGATACAGATACAGATACAGATACAGATACAGATACAGATACAGATACAGATACAGATACAGATACAGATACAGATACAGATACAGATACAGATACAGATACAGATACAGATACAGATACAGATACAGATACAGATACAGATACAGATACAGATACAGATACAGATACAGATACAGATACAGATACAGATACAGATACAGATACAGATACAGATACAGATACAGATACAGATACAGATACAGATACAGATACAGATACAGATACAGATACAGATACAGATACAGATACAGATACAGATACAGATACAGATACAGATACAGATACAGATACAGATACAGATACAGATACAGATACAGATACAGATACAGATACAGATACAGATACAGATACAGATACAGATACAGATACAGATACAGATACAGATACAGATACAGATACAGATACAGATACAGATACAGATACAGATACAGATACAGATACAGATACAGATACAGATACAGATACAGATACAGATACAGATACAGATACAGATACAGATACAGATACAGATACAGATACAGATACAGATACAGATACAGATACAGATACAGATACAGATACAGATACAGATACAGATACAGATACAGATACAGATACAGATACAGATACAGATACAGATACAGATACAGATACAGATACAGATACAGATACAGATACAGATACAGATACAGATACAGATACAGATACAGATACAGATACAGATACAGATACAGATACAGATACAGATACAGATACAGATACAGATACAGATACAGATACAGATACAGATACAGATACAGATACAGATACAGATACAGATACAGATACAGATACAGATACAGATACAGATACAGATACAGATACAGATACAGATACAGATACAGATACAGATACAGATACAGATACAGATACAGATACAGATACAGATACAGATACAGATACAGATACAGATACAGATACAGATACAGATACAGATACAGATACAGATACAGATACAGATACAGATACAGATACAGATACAGATACAGATACAGATACAGATACAGATACAGATACAGATACAGATACAGATACAGATACAGATACAGATACAGATACAGATACAGATACAGATACAGATACAGATACAGATACAGATACAGATACAGATACAGATACAGATACAGATACAGATACAGATACAGATACAGATACAGATACAGATACAGATACAGATACAGATACAGATACAGATACAGATACAGATACAGATACAGATACAGATACAGATACAGATACAGATACAGATACAGATACAGATACAGATACAGATACAGATACAGATACAGATACAGATACAGATACAGATACAGATACAGATACAGATACAGATACAGATACAGATACAGATACAGATACAGATACAGATACAGATACAGATACAGATACAGATACAGATACAGATACAGATACAGATACAGATACAGATACAGATACAGATACAGATACAGATACAGATACAGATACAGATACAGATACAGATACAGATACAGATACAGATACAGATACAGATACAGATACAGATACAGATACAGATACAGATACAGATACAGATACAGATACAGATACAGATACAGATACAGATACAGATACAGATACAGATACAGATACAGATACAGATACAGATACAGATACAGATACAGATACAGATACAGATACAGATACAGATACAGATACAGATACAGATACAGATACAGATACAGATACAGATACAGATACAGATACAGATACAGATACAGATACAGATACAGATACAGATACAGATACAGATACAGATACAGATACAGATACAGATACAGATACATATACAGATACAGATACAGATACAGATACAGATACAGATACAGATACAGATACAGATACAGATACAGATACAGATACAGATACAGATACAGATACAGATACAGATACAGATACAGATACAGATACAGATACAGATACAGATACAGATACAGATACAGATACAGATACAGATACAGATACAGATACAGATACAGATACAGATACAGATACAGATACAGATACAGATACAGATACAGATACAGATACAGATACAGATACAGATACAGATACAGATACAGATACAGATACAGATACAGATACAGATACAGATACAGATACAGATACAGATACAGATACAGATACAGATACAGATACAGATACAGATACAGATACAGATACAGATACAGATACAGATACAGATACAGATACAGATACAGATACAGATACAGATACAGATACAGATACAGATACAGATACAGATACAGATACAGATACAGATACAGATACAGATACAGATACAGATACAGATACAGATACAGATACAGATACAGATACAGATACAGATACAGATACAGATACAGATACAGATACAGATACAGATACAGATACAGATACAGATACAGATACAGATACAGATACAGATACAGATACAGATACAGATACAGATACAGATACAGATACAGATACAGATACAGATACAGATACAGATACAGATACAGATACAGATACAGATACAGATACAGATACAGATACAGATACAGATACAGATACAGATACAGATACAGATACAGATACAGATACAGATACAGATACAGATACAGATACAGATACAGATGCAGATACAGATACAGATACAGATACAGATACAGATACAGATACAGATACAGATACAGATACAGATACAGATACAGATACAGATACAGATACAGATACAGATATCTCTCTCTCTCTCTTTCTCTCTCTCTCTCTCTCTCTCTCTATGTGCCCTATTGGATTACCAAATCACCGTACTCTCTGTCAGGGTATCGTAACGAAGTCAGAGGGTAAACATTCGTGTGTTTTTTAACAGTTAAATGTAAAGGCGCGTCATGTTAGACACGCCGCAAGCCCCGCCGCATGTGCTCCGCAGAGTCTCCAATTGGTTGACTGGACTAACTTTTGACAAAATGTCGACAACAGAGTGTAAGAGATAGGAGATGAAAAGGGCAGGGGTAGACGTAGTCGTGGCCAGAGTCAAATGGCGACTAGGCTGAGTCTCGGCTGAGGGCTATGGCAGGGCACACAGCCACAGAGACAGAAGCCGCCGCCGCCGCCGCCACACACGGAAGCCATAAAAACTTATGGCGAAATATAAAAATTCACCCTTTTTATTGTGGCAAACAACGAAAACGAGAAATAAAATAAAATGCAAAGCGTTTACCAAACGACCAAAGCAACCAGCGAGTGCAGCAACCCTTTTTGGCCAACTAAACTTAAATGCTGAGTGTGGCAAAAACATAAAAAAAAGCAAAGAAAAAAATATATATTAAAGAACGACAACAACAAGAACAAGTCGCCATGCAATTGTTGTAAAACAAAGGGCAATGAATACAAATGGAACAACAACAGCTGCATAAAAGTAATCATATAAAAGTCCTCTATATGAGCATGCTACCTATATACATATATCGAGAGTTATATATATATATATATATATATCGGAATAAATAACGGCATTGCATATGTATGTGCAGCAGGCTGAAGAGAAACGGCAGAGAGAGGGAGGCAGCTAGCAGGCAAAGGCGAGCCAGTCACAGATTTGAGCATAGAGCTTACAACTTAAACCTAATCAGCATAACACTTTGGTTATATAATCTGAAGACGATGGTCTAATAAAAAACAAATTGCACTACCCTAGCTGAGCCAGTTCACGTTTCAGATAAACAATGGGAAAACATAAAATATGGATATATCTGGCATATTATTATCCAATTAGATAGTAGCCATAGCACAGTAAGCTCCTTACCAGAGGACAATCTATGCCAGCTGCTGTTGCCCATTTGAACTATATCTATTATAATCCGTTCCAGGCTTGATGCAGTGCACTTGGCAACAGGCTGTCAGCAGGCAGCGGAGCAATGTCTCCGCATTTTGTTGCATTGTGCCAGGTGGCTCTGGCTCCCACTCTCCTGTCACACATGTCCTGACATCTTACAAAATTTACTTATCTCATCCGGACTATCCCTCCTCCCATCCCCCATCCCCCATCTCCTGGACAACAATAACAACTAAAGGAAAAGCTCAAAATTGAAATAAAATTTGTGCTGTTGTTGGCAAAAAGTCGTTTATCCAGGGCTACGACGACTGCCGTCTGTCGTCAGCTGTTGTTATTGGTATATTGGGTTCATTCGTATATTGGTTCTTATGGGGAATTACGTGTATCGTTATTTTTTGTTGTTTGCTGCTGCTGTTGTTGTTGCTGCTGCTGCTGTTTGCCCCCTGTTAGTCGTATTTACCTGCCTTTACGATTCGAGGCCTCTTACTGTTACCGTATTTCGGTTCCGGCCTCTGCTTCTGTTCTTTAGCCTGGCTGACTGGCTGGGTCTCCGCAACAGGAGCCAAAATTCATGCACCGCTATGCGGCAAATAAATATCAGCAACAACTGAACACACAAAAACCAACTGTTTCCAGCGCAGGGGAGCACGAGCCAAAAAAAACAGTGGCTACTGGCGGCATGCTGGGCTCTAAAATACCCTACAATTTGCTAAAAGTAGCTTGTTTAGGTATGAATATTGTTGTATTTGCGGCATATGTTATCTGAAAATGATCTATAGCTTGTACCAATCTGTGAGCAAATAATTGGCATGATATCGATAGCCCGATAGTACACTAGTTACACTATCGATAGTACACTAGTACACTAGATCCACTTTTCTTATCTTTTCAATAGATTAGGTATTGTTTTATATGTTATAGATAAGTTGGTTAAAGACGATAACAAAATGTCGATAATAAAATATAGTAATCGATAGCATAATGTATATATGATCGACAAGTTTTACGACAAATTTGATTTTATTTAATATATATTATATAAATCATCGGTAGTTTTCCGATGCCCTTTTTACATATACTATCGATAGCTTATCGATTGCAGCTCAGCTTATGTTTCTTAAATAGATATGCGAAATACTGCAATGATTGTCAAATGTTGGTTGGATAATCCTTTGATGAGCATGTGGTTAGGATATGTTCAATATATATTTATATATAGATACATATACATTCATACACACAACCACTCACATGTCCACATCTCTAGCGATAACAGTGAAATGCAATTTTCTTCTTATGTTGCAGCGTTGATTTTTGCACGCGCCGTGACTCGACAAAATCCTATGCAATTCTGCTGTGACCCTGCCTGCCCCTGCTGCATCCCCCACTCTCCCACTCTCTCATTCTATCCCTTGCACTGTCTGCATATAGCAGATATACCCCGTAATATTCTTGCTGCTTCCATCTGCTGGAAGCCGAATTAAATATTCATTTTGTATTGCATTTTCTTGTGGAATAAACAGCGAACATGCGGGTTGAAGGGCCTCTCTCTCTCTCTCTCTCCCTCTTTTTTTGTACGTTAGCCAAGGGCTTAGCTGGCGGGGTTTGTGCTTACGGCATAAGGGCGAGTGAGAATTTGGCTGCATTTAGCTCGAGAGATTTCGCACGTGTGCATTTAACTAAGTGGCACATTTTGTTGTTGTTGTCGTTGTTTTGTTTGGTTTTTGTTGTAGTAATGCAGCTGGCTGAGCCATAAGGCAAGGATAACGAGCCTGCCAGCTTCGTCTGACACACACACACACACACACACACCGACTACAAGCAGCCAAATTGGAAAACAAATTAGCACAAGCCTTGCGCAATCCTGGAGGCAAGCAACTACCCATTTCAAACCGGCGTCTGTGACAGTGGTGCAAAAGCCATTTGCATGCGCCCTCATTGAGCTTTCCATTTGTGTCAATTTTTAGCTGCATCTACATTTGTGGCAAAGCCATGTACGCCAGTTAGTTGGGCTAAGAGCAGCTATTTTAGCATGATGATGAAGTAGGTTATCGAGGTGCTTTGCTGCATTTGAAGCTGTTTGCGCTGATAAATGACTTATGAAATATAAATATCTTATAGTATTGAACATATTTGAGAGCTCTTTCTAAAAATATGATAGATTCTTTGTTTTTTTTTT
Source organism: Drosophila mayaguana (assembly GCA_037075325.1). NCBI lineage: Eukaryota > Metazoa > Arthropoda > Insecta > Diptera > Drosophilidae > Drosophila > Drosophila mayaguana. Next base: position 1,596,839 of record JBAMCG010000127.1, on the reverse strand, counting down.
TTTTTTTTTTTTATTTTTTTCTAATTTCCTCAAAAGAACTAACTATCTCGCAGTAGCTCTCCCGTTGCCTCTGTTAGACCCTCTCTCAGTCGCTCAGCCCATTACTTTCTCTCTTGTCAGCCTTATTTATTCCTTTCTTTTCCTAACCTTACTTTACTTACCCCAAACATTTCCTCTTCAGCTTCTATGTGACCTTCAATTGTAGCTCTCGGTAGCTGTATACAAATCGCAATCAGAGCCCAAAACTCAATCGAAAGCCAAACATCCCTCGCAGCTGATCCCTGCGATATTTCACTATGACTCAAGCCCCGTTCGATATTCACGCTCACTTTGACAGCGAACCGAACAAACCGCGCACCACCCTCGGCTTAGGCGCGCTCTATTGTTCGCGCCAGGCTAGCCGTACCGAGCAACCCTACTCTACCCTACCCCCACTGATAAGGGTGTAGCGCCCTGTGCTGCCTCCCTCACCCACAGCGCGAATCGACATCGGCGCAGAGGCAATAAATTTATAAGTTCTGCTAATGTGCGTTAATGGCTTGTAGTTTCGTTTTTCAAAACTTCTGTTTTGTGCGCCTTCTAAGCTGGGCTAACCCTCTCTCGTACGCCCAACCGAACCTAACCGAACCGAGCCTAACCGAACCGAACCGGAACCCGTATCCCAACGAGGTCTGCTTAATATTCGAGTTGTTTTTTTCCTTTGTCCGTCGTCATTCTTGTTGTTATTTAATTTTTCGTTTGTATTATTAGAGGTTATTATGCTAATTTGTTGCCTTTGCTGGCTAACGCCAAATGGTCTAGCCTCCTCCCTCTCTCTCTCTCTCTCTAGCTGGTTATCCTTAAGCGTTGGCCGTCGTAGTGCCTGTAAATTTGGACATTATGCCGTAATTAGCAATACCGTTATATGTCGGGAACGCAGCGCGCTCGATGCTTAATTTATGCAGAAATAGACGAGAACAACAAAAACCCCCATCCTATTCCATCCCTGAACGGCTCTCTCTCTCTCTCCCTCTCTGCCTGTACCGCTGTTAGCCCCGCTTCGGCTTTCTTTACCATTTCTTTTACTCTTTGGTTTTCTTTTTCCTGGGTTCGGCTATTTACATTTGTATCCTGTAGCTGTTGTTGTTGGTGTTCTGAGGTTATGTTCGGTCCGGATCTGGACAATGTGTTAAATGAGTTGAATATTTGCCGGAGAGCAGCAGAGACAAGGCGACTCGTGACTCACTCACAAAGTTCCACTTAGGAAATTAGCAACGACCACCCCCTCACCCCTCCTGAGCTAGGGCCTAGAGGGTAGCTTTACTAATGACACTTGTAATGGTAACGAGTGACCTGTTTTTTTCTCTCTCTCCCTCTCTCTCTCTCTTTTGGTTTTTGTGTTCCCTAATGGAATTGACGGAATGTGCGTAAAACATGGTCGAAATTCCATTGGGTAAGGACAGGCTATTGATGGAATTGACTGTGGTAAGGGCAAGCCTGGCGTGTGAGGGACCGAACGATTCTCAAAGAGATCTTCTCTATTTTTTAAATCAAAATGGAATTGCCTAACATTTCAACTCCCTAACATTTATGTGCCAACTTAAGGTTAAATTTAAAAACTATTTTCCATTGACCAATTTCCTAATTTAACACAAACATTTCCCTCTGTCTCTTTGCAGGTATGTAACGATTGCGCGCAACTCGAATGGGCAGAACGTAGCTCAACTTTAGCTGCTAACGACTGCAATGCGTGGTCAGCACTGTCTAATTTAAGTACAAACCACATATCTCATGGACACACACATACAAAGACACACAAACATGGTGGCAGAGAGAGACAGAGAGAGAGAGAGAGAGAGAGATGTGCATCATCACAAAAAAGTTTCATTGCCCAAAAGTCAACTTGAAATCAACGCGCGAGTTAACTGAAAAAGTATTATGCAGCCAAAAAAAAAAAAAGGAAGATAGAGAGAGAGAGAAAGAGGAGAGAGAGAGAGTGAGCGCTGAAAATAGAGCCGTAGTCCATTGTCCGTCCCGACCCGTATCCGGACCGAGCTTAGCGCCAACTTTAAATACAGCCACATAATTTTTTGGTCATGACTTCAAACTCGAACCATACACACACGCACATACACACAGATACACACACACACTGAAATGCCCTATGTGCTATGCAAAAGTTTTTGGACTAGCTTCATAAATGTGTGGCGCACCGGCACGCCCACCCAGCCTCCTGCTTTGTGCCGTAGAGATATTTTTGTGCTGAGTTTACATTATCAATGAACGGCTTTTTTGCGCTTTTGTGCGGTACTCGCCTAAGTAGCCGCCCCAAATGCGAGGCGGGGCGGTCGAGGCTCTCTGTACCTCTGCGCAGAGGTAGAGCACGCGAGTGGATGGCCTGGGGCGAGGGCTTGGGGTGTCTGCTGCGGTTGCGGCTGCGACTGCGGGGCGTGACGGCAACTATGAAATAACGGCACTAACGACTAACGCTCGGGAAGTAAGTAATCTACACACACACACATAGAGAGAGAGGGAGAGAGAGAGAGAGAGAGAGAGAGTTACACACACGCTGCAGTTGAGATATATGCATAGATATGTGCTCATATGGCGGGCCTCTGCTCTCAATGTGTGTGTGTGTGTGTGTGTGTTGTTTGTGGCCCGCCAACAGAAATTTGTTGGGCAATTTCCAAGCCAACAAATCTCTGCAAAGCTGCCGCACTGCAACACTGGGCTAACACCCAGCCCCGGTCCCAGCCCCACCCACAGCCTTTGGGCCAACTCCTGCTTAAGCCAAGGCCTTTCGAAACAACAACAACAACGGAGAAAAAATATAAACTGTAAAGCCTAAAGTCTAGAACCGGCTAGCAACAGACGAGCAGACGAGCGCTACTGTTGGCCCAAAGGGCTTTAAAGCTGAATTGGCTTAACTTGTCTTAAAAGTAGCATAAAATGCTTTCGGACGATATATTAATAGAAGCCTGAGTCCATTTAGAGATCAATAAATTATGGCCAAGGACCACTTAAAGTAAGCTTTTGTATGGACAGCTAAAAGGAGCTATGTGCGATTGGATTATAATAGAGATTAATTGCAATATATATCGATAAATTACTATTGATGAAGGTTTTTGATAACTTTTCCGATATACGCTACGAAGGGAACTAACGTCTATTAGACACATTACTATCGATTATGTTTGCAACGCCTTATCGATATATATTGCCAAGCGAACAGAGGACAGTTGCATTATGCTATCGATTAATAGCACGGTTTATCGATAATTGTTTGTCAATGATAACTCTAACTTGCAAATATTGCTCAGTCTGGCAACGCCTTGTATATATATAATTTTATCTTATATATGTGCTTACTTTTCTTAAGAAAATATCCAAAATTGTCTAAGCCTCACATATGATATCTGACAAATCAGGTGGCAACTCTAGGCTGAAACTGACTGGCAACGCTTTAAGCAACTACATCTCCATTTGCACTATCAAAGCAGCTACTGCTGTACATAAGATATTAGACAATGCCTACATATAAATATATGAAGTGGCAGCACCAGGAGAAAACTAGCTGGCAACGCTGCGGCTACTTTTTGTGCTGAGTTGGCAATGGCGTTTGTGGCAAGTGCCAGCCTGCGGCTTCTTCAGGCCTGCCTCCATACTGGGCGTGAGCGTGGGCGTGGCTGGGCGGCTGCAGCAACAGCAGCAGCAGCAGGTTGGATTACAGCTGAGGCCGGGGACTCGGGATGCTCAGGCTAACACACATGCAGCTTGTAACTTGCGCATGCAGCCAGCTGGTGCTCTAATGCCTAACAAGGTCCAACGAGTGAGGCAATGGAGTCGGGCGTGTGGGTGTGTGTGTGTGGGTGTGGGGGGGAGGCGGTACTGGCTGGCATACACAAACTGTCGCCAAAAACAATTTCGTTGAGATTTAAGTTCTGTTCAACAGTTTCCGCTCTGGCGTGCTCCAGCAGCCACAATGCTCTCCGGACCCCCTTAGCCAGGCGCCGTGGCCTGCCTACACCGCTCTCTCTCTGCATCTCCCTCTCCCGCTCTCACTCTCTCTATCTATATCTCTATCTCTCTTGCTTTTTGTTGCGCCGACTGACGTTGCGAAAAATAAAAAAAAACATAGCGTCGGCGGCAGCGTTACGCCCACACACACACACATATATATATATATATATATATATATATACACACACACACACTCACACATACAACGAAAACCACATTCATAGATAATGTGCAGCTTGGGCTTGCGGTTATTTTGTATGCTTGGCCGGTCTGGCAGCACCGCCAGTTGCCAGTTGCCAGGACACCATTGCGCTATGTGGCATGTGCCTCGTTTTGCCCAGCTACCAGCCCGTCTCCTTCTTGCGCTCTCTCTCTCCCTCTCTCTTTCCCTCTCTCTCTCTCTCTCTTTCTCTCTCTCTCTTTGCCCCTGCTCATCCCCCTCCCACCCCTTCGCTCTGATTTGGATTCAGTTAGCGGCAGTTGCGGTTTATCCCAGCAGCCGTAGTGCTCATCCAATTTTCTGTTGTCGCTTGTCGTTGAGCATTTTTGTTGCGCTTTACAAAAATTGCATTGCAGCCGCCTGCACCACCCACAGTACACAATAAAAAAAAAATATCCAGCCGTTTGACAATATCGCGCAACGTCGTCGCTTTTCTATTGTTCGGCCAGCCCAAAAATGAGCAGAACAAAAACCAAAAAGCAAAAAATAATAAAGTCAAAAACAAAAAAAAAAAAGTAAAAACAAGTTGAAACGACATGCTGCCAACCCTCTGCCCCAGCCGCCACAGCCAGCCCAACTACCCTACGCCAACCCCAAGCCTCTGCCTCTGCCTCTGTCTCTGCCTCTAATGCCCACTCGGCTCGCACCACACAATTCCCATCAAGGCAGTCAGTCGTCATGGCTCTGGGTCCGCGGCATTGGCCACAAAGTTTTGGGCACAATTTTTGGTTAACGAAACATTTTTTGCATGGGTTGCGCGAAAAGTTTTTCAGACAGCGCGCCTGCTGCGTCGCCCCAAAAAGAGCAGCGCTCCACAGCCACCCCGGCCCCCAGTCAGTCTCAGTACTAATTTCAAAATGTGCTGAGCACAAACCATGAATATACAACATCGAGCCAACCACCCAACCACCGAACCACCGGCCAACTTGTAGCACCGCCCCCACGTTTCATTTTGCTGGCAATGCAAAGTTGACATAATCCAAGAAGTTGTTCCCATTCTGCGGGAATTCGACTCGATTTCTCCGCTCATTATCAGACCTGGCCCAAAACGAAATGCCATGTGCCAGGCAAAAAAAAAAAAAATAAATAAAAAAAATAAAAAGTGCGCTGACAGCAACCAGAGTTGCCAACGTTACTTTCATAATGCTCCCTTAGTACTTTACATTTTTTCCATGCACTTTTGTTTATGATGAAATATCTTGATAGCATTTCAGTTAAGACACGCAAGACTTGGCTAACAGCCACGACAATATCTAAAGAGCTGCCAAGCCGTTGAAGATGTGGGAGTAGCCAAGCTCTGCACTGAGCTGCTGCTTCCTGAGACTCCCGAGCAAGATTATGCAAGATTGAAATTGGGAAATCGCAGCAAATGCTAAAAGTTAAATTCCTTCATTCCTTTATTCCTTTATTTTGAAGGAATTTATATGCATATTTTTAATGCACAATTTCTTTTTTAAATATAGAAATTGAAAGGCTTGAAATCTTCGTCAAACTTGATCTAAAACTGAATTTTTAAAAAATATTTTTACAATTAAAATAAAATTTTATAATTTTCTTAACAGAAAGTAAGTTAGAAGGGCGTTCGAAATATTATATTTATTATTGTATTTTTAAACATTATATTATATATTTAATCAAATTTTTTTTTAATTGTCAAAAATTGGTCATTTTTTTTCAATATATATTTTCTATATTGTTTTTTTTTTTCAAAATTAATCATTACCTTAACTTTTTTTTTAATTCTGAAATTTTTAGGCAATTTTTGTTATTATTATTATTTTTTGTTTCATTTACTCTTTATTTTTATTTCTTTTCGTGTTTAAATCTTTTTATTATTATATACATATATATATATATATGTATATATATATATATGTTTTTTTTTTCAATATTTTTTTATGAAGTTAAGCCATTGAGAATTGAATAAGCGCGACCTTATTTCTTGTGAAGAATCTTTTGCTATATTTCTTACGATATTCATGAATAGTTTTCGGGGCTCACTCAAAGAGTTCAATCGGCTTATAGATTCAATATGTTTGGAAGTCACTCTCGCCTGCTTTATTCAATTTGGGCTCGAGATGTCGTGAATGTGGCAGCCGGCAAATGTGATTGCACATGATTGCAATGCAATTCATAGGCCAATTTGGGACACACTTTGGATGCACTCGGCCCGTTGGGTGCGCAGAGAATCGAAGTAAATTAGAAGAGAAGCCCGCAGAAGAAGCTGTGGCAGTGGAGTCGATTTTGATGGAGTGGAAAGCCCAAAAGCAAAAGAAAAGCAGGAGAGAAAAAAAACCAAGACAAGAAAAAAGGAAAACATGCTTCAAGTGCAATTCTCATTCGCATTGATTGCGCACTTGATTACGATAAATGAAACGTCAACAAGCGGACGACTTGACGAGCCAGGGCTGGGGCAGGGGCTGGGGCAGGGGCAGCGGCTGGGAGTAGGGGGGACAACGGAAGCTAAGGACGTACAGCACTAGGCCCAAATGCCCTTTGGGCGCCTTGTCTCCTTGCTGCTGTTGCAGATCTTGTTGTTGCTGCCTCTCGTGATTTCTTTTGTCTACTTTTCATCAAGCTGGCTTTGTGCCTAGCTACTGCTGCTGCTTCTGCTGCTGGTCAGTTACGTTCAGCTCGTTTCGCATTTGCTCTCTCTTGTGTCTTGTGTCTTGTTGGCCGACAAATCACAGAGTGTGCCTCATGCCGGAAAATCAGTTGTCCTGTGTTCACGGCGCTGCCAAGTGTCCTGCGGCAGCTGCGTCTCAAGGCGCCGGCCATGGGACATGTGTGAGGAGGCTTGCGTGCTGGACGGCCGGTAGGCGTGGCAGCGCTACATGTTGACATGCCTCGCCGTGGCCAGGACCCAACAGCGTTACATTGAGCCCCAAACCTAGGCGCGGGCATGGACTTTTGTGTGTTACACAACACTCTCGCACACATACACACACACACACACATACTTGAGCTCCATCTGTTTGCCATTTGGACGCTAAGGCACTTAAGGCAAAAGGCTGGCAAAGGACATTCTCATAGCGGCAGCAACCGGAACCCCAGCCCAGCCCAAACTCGTTTACTATCTCATGCACAGCCGCACGCTTTTGCTCTCTCCCTCTCTCTCTCTATGTGTGTGTCTGTTTTCAGCCTCTAGAGAATTCATTCATGTTGAATTGCGCAAATTTGTTATCAACGCTTTATGCCATTATGCTTATGCTGCCCAGCTCAGAGATTTCCTAGCATCCCATTACACATACTATACAGCTACAGCTCCGATTCCAATAGACCCACGCCAGATTTCAGATTTCGGATTTCGACTTTCGGATTTCAGCTTCCAGCAACGTTTGTGTGTGTCGTCTTCACAACATTTGGGCAACGCTTCATTCATTTGTTTTTACTTGAATTTATGGCTTTAATAATATGACAGCCAACCCCCGAAAGTACGGGCAGAGAAATATATATATATATAGAGAGAGAGAGAGAGAAAGAGAGAGAGAGAGTTAGAGGGGGAGCCTCCGTCTCAGTCTCTGTCCCCACTCTCCAGCAGCCCCTTTATCCAGCGACCGCCTTCCAAATTCAACCATAACCGGAAGGCAGACGCACATCCGTTGCGTCCATTGTCTGTCAGCCATTTTGTTGGCCCAACTATAAAACGCAGCATATATGTAGATGTGTACGTATGTGTGTTTGTATATGTCTGTGTGTGTGTGTTTATGAGTGTGCATGATTGTGTGTGTGCTTTGTTTGTTCTGTAGCCGCCTCATTAGATTTCAATAAACTGGTTCAATGCCTGGCCAAGAGCGTGCTCACATTAAGAGACCTTGACAACAGTCAAAGAGGGCGACATAGAGAGAGGGAGAGGGAGAGGGAGAGAGAGGCAGAGAGAGAGTGGTTGTGAGTGAGGGAGAGAGAAAGAGAGGGGGGCAACATGGGCTCAAGAATTTTGAGTGGCTTTTCACGCCATTAGCTGGTGGCGCCACAGCTTGTGGCAGGCTTTAGTTCAAACCATTTAGGATGCAATAATTATTAAAATTCTGCCAACACAGCATCGTATCGATATTTATCGATTTCTCGACAGCTCTTGAGTGACTTTAGCTAGACATGCGATTAATTTGAGCAATAATTTTAAGAGAGAATAGCCATCTTATGCCATCCCTGTGTGTGTATGTGTGTGTGTGTGTGAAAAGAGAGCTGAACTCTTTTCTATCACACACACACACACCCGCACACTCTCATTAACTGCTTAACTATCTCATCTAAATGAGTCGCTCTACCGCACTGGCTTGATACTCCGCCCTTTCCACTGAATGCATATAAATGTTTAAGTATCATTATATGTAAATAATTTGCTATTACTACACACACACACACACACACACACACACACTCACAATTGCTTTATGTGCGTGTGGTAAAACATTTTAGTAACTGTATGAAATGGCAAAGTTTTGCCCCGAAACATTTTATTGAATATGCAAAGTTCTGGCCTGGCAAAAGCTGCGCCACGGCCGCAGTGTATTATAAATTAATAAGCGCACTAAACGCGCGCACACATACACACACAAGCACACACGCTCGCACACACATGGCAGAAATTTCTGCATAAATAATAAAGTTAAATACGCTTACAAGACGCATTTTGCGGTTTCAGTTTACATTTTAAACTCTCGCAACTCGACGAAACTAACCAAAAGCTCGAGCCAACATTTTGCACGAGTTCTGCATTGTTATGTGTGTGTGTGTGTGTGTGTGTGTGTGTGTGAGTCTGTATGTGTGTGACTACTGAGCGCCTTGGGTAACATTTTGGGTAATTTGCGCCCAAGTGAAACATCTGCAAATGGCAACAGAAAAGCGCGAAAGTTCAAACGAAACTTTAACCCCACAAAACTAACGGGGGCAAGGCAAAAAATAAAAAGCAAGTAGATGCCCAAAAATATATATATTTACATTTGAGCAAACGCAGTGCGCACAAATATGCATAAGAATATGCATAAGAATTAATACGATCCCAGTAGAAGTTGAGAAGCTTATAAATATATTACGAGCATCTGCTTGATGTGGGTAGTGGGAGCTGTGGGAAATTAGAGAGAGAAATAAAGAGGTTTTGGGATAGATAATCAAGGAATATTAGAGATTAATTTAAGTTGGATATTTAGAACTTGTAAGAAAACTGTCCTTGAGGAAGACTTCTATATAAGATAGAGCTAAGGATGTTATGTCAGCTAAACATGGGATAGAAACATAGAACAGAAAACATAGCATAACTGTGAATGATATACTAGAGCTGTATAATAATTTCCCAGAAAGAAGAGAAAAGTCTGAATGAGCTTGAAGTCTCAGCTATGTGAATTCCAATTAGCAAACAGTTTGAATAAGTATATATATAAGTATATAACTATATATATATATATATATATATATATATATATATACATACATAAATACCAAGAAAATCTTTTGCACTTTTATTATTAAAATATTCAATTTAATAATTAAATTGCATTTTCAACAGATCAAAGAAGCTGCTCTTAAAAAGTTCCAAGGCTCAGCCAATTTAGTTACATAAATTTGTTTGTGAGCCGCTAGAAGTAGCTTAGATGATTTCTAAGAGTGCTTAATGACATTAACTAAATATAAATACAAATATAATGTGATCAGTCGGGGTTTGCTTGTTTCCCTGGTAACTTTGATTAAAATTGAAGACCTATTCTGACAATGGAGTGAAGTTATATTAAGATTGCTCTCCCCCTCCCTCTCTCTCTCTCTCTTTCTCTCGCTCTTTCCCTATGTTATGTAACTTACATCTGCTGCGTAGTTGCCCCTGCCGCATTCCCACATCAGATACCCATTCCCACAACCATTTTGGAATTGCTTGACAACTCCGCACTTATAAGATACAATATCTTTGCGCACAAGCACCAAAACACTCATCGCTCATTATTCAGCGCAGATGCGTGTGTGTGTGTGTGTGTCGAGTTTCCGACTGGATTAACTTGCGCTCAGTTTGTCGCACTGTCGTTCCGCAAGTCGTATCAAAATTCCAAGAATTGCCATTGTCAGGCCCCGCCGCATTCTTGGGAAATTTTGGGTAAGGGATTTTGATTTAGTGTCGCATGCGAATCAATATATCAGCCCGATTGCACGCGACCCAAAACATTAACACCGCCACTTAACCTGGGGCCCCGTGTGGGCCGAGCGCTATCAAATGTATCTGTGAATTACATTTCGCGCAATTTGATTTATTTGTGCAGCGAGCGACAGCAACAACAGCAACAGAAACTTTAATATGAATCACTTGAATCATTTGAATCATTTTCAACTTAGCATCTGCATTGTTTCGCCTCACAGTTTTGATTTATCACATACAAATTTCCGTTGCATTTGTCGTTGACCCCAGCGAACACGTAGCCCAGGCGACTTCATTAAAAATGAAGAACAAGAAAAATGGAGAAACAAAAAACAAAAAACAAACGATGCGACGAAATGCAGCTGAAAGCAAAGGCGACAAAAATTAGTAACAAAATTTATTGCATGTCTTATCAACAGTCGTTCGAGCTGTCTTCCCCTGTGAGTGTGAGCGTGTGTGTATGTGTGTGTGTGTGTGAGTGCGCGTGTGAGTGTCTGCATTCGAAATGAAATTCATTCACAGACTTCACTAACTAAAAAGTTGTCAATGCAAAATCAATTTTCAAACGCATTTATTGGCTATCAACTGCTGCAAAGAATCTGAAATTAATAAAATAAAAAAGAGAAAAATCCTAGAAATTGCTAGAAGAATAGTGTAATGCTCTATGTAATATGCATCACATTCACAAATAAAATAAAAAATAATAATAAATAAAAACATAATAGAAAAAACAATCAAAAATAAAATAAAAAAAAATAATAAGAAATAATAATAAATGAAAAGAAATAATAGAAAAAAATAATAAAAAAATAAAATAAAAAATAATAAAATGCAGAAAATTAATGAATACAAATAAAAGAAAATCAAATCAAATAATACTTCAAAATGAATTCAAAATAAAAGTTCACATGATTGTTAGATTAAAATGAAATAGTATATAAAATATATGTATAAATACAATGAAACAAAAATCATAAAAAATAAAATAATAATAAGTGAACAAAAAAAATAATAGGAAATAATAAAATACAAAAAATGTATAAAAAATAAAATCAAATAAAATCAAATAATACTACAAAATGAATTTGAAATGAAAGTTCATCGCTTTTAACAACTTTTGGCTTTTTTCGCTACTTCAATTTAAAGTTGTAATCAAAGTTTTTAATTAATTGAACAGTTTAACTGCAAAAAAGAAGAAGGCAGTTCATATAGCTTATACAAATGTCGCATTTCAGTTATTTAAATGCCAGTTTTATGCCAGTTGCCATGCCCAAGGCAAAGTAAAGTCAGTGGCTGACAGTTGCAGTGCCACGTCTTCGTTTTTTTTTTTTTTTTTGCGTTTGCCTTTGCCTTTGCCTTTGCCTTTGCGGTTACCAACGGGCTGCAAGATTTGATATGCTCCTCGTGGCAGCAACGGCTATGGCGCTGTAGTGTTTCGAGTGCCGCTTCATTGGCGACAGCTTTGACAATGACAAGCTGCACAAAATTTGCATACAGTAAACAGGCAGCAGCAGCAGCAGCAGCAACAGCAACAACAACAATAATGCCAGCGATGGGTACGTCTCCTGGCCGGCGTCGTCGCTGTCGCAAGGCAAAAAAATTGACTGTCAATGGGGAAAGTTAATGCAACTAATGACAAAAAGCGGCGTCATTCTGAACCTCATCCGTTGTCGTCACCTTTAGCAGCATTTCAGGCAATCGCCTTACCTCCATGAGCTCCCTTCCTGTCGCTGCCTCTCGCTCTGATCTGTTCTGCTGGGTCTCGCTTCAGTCGGCGACACTCATTCAATTTCTTGCTGATAAACAAATTGAATGTGGATTTCGCTACTGGAGAGAGAGAAAGGAAGAGATAGATGGAAGTAATTCCCTCGGGCACACACACACTCACACACAATGCGAAATGGAATAAAAGTTGAAAGCAAATAAATAAAGGCAAAAGCGCATTGATTTATTTCAGCCAGTTTGTTGTTAACATTTTAACGATTTTGTCGTTGCGTTTTAGTCGTTCTTCTACTACGACTACTACTTCTTCTTCTCCTCCTTTTTCTTCGTCTTCTTCTTGTGCGCCTTTGTGCACCCTACTCCCCCATTAAACATACCCCAAATCCCAGTCCAAATCCCGAGCTCTCGGCTTCTGCTCTCCCTCATCTGGCTTTTGTTGTTGTCTCCGGTGTCTGTCGCTTAGCCAAATTGCTGAACATTAGTCACCGATTGACAAGGCTGGCACAGCGGCAGCCATCGTAGCATTCGTTATTCGAACCCTGGACGCGACCCCGCCCCCCAGCCACCGGCCTACGTTAAGCGACCTCTTCCTGCATAGCCTTGCTAGCTCTGTTCTTCGTTTGGTTCTACCTGGATGCGCCCGTGACTTGGCCATATACAAATCAACTAATTTCAAACTTGTCGATACTTTAATGAACGAAAAAAGCGAGATGAGAAGTGGAGAACGCTCAGAGATACCCTGTAATATGGAGAGAATTAAGAGATGAGGAGAGAGAAAAAAATGAATAGGGGGAAAGGGAAGACTACTTTCTTTTGCTCTTTTTCTTTTTACATCTTCTTATCTTATCTTCCTCCTTCACTTCATCTTCCTGACAAAAACATTGAGAAAGAGCACAAGACGGAGAAGAGGAAGTAGAAAGGAAAGGAACAAGAATAAAGACAATAGACAAGAAAAGCCAAAAGCAAACGTAATAGAAGATGGAGCGCCCTGTCTATTCATTAGGTTGGAGCAAGCAGTCAAAGTTCCGGAACTAATGCTATTAAAACCCTGTATGAAATCTAGAAATAGAGAGGAAGCAATGCAAGCCCATCTGCTGATCATATTGACCCTCTCAATTCGTGCACAGGGTATAAGCAGGAGGCTATCCACGAGACAGTAGACAAGAATTATTCGACTGCTACCGTGCTTATCTCTCTCTCTCTCTCCGTCTCTTTCTCAGAGGGGCATTTGTCACTGGGCTACAGCACTCTGACTAATGAAACGTCATCTACTTCGTAGGCTAAGGCCCCTAGGCCATAGGCCATAAAAAACATTAGACCGTTGGCTACCTGAATGTCTTGGCCGCCGCCGGTCTTTTATATCACCTGCGCCCGTTGCTTGATTAGCGCGTCCAGATGATTCAGGCGTGGGCACAGCATATCAACTGAATTTGCATCACAAGTGTATGGCAGACAGAGGGCTAGAGGGAGGGAAAAAGAGAAGATTGAGAGAGGCTAGAGATAGACTATGTTTCGATTACAACTAAATGTCAATGGGCATTTATTGGTCTAGCGCCAGACTCTTGGCCATTAGGAACAGAGACAATGCCGCTCTATGGACGATAAAGCCATTTAGATATATGAAACGGGCAAAGAAATATGGAAACTGCTTGGAAATTGTATTAAAGTGGAGCAAGTGGCAACGCTGTTGGTAGTGGCAGCTCCCAATGAACTCTTGAGTGAACGAAATGACTTAATCTAAGTGAAATAAAAGGATGTGTAGGTTGACTGAAAATATTTCTAAGAGTCTCATGGAATCCTCCTCGCATTCATTAAGTGGCAACGCTGCTGGTAGTTGCAGCTCCCAATGAACTCTTGAGTGAACGAAATGACTTAATCTAAGTGAAATAAAAGGATGTGTAGGTTGACTGAAAATATTTCTAAGAGTCTAATGGAATCCTCCTCCTCCTTCATTAAGTGGCAACGCTGCTAGTAGTGGCAACTCTAAATGAACTCTTGTGCAAATAAAGCTGATTACGCCAATTTGAAGCATGACTAAATATTATAGCTCAATGAAATGGTATCGTTATTTCCATTAAGTGGCAACGCTGCCAGCGTTGTGTAGTGGCAGCCCCAGCTGCAACTCAATCCAGCTGGGGTATTTGCTGGGTAAATGCGTCAAACGTCAACGCGACACGCATCAACACGCAACGCATTGCATGTGTGGCAACGCCGCGCTATTTGCGCAGTGTGGCAACACCGCTGTCCATGTTGACAGCTATGTTTGAGCGTTGCTTTAACGAATTGGTCAGCATATTGAAAACTTTGTTTGCTTTACGGGACGAGCACCCGCTGCTGCTGGACGAGCACCCGCATGCACGCACACAAGCACACAGGGACACACGCGCACAAATACCCACACACACACTCAATTGCTGTGCTCTGTTTTTCGGTGGAAATTGGCAATTGGGAATGGGTTTTTGTTGGCGCTTTGCGACACTTACAGCCAGCCAGCCTGTTTGCATTCCACAATGGCCAAAACAAGCAAGAGATATCTTTAGCACACACAAACACACGCACACACAGAGAGTGAGGGGCCTCTGGCAGCGCCTACACCTGCTTTCAATGGGGCTCAAGCGAAATGTCTGACGAAAAATTTCAAACACGTTTCAATAAAATTCAATTTGTAGCACATTTCAACGCTTTCCGCTAGCGCCAGCGCCTGCGCCTCTTCAATGAAAAAAAAAAAAAAAAAAATTCGGAATGGAGCAGAAGGCGGCGCACAACCCCAAACTAAAGCCGTCTTCCTGCCATGTATTATACAAACGAGAGCCCGCTCAGCGCCCGCTCAAACCGCTCCCCCCGCACGCGCCCAGCACTCCAGCATGCCCCAGCTCCAGCTCTACGCTCACATATGCCTGAATTTCCTTTTGCACTTTTGAGCGTCTCTTTTTGGGGCCCATTCCACGGCGTCGCTTGGTATCCATTTATGCTCCGGGGGACAGCCCACCCATCACCCTCTCGCTCCCTCTCTCTCTCTCCTTCTCTCTCTCTGTGCTGGAATATTGTGCGTGTCAGTGAACGCCGCCGCCGCCGCCGCCGCCTCCGCCTCCTCCGCCCACGCCTTGTGCTTACCACTCCAAAACATTTTAGCAAAGCGCGCAATATTTTCGATTTCGCGTTGCTTTGGCTCAAGGATATTTTTCATATGTGTCGCACGCACGCACAAAGCAGCGACGCCCACTGCAGCAACCCCAAAGCAGAAACCCCACCCCCTCCCCCCTCCACCGCACCACTCCCTCGCAATCGCCCGTTTGGCGCGCTGCTTACAAAATGCAAATGCAAACAGCATACGAATTAGTAAAACGGAAACAGGCGTTTGTGTTTTGTAATATTTGCCCCAAAACAACTCCACGACACACACACACCCACACACACACAGATGACACACTCACTCTTTATATGCAAAAAAAAAGAAGAAAAACAGGAAGTAAAATTTCGTGTTGTGTGACAACGGCAGCCGCTCCTGCTGCTGCTGCTGCGCACACATGTGTCTAAGTCTGTGTGTGTGTGTGTGTGTTTGGCTGCAACTTGTTATTGTTGCTCTAGCCCCACGCCCCACCCCCAATGTCGCGCCTACTACTTGTCTAAAGGTATCGTTTTTCTTGACTACCTCGCTCCGTTTTCCTTCTTTGTTCCTTTTCTTGTTGATTTTCTTTTCTTCTTCTTTTTTTTTTTTTTTTTTGCGCGCGACTCGCTTTTTCCTGCTCATTTTCATGGCATAAAATTTGGACTTAAATTACCTCAAAGGCACGTAGCAGCGCGCTCAAAGGCGGCACGCCCCCGCGCCTCCCATTCTGTGGCCCATTTTCATTTAGGCATGGCGCTGCCTACCCCCCTCAATATACGCCTCTGTTTAATAAGCAGCGCGTGATTTTCATTACCAAAATGTATTTGGCGTCTGTTTAGATTTTGCAATATATACGAAGTGCAAAATGCGAAATGAGTGTGCCGCACACACACACGCACACACACACACATGCACACACACATACATACATACACCCCCTGGCACATGTGTAACTGGCTTTTCAATTCATTCGCATCCCCATAATAAATATAGTACAAGCAGCAAAATCAAGTGAAATCAATTTAATACACTTTTCATCTGCTCGGCGCGGAAAATGTGAAAATTGCATGAAAGGCTCCATGATCCACCCTCGCAGTCCTCCAGTTCCGTTGGGCAACGCACATCTCCCATCTACCATCTCTCATCTCTCATCTTGTGCTTCCGCTTCAGCTTCTTTTCTTGGCCCTAATTTATTACATTTTAATGACTTTTTCATGCAACAGCTTAGACTCCGCCTCTGCCTTTGATGCTCGATTGTGGAGGGCTGGCAGGGGGCGGGGGCGGGGGCGGTGGGCCGCATAAATCGCGTCTTGATTTCGTATTTATATGCACGCCTGTGTGGCTAGAGACATAATTAGGTGCCAGGACAAGCTCCTATCTCTGCGATAGGATCATGACAAATATGTGCGCCCAACAGATAATGCCAGAGCACCACCACAGCCTCGAAGCACGGCCACGGCTTCAGTTTATAAAAAGCAGAACAAAAAAAAAAAACAAACAACTTGAGCTGACATCTTTTGATTAGAAAAGAGAGCAAACAAGATATGGTTTCTGTTTAAGGAAGTTTCATTTGAAAAGTAGAAAGTAATAGAAATTTGTTTATAATTGAACTTAGCTTATATCCAGTTTTTTTGGCAGACTTAATGGAAAGTGGGATAATGTAGCAGCTTGAAGATGTTATTATAAATATATAAAAAAAAAAAACTGAAAGTCGGCTTGAAAAGCGGAAATTGGCATGCCAAAGACATTACAAAATGTGCATAGGAAAATAAGTAAAATAAATTGATTAAGAGTTAAGTCAGGCTGATTATTGGGATACCCATTGAATATGCGCATTCGGGGTGTATTGATTTGGCCATAGAGCATATATTTGTAGAGTATATACATGTTACTTATGCTTCAAACCATCGATAAATATTAAAATATTATCGAATCTCAGTTTAGTATGATTTGAGCTCGAGTTTTTAATGTAGTCTCAAGAATATTTTAGACAATTGTGTTTATTTTGGTTTATACTGAATACAACTACTGAAGTTACAACTGGCGTGCAGGGTATTTCTTAGTCTTGCACTTACGACATTTATGCCACAATGCGAAAAAAGAAGAAGACGTAATTACGTTATGCAGGCATTAGCTGTTAATGCAGCGTCGACTATGACAATTTGGTGATTTTTGCGCAATTTGGCAACATGTGGCAGCATTGTGTGTGGCAAGCGAAATGATGCTTTTCCTGCCAGGTGGCAAGCAGCAGCAGCAGGAGAGAGAGAGAGGCAGAGAGAAGGAGACAGAGATAGATACTAATTACAAATGCCAGTCACAGACGGAACTCACAAGTCGGAACTGTTGTCTCCTTTGTTGTTGTTGCTTCTTTTTTCTTGTTTTTTTTTGTTTTCTTTTTTTTTTTTTTTTTGTTGAGCTTCACCTTTTTGTCATAAATATCAGAGTTTTATCGCAAAACATTTTGAATGCGCCTGTGAATGATCGGAAAGGCAGTTAGGCATTTCCCGGCATGCGGCATGCGGCATGCGGCATACACAAAACACATACATAACCCATAATTAGAGAGCTGCCAACACGGTTTTCGGTTACAGATTCTAAATTCTCGTGTTTTTGTTGTGTTTTTTGTTTCTGCTTTGTTTGGCTTCGAGTTTCGTTTTCGTGTTTGGTTTGGGCTTAATTACAGGGCGAATGTTGCAGCAACATGAATAGCGCTAACAGCAGCAGCAGCAGCATCAACAAACAATGCCTCATATCAGTTGACAGCTGTGCGTATCAGCCACGCCCACCCATTGCCCATTCTCATAGACAAAAGACAAAGCACACAATCTAAGCCAAAATCTGATATAAATACAGCTCGAACTGAAGACTAGCAACATGAGCCTGTATCTCGCTCTCTCTCTCTCTCTCTCTCTCTCTCTCTCTCTCTCTCTCTCACTCTAATCTTATTATGCGTCTTATGAGCACTTCAAACGGATGCCAGTTGAACAATCAAAGGAGTGAGCGCTGAGAGCGGGGGGTAATTCGAGTGCGAACGGGCTGTAGTGCGTCATTTCAACGGAACTATCAGTAGACCTATCATTATCATGTACACTGATTGACTGACTGATTGACTGACAGCTGCGCTGTGGCATGTGCGGGGTTGCCCAGCGTGCGACTTGAACCCCCAGCCGAAACTAGCCATTTGACTAGAGCCAGAACCCAAACAGAACAAAGGCCAAGCTGAAAGTCAATCGAGTTGATGACTATTGAAACAATTTGATTAAGATACTTCAAGGCGCACATAGCCGAGGCGAATGTGAATGCTTAGCACTTAGGCTGGAAACAATTTAATGTGTGTAGAGCTGGGAATCGTGAGAATTTAGGGCTTGTCTTTCGCCCTGACTTTGAGTTAAGGCTTTAAATGTAGTTGAATTCCTATAAAGTCTCGGTATGACTCTGTTTTCCCATAGGACACGTACTCAACTTCTGAGACTTCTGGGATATTTCAGATATATGTAAATTATGATCTAAAGCAGGGATTGAGGCTATAGAGATACAGAAATGAATATCTAGAGTTTGATTCATAGTCAAATTTGGTTAAACTATATAGTATATTTATTATCTGCCCAGACTCTATTGCACTTACATTAGCTGTGGCATCATAGCGTATCTGTTAGTCGTCTACTGCCCGCTGAAGCACTTAGCAGCAGGGAGAGAAGCCTTAGGGGCCAAGAGCTAGTCTAAGAACGCATTACCGGGGCCAACAAGCATGGAGAAGAAGAAGCATAAAGGCATGCTCATAGAGCAGCGTATGTGCTAGTCGTATACTCCCGACTGGAACAGCTGTTATAGCTAGCTATGCTGGGAAATAGAAACGCATAGACAGTTCAGCTCATATAACCAACATTGTACTACAGAGCATCTGTTAGCCGAATATGCCCCATATAATAATTGTGCTCTAGATATAAGAAGTGAGCTGTGCATGTGCTAGCCGTGGAATAACTCAGTATTTACCTGAGGGATTCCTAATCTATATTCCCAAGCACTGCAAAAAGTCTACAGGGCAGAAGTTACTTGAAGCAGTATCTGGCAGTCGTGCACTGCCCACTGAAGCCCAGCTCCTACAGCTCACAGCAGCTGCGTCCATGCAAGAATCTGGCAAAGCTCAAGCGCAATGCGCCTAATCGTTAACCCTTGACACGCCAGCCGCTGGCTGGCTGGCTGCCACCCTAAACAGCAATGTGGCCCAGTTTTCGCTCAGCTCCTCCTTATCTATTGTCTGTCTTAATTGCTAGAGCTAACGACTTTGTTGCATGCCGAAGCATTTGCATCGAGCGACTGTTGGACGGCTTCAAGCTATATACAAAATATATGTATATAGATGTGCTATTTGCATATATTCTTAAAGATATGCATAGCTGTGTGTGTGTGTGTGTGTGCTTTATAACAGTTCAATAGCATTGCCAAAAAGGAAAAAGAAAAAATATACAAAAAGTGGTTCAACAAGGCGCCAACAACGTCCTCGCCGTCGTTCTACAACTCATCGACTGCTGCAATGCTTCAAAATTCAAATTCCAAATTCAATGACTCTGCTGCTGCTGCTGCTGCTTCTTCTTCTTCTCCCTTGGCTGTCTGGGTGCTGCCTGCCACTCAGCTTGCCAGGATAAACATGTTAATTTCGAAAAATGCAAAATTCTATAATCCGATTTAATGTTTTATTCATTTTGGCACAAAAGGCGAGGAGCATGCGAGTGCGAGCGCATTGAACAGAGGGCTTGGAGCGGCTAGGCTATATGCTATATGCCGCGGCGATGCTCTTACTACCTGCCCTGAGCACACGCCCACTAACACAGACAGACACACACGCACACACACACACATAGCCACTGACACACTCTCTGGCTGGCAATTAGAATTTTAAATTTCCTTTTCGTTTTTCGCCTGGTCGCCATTTGTTTTTGTCTCACACGCAGATTGAAAACGAGAGAGAAAAAGAGAGACGCACACACTTGCAGCTGTCTTTATATGCAAATGCACACACATACATATATATAGATATATAGATAGATATATATGTATATATCATGTATATCTGCATAAGTTACTATTTTTTATCGACATTGTTGCCACGCACATTAACCTACTTACGCTGGGCGCCATTTTCTTTTTGCTGGCCCTTATTCTTGTTAGCTATTCAAATTTATGTGGAGCGTGTGCGAGAGAGAGAGAGAGAGAGAGCGATAACACTCTCTCACTCTAAGAAACTGTCTGCAAGTGCATTGATTAAGCGTAAATTATTTAAAAGATTCTTTGGCCATAAACAACTCTGATAAGTTTTAAATGCTTGCGACACTTTTTTCGCCTGGCCGACTAAGCTTTGCCCATTAAAATCCACTACTAAATATCCATGTCCATGAATATCTATATATAGAATATATTCTTATATATTCTTCATATATCTATGCTTTCGCCCAGCATTTGCTTTCGGTCTCCGCCTTTTTCGCATCTCCGGCTGCTGCGCATCTTTTGGCGCTCTTTTATTTACTTTTAATTTACTTTTAATTATAAATTCATGCTGCTCCACATTGGGGGATTAAGCTTTAAATAACGGTAAACATAGCGCCAGGCAGGCTCTGTTTGCTTTGGCAGCCAAGCGTGTGTTAGACAGAGAGAAAGAGAGCAGTGCCAAATATTTTGCCTTGTCTAACGCTCATAGGATTCAGGCCCAGGCCTACTAGCTCCCCGCCGAGAGGAGGCGAGGTATCTCCCCAGTGAGCGGAGCAACTCGCCAGCGGAATTAATTTCGCTTTCGATTGCCCGGCGTTGTTTTCTGCGGTTTGTGCCGGCGCTGCCTTTCGGTTATTGAAACTGTGTTTGAGACGTGTTTTCTTTGCCTTTCCTTATTTATATAATTTTTTATATATATACATTTCTTGTTGGCCAACTAATTTGGCTGATTGCATTTTTGTAAGCCGCGCCCCAACAGCCGATCCTCGTTCTCCTCCCCCCAACAGACTCAGGGCTTGCTAAGAGTTCCTCTACCTCTTTCACTTAGAATTGTGGTATATATTTAATACTGCATATTATTCGCTTTTTTTAAACTTCTTAAAGGGCTTTCATCTTATCAATTTTGTAGAAACACTAAGAAATACACACATCAAGATTGTGTGGATTTTTGAGTGCTTTGAAATATTTTAACTCAATTTAAATCAATTAATTTTCCTCTATTTAAAAATATATATTTTCCCTTCTAATTTATTGAAGTATATATTTTTTGGTATTTAAAATAAAATATTTTGTGAGCTCATTTAATTTGTATCATAATTTTTTATTTTAGTACTTTATTTTTTTCAGTTTTAAAAAAATATTTTTTGTATTTTAAATAATTGCATTAATTAGCTAAACTTTGTAAACTCATTTCATATTCTGTATTTACTTTAGTCAAACTTGTTAGAATTTCATTCAGTAAATTTTATTTTTATTTTTAAATTCATTATATTTTAAGTATTTAAAATAGACATATAAAAAAAAAAAAAAAAAAAAAAATTTAAAATAGAAATTTAGAAATTCATAAATTTCCAGAATAATATAAACTAGCCAAGTATTTTATTTAGCAAAGTGCAAATATGTTTTAAAATATGTTTAGTATTTATGTACAGTATTTTTCTTGTTGTTTTCATTCTCTGGTATATTTTCGATGTGAAGTGTTTTCTAAAAGCAAATATTTGCTCGTACTTATTTATTTTATGTCAACTAACTAACTGTATATTTGTTGTGTCTGTGTGTTGTTTTTTGGGCATATTTTAGTATTTTTGTCGCTGCTTTTTTTTTTTTTGAGTTGGGGAAATATTTTTTAGTATATTAGTTGTTTTATTTATGTTTATTTGACGCTGCTGTGTTTTCCAGTCCTATTTTTAAATGCCACGCGTGCAGCGCGTTCGCTCTATCAACAGCTCGTCCTTCGTCCTGTTTTGTTTTCCCTTTTCCATTTTTTATTTTGTTTTGCTTTGGCTGGCTCATCCTTAGGCTCTCATCGTCATCCCCATTTATACGCGCAAATATTTGCGCTTTACTGCGTAATTTTTTTTTTCGTTGCTTTGTTTTGCCTACGGATTGCCTCTCTCTCTATCTCTCTCTCACTCGGTCTCCATCTCGCTCTCTCTCTCTCTCTCTCTCTCTCTCTGATTCTGGTCCGCTGCCATAGAGTTTTCCCATTCAATGCGAATGCCGCGCAACGAGCCGAAATGAAAATGTTTAAATGAAAGATTGATTGGATTTTGATGAATTTCGGCTACACACACACACACACACACACACACTCACACAACAACAAACGTTTTTTTTTTCGTCGGCCCTTTTATACCACATCACATTCGCTTCAGTTTGAAAAGCGCCTCCTGCACCCGGTCCCGCCCCCGGCTCCGCCTGCGCCTCCCTCCGTCGCGTTTTTGGGAAAAATGATTTTCAGCTTAAAGTCAAGTAAATCAAAGCAAATCAACTTTTGCGTTCAGCAAATTTTCATGCGAAAAATGATGCGAGCTTTTCCCTTTGTGCGCATTGACTCTTCCTTTCATAGCCGCTACCCATTTCTCAAGCTCACCTGTCGTGTCGACAATTGCTTTCGGGGCGGCTGCATTGTTGCAGGCCAAAGTATCAACCGGGCGAGGGCTCATATTCGCATTGAGCCCGCAACCGAATAAGCTTAAAGAATATAAGTAGTCGTAAGCCAAAATGGCTCTCAAATTGAATGGACCCTAAGTGGGGTTAGCTGACGGTGAACTATCCTCTCCTCTCCTCCCAGTTGAGTCGAGTCGAGTCGAGTGGAGTCGGTTTGAGTTGAGTCGAGTGGCGAGTCCATCATAAATAATGCTTGATGGAGTCCGCTTGGAGCTTGCCACAGCTTAGCTCAGCGATTGCAACTGTTCCCAGCAGTAAATCGCATTTGCTTCTTCTTCCCATTCTTCCTCTTTTCATGGCGAATTTGAAGATGAATTATCTATTTGAAATTTGTGATTAGCCAACGATTGTACTCACTGAATGGGAATGAAAACGAAGGGAGGAATATGTCGATATGTGAAGAAATATGGAAATGAATCTGAGAGTGAATAAATGGATGAGGGAAAGAAATGGAGTGCTAAAGAAGCAACGAATTGATGAATAAGGAAAGCAAAAATGAGCCGATCAAGAGATGAAAAAATAAATGAACGAAGAAAGTCAATGAATGAACTAATTGGAGAATAAATGAATAATCGCAGTGAAAATGAATGGCTGCAAGAAGGTATATATGAATCACTAAATGATTGAATTACTAAATGATTGAATCAATAATAAATGCATGAGTGAATGAATAAATCATTACAAATGAAGTAATCGGCGATTGACTGATTGCAATTAAAAATAAACTAAAAATATAAAAGAATAGATAAGAATTGCATAAATAAACTATTGTTTTGAATAAAATAGTTCAAATAAATCAATAAATTAGAAAAAAATATGAAATGAAACAGTGAATGAATCATTTAATAAATATATTTGTAAAAAGAGTAGCTAGTAAAAAAAATTAAATTAAGTGAAGAGAAGAAAGGCAATAGTGATGAATAAATAAATAAATAAACCAATAGAGAGAAAAAAATAATATAAATATGAAAAAAAGAACGAATTTATGAATGATAAAATGAATGAATGAATGCGTTGGGACTTATGTCTAACATTCATTTTCGTCTACTTTTGGTGCTGACCGCACATAAAACTTAAAGCGAGAGAGAAGCTCTATTGAATAGCAAAAAGGTGGCGTAGCGGGATGCGACGGCCGTGCGGGGAGCTGGGGGTCGGTAGTTCGGTCAGCATCATTAGGATCATATGTCATCCACTGACTACGTCCATGGCCATGGCCCTGGCAACGTCGTCGCGCCATAGACGGAACTAATGAATTTTTCATAAATGGCAACCAGCGTAGCCGAAGCTTGAGGGTTGCCTGTCGCTGCTGCTGCTGCTGCTGCTGGCGGTGGTGGCGGTGGTGGTGGTGCGTTGGCCGGTGGTGGTGCGACGGTTGCCTGCAGTTGACACAAAAACCAGATTAAAAGATTATGTTGCAAATTAACTCGGGGGCGGCGGCGGACAGCAGCGCGACCTTTTTTGCCTGCAACCCAAAAAATAAAATAAAATAATAATCATGTGAAGAGAGCAGAGCAGAGCAGAGCTGAGTGTAAGCGGAGCAGTGCGAATGCCACGCCTCCCTGTTAGAGGCATGAAGCGTGCGCTATTATTAGACGAGATTTGTGGAGATGAGCCCGAGGTCCGAGTGCTCGGTGGTTGCACTTGCAGCTGCGCCTGCCGCATCCTGCTGCCTCTAGTTGCCATCTAATTCAATTTGCTGCCTTGTGCAAATGGAAAATGCCATTTCATATTTTCTTTATATACCCAAAAAAAAAAAAAAGAGAAGTGAAAGCGGGACGAGCGGGCGATCGAGCGGGACACGTGGCCGAGGCTGATGACCCGCTGCGTGTTTGACTCAACTATTTCTATTAACTGGCAATATTTTTATTTTGTACTGCTTCTTCTTCTGCCGAGGGAAATTGCTTTGAGTTTCTTTTTTGGTCGAGTTGTTGTTGTTGTTTTTTTTTTATTTTCCTAGCCACGCCCACCCGCCCACTAGTCTGGCAACACACTCTGCGCAATTTCCGTTATTAGCTCGATTGCTTTTATTGCAGAGGGCAAGGCAGGGCGGAGCGGGACGGCGCAGAGGGGAAAGTATGGGCATATTTCATTTATGGACAATCTCGGCTGGCTTCCTCTCTCTCTCTCTCTCTCTCTCTCTCTCTCACACACACTCTCTCTCTCTTTCTCAATCTCCCTCTCTTTCTCTTTTCTCTGAGGCCCTTGCCACAGCAGGTGGCGTCAAAGCTGACATTGAATTTTCGCTCTCGCCTTTGTCAAGCGGCGCTGCGTTTTCCTAATCCTCAGTCAAACACCTCGCCGTCTGCCGTCTGCCGTCTGCCGTCGGCCACTTGCCACTTGCCACTTGCCACTTGCAGCTTGGCACTCGACAAACAATTAATAAGCGCTCGAGAAAATGTTTGCAGCGCTTATCGCAACGCTTCACGCTTTACCCAAAAGCAAGCGCAGTCAGCTGCAAAGACGGCTTAGGCCAGAGCTAAGCTGAGCCTAGCAATTTATATGGTCGACGAGTGCATATCCTGTAACTAATTAAATATGAACTGAAGCTGACCGAATCGAGATACCCAGATAACCCAAAGCGGTTTAAGTCGTCTTCAAATGTTGTTTAAAATTCTTTGCATGTTTGAATACAGAAAAACATTCTTGAATTCGGAATCGTAGCTTTCACATTTCGAATATCTGATTGCATTTGGTTATGAAACATGATTTCAAGATCTATTCTAAATATTTTATGTACTCATTAAAAATATGATTATTTGATTTAGATGTGATATGATGGGAGTTTTTGAATATGTTACATACATTCGTATATAATCCCTTGAAGACAGAATATCTAAATTTAAATATAATATTGGGAAATATATCTACATATATATATATATATATATATATATATATATATATATATATATATATATATATATATATATGTACACATTAAAGAATTTATATCGGGTCTAGAAGATAAAAGATATGTGATGATATAGATAAAAGATGTATGATAATATTGAACTATATTCCATATTCGTATTTCTTGTCGATTCAACAAAATGAAGGCAACAAATGTTAGCTCTATTGCTCATCTCCTGCTCTCTCTATATATAAAGTATAGTATATATACCAAGTATAACTCGATCTTGAATCACAATGCAAAACAGCTGCAGGGAAACAATTCATATGAAACCCTTCGTGAAGTGAATGCAATAAAATCAAATTATTTAAGACTGTTTACGTAAGATTAATCCCATAGTTATTAGTCCATTTTTGACTATATCATTTCATGTATAAATAATACGATTGTAACAAAACTGCTTAACTTTATCATCAGCTATGGCAATCTTAAGCTCTTTGAACGACATTTACTCGAAAAGTATTTGAAGCTAGAATTAAAGTACTTCCCACTTGAAATGTGAAAATCTTTCAAGTGCTAAGCAAAGCACGGTCTTAGCTATTGATAGGCCTTATTTGCTTAACTGCTCAGCGCTGATGATAGTCCACGAAATGAGCCTGTGCAGGGTATTAGGCGGAACGTGAATGTTCAAATGTTTTTCTTAATCTCAGCTGTTGTCGTTGTTGTTGTTGCTGCTGTTGTGTAAATAATTAATTTGCAAGTGACAACAATTAAAGCCGCTGCTCAAAGTTCCAAGCTGAAGCTGTAAATATTTAATAAGAGCCATAAACGTGAAATTTCAACCAAAAAGGCGCTGTCAGCCAAGGGGTTTGAGAGCTTAAAGAGGCGGCATGGGACGTGGGCGTGGGTCGCGGCGCCGCGTCGCATGTCAAACAAAGACGCCTGCTCATAATCACGCTGCTGTTGCTGCTGCTGCTATTGCTGCTATTGTTGTTGTTCTTGTTGTTGTTGTTGTTGTTGTTGTTGCTGTGTGCTGGTGGCGTCGCTAAATTATCAACTCAACAGACAGCGTAAAAAAGTAAAGAACGAACGAACAAACAGAAAAAAGGGCTCAGGACGAGGCTGCAAATCGGCCCTTAATAATATTAATTCCGCCGTCATAACAAAATTTAGCATGGCAAACGCTGACGTGAGGGCGAGCCAAAGGGGGGCGGGGCGGTGTATTTCTCCCAGCGAAAGCACTGAAAAATGCTTTGATCATTGGCAGCCCGCCGCTGCACACAGAGGAGGAAGCAAGCGAGCGAGTGGTAGAGGGGAGCGGGGAGCGGGGAACGCCCCCTCAGCGGTTAGAAGGCAACGGCGACAGCCTCAACCTCGTCGCTGAGTCCCTCGGGGTGTTATTAGTCACATGACGGCGTCGACGTCGGCGTCGGCATCGAGTGCAGGGAAAGCTAAAGAACGGGGCAAGTCTGGGGTTGCCATTGCGCTTGGCTTGCCACGGTTTCGTTTTTATTTCATTTTTTTTTTTTTTTTTTTGCAAAATCATCTGCCATGAGAGCGCGTAACTGATAGCTGAGGCGACAACCAACCCACTCAGCCCAGTAAATTCAAACCCCCGCAAGGGCGCCCCCCAGCCCCCATCCCAGCTGAACAGGCTGTTGCGTTTACGCGTTTGTCTTTGCTTAGATCATTATCGCTTGGGGCTCAACAATTGGATGCAGTTACCAAAGCTGGCCCGTGAAACGATATAGCACAAGTCAAGTTGAAGAGCATCGCGGCGACATCTGCAGCCAGACGAGCAGTGCGGGAATGAATAAATGTGAGTGAAATGAATATAAGTGGAATTCGCCATAGAAATTGCGATAGGCAGACAGCTAGCCAGCAAGGTGCTTTACAGGTTAATTGGGAAAAGTGGGAAATAAATGCTGAATAGCTGAAGCAAGTAAGAGTCGACACTGCTCGACGAGCAGATACTCTGCACACTTTGTAGAACCAATATTCGAATATTTCCTTCATTTATGCATACATCATCATCAACATCAACAACAGCAGTTTTTCCAATATTTCCGATATAATATTATTATATTATTTAAACTGATTTGTTGTATAACTTTTCTTATAGATGGATTTTCGATTTTCGAATGGAATTGGAGAATCTCTTATACAAAATATAAGAAAAATCGAAATTGCATAAAATACTCATGAATCTACATATACATTAATTTACCAGATATAATTGCATAAATGATTTTCGATGAGGTTTTTAATCGATAACAGAGTAGCGATCGACCTCTTGAAACAAAATCTCAATTTGCTCCTGCTAGATTTTCGAATATAGTTATATTTCCAATATAATTATTATTTATTTTATTTAATTATAATCAATAGTCGATATAACGAAGCATTCACATTTTACAAATATTCTTTTATTAATATTATATTTTCTACAAATTTCTGGCGCTGAGATTTCCTTCAACATTTCTTATTGCATTCGGTTTCCTTCTGCTCTTCACATATTTTATAACTAAATATATTTCTTTTTGTACAATTTATGCGCAATTTTGCATTTTGTGTGCGTGTGTGTGTGCGTGTGTGTGTTACTCTGTCTGTACTAAGCTACTTTTCTTTTGCTTTCTTTAGTGTGGCGTGCATTGAAGCATGAGCAAAGTGCAAATCGTGGCCCAAAAAGAAAAATGTGCAGAAAAAAAGATATGTATCTACATAGAAATATATACATATGTATATATACCCATATATATACACATATAATGTATCTACATGCATGCCACACGCATAAAAAATCAACGCACAAAAAAAAAAATAAAAAAAAAAGAGAAGTGAAAAAATGAAAATAAATCGAGTATAAAAAATTGTTTCAAGGGGTTGCAATTCGTTTGACAGCACTGCGTAAATTCTTCTCAGCTTTAGGTTCTGTTCGCTTGTTGCTTTTACGCTCGATAAAGATTGCTCATGTGTGTGCATGAGCGTGTGTGTGTGTGAGTGTGTGCCATACACCTCCTAGTATCTGGCACACCCCTCCGTTTGATGCAGGCGTGATTACCTGCCTGCCCTTTGCTTTAGCCCTTAGCCCCGGGCCGGGTTTTCCAACTTCGCATCCCCTTGGACTCCGCCCTCCTCCCACTCATAGTTACACTGCCCAGTCGCGTGAAACACCACCGCCGCCCCCTCTTGCCTGCCGAAGCAGGCGCACAAATAGAAGAAGAGAGAGCAGGAGACAGAGAGAAAAAAATACCAGAAAATTTAATAAAAGCGCAAATTAATTTTGCGTCCAACCCTCGTGGATGCTTTTTCTTTCCCTCCGTTGCTGTTGCTGCTTCTTAGTCTTCGTCGTCTGCTGCTTCTGCCTCTTCTTCTTCTTCTTTTTCAGTTGTCCTGTAGTTAGTTACAAGTTTGTTGTTCTCTTTGTTGTTGTTGTTTTGGCAAAGTTTTGGCTCTTCTTCTGTCTGCGTTTGAGTTTGGACGCTGTTTCGCTTAATTTATGGTCTCTGGGGCGCTGTCTACAGATTTATGCATAATTTGTAAATGAAAGTCAGAAACTAATTAAATTGATTTGCCTGCCTGCGTTTCGACTCCCCGATCTCCTCCTCTCCTACAATGCCTTCGCTGATTTTCTTCTTCTCCTTTCATTCTTTTTCTTATGTTGTTCTTACGTCTGTCTGTCTCCTGTCTATGGCTCTCACACTTTCTCTCTTGTAGTCAGGGGGAGTTTGTATGGGGAGGAGCTGCAGGGCAGAGGATCCAATGCTTTTATGGCGCCGAGCTGTATCGATAATAGAGAAAGACAAATCCTGGTGTGTGGAAGAGAGAGAGAGAGAGAGAGAGATTGAGAGAGAGATAGAGAGAGAAAGCAGGAGAATTTAGAACAGCTTGAGAAATTTAAAGAAATTTTTTAAAATGGAAAAGGCTGAATAGCTATGAATGACTGGACTGAGTCAGAGTCAGAGTCAGAGTCAGAGTCAGAGTCAGAGTCAGAGTCAGAGTCAGAGTCAGAGTCAGAGTCAGAGTCAGAGTCAGAGTCAGAGTCAACTCAGCTCAGCTCATGCACTTAGTCCTGATTGTGTTCTGTAACTGAGTCCACAATTATGCATATCTATTTCCGATAGCTGTGAAGCATAATCGCCTTTAAATTGCTCTTGTAGAGCTGACACTGTAGAATGTACAGTTACATAATACGGACAACTTAATGGCAATCAACAGCATGGCTACTTTAGTCAAATTTCAATGCAGCAGCAGGAGCCGGAGCAGCAGCAGCAGTAGGAGCTGTGCTGATGAATTTCCATTGCCATATTAAGTATAAACAAGGGATAGACAGGGAAGGAGAAAAGATGACAGTGAGGGAGAGAGAGGGAGAGAATGAAGGGCTTATGGCTTGGCCGCTTTGCACTTGCCACTGGCTGTTGCTAAAGTTGTGAATGGGGCAGCAAGTGAAACACAATCACACATACACACACACATACACTGACAACAAGTGGAACAAACTATAAGTTAGTTTTTGAAATTCTGCGTCCATTGTTCGAGCTGCTCATTCGGTTGGGTCAAGTCGTGCCCGCAGAGCGCTAAACTAACAACGCCCAAAACGTGATTTTCGCAAAATTTTCACACACACACTTAGAGAGAGAGTGAGTGAGTGAGAGGGGAAGAGGGACAGAGAGAGGCTCCCACAGGTCGGTTTCGGTCTCGGTCTCGGTCTCGCGGTCTCGTACCCACCGTACAGTGAACACCCTTTGCCCCTTTGCCACTGCTAGAACAAGTTCCTTTTTTTCCTCGTGCTGGCATTCGGGGTTCGGGTTGTGTGCCGCAGATAAAGCCAAACAAAATTACACGCTGTGCGGAAACGTGCTAGAAAAATGAAGCGCAAAATCAATAATAATCCACACACACACACACACACATACACACAGAGAGGAGAGAGCAAAGGAGTTGGGTGGAAATTACAAGCGAAATTGGCGCACAAAAGACAACAAACTACGAAAACGCTACGTGGCTGCAGCGACTAATGCAACAACAGTGACGACGAGCAGCAACAACAACAACAACAAAGATTGCTGCATTTTGTCAAACAAATCAGCGCAACTAATTGATTGAACCCAGAGTCCTCAGTGAACTGGCTTCAATGCGAAACCTGAAAACTGACAACGGCCAACTGGCAAATGCCAATTGCAAATGAAGCCAAACACAGTGATTCGACTTAACGACAGCATTTAATGACAAAAACACATACGCACATACGTACACACAGGTAGAGAGAGAGAGAGAGAGAGAGAGAAGAAGAGTGTGCGGTAATAGAGAGATGAGCGAGGGTGTGACCAGAAATCAGATGAGAGACAGAAGACGGAGCCAAAATAGCAAAAAAAAAAAAAAAAAAATAAAAGAAAAAGAAACACATGATGAGATATTTAAGAATATTATATTGGATACATATCATATTGTATAAGCATTGGAGATGAGAGAGAGAGAAATCAAAATAGAAAATGCATGATAAAGATTAAATATAAAAGAATAATACATAATATATATGTATAGAAAGATTAAATGCTACAATGTAAAAGATACAATATCAACAAGGAAGAGTGCTCCAGTCGAAACTGCTCGACTAGGAGATACGCTGAACCCTGAAAAGGAACTGCTATCCCAATCGTTCTGCACTTCTTTTATACAAGCACACAAAAGCACATGCACACATACAATCACACGCACTCATAAGCACACGCTCTGCTAGTTCCGCAGCTATACGGGGCCAGGAGGGCGTGGTATCCAATATCCTTCGTATTGATCAGCTGTATATACATTTTAAATCTCAAGTCTCGAGGTCTAAAAGTATTAAAAGTACGCAGGATAAACCAAATCAATTTGTCGATTATTCTCGATAACAAATAAATCGGGTGAGTTATCGAAAATATATGATAAACTTGTCCTGCGTATGGTATAAAAGAGTATGCATGCAAAATTTCAAGTCTGAAGCTCTTATATCTTCTGAGATATAGGCGTTCATACGGACGGATGGACGAACAGGGCTATATCGACTCAGCTCATCGCCCTAATAAAGAATATATATACTTTCTGGGGTCTGCCAAGCCTCCTTCTGCCTGTTGAAATGTATGTATTTCAACAAATCCATTATACCCTGATTTCCCATTTTCAATGGGCTCAGGGTATAAAAATAAATAATTAATATGCGTATTATATAATTAGTGCAAATACATTTGAAGACTTTATACAGGACTGTCCATATTCGACGGACCATCTGACAGCCCTACACCGTTGCCCATATTAGAAGGACCCATGTGTTTTTTAATCACGATGCTGACAATAATAATAATCATTTGATTTGGTTCAATGGATAGCGCTCACGTTAAATCCATTCGATTTCATAGATACTTCTGCAATAGATCCTTTAGTCATTCTCAACTCGGAAGCAGCTTGAATTCTGCTGCAAGTTGCCAACATGCAACAATGAATGTGCAACATGCAATTAGGTAAAATTGTTGCACTTAAAGTGGACGATTTTAAATATTTTATTTTGCTGTTGTTGTTGTTGCTTTTAATGTGTGTCACTGGCAGCAATAATTTCTAGTTGTTGCAGCGAGCGTTGCGAAAAATAATTCAATTTCTTTTTCTTTTTTTTTTTTTTGCTTTTATGCATTGCATTTAAATAAAAATTAAATTAAATGCACACTTAAAACAACAATTGCAAGAACAATTTGCAATGGCAGCCAGCACGAAACAACAGCAACAAAATACCATTTTGAAGTTGCAAAATGCGTTGCACTCCACTCAAAAGTATGCAACATATATTTTACTGTTTGTTTTTTTCAGCTTTTTTTTTTTTGTTGCCGCCCCCCGTCGAGTGGGGGCGCTCAATTTGAGGTCAAACTGTGTTGCTTGGGGCTGGTCAACAGGAACAGCAACAACAGCGCGTAATAATGGCAGCACACACACACACACACAGTGGCAGCCACACTGCTGCCACATTTATGCACAGGAAGCATTTGTAATCCGCCTCCTGCTCTCGCTCTAGACTACACATGAATTGCCGCCCCCTATGCTCCACTGTGCTGCCCAGCCATTAACTACCTCCTGGCAATAAACATTTAGTGTGCGGATCCATCGTCGCCTGCTGCTGCTGCTCCAGCTGCTGCCGCTCCTGCTGCTGGCCAAGTGTAGCGAAAATGCATTCCAGCCGCACTTCAAATGCTCTTCAATTAGCTCTGGCCTACTGCTCCAGGACAATAGCCTGTATATATTTAAGTCAATTTCGTATTCTATGTTTAGCTTAAAGTTTTGCTCAGTTGAGGGGCCTGAGCTGCAATTTAAGCTCGGTTGAGGTGGGTTAAGCTGATTACGCAGTGCTCGAACTAGAAAAGATATGTCTTTGCTTTGGCTGAGGGGTAATTGACAAGTCACATATGCATTTCTCAGGTTCATTGTTAATCACATTAATAATCTTTATGATATTTCATTCTCCTATTGGCCAACTACTCCCGCTATATCATATGAATTTACGAATTTGAAATACTTTCAGCTATTTTCTATTTATATTATAACATTTTTGTATTATATTTTAGCCTATTCAAAATTTAGGCTCTCGAATTTCTCTCCCTCTCTCTCTCTTTCTCTTTTCCCTCTCCCTTAACTAAACCTAGATACTCCAGCTTTATGAACCGCTGCCATTGAAAACTTTAGTTGTTGTTTTTGTTGTTAATAAAAATTCCTAAAATTGCACAAACAGAGCTCAGGAATGGGCTTAGTTCGTTAAGGTCAAATCCCTCGCTAAAAAAAAAAATAGAAAAAAAAAACAAAACTTAAATTAAAACCCTGTAAAGCCAGAGCGCAAAAAAATAGAAAAGTTTATCTATTTTTTTTTTATACGCTGCAAAACATAAAAGAAAAATGTGTTTTATTTATGTTTTCTATATGTTTTCTGGTCTCTTTTACTGCCCGTGGCACGCCCCGTTGCGTGCGTTTGCACCACTGTGCGGTGGCTGCTTTGGCAGACTGTTTATGGCTTTCGGCTACAACTTAATTTAAATTGTTTAATTCTATTATTGTTGCTAATAAATCACAGGCACAGCTTGCGCTCAGCGCTGGCTGGCTTAGCGTTTGCTAAGCTGCCCTACGCACACACACACACAGGCACATTTATCTTCCACACACACACATATGGAGAGAGAGAGAGAGAGAGAGAAGTGATAGAGCCCGCCTGCTGTTGTCGTTGATTTTGTTGTAAGCGGCTTTCGCACTCATTTAGAGCTCTGCAGCTCACTGTCTCAATGCCTCTCTCTCTCTGTTTTACTATCCCCTTCTCTCTCTTCATATGCATATATAAATTGCGCTGATCTGCCCGACTTAGTCGGTTGGCAAGTTTCTCGTAAATTTGCAGCTAGATTTTGGCTTGATTTGCAAATTTCGATTTGTTGTTGAAGCGAACCAGCATTGCGGGAACTCTGAGTGGGGCATTGTGCATGTGTATTATAGCAGAGTTTTTCGGTAGCCCCAATCGACATTTCTGCCGGGCTTAACAATTGTAAAAAAAAAAGTAGAAGAAAAAAAAATCGAAATAGAAAAAGTTTTTTTTTTTTTTTGGCCCGCATGCAACCGCATGTCAAATGCAGGCCACGCTCAGGGCCATGAGCGTTGGCTCAAGGGGGGCTGCTCTTGACCAGCTGGCGACCGCTTGACATGGCCATAAATAACAAAGCCAAAATGGCGTCCAAAGCACACAAAAATTTGACAAGAGTCGAGCGAGCGAACGGACGAGCGAGCGGGCCAAAATGTGATATGTCAAATGCACTCGCCATCCACGAGTCACAGCCAGCACAAAGCAGAGACAGAGAGAGAGAGAGAGAGAGAGAGAGAGGTAGAGTGTGTGAGAGAGAGAGAGAGAGAGAGTGAGCGAGTGAAAGCAGAACCATTAAAGTTGAAAATGAAATAAATATAAGGATTGCATCCATAAAACTGTCTGAGCTGGCGTCACAAATTCTATAAAAATTGCACTTTGCTGACTAATTTGCACAGAAAGAGTACGAGAGAGAGAGATAGAGAGAGAGAGAGAGGGAGGGTAACTGTTTGGGGAACCGAAACGGAATCGGGAATGTCAGCTTATAAATATGGCTGGCACAAAGGCAATGGCAAAGTTAAATTATCTGTGTAAGCGAAACAACCATATAAATCCATTCAATGAACTGCCGATGCGAGCGCGCTACACAAACATCGTGTCATCCTCGACAATAAATAGAGAAAGAGAGAGCGAGAGAGCGAGAGCGAGAGCGAGACAGCGAGAGCGAGAGCGAGAGAGCGAGAGCGAGTCAAAGTTTCTATATTAAGTTCGAGGAAAAAACTTTGTAGAACTCATTTCGTTCTGCATGCTGTAATGAATTTGGTTTATAGTTCCGCATTTGGAGTTAAACAGATTTACGACTTTCACAATTGAATCTAATTGTAAACGCAAATTTCAAATTCTGCATAAGTTTGCATTAATCGAATTAATCAAATATCGATTGATGAGCGAGAATTCTGTGTATATCTTTATAGAGCTATAAATATTTCAGACAGAAAGAGATAGAGAAAGAGATCGAGTAGTTTATCAAACTATTATTATTATTTGTATTTATTTTTTTCTATACATATACATATATATATATATATATATATATATATATATATATATATATATATATATATATATATTTTTTTTTTTTTTTTTTTTTTTTTCAATATTATAATTTAATATTATTATTATTTTCAATATTATAAATTATTTATACTTCGAAATTTTGCTATTTTTGTTTATTGTAAATTTATTATTTATTTATTATTTATTTATATATTTATTATTTATCCTATTTAGATAATCAACAGTTCCCATATTAAATTGGAAAATATTTAAATAAAAAATATACTTTAATCACACTTGATAGACTTCATTAAATTAAAAATAAAAAGAGGGTTATTTACACGATAATTTACTTTATTTTGATTGCCATTAGAAAGTTAATAAAATCTAAAGTAACTGAAATTCGATCGAGTTTTTGTTTGCTTTATGTGCCGTTGTATGTGCGTGTGTGTGTGTGTGTGTGCCGTGTGGCCGAATGCCTGCCTGCTTGTTAAAGCTCTTGAAATCTGAACAATGTCGGGAAAAATCGAAGTTAATTGCATATTTTTGTGTGTGCGTACTTTTCAAGTGTTTGCTCAGTGTTTCGCTCTCTCTCACACTGCTGCATCCTCTTTCCCTCTCTCTCTCTATCTCTCTCTCTCTGTGCAAACATGTATCGAACTATATAGACACTATATAGCATATAGGTACTCAACTTGACTGTATGTGTGTCTCTCTCTCTCGCTCTCTCTCGCTCTCTCTCGCTCTGTCTTTCTCTCTCTCTCTCTCTGTGTACGGCAACTCGAATCCTTTGTCTTATGAAACGCCACGCAGGCAAAAAAGCGTTGCATACTTGCGGGCGGCAGTTGCAAAAACGGTGTTGCATATGTATGGGAGTACGATGGAAGGGGAGGGTGTGCGGGGTTCAATTGCAGTCGCAGTCGCAGTCGACGCCAGCGTCAGTGTCGCTGCATTTCCGCTTAATGTTGAGCGATAATAAAATGCAAACAACAACAACAACTACTATAACAACAACGACAACAGGGCCAGCGCTGCGCTGCAATGATAATGAAACAAAGGACACGCTCACACACACACACACACACACACATTTGCATTGATTTATGTTTTTTAATTTAAAATTTCCGCATCACTTAACCGTTAAAAATAATAATAACAATAACAGCAACAAGCCCGAAAAACAATAGCAATGCGCTTTGTGCGCACAGCCACGCCCACTCACACACATGCACACATATAAACATATATATATATATATATATATATATTTTTTTATTATATTGGCACAATATGTATGGCAGAGATTTAAATATTGCATTGTGCAGCGAAAAACTTTGAACATGTTTTAATTTCCGCATTACAAGCAG
This sequence comes from Drosophila mayaguana, assembly GCA_037075325.1. Classification (NCBI taxonomy): domain Eukaryota; kingdom Metazoa; phylum Arthropoda; class Insecta; order Diptera; family Drosophilidae; genus Drosophila; species Drosophila mayaguana. Next base: position 1,560,160 of record JBAMCG010000127.1, on the reverse strand, counting down.
CGCTGCCAACCTTAACTCTCCATCAGTACCGCTCTCTCTCTCTCTCTCTCTACCTCACTCAATTGATTGTCTGTCTCACTCACTCATTTCCACTTTTCTCTGCTTCTGTTTGCTTTACAGATTGGGCGGCCACCCACAACAGATGCCACAAAGTATGTCAACTGGCAGCAACACAATCGGCCATGGCGGCATCGATCGCGGCGGCGTCGGCGTCGGCGTCGGCATGCCAATGGGCGCCGGCACAATGCCGGTGGGCGTGGGCGGTCAGGTGGGCGGGCCGCAGGTATCGGTCGGACCGCCGGGCAGCGGAGTCGCCGGACCGCATTGCCAGATAAGCGGCTCACAGCCGCTGGTCATGCCTGGATTCCCGTTGCGTAATTCGCATTCAGCCCATGCACCACACTATTCGCCATATTCACCATCCAGGTAAGCGGACATGTCGCAGTGGGTCACACCGGTGGCTCAACAGCAGCAATGGCGCAGCCGCGCGCACTCTACACGGCTCCATTGGGTGCAGAGCAGGCGGGCAGCTCGCAGCTGTTGTTGATGCACTCTCTGTCCCCTCTCTATATTTATAAATATATATATATATATATCTAACTCTCTCTGCTGAAAAGTTTGATTAGTTACGCAGCTGTTGCATTTCACTTCTTCTGTCTGTCCAGGCTCTTTCTCCAGTCTCTCCAAGCATTTGTCAGTAATTTTTTATATAAGCAGCGCTATAGCCAAAGATCCGCTAGCCTTCGTGCTAGAACTAGAGCAGATTACTCAGAGGTCAGCACCCATAAGTCTAACTGGACCAAATCTTGGCAAGAAATCTCGGTCTGTAATAGCTAAGCCCCATTGCTCTTTCTGCACCTATTCTTGGGTAAGAATACATATATTCTATATACGCTATATTGAAGAGCCTTCAAAATATATTCAACTCATCTCAGTTCAGATTAAGTTGCTTAAAAAGGAAGTTAATTTTACAAGCAGTAACAAAAAATGACCAAGAATCGTGTCAAATTTCTCTTATTTATATATATTTATAAAAATAGCTCATTCAGGGCAGTCCCAGCTCCAAATTCGCATCAGTTGAACTAAGTTTATTTGCTCTATAATCATTATTAGATAAAGTAGCTGCTGCAGCTTCTTGGCATTTGCTCTCAGCTGCAGCTTTACAATTTCTACTAGCTGTAGCGATTCCGGCTCAAGAGGGCTCATTAGGCTTGTTAATTAAACACGAAGAGCTTGGGCAGGCGCTCATCAGTTCGGGATATGGTCTCATGTCTTTTACAGTCTATGCAAACAGAATCTTTGCTACAAGTTTTATGCAATTAACTGGAGGCAGCTGTTGTAGCACGAAGGCCAGTGTCGACTGCAAGTTGTATATCATTTTGCGTTGCTATATTAAAAAAGTTGACAGTTGACAAACCCACTGGCGCATGTGTGTGCGTGTGTGTATACAGTGTGCACACAGTGTGAGTGGGTTTCGTTGGTTTTTGCGGTCCATGTAGCCTGTCAAAGGAATATACCAACTTTTTGCTCAACATGCGTTTGTTCAGCAAATATATAAAGCTGAGTTTACCTTTGAAATGAGCGTTATTAAATAAGCTGCAGTATATCAAAAGCTGTTTCATATCTGCCAAAGGTTCAAAAGCAGCGAATCGAAAATCGCACTTGAGTGATTGAGGGTAGAGTTTGATTGAGGTCTTAGGTATGTAGGGAAGTAGACTGGATTAGAGTTTAAATATATTTCAAGTAATGCGTAATTGATTGATTATGATCAGGAGTAGCGATTAGCTAGGAGGCAAAAGCTGAGTGAATAAATTCCAGAATGTTTTAAAGTGGCGTTTGAAGAGTTTGAGATACATAAAAGTAACAACAGTTTGTAAGAATTGATTATTGTACGCAGCTATGCAGAGTTACGAATATTTCAGTCAGTCTATATAACACTCGAGCAAGGCAGAGTATCAAAATAGCGAATGTTTCATGGAGTTAATGTAAATAGTGATGGATATGCGTTGCAAGTAATTTAGGGAGCTGTCTTTGAAATGATAAGTTTGCACAAGTAACGAGTATTGTTCTCAAAAAGAAGCTTAGAGAGGTTCGAGCCTGAAAGTAGCGAGCGCCATAGATACGATACGATTGTTCCAGCGAGTGGCATAGCCCCAAGTTAGTTCAACAACTCTGACTATATTTGCCATGAATGTAATGAATATTCGAGTGAGTATGAAAGAACATACATTTCTGGAAGCAACAAGTATTCGCCTTGAAATTAAAGAGTGTATTCTAGCACAAAAGAAACGAGTGATTGAAAGCAACGAGTATCTTTGAGTGTTTACCAAGAATTTGACGAGTAAATTTGAGTAACGAATGCCTTGGCGCATTTGCCATGAAGATAATGAACAGTTGAAAGCAACCAGTGCATTCAAGCGAGTAAGAACATCTAGTTGATCCAATATAGCGAGCAACGAGCAGTTCCAGGCAATTAGAGACTCTAAGAAACAATTTGCGTGGCCGGCCACTCGGCCTACTTGTTACACGCGGCACAAGGTGCCCTGTCCCTGCCTCTGCCTCTGCCTCTGCCTCTGCCCCTGCCTCTGTCCCTGCCTCTGCTCCTGCCTCTGCCTCTGCCCCTGCCTCTGTCCCTGCCTCTGCCTCTGCCTCTGTCCCTGCCTCTGCCTCTGCCTCTGTCCCTGCCTCTGCTCCTGCCCTGCCTCTGCTTTGTTTGCTTTTACTTGGTGTCTGTTCGCTGTTTGGCCATTGTTAATTACAAATGCATTGCACAGTTTGTTTAATGTCTGCCTGCCTGCCTGCCCTCTCTCTCATCTCTCCATCTCCCCATCTCTCCACCTCCCCATCTCTCCATCTTGCTGGCTTTCTCAATACTCATTATATTTGGCTTTGTTTTCTTTGCAGGTTTCACATAGATAAACGCTGTCAACACCGATGTTCCTGGAAATGCTTGAGCATCGCCTTAATATTCATATCCGTCGTCCTAACCGCCATGTTGGCATACTTTGCAGGTAAGCTGAGGGCCGGGGTAGCTGCTAAAAGTTACGGATAAGACAGGACATATCCGACATGTTTGGGGATGCTGTCCAATGTGAATACGAATGTTGCTCAATATGAGTGCGTGTGAGTGTGTGTGAGTGTGTGTGAGTGTGGGCAACGCGGCGTTGTCATAATGCCAAACACTCTTGATGAAAAATACACATACCCATGCAAATAGACTGACTGACGCACACACACATGCCCTAATCATATACACATTTTACACACACACACACACACATACACACGCAGAGCAAATACATCAAAATGTTTGCTTTACATTAGCGTTAAATGGTGTTACTTTACACACACACATACACATACACACACACTTACACACATACACACACACACACACATAGACACAGACAGACACACAGCCAAGCCAAGAAACTTTGCGCCTGGCTCGTTGGCAAACACAATAATATACCACACACACACACACACACAAACCCTCTTTGCCTCTCTCTCTCTCTCTCTCTCTCTCTCTCTCTCTCTTTCGCACACACACTCGCTAATAACCGCTGGTTTGTTGATTATGTGAAAAGTTGCATGTGGCAGCTGTTGGTCATCAGCTGCACAATTGACAAGCAATTAGAAACCACAACAACTGACACGCCTACCACGCCCACAAATTATATACATGCCCCACTTGCGCTTAGCTCACGAATGGCTCAAACATTTCTATATAAACGAGAAATATTGAAAATATATATATCATGTAGTTAGACAATTATCGTGATATATCTATATATTTGTATATATATATATATATATACATATATATATATATATATATATATATGCATACACCAAATTATCTATACTATATACAGATAATATTGATGCACCTATATAGAGGCCGAGGCACTCAAAGTGTAACCTATTTATGTTTTGCGTAAGCTGGGCAGGAAACTGATTTTTATGCCTGATTGCAGCTCAAAACTCAGAATCAATTCACTTTGACTTACCATCTAATATCTCTATCATGATCTTTGCTTAAAGGGCTCTCCATATTCGAGTGAGCCATCTGGCAACCCTACAAGGTTGCCCAAATTCGACGGACAAGTTTTATTTTTTTAAATCAATGAAAAATACAATTTTGCAGATGCTGTCGATAATAATCATATTATTTGGTTCAAGTAGACATGTTTACATCACTTTGAATATGATATCTCTCAAATGGCCGCCTTGAGCCTCTACGGCGTATAGTGCCCGTCTCTGTCAAAAGGTTTAGGGCAGCCAGATGGGTCACTCGAATATGGAGAACCCTCTATATCATCTTTATCATTTTGACACTGAGCCAGAAATCATATTCAATGCAAACTTTTCGAAACGTTTCTTCGTCATAGCTGACTAATTTTTGTTCTATCCATATATATTTCTAATCAAATCGTTCACAAGAAATACAACAAACTATCTAAGCTACATATGCAGTGGTATATCTTCCCTAAGTTTGTTCAGTTTGAATTTTCCAACCATTTAGCCAGTTCGAAGCTTCATCAATCTGCGGCAACAGTTTTTGGCTTAAGCTTAATCGAAGCGTTCATCGCGTCCTTACCTGCTGCCAGAGCTAATGGCATTATTCCATTTCATTGTAGCATTTAGCCTGCGTCGCTCTCCCCCAGTTTATGGCCAACGCTAATATTAAATAGATTTTGTGCGTCGAGTTTGTTTATCTTTCAAGTTACTTTCTGCCTACACACGGCGTTTATTTAATTTTTTTTCTGCGTAGGCTAAGGAAGAAATTGGATTAAGGACTTGTCTGCAGGCCACTGCCACTACGCTCACTATCTCGCTCACGCTCACTATCTCACTTTATCTCTTTCCCACTCGCACGCTCACTCTCACTTGTCGCTTTCGCTTTGACTGGCACTTAAAGCTCTCGTTCATTAGCTGACAATGGCAAATTAACAAAATTTTGAAATGCCAACGCTTCGAGGCATGCAATACACACACCTTCATACGCACACGCACACACATACGCGTGCACAGCAAACAAAATGGCGACGTAGCACAAAATGTTGCCTCAACCAAATTGAATGCGGCAGCTGCAAACGCGTTTTTGTTGTTGTTGTTAACAACTTGATAATTAAACACGTTTCGTGTTGTCATTGTTGGTGTTGTTGTTGTTGTTGTTCTTGTTGATGTTTTTGCTGCCACCTTTTAAATTATATTTACAGGTCAATTTGATTTTTTACTGCCAACCTTTTAGCAAACGGAGCAACTTTTTGCTCGGCCACCCAACCCATGCCCCTTGCCCCTCGAATTCCGTTTCACTCTGCTTCTGCGGGACTCCTAAGTCTGGCTAAACTGTTGTTGCTGCCGCTGCTGCTGCTGCTGCTGCTGCTGCTGCTGGGCAACGCTCCACAAAACTTTGCACATTAAAATATGTAAATTTTAATTTGAAACAAAAGGGTTGACGTGTCGCTACCCTACCTCAAGACCAGCTCCAGCTCCTGCTACAGCTCCTGCTACGTCCGCCCACCCACGCCGCCCGCCTTTACACGCGACGCCTTTGTGCCTTGGCGTTTTATCTAGTGTTGCAAAACTTTTTGTTTCTTTTCTCTTCGTTTCTTTTTTATTTATTTCTATCTTTCTTATATATATACATATATATATATGTATATTATATATATATATATATATATATATATATATATATATATATATATATTATTTACTTTTTTCACTGCTGCCAGCTCGCTTGATAAATTTTCCTGCCGCACACGCAATTAATTTATGCGCTCCGAAATATTTCTCGTCTGCTTAAAATCAGCCAGCCAGCTGGCAAATGGGCGTGGCACACTTGATTTCATGCTATACCAAACGGCATTTGGCTTTAATGCCAACGATTTGAATATCTATTCAAGAATTCAGTGGAATGTTTTGTAAGATAAAGATATGTCTATATACGATATTTTCGTATAAGAAATATTTATAAATCGATTTGCTGCTATCTAAGCAACTTCATCTAAACAGAAGTAAAATTTATATAAATTATACAAAATAATTATAATAATAATAATAATAATAATAATAATAATAATAATAATAATAATAATAATAATAATAATAATAATAATAATAATAATAATAATAATAATAATAATAATAATAATAATAATAATAATAATAATAATAATGATAATAATAATAATAAATAATAATAATAATTAACTGTCATCATAAGCTGCCCAAAAACTATCGGTTCAATATATCGCAATGACGATGAAATTCAATCTTTGCTGAAGTTTAAGCTCCGACTAAGCCCAGTCAAGGCAAATATTTATTGCGTTATATAAGAATCGAATCGTATTGAGCTCTGAAATTCTGACTGCCTATACTACCTGCTCAGCTTAGTGCATGGGCGTGGCAGCTATTTGACTTGAAGCGTGCTGCGTTTAATTTATTATCTACGCTCTTAGCCGCCGCCGCAGCAGCGGCAGTAGCTAAGGCAGCAGCTGCTGGTTCAGAGAGTCACAGGCTCTGATTTACAACAACAACAACAGCCACGTGCTGCTACAAAAGTTACGGCTGCCTGGCCTGGCTGGTGGCCCACTCCACAACGCCCCCCGTGCCTCCTGTTGCTGTTGCTGCGGTGTCACAACGTTGCAAGTGAACGAAAACAAATTTACAACAAACCACGAGAAAAATGTGTGATGCCACTTGGCTGGCTGGGTGACTCGGTGGCACGGTGGCTCGGTTTGGCTGCAAAGCAACCCCAGTCATATCCCCTACCTGTTTGGTCTTATGGGCAGGCACTTTACTTTGGCGCACAAAATGAATTTAAGTTGAAAAGTTGTGAACATTTTGTGGGTAGACGACGGCAGGCGGCATCATATGGCAATGGGAGTTTGGCAATAGGATCTGGTAAGGGACTTGGCCCAAAAGCTGCGTGTGGATTTCACTGATTTAATTGTTTGCCAGCCTGGGGTGCCGGCTGCCCAAATGCGGGGATGCCGGGGCGCCGGGGTGCGCGGAAGCGAGTGAGTAGATCTGCTTGAAATTTATCTTTTAAAAATAATGTATTAATTTGTGTGGCTACCCTCGCATGCATGGCGTGGCTAGGCATGTGTATGTGTGTGTGTGTGTGTGTGTGTGTGTGTGTGTGTGTGTGTGTGTGTGTATGTGTGTGTGTTTGGGAGTTAGGTGGGACTATCCATAAACTCATTTGTGTAAAAAGCTTTTTGTGTTGTGTGTTTGGCTGTCGGCTTCGCTGTGCTGCGGTAAATGAATTTACGCTTCGCCGAAATCTATGTGTGTGTGTGTGAATGTATGTGTGTGTGGGTGAGTGTGAGTCGTTTTATGGTTGAATAGTTTTAAAGCTGCGGGGTTAAGATGAAGGCAACAGCAACAGCAGCAGCAGCAGCAGCAGCAGGAGATGAAAACAGCCCGACTGCGCTTTAGCTTTTAATAGTGGCTAATATTTTTGCAGCTGCTGTTGCGCTCACACAGTTGAGCTGCCTGCCTGCCTGCCTTCCCATGTGTGTGTGTGTGTGTGTGCGACGTCTGTTTGCGCAATCATTTTCTATTAATTAAGCGCAAGAGGGTTTAATAAAATTAGCAAACACTTGCGGGCGGGCCAGCTGCGACGTTGCCTGTGCGCTTGTATGTGTGTGTGAGTTAGCAGACATTTAAAAATATACAAACAGATACGCACCAACACACACACACATACGCACATCATTGTCAGTTAATTAACAAGCGCAAACATACTAGCTGAGACGAGGCTTCGCTTTGTTTGTTTGCTTCCTGTGAGTGCGTGTGTATGTGTGCGCGTGAGTGCGTGTGTGTGTAGGTCTTTAATTTGATTTGCAATTTGTTAACCAACCTGCCCAGCAGCCATCACCCGCTTTCACATAACCCAAACAGCACGCTCAAAAGCGCCAAACTTTTGCTACGATATTTGATAAGCTGCGCAACGAAGTGTTGCCTACTTTCATGGGCAATGCGTGGAGCACAAAAATATTGCCTACTTTTGGGCGCAGTTTTCTAATGAACTGCGAACATGAGCGTATGCATGTTGCCTAGCCCAAGTGGCAATGGAACACACACACATACACACACACACACACAGAGGCAGCTATGGGCAGCTGCCAAAAGGTGTTGCCTACGTTTCAGGGCAAACATGCTACGCGCTGCACATGCAGCAAACAAAAAATGTTGTAAGCGTGTGCTATGGTCAACAGGCCAGAGGAGGCGCGGATCAGAGAGCATAGTGAGTGACGCAAACACACACACGCACATACACAAAGCTGAAAATTCAAATTTGCAGTCAACATTTGCGCATTAGCTTTGAATGCAAAATTTTGGAACAAGTTTCCGTGCTTCTTTTCTTATACCCTAAAATGGGAAATCTGGGTATAATGGGTTTGTGGAAATGTATGTAACAAGCAGAAAAAGGCGTGGCAGAACCCATAAAGTATAAACAGCGTTCTCCGTACAAGCTCAAGGTACGAATTTGTGAGATATCAGCCTGTATATTCTTAATTAGGGCGTCGAGCTGAGTCAATCTAGCCCTATCCGTCTGTTCCTATGTATGAACGCGTCGATCTCAGCAGATATGAGAGCTACAGACTTGAAATTTTGTTTAATATGTGCGTATATATACCGCACATATCGAGTTTGTCTCCAAAAATCCTTGGTAATTCCCAATTTTCGATCCTTTACAAGTTTGACACTGGGCAGTTCCCCCTCGCTCTCGCTCCCCCCTCTCCATGTGTGTTCGTGCAAATGACTGTCATAATTTGCTAGCCAATATATATGCGATATATCTGTCATATCTATACGATAATCGACCGCAACGTCAACAAGACAACAACGTGATATGTGGAACAACCGCAGCAACAACAACTGCAGCAAACATGCAAGCTGTCCATGAAGTTGTTGCTGTTGTGTGCACAAAATGTTTGAGCAGGCCACGGCTCGAATTCCCACTGATGCGCCAGTTTCTATCATAACAGCAACGGCAGCAACAACCGCATCAGCGATAAGTGCAGCAACTGCAACAGATGCGACAGCAACAACAATGATACTGGCTGACAGCAGGGCAGGAACGAGCGGCAATCAGGACATTTAACATGTTTGACTGGCAGTTAAAAGGGGTAACAGGATGACGCTGCGGATGCGGATGCGGGTGCGGATGCGCATTGCAGTAGTTATCGGAAATAGGTTAATCGATTTTTAAGCGCATAAACTATCGGAAACTCATTCGATATGCACTGTTTCACACAAATTGTGCGCAAAGCCTTGCCCCACATTGTGGCAAAATGCTTCGACTATAGCAAAACTCGAGCTCCCCCCATTTGGCTTAGCTCGCCTGTCATTTGCAGCTGAGCTTGGCCATTCATTGAACATTTTTACGGATGCGGCTAGCCCAGTTGTGCAACATTCTAATTTGTTGGCAAATACTTGCAAGCATTTAGTTCTGGCATTCACAATGGCCATTCGCTTTGAGCTTCTCTGCGGCTAGCCGGCAACTTGTGCACCGTCTGTCAATTGGGTTTGACAAGAACACACGCCGAAACTCAAATGCAGCTGAATTGTGTTTTGTTTTCTTCCTTTTTATACCCTGAGCGCATTGAAAATGGGAAATCTGGGTATAATGGTTTCGTTAAAATGTATGTAACAGGCAGAAGGACGCGTGGCAGAACCCATAAAATGTATATATTCTTGATCAGGGCGACAGGCTGAGTCGACTTAGCCCAGTCCGTCCCTCTGTTCGTCTGTTCGTATGTTCGTATGTTCGAACGCGTCAATCTCAGAAGATATAAGAGCTCCAGACTTAAAATTTCTTTTAAAATGTCCTTATATATAGCGTGTATATCCAGTTTATTTCCAAAAACCGATATCTCATGCTGTTACTTTTTATCGAGCAAAATCGATAAATTGATTTGGTTTATTCAGCGTAATTTTAATACTTTTAGACCTGGAGTTTTCGGATTTACTGATAAATTCTCATGGTATTGCCAACAAAGCAATCCGAGTGCAGTCGCTGTTAACTGCGCAGTTCCTTGTACGGTTTAGGGTATCTCGTAGTCGAGCAGTCTTGACTAGAGCACTCTTACTTGTTTTTTTTTTTTTTTCTGCTCTGCTATTAAGAGCTCTTGATTCAATTGCAGCCTGGGTAAGTTTCACTTTGCCTTTTGCCACAAATATGGCATTCATTGTGATTTTCCAGAAATATTTTCTCTTGAGTTTCGCCTTAAGCTCTGTTGCGAAGGGCTTCACTGTACTCAATTAGCCACTCGATTTGGTTTGCTCACTTTTTTTCTTGTCTCTCTCTCTTTCTCTCTCTTACTTGGTCTGAGCACTACTTCCTTTCTCTGGGACACTGTGGTTTTTGCTGGCATCTCTTAGCAATGCCCGAAACAAATCTTATGCATGCATGCAGGCAATTGACTGGCATTGCCTTTACCTAACCGCAACAAAGAACATAAATTAGTCAAGCACAAACTTGAGAAGTGACTAGCTAAGAGCTGCAAATGAAATCCATCTGCTAACCATTTGCAATAAATTAGAATTGCTCGAAAGAGTTGAGAGAGCAGAGGGGACGCTGAACAATGAGAGTAAGCAGTGGAAAGTGAATAGGGGATGTGGAAGAGTGGAGGGTAGAGAATAGAGAGTGGGGAGACGATAGTAGAGAGAATGAAAGTAGAGTATAGAATGAAAATGTGAGGAAAGTAGAAAGTAGAAGATATGGAGTGGAGAGTGCGGAGTGGATAGTGGATGGTGGATAGTGGATAGTGGATAGTGGATAGTGGATAGTGGATAGTGGATAGTGGATAGTGGATAGTGGATAGTGGATAGTGGATAGTGGATAGTAGATAGTGGATAGTGGATAGTGGATAGTGGATAGTGGATAGTGGATAGTGGATAGTGGATAGTGGATAGTGGATAGTGGATAGTGGATAGTGGATAGTGGATAGTGGATAGTGGATAGTGGATAGTGGATAGTGGATAGTGGATAGTGGATAGTGGATAGTGGATAGTGGATAGTGGATAGTGGATAGTGGATAGTGGATAGTGGCTAGTGGATAGTGGATAGTGGATAGTGGATAGTGGATAGTGGCTAGTGGATAGTGGATAGTGGATAGTGGATAGTGGATAGTGGATAGTGGATAGTGGATAGTGGATAGTGGATAGTGGATAGTGGATAGTGGATAGTGGATAGTGGATAGTGGATAGTGGATAGTGGATAGTGGATAGTGGATAGTGGATAGTGGCTAGTGGATAGTGGATAGTGGATAGTGGATAGTGGATAGTGGATAGTGGATAGTGGATAGTGGATAGTGGATAGTGGATAGTGGATAGTGGATAGTGGATAGTGGATAGTGGATAGTGGATAGTGGATAGTGGATAGTGGATAGTGGATAGTGGATAGTGGATAGTGGATAGTGGATAGTGGATAGTGGATAGTGGATAGTGGATAGTGGCTAGTGGATAGTGGATAGTGGATAGTGGATAGTGGATAGTGGATAGTGGATAGTGGATAGTGGATAGTGGATAGTGGATAGTGGATAGTGGATAGTGGATAGTGGATAGTGGATAGTGGATAGTGGATAGTGGATAGTGGATAGGATAGTGCATAGTGCATAGTGGATAGGATAATGGATAGTGGATAGTGCATTATGGATAGCTGATAGGATATTGGGTAGTGGATTGTGTATGCTGGAGCAGTAGATAATAAATACTGGATAACAGACAGTGGATAATCGACAATAGAGAATATTCAGTAGATAGAGGAGTGGAGAGGTATAAGAGAGTGGATAATATAGTTAAGAGTGCATAGCAGAGAGTGGAATATGAATATGTAATAATGGATAGTGTGAATAGAGAAGAGAATGGAGAGAGGGTAGAGTAGAGGGCGTGAAAAGTCTACGCAATATTTCTATTTCCAATTACACTTAAAGTTTCAAGTGAAGCCAGAGTTTCTTAAATCGTTTCATTGTCTACTACTCCGCTAACGATACGGCTAACAGAGCTTCAGCTAAGAAATGGCCGCACTTCAAGTGCATGTCGTTTGTTGGCAAACCGTTTGCACCATTAAAACTTGTGCCAATTGCCAAAAGAGAAAAAGAATTTTCCGAAGAAAATTTCAATTAAAATGACGCAACACGACATTTGCCACTGACAGCCAGCACTAGAAGCAGCAACAGCAGCAGCAACAGCAACAACAGCTGCAACTATTACAGGGCGTGACCTCTAACCCGCTCTCACCTTCTCTCTGAACGCCGGTTCTCACTCGGGCATGTCCAGCTGGCGCCTTAACGTGTCGCTGGGGGGAGGTAAAGGTGTGCGCTTGTCGTTTAAATAAATTATTTTTCTTCAAGGAAGTGCAATTAAGAAAATGCTTCATAAATTTTTGTAACTTTGTCCAGGACATGGCCAACTTTTGCAACCCTTTTCAACCCGTTGCCCCCGCTCCACGGCCTTCCCCTGTCTAAAACTCCAAGTCCAGCTCCAGCTCTGCAACTTTCAACTCCCATTCGCTGCCTCGCTCTCATTAGCCTGAAGAGCCACTTGCTGGCATTAGAGCACGTAGATTCAATTAGTTGATCTTAACGGCTCGCATTTCCGGTTCCGCTTATTGCGTGTGCCCAAAATGGTGGAAAGTGGCAGGGGCAGAGATTAAAATAAAAAATTAACTAATCGAATACACACACCCTTTCTGTGTGGGCTCAACTGATGGCTAAATATAAATAACGGTTTTAAAAGGAGTGCCCAGCCCGGTCCTGTTCTGCTCTGTCCTGTTCTGCTCTGTCGTGTGTCCAGTATCTGTGCTCAGTCCTGCCAAATTGAGTCGTTGTGAATTTAACCGCTACCCCCCCTACACACACACACACCCGCACACACATAAATTTATCGACTTTTTCTAGAACCCCCACCGCCCCCTCGCTCTCCGCTCGCCGCTCGCTAAGTAAATATCCTTGGGCGCACAGCTTGATAGGGTTGCTTATTTCATTGTATGTGATGTGCTTCCTATGGCTTCGCCACAAATTGTAATCAAATTTAATTGGTCCTGTGTCACAACCCCCGGTACCCCGGCCTCCCCCCGCCCTGGAAACTTGTGTGGCTACCGAGAAAGGCGCGGAAAAACTGTGCCAAGCTGTTTTTCTTTGGCCCATCCAGCCCCAACTTCGAGCATTTGTTTGTCTCTTGTGCTGCGCGTGTCCTTTGGCAGCAGGCTCCAGTTCCAGTTTTAGTTATCGTTCCCTTTCCCTCTTTCGCTCGCCCCCGTTCCAGTTGGTTGACCAGTTGCGAGCCACTTAAATGAAATGCTTGTTAACTTAATAGAACTACATCCTGCCTCAAATTCGTAGCACTCCAGCTACCCCTTCCATTCCATTACGGGCTCTTTATTTATTAATGATGGGCTTTACTTTAGACACATATACTATATATACGAATATATATATATATATATATATATAGATATATATATATATATGTATCTGTGCCTGTCTGTCTGTGTGCCTTTCTGTTTGTTCTCCGTGCTCATTATGTTATATTTGAGGGGCTGGCACATCGAATCAAATATTCAAGAACTTAAATACTTAGCGCTGCCAGCGAAATTAGTAAAGTATTTCTGTCTCCACTTCGTTTTTTCTTTTCTTTTTTTTTTTTTTTTTGTTGTTGTTGTTCTTTTCCAAGAGAAGTCTAAGAAGTTTTTAATGAATTGTTTGGCCTAATGAAGGTTTCGCGCTTATCCATTACACTTCATCAATTGTGTTGGCATGGTTTCAACACTTATTAATAATAAAAAAAAAGAGAACAATGAATCATTAGCAAAGTTTCGTATGTCTCAAATTAACGATAACAATCGATACGAAATGTTATCAAGTTTCCACTCTATTTTTAGACCCAGTACGAATATCCTTAGACCTTATGCCATTTATAATTCACTTGCATTAACCTTGACTTGGCACCGGCAAGCGAATCCTTGAAATTTGCTCTTTGCTGATTGAAGTACATCGAAGTCTCAGGCATTAGCTGAACTAATCTATTAAGTGCTGCAGAGATTCCGATTCAAAATGCTTTAAATAATGAAGGAGCCGAAGGCAGGCAGCTAACTCTACTCATCAATCAATCAATCAAGCAATCAACTTTGATAATTAAAATGTCTTTCAGTCGGTGTTTTCTTTTTCTTTTTTTTTTTTTTTTTTTTTTTTGGATGAGTGTAGGCTTCTTATAAATATTTATAGAACATGTGTCTGTGACTGCCTATGTGTGTGTGTGTGTGTGTGTGTGTATGTGTGCTTGGCTTAAATTAAAAGCTCAACAGCCAAATTGAAGCACGTTCGTTGACGTTAATTTGTCGTGCCTCACATGAGTAATTGCGTAGGTATATGCATGTGTGCCTATATGAGTGTGTAAATGTGTGGGTGTGTATGTGTGTGTGTGTAGGTCCTTTTGTCTGCATCACTGTGCCAAGACATCGGCCATAGACAACGTCAACGCAACGACAACGACAACGACAGCGACAGCGACAGCGACATCATTAGGTCGCATTAGTTTACATGTCGAGCAGTCGACATTACCATGCTCCATTTCCCATTTCCCATTTCGCGTTTCCCATTTTCTATTCGTGATTCCATCTGCTTTACTCCCACTTCATTTCTCTCATTTGCTGTCTCTGTCTCTCGCTCTGTCTCTTTCCAATGTTTAATTGCATTGCTGAGCATGAAAAGAAGAAAAACGACGATTTTTTTTCGTTTTTGTTCTGATTGATTGGTATATAATTGTTTGACTGATCGGCATTCCGTTGCTAACTGATTCGAAGTGCTTTTAATGCTCCCCAAAATCAATGCTAACAAATTGCAACAGGCTTATGCTAATGGGAGCAAATCGAAGTAATATGTGATTATGTTTGTGCGATTGAGCATGATTGACTGGATGCTTGATGGAACTGTTTTTGCTAAGAAAACTTAGACTTTAGATTGTAAATGCTATATCTAGTCGATAGCCCAGATCCCAGATACTATATATTAGATGATAGTTCACAGATCCTAGAACATATATCATAGATCCTAGATTTTAGACAATGGATCAGAGATCCTAGTTCATATTAGATTTCCCAGATCATAGCTCCTAGATTCAAGACTCCAGGTCTTATATTATATTTCATAGATCCTAAATTGGGGTTGATTGATTATGACTGATTATGGTCAATAAATATCACTGATTGAAGTGTGTACAAAATGCGCTTCAATCAAGATGTAAGGCTGGTACTAAAGAGCCTGCGGCAAACATTTATGGCTTGCATCATGCAACATGGCCCCGATAAATGCGTGCGGCACAGCTGGCGCCGCAGCCAGAGAACATAAATTTCATGTGTTATCGATAAACGATAGCCGTCATCCATTGGCCATCGGCCATCGGCCATCGGCCATCGATGGCTGGCAAAATGCAAACGTGTTAACAACGCGCATTTTACTGTTCGCATGAAAGAGTTAGCTGCTGTGCATGTGTGTGGGCGTGTGCGAGCGAGAAGGCAATAGAATTGATTTATGGCCGAGTGCATATTAATATGGCGTTAAAATATGATGCCAAAAATTTATGTGTGTGTGAAAAAAAAAAATAAGACCGAAACGAAAATGGCAGCGCCTGCAGCATACAGCAGCTGCTGGAACCACTGAGCCACAAGGACAGCACCACACTAAACATTATTGCCAGCGGCGGCTGCTGCTGCTGGAGCTGCTGGGGCGCTGCGGCAACTGCTGCTCGCCCAAAGGAGCATCAGATTTATGGCGTTAAATTTAGCAGTCATGCGATTTATGGGGCCGGGTCGCACATTTGCGTTTGCAGCTAGCAAATCGCAGCCAAAAACCACAAAACGACTAACCACTCACTCACTCTCTCTCTCTCTCTCTCTCTCTTTCTTTGTCTTTCTCATTCTCTTCCTCGATGCTTGGCGTTGCCCGCGTCACGCAGCAGTCAGTTCGATGAAACCGAACATGGACAGCTCGAATTGTATACTAGTCCAAGATGTCAAATCGCAGCCGCACGATCTGCGCGGCGGCTCTGGCGGCAAAGGTGGCGACAACAAGGCGCAGGCGGGCGGCGGCGGCGCTACCGCTTATCCCACGGAGGAATCGATACAGACCAGCACCTCGGATCATGCAGGCAACAATGGCGGAGCAGCGGCCGGAGCTGGCGGCGCCACGGGCATACAGCAGCAACTGTTGCTGCAACAGCAGCAGCCGCACGCCATCAATCAGCCACTGACGCCGTTGGACGCGACCAATACACAGCTGCAGGATCAACTGACTTATGGCGGTGCAGCCGGCGGACTGGGTCAGCAGCAGCACAATCTGCTGCTGCAGCAGGCGGGCCATCATCATCCAGCATTGCAGCAGCAGCAGGGCGTCGGCTTGAGCGGCGGACAGTGGCCCCAGGTCGTTGAGCTGAAGGACTTCAATGAGCTATACCATGCCAATATACCGGCCTATCAATTCTGGACACTCGAGTTTCGCAACAAGCATCCGGCATTCATTCGTTTCAACTTCACGCTGCCCTGGGGCGCTCACTTTGCTGTCTATTCGCGGCGCAATGTGGCTCCGTCGGTGACACAGCACGATTTTGTGGAGTTCATCAAGGGCGGACGACTCGATAGCCATTTGCGACATCGCCGCGATGCCGGCAACGTGACCCACAATGCCAAGGATCTGGGACTGATTGCAGTTTATGAGAAGGAAAAGGAGAAGGAAATGGAAAAGCAGCAATTGCAACTGCGACGTCGTCGACGCAACAACAGCTCCGAGGAGGATTTGGACCAGGAACAGGACCAGGAACAGGAACAGGATCGTGCCGAGGAAGACTTAAACGATAGCAGCGATGAATCACGCGCTAGCCTAGATTCGGCCGAATATTTTGAGGGCAAGACGGTCACCGCGGCACATGCACTAAACAAGCGCTCCGCCGCTGATGGTGGTGCTGGTGGCTTGCCCGCTCTTGATATGGACGCCATGACCGTGAATGTCTCGCTGTTGCAATATCTGGACACTGGATTGTGGTTCATATCCGTTTACAATGATGAGCTCGTCGCCCACTCCGTATCGCTGCTCGCCGAGGAGGCCGAGGGTGTTAGCACCACCTGTCCGAATGATTGTTCGGGACGCGGCAGCTGTTATCTGGGCAAGTGCGATTGCATCGATGGCTACCAGGGCGTGGACTGCTCCAAAAGTGAGTACAACTGGCCATCTACCAACATCCTACCCCATCCCATCGTCCCACCTTCCCGCCCATGACCCATGTCCACTCTGCAGCTGCAATTTAAATTAAAAACTTACACCAAAGTTGAGCTGTCAACATCACCTGCTTCTGTTTGTTTTGGCACCCCAGCCAGACCCACCGACAGCTGAAGCCCAAATCCACTCGCAATGCGACCCTCAGCTACTACTCTCTGCCCGTTTGCTTCGCACGCACAGTGGTGCGTAGTGCCAGGTCTATACTTGAAAGAACTTATCGATACATAATTCGATAACACTTTTATCGATTGCTTTTGCTAGCCAAACTGCACAACAATGAGTAGAGATAAGCGATAACATTTGATAAGTAGAAAACAGTTGTTCTCGATTCTAGAACAGTTGATATCGATAACATTTTATGTGACAAGCACAGTTGATTTCAATAACATTTGCAATTGAAGAATATAATGTTTCAAATTATCTCCAATACAAGCTTGCGATAAATATAGCGATAACATAGATTAACGATTATACTAGTAGACACCATCACTATTACATAAGAAGAACTGGTGATAATCATCTATTTACAGTAAAGATTTCTGATTACAATTCTATAAATAAATCAATAAATCTACAAATTGAGTATAGTATCAATTGATGTTATCGATAACTTTTCTCATACATGACCTTGAATAGAAACAGCTAGCAGCAAAGCTCGTGAAGTTCAGAGCTAACATCAATATACAAAATTTAATGTGCTTTCATTGTTATCGATAAGCGATAGCTCCCATTAGAAACTTTGCTTGAGCATATCGATTGTGCTCATATGCCACGATTTTGATTCATATATAAAAATAATAATGTATGCAAATAATATCTTCTGCACTTCAACAACAAATTGGAGGTCGATAAATCGATATACGGCTCAAACGTGCCGCAGTAGTCAAATTCATTTCAATTTATTGCCTTTGTGCCTTTGCCTTTTTAATATCAAATTAAAATTTCAATTGAATTTTGTTGGCTTTCTGCTGCCTGTTTTGTTTTCGCTTTGTTTTTCTTTTTATTGTTTTTGCACCACTGTGCCGTAAAGTATTTTTATTATTTATTTACAGTGCGCAGTGCTTCCCCTGCTCTCACTCTCTCTCTCCTCTCTATGTCGTTTTATTTTTTCGTTTTGCCTTTGGCTGACACTTTTCAATACCAATTTTCGTTTTACTTCAGTTTGTCGCTCCCTCTCCCTCTCTCTCTCTCTCTGTCTGTCTCTCTTTAATATTTGTCCATTTTGACTCTTTGCAGGCGTTTGTCCGGTGCTCTGCTCGGCACATGGCCACTATGGCGGCGGCGTCTGCCACTGCGAGGACGGCTGGAAGGGCGCCGAGTGCGACATACCCGTGGGCGAGTGCGAGGTGCCCAATTGCTCCAGCCATGGCCGCTGCATCGAGGGCGAGTGCCACTGTGAGCGCGGCTGGAAGGGACCCTACTGCGATCAACGTAAGTGTCAAGGCAAAAACAAAAACCAGCCACTCTCTATCTGTATATATATATATATATGTGTGTGTGTGTGTGTGTTAGAATGTCTATGTATGTGTGTGTGCTGCTGCTGCTGCTGCTGACTTGGCATAAAAATGCTAAAATTATTTATTTGCCTTGTTTGCAATTTTCGGGAACTGTTTTCGGTCCCAGGCCTTTTCGCCCAAATGTTGACTTTGGGCTCCGATAAGGCAGCAGTTGCCACTATTTTTCGGTGGGCGGGGCGGGGCGGGGCGGCAACAGCAGCAGTAGGGGCGTGTCTTGGTGACGCCAAAATATTTCAGTTATTATGCCGCCCCAACGTTTAGCTCGTGTGCTGGATGTGTTTTTATTTTATTTATTTTTTGTCTTTTCTTTTGCTTTTTGTGCTCTTTCACTTGCGACAAGGGCAACCGGGCGACGTTGCATACTTTTTGGGGCGCGAGGGGAGAGGAGGGGCTGCAGGGTCAAGGGCCTCTGGCTGCGTCAATTAAAGCACTTGACTCTCACTTGGCTGTTTAACGCTCGCTTCAGCAGCTGCTGCTGCTGCCCCAAACAAACTGACAAAGTAACAAAAAAAAACGACGAAAAAATTGGAAGTGCATAAAATATGCAGCACACACTTACAAACACACCCACACACAGAGAGAGAGAGAGAGAGAGAGAGAGAGAGAGAGAGGCGCAACAAACATGTGTATGTACTACGGGCTGGTTGAATGCTTCTACATGTGATAGCTTGTTGCCCACTCCATGCTGAGTGTGTGTGTGTGTGTGGACTGGACCCTTGGCATACAAAACAAGCGAACAACAAACAGAATAAACAACAACAACAACAGCAGCAGTAACAGCAACAACGACTACAAAGCAAACATAAAACGTATAGAATCGAATTTATATGTCGAAAGCATATTTCACATACGAAACGTTCAACAAGCCAAGACCTAGAAGTTAAGGAAGAAGAAGAAGAATAAGAAGTAATACCAAAAAAGTGTGTAGAAAAAGCAGAGGCAGCCGAGCCAGGCCACAGAAGTGGGGCACAGCAAAAAGGTAGAAAGAGAGAAGGTATTAGCAAAATTATAGAGTATCTGACGCTGAGTTGTTTAGCTGTAGAGAAAGAACTTAAGCTCGAAGAACTTGAAAGTGAAATATCTGAAAGACTAAAGAAATTAGAGAGTTATAATAGATAGATGGATAGATAGGTAGATAGCAAGATTGAAATGTAGGAAGATAGAAATATAGAAATATAGATAGAAAAATTTGAAGCTATAAAGAATGTCGATAAGAAAAAAAAGAAAATACAAAAAATCAAATGTGAATATATGACGGTTAATTACAATATAATGAAAGTGACTTGATTAATATTCAATTTTTATAGTTTATTTCCAACATCAAACTCGAATAAATTAATTACAATAAAAAAGTATATATGGTAGATATATATATATATTAGCTACATATATTGAAAATATGAAATGATATAAAATAACAAAAATTGAACAACATTTTAAACCTATTAAATTGATCTGATCTGCTAATGAACACTTTGCTAAAGCTTAGATCTGTTAATACAAAAACTTAGTTTTTTATAGTAAATCGTTTTCGCTAAGATTTGTAGATATTAATACATACATATATGTACATATATGTATATTAATTGCTGTGAATATATCACTTAACTGTCTTGGAATATTTGTAATAAAGTCAACCATTGATATCTTGGTTCATTAGCAGATTCAAAATGTGCCCAAATTGATAGACATATATAAAAATCACTATATATCACTCTATATATCGAGCTATAGATAGCTATTGAATGATTAAAGAAAAACAAGTAAAAATTCCACAAGAAAACTAAAGAACTTTGTGTTAGAGCATTGCAAAGCTTGAAGCAGGCAAAGAAATGTAGGGAAGACGCTGACGACTGCAGAGGCAGAGGGCAGAAAGAGCAAGGCAGAGAATGGGGGCGAGCAAAGAGAGAGAGAGAGAGAGAGAGAGAGAGAGAGAGAGAGAGCGAGAGCAAAACAAAATTGCAACAACTGCGCAAAATTACCAAGTTGAACTAAACTGGAATTTCATTTTAATGACCACTTTCGTACGTGTCCAACATACTAATCATGTCATGTGTGCCATTGTGTGTGTGTGTGTGTGTGTGACTTGACCCCGAAATTGGTGTGTGCCAAGTGTGTATGTGTGTGTGTGCGGGCGGCTAACGGGCTAGCGGCATGTATTGCCAGCGGTTCGTGACGGGCTTTTGTTTTGCCAAGACTGTTACGAGATAAGCCCTCCCACACACACACACACACACACGCATACACACGGTCCTGTGAGCCATTGGGTGTATCTGTGCACATATTGTATGTTACTTTTATATGTATATATGTATATGTATTGATGTTTGTACGTATTTATGTATTTGTATATGCTTTGCGACTAACAAAACCCCATTTTGTATTCTTCTCTCTTTCGCATCCGAACGTCCCAACCAACCAACAACAACAACAACAACAACAACAATAACAACAACAACAACAACAACAACAACAACAACAACGATAACAACAACAAACTGAAATTCGTCCCGCCGGCTGCTGCTCCGCTCCTCCGACATCGTGGCGTGCACTTTGGAATCGTGCAGATGATTGCCTTGATCCATTGTGCTCCGGCCATGGCACCTGCGTGGCCGGCCAGTGCTACTGCAAGGCCGGCTGGCAGGGCGAGGACTGCGGCACCATTGATCAGCAGGTGTATCAATGCCTGCCCGGCTGCTCTGAGCATGGCACCTACGACCTGGAGACGGGACAATGCGTCTGCGAGCGCCACTGGACGGGACCAGATTGTTCGCAAGGTGAGTGCAGCATATGAGGGGCACCTGGCACACCCACACACCCACACCCACACACACACCTCATACAAATAACCGGAATAACAATTGCACTCTGTGTTTTTTTTCTGTATATGTGTGTGTGTGTGTGTTATTTGTATATTGTTTGCGGGTGTTACGTGTGTGTGCCATTTGTTATTTTTCCTCTTATTCTTCTTCTTTTTTTTTTACTTTGCGTTTTTGTTTTGTTTCGCTTGTTGTTTTCCGGTGTCGTTCCGAACAACAAGCTGCTTACAAATGATTCTTCAGTTCGAGCATTGAATTCAAATGAGACGAGCTGAGAAGTGTTTGAGGCGGACAACGGGAGGGCGGGGCAGGAGCTTGGCCAGATTTTACTTTAATTTTCATAGTTTTTATAAAAAGGGGCAACATGAAATGAAAATGGGAAAGGAAAGCGATGCTAAATAAAGTTTCAAAATTGATTTTGATTTCGTTACTACAAGAAGAAGAAGAAGAAGATCTAAATCGAAATATCTTTATCGAAAGCTAAACAATGGAAACTTAAAGTGTTAAGTGTCATAGCACTAAAATGAATACAAGTTTGTGCGAATCCTTAGTCACTTTTGGTAGGAACTCAATTGGGTATATCCCTTCAGCTACTGCTCGTTCAGATTTGATATACAGTCGCACGCTTGAGTGAAATGCACTGCTAGACAGCTGCAGTGTCAAGCAACTCCTATGAAAAGCTGCAAAAGCTGCAGTTGGGCATAACCCGCTAAGTAATGCTCGTTCGTAGTTTAGGTATAGCTTTACGCCTGGAGTAGGCTGGAGTGGACAACCTGATGAGCTTCAAGACAGCTACGGCTTATAATACCCTCTAAGACCTGAGTCGGGTATGCTCAGCTAACAAATTCTGGCTTTGACCTGCAAGTCTAACGTTGGCTTCAGTAATCCGATGTGTTTCTAGTAATCCTTAAAGTAAATCTGAATAAAAACCAGAAGCAACTGAGCATAGGCTAGCTAGCTAATACGCTTTCAAACTTCAGCTTGAGCAGGCAAACAGAAGTGTTTCGAAAGTCTCACACTATATATAGTATATTTTGACAGGAATAAGCTCAGCCAATATGCTCCAACTCATGCAACTCAAGTCATGAAAGTTAGCTCCATTATCAAGTCAAGCGAAGACATATAAGATATATAAGATGGTTATCGTTCAGTGTTGTCAAATTCGTGGAAGGCAAAAGATTTGACAGCAAAAATTGCGCAAGCCTGCCTTAAAAAGAAAAGAAAATAAAACGAAGTCGAGCCTGAAAGTGCCACTGGGAATGCATCGGGGGAATCGGCAGCACCCAATGCTCCACCCCCACATACCTATATCATTCATTTCGAATCAACGTCATATCATCTAGTACTAAGAGTCCATGAGCTGGCAGCTCAATCAAATGAGCTGTTCGCTCCACGTTTATGCGGCTTGGCTGTAAAACAAGTTGGAGGAGGCGAACAATGGCGGGGGTGCGTCGTGGGTGGCTGTATGTGAGCCATAAAAGCAGATGGCAACTAATGCAGTTATTTCAAGGGGGCGAGCATTGGGGGGCGGATCGGGGTGGGGCTGGAGCATGATGAAGCATTGCGTATGCTTACACATAATGATGGTTTATCGCATGGACCGAATCCAAATTAGATGATGGCCATAAAGCCGAGCCTTCAATTAGGCGCAGTCAAAAAAAAAAAAGAGAGACAGAGAGAGAGAGAAAAATAAAGCCAACAGGCCAAAAAGCCAGCCAGCAGCAACAAATGTACCGATTACCAAAACAACAGCAAGAGCAAGAGCAGGAGCAAGAGCAAGAGGAGCACAGTGCTGAACGCCTCGGGTCCATAATCATTTCGAAGGATGGCGGCCCAATAAAACATGCAGCTTACGATGTAACCACTCGCAAACTGAACTTGGACACGGCGACAAAGACCAGAGTGCTGTCAAGTGGGCGTGGAGGGGCGACGACGCCCGGGCAGGAGGCGGGAACCAGTAGGAGTCTGCACTGCGAGGCAAAAGGGCCAAAGGACTCGCGTCTGTGGGCACGCACGCCTAATTTGCTTAACTTTTTAGCACCGGCAGGCGGCAAATACACACAGCCACGCCCCATCAGGTGGGTGGCTGGTGATGGTGGTGTGGGTGTGGGTGTGGGTGTGGGTGGTGGTAGGGGTCGAGGCGTAATGAAGCAGAGCTTCATAAAAATTCATTATTTATTTAATACGCAGGTTCGCCTGGGCAAATAAAATAAATTTACGCCTGCGACGCAGCCAAAGAACAAAAGTCAACGTCGCATAGTGGGTTGGGGTTGGGGTCGGGGCTGGGGTTAGGGCTGGGGCATTGTGGTGGTTGGGCCAAGTGGGGTGAGTTCGGTGGGTTCGGTGGGCTCTCAGCCACGTAAATGTTACATTTATAATGTTGTTTTTATGGTTCACTCGCTGGGGCCACATTTTACAGCCATAAGCCACGGCCAGCGAGTGCCAAGTGCGAAATGTAACGAGTACAAATATCTCGTTGTTATTGCCAGGGGCGTGGGGCTGACTGACTGAGTGTGTGTGTGTGTGTGTGTGTGTGTGTGTGTGTGTGTGTGTGTGTGTGTGTGTGTGTGTGTGTGTGTGTGTGTGTGTGTGTGTGTGTGTGTGTGTGTGTGTGTGTGTGTGTGGCAGGGGTCACACTGCGCAGCACTTTAATGAATTTAAATGCACATATGTGCAAATATAATAAGCAGACTACGACTTGAACGTGGATCCTGAATATACTTAACATCTTCCTCTCTTTCCTTTCTCTCTTTCTCTCCCTCTCTATAGCTGTCTGCAGCTTGGACTGTGGCCGCAATGGCGTCTGCGAATCGGGCAAATGCCGCTGCAATACCGGCTGGACGGGCAACCTCTGCGATCAGCTGCCCTGCGATGCCCGCTGCTCGGAGCACGGTCAATGCAAGAATGGCACCTGCGTCTGCTCCCAGGGCTGGAACGGAAGACACTGCACGCTGCGTAAGTACCCAAAAAAATATCGAGCTAACTGTGATTGGGATATGCCAAAAGAAAAAAAAAACTGGCTGGCAATTAACTATTTATACGAGGTTTGTGCATTTCCAATACGAAAGTGTTTCGTCCACTTGCTGACCGAGCCTTCAGTGTTCCGACCGCTCGACCGCCAGACAGTTAACCAACGACTCTGCTTGACCTCAACGACAATTGCAATTGCAGCTGCAGCTGTTGGGCATTTATGCTCAATCGATTAGCGATGCGCCAATCCGAAATGGAAGCAAGTAAGACAGCTGCCGTCGGGTGCTAGCGAATACTCATTCGCGGTGCAGAGCAATACGTCGATTTCGTCCGAAGTGAAAAGAACTATACGTAATAATATAGTCATTCATATACCATAGATATCCATCACATGTTTTTGATATTGTTGATATGCAGTCCAAACTGCATTTCCCTAGCACTGCCGGAAAGAACATTTCCCGGTTCGCCATGCCCCTAGTGAGCATTTGGCGTAAATCTTGACTATTGATCAGACAAAGATAAGTACGAGTATATATTAAAAATTTACAAACTCGAGAAAGGCAGGCGGACAGGAGCCCAGACGGACGGACGAAAGGACGAACAGGACGAACGAACAGTGGGACAAACGGACGGACGAAAGTAGTAACGGAGACTCAGACGGACTTTCAGGCGGATGGTCGGACGGACAGTCGAAGCGACAGTCGGACGGAGAGTTGGACGGACAGTCTGACGGACAATCGGACGGACAGTCGAACGGACAGTCGGATGGACGTCGGACGGATAAAAGTACGAACCGACACTCAGACGGACAGTCGGACGGGTGTCGGAGGTCTGCACAGAGCTAATATACTCATTTCACTTTCATGAATGAGTATAAAAGCGTAGCAACCGCAACTGACATTCCACATTTCACATTGAGCTCGCAACAGTAACAGCAACAGCAAGAGCAACACCAACAACAACAGCAACAACATCAGAAGCAGCAGCAACAATTTTGTCGCGTTGTGTCAAGCCAACCAAAAACATTGCGACATTACAGTTGCGCTATCTCCGTGCGACAAGTGCTGCGCGCTGCTCTACCCTTCTCTCTCCCCCTCTGCCTCTGTCTCCCTTTTGCTGCTGAGCTGTTGTTGTTGCTGTTGTTGCTCGTGCTTTTTATCAATATTTTTTGCACTTGCGCCAAAGTATTTTGTACATGTTTACGCCATTTGGCCAAGCGAACTGCAAAACTGTCCCAGCACAGAGGAGGACACCCAAAACTAGGGGCGTGCCAGCTGCCTTAACGCTCTGCACTTGACAGTTTTGCCCGTCCTGATTTAACCAAGCAACTGAACAACTTTTCGCCTTTCTCATCTCCTTCGTTTTACTTTTGCTTTTGCTTTTGCTGCTTTTCGTTTTGGGTTTATTTTGGCAACTGTCAATTAAAGTGGCCAAGAGTCCCGCATTGGGTGGCTCAG
Organism: Drosophila mayaguana; assembly: GCA_037075325.1. Lineage (NCBI taxonomy): Eukaryota > Metazoa > Arthropoda > Insecta > Diptera > Drosophilidae > Drosophila > Drosophila mayaguana. The sequence goes on along the minus strand of JBAMCG010000127.1, from coordinate 1,534,106 downwards.
CGGTTGGCTGGCTGGCTGTTGCACTGCAGCATGATAAGTAGCTATCGATTGACAGTGATTAAAACTTTAAAAACAAACAGTCATGTTACAAAAACATTTACTGTGTGTAGAAACCAAGCTGTATAAGTGTGTGTGTGTGTGTGTGTGTGTGTGTGGGTGTAGGTGGGAGCCCCTGACGACGGCGACGACGCGGTTCAGGCATGCATGTAATGGCATTACACATAGTTCTGCCTCAAAGGGGGCCTCGTCTACGTATGTTGCCTGTCTACAGTTATCTCACTCGCACTATTACGCTCTCTCTCTCTCTCTCTCTCTGTCTGTGTATGTGTGTGTGTGTATTTCGTTGACGTGTGCAAAACCAATAAAACTTCCGACGTCATTTCACTCAGGCCCAAGCAAAAGACACTTATCCCAGCCCCAGACACCGCCAGCGCCTCCTCCTCCCTGTCTCCCTCCCCCTCTCCCTCCCACTCGTTCGCTACTTGCAGACCTCCCGGTTTTTTCGCCCATATATAGTAGTGCTTGGAAGCCGCCATGTCGAACGCCATTCCCAATGGGAACTTCCTCTGACAACATACGGCCAAAAACGTTTTGAATCGATTCAAGTGTTGCAGCAGAGCCTCGTAGGGCGGCTGCGGTGTCAAAGGGGAGGACGGCCGGGCTTTTGGGGTTTTCTTTTTCAGTGGAGTGGTAGCTTAGACGTGCGAGTCACGCTTGCACAAGCACAAAGTGCCACCCAATATCCTGGCACACACACGCACACACACACACATACACACGAGCACGTTAACAAATACATGCATGTATGCTTGTATTTTTAGAAAGTACTTAACGACTTTGCAGTCCGTCTCGCTCTGGCGCACTCTATCTGTCTTGCTCTAGAGCTTCACATACGCGACACACACACACGCACACGCACACACAATGCGGTAAAGTTTATTGAATTTGAGCAGAGATTTGTAACAAATTACACGACTGCAATCCCGAAATCTAGATACATTTTTATGTCTCTCAATCTCGAGGCCCCACAGCAGCCCACTTCACTCGCCCCGCCCCCATCAGTAGGTGACATCTAATGTGGGCAAAGTTTCCCAAAATAGTCGTCGACATTTTATGCCGCACTTACGTTAAGTTATGTCGCATTTTCTCGCTTTTTCTACTTTTTTTTTATTAAAAGTCGGCGCCGAGATTTTACTATCAGCCTTGGAAAATTGTAAAAAATGTCATATATATATTTTGTTCAGATATGTGCCATGCGATTAGAACTATAAAACTATGGTTATAAAGAGAGACACGCTTTTATTAGCTGATGAGAAGAGTTAAGATTGCATTCGGCTCTAGAGACTAGCATTTAATAGCCAAACTATAGTTGAGTTAAGCAACTAAACTTTACCTAGTTTCCGAATTAAACTTGTTAGTTAAACACATGTCAAACATCTGAGTTACTTGAGTCTGTTTACGTTTGCAATGTGGGAAACTCCTAAAACTATATAAAATTACGCTCTGTTATTGTAATAACTGTCTCATGCTAAATTACAGCCCAAGAGCTGCTAGAACAGTCGAGTTACTTGGGCCTGTCGAGCTTGAATACCTGAAAATGTAAGAGTTCTTCAGATACCTCGACGTTTTCCAAGTTACAACCAAAGAGCTGCTCGAACAGTCGAGTTACTTGAGGTAAGCCGCGCTTGGCTAGCTGCAAATCCCATAAGTTCCTTTGATTCCCCGCATTTATTGACAGCTATCGAGTTACTCGTGGCTAATCGAAGTTTTCTTAATGGCATTTGCTTTGGCATTGCAGTGGATTTTCGTGTTTCGTGCTGGCTGAAACTATGCAACTTTTTGACAGATTTCTGCATGCGGTAAACTTAGCATAATGCCAATGCACACACACACACACAGAGAGAGACACACACGTGCACAGGCTTGCCTGGGCGAGGTCTCATGTAAATTGTTTGTGCACAGGCAGCACCGTCAGCAGACATCGCTCAAATATTGGCAGCAACACTTGACGTTATTGCCAATATGTGTAGTGTACAAACACACACACACACGCACACGCACACGCGCGCAGGCAGTGGTGTATGTGTGTGAGAGTCGTAAACAGGAAGGCAGTTACGACAAGGAAGTCATTTTATGCGCCGCAAACTTTTTAACATACCGGAAGTTGAGTTAGCGTCGAGGTTACCCATTTTGCAAATGACACATGTCAAGTGACATTAACTTTGCGTCAAATGCTCAAATGCTGCCATGTCATTGTTGTTGTTGTTGTTGTTGTTGTTGTTGTTGTTACTGCTGTCGTGGAACAAACAAATAAACCCCAAACCCCAAGACCTATCCACAATCCAAGCCCGAGCCCAGCCAAACGAAGGCCCATCAACGGTGGCATCTATCGTTACGTTTCGTTTGCTTTTTATGTTTACTGTTTTGTAGATTTCTCCACATTTCGTTTATGATGTTGTGTATGTGCGTGCGAAGGGCACTTTTGCCCTGGCTCTGGCTCTGGCCCTGGGCCTGGCCCTGGCTCCAGTCCCCATTCCCATCCCCATCCCCATCCCCGTTCCATGTCCTCTGGCCCAGTTCAAGTCTCAGCTCCAAAAATCTCAAGCTCCATGCTCAAATGATATCCTTCACCCGCTCTACACTCACGACGCACTTGAGCGCGCCTGGAAGAGTCGTCAAACATTAACATTATTTTTATATTAATGCTCTTCACTCGCAGCACGTATGAAATAAAAAATAATCAACAACAAAATGTCAAGTGTTCGCTGCAGCACACAAACTACTCGCGTTGTTACTTTAAGCTCATCATTAAATTTTAATCGGCCCGATTCGCTGAAGTTCACAAACGATTTCAGCATTTCGATTGCCTTCACTTTTGCTGTTTACTCGCCGGATTTGCGGATCTTCTCGGTATTCATTGACATTTGTCAATCGTTCCACTTGGCTGATGGAATTTGACGGGCTTTTACAAGTTTGTTAAATCGAATTCTTTTGTATTCGTTAATAGGCCTTTCTCTCTCTCTAACACTGCTTGAGCAAGATCTCTCCTCGCTGTGGCAAACTTGTTGTTGGGTTGCTTCTTCTCTGACTCCCTTTTCTCTGACATACTCGATGTAAGGATTTTTTCTCTGTTTCTCTCTCAGCTCTATAGAGAGTATGTGTCCTCTCTCTCTCTTCTGATGAGTTTCTTTCTCTGTTTCTATGCGTCAATCGCAGATAAGCAGCTCTCACCTTAGCTCTCTTACTTCTCTTTGCCTGAGACATATTTGTTTATTACTCTCCACTCCCATATAGATATATGTATATACGTATACGATCTGTCTATTATCTTCTCCTTGTGAGATACTGCTCTGCTTCTCTTTCCTTTCTCTTTTTCTTATCCCTCTTTATTCCCTTTGTCCTTGTCCCTCTACACGCTGTTATTCTCTTTACATTTTTCATTTCAAACGCACACTTACTCATTCACTCACTCTTCCTCTCTTCTTCCCATAGCTGGTTGCGAGAACGGTTGCTCACGGCACGGTCAGTGCACTCTGGAGAATGGAGAATATCGTTGCGATTGTATTGAAGGCTGGGCTGGCAGCGACTGCTCCATAGCCTTGGAAATGAACTGCAAGGACAACATTGATAACGATGGCGGTAAGTGGACTCAATCGAAGTGAAATCTCTTTCTGGCAGACCTGCGAATCGAATGTGTACGACTAACTCTATCCATGTGCAGATGGCATGACCGATTGTTCAGACAGCGAATGCTGTTCGCATCCAGCCTGCTCCGAGCACATTATGTGTCTCTCGTCCAATGATCCAGTCGAAGTGCTGCTGCGCAAGCAGCCTCCCTCGGTGACAGCGTCGTTCTATCAGCGCGTCAAGTTTCTGATCGAGGAGAATTCGGTTCAGTCGTACGCCCACATGGACGAGTACAGCGAGAAGTAAGTACAATGCCAAAATCCATATTAGCTGTTATGTCCGGGGCCCTTTTATATCCATATATGCTGTATTAATTCCTAGTGCGCAGTTTAGGTCAACAATATATCGAATGGATGAGGCTTATATATTGAGCAATTGTTTAATAATTTTTCATTTACATATTATCGACTTACCGATTTATCGAGTGTGTGATTTACGCTTTCAGTTAAGATTCAAGAGTTTTAGTTTAGTTTTAGTTTTGTTATTATCGATTAGAAATTGTTGTTCCGTGACATTGGAATAAAAAGATTAAAATGATGATGATGATGATAATAATGATGATGATAATGATGATGATGATGATGAAGTCGGTTATATGTTAAGCGTATATAATACTATATACTCTAAGCTTGTATACATAAATGTACTTGTAAATCATTTTATATATATATAAACATCTACAACATATATAACTCTAGATATATATATATAAAGACCTGCATATCTCAAATATATAACTGTACATTCATGTATGCACCACAGAGACGAGTTTCAGATCGTCAGATCTGTTGCCGATTTTCATTTAGCCATTATATATCGCTGCCTAATCTTACGTTTTGTGGTACTGCATCAACGAAGAGAAAAAGCTCAAATTTTATATAATATTTTATGATTGCTTTTTTCGTTCTGTTCACTTTTCCTTTCACAAAAAATCTTCTATTTACATTGTGTATATACTTATATGTGTATATATATATCGGTTGATATGTATATATGCATATATATCTATATATAATAATTATATAACTCTAGATATATATTTGATTTTTCTTTATGCTTTCACAAAAGTTGTTTAATCCTCTACAAAAGAAAATTGTTATTGAAACTTGTTTACATATGTTTTCAAACTTTCAACTGAACACATTCAAAAGTAGTCTCAACAAATCAAAAAAAGAAAAAAAAATTGAAAAAAAAAAAAACCAAAAAATGCAAAAAAAAAATTCAAAATACCCGCAATCACATTCCCACAATCCCTTACGCCTCTCTCCCCTCAATGAGTCTATCATTTATGCGTTGGACGTGCTACAAACTGACCTGAAAAAAATGAAGAAGAAATGAAAAATATATTTGAAAAATTTCCAAAGAGAAAACAAAAAGAAACAAAGTGTTGAATTAACGTTTACGTTTTTTCGTCTCATTCTACTTGTGCTTGAGTTCTATTATTTCCACTTTATCAGTTCCCTAAGTTTATCTGGTCTTACTAAAATACCAAAAATGCCGATTTGGAAAAGAAAAATACTAAATGTCGCCTGAAGCGCCCAAATTATCTCCTAGTTTGAGCTTTTTCTTTTCTTGCCTGCCTCAAAAGTAGAAGGAACTTAAAAAAACAAAACAAGGCTTTAAAAGAGCATAAAGAAAATAATTTTTGTAATTTTTTAAATTTACTATTTCTTTAAACAGCTTTTAATTTGACAATTTACTTTACTTTTTCATTGATTTTACGAAACTACGTTTTGTCTATTATAATATGAATAGTCCATCCAAAGAAAACAAAAATATTAAAACTGCTTTTCAAGAAATCCAAAGCGAAAATAATGATAGCACTTCATTGAGTATGTGTGTTGTCTAGTGTTTCACCTCCTTGTGTTTGTCTAACCCCAAAAAAAAAAAAAAAAAAAAAAAACGAAAAAAACTATATATGATGACAATGAAATACTAAAAATACAAACGTTCGTCTTAAACAGTGCAAGAATAATCATAATAAAAAATATAATGAGTACAATGATATCTTGCGATATATATATACTACATAAGAATACATATATATGTACATACGTTTAGGTATATTTAGGTGTTTTAACCCATATAGAGAGGGAGCTGAACTAAACCTGGTCATAACATATTAAATATATATATATATATATATATTACACTATATATATATATACTATATATTTACCAGTTTACATTGAGTTCTTTCTTCGGATCTCATTTGCACTTGGTTCGCCAGAGGTTCCGCCTCATCATGAACTAGTAGTTCTTTTGTTTCGTTCATTTATTAAGAGTTGAGCGAACTTCTGCTCGCCGAGATGTGAGTGAGAATTTATATTTGATTTGCTTGGGTTCGGTTCGTATCGTATTTCTTTGCTCTTTGTTTCCAATACAGTTTAATTAGTTTTTATTTCTGGAACTATATTCGATAAATGTATGCGAAATGCGAGAACCAAACAATTAACCACGGTCGAATAGTCGAAAGTGTACTTTTTTGTTGTTGTTTTTTCATTTTTACAATATTGTGATTGTGATCCAAAAGATAACTGAAGAAGAAAACTGATGAAAAATTTACCATCAGATGGAAAATTATTATATATATTTTTAAATATATATAAACAAAATCAATTTTGACTGTGTGTATCGATTATTTTCTATTTTCATTTTGGATTAAGAAGTATTTCTCATTTATCGTAACTGTGTGTGTCTAAAGCGAATTGATTTTGATTTTCTTGACAGTATTCTTTATGATTTGTAAGTAATATTAACATACAATATCCTAAGTTCAACATTTAACCAACTAACCAAATACTACTAAAAATGAGTATCGAAACCTAAATCGCTGAAATCAAACAATCGAAACTCCCCGCCCCCACAAAAGAAGTCCAAAGATGCCCAAACGCTATCTCAAAGTCTAGAAAGAACAAAAAAAAAAAACCAGATGTTGAATACCAAAAAAATAAGTGTGTTTCGTCAAATGTGTTTTATGCTTTCATTTTTAACGTGTAACGTTTAATGTATTTATTATTTCGATTAAACAATTGCTTTAGTTTCAAGCTAAGCTAAAGTCATCTAGGTATGCCTCATACACATTGTATATCGCCAAGCGATACCAAAAAAAAATGAGTATATATTAAAAAAGAAAAAATATCTCAACTATGATTCAATTCGTTAACGAAAAGCATTTTTGTCTTTTAATTTCTTTTTTATTGTCCTGTCAATTAATTGTGTACTGTCCTACTCTGTTGCTGTGGCTCGATACCTTCATGTTGTGTGCTAAAAAAAAAACAAAAAAATCCAAATCGTTCAAATTTCAACACAAAAACTTATTGCATTTGCCTTGCAATCAACCTAACTAAAAAAAAAAAAAAACAAAAATTGATTTACAAAAACCAAAAAAAAAAAAAATACTACGTTTCAACCTCGTGAACTTGTAGTCTCTTCTGGAGCTCGTTCACACCTTGGTAAGTCGAAAAAAAAAAAAAACAAACAAAAAAAAACCAAAAATTTTAAACTTGCAAGGACATACAGGCGTAAGAAAATAACAAAAAAAAAAAAAAAACAAAAAAAAAAATACTTTTTGTCATTTCTTTTGGCCTGAGCCTCGTATACGCCAACAATTTTTGGTTTGATTATCCATTTTCAGTTCAGTACATTCAAAGTCATCTAACTGCATCGAGCTTTTCAGTTTTCTTACTCCACATAAGCATCATGCATCTCAAAAACTTTCCAATATACAAAAGTTTCTTTCATAATATATTCAAATTAATTTTTTTTTTTACTTTTTTGTATCCAATCAAAAAGTCTCGCTCAACATTCATTATTACATACTTCATTATTAATAGAAAAAAAAACAAACGTTTTGTTACTTTCGTTAAAAGTTACAGCAGAAAAAATACTGCAAAATATTAGAAATTCTAAGAAATACTATTACAGTATTTTCTCATAGAAATATATGTCATCGGAAGTACTATAAAAATCCTATATAATCCCATGAAAATACATTAAATTTCTGCAGTTTTTTCTGTTGTAGTTTATAACTCGAGACGCTCCGTTCCACATCCAACTGTTCTCAGTCCAATGCATACACATACCTGAAATTTGTTGTTCGTTAATACTCTCTCATTTCTCTCTTGATTATAATCAATTAACCATTCAAAGTGCCCCAAAAGTTTACAATTCATTGATGTAAATAAAATAAATCCCAAGCCCCAAATTAAATATGCCAGCAAAATGTAATTAAAGCTAAAATGCAGGAAAAACATATCAGAAAGACTATATATTTTTTATAATATATATACATACATATTTTTTATTTTTTTGATTGCTCTCACGCATTTTTTCCTTGTCAAAGGAATTCCATTAAAAGGCATATTTTCATATATATATATTTTTGTATATTTATGCAGGGCCATAAACAAAAAGTAAAAAAAAAATGCAAAAATAAACGCAACTGCAAGAGAAAAATTATAATATGGATATAATCCAACTATATATTTGTATTTGTATTTGTATTTGTATTTGTATTTGTATTTGTATTTGTATTTGTATTTGTATTTGTATTTGTACTTGTATTTGTATTTGTATTTGTACTTGTATTCGTATTTGTATTCCTATTTGTATTCGTATTCGTATTTGTATTTGTATTCGTATGTGTTATGTGTACGTGTATATGTGTATTTAGTTGGTTATTCACTTTTGTTACACCCACCGCCCACCGACCCAGCCCAGCCGAGCCCCCGCGCCCTGTTTCACAACATCCTCTCTCTCTCTCTCTCTTTCTCTCTCGCTCGCTCGCTCATTTTATGATTAACAACTATTAACACGCATACTAACAGCTACAAACAAAAACAACAACAACAGCTACAACAGATACCACAGATACTTCACAAGAAATGTCTTTCGATTATTGTTTCGATTATTTTGTTATCGATATTTTTAGCATGAGCATACATACGATCGTGTATTTGTTGAATTTATGTTTTACGAATCAGTCACTCGCTCGCAACACCAAAGTACTATCCAACTCTCTTTCCATCTCTCTCTCACTCTCTATGTCTTTCTCTCTCTCTCTCTCTCTCTCCTTTTCTCGTGTCACTCGTTACCACAACAACAAAAAAGTTCATCATTAAACTAAGCAAATTTCTTTGTCATTCCACAAAATCCAATTGTTTTTCCAGTTTGGTTCTTCATTTGGTTTTCGACTCATCAAATTTCTCGTTTCGTTTAGTTTTTTGTTTCTCTCAAATTTTGCGCCACTCCATCCAGTCCAAATCACTTCAACCACTCTATATAACACGCTCTATGTTGATCTTCTTCTTTTCTTCTTCTCTCATTTATGTGTTTTTTTCGATTTTGATCAAAGCTTTTTACTCGAATATTTTCAACAAAATATATATAAAAAAAAACTCATCTAATATATATATAATGTATTTATACTATTATATTTAGAGAGAGTAACGAAACATGTTTTGTTTGTCGCTTTTAAAAATATTTTCATTTCTGATATCAAATATAGTGAAAGTATTAAATAACTGAAATTAGTCAGCAAGTCGAGACTTGCAACAACAACAACAACTACAACAACAACAATAACTACAACAAAAAGCAGGTCTTCAGTATCATTGTAAAATGGCCAATAGCAGCTACTTGAATATATATACATATATAGCTTTATCTCTACATGTAACTGAACTGAAGAACAAAACCAAAAATTAAATATAATATAAAGCAAATGCAAATTAAAAAGAAATACTATATATATCCCTATATGTTCCCAAAAAAACAAAAAAAAAAAAAAAAATCAAATGAAATAAAATATATCAAAACAAAAACAAAAAATACCTAAAATCTCCTTCCCAACGTTATCCCAAGTGTCCTATTTGTCTGCGTCTAAGCCATTTGTTTATATGTTTTCCAAATACAACAAACAAAATATCACACACAAACACCTACACACACACATACACTCACACACATATTCACCTATCCATATACAAATAACGCTCTATTAAAGCGCACCCCAAAAGAATGTTTAACAAAATCAAAAAAAAAAAAAAAAAAAAAAAAACAGATAGCAAAAATTATAAAAAAAAAAAAAATTAAAAAAAAAAACTAGATCAAGAACATTTTTTACAACAATTCAGAATGAAATTTTTGTCCACGAACTATATTTTATTTCAAATTTGTTTGTAACTTTTGTTCACTCAGATTTCTCTAATTAAATATATATATATATATATATATATATATATATACATTTCTTTATTTAATATGTTTTTATGCATTTCGGTTTAATTACGTATAAAAATGTGATATTTTCCACGGCTTTAAGGTAATTGATTGTCTGAAATGGGTTCAAAAATAGGTCAAAAGGCTTTTTGCTCGGTTATAAATGGCTCACTAATTGAGTTAAGTAATTAACTAATTGGCTAAAGGAGGAAAAAAGATAGTAAAATTTCATTAGACAGCTGCTCTCGCTACGGCTCGGCACAGCCGAAGTCCGAAATATCCCAGCAGTTGCATATGATGTTTACTTAGCTTAATCGTTAATTAGAAGTGTATAGGATAGGCTGTATAAGAAGTGAATACGAAGTGAATACGAAGTGAATACTGTATGAAGAAGCGTTCAGCGAACAAATCTATCCAACTTTGCTCTTTACTAGTAATTACAATTTGTGACTAATTCCAATTGTAGCTTATAATCTCAATTGGATTACATTCTCAAGCTAACAGAGTTTCACTGAACGAATAATTCCAATTGGATTATTCCCAATAGGACATGATTATTATTATCTGAAGCTTCCGTATGATTTCAGTATTATATATGAGCTATATAGATACAGAATTTTGAAGATATAAAGCAACAGTCTGAGACTTTCATCAGTTAAATCTCTAAATGATGTTTACATAATGAAAAAAAATATTTTGATATAAAATTATCCATATATTAATATGCCATATACATCAGTCTGATTTTTATTTTACAAATTTCACTAACTATTAAAAAAAAAGCAAAAACAAAATGAAATATGCCTCTGCTTGGATTACAGTTACTATTTAAACATGCCAAACCTAGACTAATATGCATACTATATTAGTTTTTAGCATAAGTTCTGACGTCATATTTATTTATTACAGCGCGAGCTAATGTGACCCCTGTGTGGGGGACTGCTCGAAATCCCCTTGTAGTGCTTATATCCCTATATATATATATATATATATATAGTATATATTTATGTATGCATATATACTTATCTATCTTTAGCGCTTAAGTTGGGCTTGGGCTTGGGCTTGCTTGGCTGAGAGCTGCTGTCTGACAGCATATAACCATAATCGCTGGCGACTCCTGCTAACTACTGCCTGTCAGCTCCTGCTCCAGCATCAGCGACCCGGCATAACTCGACCGAACAGCAGCAGACACCGCAACGCAATTATAAGGTAGTCCGAGGAGTATTTGGAGTGTCAGACGTGGTGAATGCCATGGAAACTGGGTGACATTGTTATTGGGATTGTTGTTGCTGTTGTCGTTGTTGTTGCTGTTGCTGTTGCTGTTGCTGTTGCTCCGATGATAATACGAAAGCCAAGCAAATGCGATACGGGCTGCTCTGACTTGACTAGAACTGTGACTGGGCCAACAGCCGGCATCGGGGGAGTGGGGAAGGGGCTACTGGAGCTGGTGCTGGTGCTGGGATTGGGGCCGGGCTAGATGCCCCACGAGTGTCGCCTTGTCAACGACTTTGGTGCGCGGGTTTTTGGCTTTTGTCTGCCTTTTTACCTCGTTGCCTTTATGCTGCTCAAGTGCCAGCGCTTTTGCTCAAATAAAAAAAAAGAGAAGAGGAAAGAGAAACGGCGCGGGGGCTCTCTGGCCGGTGGGCGGGGCTGAGTATCAGCGAACAATAGCCATGGCGGCACATTGAAAAGTTTTTGCTACTTGCAACGAGGCAAATGCAAAAATTGTTAACAATAGAAAATAATACAACGAAGCAGCAGGCAAAGCAGCAGACGCAAAAGAGAAAAAAGAAAAAAGTGAGCACAGGCAGAGGCGGAGTGCCATACAGCAATAACAACAACAAGGAGAGCAGCAACAACAACAGCAATAACAACAACAACAACAATATAAAGCTGACTAAAAATTAAACAATAAACAATGGCGGGGCGACTATAGATTACTTCCTGTTTTGGCTTCCATTTTGGGTTGACTTCAACTTCTGCTTCTTCCTGACAACGAATGGGGCTGCCGGGGCAGCTCAGAGAGATGGAGAGAAAGAGACAGAGAGAGAGAGAGAGAGGCTGTGGGAGGGGCTGGGAAGTGGGTGACTGTCATGAATGTGGCGTCTGCCTTGGCCCTTTGTTGGATTTGCTGTTGAAAGTTGCTGAAGAAAGCCATAAGGAAGCGCCGGCAGCAGCAACTCTCTAGTCCTGGCAAACGGCGTACCATTTCCTTGCGACTACTACAGCGCCGTCTCTCCCTCTACACACACACACACACCCTTGGCACCCGTTTTGCATTAGGTGTGGTTAGTTTACCCGCTAAGTGGTTTTTGCCAGCCAGCTAATGTAAGTCTTTCTCTGATTCTCATATTTGTCTACCGTTTCACTCCCTCGCTCTTCTCTCTCGCTCTCGCAATCTCGCGGGTCGTGTCGTTGGCAGTCGGGATTTGCAGCGCTGAGCTTACAGTCCCTGTCCCTTGTCCCTTGTCCTTTGTCTTAGACTTAAACTGATTAACCGGCGTCCGTCTCATCATCAGCAAGTGGCCAGACCCTGAGGCCAAAACGATGACAGTTGCTGCGGCTGAGCGCCAAGAAAGCCAAAGGGAAATGCAGTCAACAGCAGACTTCTGACAACGGCTTTTCGTGCTCTGAATAAGCTTCAGCTCCACAGATAAACTCTTGAGAACTTAAGAACTGCTTCAAATTCGCTAAAAACCTTGAATAGCCAGATGAGAGCCATTGAATACTGTTGCTAGATGGAGATGTAGATGTACACATTTTGTATTGTATATAAAGGGCTCTCTCTCTCTCTCGCTCTCTCTCTTCCTTCGATGCTAACTTACTCGTGCTTTCTCTCTCTCTTTCCTACCCTCACTTTCTTTTGCTCTCTCTATATCTCTCTGATCTCTTCTGCTCTCTCGTTCTCTCCCTCCGTTTCTTTTGTTTCTTTTGTCATGCCCTCTTCTCTCCATCTCTCTTGTTCTATCTTGTTCTCTAATACACTTTGTCTCTCTTCCTCTCTCTCTTTCTATTTCTCTCCTTCTTTGCCATTGTGAGTGACTTTATCTCGATCTGTTTCTTCATAACATCAATTTTGTTCCAGCTCGCCCCTTCCCTTCTTTTCTCTCCGTTTCTTCCTCATCATTTCGATCCTTTCATCTCCTTTCGAGCAGCTCCAACTCAATGTTCCTTTACAAGCTTACTATGAAGTACGACAAATTAACGTAGTCTCTAGCTCTCTCTCTCTCTCTTCACTTGCATATGTATCCCACATGTCTGATATATGCATTTCCAAATATATGCATATACTATATATATATGCATACATACATATATTCGGCTGCACGTATTGCAAATAAATTAAAAACTTGCCATTCCGAATGTTTTCATAGTCGTTGTCGCGTTTCCATTGTTGTTATCAATGTGGCCACATTCCCTGCGAATTTCCTCTCTGCTGCACCTTCTCTCTCTCTGTCTCTCTCTGTCTCTCGCTCATCTTGCTCTTTGTTGTTAATGTCAGGAATCGCCGTTGCCAGTGTGAAGAAAAAAGCACAAAAATTACAGCGTACAAGTTGCACATAAACCAAAATTAATACCCGTATAACTTACACACTCACACTCTCTCACACACACATACACATACACATACACAGAGACAGTCTGCAGACAGTTGCCTGTAAAAACTCAAAAGTTGAGGTTAGGGCGAGCGAGCGAGCTCCGGGCCTTAAATAGCCGCCGGCTAGGCCAGGGGCACAGCGGGACACATTGGCGCCCAATAGAAATGGTAAAAACGAAAACAGAGACGGAGGCAGAGGAAGAGAGAGAGAGAGAGAGAGAGAGAGAGAGGGCGGCAAAATAGCGATAAACGGAATGAGAAACTAACAGCTGTAAATGCCGATATTCAGATACCCTTACTGAAGGTGGATCCTATAAGGGTGTTAAGATCTAAGCATAAGAAAGCTTGATGAATTCTGGCTCAATTGGGCAGATAATACAGTACAAATTTACACCTTATAGATCATATATAGATCGTCTGCATATATGTCTAAATTCATATGTGATCAGCTTGCAACAGAAAAAAAGAAAAACAGAGAACAAATTCGCTAACTATAGCATCGGCAAGCCAAAACGCCCTTCTATGCAATTCTCAGTCAGTATGGCCATTCGCGTAGAGTATCGCAAAGAAATGGAAGGCAATGCCAAAGTGAAATTCGC